>OZ026524.1:15852508-17162508 GCA_964019695.1 Loripinus fragilis
CACATGAAAAACACAATATGAATGTTCGTCAGTTGTATTAACAACCGACAATATGTTCATATGTAATGTACATAATTATGTAATCCACTGTAAAACTGTTCGTCCGTCGTCTGACAATCCTACATATCCAGGAAGGTAGAAACAACTGATGGGCCCATTTCATATGATCATGCACAGGGAAAACACCTTGAAATAAAATCCATTCCAATATAAAAAGGAAATCCTTTGTCTGATTGGATCAGGCACTGGCTGAAGATTTATGACGTCACAACATATAAAAATCCATAAAAAGCATATGTAAGTCCGTATAAGGTCGTCCGTGTGTAGTTGTGAAAACTTCAATACTGTATCACATGATCCAAAGGCACACTGGCCACCATTGTCATAGGCACCAGACGCCAATTGTCGTAGAGCGAAAATATTTTACCTGCCCCAGCCGGGAATCGAACCCAGGTCGCTGGATCTACAGGCAAACGCTCTACCACGTCGCTGTAAAAACCAGCTTCTACCGCAAGGCAGTAGAAGTGAGTTATACACCTATCCCCGTGACATTCTCCCCCACCAAATTGGACTTCATCCTCGAAGTTCCAGGCCATAGAGAATCATTTCTAATGAGACTCGGGGAATTACTGCCAAGTCTAGGGTGGGTTATTTGCGGTGGGCGCCATTGTCGCAGAGCAAAAATATTTTACCTGCCCCAGCCGAGGATTCGAACCCAGGTCGCTGGATCTACAGGCAAACACTCTACCACGTCGCTGTAAAAGCCGGCTTCTTCAGCAAGGCACCAGACGCCAATTGTCGTAGAGCGAAAATATTTTACCTGCCCCAGCCGGGAATCGAACCCAGGTCGCTGGATCTACAGGCAAACACTCTACCACGTCGCTGTAAAAACCAGCTTCTACCGCAAGGCAGTAGAAGTGTGTTATATACCTATCCCCGTGACATTCTCCCCCACCAAATTGAACTTCATCCTCGAAGTTCCAGGCTTTAGAGAATCATTTCTAATGATACTCGGAGAATTACTGCCGGGGTCTACGTTGGGCTATTTGCGGTGGGCGCCATTGTCAATGTTAGTAATCCCTAAGGGGGTTCTTCGTTGGATACAACACAAACGAACGATATCTTGAATTCCAGACTTTAATATTGTACAAGTAAGGATGGATCCTGCAAATATATATATAATATATTATTACTATGTCATGCCTTCATGAAAAGTATACAACTTATCCAATCTAATGCTAGGGCATAAGTGCCTTATAAAAGGGCAAACCTAAGCATCAACATACAAAAGATGGTATGGTTAGCATCTATTCTGCAGCTTCCATATGAAATCAACCGAATAATCATATTACATATTACATTTAAATCATATAAATCTTAATAATAAGTACCTAGGTTTACAAATAATCTTACTAAATGGTCTATATTATTGAAAACAGAGTAGACCCTGATGAGATGCTGCATATGCAACATCTCACCTGGGTCAACACTGCATGCCAACATCACGGATCAAGAGTAATGAAACAATAACAGAGTTGACTCTAATGTGATGCTGCTACTGCAACCTCCCATCTGATTCTACACTGCATACTAATATCCGGTTGAGGAAAATGACACCATAACAGAGCAGACTCTAATGAGATGCTGCTACTGCAACCTCTCATCTGAGTCTACCCTGCACGCTTATGTAAATCCTTAGACCTAATAAAACAATAGTCAGTACATACCTGCAAATATATATATAATATATTATTACTGTGTCATGCCTTCATGAAAAGTATACAACTTATCCAATCTAATACTAGGGCGTAAGTGCAACGAGGCATGCATTTGTGCTTGGTTGTTAGTGTAGTGCCCGCATATTACAAAGGATGCATTGGTGCATAGTACGAAGGACATGTTTGACTATTTAACGGTCAAGGAAGTAATCTTTTATGGCTGGCAGTTATGTATAAAAAGGTCCCTCGTATAGGGCGCATGAAAACCTCCGGTACTTTGAACATGATTAAAACCTAACTAGAAAAGCACCAATCTGGTGCCTATGACAGATCCACAAAAGAAGTACCCCTTTGGATCGGTCCGTAAAGTATTTAAATGGAGGGCTTAAACCAGTTTAACGGCGCGCCAGCCTCACCCTAAATTCAGATGTGGATCAAAGTAGGTAAGGGTGCAAAGATCAGGATTCGATACAATCAAGTATCTCACCTGACCCAGCATACCAATGGGAAAGTGACAAACTCACAGTAGACACAACATACGAGAGCAAAGAGGGCAGCCCTTTCCCAGCAGGTGACTACAAGGCACATATTAACAGACGCGCACAAAGGGACAGCAAACATTAGACAGAAAAACATAAAATATCCACAAAAGAAGTACCGCCTTGGAAAGGTCAGTAAAATATTTTACTGGAGGACTTAAACCGGTTTAACGGTGCATCAACCTCACCCTTAGTTCAGATGTGGATCAAGACACATAGATGTTTGGTTTGCATGAAAGACCCAGTCCTTATAAATGCATCATCTTCTAGAACATATAAATCAAGATATAAAAGGGAGATAAAGCAAAGATAAGGACTCAACAGTAAATAAAACTGAATATAGGAGCAAAAGAAATGCAACAGGTAAACCCCCGTACCCTTAATTCAGATGTGAATCAAAGTAAGTAAGGGTGCAAAGATCAGGAATCGAAAAAATCAAGTACCACACCTGACCCAAGATACCAATGGGAAAGTGACAAATTTACAGTTAGACACCACAAACGAGAGCGAAGAGGTCAGCCCTTTCCCAGCAGGTGACCACACAGCACATATAAACAGCCCGCACAAAGGCACAGCAAACACAAGACAGAAATAACATAAAAGATCCACAAAAGAAGTACAGCCTTGGGTTGGTCAGTTAAATATTTCACTGGAGGGCTTAAACCGGTTAAACGGTGAACCAACCTCACCCTCAGTTCAGATGTGGATCAAGACACATAGATGTTTGGTTTGCATGAAATACCCCTAACTTATCAATGCATCATCTCCTAAAAGATATAAATCAAGATATAAAAAAGGAGATAAAGCAAAGATAAGGACTCAACAGTAAATAAAACTGAATAGCGGAGCAAAGGAAATCCAACAGGTAAACCCCAAAACACATATATATTTGGTTTGCATGATAGACCCCTAACTTATCAATGCATCATCTCCTAGAACATATAAATCAAGATACAACTAGGAGATAAAGCAAAGATAAGGACTCAACAGTAAATAAAACTGAATACCAGAGCAAAAGAAATCCAACAGGTAAACCCCGGTAGGCCCAACAAACAGCCAAAGCATCAGGCCCCTAACATCTCATCAATAGATAAGTCTTAAATTCGGAACCGCCATAGAGTCTGAAGTCCGAACCACCAGCGTGCCATTAAAGAGGAACGAAAATTTGCCAACCGTGATTGGGTTGACTACCAAGCATGCTGTCTGTTGCAATGCATTAATGTTGTAGCCAATCTTTTTATAAAGGGAAATTATTTTAATGAACTGCGCTGAAAAGTTATTAGAGCCAACAATCTTCTTCAATTTATACACCAATTCACTATAGAATTCAGGTTCCGAAAGTCCTTGGCGCAAGAAAGATTGAAGTCCAACTTTGAATTTAGATAAAAAATCATAGTTTCGTCTATAAAAGGATCATTGACGGTTTGGGCCTTATACGCTTATTTTTCTGATTCCCAGAACGCTGCTATTGAGCTTCTAGTGTGGTGCATGTAGTATCAGTGCAATAGGTGAATTTAATGGCAAGAGCCAGCTAGCAAAATATTTTCAAAATTCCTATGCACTCAAGAGTTTTGGTGGGTAGAAAGGGGAGGGGGTCTGAAATTTCATGAATATAAAAAGTGCTTTAAAAAGTGATCTCTGCACGTTTTCTTGATTTATTTGGTAGGCATGGTGATATCTATTGAACATACCATATGCAGAGTATTAACGAATTACGATAATTGATGAAATTGTTTTAAAAACAAAATATGTTTAGCAATAGAATGACTTTGGGGAGATAATTTAGAAGTTACCTGTACATTTTTGTCTACATGTACCGTAAATAATTCAAAACTATAAGCTCAACAAAAGAAATAAATATTTTTGAAGGAATGAAAGTGTCCCATTTAGCATTGGAAAGTAAAACTGATTCTAACTAGATCCTTTGAATATTACTTTTGCTTTTGTTTAAAGGGCATAACATTTTAAATGTATTTAAAGTGTCTGAATATTTATGGTATACATATACATGTATATCCCTATACGAGACAATATATTGAACAATAAAGTATTAACCTGTTGTAACTCTTTGCATGCCAGTGGATAATTTTGTCGTCTGCCAATAGAAATTGCAAACAGTTTGAACCCAGAAGAAGACCAACAGAATGTCAGTCTTGATCTGGATCCAAACTGTTTGACACTCCGATGGTGGTCCTGGGTAGTTTATTTTTAAAAATTTAATTTTGAAGACGAAAATAAAAACATGAACAATTACCTAGCATGCAAATAGATAAGTACAGGACGTTTGCAAAAGAATGTGTCATTAAATAACAGTGAGATTTTTTCTTATGAAAAATGCATAAAACCTTGCTAATTCTACTTTAAACTTTAAGTACTTTATATTAAACTAGCACAGAAAATATAGCAATTTAGGAGGTTGGTTCAAGAGAACTTAATTACTGTCATTAATTTCTTATTAGGTAGAAAAGGCATTTTATGGGCGTAGGCCCTGGGTGTTTGGGCTGCTGAACATCTTTCCTCCCCTTGTGCCAGAAAGCCACTTCCATACAATGTGTAAAATATGGTAACACGTATACATTCAAAACTTTTGCTGGCACAGGGGGGGGGGGGGGGATGTTATTTTAAAAAATGTTTTCGGATTTCTATATATTATAATGTAAAATTGATTGTTCTACCCAAAATTTTACATCTTTGAAGCATTTAATATCGAAAACGGATTTCACAGTCACAAAGTACTCAGGTCAGGGTAGCTTCAAGGTGAAGAAAGGGACGATTGACAAACTTTTATTTTTACTGAAGACCATAGGCATTTACCCATAGCAAGTGTCAATAATCCTTTAGAAAGGGTTTTGCAAAGTTTATGATACCGATAGCCTTGTTTAAGAAGTTTCTGAGTTAACAATTTATTGCAAGTTTTGAAGTCAGTAACATAGCTAGATGCCCTAGCAAAACGAATGAGTTGAGAGATATAGACTCCATAGGATGTAGAACGAGGAACATCACCATCTAAAAATGGGAAAGTGACAATTTCAAAATCAAAGTCGTCACGTTTATCATAAATTTTGGTAGAAACAATATCATTAGAAATTGACAAACTTTATGCAAGTCTAAAATGCAGGTATTTAAGTACACGGTTTCAGCAAACGCTGACATTATGAAATCTAGTGTTGTTTTTAAGACGAAATCACATCGGAACTGATCAAGATTCACTCATGCGTAAATTTAATACAAATATTTAGCAATTAAAGATATATGCAGTGGTTAGTAACCGTAGCCATTCCTTCGAAAGTTGTATTTAGCAGTTCTGTGACAAAATCATGTATACTCTATAGATTTTAAATCGTTTATGGTATCTCCCTGAAACTGCATGGAAATATCAACCAACATTTTAGAGAAGAACCAAAAACTATTGTATTGATATCACTTTGAAATTTGCACGTAGCAATTATGTCCGATCTACAACTTTAAACCCGTTTTAGATAAATATTAATACAATTCTATACTTTCTGTTTGATCCTATTTGGTACAAATTTTACTTATGTGAAAAATGGTACTCATTTGTTAGGTGCTCTAAATATTAGGCTTTAATAACAATAATAAAGTTGCATATTATACATAATCCTAGCGAAAGGCTCTCAAAATTGGGTAAAATAATAGGACATTTTGCAAGGCCCTTGCTCACTGTATATAGGAAATGAATTATCAACTAGTATGTGCAACACAGGATAGTGTAAAATGCGAAATTCTAGATTGATAGAATACCTCACCCTACCCTGTAAATTATGAAAGTAAGAATGAGGCAAAGATCGGGAATCAATACAATCTAATATCACACCTGACCCAGGAAACCAAATGAGAAAATGACAAAAACACAAGAAAATATATCATGCAAAAGAGCCAGGAGGCCAGCCTTTCGCCTAAGGCCTAATTAAAGTAATAAATTGAGTAAATAGGTATTTTTACGTTATACCTGCCACTGTCGTTTGCTTGTAAACTTTGCAAACGGTTTCGACCCAGATCAGGACCAAATCTGTTTGAATCCATGATCTTTATCCAGATCTTTTTTGAAAACATAAATTTTGAAAACAAATCTGCAGACGATCATAAATTATGAAAACTTACCCAGCATGCAAGTATATAAACACACGTTCTGCGTGTTATACATGTAATATTCTTAGAGTTAATATGTTATCGTCTTTGCTTCAACCATGGGTACGTGGTCGAACAAGCACACGATTATTTGAGGGCGGAACGAGTAAGAAGAAACAGTAAAGTTGAAAAAGTCTTGAAACCTAAGTAAACATACTAATAAGTGGAGTTCATTTCGTTACATGAACTGTTTTTGCGTGTCAGATTTAATCTGACCAGTGGTTTGCAGGTCAACCGGACTACATATTCTACAAATCTGAACTCTAATAATGGCATTTTGTCTAAAGTTTTGTTTGAAATTTATTTATCTGATAAAGGTGGATTTTGAAATAGAGCCTCAGCTTTTAGTGGCGGATCCAGAGGGGGTTCAGATGGTTCGATTGAACCCCCCTTCCTGTTCCCCGTTTTTAAATATCATATGAAAATGAAATAAATTGGTCTCAATGAGCCTAAATGAGATAAAATCAGCAAAACGATACCCACCCCTTTATACATATGAACCCCCTTTCCAGAAATCCTGGATCCACCTCTGGCTTTTTATAGAGATTAAAATGTCTTCTTGTAAACGACAATCCAATCTTTGCGCAATAAATTATCAGCACTGTCAAAGGAAGACCCTTGAATTATACTCTGGAACCCTTAATGTCAGGGTATGCATGAGAGTCCCAGGGACTCTAAAAAATCATTGCTTAGGGTAAACCCTGACTTTCACTTAATGGCTGACTCGGCTTCCGTTGCCTGTACACGCTGGGTTCACCTGGAGAAATAACATGATTCTTATCCTAAGATGAGTCTCTTGAAGTCTTTAATTGTTTCGATAGAATCTTCACTTCACTTGTGCCGTCTTATCATTATTTGCTTTTAATTTAGATCGCTACATTATTTACAGCCATTGATTTGCTTAAGATGGTTCAATTAAACCTTGACATGCAAAAACGTAAACTTAGCCATCGTTGCGTATCTTCTGCTGCGTTGATTCTTGACTTGATATCATTACTCGGTTCAGGTTCTATCTTGTTTGTTTATTCCTGCCATTGTATTATAGTGAAGACTCCAAAACTCAAACTCCAATTTTTTGAAATTCTCGCTGATTCAAAATAGACTTTAAGCACACTGATACAGAAAAGGTAACTGATTTATCAACCGTCTTATAATATTCTGGTCCGTCAGGAATATTGGGTTCTAGCGGAAAGCAGAATACCGCTGCGGCTTGTGCTAGGGGCCTGATCTGTTTTTGCTCTTTCCATTAGTTCTCATGAACAGACTCAATAAAACCGACTTTGCTGTTTTCTAATATTATAGGCTCTCTCTTTTTCTGAAGGATCCGTGATTTCCAGATAATTTGTTACATAACCGGAGAGAATCCTGTCTCCTGATTGGCACATTTTTTCTTCATAAATCTATATTTTTACCGGAAAACTTGTCTCAACTGGCCCTCAGTTTAGGATAAAAACCAACTCAAGCTAATTTCTAGGGTTGATATGTTTGTCACTTTTTTTTCTTGCACACCTGATAAGGATATCTGAGATTTCACCCTGAGAAAGAAAATTGTGCATAATTTTGTCTCTGGGGTGCAAAGTTTTAATTTCAGTGAGTCCCAGGATGCAATAGTATTAAAAACTTGTCATTTAAATTAGTGTTTTGGACTCATAAGTTTGCAGTTGGACTCATTGATATGGGAAACAGCGAGTCCCAGGACTCGCAAGCCAAAAAATTGTAAATGAATCACTGCATCTCCCAGCAGGTAAATTTTTGACTTTTTGATTAATTTTAACAACAGCTTAGTTTTGTTTGTTCAGTTTTTTTTTGTTTGAATAAAAACATTCTGCGTTCAGAGAATTTATATACATTTCCAAACGCAAATTACTACGTTAAATATTTCAAAAGTAGTTACTGGAACTTGTGTGAAAGTCCTTTGGTTGAACATAATTTCAACAATTCAAATCTAGATAAAACGCGATAAAATGGTTATTTAATCCTTGCGGCCCGGTGAACATCACTTTTTATGCCCCCAAAGAATCTTTGGGAGGCATATAGTAATCACACTGTCCGTCCGTAAGTCCGTCCGTCAGTCCGTCCGTCCGTCCCGCTTCGTGTCCGGTGTATATTTCCTATATTCTTTGAGGTAGGGATTCTAAATTTTGTGTGGATGCATCTTGGGATGGCGGAGTGTCGCGTTCCATTTTTTGGTCAGTGTGACCTTGACCTTGATCTCTGACCTAGTTTTTAGAAAATTCGTGTCCGGAGCATATCTCTTATATTATTTGAGGTAGGAATCTCAAATTTGATGTGTAAATGCATCTTGATATGACGAAGTATCGCCTACCTTAATTGGGTCACTGTGACCTTGAACTTGACTTATGACCTAGTTTCTAAAAACTGCATTGAGTCTTGTGCATATCTCCTATATTCTTTGAGATAAGAATTCAAAATTTAGTGTCAGATGCATCTTGGGATGACAGAGTGCCACATACCATTTTGGGGTCACTGTGACCTTGACCTCTGACCTAGTTTTAAGAATTATTGTTTCCGGAGCATATCTTATATTCTTTGAGGCAGGAATTCCAAATTTGGTGTGTGGATGTATCTTGAGATGACGAAATGTCACATTGCATTTTCCGGTCACTGTGACCTTGACCTTGACCTCTGACCTAGTTTTTAGAATAATCATGTCCGGATCATATCTCTTTTATTGTTAAAGGTAGGAGTCTCCAATTTGGCGTGTGGATGCGTCTTGAGATGATAAAGTGTCGTGTACCATAATTGGGTCACTGTGACCTTGAGCTTGACCTATGACCTAGTTTCTAGAAACTGCATTGAGTCTGTGCTTATCTCCTATAGTCTTTGAGATAGGAATTCCAAATTTTGTGTGTAAATGCATCTTGCAACGGCAGAGTGTCACATGCCATTTTCATGTCACTGTGACCTTGACCTCTGACCTAGTTTTTAGAAGTATTGTGTCCGGAGCATATCTCCTGTATTCTTTGAGGTAGGAATTCCAAATTTGGTGTGTGGATGCATCTTGGGATGTCAAAGTGTCGCATTTCATTTTCGGGTCACTGTGACCTTGACCTCTGACCTAATTTTTAGAATAATCATGTCTGGAGCATATCTCTAATATTATTGAAGGTAGGAATCGCAATTTTGGTGTGCGGATGCATCTTGGAATGACAATGTGATGCATACCATAGTTGGGTCACTGTGACCTTGAACTTGACCTCTGACCTAGTTTTTAGAAGCTGAATTGAGGCTGTTGCATATCTCATATTCTTTGAGATAGGAATTCCAAATTTGGTGTATAAATGCATCTTTGGATGACGGATGGTCACATACCATTTTCGGGTCAATGTGACCTTGACCCTAACCATTTACCTAGTTGTAAGAATTTATGTGTCGCAGACATATCTTATATTCTTTGAGGTAGGAATTCCAAATTTGGTGTGTATATGCATCTTGGGAAGGCAGAGTGTCACATACCATTTTGGGGTCACTGTGTCCTTGATCTCTGACCTAGTTTTAAGAATTATTGTGTCAGGAACATATCTCTTATATTATTTGAGATAGGAATCCCAAATATGGTGTGTTGATGCATCTTGGGATGATGTAGTGTCGTGTACCATTTATGGGTCACTATGACCTTGATCTCTGATCTAGTTTTTAGAATAATCTTGTCCTGAGCATATCTCTTATATTATTGAAGGTAGGAATCCAAAATTTGGTGTGTGGATGCGTATTTGGATGGCGGAGTGTCACATACCATTTTTCGGGTCGCTTTGACCTTTGACCTAGTTTGTAGAATAATCATGTCCAGAACATATCTCTTATATTATTTGAAATGGGAATCCCAAATTTGGTGTGTGCAGGCATCATAGGATGGTGGAGTGTCGTGTACCATTTACGGGTCACTGTGACCTTAAACTTGACCTCTGACCTCGTTTCTAGAATGATTATATCTGGAGAATATCTCTTTTATTATTTGAGGTAGGAATCCCAAATTTGGAGTGTAGATACATTTTGAATTGCGGATTGTCCTGTTCCATTTTCCGGTCACTGACCTTGACCTATGACCTAGTTTCTAGAATCGGCATTACTTCCATATTCTTTGAGGTAGGAATTCCAAATTTGGTGTGTGGATGCTTCTTGGGATATCCAAGTGTTGCATACTATTTTTGGGTCACTGTGACCTTGACCTCTGACCTAGTTTTTAGAATTATCATGTTTGGAGCATCTTTTTTTATTTGAGCTCGGAATCCCAAATTTGGTGTGTGGTTGCATCTTTGGATGGCAGAGTGTCATGTATCAGTTTTGTGACCTTGAACTAATTTCTAGAATAATCCTGTCAGGAGCATATCTCATATATTATTTGAGGGAGGAATCCCAAATTTGCTGTATGGATACATCTTTGGATGTTGATGTGTCGCATACCATTCGTAGGTCACTGTGATGTTTACCTATGACAAAGTTTCTAGAATAATCGTGTCTTGGGCATATCTCCTATATTATTTGATATAATAGGAATCCCAAGTTTGGTGTGTTGATTCCTATTGGGATGGCGGAGTGGTGCATACATTTTGGGTCACTTTGACCTTAACATTGACTTTCTGGCTTCATTCTAGGTTTTTCTTGTCTGGAGCACGTCTCCCATATATTACAGCTTACTTTCCTAAAATGTGTCTAATGCTAGACCAATTCCTTTGGGGGCATTCGTCACGTGACTGTGACATTTCTTGTTCAGGTAGATAAATCGTTTTTTTTTCTACCGAATATAAAGCCAATGTTTGGATAATATACACATATGCTTTTGCCCCTTAAAAACTTCTCCCTAAGACGTTCTTTTACACACCAAAATATAATCATGTTTGACAAGAAACCCTGATAATTATCATTTTTGGGGGAATGTATTTCTATGTCCCCCAACCAAAGGGGTGGAGGACATATTGGTTTAGGTGTAAATCCCGTCATTGTCAGCGTCGGGGTCTGCGTAGCTTCGTTTCCTTCTAAACCAGGGGATGGATTTTTACTAAACTTGCATAAATACATTGTTGGGAAGGCGAAAGAGTTGATTAGATTTTAGTGACTTAGACCTAAATTCCAAGGTCACAATCCTATAAAGACTGTATAATCTTCTCAATCAGTGGATGGATTTTAACCAAATGTAGATACATTGTTTGGAAGTGTGGAAAGAGTAGGTTTGAATTCGGTAACCTTGACCTTATTGTCAATGCCACCATCCTACAAAGACATACATATTAGCCATTTCCGCTCAATTTTTTTCTGAACCAGTGGGCGAATTTTAACCGAACCGACATAGATGCATTGTTAAGAGAGGGTTAAATGTTGAGTATATTTTGGTTACTTTGACCTTGTTTTCATAGTAACATTGTAATGTTAAATTTGACCAAACTAGTGTTTCTGTATGACACACCTGGAATTGAACAATGGATTCTAGCTGAACGTTATGTGTTGTATGATTGTGGCACAATAAAGAGGTCATAAGCTTTTGGTGACCTAGACCTAGGTTTCAAGTTCACCGTCATTTAAAGATTGTACAGAGCTCTATCTTCTGAGCAAGTGTGTGTATATAACTTGCATAGATGCATTGTGTGGCGACAGAAAAGAGCAAATAAGATTTTGGTGATCACTTTGTAATGTTAAATTCTGACCAAAATTGTGTTTCCTCATGCTATCCCTTTGAAATAAATGGTTAGTTTAACCATTCTTTGTATATTGTATAATTTTGACACAATAATGAGCTGATCAGAAGTTCTTGCTGACTCATTTTACGGTGGGGGTGGTGCATAGTTTTCCTCTGAAAACACTGCTTTAATTACGTATGTCTACATCCATTTTATTCCAACTTTCAATATTTTGAAATAAAACCCCTTGCTCCTAGGACTTTGAAACGAGACTCGACTTATTATAAAATAATTGTAGAAATGTCGACAGGCAGTTCAGGAATGTCTTCATAAAGTACATTCTTTTAGCAAGTGTACATACACACAAAGTGGTCAATGTGGACAAAGTGGTCAATGTGGTAGATACCAGCAATGAGGCCAATTTAACATATGTATATAAACGTGAGGACTGTGAAAACGCATCACCCAGAATAAATCCTTTAATGCTTTACTTCACAAACCCTGATAATGGCAGTGGAATATTTAATATTGCATATCATAGTGTGACCAGTTTTAAATTTGAGTGTGTCCTAGAAAATTCAAGGTTGTACATATAGTTTAAGATATTGAAAAGTATCCGTTTTAAGACAAGGGTGGTCGATTTTGAAGGAAACCAATTCAGTTGCAAGTTACCCCGCGTTAGTGATGATCTTGATTTAACAGATATGCGTCCTGGGCTTGTCCCACGATTGTACATTCGTCATTGAATCATTCAAAATGAATTGACAGTTCGGCAGTCTCCAATTAACACCCATTTAGGGTATACCGACATAACCACCCACTCTGATTACTATAGTCTAGCAATAAAATCAATATCTTTGGCCTTTCAAAGTTTCGATATTTTTCGCCCGGTTTTGTTGGAAGAGGCTCAGGGCATATACAAATGACAAATTATGCATAAAGTGTATAACGTTTTTTGTATTGTGCAAGTGACGTTAACGTAAACTTTTAAGACGTTCTCGATCACATGACAGCATATCTCCTGCAATTATTTAAATCATAACAACATCCCCACATGATAGTGAGTATAAGTAGTCAATATCAGTAATGAAGTGTGCATAAATGTTATATATACTGAAACAATAAAGTTATGTCCGCTTGACGCTTATGTCTGCCAGTTCTAAATGTATGAACGCATTTCGTTCAAAATCACATTACCATCTCTGATCATTTGGAAACAGTTTGCACCTAAGAGACATTCATTTGATAATCAGTAGAGCCGCTGACAAACCAGCGAACATGAGTACCCTTAAAATCAAAAGTCACAACATCAATAGCTTGTGTGTCTGTCACAAACCTGAACCGTTCAAGCTCATTTAAACACCACTGAGCAAACTCTCTAGTAAGATGTTATGCTTCCTAGTTGTATGCATTGCATTTACGGCCACAACCATAAATCTGTAACGTACTCTGACGTCACAAAACATCGATAACGAGCGTGCGTGAAAACACTCAGAAAATTAATTTTTGGTCCAGCATTTTGATAATCAATAGAATCGAACAAATCTGTGTGTTTTTTTCGTCATAAAAAGCATTTCAACATTAATTGAGACTAATCAACATCAAAACAATTGATAATGGAAATTCGCTGATGATTTTGCAGTAAGGGGTGGGGTATAAAACTCAGATTTAGTAAACCTTTGATGCCCGACATCAGCCATATTTTTTGTTTTTCTCTTTTGTGTAATTGTTGTCATAAACAAACGCAACAAATTACAGCAAAAACGGTCTCAAAATGATGTTAGGTTAAGGAGATTTGGCAATTCTTGAATTGTTATTTGTTTAATTCAAAGGGAGGTAATTTCAGTTAATTTCGTAAATTAAAGGTTTTGAACTGCAATTTCGCTCGTTCAGTAAGCTGACTTGGGAGTTTTAGATGTTTTTTCATCGTCGGATGTTCCTGGTTGCCATTTAACGTAAAATTTGTCACGTTTTGTCGATTAACTTCTGGATGATAATGGAAAAAGCTGTGTGTACATTAGGTTCAATAACCCATCAAGATAAGAAGATAAAATCAAATAAGTTGCCAATTTTTGTGTATCCGACGTTTGATAAACATTTTGGTTTTATTTTTGTTGCGACATCTCAACTGAATCGAAAGATACAGTACCATGAAAATCGGACGTTTCTTTTTTGTTTGAGTATATCTTATTAGTCCGAGAGCCTGCAATGGGTTTAACCAAGTGGTTGAGGCCGAAAGGTTTGAAGGTGTGTTCTTATGTAGAAAAGTGTGCTGAATTCAAAAATCAAACTCTTAAAAAATCGGCTGGTACACAAAAGTGCTATGTACAATGGAATACCCCTGGGGTAGGCAATATCTCAAAATAGCGCTAAAATGGGGGTACCCTTGTAGGTTTATTATTTAAACCATGTAATATTAATAGTAAAAGGCAAAATTTTGGCAGCAAGCAATATATGATCAATGTTCAATATAAAAAAGAATAAGACATGCCATGGACGCTTTCTAACACTGCAATACAGCGAATTATAAAGCCCACGAAAACTAATGACTTTTGTCTCTTGTTATCATATGATTTTTACTTTTTCAAACTAGAGCAGATTTATAATTCAATCTTATGCAATACGATGGTGCAGTCATCAACAATTATTATAGTTTCAAAAACTCATAGAGTATGGCCAAGAAATGCCAGAATCACAGACTGCAGGGTAGCCTAAGGCACTGTGAGGAAGGGATACAAAAGTAGGCATAATCCAACCTCTTTCAGTACGATATATATATATATATATATATATTTCAAAGTTCTTTTCCTTTCAATGTGAATAAGATAAGACTTAGATATGCCTGGATATTGGCACAGCCCTAATAGTTTCTAAGCTACGAACTCTATGTATAGCTAGATATCACCACATGGCCAGCTACGACTTACCAGACTGTGCTAGTCTATATTCCACAATCTAAGAATGCAGGTGGAAAATCGATGTCCATTTATATGTTTGTCCCATCCATTTTCCGTATAATTCTACCGTACAGCATGTGAACGGTTATGTCATAGACAGGCGACCTTTGGAAGGTTTCATTCTACACAGATGAGTAATTTTTCAACGATGTTCTTTTTCACATTCCGAGCGCAAGAGAAAACGACCGTCTAAGCTTGCTTGTGTTCACCATGTTGGACCTATGTCATACACTGCCTGGTCATAACTTTTTGTCCGTCAAAGTTAAAAGTAGACGTTAACCACAGCGTTAAACAGCAGTCTTGATATGCTTGTATTCAAAGAGAAATGAGAATCGTTGTAAACATAGTTTGTTTTGGGGCATACAGGTAATCTCAATTTACAGTTATAATGAATCTACCGCAGAATAATGCATATACACGTGGTAGTGAATACGTCATCTTTATCTGTTTATAAGAACTATAGAATCACCTCATTAGAGTCCGTGCTCGATAAGAGTAGAGTTACGTAGTCGGTCACGTTATGGTACTTTATTCACCTGATTGGACAAATATAGGGTTTTCTTTCATATTTCTTACTGTAAATCCGTTTCGTCACCCTACTCTTATCTAGCACGGGCTATACTATGCACCTTTGAAACATCAGTACCGTATAGTATTAAAGATGCCTAGTAATGAGGTGATTCTATTTTTCTTTTAAACAGGTAAAGCATGGCTTTTCACTGCTACGCGCATATGCAATAATCTGTGGTAGGTTCAATATAACTGCAAACTAAGACTATCCGCACGCCCAAAATCAAGGTTATTTTGCCAGTATTTGTTTACAACGATTCTCATCTATCTTTAAATCTACTTTAATACGTGGTAGGTGCAATGCAACTGTAAACTGAGGCTACCTGTACGCCCAAATCAAGGTAAACTCGCCAGTGTTTGTATTCAACGATTCTTATCGATCCTGGAATCCACTATACGTGAATGGTATTTACATATTTAGCGCGTTATGTATCATTATATAATCTGTTCTTCGACGCGAGAAAACCGAACCTTGTTGTACATAGTAAGTAAGAAGGCAAAGATCAGGAATCGATACAATCAAGTACCACACCTGACCCAGGACACCACACGGGAAAAGATCTAACACACTAGAAAGCATCACATACATGAGATTCGAGAGTTTAGCACTTTCCCAGCAGGTGACCACAAGGCTGTATGCAATCAACATACATACAGACCAGTCTGCGCATCCGCGCAGTCTGATCATCGCCTTTGTTATTCGTTTCTGGAAAAAAGTATAAATATTATAGTTAAGCATGCCACATGAAAAAAGTAAATATTATAGCTAATCGTTGTAGCTGTCAGACAAGCTTGATTTTAACCTGTTTGAAAACCCCGAAGACAGGTTTTCTCATGTCAATGCCCATCTAATAGGAGAAGGTGATCCTTAATATCTTGCTCTTTATTTACTTTCTGCTACGAGATATGAGTCGTGGCATGTGATTTCCAACAATGTGGCATTTTGACAAGTGTAGACTCAGACGAGCCTGTGCGGCCCAATTTTAAGCTTAGAAACTCCAAATGATGTTCAGTCAGTAGCTTAATATTCATTGAATATTCAAGCGACTAGCAAAGGCTTTGATCAGACTGCGCGTATGCGCAGGTTGATCTGAGGCTTTGCTGATCGCACATACCACATTGTTGGATTCTCAAATTGCGGCTCAATTATGTTTTTCACACCAGTCTATTAGTAATAAGAAACTGTCTAGTCCTTTTACTGATTAGTATCCATCAAATGTCATAAAGCTCTGTTTCCAAGCCTGTATAATAAAAAGATCCTATTTTTACAATGATGTCACAGGCTACACGGTGTAAATTGGGATCAGCTGCCTTCCATTAACTTCCCAGAGAACATTTTTGTATCAATATATTTGGTATTAACATTTTTCGTTTAACCCACCTCCTAAAATGGCATTTAAGTGTTGGAAAGCAGAGACGTCCATATATACATTAATGGTTCCATGCTTTACGCCATATGTGCAGCCACCTGTTGATTTGAATTTCTATTTTAGCCTTTGCGTTACGTCCCAGTAAATAAGTTTTCAGTCATGTCTACATTGGCGTAGCTCCCATTACGCAGTATAGGCACGTGCGTAATAAATATAGTAACATCCAAGGAAACTCACCTTATGTGGTAAAAATAATCTTAAGGAACTGTTCTTAAAGGAAAGAATTCGCTCCCTCTGGGAGCAAATTCTTTCCTTTAAGAGAAGTTCCCATTTAAAAAAGGGACGTAATTATAGAGAATCATAGCTTGATAGAGTAGCCTCTCTTTGGTGTGCGTTACTCTATCAACGTACTGGCTACGCCATTTGTCTAGGCGACTCCTGGGTAGAATCAATACTAGGCAGAGGATAAAGTGCCTTCGTCAAGCACACAACATAGTGCCTCAGATGAGGCAACCAACAACCCACCAATCTCAAGTCTAGCTCTCTACATTTGTACCACTGAGCTCCCGCTATGTTGCTTATAAAATTGCATATCATAAAGAAGTCAATGTTTCGGTTTTTGTCGTGAATATGTTATGTGATCCCATCTTCTGAAGAAAAACAGGATGCTTATTTTATTAGTGTTTACGTGTTTTCTTTCACAAGTGAACTTGATTAAATAAATGCAATCTAAAACATTGAATATCCTCATGTAGCGTGCCTGAGCACAGGTGGGAATAACAGGATGTAATATATGGTATTCAAAAGACAAGTTTGGACTTGATTTAGATGTTTATTTTGCTATATTGGAATTTAGAAAACAAATAAACAATTCATAGTTTTGTCAATTGGAAAATATCGACCCAATTCGAAAATCATCCTCGGATGTATGTAAGGCGTAGTATTATGTAAGAAAGAGCTGCATTTTGTTAGCCATAACCGGCGTAAAGAAAATTAGTTCTGTTACATACGAGTTCAGCCCTCTTATAATAAATATGATGGCATACACATATGGAGAAGTTTAATATTGTGCAGCGGAAAACCTAAGCAGACGTTTCTTGTCATTCCAAATGCGATTTTCTGTAAAATTTATCATAAATGGCAAGTCTATGGTTTAAGGTTTCATTAACGATAATATTTGTCCATTTTTAACATACAAGGAAGATTCACGATCAGTATAGTGAGCCATGAGGGAGATTCACGATCCGTATAAAGACAGTTGATCTATCAAACACACTTATCTCATGCATTGAGGGAGGGTGGTCCTCTTCAAGTGTATTAAAGGGTTAATTTGGCGACTTTTCAGGAAGAAAAAGGGCTTGGCTTTTCTTTTGGGTTATTCTAAGATAAGATAAGAATAAACATACGATGGCATACACATATGGGAAAATTTCAGACGAACCTTTATGCTGGGGGAACTTAAGCAGACATTTCCTTGTGAATCTTCTTAAACTCAGTGTTGTCTATGTGAAACTGAAGTGAAAGTTAACGGTATATTCATATACAATACTATCTCGAAATTTTCATTATGATGGTTATATACCATCGCGTCAGCGATGGTGATCTACTTTTAGTTGTCTTCCGTGGATACCAGCTTGCTTCTGAACACGAAAGAGCATTTGGAGATCTTCTCCTCTGAACCGGGATCCAAATTCCCCTATGGAGCTAATTCGGATATTCTCGGCTTCTTATATTAAATTCGGATGTGACGAAATCAAACTCCCAACAGCGGTGTACTTCCGATTATCAAAACGTCCCCAAGTTAAAATACCCCAAATCCAAACGTCCCGAATTGGTCAAAACGTTTCCATTAAGACGTCTCCAATTATTTACTGGAAAAATTGGCAGATATCTGGGCCCAAAATTACAACGCTTCCTTAAAGTTAAGGACGACTTAAGTTAAGTATTGATATTTCAACATGTTACATTAAATGTTTAATGAATTGCAACGATCGATGCATGGTCAAAGATACCATTGTGATCTACAGTAATAATGAAACTATTTTGATTCGAATTAGTTCGAATCATTATTTTTCGTATCCTAAAAAATCAATATTTAACCTAAGTCTTCCTTTACTTTAAGGATGCGTTTTAATTTTGGGCCCTGATCATTTTCTTTAAGATAGATGTTGCGAAAAGGGTACGGGAGGGTGTCTTCGTGATCCTCGCTAATCCTCCTAGCTCCCGCCTTAAAACATGACTTACAGCATTCGTGCGTAACCAGTAGTAGGAATATTTCGTGTATTTAGGCACATGTTCCCGTTTCGATTTCTATTGTTAGCGATACACACAGTAGACTTTCGAACAAGATAAGGAATAAAATGCATTTTTTTTCCGTTTAATTCCATGATTTTAACGGTTTACTCCTTTGCAGTTTGCTTTGTTACTCTACAAGTTGCTCACAAACAAAGCCTTTCTGTGTAGGAAAATGATGAGCTTAAATGCCAGTTTGTATGGTTTTGGTGGAATTGACAAGTACATAATTACATGGTTGTAACTGTTAAAGGGGACATATTAAAGTTCTAAATCCAGTAAAATGTGGAAGAAAAATGGTACTAAGAGCTAAGCATATCATTTTTGTGGTAAAAAAACAAGAATATCTTAGTTAATTAGATCGCTTATTAATTAGTGCCGATAACTTATTATCCTGCTTAACTCCCTTGATATCTGTAGCTGCGAGTCACTTCCCTTGGATTTGTGACGTCACAAGGGCAGTTCGTCCGATGACTGTGTATTGCCTGTATTGTCGCAGTGAATAATGCAGCACAGATGTCGCGATTTAAATGATGTTTCGGGGTAGACATTGACGAGTCTGGACCAATAGGCTACTGTTACACATCAATATTCCAACGAGTTCCTCGAAAGTTGAAGACCCGTTGGTATATCGTAGGCTCACATCGGCAGCCGCCAATAGGGCCTAATAAAATTGTACGTCTTTGTTAATCCAACCACATTTGAAATAGATTCTAGGTCTACTATTTGTCTACATGACAAAATGCTCAAGTTTATCAAAAACAAAAAACGGGTGACGTTGTCGTATAACAACGGCATGCGACAATAGCGAACGCTTTGATCAAAACTTGATCGGCGACAACAATATTTTCTATCACAGTTTCAAACGATGATCGTATACCGCAAAAAATATTGATATCTATTGCAAAAAATGTAAAAAATGTAATTTTGCGATCGAAAACGATATTTTTGACTGTCGGAAACGCAGTTTCGCGTATTTTCAAGAATTTGGAATCAGGATCGCCGGGCTATGTACGAGCCGACTCTGTAAGTTCACTGACTTGAACACCGATTAGTTTTTTTTTTGTTTGTTGAATTTATTATTGTCTGTTATGTCGCATTAGTTTTTTCTTTCTTTCTATTTTTGACCACTTGCCCATTGGAATCATTTTACGCATTCCTTGAGACAAGACGCTTCCAATGAGACCATTGACAAATTATAGCAAGCTCATGCGATTTTCATTCTTACACCGAAGGATCAGACGAGCTTGCGTGCATGCAGTATCGAAAGGGCCTCCACCAACAATATAGACATACAGTAGGGACCCATTCAGTACCCACTATCGGCCCTATTCTATATGCTTACTGGCGGCATCGATGACGACTCAGGCCCCTAGCCCCGCAACTATGTATGAAGGATTCCATTACGAATGCCAAAGCTTTGCGGCTTTTGGCGCATGTCGACCCGAGAATTGTACATGTAGATTGACAACCTATTGAGTTTAGTAGCTGTTTCTCCACGTGGCCCAGGAATTCTACATGACAAAATGCATGTCATATCGGGAAGGGGAGATAGACTCGCCATTTAGATAGCGAAATCAAAGAGCATATTGAATGAGCATCTGCGAAGTTCAAATCCTGATGCAACACAGATCCCGTTTTTTTTTTATATTTTCTACAAGAATATAAACTATTTATGCGTTCATTGGAAGCGTTTCGCGAGACGCTTTCAATGAACACAGAAAAAGCGACCTCATGAGATTTTAGTACTACCAATAAAGTCCAAAACACTTATCTGCGCACATTCTTGACAGTCTCTGCCATTCTCACACACAGACAACTTAGGAGCATAGTCGGTGATGAAGAAGCAGAGCAAAATTTAGCCGCTCTGCTAGGCTCTAGCCACACTTAAGATGGCTGCGCATGCATGTATAAATAATGTCTAAAAATATGGGGTAAGTGCAAAAATTAACGAGCCGGCTTTTAACTCTCTCTCTCTCTCTCTCTCTCTCTCTCTCTCTCTCTCTCTTCCAATTAACTGATGCCGTAATGAACACTCACCTCAACGAGATAGCATACATTATCTTGGTCCGCCATGCATGAATGTTTTAATTTATGGTGATTAAACATGGGCGGACCCAGAGGATGGACAGGGGGTCCGGACCCCCCCTCCTGAATAAAATCACAAAAATAAAGCGCTTCTTAGCAATATTGGTCTGGATCCCCTGAAAATCACAAGGCTACAAAGCCAGCATTCACGGTTGAGCCATCATCGGCACGCCAGCGAAACGCCCGCTTATCGTGGTATTTGGATCCTCTGTCCCCTCATCAACTAAAAATGTTTATAAAATAAGTCAAATTTAGACCCGCTGTGACAAAACGTTCTGGATCCGCGCATGTTAAAGACTGGGCAATTTTAGAGCCCTATGTACAGACTGATGAATCCCCACTGTAGTTTAACCCACAATGCAAAATTCGTTAGAGAGCGCAGTGACTTAATGGTAGAGTGCTTGACTCGAGATCGAAGGGTTACGGGCTCAAGCCTCACCTGCGGCATTGCTGCGGTTTGTGTCCTTGAGCAAGACATATTACCGTAATCTCTTCTAAGTACTGTTTCAACCCAGGCATGACTCAAAGACGCAAAGAATCAATTCAAATAAACAAAATTCGTTTAACACATACGCAACGGAGGACTGAAATATCATTTATGACTTATTTCATTGCAAAATTAAACTACCGTTTTTATTGCTTGAATTGACGATAGCTCGATGTTCAGGTTAAAAAATGCTTTCACGACTGTTTCGTGCGCATAGACGCCTAATTGTTTGAATTGTCTCGGAGATGTCAATTATCTCTGAGCCGGCTAAAATAGATTATCGTAGGGCATTCAATTCACTAAAACACATAAAAAAATATATCCACAATTTCATTGAGAGCGGACCCAGTGATCAGAATGCGTTTTGCAGTGATATTTGCAGCACATAAACCCTTCTTTATCCGAGAATATTAAAAAAATATCGGAATCGAACACGGTTCCATATTAACAGTCCTTCATAAAATGCCTCTGTGACGTCATCAGGACACTCCGATAGCAAAGGGAAGTAACTAATTCAAGGGAAGTAAGCGAGTCGATATTTTATTTACAAAGCGCACAAGCTTAAAGAAATTGATGATTATACTCATTTTATCATTGAACATTGTGGAAAATGATCTGGGGCCAATTTCATCAATAAAGTTCGTACGATATATCTTAAATTGTGCGTACGTTGTTTTCTGAGAAGTGCGTACGTCAGTTTCATCAAAACATCTTAAATAGTTCGTAAGAACAAAAATTTGCGTTTCACTAAAAACGTCGTATTTTTAAACTTTGCCTAACTCCAGTCTCAAAATATCATGTGGTTGGTCACGTGCGGACTTTATATAGCTGTATAAAGTGGTTTAACAAAGAGTGAAAAATACATAGGTATGTGAAGAAAGTTTTAAAGAAGAAGCATGTGCGGATCCGAATGAAGACAGTGGGTCCGGACCTTCATCCCTTTGAAAACCACAATCAAGTTATATAGGTTTCCATAGAAATTAGCAAGTGGACCGCCTGGAAAATAACGGATCCCCCTCCCAGAACCTTGCAAAAATTCCTGGACCCGCGCATGAGAAGACGAACAGACGACAGCATACCCCATTAAGAAATCAATCCCTTTAACTCGGTGCATAAAATTGCGTCAAACGTCGGTCTGATCTGGAGCCAAACTCTTTGACACTTAAATGACGGGTTTCCCAAAATCATAAGAAATCATGTCCAAGTAAGGCACACATCAGTACGACTACCTTAAACCACAAAATATACTGAGAGGAACTATGAAACTGAAGGTTTTTTTTAACATGTCTGGATGAAAAATAATAATTCATATTCATTATTCTTTTATGAAATCTGATATCCATAACATACAATTCACAGAATTAATGACCGCATCTAGAACCAGTCCTATACTGCCGACAAAGAGGTACGTGCATTAAGGGCCTATTTTGGCCTCCTCTGGAGCCAAAAAATGAAAATTGCTTTTCACCAATTTCTTCTGATTGGTTAATTGATAAGGTCGGGCTGACGTCACATTCACCATATTGTTTCAAATGCGAGGTACAAAACTCGGAACTCCTTGCTTTTTTCGCCATGATTTAATCATTTTTAACCATTTTCCGAAAATTTTGATTGACAAAAAATCAAAAACCAGAGGAGATAAATCACAAGCTATGGAATTATGTTGAAGAAAAAACTTTTTCTTTGAGTCCTAAATTTAGTTTACATAAGAAATTCTTTATCATGGAAATATTGAAGCTGAAAGGTGTCATCTTTCAACGATAAAGACCGGAGCTAGTACCTCCAACTTACGGCGCTAGGTGGCACTTTAGATAACTATTTGTAATTTCTTTTACCAGAAGAGTTGTTTGTCGACCTTATGAATTAGAAGAATAACTGAAGTGTAAAATTTCAGCATTTATTTCAATTTTACCGTTTCTATGGTAACAAAAAATGGCCGATAAAGAGAAATTGCCATTTTGGACAAAATTAAAGGCTTTTGGAGACTGATTTTTAGAGAATTAGATATCAGCACAGCTAAATACCAAAAATCCTTTTATTATGTTGTGTGCCATGGGAATTCTCATCATTTGTTAAAATATCTTTTTGGTATTTGCTTGTGCTCTATGTTAATTTCTCTGTCAAACGTCTCAAATTTGCTCTAAAATGGCAAATTTCCTATTTTCAGACTACTTTGGCGGCAATTTTTGTTACCATAGCAACGGTAAAAGTCAAAATTATTGGAGACTTTTACACTTTGGCTATTGTTCTAAAAAAATTTACAAGAAGAAATTGGTGAAAAACTATTTTCATATTTTAGCCTCATAGGGGGGGGGGGGCAAAAAGCCCCTTAATGCACGTAGCTCTTTTGTAGGCATTATGGGCGGTTGTCTCGGCTTTCTTCACACCCCGACGATTGATTGCTGTAATACTCAATTACAGATCCCTAAGAGGGACATACTATTATCATTTGAACATAAAAGAGATAGATCATATTGTATTCATAAAAAATGGTACATGTAATAATTCATGAAACTGCGTCCCGAAAATTACTTGTTTTCACAATTTATGTTAACCCATACACGACGAATGGAGTTTCCCATTGTAATCTATTGGATGAGCTCATAACCTGATCCGACGCCACGCGTCTGATCTGGGTCTGCACTGTTTGCCAACGTCCCACAAAATGGAGTCAAGTCTTAAATGAGTTAAACATCACATCCCGGTGCTTGAGATAACAAGTGGAAATTTTCGAACATGTAAAAATCTGAATGCAACTTGTTATTCGGTCGGAACTGAGATTGGCTAACCCTGATGTATGTCCCTTCAAGCAGAATGTTAAGTTCTACTGAAAGCTCTTGTGAACAACTCCCGCATATACATACTCATACAAAGACATACGTTTTGAAACTTTATCGAATGTTGAACGTATGGTTATTGGGGAAAGCCCCTAATCATTGTCGCCCCTGGCAGTCATGCAAGTGGACGATGACTTACCCGTACATTTGAATGTGTATATTAGTATGTTTAAGCAATGGAGACATGTGAAAAAGTACTAAAAATATCCTGTTGGTTTTACTACAGAATCCCTTTCATTAGACGTGATGGTTATGCATAAATTCAGCTACTGACGGTGGTCATAGGCGAATCTTGGTGACTGTATACAGCATGGTAGGGGAAGGGGTGGGAGAGGTTAAATGGTCAAATAACTCATAAGCAACAAGGAAAGGGGGTCTTATTTTCTCATTTTGGTAAACAATATGGTATGTAAAGGGTGGTCATGATTGTAGTACTCTCAAAGTATTTAAACCTTTGTCGATTTTTGCTCTTCAGCCTCTAGAATCGCGCGAAATGCAGCAGCCTTGGTAGCTAAGTAGAAAGTTAGTAATTTTAAGACAAAGATGTCAGCTGCGACACCTAAATAGTTGTCTTAAATATACGACAAAAAGTAAGAAGTTCGCAAAGTTCAATAGTTTGATGAAACCCGATTTTTAACGTACGAACTTCGTACGATGTTTTTAAGACAAAAACACGTCGTAAACTCGTTGATGAAATTGGCCCCTGGGTTCTTAATAAATACATAAAACCGACATATAAAAGGAATTTGCAATGAAAAAAGGTAAACCTTGATATGTCCCCTTTAAGGTTACTAGTGCGGGGTCCAAGCATGCCAAAATATGGTCTCGTAGTACTCAGCGTATAACAGCAGATTTTTGGTAAAAATGATTATATTTAATGAATTTGCATGTTGCCAAGCTTAAATCAAGGGAGTAACTCGCTAGGCTGCTTCAAAGTATGACGTCACAACTATCAAAATTGCAGTAATTCATTTTGAAAGCCTCATTTCAACTCAAATTTCTCAGAAACTTTTGTATATTTTCAAACAAAGTTAACGCTTTTCTAAAATAAAATTATGTAGAGTTATTTTGACAGTATTTAAATCAAAGCACTGAGAGTACTGATGGGGACGGCTGCATTAAAGCGTTCAAATAGGGAGGTTGTTAGTTAGATACCTTTTCTAAAACATGCAAATGGAAACTGGAAGTCTCTGATGTAAGGTCAAACATATTGCCACAAAGTGAAATGGGAAAGCAATCTTTCTGGCGACATTGTCATTTGTTCATTGGACAAAACCAGCCTTTAATAAATGTAATCAATATATGA
The DNA here is from genome assembly GCA_964019695.1 of Loripinus fragilis. Taxonomy (NCBI): domain Eukaryota; kingdom Metazoa; phylum Mollusca; class Bivalvia; order Lucinida; family Lucinidae; genus Loripinus; species Loripinus fragilis. Next base: position 15,878,458 of record OZ026524.1, read on the forward strand.
ACAGTGCAAGAAATCAGTTGATTAATAACTAACTTAAGAAGTAAATAATCAAACTTTATGTCAAATGCTTTTATTATAGAGCTTACAGTGTTAAAAATAATCCCTCAATAAATGTTTGTGAAGCTCTTCAGGCAGGTAAGCGGTAACAATTTTCTCTTAACTTTCTTTGGCACAACCCCAACTAAACATGTGTAATTTGATCCCAAATACCGTGGCACGTTTTTTTTTCCTTCAGATTTTCTTTTGGTTTCTGTTGGTTAAAGATCTTACGAGGATTAGGGAAAGTGTTTCCTAGTATCTTACCTAAGACAAATCCACCCACATTTTCAAAGAAATTAATGATGATCAAGAACTGATTTGATAAAGTTCTGTCCTTTTTTGTATATGTTTTTCTTACTTTTACTTAATCACCATCAGAGACATTATGTGCAAGCTTGAATAAAGTCTCTTAATGGCAGAGCCAAAGCAATTGTATAATTTTGGTAGAGTGCATCGTTAGGGACAATTCTGTGAAATTATTGTAAAATTTTGGACCATTGGTTCAGGAGGAGAAGTCATTGTAAGACATTTCTTATCTGGAGCTTTGGCAGATCCATTGTTCAGTGGAGTGGAACCTTTTGTGCAAAATTGGTAGAAGACACCATTGGGTACAAATCTGTGACATTAAGTTGCTTTTGGGTCAGTGGTTCAGGAGGAAATTCTGTTAAAAGAAGTTTCTTAGCTAGAGCTCTTGCAGTCTTTTGCTCAAAGGTCCTGAACAGAAGACCTGAAGTCACAGAAAGTCAGAAAATGAAATAGTATATGTTCTTCAGATACAAATGGTTCTTTAAAAGAAAAAAAAGATGTCCTAGATTTTTACCTCTAGCCCCACCCTGAGGTATGGACGCAAGGCTCTGAAGCTGATGACTGGAAGCCTTCCATGAATATGATTCCAAATGCCTAAATATGAATGTTTTCTTATAAATGTTTGGAAAGATATCAGCATAGGTTGGAAAAACAGTATAGCTCTTTTGAAAGGTTCCTATATTATGACCTCTAGCCCCACCGTGGGGGAATGAACCCTCAGGTTAAAAGTGACAGAGACATGGCGAGTTCAACAATGTGAGCGCTCTCGTTGAACTTATGCCAGACTTTACACATTACTAATAAAGATCATGAAAGTGTGCCCGCAAACGCTCACCTTGTTGAAATCGCCACTGTTGTTCAAATACAAATGATTCTAAAAAAGAAAACAAGATGTCCTAGATTTTGACCTCTAGCCCAAGAAACGTGAATATTTTGGGGGATATGATGCATTTTAGGGTCTTTTCTTTAGGTCAAGGATATTTTTTTGTTGCTAAAAGGGGTACGTGCATTAATGGGCTATTTTGGCCCCCTCTATAGCCAAAAAAATGAAAGTTGCTTTTCACCAATTTCATCTTATTGATTTGTTAGAAGAATAGCCCAAGTGTAAAATTCTGGCATTTTTTTTTTTTACTTTTACCAGTTGCTATGGTAACCAAAATGGCTGACAAAATAGGCTTAAAATAGAAAAATTGCCATTTTAGGCCAAATTTGAGGCTTTTTGAGACCGATTTTTTTTAAGAATTAGTTATTAGCACAAGCAAATACAAAAAAAACTTTTAGTATATTGTGTGCCATGATAATTCGCATCATATGTTAAAATATTTTTTTGATATTTGCTTGTGCTCTATATTAATTTCTCTGTTACATGTCTCAAATTTGCTCCAAAACGGTCATTTTCCTATTTTCAGCCTATTTTGGCGGCCTTTTTTGTTACCATAGCAACGGTAAAAGTCGAATCAATACCAGACCTTTACACTTTGCTATTGTTCTAATGAACTAATAAGAAAAAACTTGTGAAGAGCAACTTTTATTTTTTGAACTCATAGGGGGGGGGGGGGGGGGGGGGGACAAAATAGCCTCTTAATGCACCTATCCCTTTCAAATATTTTTGGAGTCCTTAAATTTCCGGATATGGGTGAACAGTAGATGCTGGGCCAGACCCTTCGTATGAAGAAAAAATAGGACATGCAAATAATTTTATGTAACAAGAATACGCTTTTACAAAGAGGCTCTGTCTACACTAAGAAATCGAAGCAGTTGGTCGGGTTGGCAGGCTGACTGGTTGATTGACTGAGAAACAAGCAGACAGACAGCTATATTTTGCTGCACACTGCTCTGAAACACTGGCCAGCTTTCTTGGGCAATGGGTGGGGTGGTACTTTGATATTATCATATATAAGTAGGTTCGGTCCATTTTTGAAGGTTCAAAATTTTGAATTGCATTTTATGGAGTGGGGAGGGGTCGGGAAGGTCAGATAAATAAATATGTTTGGGAGTATGATGAAAATTATGATTTTTTTATGTTTTGTGGAGTCATTTCTATCAATTTGGCGCTTTTTTATGGTCAAGGTACAGATTTGAAAAATATTTTTGGGGTTGCTAAATTTTAAATATTTTTGGGGTGTGCCTGATATTCTTGATATTTTTGGGGATAAAGAGTAGATGCTGGGTCCAAGCCTACGTATTTAGAAAAAATAAAAGTAACCTCAATGGGGTCAGGCACCTTAAACACTTGAACTACTAGATATTAATCTAGCAAAACAGGCCTACAAAAAATCAAAAGAGCAAAGAACAGATACAGGGAGACAGACAGCCAGTGGCAAGTAGACAGACAAGTATGCAGGCAGGCAGAAGGCTAGATTATGCTGCTCACAGCCTTCAGAACATTGGACAGGCGCTCCAACCACCTGAGCTACTAGACACATGTAAGCTGGTTTAACGAGCATATAAGTAAAAGAACGAAGAACCAATGCAGACAGACAGACGGATGGACAGATTAACGGGCAGACAGACAAACAGCTAGATTTTGCTGCTCACAACCTTGGCACTTTGGTCAGGCGATCTTACTACCGTAAAACTAGATAATTTGGCTAAATCAGCATACAGAGAAATAAAAATAGTGAAAACCCAATGGCTACTTTCTGATCTGACCGTAATTGACCCAGTGGTTTCAGCATACCACCTACCTATCTTTTGTCATAGATGTTTCTGATGTTTTGAGTTTTAGGATTTCCATGGACAGGAAAGCATATTGCAGAACCCCGCGGCCATGAACAACGACGACAATGGTCACATTAGCGGTAAGATTAGGAGCATGCTCTCACCCTGTGGTACAGATTCGCGTCAAACTCGCAATATAACCAGTATCGGCTGTCCCTGCTGGTAGGAACTAACAGGCTATCAAAATGTTAGTGCCTTTGAGCCCATAGTTAGTTCCTGCCGCTTTAATTAATATGTGAAAAAAAACGGTTCTAAAAAGCCCTGCCCCGCGGCCAGATAACAAAACCCCGCGGATGCTGAAGTATTTTGTCACACACCTCCGCGGTTAAGACTTGCAACCGTTGAAGGGGTATTTCTCATAAACAATCAACGCTTATTTAAACCAAATCATTAACATACAGGTAAAACAAGTAAATGTCGTTTCACCAAAAAAGAAAAAAATATAGAAACCATTTCTGAAAAATGTGTAATTGTCAATCAATCCCAAAGTATCCCGAATTCAAGTACTCGTTCATTTTTCTCGCATATTTTAAGTACTGTAATGCTGAATTGAGAATGCACCATTGCGCAGGCTAGTCTGAGTCTTTGTCGCACGTTGTAAGTACCAAAATATCATGAAATTATGTCCGTCGACAGTTTAATTTCAATCGAGCCTGTTCACACGCACTGTATGCATGCGCGGATCCAGAGCATTTTGTCAGAGAGGACCGAAATGCCACTTAAAATTGACCACCATCGGCCCATCAGCGAAACGCCCTTGAAATGGCGTTTTGCTGGCGTGTCAATGGCCCACCATTGAATGCTGGCTTGGTAGCTTTGTAATTTTTTGGGGATCCGGATCAATATTGCTAGAAAACCCTATATTTTATGATTTTTCAGGGGTCCGGACCCCCTGTCCCCCCTCTGGATTCGCCCATGGCATGCATCTGAAAGAAGGTACTTGTCTGAAATGTTCCGTGATCATCGGACGCAAAGTCGGACTAGATTATAACTCTTGGTATGCTTGTTTGTCCCTGATCAGGCACATCGGACGATCTTCTGGATCCAAACTATTTGCGAACTTTGATAGCAGGTCGTAAAAGTAGAGAGAGAGAGAGAGAGAGAGAGAGAGAGAGAGAGAGAGAGGGGGGGGGGAGAGAGGATACTGCACGGTGTTTGAACACGAATCTTTTGTTTTGGCTTGTTTTCTTAGAATATCGAAATACAATGTTTGGGTCAGTCAATCAGCTTCCGATGAGGACCCAAAATCCAAATCGGCTTTTGTACGGCAAAGTCGGACATTCCACAGTATTAACGCTTTGCGTACTTCTATCGCATGGACACATTTTTAAATTGACGAAACATTCTATCCTGAATATCATTCGGGTCTGATCTGGATCCAAACCGTGTTTGCAAATGTTAGGAGAGAGAGAGAGAGAGAGAGAGAGAGAGAGAGAGAGAGAGAGACTGGTGCAGGCACGTCAAAGTAAACATTGCATCGGCGGATCGACAAGTAGAGGTGTGTGTGTGTGTGTGTGTGTGTGTGTGTGTGTGTGTGTGTGTGTGTGTGTGTGTTGATTTTCGTCAGTTTGTTGTTTTTTTACTCTGGGAACTCGTCTACGTATTTCAAAGTTTTGTGTATATCTTTGCAAAAAATCTGATCGCACGAGATGTCTAGAGCGGTTTCATTTCTTGAATACAATATAAACTGGAATTCGAAGTCGGCAGAGCGAGCGAAAGCGTTTTGGTTTTCTGAAGGAAGAACGAAAAAGTGTAGTGATTCATCGGTAGTCCGAGACGAGTGAACATAGGAGACCCGGCTTATCGAATAGTTTAAATCAGTGGGCTTTTCGGACTTGTAAGTAAATTGAGTGACATAATATGCACGTGCCTGGCTTACCGCATGCGCTGGACATTTTACTGACTCAGTCCGCATGAATTTAGCGACTGTTTTAATAAGATTAAAGAAAAGAAAAAGAGGAGATAGCACAGAATCATATCGCCGTGTTTTCAAAACGTTTCTACCACATTTTGACATGCATATATCCTTTATTATAGGGATCACACATGTGTTTCTATCCATTAACATCTGCTAGGCGCAGAAGGCATATAAGCCAATTTTTAGATTCATTATCCCCATATACTGTACTCTGCTAGACCATTAAACGTCCTTGTTGCAAACATTGCGGGCCCAGATCAGACTGCTCTGATCCGAGGACTCCAGTAGACGTCATTCTCAAAACGGAACCGAAAGATATGGAAGGCTACAGTTTAGCAAGGCGCCGCCGATGTGGCACCTTTGAATTTAGATGCAAAAAAAAACCAAGACTATTTAAAATTGAAAACAATCAGCAACAAAAAACAATAGTGGTGCTAAAATCATATTAAAAACTTTGATTTGGCTATTTTAGGGGGGGGGGGGGGGCGCCTGCCCCTTGCCACTTGAATCCGTCAATGAAACCGTCATCCGCGGATTGTGGTTCGTTTGAGGCTTTGTCGGCAGGCCTCATGGTAGTCGCTCATGACGGGCCCGGTAGCAAATGCCCTTTTATTTAATACCGCGGATGGACTCAAAATTCCAATACTGCGCCAGAGTGTATGCTATAAATAGACGCAATACTATTAAAGGGAGACCAGTCTAACAGATAGCGTCCTTTCGCAAATGTATATATCACGTGATCGTTTTGGCGGGATAGGCATAAAGTAAAACTTCAAATGAACTCATGCATGTAAGATTATTAATCCACAATATCCAAGCGACCTTCTGGGGTCAACTGAGATAATTCTTGATTCATATGAATGTTATATTATTTACATACATAGCCGCGTAAAAAATACACGCCGACTTGTTTGTTTATTGTCAATGAAAGCAGACTACAATGGCAAGTCCACCATGTCTTTTACGATATGCCTATCATTATTATATTACTGCGCAAGGTATTATTTTTTAAATATATTTGTATTTGAATTAGCAATTGGCAATAAATCATTGCTTCGATACCCTAATTGAAGTTTCTAAACTGCAAAGCATAAAAAACAATAATAAAACAACAAAAAATGAACTACTTTTTACGCGTAATATTTTCCAGAAAGTTGTTCGGTTTGTATTAAGCCTTTATCCTGCGGAATCCGGATATACCCCGTTCTGGAAAACATTGTAGATCCGGATCAGTTGGCTTCTCAGGAACAAACTAATCAGGATCTATACGACTGTTTATCATGCATCTAATCAAATTGTTAATATTGAAACCATGCAACTTATATGTCTAAAAATTTGCAAGGAGTATAGCATATATTTAATGTATGGCCTGGCAAGGGTGAAAAATTGACGTGACTGAAAAACTGTAAGTGTTAAAATTGAGTCCGGATGCCAGCATCCGTCCCCAAAAATCGATACACTTATCTACGGTGGATGAATAAGTATGGGTAAATAATAGTACAGCAGACGACTGGCAAAAAGTCCTCTCCTTAAGGATTTTACTGGTCAGATCGGTGCAACATCTAGTGACATATACCAAAATGTTCGTTTGTATGTCCAGCTTCAGAATCCGGTTGTTGACATCTTCGCTGACGAGTACTAACAAAGTTACGGCCCTTGAACCGTACATACCCATAAAACCAGATTATTTGAATTTTGCATACAGTTCGCAGATAGCATTGCATTTATTTCTAATTAGCATACATAATTGAAATATTTTTATGATTTATATGATATTGGATTAGAAAACAACATTGAAATATAGTTTCAACATGTACGATACATAAAGGTGTGTTTGTCCGTGTGTCTTTTTGTAAATAGTGTCAATGTAAAAGGGCAATGCTAATATTTCATAAACACAATTTTTAATCATAACTTAGTTCAAAATGCAAGTTTCAACTTTTATTTTTCATCAAGGTAAGCAACAGCATACACTCGTTTTAGGTCAAGCTTCAAATCAAGTTGTGACCTCTCTCAGGTCAAAGGTCAAGGTCAAAAAACCTTACCCCCAAAATCACAAAAAATGCGTATTTTATGTATCTGTTTATTAGTAAAAGTATAGTTTGTGTCTGTTTGAAGCTTAACTTATAAGTACTAGTCTTACATACTTAAATTCCACATATATTTTGCTACCAAAGGGGAGTAAATACCCCCAATCAAACGAGGCGTGAGCTATTCCGTAACGGCCTCAGTTTGAATCACGTCAAGATGATAACCGCTTTATACTACCACATACGACTGGCCAGAATTCCCCTCCTTATGAACTTTGCTGGTAAGACTGTGCTTACATCAAGCGTCATATATACCAAAATATTTGTCTGTATGTACGACTTCAGAATCCAGTTGATGACGTCGTCGAAGATGAGTACTAACACAGTTACGGCCCTTGAACCGTACACACACGTTATAGAGGAGTATGCATATGTTGTATACAGTTGGTCTAGAGCATTGCATTTACTCATAAGGACACGTTAATACAATATTGTTATGACTTGTATGGTATTGGTTGGAAAACAACATTTAAAATAAATAATCAATACCAATGATACATCTACCAAAAGCTGTGTTTTTTCGTGTGTCTGTTTGCAAATAGTTTCAATGCAAAAAGAAAATGCAAACTTCTCATAAAAATCTTTATCTATATTAAAAAAGGTTCAATTGCCATATTTCGTCAATTTTGTTTCATCAAAATAAGTAATAGTCTACATCTTTGTATGTTAGAGTTAAAATTTGTGTTATGACCTATTAAATGTCAAGGGTCAAGGTCAAATAGATATATTTAAAATCGCAATATTTAGTATATTTTATTAGCCCACCTGAGTCATAAGCTCAAAGTGAGCTATTGTGATCGTTGCATGTCCGTTGTCCGTCGTGCGTTGTCAACAATTGCTTCAAACGATATCTCACCCTAAAATAATGGCTTGAATTTGATCAAATTTGGCTGACAGGAATGGTCCTAATATGGCCCTCTCAAATAATTGATGAACTAGTATATCTAGATCACATGGGCAAAAATAGATTTTCCACAACTTTGAAAATCTTCTTGTCTGAAACCACAAGGCTGATAGCCTTGATATTTTGTGTAGGGTTATCTTGTAGATATTTTTCTTTTTTGTTCAAATTATGCCCATGTGGCCACAAATTGTCCCGCCTCTGGGTTCACATGTTTTACATAGGACATGGGTTGGTCTGCAGAGTGTGATTGTGGTATTTCCTGACCATACTCACTTGCTTTTTTTTAAAATGCGAAACATGAAAAAAAACTGTCTGAAACCATTTGAGCCTTGATATTAAATATGTAGCATCATCTATTAGACCTCTACTTATTTTGTTAAAATTATGGTCCTAGGGCCAAAAGTGGCCCGCTTCAGATTCACATGTTTCCATAGGTTTATATAGGGTACACATAACACATCTTCTGGTCTGTTACAACTTGGCATAGAGCCTTGGTAATTGGTATTTAGTATCATCTAGTCGACACCTCCACCAGGTTTGCTAAAATTATGCCCATGTTGCCAAAATGGACCCATCCTGGGGCCACGTGTTTTACATAGGCTTTAATAGGGAAAGCATAAAACAATATTCACAGAGTTGTAGCATCACCTAGTGCTACTTTACCAAGTTTTTTCAAATTTTGGCCCTTGGTAAAAAAAAGTCCTGCTCTGGGGATCACATGTTTGATATAGCTTTTTACAGCAAGTATAAAAAAAATATTGTCTGAAACCACATGGCCCAACGCCATTATATTTAGTATGTAGCATCACAAAGTAGACATCCACTGAGTCTCTTCAAATAATGGCCGTGCAGACAAAAAACAAGCCACGAAGGCTATATATATATATATATATATATATATATATATATATATATATATATATATATATATATATATATATATATATATATATATATATATATATATATATATATATGTGTGTGTGTGTGTGTGTGTGTTGAACCATGTAGTATCGTCCAGTGGTTCTCTTTTATTATGCTTTATTGTTGTCACCTTTTTGAAATACAAACGCGAATATTAGGTTTCCATTTTATAAACGTTCCCATTAGAGAAACATCATAAATACTGTATATGCTAAATGTTCTTAGAACTGGACAGGTTCAACATAATTTTGATTGTACTGTCATCACTACCAATGACTTCAGATTCAACACATACAATATTTTGTCTACATCTTGGTGTGTTATTATCTATACTGACCGCCACTTCCAACGCAAAATGTGTTCAGGGACGTAACTTTAATTAATATACGAGGTCTTGCCGAAATCATTGTACCGGTCGGGGGTTATGACAGACATTCACCCAAACAGGTTATGATTAAAAGAGAATGAATGGCCGATGAAGTTCTACTTTCATTTTCATAAATAATTTTTTTTAAATTTTGATAAAATTGCGTTACAATGAATGTACCAATATATGTAATATTAAAAGTTCTGTTTGATTTTGCGTTAGAAGTGTGGTTCAATATAGATCTGTTAGAAAAAAAATGTCAACCTTTTGCAGGTCCTATTTATTTGGTGTATTTTAGAAACATGTTCTTGGAAAGATATGAATAATTTATAACTTCATTTGCAATAAGGTTATTGAAAGTGGTATGAAATTAAAGTACATTTATTTCTGAGTAAGAAAGACTAAAAACAGCTCATTGTTAATTTATAGAGCGGATTTTTGACGAGAAAATGTGAGTAAGTAAGGTTATCATTTGAGGTTAATGAAATAATCTGTAGGTTACAGTATGTCTTGCAGGGTCGTCCTCAAAAGGATGTTTATTAAATTCATATGGTTTATCTAAAGTATTAGGGTACATAAAATTAACAAGATACAAAAAGACATTAGAGTTTTCAAAAGCATAGACGAAAATCTAAGCAAAACAGGAGGATGATACATAATATCTATATGCAGAAAACTTAAAAGCTACAAACTGTTAAGATTTAGAATAGTCACCATTTCTGATGAAATATGAAGCCATTAAGATTATCAGTATATTCGTACCTCACCTACTTTGTCAATGATCATTTACTCTGGTTAATGTAGATACACATTTATGTTGGGTGATACAGAAAGACAAATGCAAACGTCATCAAATTATATAAAATGAAGGAAATTTCAATATTTCACCAATATTTTTGTGCATTTATTTATAAGGCTTATTATATTTAAGAAATAGATTCGCGCTCGCAGTGATTTGTTGCTTAATATATCACTGGCTGGAGATCAGTCGTTAAAGTGAATAAATCATGAGCGCGAAGCGCGAATGATTTATCCACTTACGACTGACCGACAGACAGTGATATATTAAGCAACAAATCACTGTCAGTGCGAATTTATTTCGATTCTAACACACAAAAAGATTAAAAGTATGAACGAATCCCTCATAGTCTATAACGATTCCGCCATCTTAAACAGACTGTCAGAGTTTCCCGTAACTCTTGTTCAAACTGAAACGCGTTTTTTACGTACATTTTGAACGTCAAGTAGTTGTGAAAACGACGTTACGCCGTCTATTGTGATGGATGACGTCATCAAAACCAACCTGTCGACTGAATGACGTCACGTTGGTCCGTGCCAAGTCCGTGCAGTGATTTATCAACCAATAAATCACTGAGTTTAACCATTGGCTATATAGGCGAGGTGTGTTAGAATGGTTTTTAATCTTAAAACGTAAAATCAAGGGCAATAATGCATGTTCCATGCAGTATTTTATATCGCTAAAGCAAATGCAAAAGATGCTGTAAAGATGTGTAAACCCAAATGACTCGTATATTTTATTGCAATCTGATCCCCAGTAAGCAAGTCATTGGAGGAAAATTCGATTGTAGATCCATTTTCTATGTGTGAGTCTTGCCATTAAGGGACAACAACTCGTGTTTCAAAAAAAAAAAATATGTAGCAGAAACAAATTTTGATCTGCAGTTTGGCATAGTATTGGTTCAGGACAGATTCAATCCTATTTAGAAAATAAGTTTTCAAATTTAACTTATTGAGCTTTTATTATTTTACTGCAGTTTTCCATACAAAACAATGGTAAAAATAATCAAGGGCAGTAACTCTTGCTAGAATATATAGATAGTTTAATGCATTATAATTGTGTTTGGCGTGCTAAGTATATTAGCCCCGGTAAGTTTCAGGTATAAATGGTAACATATATTCAAGTTATAAGGTAAATTGTGTTTAGCCTTGCAAGAATTATGGTTATTGGTGCCACTAGTGACCTAAAATGATTTTCTTGGGTGTGCTTGACAATCTTTAGAAAGATCATGTAAATGCACTTGCAATACAGTTGCACTGTCAGAAATTATTCTCTTCGTAGTTAGGCTGTAAAAATTTGGGTGATTTAGTATTATAAGACTTTTATCAATGTCAGCGTTTTCACCTCATCTTATAGGTGGGTGGGGTATTTACATGCTAGTAGTTGCCCCGGAGCATTCTGTTAGTAGAAATTAGAATCTAGAAACCCTGTTGACATAACTGAGGCACTGATCTTTAAATTATTATTTATTGTTATAGACATAAATCTAGTGGGCAGTTCCTTTAGTTGAAAGTTTCTAATATATGTTTATTCAAAGCAGCTGGGTTTTGAAATAGGATATAACTATAATATACGAAGAAAATAGTTCCAAACCCCTTTTCTCTGACTAAAACTTAATTTATTTACTTCTCTAAGTGCTGTTATGAATAGTGATGGCTATATTTATTTCCTGAATGCATTATTTCGATTATATTCCAAAACTGATACCCATAATCTCTCATAATATGATCAAAATGGGTGGGGGTAATTCAAGGGTACTTAACTCGGTCAGTACTCAAAATCAGCGGTGTCATCAACTGCTTCTATTTACTAGAGACTCTACATTTTTGTTTAGAACATATATATTTGACACTAGATAATAGCAAATTAGCAAAATTTGACCAAGGTTACCCTCAAACAGTCCTGAGATCTGCAGTAGTAATAGGTGGGTGGGGGATTTACATGTTTAGTATTGTCCCCAAAGCATATCGGTATACAGAAATTGGAATCTAGAAACCCTGATAACATAGATAAAGTAGTGTTCTTAAAATTCTTAGTCATTTTCTAAGGACATAACACTAATGGGCAGATTTTTAAATTGAAAATTTCAAATATATTTTATTCAAAGGAGTTTTGACACCAAATTTACTTTAAAAGACCAACAAAACAGTTCAAAAGCCCATTTCTCTGATCAAAACTTAACTTTTCTACTTTTTCAAGTACCGTTATGAGTAGTAATGTGTATTTTTTTTACTGGATGTTTCATCTCAATTATTTAACAAACTAATGATCATAACCTCTTATAATATGATCAAAATGGGTGGGGTAATTCAATGGGAGATAACTCGGTTAGTACTCAGAATCAGCGGTGTCATCAACTAGTTCTATTTACTAGAGACTCAACATTTTTGTATGGTATATGAACATGTATATGACACCAGATGTTAGCAAAATAATACCAAGGTCACACTCAAACAGTCATTAGATCTGCAGTAGTAATAGGTGGGTGGGGTATTTACATGCTTATCATTGCTTCTAGAGCATTCTGTATACAGAAATTGGAATCTAGAAACCCTGATAACATAGATAAATAAGTGTTCTTTAAATTTTTAGTCATTTCTAAGGACATCACACTAATGGGCAGATTCTTAAATTGAAAGTTTCAAATATATTTTTATTCAATGGAGTTTTAACACATAATTTAACTTTAAAAGACCAACAAAACAGTTCAAAAGCCCATTTCTCTGATCAAAACTTGACTTTTCTACTTTTTCAAGTACCGTTTTGAGTTATGATGGGTATATTTTTCTTCCTGGATGCTTCAACACAATTATTTAACAAGCTAATGACCATGACCTCTTATAAAATGATCAAAATGGGTGGGGTAATTCAAGGGGAGATAACTCGGTTAATACTCAGAATCAGAGGTGTCATCAACTACTTTCAAAAACTAGAGACCCCAAGTTTTCATTTGGTATATAACACAAGATGTTGCAAAGATCTGACCAGTAGACCCCTCTGACAGCCTTGAGATCTGCAGTACTATAAGTTTCTTATACATTTTGTAACAGGGGTTGTATCGAATGTATTATTTTCCTTATTAGTGATCGGAACAAAATAATTTTTTCACACATTATAGTCTATTATATGAGCACTTTGTATGCATAATATCTTTTTTAGATAATTTGTTATTATTACAAAATACGGCAAAGATCATAATAGGTATTTTTCAAGAAAAATGTTCAGTTAAGTTACAAAAAGCGACAAAAATATGTTTAATGTTTCTGGTGATCACAATGTCAGTAATAATGTTTCATGAAATCAGTACTAATGCTATTGAAGCACAAACATGCAATATTCACGCGATAATCATAACTATATGTTGTTTCTAATTATTAGAAGATCATAAAATAATTAGTTTCGAATAAAATGATAGTGCTATACTTAAAAGAAAAGGTTTGTAGGGTGTTTTCCACTGAATAAGCATTTATCCTGCAATATGAAAGCTCCCTTAAATTCCGATTCTGTTTCTGATACACATTCTATTGGTTGGTTTGATAACATTCTTTCAAGTTTGTTCTGATTTGTGAAGTGTTGATAACACTGCCTGTGCCATTTAGGTTTCCTTTTGACAAATGATTGCAATATCTGCTCTATATCATTAGAACCATAATCAGGTGGATCATTTTCTAACCTAAGCTTACAGACTATTTCACACGTCATAAACATTTGACAGTTCCTCTTCCAAGGCTTTCTATACTTTCACTTTTGTGAGAGAACACACAAAGTTCAGAACTATGCTGTTCATACCTACTTTTCTTGACAGGAGAAAAATCTTTCTCTGGTTCTACACCATGTGATGATTGCAGTGCAACTTGCCAATGCTAAATAACTAAAGTGACAGTGAATTTTAAAATACCTGTTTATTCTTAAGAAACGTGTCCTTACGCTTCGATTCAATCTTTATGCCTTAAAGACGTTTTCAGGAATGGAAATATCAAAGCTAAGTCCAGACAATTCTTATAGAAAAGAGGTATTTTCCTCTTTTAAAAAGAGAATTATAATAACCAGTATATCCTACAAACGTTTATCTTACGTTTTATATGCCAATTAGGCGTAGTAGGATAAGAAGTTGATTCTAAATATAGTCTGATAAACTTGTTGCATTACATCTGACACTAGTTCCCATGCTGAATTTAACAGCAGTGGTGTTCACCAGTGTACTCGGTATTGCAGGAAACCATTTTTTCAATGTTGTTTGTGTGATTATCGTATACGAACAAATTGTTTCAGTACGTGTAACTAAGAAGTGGCAATCAAAAATAAATCATGACTAGTGTAAAAGAGTAATGATTACGATAATTAGGTATATGAAATAAGAAAGAGAAAAACAATCATGTATAAAGTAATTCAAAAATAAAAAAAGTATGACCAGGAAATGCCACAATTACACACTGCAGCCCAACCCACGACACCGTGAGGAAGAGACACAGAGCACCAAAGACAAGAAACAGCCCTAGCAAGAAAACAATTAAAGAAAAGCAACCAGCTATTCTTCCTCGGCCAGATGATTGCAAAAGTGAAAGGCCACTAAGTAATGCATAGCAAGGACCAATCACAACACCCTCCCACCCAAATAATGAGAGCACAAATAACCAGTGAATCAATAACAACAGAACCATCGCCTTAGAACAGACAGAAGCCAAACCCACTACATATTATGTATTTTCAGGCGCCTAATCTTCGCACTAGACTATGCAGTTGATAAACGCAAACATTGTTTAGCTCGCACGTATGTTCCCTAGCTTATGCAATGCATCATCACAGAGAAATGAAAATAAATGACTAAAAATCCATAGATAGTCAGTGCTAGCGAAAAACTCAAGTTGAGCCACGGTGGGCGCAGCCAAAGACAAGCATCAGGCACCAAACCCTCTAGGAAAGTCAAGGTCAGTTTCTTCATTGAGTCTTAGGCATGCCGACTGCCATGCAATTAAAGAGGAAACCATAGAAACCAGGATAGGTATACATGTACAACCAAGCATGCAGACAGTCGCATGATATCCATGCGATGCATATCACAATGACAATGTTTCTATTCAACGTGAATTTCAAGTCCTATGAATAATTGTCTTGAACTGACGTAAATTCCTTTGGAATTACTAATTTATTTTACCACTCTGTTTCTTCATCGGTTTCTACCAAAGACTTTATTATTTGCAGCAAAACAAGTAGGACGTTGGGATGCTTTAAACGACTTAGTGCGATCTCCCCAACTAAACTCTCATAAAAAGCTGAATTAAAAATGTAATAGGATTTTGATCATAAGACATAGAAATCGACGTGCAAATTCTTAGTTCTTATATAGTTCACGTTTGCTACAAGGTGGCGGTCTCTTACCCATATTGTATGATAAAATGTTATATAAGAAGACATTTAAGCAGATAACCAGTTGAATTAAGTGGGTTTGAATGACAGTTATTTAAATAGTTGGTTATGATTTTGCTAATGAAAATATACTAAACATTTTTGTAAAAACTTCACAGAAAACGATTTAGATATACATGTTTTCATATAATTTGGCTTTAAAACTCCATTCAAAGGATCAGTAATATACAAACGTTTATACATAGTCATAAGTCGTAAATGAAAGTGGTTGCTAACATCTTTTCATACGACATATATTGATAGTAGTCATAAGGCACTATCAAATTACATATACATCATGTATATTCAATGTATATATTGTGTGAAAGACAAGAAACATTACTGATTGTCATCAATCAGATACTATGACATACCTTCCTACACGAATTAAAAGCATTTTTTTTACGTATTGGTTATGCGAATTCGAGAACAAATTAGAGCTACTGTAACATAATATGATCAAAATAAGGGCCTTGTCTTATAATCTCCCCTGCTTTCTTACCCATATTGTATGATAAAATGTTAAATAAGAAGACATTTTAGCATTTTCAGGATTGGCAACGTAGCAAATTATATCAAACAGGCACATGTCTTTAATACTAAATAAAAAAACATGAGTACTGCGAAACCATATTTTGGCATATTTGGACCTTGCAAGTTATTATTGGTTGTTGATGCTAGTAGTGACCTTAAATTGATCATTATTTTAATTATTGTTTGTATTAATTGTACTATGACAATGTAATATTACAATCGAATCATCCTGCAAAGAATTATCTTAAAGCTGCATACTCTGTAACTATATATGAACATTTTTCGAAAATTTTTATTTTCTTTTTTAATCATTTGTAAAAGTAGAATTAAGCTGTGTTTTCACAATAAAAATGTTCAGTACAGCTGAAAACTGCATGGAAAAGTGAATTATCTTATCAAATAGGTGTATTTTTCTCTTGTTGGTAATTATTTGCGTCCCTCCAATAATTCTAGAGCATTGAATTTTAACATCAATGCAGTTGTTTTGATAGTGATAACTTGTTAAGATTTACAAAAATGGTAAAATGTTTACCTGAATTTGAGTATTTGTACTGTGTTCTTGAAAAATAAAAACATTGTTTTTAAAATTAGAAGATCAAAAGTTACAGACTATGCAGCTTTAAGAATAATACAATCATAGTATTTTGAAACAAAATAAATTTATGTTTTACGACCTTCTGGTATTAAGTTTCACCAATTAATAATGAAAATGGCAGTTTTGTGCTTTCATAATATAAGAATTGATATTATAAAACATTTTTGATGACTTTGTGACCACCAGAAACATTTTATAGAGCGTGTTTCTCTGTCAATGAAAGTTAACTCGGCCATTTTCGTAAAAAAGGGGTGTTATACGTTTTGCCCTTTTATGCAATAATGGAGCCGTATTTCTTATAAAACTTTCTACATGCTATTTGCCCATATAGTCGACTATAATGTGTGTAAAATTTATTTTGTTTTCTTTACTTATAAGGAAAATATTACATTTGATACAACCCCCTTTCTTGAAATTGATAAGAAAAAATATACCCATAACATTCATGACCTTAATAATACACCGTAGATAAGTATTTCCATTTTTAAATGCTGTTAAATATAACCCCATATAATTCATTTCTTAAATGCATTGATATTGTTTGATATTATATACAAAACTCTCTGAGAAAGTAAGGTTGAAAAGAAGTTTTCGAAATAAATTACTGCGATTTTGATATTTGTGACGTCATACTTTTGGGCAGCCTCATGGGTAACTAGCTTTGATTTAGCTTTGGCAACATGCAAATGTACAAAATATAACCTTTTATCTAACCATTCTCAGCAAAAATCTGCTTTTATACGCTGAGTACTACGAACGCATTTTCTATGTGACAATTGTGAATTGGACCCCGCACTATACTAAGTACTGTTGAAAAATAAATTTTAAGTAGATAGACCCTCACAATTGCAGCTGTACCTTCAACTCTCACATCTGAGCAAACCCATTTGAACGCAAATTCAAGAAAAGACAATGAGGTATTCCCTCCTACGACTAACGTCAATAAATAAATAGATCAGACCTGATCAGGTTTACTTAGCAGCCTTATGCAATTCTATAAAGAGCACAGACTCTAGTCATATGAGTATATTCATTAGACGAGGTTAAAAAGGGATAAAGCAAGGGAATAAACATTGAACTTACCACATGGATGATACAGTCGCTGAAGTCATATAGCTGGCAGAAAAAGTCGGGATAAACCATAAAACGTCACGATTCCCGACAACTGGTTACATGTACCCACAAGTGCTGGAATTCATGTCATAAGACAAGAGCTAGGAGGAACGGGTACAGGATGTTTATTTCAGTTTTCATACTGTGAACTTGACAGTTGGTGGTTATTTTGGTGGCTATATAAGTCAATACCCACATTCAACTTGTGGCAAGAGTTTGGTCCAAGTAAGCCATATATGAAATTTGGAAGAAAGTTGGTGATAAATGACCAAGTTAGAATGTCCAAAAGAGGAAACTGACAGGCTGCGGCCATTTTGGTGGTAATCCTGGTTGTCGCGCATCGGTAAAAACATAATGTATTCAATTTCGGACAAGAATTTGATTAAAGAAGAGCTACGTGAATTTAGAGGCTTATCCCCCGCCTCTGATGCCAAAAACTGAAAGTTACTTTTCACCATTTTCTTGTCGCTGGGTTATTTGAAAAATAACACAAGTGTAAAATTCGTAAAATTCTGGTATTTATTTAACATTTACCGTTGTTATAGAAACAGAGAATGGCCGCAAAAAATATGCTTAAAGTGGAGATTTTTGAGGCTTTTTAAGAATTAGCTATCTGCACAGCTAAATACCTCCACCACCACCACCCCCAAAAACTTTGAATTATGAGCGTGCCCTGATAATTCTTATCATTTGTTAAAATGTCGTTTTGGTATTTGCGTCAGATCTATGTTAATTCCTGAGTCTAAATAAGTTAGGGTGTAAAGGTCAGGAATCGATACAATCAAGTACCAGACCTGACCCAGGATACCAATGGGAAAGTGAAAAACTCACAGTTAGACACGGTGACCACAAACGAGAGCCAAGAGGTCAGCCTTTTCCCAGCAGGTGACCACAATGCACAAATAAAGAGACGCGCGCAAAAGCATAACAAACACAAGACAGAAAAACGTAAATGCTCCACAAAAGAAGTACCGCCTTGGAACGGTCAGTAAAAATATTTTACTGGAGGGTTTTAACCGGTTTCACGGCGCGCCAACCTCTTAAATGTGTTTCAAAATGGTCATTTTCTTAATTTCAGCTTACTTTGGCAGCCATATTGGATACTTAAATACCAACAGTTAAAGTTAAATTAATACCAGACTGCTAGGCTTAAATAAAGAATTTAGTGAAAAACAACTTTATTTTTTTCTTTGATTTATAGTGGGGGGGGGAGGTAAAAAAAACTCAAAGTATGTAGCTCATTATGCAATAATTAAGGTAGAAGTGTACACACCGACAGGCAGTGGCCATTTTGACGACCTTTTTTTGTTACCATTTATTTTCAAACTTTGGTTATAAAAGCAACAAATATTATGAAATTTGGATTAAAATGTGTGATAGATGTCCACAAGTGCAAAGCGACAGGCGGTGGCCATTTCGGAGGCCGTATTGGTTATCGTTAATCTGAAAATCTCATATTCAAACTTGAGCAAGCGTTTAATGACAGAAATCCATGTATGAAATTATGAAGAAATCGAATGATGAATGACTAAGAGTGACCACAAAAGAAAACGTACAGACGAACAGACAAACAGAAAACACTGCGGTGCGTTGGTGGGCCCTTAAGTACACAGATGGCGAACACATAACTCGGGAAACATGTCTATTTTCGCTAAGCTGGAATATTATTGCGCAAGTAAAAACAATTATTATCAGCATGCCCAATTAAGAAAGCGCTTGTTTTACACTTCTAAAAGTGCATCACATCTTTAATTCTTAATAAATATGCCTGGCGAACTATTTCATGGACAAAGACAATCGGTGCACACCCAGATCAGACGCCGTGTCATACATACTGCGGCATCTGATCAGGGTCTCTATTTTTCATTTACAATCCTTTCAATTAGAAACGGAATATAAATGAAAAGTATAACTGTCGTTTCTATAACTGGAAACGAACTTTTCCAATGGATAAGGATGTAAAATTTGTTCGAGACATATTTACAATGTCTCAACACGATACTTTTTGTGCTCAGATTGCGTAATTAGGAATCCAATGGTGAGGCCCCCCAAGGGGGGGGGGTCTGTGCTCCCTTGATCCCTGAAAATAATGCATTGATCTCCCCGTCTCCCTGCAAATAATGTCCTCGTCTCCCTAAAAGTATTTGCCGTCGCTCCCCAAATCCATAAAAATAGTTCAGCTTCTCCCCAAATCCTGAATATCAACAATTGTAAGGAAAGAAAACCAACAAGAAAACTTAATTGCCATATTTCTATCTCATATCAATCTTGATGAGCATGTTAGTACGAAATAACTACATTTAGAATTTACAAGAGGGGTCTGGGGGGCTAGCCCCCCAGAAGCAGAAGAAATTTTTAAAAAAATCGAACAAAATGGGGGCTTTTCCTTTTTTTTTGCTTTTTGGCGAAGCCCCCTATATCCCAAAAATTATGAGCTTGCTCCCTAGCTCCCCTTAAATAATTACCAGTGCTCCCCAGCTCCCTGAAAATAAATAGCCATTCTCCCCAGATCCCTAAAACCCCTGGGGGGCCCAATGGTACTTGACAAATCTTTCATACACTTCAATCAGTTATACGAGTTTCTTACTTAAGGCTAATGTTTCATATACACGAACACTATTTAGGTTTAAATAGCCACCGCGCACTGATGTCAAAATCGCCTTGTCATTGTATAAATATTGATCAGTAACCTCTCAAATTAACTGCATTGTTGCGCGTTGCCTGATTAACTTTGTCTTTCTCTCGGCATGTGCCTTTATCAGGTCATGATGACGTTGCACTTTTGAATGACGTCGCTAATGGCGCTGAATCAACTCAAAAATCGATCAAAGTGAACATGTTGGTTACACTGTGCTTTTTTTCAAGACGTACATTAAATATATATTAGACTGATGAATTGTTAACCCCTTGTTTACTTATGGATTCTTCCGTCTGGTTTCATACAATAAGCTTGGGGTAGTCCATTGTACATACCTAGGATGTAAGGTTATAATTTTCAATAAAAAACAAACACAGTTGTATTATTTTGTCTGAAGATCTTTTAAACCTTTACAAACATTGTCTATCCTTAAGAATTGCAGCATTATGCTGCATTTCATCTTGGTATACACTGTTGCAAAAGTACTCGTTTAGGGGTTTCCCGTATACAAAGGGTTAAAGCAGTAAGCAAGGTTGAACTGCAGAAAAAGGGGCATGGATACAGCTGTATTCAAAGTGATTATGTTTACTGGAGATAAAATGCTCATTTGGTTCTTATAGGTGAATGGCACCAAAGCATAAAAACCGTTATTGCGACCTATATATCCGTTTCAGGATGAAATTATAGTTTTTTCATCACGTTGCATATAAAGAACACCTGTAGTCATTCTCAAGTGACACTTAATCTTTATTTTCGAGCCAATTATTCAGAACATACGTGCTATCTGTGCTTTTTTGTATAAAAGAAATCAGAATTCCATGATATATTATACTTAAACGAAAAGAAACGCAACACTCACTAAATTGCTAGTTACGTCTTTTTGACCAAGACTTCACTCAGTTAATTGCCTTGTAAACAATATCAAAATCAGACCACTGTGGCTTATGGTTGCTGAGCTGCAACGAGAATTCTAAGGCAACCCCCCATTTTTTTAATCACAGAGTTCCAAAAGCTTACATTTCATGCAAAAAAGTTTTAAAATGATATTTGGTTTTGAAAGCAAAATGGTAGACGCAATCGAACCAGGGAATTTAGGCTTGTGTAACCAATCATTTCGTATACATGACGTCTTTTTTGACTTAATTGGCCGTTTTATCCGAACGAATATTAATAATCGAAATCTTTTAATGTCACAATTTAGCCCTCAACACATTGCAGGGAAGACATAAGTATATCGACATGACCGAACACAATGCATGCAAAAAAGTAGGCTTAGGTCAACAAAGAAACGCAGCGACTGGGAGTGTTGATAAACGATGATTTCCAAAAAAGTTTAGTGATGTTCCTTTAGTAATATGCCTTTAAGATCAAATCGAATGAAACATCACTTTTTAGGCGCCAATTGATGAAATTCACTAACGTCAGAATATATTTTGTGATCAAAACCATTTTACGGCAAATCTTTTCTAATTGTGGAGGAATACAGGATATAATTTAAAAAATCCTCAGGTCGTTGATGTGGAAGAAAAAGTGGATCTAAATGTGTTGCGTTTTTATTGCGTGTAAGTATACATGTATGTTCATTCACCGTAGATACACGGAGTTTACCCATCGACCGATTTATTTTGCATGGCTTAATTTCACATTGCATCAATAATAATGAAAAATTATTTGCGGCTTTTGTCGACTTTCAAAAAGCATTTGACTATATTGTGCATGACAATTTGTGGTTTAAACTTGTGGAGATTGACGTCCGTGGAAACATGTTAAATGTAATCAAGTCAATTTATTCAAACTTAAAGTCAAGAGTAAAGTTTGATAATCGTGTAAGTAGTGATTTCACCTGCTGTTTAGGGGCCAGACAGGGTGAATGCTTATCTCCCATACTCTTTTCAATGTACTTAAATGATATCGGAAGGGAATATATTCTTAAGGGTGCGGAAGGGGTAGACATTGGGATGCTTAAACTCTTTCTACTTTTGTATGCCGACGACATAATTTTATTTGCAAATGATAAAGAAAATTTACAGTTAAGTCTAAATATTCTCGAAAATTATTGTAAAAGATGGAAGTTGAAGGTCAACACTCAAAAAAATAAGGTTATGGTTTTCAGAAAAGGGGGTAGATTACGGGATAACATATCATTCTATTATGACGGAGCAGAGCTTGAAATTGTTAATAAATTTGTTTATCTTGGTGTCACATTTACAACAGGAGGCTCATTTCATGAAACACAAAATTTTTTAGCTGGTAAAGGACTGAAGGCAATTTTTAAAATGAACAAATATTTATACAAATTCACGGACATTTCGATAAAACACAGACTAGATCTCTTTGATAAATTGATATTACCAATTCTTTGTTATGGGGCAGATGTTTGGGGATTTATACAGGCGCCTGCAATAGAACGAGTGCATTTGCGTTTTTTTAAAAACTATTTTAAGGGTTAAAACAAGTACTCCAAATGATTTAGTATATGCAGAACTGGGTAGACAAACTTTACGCACAAAACGATTTACTGGTTTAAGATTTTGACTTCACAAGAAACTAAATATATTAAGCACGTTTATAACTTCATGTTGCAAGATGTAGAAGCACACCCAATAAGGTTAACTGGGCAGTATTATTCAGGAACTTGTTGTCAGAGCTCGGGTTTTATGAAGTTTGGGTACAACAGGGGGTGGGAAACTACAATGTATTTATCTCATTATTTAAGCAAAGGCTTACAGACAATTACGTCCAAAACACTCATGCCCGATTACAAACACACAGCAGAGCTCGCTTTTTCAATTCGTTTGGATCTTTCCAATTTCATGATTATTTAAATCTTATACGAGTTCCAAAATATAAATACTCCTTGATAATACAGATTAGCCGTGGAAACAGGCAGGTGGAATAAGCCACATCCAATACCTCTCGAGGAAAGGAAATGCCGTTTTTGCACCTCTTTGGAGGACGAATTCCATTTCCTTCTCGAATGCAAATTACACGATGGTATAAGGAAAACTTATATTCCAAGATATTATTGGAAAAGACCAAACATTCCAAAACTAATCGAATTATTTAATTCAAACAACAAAAAGTTATTAACGAATCTAGGTATTTATATTTATAAAGCATTTAAATTCAGAAGTTAACAGGTAATTTCAAATTAAGTAATACTAGTTGGTTACAAGCAAAGTTAGGATTGGTTTATTTAGCAGTAGCTTAAGAAGATACACACATGTGGACACACACAGGGCCAAGACAGGATGCGCATGCTTGCAGTCAGTAGGGATAAGATGCCTGCAGACTGCATGCATGCATGTATACAGGCATGAATGTGTGTGTATACCTGCGTGTATGTATGTTGCATATTTCTCAACATTTTATAATCTTCTCATGAATACAGTATGGATACATCAGCTTATTGAGCGCATGGTAGAGATATATACATAGTTGTACATTCATTTGCGTAAGCATAAAATACCACATTCATTTGATCATTGTGATTGTATTGTATTTAGATTGTATGCTAAGTTATTAAGTACTCATGGGCCAAATTTAGCTTATTGTGCTATATTTCTGAATAAACTTGTAAACTTGATGTTTCTTGTGTAAAATCACGAATACCACTGCTCATGTGTCTCATGGTTTAAACATGGTGCGCTCAATCTTGAAAGTATTGGAAAATTATATCTGGATATTGCCAAAGCACATGACAAAATGTATACTTTAAACCAAAAGTAAATTTACATTGCTTTCAATGGAAATACTGTAAATAGCCATTTTATTTCCATACTGATGGGAATGCTTATCGGATGATCTTGTCACATAGTCTCGGCAGAATTCCAAATGCATCCCTGATAAAAAATACAATTTAATCAGAGATAAAACTTTTTACCCCGGCATCCAATTTAGATTACCTTGCACCCAAAGGAAAATTTTTAATGGTACCAAATTGTTCACTGGGACCCCCTTAATGCGAACGAAGTTGTACTCAAAACAATTTGGAATGGGCTATGTGAAAATGCATGGTTTCCATGGCAACCCCTTATATGATTCTCAAGAATGAGGGTAGGCCTACAAATTCAATTTCATCTAGGGTTCTACTTATCATAGAGCACTTAAATTTGTGTCAATTAAAAGCTTATACCAATGCCTTTCCTCCTAAATCATCTACGAAGGTCAGTAAAAAATAACTGAGAGTTGATTCATATCTCTTACGTAGGCTAACATACACTTGTGAAATTCGGCACATGCATTCAATGAACTGTCCTGCATCAGAATATGCAATATACAGGACCATGCAAAGTAAAGATTGTTGTTGCTTAGCAACCGAAGAATGTGAAATAACGTCATGTGTTCACGCTGGAATATAGCGTTGCCATGGGAACACTATACAAAATTTAAGTTACACCAACTTGTGAATTTGTAGCAAATAAACTATGTGAATGTATTTGTGAACTGCAAGAACTGAGATTGAGGCGTATGAATTTTATTACACAAATAAGAGGAAAATTAACTAAATTTTCTGAAAATTTCACCCCAAAATATACCCCACCCACCAGTTACGGTTCATTTTAGAGCAATATTTTCAATAAAGTATCATATTATATGACCATTTCATTGTATTTAGTAATTGGTTTTGACATATGAATGCATATAACAGCCACCAGTTTTTTTTTGCCACACCAGAATTTGGCAAAATCACATCATCTTTCTAGTGGTGCAAAAGACTCAAAACCACTAAAATACAAAAATACAGACATAAGGGAGCAAAACATATATAATTATGACTAAAAAAATATATGCCATCATAATGAAAAAAATGGTCAAAGTCAAAAACCCCGCGGGGTTTTCCAAAAACCCCGCGGGGTTTTTAAAACCCCGCGGGGTTTTTAAAACCCTGCGCGGGGTTTTTCCCCCACATTTTCAAATGGGGGAAAAATCCCGCAGGGTTTTTTCAAAAAAATAAATATCAAAATAAGTTCAAGAAATAAGTTTGTTTGATTGTAATTATTTCAGAAAATGATTGGTAAGGCTTAATTCCAACCTTTAATTTCCCCCGCGGGGTTTTTCTCCCATTTCAGATTGTGGGGGAAAAACCCCGCAGGGTTTTTTGAAAAAATAAAAAGGTTTGTTTTTAATTGTATTGCTTTACAAAACAATATAGAAGCTGAATTGAAGTTTTTCTCATCATTTGAAGCCTTTCAAGCAAAATAAAAAAAAACCCGCGGGGGAAAACCCCCGCGGGGTTTTTCCCCCACAAAATGAAATGGGAGAAAAACCCTGCGGGGTTTTCATCAAAGAGTGATTATCAGTTTTATTAATGATTGAGATCAGTTATACATTTAGAGCTCATATTATTTAAGTTTTTAAGTAATTAAAGGCCATAAAACAATTCTCTTGATGACCCCTCCCCCCCCCAACCCTTGTCCGCCACCCCCCCCCCCCCCTCGTCCGCCATGCACTGCATCAGCGGTGATCACTACCAAGTTTGCACCACCGAACGGCCCAAAAAATATTGTTCAGGTAGCACTGATATTATTTGTTAAGCACGATTCATTACATCCCAGTCAACCATTTATCAGTCATGTTAGGATGCGTCTTATGGGTTGAAACAGTTCTAACAGCAGATAAAAGAAATAATATTAATAACGGCCATTGCAGTACCTGTCATACATAACTGCAATCTTATAAACTGGTTAATATGTAGTACATTGACAGACAGTGCAGACCAGGATCAGATGCAGCAGAATGTAGCATCTGATCACGGTCTTCATTGATTGTTTAGGAATCATAGAATGGGTTGGGCATCAAGAAATTTGGGTCTTTTCTACAACCCTGTGTGTATCCTATAGAAAGATCCTGGTCTAAAGCAGACCAATTTCACAGATCTTAATTAATGTACCAATTCCGACTACACAGTGTCTTTCATGCATCCAAGGGTCCATGACGGGGGTCGCGCCTATAGCAATGCACAAACTCCTGGGGAGTGTACAGGAAGATAGAGTACGGATTGGGTAGTTAAAAAAACTAAGATGGCAGATTGATTACTAAATCTTTTTGACATTCTATTTTCTACTAGTTACAGAAGTATAGTGAGATTTACAAGAAAAGTATTACTGGAATGTGCTCACTTTGACAACTAGCTGATGAAAGGTAAATTGATTTTGCCTTGTCAATTAGTTTTTAGCTACTTTCATTTTGCCTACAAGCTGACAAGTTCCCCACCCCCTGGCCCTGCCTCTGTAGACAGAAAATAACCAGTGATTAACTGTGATTTGCAAATAAATTTGTGTTGAGTTGAGTGAAAGAGTTGACTACTTGCGAGACAATACAGTCAAAGGGCTGTTAATAACAATAACAGCTTACATAAACTTTTGCATTGTCACATTTTTAAATAACAATTTTTAAGCGGGTACAGACAAACCATTGGCAGAACAGATAGAACCGAGCCTGTTGTGTTAAAGTCAATTGTGACAGTACAATGTAGATGTATATGTACAGTCGATAGTAGTGGTAGGCCGATTTATCGAGCTCATCGATCATTGGTCATTTTCAGTGAACTGATTAATTGATCGGTAGTTTTTCAATAATCGATTACTCAGTATAGACCTTCTGCTTCAATGGCCTTCAATTTTTAGCTTGGTGTATTTATTTAATATGACCCTTTTCTGCATTTTCAGTTTCTGGTATGAACAGCATATGGTTCAAATAATGTACATAGGTTTAAATAAACAAAAGTTTTGAGTGTAAAATTGTAAATATATACTAATCCATCAGTTTGAACATATGTTTTGGGTGCTCAAAAGAACCGTCTTATTGAGATGGTTCTTTTGAGTACCCACAACATATGTTTTGGTTGAGAAAATTAATTTTTTGGTACACACTCTGAACACCTAACATGTCTGGTCAATCAACTTGACCCCGTAAGGCATCTTAGACATACCTGGCATGATATGTACCATATATAATATGTATTTTATTTTAGTCGATTAATGATTAATCATTGGTCACTTGTTATTTTCAATGATCGATTATAAAAATCCAGCCGATTCCTACCACTAGTCGATAGAACCTCACAACCAGAAGAAATGATGCTGCATTCTCGGGACCGCCGTGACGTCACAGCCTTAGCGGCACATAAACAAATGTACAGAGGTGAATTGGACAGTGAATTTTAACATTACGGGTAACAGGAAAATGATGAAAAACGTGCTGCATTCATTCAAATTCTCTGATTTTTTCACCAGTCTGCGCTTAATTCGAAGGAAAAACATTGTCTTTTGTCCCACCACGATTAATTTAATTATAATTTCACCGATTATTCACAAATTATTGAAAAACTTGGATGTGGGTGGGGTGAACGGCATTTAGATGTGATCTCTAATGTCTTAGGAGCTTTAACAACAGTAGAACACTCAATGCCTTTGGTACAATATGCAGCCTGTCATAAAAGCTATCCTTTTCAAGAAAAGTTCCCAGCTATTGTTATAAGGAATTCGAGCATAATCTCAAGATTTGTATCAATAGGCCTACATGCGGGGATCCAGGAATTTTCGTCAGGTGGGGCGTCCAAGTTTATCTGTCATAAAAAGATAAAAAATCTAAGACAACGTTTTTCTTTAAGTTTTTTATGCCCCCAAAGGAACTTTGGGAGGCATATAGTAATTGCACAGTCCGTCCGTGTGTCCGTCCGTCCGTCCCGCTTCGTGTCCGGTGCATATCTCCTAGATTCTTTGAGGTAGGGATTCCAAATTTGGTATGTGGATACATCTTGGGATGGCGGAGTGTCGCATACCATTTTCGGGTCACTGTGACCTTGACCTCTGACCTAGTTTTTAGAATAATCGTGTCCGGAGCATATCCCTTACATTATTTGAGGTAGGAATTTCAAATTTGGTGTGTGGATGCATCTTGGGATGACAAAGTGTTGCGTACCATAATTGGGTCACTGTGACCTTGAACTTGACCTCTGATTTAGTTTCTAGAAACTGCATTGAGTCTGGTGCATATCTCCTATATTCTTTTAGATAGGAATTCCAAATTTGGTGTGTAAATGCATCTTAGGATGACAGAGTGTCACATACCATTTTCAGGTCACTATGACCTTGACCTCTGACCTAGTTTTAAGAATTATTATGTCCTGAGCCTATCTCCTACATTCTTTGAGGTAGGAATTCTAAATTTGGTATGTGGATACATCTTGGGATTGTGGAGTGCCGCGTACCATTTTCGGGTCACTGTGACCTTGATCTTGACCTCTGACCTAGTTTTTGGAATAATCGTGTCCGGAGCATATCTCATATTATTTGAGGCAGGAATCTCAAATTTGGTGAGAGGATGCATCTTGGGATGACAAAGTGTCCCGTACCATAATTGGGTCACTGTGACCTTGACCTAACCTAGTTTTTAGAATAATAGTGTCTGGAACATATCTCTTATAGTATTTGGGTAAGGAATCTCAAATTTGGTAAGCGGATGCATCTTGAGATGACGAAGTACCATGTACCATAATCGGGTCACTGTGACTTTGAACTTGACCTCTGACCTAGTTTTTAGAAACTGCATTGAGTCTGGTGCATATCTCCTATATTATTTGATGTAGGAATCCCAAATTTGGGGTGATGATTCCTCTTGGGATGGCAGAGTGGTGCATACCATTTTGGGTCACTTTGACCTTGACATTGACTTCTGGCCTCATTTCTAGGTTTTTCCTGTTTGGAGCATATCTCCTATATTACAGCTTACTTTCCTCAAATGTGTCTTATGCTAGACCAATTCCTTTGGGGGCATTTGTCACGTGTTTGTGACATTTCTTGTTTAGTCCTCAACTTATTTTACAGAAGTCCAATGGTTTATTTTAAAGA
Organism: Loripinus fragilis; assembly: GCA_964019695.1. Lineage (NCBI taxonomy): Eukaryota > Metazoa > Mollusca > Bivalvia > Lucinida > Lucinidae > Loripinus > Loripinus fragilis. The sequence goes on from OZ026524.1 coordinate 15,907,667, forward strand.
AAATTGTAATTTTCCAAGGATCCAGAGGGGGTCTATCATATTTTCCAAGGGGAGGCAGGGGCGTAGCTTGGGTTCAATGAATGTGTAGGCCTAATGGTAGGGGGGTCTGGGGGCATGCTCCCCCAGAAAAATTTTCGGTCCTAGACTGTCCAAATATGGATTTTGCGATTATTTCGCACTTATAAATGCGTTCATGTGATTGTTAGAAATTACAGGTAGTTATCACCATCATCGCCCATATGGCCTAATATGCTTATCAAGTTTGATCAACTTACGGTGCTGAAATGCAAAAACAAAATCATCGACCTGGGAGTCAGGGACAGGTATCATACTCTTTTAACCATTAAATGGCCAATCACTACAAAAGTAGTCCGCTTTCTCATCTGCTGAATTGTTTTACAAGCGTCTTCGACAAACAGTGAGAGATCCAGATCTGGGTCTACACTGTTTGCCTCAATACTGACATTAGTCAATAATATTAGCAAATATATGCAACAGAGGACTTAGGCAGACGCGTCTTTCATTTGCAGTTTTTGGCTGGTGCTTTAAGGGTTAGAAGGCTTATAGGAGCCTACATAGCAAGAAGACATGTGACATTGTAATGATCATCCCAAATAAAAGATACAATGTACTGAACATGTATGTTGAAAAACAAGCGACATCAAGTTTCAATATCTAAATGCAGGTAGCAACAAAACTATTAATCACAAGCCAACTTAGAAAAAAAACTAATTTTCTGCATTAAATTTGTCTGACGCAAACATGTTTATCACCCTGTCAACATCAAGTGTCTGTAGATCATCGCTACGAAGGACAGCCTGGCAGACATCATTGTTGAGCGCAAGTAGTTTTTAATTCTTTTCATGCTACCTTTGGCATGTTGCAGACGTCGGTGGCATCAGGTCAAAAGGACTCCAATTATGGTGAAAATGCAATTATACAGGTTGCAAAGCTTCGTGCGATGGTTCATTTCCTATTGGGTAGGCTAGCAACATCACGTGACAGCTCGTCCTGGAACGCAAACAACCGTTCGTCTACAGTGGGTAATGGGTGACGTCTGATATCAGGATAATTTGGAATATCTTTCTGATTTACTCACCCCCTACCCCCTCCCCCCTCCATTTTATTGCATTTTTGGCGTTTATATTTTTTTTTACTTTCTGAAAAAGTGTAGGCAGCGGCCTACATGGCCTAAAGGAAGCTACGCCACTGGGAGGGGTCCAACTTTTTACAGGGGGGGGGAGGAGGGGCAATCGCTTATTCCCTATACCCATATCAGCAGTGTTTCCGCAAGAGTGCGTTTCTTGCGCTTTTGACGATTTATATTTTGTCATTTATAAGTTTTTCTAAAGTAACCCTTCGCCCGGAATATAAATTCGACAAATTTGCCTTGATTGACTTCTGTTTGGCCAGGCGACACATCGGATTCTCGGAATTCTAGTGTTTTTTTCCTTATCTTATTGTTTCAAGCTGTATATACCATACATGTACAAATTAATTTGAATAAAATATAATATTTGATCCAATTGAAACCGCTGATGGGTGATTTAAAAAAAAAATGCATCCGAAGTGTGACATTGGGGGTCAAATTTCAAAATTGCTCTATCATTATCTTTTTTACATCCTCTTAACCAGGGAACATCAAAATTTCAGAAACAAATACTGGTTTAAGAATAAAATTTAGGACAATGCTTTAAATTTAATACTTTAATCATTTTTTTCCTTATTTTTTTACAATTCTATAAGCTACACTTAGCTTGATTATAAACAACACAGGTATGCAGAATTGTAAATATTCTTTCATGAACTGATGAAGTAGTTATGTATACACATTTTCAAAGTAAAATTTAATCTTTCGCTCAAAATTTGCACTTGTAATAAAATTTTATGTGAAAATACACCCCTGGATTTTCACTGTGTAGAGGAAAAAGTTTTTCTAATTTAAATAATAAGCATGATTTTTGTTAAAAATTGTTCTTAGATAACAAGTAGGGTATATGAAAAACATAGAACAAATTTCATTTGAATATATAGGATATAAAACATATTAAACACAATAACATATGTTGGTAATGGAATGTATTACACTTGTGACAAAATCAGAAGAGGGAGTTTCGCCTTTGAATTTTTTTATCTCTTAAAGATTTTATATAGGATGAAGTGAATTGGCTTCATGGAAATTGATTAAAATGTATCAAAACATAAATCAATTCCCTTTTTTTAGCACAAGACTTTAAAAAATGAACTATTCAGATTTGTTTATTAAGCATAGTAAGGAGTTATAAAATGTTAATGATCAGAAAACATTTGACAGCACTCATTGTGGGATAAATTATCAATTGAATGATTTGATTGATACCATTTTTGCAATTCTAAAGAATCTGTAACAAATTTAAGGCTTAAATAGAAAGAAATAATTGTGTTACACTTGTGACAAGCAAACAAAGGAACTGATTATGACCCTGTAACCTACTATAGTATGTACAACTTAGCATCTTTTTTGGTTTTCTTCAATAAATTCCTGTAAATATTTTTTGAATTGTGAAAAAATACCTTTCCCTCCTTGTGAGTGCATAATTTTATCCTTTTTGTTTACACCATTTTGTGTTTTCTTTGTATCGAAAGAGTGAATAACTACCCTAAATACCAAAATATATCAAATTAATTGTTGAATAGATCATCCTTTGACCAAACACAGGAAAAAGTGAGATGAATTCAATCCATAATATATGTTACACTTGTGACACTTGTGACACAAATCAAATTTTAAAGTATAGCTGTCTAAATCAAGTTATAGTCTGGTTTAAGATTGTCTGATTTCTTCAGTGTTGAATTTAGCATGATTCCTATCCCAGAATGTAGCTCAAGGATGGCCAGCTTCATAATGAAACTAGTATATGGGCTTGAGGAAGTATCATTCCTGCTGGACCGTAACTAGTATTGACTACACATTTGGTGAAGTTGTTGACTTTTTGTTGTGTTTAAATTATATTTATGCATTCAAGAATTATTAAAAAGACCAAATAAGTAATATTTCATTTAAGATTTGCCATGTATATGCATTTATCACATATTCCTAAAATGTGTTACACTTGTGACATCTGTTAAAATCATGCCACAAAGTCAGCAGCTTAAGGATTTCACCACAATTCCTCATAATGTTTTTTGGGGGCTCCCTTGACCAGAAAAACAGCAAAAAAGCTATGAAATGCAAAACAAAATGAAATGCTGATGGTTGAAACCTTAAATGTTACACTTGTGACATATCTGGGTGGTTTTATTCAGAACAGGCTACATAAAATCATACTTGTTGTTTTATAGGCAAGTTGGTTCCTTTAGAAAGCTTAAAGACAGCTAGTCATTAAAACAGCATTCCTTTTGAATAAAACTTTGTATATTTTATGAGGCAATTCACTTTACTCCAATCATATGAAATTCTGTATGATAAAAATTTGAAAGGGTGTGTTTATAAAAGGTTACAAATTTCCGATTTATCTGGTTTAAAAAAGATGAAAAGATTGTTTTCCTACAGCTTTTATGCTATATTTCATCTGCAATTCACCATTTGACTATACATGAATAGTGTTTAATACAATTTACAGTTGAATTGAAGGTAAGGGAAAAAATGTCACAAAAAAGTGTTACCCTTGTGACAATTTGGATGACATTTTTCCATGTAATTTTTGAACGGAACATTCTAAAGCGATGAAACTTGGCATGATGCAAGAAAAACATTAATTACATATCTTAATTAATTTTAACAATAAATCTGCTTTAGATAGTCTATAAACATTGATTATAGAAATGGATGCATTATTTTTGAAATCACCCTGATCCATTTAAGATTTTCATAGCTGAATATTTGGCCTAATAATACTTTTCCATTGTTCAATCTTGGAAATCTGGGTGATATTCATTTGATTTCACGTGATAATATAACTCAATATTTCCCCATCCACATACAATGTAATAGATGGCCCACTCTAGCTTTTCAGCAAGGGGTCAAAGGCTTTAGATTGAACACTGTTTTCCCTGACCTAATATAGGGCCTTGTATATTTTCAGACTGAAAAACAGTAAGGATTTTGCTCGGATAGCTCCACAGACACCAGCTGATCTTAATTGACAGTACATGTATTTGAAAAAAAGGATAAATCCAGACTCAGCAGGACTTTGTTTATATTTAAATGTTCTTCAGAGCATCAACATGCAACAGCTGCCATCCAGCAGTCCAAGTCATTCCAGAATTGCAGGATAAGTATGGCTATCAGTAGCCAGGAGGCTGTAGAGGCTTCTATGATGAACACATACTTCACTGACAAGAGGGACACCGCAGGCAGTTTGGTCCCTCAGCTGAACATGCTGAATGGTGATAAATGAGGTAAGATTTTGACCTTAGTATGAACAGTAAATATTTATTGCGCTGATGAGATAACTGCAATACATTGAGAGACTGACCCAAAATCTAGGTAGCTGTACAATTATCTAAATAAGTAAAACAGATGTGTTTAACACAAATCCCCCACCCACATTCTTCCAGAGCACTGCAAGTCACCAATTGTTATGTACTAAGTACTACTAGTCAATTGTATAGGCTCAAGGTGAGCTATTGTGATCATAGGATGTCCGTCGTCCGTCAACAATTTCCTTTAAATAATGTCTTCTGTACCACTTGGTGGTATTTCACCAAACTACACAGAAATCTTGCTTCAAAGCACTTGATGAGCTATTGTGATCGTTGGAAGTCAGTCGTCGTCTGTGGTCAACATTTGCATCAAAGGACATTTCCTAAACTACTAGCTGGATTTTGGCCAAACTTGGCAGGAATGATCTTTATATAGCCCTTTTTGATAATTGTTCAAATGATTTTGGTCAACACAGGCTAAAAATAGATTTTCAAGATGAAAAATTTAAAAATGTTCTTGTCTGAAACCACAAGCCATATAGATTTGATATTTGGTATGTGCATCATCTAAGTGACCTCTACCAAGCTTGTTCAAATTATGCCCATTATGCCCATGGGTCATAAATGGGCCTGTCCGGGGTTACATGTGATACATAGGCTTATATAGGGAAAACATAAAAAAAAATCTTCTTGTCTAAAACAACAAGGCATAGAGCTTCGATATTTGGTATGTAGCATCACCAAGACTAGTGGACCTCTACCAAGTTTGTTCAAACTATGATCCAGGTCCACCAAGTTTGTTCAAATTATGACCCTGGGGCCAAAAATGGTCCTGTCCCAAGGGGCCACATGTTTTACACAGGCTTATGGAAAACATGAAAAAATCTTCTTGTATGAAACCACAAATCATAGAGCCTTGATATTTGATATGAAGTATAACCTAGTAGACCTCTACCAGCTTTGTTCAAGTTATACTCCTGGGGCCAAAAATGTTCCCGCCTCAGTGGTCACATGATTTACTATTTTACATAGGCTTTAATAAGGAAAACTTGAAAAAAATCTTCTTGTCTGAAACTACAAGGCTTACAGCCTTGATATTTGGTATGTAGCATCACCTCACATTATGTCATAGGCTTATAAATATAAAATCATTTTTTTTTCAGAATATAGTCATGTTGCATATTAAATTTAAGGGAATGAAGCATACAATAACATGCTAGCAAATATTTTGTGCCAACACACACCCTTGACCCCTGGTGGTGTGGTCAAAAGATCATTTTTTTCTTTCCTGAAATTACACACTGGGTAGGCGCAACAAGAATACAACCGAGGAACTGTGATCAATATTTATATTTTACAGCCGCCGTTTTGGGTAAGTTTAATATTTTATTTTTTTCATTGGAATGCTCAGGTTTCAGTAAAAGTAAGCATGATATCAGTTTTAGGTAAGATCAAAGAAATGTGCTTGGTGTTATATTTGTCCAAAAAATGTGTGAGAGTTGGCTGAAAAATAACATTTTATTTCTGATCATTACTTATTTCAACTTAAAACTGAAAAATATGTATATTTTTTCGCATTCATTGTCGTATTTCGATCTTTCAGAAACAGAAGGGTAAAATTAAATTATTGGTGGATATCCTGTGTGTATTCAATTATTTCTATCTGATAAGTGAAAAGCGCAGTATCTGTTTTAAAGGATGATGGTAATGATACTAAGGCAATCGAAAACTTCATTAATGGCAATCGGTTATCGATAGCAATCAATGTTTTTGGCAATCAATGAGCAATTTTTTGTTTGCTTTTGTCCGATATATATATATCCGAGCTTTATAAGTATGTTTTCTGTTTTATATTGATCCATAAACTCAAATCGGACCTGGAAGGCTCAGGATCAAACCCTATGTCACATGCCTACTGTGTGGCCCGACAGTTCAGTGGTAAACATACACCCACATTCTGAGAGGGTCCTGGGTTCAAGTTCAGGACGGGTCATGGGGGGGTGTGTAGATGACACATGTGAAGAAAAAGCATATGACCAGATGGGGACTCGAACCCGGGACCTATCACAGACTGTGCAAATATTCTGACCACTTAGCTAACGGGCCACACGATGAGCCTGCCAGTTCTACAATATATACGGCAGGGTAGTTGTACTCCTTCCAAGGTCTGTTTGGACATCACCAGACACATCGAAAAAAAAGTTTTCTTGTGACGGAGCTCATATGAAAGAAAGCTAAGAACCCATTGTCTGCGATCGGCCGACTGTTAGTTCATTTTACTTGTTTATCAGAAACAACACCTGCATAGAACAAATCACGATTCATTTCAGAATAGATAGGCGAAACCAATTTTATTAAAATACTGCTATAAATTATAAAAAAAAACCCAGATAAACTGACTTATTTACAACAGCGGCTGTACATACATGTATTGATCGCAGTTCCTCGATTGTGTTCAGCGTTCGATGTTGCCGCCTACCCGGTGTGAATTAGTTGTGTTGCATATCAAATTAAAGGGAATGAAACGGGGTAGGTAATCCTTATGTCTACTGAAGTTGAAGTCAATAACTGTTTTGTTGTATGGCGTTTCAACTAAGAATGAAACTTTTCTACTTTTTGTTTTGTTGTTTAAGTTATGTTCAACCTTCAGCCTAAGGACTTTCTCATAAGTTTTATCAACTGTTATTAAAATATTTAAACATAGTATTTTGCATGTTGAAAAGGATACTAATTCTCTGAGTGTGGAACGTAAAATTTAATTAATATAACACTTTTTTTTATACTTTTTGTTTTTTCAAAACAAAGATAAATTAACAAACAAGATAATACAAAACTGTTTTCAAAAAGATCATGAAAGTCTGGGATGTGAAACAGCAAATCATGTCAATTTCATGCAGCACATGTTAGTTTTATATTAATCATGCTATTTTTAGCTCTACAGATGGTGATATTAGTGTCAAAATATTAACTTCTGGAAACTAGTTTGAGCTGGTTTTCATGCAATATTAACTTGTAGGCCAGTTTAGACCGGTTTTCAGGTAGACAGAGATTTATGAAGACAAATTGAGCCAATCAGGAGGGTCTGATGATTAACCCAAATCAGCAGAAATCACCAAGAAATCACCAGATAAAAATAAGAAAAAACTACCATTTTATTGTTAGTTTAATGTCATAATATAATAAGAATTAGTATAAAAAGCTTATTTCTACTTTGATTTTAAAAAGAAATGAGAAAAATGTTATGATTTCACTTTCAAATTCAGTGCACAGTGAATTCACCGAAATCACCAGATAAATATAGGAAATCACAATTTTATTATAAATTTAATGCCATAATTGGATAGTAAGTAAGTAAGTAAGTAAATAAGTAAGTAAGTAAAGTCTTTATTTAAAGAGGGTGACAACATTTAGTAGTACAACTAATCTTCCATGAGGCCCTCAAAATAAATAATATTTACACACATAAAAAAAACAAAAACAAAAAAACAACAATTCTACACAAACTATCAAATTAAATTGTTTAACCCTGTACTGCTGAGCAAATATAGCTAAATTTTGGCAAGACCGTAAACTGAATGCAAAACTGTGGATCCCGATCAGCTGATCAGTTTCCACACTGTCAGTGTTTCCAAAAACAGGATATATCTAGGTTCAGCAGGACAAGGGTTAATTTGATGTTTACACAAGTGCATTTATTATAATATAGTAACCCTATTTATCTTGACAAGCATCCGTTTCTATTTTACTCTGCTTGCTGGAAATTTTTTGATATTTTTGTCATCTGCTGTCTTTTTTAAAATTAATTTACTATATAGTTCTCAGAGAGTCAAACAGTTTGGATTTAGATCTGGCCCAATATTTTGTTGGTCCTGATTTGGTTCCAAAACTGTTTGCAAAGGTTATCAGCAGACAACAATTGCAGGCAGAGTAACTTCAGCAGTGTTTATTTAACCAACTTGCAGGGTACCACTTATTTGTATGCCTTTGCAAGCAAAGTAGAAAACAATATACATCCTGATCAGCTGGCTTCAGGACCAGGAAAATGTTTAGGTATTTTGTCATCTGCTGTCTTTTCTAAATTAATTTACTATATAGATTACCATATAGATCACCATCAGAGAGTCAAACAGTTTGGATCCAGATCAGGTCTGACATTTTGTCGGTCCTGATCTGGCTTAAAGTGTTTGCAAAGGTTAACAGCAGACAACAATTGCAGGCAAAGAGTAACTTTAGCAGTGTATATCTAACCAACTTGCAGGGTACGGTAAGCGCAATGTTTACCGCCGTCGCCCTGGGCCCTGTTATCTGTTAAACTAACGGTACCGGAGCAAACATTGAAGGCATTATACCACTTATTTGTATGCATTTACAAGCAGAGTAGAAAACAATATACATCCTGATCAGCTGACTTCAGGACCAGGCAAATGTTTAGGTATTTTGTCATCTGCTGTCTTTTCTAAATGAATTTACTATATAGTTCCTTAATGATCACCATCAGAGAGTCATACAGTTTGGACCCAGATCAGGTCTGACATTTTGTCGGTCCTGATCTGGCTCTAAAACTGTTTGCAAAGGTTATCAGCAGACAACAATTGCAGGCAAAGAGTAACTTCAGCAGTGTATAACAAACCAACTTGCAGGGTACAGTAAGTGCAATGTTTACCGTTGTCGCCCTGGACCCTGTTACCTGTTAAACTAACGGTACCAGGAGCCAACATTGGAGGCATTGTAACCACTTATTTGTATGCATTTACAAGCAGAGTAGAAAACAATATACATCCTGATCAGCTGACTTCAGGACCAGGCAAATGTTTAGGTATTTTGTCATCTGCTGTCTTTTCTAAATGAATTTACTATATAGTTCCTTCATGATCACCATCAGAGAGTCATACAGTTTGGACCAAGATCAGGTCTGACATTTTGTCGGTCCTGATCTGGTCCTTAAACTGTTTGCAAAGGTTATCAGCAGACAACAATTTCAGGCAAAGAGTAACTTCAGCAGTGTATATCTAACCAACTTGCAGGGTTCCACTTAATAGTATGCATTAACAAGCAGAGTAGAAAACAATATGCATCCTGATCAGCTGGATAACAACTTGAATAATAAGCTTATTTCTACTTTGATTAAAATATGAAAAAAAAATGTACATTTCAATTTCCAATTCAAGGTATTCCGAAATCACCAGAAAAAAAGGAAATATCCATTTTAATGTTAATTTTATGCCTTTATATGATATAAATGATAGTAGAATAATTGATATGTTTACAAAAGGCGTATATTTTAATGTGCCAGCAAATAAATATTTCAATAAAAAATATAGCAACACATTATAGCAATTTGAAAGTGATTTTTTTTATCAACATATTTTTAAAAACAGACTAGAAATAAGCATATTATACTAATTCTTATCATATTTTTGCATTAAGTAAACTATAAAAAGGTGATTTCTTACTTTTATCTCGTGATTTCGGTGATTTTCTGGTGATTTCGGTGATATCTGTTGATTTCGGTTAATCATGGCACCGAATCAGGAGATGGGATTCTCTCCAGTTATATAACAATATGTCATATTGGTTTGTGCAATAATTTTTTTTCAGGGTGAACAGCATCTCACAGATAAGATAGTTTGGTCTCAGAGAAAGTCCAGTTCTAAGGAGTCCATTGACCACAGTCACCAACTTACAGCAATATCTGATGTGATTCAAGGGAATTATACCTCTTTCATTTTAATGTTTGATAAGAGTACAGATTTGTTACTCACTGAGCCAAATTTTAACTACTCAGTATGGTCTCAGCAAGAGTTGAACATATAACATCTTTCTTGGCCATTAGGACTCTATTCCAATATTGAATCCCTAACCCATGATTTCTGGATGTGATAAATAAGGAACAAGTTCTGACAAACTGATTGGCTTGTCGAATGATGGCCAGTGATGGGCAGCTTCAATGTCAGCAGGAAATCAGGAGTGGTACAAGACACTTTAACCTGAGACTGATTGGTACTGGTTCAACACAGAAGACCCATCCCGACATGACTGAAAAATTATTGACTGGTTGAAGAAACAAATCATCCATAATCAAACACTTTGGATCCAGATTAGGACCGACTTCAGTGTTAAATCCATTAAATTTTCAGTGGTCATTTTCATGTGATTTCAGATGGAAAAACACTGTCTAATATTTGCCCATTTGCATGATGTTGATGATGGCCAACTCTACCTTTAGCAAGGGGCCATTTGATACAAAAGGGGGCCACTTAAAGGGGGCCAGTGGCCGCCTCTAGATTTTGCAGAGGTAATCAGCAGACAACAATAATAGGCAAAAAGTTAACTCATAAAGTTCCACATACAATTTGCAGCAGACGACAATTGCAAATTTTGCTGCTTTTTCAAAGAATAAAAAAACAAATAAGGCACGACGTTTCATGAGAATAGTCTGCTGGCAGACGATTCTCATGAAATATCATACCTTATTTTTTTCAAAAATTAGGAAAGTTGTCGCCATATTTGTCATCTGCTGCAGTCGTGATTGGTGCTTTAAGGGTTAAATAGAAAAGACTGAAGAAATGATCAAATATCATCTGTTTTAATGAAATGCATAATTTTAAGCTGTATAACTTTTAAATATTGAAATAGATGAGTTTATATGTACATGGAGTTTGGTCTAACATAAGTCCAGATAAGTGAACTTTTATTGACAAAATTGTGAGAACATATGCAATTTTTCAATCATTTGAACATTTGTTTTGGGTGCTCAAAAGAACTGTCTCATTGAGACGGCTCTTTTGAGTATCAAGAAAATTGTTTTTTGATATGATTTTTAAGCACATTCAACTGGATACCTAAAGTGTATTAGCAATTTTCTATAATGGACTTAACTGATAAGAGACTGCCTGCAGCCAAATCAAGGACAGGTGCCATACTGGGAATTTAGTCATATAGTACACAGGTATAGGTTAACCGCTCAATAGCCCTTCAAAAGCCTCTATATCACCAAATGAGAGTTTTTATCTAAACATCCAGAATATCTGTTCTGGTTGTTTTATTTTATGTGATTCTTTACATCCCATGAACAATCTTTCAGCTATAAAGGGATGGGTCTTCCTGGGTTGAACCAGGACTAAGCTAGGATTAATGTGTCCTGCTCAAGGACACAACGCAGTGATGCCGGTGATGCTCTAACTCGGGGGCCATCTGTCTCGAGTCAAGCACTCTACCACTGAGCCACTGCACTCCTGGATTTGGTTTTGAAATAACAATTTGAAAAATATTTTCTTATAAGCACTTTCATCTGGAGGCCAAATAGTGGATTTGGAATTGGACATATTAAGTCACCTGGCTATTAAGTGCTCAAACTGAGCTATACATTTAATATTGCCTTCAAATATGTCTGCAAGATGTGAATGGTGTGTCTAAACTTAGCATGTGCATTTTCAATTGACAGCACACCATGAGGTCAGGTCATGAATGTTTGCATGCGGATAGTTTTTGACGTCCTCTCCTGATCAGTGCCTTAACCCTTGTTCTGCTGCATAAATATGAATATGGCACATTCACTTCTGTTTTCCAGTGGAATCTTATGCTGTCTGGAAAGCAGTCAGATCTAGATCTCATGTCCACAGATGTGTTCACTAGATTTAGCCAGCTGATTCTGGATTTACTCTCTTTTCTAAAGATGACATATCCGGTTTCAGCAGGACAAGGGTTTATCCATCATTTTATGGGACATTGGCAAACAGTACATAACCAGATCAGATATGACATAATGTGACCTCTGATCAGGTTCTGCACTGTTTCCTAACATTACATACTTTTAATATTTGAGTGTAATTATAATCCCAACTGGAGATGGATGCATTCAATTGGAAATTCAATTTGTGATTGGGGAGGAATTATTGAAAATTTACAAGCCATTCTTTGTGGAAGTATGTATTAAATGGGTTAGTGCTATTATGTCCCCCAAAATGTTTGTTCCTGAAATGTCTACTGTGCCAAAATGTCTATTTCCATGATGTCTACTATGGCAACTTGCAAGACCGGGCGGATGTCCATGCCCGTTTCAGCCATCATCAGTATGCATTGTATTAACATTTTACCTGCTAGGGACAATTTGAAAACAGTTTGGATCTGGATAAAGACTGTCAAAACGGTAGGCCTGATCAGAATCCAAACTGTGTGCCACTCTGATGGTATTCCTGAAAATTCATTAGAGAAAATTATGACAATGGTCATCATGTTAACCCTCTATCTGCTAGTAACAGTTTGTAAACTGGTTGTAACCAGATCAGGAACATCAAAATGACTTTGCTGGGTCTGATCTGGATCCAAAATGGTTTGACAGTCTGGTATTCCTGAAAAATTCATTAGAGTTACTTCAATCAAGGGTTATGATTGAAGCACTATCATTTAATTTGGACACTTTAATCCTTGCATTAGTACTGGTGCAATCCAGGTAGACCCAACCGGCCATAACTGAAAAATTATTGACTGGGGCGTAAAGAATCAAATCAAATCAAAAATAAAAAATTGGAGAAATCAATTGTAATGATGGAATAGGTCTTTCAGGAGTATATTGGTAAGTAAGCAAGTAAGTAAGTAAAGTCTTTATTTAAAGAGGGTGACAACATTTAGTGGTACAACTTATCTTCCATGAGGCCCTCAAAATAAAGAATATGTACACACACAAAAAAAAACAATTATACACAAACTATCAAATTTAAATTGTTTAACCCTGTACTGCTGAGCAAATATAGCTAAATTTTGTCAAGACCGTAAACTGAATGCAAAACTGTGGATCCTGATCAGCTGATCAGTTGTTTCCAAAAACAGGATATCTAGGTTCAGCAGGACAAAGGTTAATTTGATATTTATGCAAGTGCATTTATTATAACATAGTAACCCTATTTATCTCGACAAGCATCCATTTCTATTTTACTCTGTTTGTTGGAAATTATTTAGGTATTTTGTCATCTGCTGTCTTTTCTAAATTAATTTACTATATAGTTCCTTCATTATCATTATCAGAGAGTCAAACAGTTTGGATTCAGATCAGGTCTGGCATTTTGTCGGTCCTGATCTGGTTCTAAAACTGTTTGCAAAGGTTATCAGCAGACAACAATTGCAGGCAAAGAGAAACTTCAGCAGTGTATATCTAACCAACTTGCAGGGTTCCACTTAGCAGTATGCATTTACAAGCAGAGTAGAAAACAATATGCACCCTGATCAGCTGGTTTCAGGCATGCTGATTCAAATCTATACTGTTTTCAAAACAAGTTAAACCCAGGTACAGCATGGTATGGGCCATTTTACATTATTTACAGGTCATCATATTTCTGTAATTTTATGCGCATAAAATTCGACAAAAACACATCAGAAGAAATTTTGGATACTGCCTAATTATGACTATTCCCTATGAGTGTAGATCCAGATCAGCTAGCTTCTGAGAGGCCAGCTGGTCAGGATCCACGCTGTAAGGTACAAGAATTGTCATAGGTAAAATAATAAATCGATAGAAGAGAAATGAACAAAATATTCACTAAAAATATATACAAACTACAAACATGTACTTAAAATGAATAGTTTAGCATTTTAAAAGGATTTTTGCTTGGAAGTAGATATTGTGGGAGTATCATTTTGGGAGCAGACATAGACGGCACCTTCAGGTGTGTAAAAACAAAAACCTTACACCCTAGTGCACATTATGTTTACTAAGTTTAGACATAGAGTGCATTAATAGTGAACATCATGCAATTCACATGATAACTTTAGTTATGATTCATTACTCGAATATTAAGGGAATAAAGAAATGTGCTTCATGCAAGATTGTCATTTTGTAACCTGCTTGATAACTTATATCACTAACTATCCTTGTTAGGTAAGACTTTTGTCATCTGCTGATAACCTTTGCAAACAGTAAGGACCCAGATCTGGAACGAGAAGAATGTCGATCCTGATCTTGATCCAAAAGGATTGACACTCTAATAGTGTGTTCCTGAAAGAATTTATTGAAAAAAGTAATTTTTACAAAAAAAAAGTCAGCAGACGACAAAAAAGTTTAAAGAAAAAGATCTTTCTAATTCTATTGTATTGTTATAATACATACCGCGAAAATATTAAGCGAATAAAGAAATGTGCTTCATGCTAGATTGTCATTTTGTATCCTGCTTGATAACTTATGTTATTTTGAATTACATCATTTTAACTATCCTTGTTAACTAGGTTGCAAGGCAGTAGACATTAGAATAAAAACCCGTATTATTAGCTTTTGGATGAATATTGTGAATGGTAAACAAACAAAACTATCAAAATGGTTATACTTACTTCTACTAGGAGAATATGACGGTGGCATCCATCAACATAAATGGATCCATTTTATTAAACATATTCTATTATCTGTTGGGCGTCCCGCTCTTTAAAACAAGGAAGTCATTGAAAACCCAAAATCAATCAAAAATCAAATCTCTAAAACTCTATCAGACCTTTATGTTCAGGAGTGGCATAACAAAGTAACTTCATCCTCTAAAGGAAAGAATTATACTCTTTTCAAGCAAGATTTAAATTTTGAAAATTACCTAATCAAATTAAATAGGAAACACTGTTCTTCATTGTTAAAGTTTAGGTTAAGTAATTATCGGCTTCCGGTTGAAACTGGTTGCTGGGAAAACACACCTTTAGAAGACAGAAAATGCACATTATGTAGCAAACATGATATCGGTGACGAATTTCACTATCTTTTTGTTTGTGTTCACTTTATATCTGACAGAAAGAAATATTTAATTTTATATTTATACAAAAGTCCTAACATTATAAAATTCGAAGAACTATTTTCTTCAGCAAATACCAGGATAGTCCGGCAGTATTCAGGCGAATGTTAGGGGAACCTGGAACTTGATTTTAAACTTTTTTTCTTTGCTGATTCTGGTAGTGCATACATTGTCCTTGAAAAATCCGAGTGATGCCACTCTGGCATCATTGAGCATTTTGATATATTCAAGATGGCGTCCAAGATGGAGGACAATTATAAGAGAAAAATTGTGTGATACGGAAAATAATGTCTCAAACCCATTTTCATTTTTAAATTGTTGCTATGAAGTTGGAATCTAACTGAACACACTAGCTTGTAACCAAATAAAATAAAAATGCGGACAAGATGGTCGCCAAGATGGCAGTTTATCACAAAAAGTATAAGAAAATCTTCCCTGAGACCGACAAAGTCCAGGGATTTGCATGCAAAATGCTTATTTTACTGATTCTTGAATTACAGACATCATCCTTGTGATCCCAGTGATGCTATCACTCAGCATTTAACATATTCAAGATGGCGTCCAAGATTGTAGCCAACAAATTTATCAAACCCGTGGGAGCGTCACCCTACATGTAGGGATAATGATAATTTGTAACAGACCAGATGCCGTTACAAACACACATATCTGAATAAACAAACCTGGTATGCGTGTATGATAGTGTTGCACTGTAAATGCAGGCATATCTGAGAATGGCACCAGGGCCCAAAATTACAATGCTTCCTTAAAGTTAAGGAAGACTTAAGTATTGATTAAAATAACGTTTCGAACTTATCAAAATAGTGTCTTTTTTTTCTGTAGATCACAATGGTGTCTTTGACCATACGTACTGCATCGATCCTGACAATTAATTAACCATTTAATGTAACATTTTGAAAAATCAATACTTCGCTTAAGTCGTCCTTAACTTTAAGGAAGCATTGTAATTTTGGGCCTAGGTCAGCAAACGTGTCTGATGTGATGACACCTCTGTACAAGTAGCACCGGATTTGTAGCCATCCTTCTATCTGCATTCAACTAGTAAAAATGTCGGTTGCAGTGGCAACTGACCAGCAGACATGGCCTACAGTGAGGCACCACATCAATGGGCATGGTTGATAATGAGGGACCACACCAGAAGGCGTGGCCTATGGTGAGACAACACACCAGAAGGCATGGCTGATAATGAGGCATCACACCCGAAGGCATGACCTATAGTGAGGCTCCACACCAGCAGGCACGGCTTATAGTGAGACACCATACACGCAGGTATGGCAAATAGAGATACACAACACCAGAGAGCATGCAAGAATGAGTGGTAAAAGATCGGCAGGTATACTGATTGAGTGGTAAAAAATCAACAGGCATACTGATTGAGTGGTAAAAGATCGGCAGGCATATTGATTGAGTGGCAACGGTCCAGCAAGCACCCATCTTGCACATCACTCAACCAGTAGGCATGTTTGAACACCAGTGGTGTTTGTGGAAGTTACACTAGACCAGAATACATATTTGTTGCAGCTGCAGCGACGTAGCAATGGAGTCTCACTGGATCAGCAGGCATGTATCTTGCATTGACAACGTAGCAATAGTCTTGCCTACTAAAGTTTCACATTTTAAGTTGGCATGTCTGATGGAGGGGCATCGATCGAGTAGCTTTTCTCTTTGATTTTCAAAGGAGACATGTCAGATTGAATGGGGAGCGCAGTGGCTCATGGATAGAGTGCTTGACTCAAGACCGAGGGGCCGCGTGTTCGAGCCTTACCAGCGTCACTGCGTTGTGATCCTTGAGCAAGACAAATATATCCTAGCTTAGTACTGGTTCAATCCAGGAAGATCCGTCCCTGTTTAACTGAAAGATTGTTGATGGGACATAAAGAATCAAATCAAACAAACAAACAAATGTCTGATTGAATGGTACCAAGTTCTCAGGCATATCTGTTGAAGTTTCATCGAACGGCATCCATGTATTGCCACCAGGCCATCACATCAGACATTCTTACCAGCACGCATGCAAATTATGTGGTACTGAAACGGCACACATGTATGCCTGTTGCCGAGACGCAGGATCTGCAGGCATGTGTGTTTGTTACATCACACCAGCAATAATGCATGTTACAATTGCACCCGACTAACAGGAATGCTGGGTACGCATGCATTGGATCAGTGTGCATGTCTGATATACTTGTACCAGACCAGCAACCCAGCCATTTTTGCCACAGGGTCAGAAGACATCTTTACCATTTCCATGTTTGATTTAGCACACATGTCTGAAACCAAGACTCCAGGCCAGCAGTTATATAAGCAACAGCTTCGCGAGACTGTCAGGCCTGTTGCAGTACCCATGTCTTTAAACTTTGTTCTGTAACAGCAGGCATGTTTGTGACAGTTGCACCCGGCCATTTGGCACATTGAATACAAGCATGCATTTCTTTAAGATTTCCAAACACATTTGTCGTTGTGGGGCTGTGCCAGCAGGTATGTCTGTTACACTTGCTTCAGACCCGCAGTTATGTCTTCTATGCTTGTATCCGAGCAATGGGCTGTTAAGGACAATTGCACCAGACCATCAGGCATGTATGTTACAGTAGCACCTGACCAGCAGTCATGTCTTTATATGTTGCATAGAATCAGCATTCATGTCTCTTACAGTTTCATCTTAGTAGCATCTATGAATGTAATATTTGCACCCAGCCATCAGCCATGTCTGTAACAATTGCATCTGATCATTTGTCATGTCTTTAACAGTTGCACCTAGCCAGCAGTCATGTCTGTCAAACATGCACCTACCCGCATGCATGTCTGAAAAACTTGCACCGGAGCAGTACTATACTCATATTTGTTATAGAAATATCCAACCATCTGTGCTGTCTGTTGCACTTGCGCCAGACCAGAACAGTAGTAATGGTTGTTACAACTGCACCGGACCAACAGGCCTGTATTTTACAGTTTCTCCTAAGCAGCAGGAATGTCTTTAATGGTTACACCAAACCAGCAGTCATGATGGTAATTAACATCTGCAGCATGCAGATATATCTCTTACTCGTTGGTTTGTTGATACACTGCACTCCATAAGTAAATAGTATTTTCCCTCTTTTTTTGGTAATTTTATTTCTTAGCAATCCATCCATAAACTACTTTCAAGCTGATTTTTTCCGCATATTGATTAAAAAAGGTGTGTACTTTGAGCAAGCACGCTGTCACAGAGTTTTCGGTGACATCGTTCATTCAGCATACTCTGGCATTTATCACTTCATTATTTCTTTACAGAATGTTTGCCCAAAGTAGGACCTTTTATGAGTATAATATGATATTAGGGTTCGTATTATCAGATCCAGCCAAAAGTAGTCTTGAAATTAGTGCATGGATTGATGGATACGATTACCAGAACAAAGACACACAAAAAACATTACCATTATAAAAAAAATAAGTCCGTTATTTTTTCAGTGCAGTGTATAATAAAAACCCATGTGATTCCACAATATACATCCTGCTATTTCTGCCATCTTGGACGACATCTTGGATATTTTACAACGCTGAAACACAACAACATCATGCCAGTCAAATTCGCAAAATGCAACTACTGTTGAAAACTATCAGAAAAAAAGGTTATTAACTGTGATTCTGATTTCAAGTGGTATTTTGCTTTAAAATGGCGGCCATCTTGGACGCCATCGTAAATAGTTCAACCTTCTGAATCAAACAATGTTCCATTTTAATGATTTGTATCATTTAGACTCTAAAAAGCCATACGAAGTCAATATTTAAATGTTTTTTTTGCGTTTTTTGGTCAGATAGGTCTTAGGGGACTAAATGGCGGCCATCTTGGGCGCCATCTTTAATATTTCAACCTTCTGAATCAAATCAATGTTCCATTTTAATTGTCTGTATCATTTAGCCTCTAAACATCCATAAAAAGTCAAAATTAGAGCTATTTTTATCGAACCTGTTGGTCAGATAGGTGTTAGGAGCATAACTGACGGCCATCTTGGATGCCATCTTTAATTTTTCAAAACGCTCAATGATGCTAGAGTGGCATCAGTTGGATTCATCATGTACAATGTCTGAACAACAAGAATCGGTGAAGAAAAAAACTTTAAAATCAAGTTCCAGGTCATCCTTGTTTTCTACCGGACTAGGAAGCTTGTAAAGTTATCAAGTTTTGTAGAAATTATAATGAATAAATTTTCATGTGCAGCCTAACCCTAAAAGAGTCAATCATTACGATAATATACTTCTTACTATGTCTTGGCTTAATATTTCATGGGAATTGCCTGATTATAGACAACTCACATGATATGTCATATCATGCGAATTGTCTATAATTGATAATGTGAAGCCTTATTTTGTTTATTAATGAAGCAACAACAGTCGATTATGTTGCCTACTGTTAGTTATAGAAGGCTCTTTCAGGGTTGATTTTGCTCGCATTTTAATTTTCACCTTTTTCATGCTCTTTGTACACTGTATTTTATGTATATCATGTATATGCTTTGTTTTTGTATCTTATGCTCTTACGCTATCTATGAGTGGCCTGAGTTTTATGTCAATAAAGATATGTTCTGTTCTGTTAACAAAGACTTTTGTCATCTGCTGATAACCTTTGCAAACAGTAAGGACCCAGATCAGGGCCGAGAAGAATGTTGATCCTTATCTTGATCCAAACCGACTGACACTCTAATAGTGTATTCCTGAAAGAATTTATTGAAAAAAGTCATTTAAAAAAAAAAGTCAGCAGACGACAAAAAGTTTATAGAAAAAAGATCTTTCTGGTTCTATTGTATTGTATTTGAATTTAAGGTACAACTTGCATTTTATATTGTAGAACTGTGACCTATGTCACTGTACAGAAATGTGTAGAAAGACCCTTGTTACTGTGTATAACATTTTATCAGACAGACAATGTCGTCTGCTGATAACCTTGCAAACAGTTAGGACCAAGATCAGAACCAATTGAAAGTCATTCCTACTCTGCATCCAAAATGTTTGACATTCTAATTGAGTTCCTGAAAGAATTTTTGCAAAAGACATAAAAAGTATTCAACTGGTTAAAAAAGATCTTTTTGGTTTTAATGGTCAGCAGACCTCAAAACATGAATGTGGGCATGACTGGATTTGTTCATCTAAATTGAAGTGTTCTTGTTACCCTGGCAACAAATAGCAGGCTTCTGACCACATGGTGAGGCTATTACCTGGTGACTTATCCCAATAAACACCGAAATTTCAGTTTTACACTGTCAATCACATACCAGCTTTAGCAAACAGTTTAGATGCAGATGAGAAGCAGCTAATAAGGAAAGAGTTAAATAAGATAGTCTTCTGGAATTACCTTTTAGTGAATAAATTGTTTTGTTGTAAGAACAAAAAAGTAGTCCCTGATCAGACTGCATTGAATTTTTTATATAAATCTTTACATGCGACATACTTAGTGATTCTGTTGTCGTCTGCTGACTCCTTTCAAAATAAATATTTTCAAGAAATTTCAGGAAAAAAATCAAGGTGTCAAATTGTATGGATCCAGATCAGGACCAAACATACTGTTGGTCCTGATCTGACTCCAAACTGTTCATGAATGTTATCAGCAGATGACAAAAGTTTGATGATCAGTTGTTTCCAAAAACGGGATATATCTAGGTTCAGCAGGACAAAGGTTAATTTGATATTTATGCAAGTGCATTTATTATAACATAGTAACCCTATTTGTCTCGACAAGCATCCATTTCTATTTTACTCTGCTTGTTGGAAATTATTTAGGTATTTTGTCATCTGCTGTCTTTTCTAAATTAATTTACTATATAGTTCCTTCATTATCACTATCAGAGAGTCAAACAGTTTGGATTCAGATCAGGTCTGACATTTTGTCGGTGCTGATCTGGTTCTAAAACTGTTTGCAAAGGTTATCAGCAGACAACAATTGTAGGCAAAGAGAAACTTCAGCAGTGTATATCTAACCAACTTGCAGGGTTCCACTTAGTAGTATGCATTTATAACCAAAGTAGAAAACAATATGTATCCTGACCAGCTGGTTTCAGGCCAGCTGATTCAGATCTATACTGTTTTCAAAACAAGTTATACCCAGGTACAGCATGGTATGGGCCATTTTACATTATTTACAGGTCATCATATTTCTTTAATTTTTATTTTTGTTAATTTTCTCCGAATTTTATGCACATAAAATTCGACAAAAACACAGAAGAAATTTAGGATACTGCCTGATTATGACTATTTCCTATGAGTGTAGATCCAGATCAGCTAGCTTCTGAGAGGCCAGCTGATCAGGATCCACACTGTAAGGTGCAAGAATTGTGATAGGTAAAATAATAAATGGATAGAAGAGAAATGAACAAAATATTCACTAAAAATATAAATACAAACTACAAACATGTACGTAAAATGAATAGTTTAGCATTTTAATAGGATTTTTGCTTGGGAGTATATATTGTGGGAGTATCATTTTGGGAGCAGACATAGACGGCACCTTCAGGTGTGTAAAAACAAAAACCTTACACCCTAGTGCACATTATGTTTACTAAGTTTAGACATAGAGTGCATTAATAGTGAACATCATGCAATTCACATAACAACTTAAGTTATAATTCATTACTACAATATTAAGCGAATAAAGAAATGTGCTTCATGCAAGATTGTCATTTTGTATCCTGCTTGATAACTTATATCACTTTAACTATCCTTGTTAGCAAAGAATTTTGTCATCTGCTGATAACCTTTGCAAACAGTAAGGACCTAGATCTGGAATGAGAAGAATGTCGATCCTGATCTTGATCCAAAAGGATTGACACTCTAATAGTGCGTTCCTGAAAGAATTTATTGAAAAAAGTAATTTAAAAAAAAAAGTCAGCAGACGACAAAAAAGTTTATAGATAAAGATCATTCTGGTTCTATTGTATTGTTATAATTCATAACTCGAAAATATTAAGCGAATAAAGAAATGTGCTTCATGCTAGATTGTCATTTTGTATCCTGCTTGATAACTTATGTTATTTTGAATTATATCATTTTAACTATCATTGTTAACTAGGTTGCAAGGCAGTAGACATTAGAATAAAAACCTGTATTATTAGCTTTTGGATGAATATTGTGAATGGTAAACAAACAAAACTATCAAAATGGTTATACTTACTTCTACTAGGAGAATATGATGGTGGCATCCATCAACATAAATGGTTCCATTTTATTAAACATATTCTAATATCTGTTGGGTGTCCCGATCTTTTAAACAAGGAAGTCATTGAAAACCCAAAATCAATCAAAAAATCAAATCTCTAAAACTCTATCAGACCTTTATGTTCAGGAGTGGCATAACAAAGTAACTTCATCCTCTAAAGGAAAGAATTATACTCTTTTCAAGCAAGATTTAAATTTTGAAAATTACCTAATCAAATTAAATAGGAAACACTGTTCTTCATTGTTAAAGTTTAGGTAAAGTAATCATTGGCTTCGGGTTGAAACTGGTCGCTGGGAAAATAAACACACCTTTAGAAGACAGAAAATGCACATTATGTAGCAAACATGATATCGGTGACGAATTTCACTATCTTTTTGTTGTTGATCACTTTATATCTGACAGAAAGAAATATTTAAGATCATATTTTTACAAAAGTCCTAACATTATAAAATTCAAAGAACTATTTTCTTCAGCAAATACCAGGAAGCTTGTAAAGTTATCAAGATTTGTAGAAATTATAATGAATAAATGTTCATGTGCAGCCTAACCCTAAAAGAGTCAATCATTACGACTATGTCTTGGCTTAATATTTCATGGGAATAACCTGATTATAGACAACTCACATGATATGTCAAATCATGCGAATTGTCTATAATCAATAATGTGAAGCCTTATTTTGTTTCCTAATGAAGCAACAACAGTCGATTATGTTGCCTACTGTAAGTTATAGAAGGCTCTTTCAGGGTTGATTTTGCTCGCATTTTAACTTTCACCTTTTTCATGCTCTTTGTACTCATGTATTTTATGTATATCATGTATATGCTTTGTTTTTGTATCTTATGCATTTACGCTATCTATGAGTGGTCTGAGTTTTATGACAATAAAATATGTTCTGTTCTGTTAACAAAGACTTTTGTCATCTGCTGATAACCTTTGCAAACAGTAAGGACCCAGATCTGGGCCGAGAAGAATGTTGATCCTTATCTTGATCCAAACCGACTGACACTCTTATAGTGTGTTTTTGAAAGAATTTATTGAAAAAAGTTATTTTAAAAAAAAGTCAGCAGACGACAAAAAGTTTATAGAAAAAAGATCTTTCTGGTTCTATTGTATTGTATTTGAATTTAAGGTACAACTTGCATTTTATATTGTAGAACTGTGACCTATGTCACTGTACAGAAATGTGTAGAAAGACCCTTGTTACTGTGTATAACATTTTATCAGACGGACAATGTCGTCTGCTGATAACCTTGCAAACAGTTAGGACCAAGATCAGAACCAATTGAAAGTCATTCCTACTCTGCATCCAAAATGTTTGACATTCTAATTGAGTTCCTGAAAGAATTTTTGCAAAAGACATAAAAAGTATTCAACTGGTTAAAAAAGATCTTTTTGGTTTTAATGGTCAGCAGACCTCAAAACATGAATGTGGGCATGACTGGATTTGTTCATCTAAATTGAAGTGTTCTTGTTACCCTGGCAACAAATAGCAGGCTTCTGACCACATGGTGAGGCTATTACCTGGTGACTTATCCCAATAAACACCGAAATTTCAGTTTTACACTGTCAATCACATACCAGCTTTAGCAAACAGTTTAGATGCAGATGAGAAGCAGCTAATAAGGAAAGAGTTAAATAAGATAGTCTTCTGGAATTACCTTTTAGTGAATAAATTGTTTTGTTGTAAGAACAAAAAAGTAGTCCCTGATCAGACTGCATTGAATTTTTTATATAAATCTTTACATGCGACATACTTAGTGATTCTGTTGTCGTCTGCTGACTCCTTTCAAAATAAATATTTTCAAGAAATTTCAGGAAAAAAATCAAGGTGTCAAATTGTATGGATCCAGATCAGGACCAAACATACTGTTGGTCCTGATCTGACTCCAAACTGTTCATGAATGTTATCAGCAGATGACAAAAGTTTGATGATCAGTTGTTTCCAAAAACGGGATATATCTAGGTTCAGCAGGACAAAGGTTAATTTATGCAAGTGCATTTATTATAACATAGTAACCCTATTTGTCTCGACAAGCATCCATTTCTATTTTACTCTGCTTGTTGGAAATTATTTAGGTATTTTGTCATCTGCTGTCTTTTCTAAATTAATTTACTATATAGTTCCTTCATTATCACTATCAGAGAGTCAAACAGTTTGGATTCAGATCAGGTCTGACATTTTGTCGGTGCTGATCTGGTTCTAAAACTGTTTGCAAAGGTTATCAGCAGACAACAATTGTAGGCAAAGAGAAACTTCAGCAGTGTATATCTAACAAACTTGCAGGGTTCCACTTAGTAGTATGCATTTACAAGCAGAGTAGAAAACAATATGTATCCTGATCAGCTGGTTTCAGGCCAGCTGATTCAGATCTATACTGTTTTCAAAACAAGTTATACCCAGGTACAACATGGTATGGGCCATTTTACATTATTTACAGGTCATCATATTTCTTTAACTTTTATTTTTGTTAATTTTCTCCGAATTATATGCACATAAAATTCGACAAAAACACAGAAGAAATTTAGGATACTGCCTGATTATGACTATTTCCTATGAGTGTAGATCCAGATCAGCTAGCTTCTGAGAGGCCAGCTGATCAGGATCCACACTGTAAGGTGCAAGAATTGTGATAGGTAAAATAATAAATCGATAGAAGAGAAATGAACAAAATATTCACTAAAAATATATATACAAACTACAAACATGTACTTAAAATGAATAGTTTAGCATTTTAAAAGGATTTTTGCTTGGGAGTATATATTGTGGGAGTATCATTTTGGGAGCAGACATAGACGGCACCTTCAGGTGTGTAAAAACAAAAACATTACACCCTAGTGCACATTATGTTTACTAAGTTTAGACATAGAATGCATTAATAGTGAACATCATGCAATTCACATAACAACTTAAGTTATAATTCATTACTTGAATATTAAGCGAATAAAGAAATGTGCTTCATGCAAGATTGTCATTTTGTATCCTGCTTGATAACTTATATCACTTTCACTATCCTTGTTAGCAAAGACTTTTGTCATCTGCTGATAACCTCTGCAAACAGTAAGGACCTAGATCTGGAACGAGAAGAATGTCGATCCTGATCTTGATCCAAAAGGATTGACACTCTAATAGTGCGTTCCTGAAAGAATTTATTGAAAAAAGTAATTTAAAAAAAAAAAGTCAGCAGACGACAAAAAAGTTTATAGATAAAGATCTTTCTGGTTCTATTGTATTGTTATAATTCATAACTCGAAAATATTAAGCGAATAAAGAAATGTGCTTCATGCTAGATTGTCATTTTGTATCCTGCTTGATAACTTATGTTATTTTGAATTATATCATTTTAACTATCCTTGTCAACTAGGTTGCAAGGCAGTAGACATTAGAATAAAAACCCGTATTATTAGCTTTTGGATGAATATTGTGAATGGTAAACAAACAAAACTATCAAAATGGTTATACTTACTTCTACTAGGAGAATATGATGGTGGCATCCATCAACATAAATGGATCCATTTTATTAAACATATTCTAATATCTGTTGGGTGTCCCGATCTTTTAAACAAGGAAGTCATTGAAAACCCAAAATCAATCAAAAATCAAATCTCTAAAACTCTATCAGACCTTTATGTTCAGGAGTGGCATAACAAAGTAACTTCATTCTCTAAAGGAAAGAATTATACTCTTTTCAAGCAAGATTTAAATTTTGAAAATTACCTAATCAAATTAAATAGGAAACACTGTTCTTCATTGTTAAAGTTTAGGTTAAGTAATCATTGGCTTCCGGTTGAAACTGGTCGCTGGGAAAACACACCTTTAGAAGACAGAAAATGCATATTATGTAGCAAATATGATATCGGTGACGAATTTCACTATCTTTTTGTTTGTGATCACTTTATATCTGACAGAAAGAAATATTTAAGATCATATTTTTACAAAAGTCCTAACATTATAAAATTCAAAGAACTATTTTCTTCAGCAAATACCAGGAAGCTTGTAAAGTTATCAAGTTTTGTAGAAATTATAATGAATAAATTTTCATGTGCAGCCTAACCCTAAAAGAGTCAATCAGTACGATAATATACTTCTTACTATGTCTTGGCTTAATATTTCATGGGAATAACCTGATTATAGACAGTTCACATGATATGTCAAATCATGCGAATTGTCTATAATCAATAATGTGAAGCCTTATTTTGATTCTTAATGAAGCAACAACAGTCGATTATGTTGCCTACTGTAAGTTATAGAAGGCTCTTTCAGGGTTGCTTTTGCTCGCATTTTAATTTTCACCATTTTCATGCTCTTTGTACTCATGTATTTTATGTATATCATGTATATGCTTTGTTTTTGTATCTTATGCCTTTACACTATCTATGAGTGGCCTGAGTTTTATGTCAATAAAGATATGTTCTGTTCTGTTAACAAAGACTTTTGTCATCTGTTGATAACCTTTGCAAACAGTAAGGACCCAGATCAGGGCCGAGAAGAATGTTATAATCCCAAATAATTGGTATGTTCTAGAATGTTCTAGAAAGTCTCAGTCCAGTTCCAATTCTGCTTGAATAGAACTTCCTGGGATTTTGTGGTACTTCACTTTACATGGTATTTAATGGAATTCCATTAAATCCCAAAAGTTGGAACAATTGGTATTTTCTGTCACTATCTGGAACTGGAAAATCCCAGAAAGTCTCAAACAATTCTGCTTAAAATATAAGTGGGATTTTATGTTACTTTCTGGGATAAATATTCCATTTAATCCCAGAAAGTCCCAGTAGGTACTTTAAATGGGATTATTAAGATTTTCTGGGACTTCATCAATTCAACACATCCATATAATTTGGGATTAAATGGAATCTTTTGGTACTGCTAGTAAATAATTTGGTTCCATTTAATACCAAATATTCCCAACCTAGATTTGCATAGGACCATTATATTCTGAACTCAGTCTGACCTTGAAATATGATATAACTGTGTTAACCTGGTTCTCTCATTTCAATGACTCAAGCTGAAATTCTTTAATCTTGCAGGAAACCATAAAAAGATTCAAATAAACCTCATGGTTTGCAAGGCTCTAACTATTTGATAAATCCTGTGTTAATTTTGGATATATACTGCATAAACTGCACAAAATAAATCCTACAACAGACAATGTGAGTAAATAGAACATACAGTCAACCCTCCTTATAACGACACTGTTTGTTCATAGCTATCTTTGACGTTAAAGTGAATTTGCTGTTATAAAGAAATTCTGACCATTACCAGATTTCAACATAACAATCATTTGGTAAAAGAAAATATTGTACAAATAAATTGAAATGCTTTTATTCCAAATGTATACATCAGTTCAATTTCATATTGCATCAAAATGCATAAAGCTTCCCACTTTTCAAGTGAGACAGAAACCAGTTCATGCAAAAAGACCTTGCCCTGATCACTAAATTGTCTGACACATGGTAACAATTCTGTTAAAATGAATTTATATTCAATAGAAATTGTATATCTGTTCCCAGAAGTTACTGTCGGTGTCGCTAAGTGAATATTCTGTTATAAAGAGGGAATTTAAATGGAAACATATCCGTTCCCAGCAATTTTATGTCGGATAATGAATATTCTGTTATAACGAGTGACGTTAAAAAGAGTTTTGACTGTATTTCTATGCTTATAAATTATACTTGCATGAGACTTTTCATCATATAATTTAGTTTCTCAGAAACAAAGCCATTTTTAGTTGTTTCTTTCTTTAAATGCTGATGAAAGACGCTTAATAATGAATTGTGTTCATTATGGTTATACAATTTTACCATTATCATTATTATTTACAGCAGCATTTATGGCAGTACAACACTTAGTTAGTGTGGTACATGTAAGCAGGTTAATTACTGAATTTACAGGATAATCAGGCTGATCATTGGGGCTTATTTTTATTTGATTTTTTTTATCCATTCTTTTTTTAAAAGGTGTTGGAGATATTGCGATTGCCTTCGTCTGTATATCAGGTTTTTGTTTGTTATGCTATCTTCTAAACAACTGGACAGATTATCCAACCAAATTTGTTGAGCAACTGGTGTATGCAACTGGTGTATGCAACAGCAAAATTCCAATACCCCAATGATGTGGGATGTAGGTCAAAAGTGTCCTTCGGTCTGCCCATTTGCCTGCAATACTTTCACCTTGCAAACGGTTTGTTTGTTTTGTTGCTTTACGTCCCAAGTCAACAGCTATGGTCATGGAGGGACAGTTAGTTCACCTAACCACACTTTTTCCTGGGCAAGCTTTAACAATCAGTTAACCAGTACTTCGTGCACATACTTTCACTTGTAACTGACAACAACCCTTCTTGAATGATTCAGCGGAAGGGAGGAGAATGACCGTAGAAATTATTTCATGATCAATCTCCACGAAAGTACGGGACCGTGTTGGGATTCAATCTCGCGACCCCTGGATTCAGACTCACATCTGTTGCCAGACACGTTACAGACTGCGCAAACGGTCATACTGAATCCAACCAAATTTGTTTGGTGACTTACTTGCACAAGTGGGTGAGCAGGAGCATTACTGTTTTTATACCCCGCCACTAAAGTGTGGCGAGGTATTATGTTATACCCTTCGGTGTATGTCCGTCCGTCCGTCCGTCCGTGCTCACCATTTCCGATTGATAACTTGAGTATTTATTCACGGAATTTTTTCAAATTTTGCATACATATTGTTATCGGCGATGAGTGGTATGGGATTGTTAATGGGCAAAATCCGTCCATTTTTAACGGAGTTACTGCCCTTTTTCATATTGGAAAAATGGTTTCTGGCCTGTTATTCCTTTACTATTCATGATATCTGAATGAAACTTCACAGATATGTTGCACATCAAAGGTTACATATTGTGACTAAGGACCGTCACTCTGACCTTTCCATTTTGTGAGTTATCCGCCCTTGATAGGTCTGAAAAAAGGTTTTTGACCTATTGTTCCTTTACTATGTGGAATATCTGAATATAACTTCACAGATATGTTTCACATCAAAGGTAACATATTGTGACTAAGAACCGTCACTCTTACCTTTCCCGTTTGTGAGTTATCCGCCCTTGATTGAATTAAAAAATGTTTTTTTACCCTTAGTTCCTTTACTATGTGGAATATTTAAATGAAACTTTACAGATATGTTTCACATCAAAGGTTACATACTGTGACAAAGAACCATCCCTCTTACCTTTCCAGTTTATGAGTTATCTGCCCTAGATTGATCTGAAAAATGGTTTTTGACCTGTAGTTCATTTACTATATGGAATATGTGAATGAAACTTCACAGATGTGTTGATCATCAAAGGTTACATATTGTGACTAAGGATCTTCACTCTTACCTTTCCAGTTCATGAATTATCTACCCTTGATTGATCTGAAAAATGGTTTTTGACCTGTAGTTCATTTACTATATGGAATATCTGTATGAAACTTCACAGATATGTTGAACATCAAAGGTTACATATTTTTAGTAAGGACCGTCACCCTTACCTTTCCAGTTCATGAGTTATCCGCCCTTGATTGATCTGAAAAATGGTTTTTGACCTGTAGTTCATTTTCTATATGGAGTATCTGAATGAAACTTCACAGATATGTTGACCATCAAAGGTTACATATTGTGACTAAGGACGTCATATCACTGTCTATCTCAGTTCTGTTGCTATTTAGGCATTATATATAACACAAAATAGCTTTTGGTGCCCCCAGCAGTGGCGGGGTATTATGCAGTGCTTGCGGTGCTTTTATTTGCTTTTTGGATCCCCTTTGC
Organism: Loripinus fragilis; assembly: GCA_964019695.1. Lineage (NCBI taxonomy): Eukaryota > Metazoa > Mollusca > Bivalvia > Lucinida > Lucinidae > Loripinus > Loripinus fragilis. Next base: position 15,937,821 of record OZ026524.1, read on the forward strand.
ATGGGCCTCAGAGAGTGTGCATTTTCTGGCTAAATTGCAGTCTCTTTCTGAATTGCTGGGTAGAACTCAACCAAATTTGTGCACAACTTAAACAAATTGTGTATACAAGAGCTTATTTTTGGGTACCCCACTCAGAGGCGCCCTATAATGGGGACAAAAGTGTCTGCCCATTCTTCTTTTATGCTAATCCAAACATGCTGGGCTGAATTCAACCTAATTTGTTGAAAGGTCGACTTTCTCACAAGTGGGGAGTGGTAAAGAACATTTATTCTTTTAACCTTCCAGCCAAATTTTGGATTATCCGAAACTACTAGGTTATTCGAAGACTACGGACAGTCCTGACTTTTTTTCTCTATTATCTATTGCAATAAAACTACCTATTATTCGAATTTCGATTATCCGAAAAATTCAATTTTTCGAAGTGATTTGTCGGTCCCGATAAAAGAAATGGCTATTAAATTACCTTTCAAGATTCGAAGTCCAAATGTCACGCATGGTGATCATGATTTCTTTGTTTGGTCAAGTTTATTTTTATTATATAGATTAATAATAAGAAAAAAATAGGTGAATGCCATTACAATAATACTTCATCAGTGTTGACGTGGTCTATTGTCATATACAGCATGGATGTTGGTGACCTGATTTTGAATGAAACGATTCAAATCTGAATATCGATATATAAACAAACAGGTTTTAAAATATTAAAACCAAACCAATAATGTATATGATGTATATATGTTCAATGTTTCTATCTTGCTTTTGTAATTGTGCTTTATTTGTATGCTCTTCACATGTGGAGGAAATAAAGAATATTATTATTATCATTATTTTTGTTATTATTATTATTATTATTATTATTATTATTATTATTATTATTATATTAAGGTCGTCTGCAATGATGGTTTTGTTTGATGTTTTTTAAATGTCTAATTATGGGCAATAAATGAGCTAAACTTGATTTTAATTGGATCTTCTCATCCTTTGATTTATTCTTGACCACTGTGTACATTATATTTAATATAGAATACAAGTATGTCTACAGAATTCCAAAGGGCCCTTACTTAGACTACAGTTATAATTCTGTCTGATTACTCTACTGGTTGTGATGAGATGAGACGAGCAATTATTTTGCCACACAAGCAGATATAATGATAGATATTGTATACGACTTGGATAAGGATTAGTTAAGATATTTTAAAACATTTAACCAATTTAACAAATACTAAATTGTCATGTTAAAATAGAAACTATTATTTTCCACGCCCCTCTATCTATATCGTAGTATTATACATATATGGAAATATTGAAAAAGTTTATATATAACATCTGTAAAAAAGGTCTTGATAATAGAGCAATGAATTGCTTCCTAAGATTAAAGCACCAAAGCCCAGAGATTTATAAGAAACAATGCAAAAAATATTCATTTCTCTTTGAAATATCTCTTACACCAAGTCAATGGCCTTGCTAATTTATTATGTTAGGTAACATAAGTTACAACCTGTAACACAACCTGTAACAAGTACTCCTATCTTGTTGTTTAACATGCAAAATCTATGATTCTTTATTATATGAGCAAGACTATCAAAATATGGAAGATTTTATATAATTTTTACGTAAATAATACCTACCAAATTGGGCTCCTTAAAACTTGGGGTAGTGTTGTTTAATTGCTTTTATAAGGCAATGCATTTAAGATAGATAAACACACTTTGTTTTTTTTTCTATAAGCCAAATAAGTGTGTTAGTACAACTAGATTAAAAGCATTTTAAAAATTCACAAATCAGCTGTAAAATTAAATGCTATTGGTCACAGTTACCGTTTTTAAAGGGTAGTTTTATGTAAGTAACGCACATAACACATTAGGATGCCGTAATTTTGCTTTAAAACTTTTATCTGCAGCTTAGGTATCCAGCAGGCAGACTACATGCGTGATTTAAATAGTTAGTTTAATGCCTCCTTTCTGTAGCACAGCCTTTTAACTTTTCATTTTCTGAATTTTATATGGTAACATATGTAACTGACTGTCAGAGGCAAACACCAAATCGTACACATGCAAACATCTCTTATTCTACGCAGCTTGAAATGCTCTTTTAAGATACGATGTGTCTGCAAAATTCTTTAGCGGGGAGCAAAACATTCTCAGCCATCAGTCTAACAATGATGCATTGCCATTTTGGTAACGTATATTTTAGGATTTCCCACCAAGGGAGAAATTGAAATCTCTCTGTTTTGATATAAAACTCTCACAACTTTGAACACAGAGTGTAAAATGCTTCTTTGAGCTAAAAACTAAAAATATTATTTTTGGATAAAAAACCCCGCAGGGTTTTTCTCCCATTTTATTTTGTGGGGGAAAAACCCCGCGGAGGAAAAACCCTGCGGGGGAATTTTCTTTTTCCTCTAGAGGCACAATATAATGCTGAAAGTTTTTGATATACCTTTTATTATGCATTGTGATGAATAATATTTCAAAAAAGTCAATTTGAATTTTTCAAAAAACCCTGCGGGGTTTTTCCCCCACAATCTGAAATGGGAGAAAAACCCCGCGGGGGAAATCAAAGTTTTGAATTAAGCCATATCAATCATTTTCTGCAATAATTACAATCAAACAAACTTGTTTCTTGAACAAATTTTAATATTTATTTTTTTGAAAAAACCCTGCGGGGTTTTTCCCCCATTTGAAAATGTGGGGAAAAAACCCCGCGCGGGGTTTAAAAAACCCCGCAGGGTTTTCGAAAAACCCCGCGGGGTTTTTAACTTTGACCATTTTTTTCATTATGATGGCATATATTTTTTTAGTCATAATCATATATGTTTTGCTCCCTTATGTATGTATTTATGTATTTTAGTGGTTTTGAGTCTTTTGCACCACTAGAAAGATGATGTGATTTTGCCAAATTCTGGTGTGGCAAAAAAAAACTGGTGGCTGTTATATCTTGAATATTCCCAGGAATAAACGGTTGCCATAGCAACAAAATCTGGTCTTTTAGTTAAAATTTGAATTTCCATCGATTTTGGTTGCTAGGCAACGAACATTGCATGCATTGTATTTACTATCTATTACACTTCTTCAAAACATTGCTAACACATTGTTTGATACAATTGGAGAGATAAAAGGTCCGTTATCATACTGTTTAGATGTGAAATGATTTTAAATTCATGGCTACTTAGTCAGAAGTGTCGTCAGCGCGAACGCACATCACTGAGAGACGGTCTTCGGTTGCCTAGCAACAGCACATTGAAGATGATAAGACGTCAACTTCTATATGTAATGAAGCCCGAAGATTCATTCTATACGTGTATAAAGTTTCAGCCAAAATTGCCAACCCAGTAAAAAGGTATAAACCAACTCTCAGTTATTTTTGAATGACCCTCGTAATTTGCATATTCATAAACATTTATGAAAACCTTAAAAATGAGGTAAAATCATAAAAAAACATAAATATTTTTTTTCAGCCCAGAAACATCACTTAGCCACCATTGTTGAAAGTTCTTTTATCATCAGCGATACAATTTGATGATTAAATTAATCCATTGGTCCTATATGAAAATTATCTCATTTACATATTCATTAATATTAATAAAAACTTAACAATGAAGGAAAAACATTGGGTAAATTAGTATCCAAGGGGGTCGACAGACCTTCATTGGACACACATGACATTTAATTATGGGTATAATTTTGTTCCATGGGACCAATTAAATGCAAAAAATATCATCCTAAAAATAAATGCGTTTTGGTTATATGAAATATCATGGCTTCCATAGCAACACACTATGTAACTTTAAGAATAGGGTGTACGTCCATAAATACTCATATCTCAGCAGCAACTCATCCCAGAATATTAAACTTGGTACCAAACTAATTCCTGGACATTACAATTTAATTAGGTTGTTAGAAATGCAAATTATCTAATATCCATATTCATGAATATTAATGAAAACTTTAGAAAGGGGAGAAATCATCTTTTTAAAAAAATAGGGGGTTCACGTACAAAGTTACCTATATCGCACCTGCTATGTGTTCTAGTGTATTAGTCTGCCGCCTTTAATTTCTACGAGGACTCCTGATGGCATTTTTTGTTAATGCTCGGCATCCAGGCTAGAATTATTCCTTGGACTATTACAAACAATATAGGGGTGGATGCCAAGCGTGATTTTTCGATTTAAGGTCACGGTGAGGTCAAAGGTCAAGTAAGTGCAATTATTCAGAAAAATGGCATTTAAATATACTAAATCACTTTTTCAATCGCAAAATGCTACCAATATGAACAAAAACACTTACACGTGAGAATAGAATGGCACAGAGGCTTGCCACAGCCTCCAAATTGACATTTGCAAAAAAATACCGCATTTATGATAATAAACATTCAGGCTCAATACAAATTAAAGAACAATATAGTCCGGGCCAATTAAGCTTACTAGCACCCCCAGGGCATTTTTTCTTGAGTGTCAAATTGTTCATTAAGCTCCAATTAATGCAAAATAAAGCTCTAAAAATGAACCTGTCTGGGCTATGTGAAAATGCATGGTTTCCATGCCAACCCATAATGCTATTCATGAATGGTGATGTGCCTACAAAATTACTCATATCTTAGCAACCACTTGTCCTTGGCTTCTAAACATGGTGTCAAATTAAACTTTAGACAGAGGCCTTTCATCCATTGTCGCTTATGCACATTATCTAATTTATCTAATTTGCATAATATTTATGAAAATATTAAAATGTGATTCAAGAATGGGGGTGTACCTAAAAAATCAATAATTTCTCAGTTGCTTCTTATCACAACCTACTAAAATTGGTACCAAATTAAAGCTTACACATTGCCTTTTACCGATTTGTGGCATATGCAAATTATCTAATCTACATAATTTGTGTTTTCATTTATAAGAACGTTAAAAATAAGGAAAATCATTGCATCTGCATATCATCATTGATGCATATTGCTATGTCATCAGTGATACAATTGGACAATTTCATTCATCCAATGGCCCTATTTGTAAATTGTCTCAATTGCATATCCATAAATTTATCTGTGTAAACTTATAAAATGAAGGAAAGTCATATAAAATCTATAAACATTGGAAGAGGAGAAGGGGAGGTGGTAATAAGGCCTTCCTTGCACCCCTAGGACATTTTCTCGTGTATGTCAACTTGTTTAGTGGGGTCGCCTTAATGACAAAAATATTGTCATAAAAATAAAGCCATTTGGAATACATGAAACTACAATGGTTTCCATGACTACCTATCATGCAATTCAGAAGAATGGGGTGTTTGGGGATTCTACTGAACAATTTGGCACCCATGAAATAGTGTCCCTGATTAGAACTAGATAATATGTAAATTGTATGAAACATGACCCTATAGATTTGATATATAATTTCAGTTATCCAAGGCACTTCTAATTCACATCTACATTGTATCGATTTGGTGTATGATTCCATTTACCATACACCTAGCTTCGAATATGTGCCTATATATAATTTTAGACTCATATTCGTAGGTAACCTAAGTATCTACAGACAGGATTGTGACTCAGCATATTCAGCTCCCCTACAGCATGATGCAGGCAAAAATCAAACTTTAACTTCCCAAAGTTGCAAGCCTCCAGGGCAACATGTAGCCCTATAAGATAGGCACATCCCACTGCATCGTATGCAAGTTCTATCATGCATATCCGATTAGCCTTCAACATTTACATCTGACGGTTCTGCACATTTTTCGCTGCCACAAGTGGTGATGAGCTCCATGCAAGCCGGACACACAGCTGGTAATCTGTCAGACTGAACCTGAATTGTGTCTGGAGCATATATGTTCTATAATTTGAGACAGGAATCCAAAATTTAGTGTGTGGATACACCTTGGGGTCGCAGAGTGTCACATACTGTTTCTGGGGTAACTGTGATTTTGACCTTGTCCTCTGACCCTAGTTCTAGGAAAATCGTGTTAGAACATATATTTTGTATTGTTTTAAGGTAGGAATCCCAAATTTAGATTGTGGATACATGTTAGGTTGCCAGAGTCTCCCGTACTGGTTGGGGTCACTTTTAACTTGACCACTAGCACATCTCCTATATTATTGGTGGTAGGAATCACAAATTTAGTGTGTGAATACATCTTAGGGTTGTAGAGTGTCACACACTGTTTATAGATCGCTGTGTCTCATTTATGAAAATCTATTGTCTTTGGGGGTATTTTATCAATTTGTGACACAATTCATGAGTTTGCCTAATAATCAAGCCTCAAACAGTGCAATTCAAAAATATCTTTATTGGTGGTACAACCCTTTTCTCACATAGAAGAAAAGAATGAATTGTACCAAATCAATATCTTCATTTTCTCTTTCAACGCATTACCCATACAGCATTATACGTGACGCGCCATGACATTTTGTGCCCAAATGCGGTAAAACGTGACGTCGGGAAAACGCGCTGCAAAAGTGACGTAATTTATGCAACTGCACTTTGTTGCGCAATTTGTACGTGGTTTAGCGTCATTTGTTAACGACGTTTAAACAGAGGCGCAAACATTTTACGATTTCTTCGCAAAGATATATTAAAATATGGATTAGAATATTTATACATGTACATACGACTTTTTAAATCATGGGGTTGGAGAAATTACAGTAAAACGTGTACATGTATTAAAAAAACAAAAATACACCGTCTCTCCGACACTTTCTGTATCGGCCGTAGTGCATTTTTATTCTTTTTCTACTGTGCATATTAAAGACCAGAAGAAAAAAATGAGTATGACCAGGAAATACCACAATCACACACTGCAGACCAAGACCAGGCCTGATATTATAGTGCATTTTATAAAACAACGGAATCAATTCCATTTCGAACGCAAATTGAATGCGCAAAATGTGTGTCCGTTTCAGTACCTTTTGTCCCCAATGTTGTCGTAGAGCACGTGAGCGGTTTTGTTGCCTGTTGTGTTGAGACGACACACTACAAGTGGAAAGTTCCATCCTACTTATAGGTGATGTGACATACGATGCTTGTTTCAGCGTATGGAATAAGCGTAATACTTTGAGGTACAGTCACAGGACATAATTATTCGCTGTCTTACAACGTCGCCGTTTAAATCAATGTATTTCCAGATTTTTGGCAAAATTATTGTCGCAAAACAATAGAAGCTACAACCGTGAAAAAAGTACCAAATGAACGCAGATTGATTTACGCAATATACAATTTTATTGTAGCTTCTTGGTGTCTGTTGTTTTCGTATTGTTGTACGACAACAAATTTAAATGGTATATTTGGCGACGTTAACTTTAGCGTCAATGGGAATCGTGAATTTTTTAAATGTATGTTCACTTTAAACGGGACCTACTTGAGAACCAAAATTACAATTCATTTCATTATTTTATTGTATATTGCTATTTTATATTTGACTTCCATCCCCTTAAATTTGTTTTAAAAAATGCACCTATTAACATTGCCATGGTAATTTTCACAAAAATTCGGGAAATGCACTGTTTAAACTGCGACGGCACGAAGTAACGAATATGTATGAACACAAATATCAATATTTGGGTTCCTAGTCTGGTGTGCTGAATGCTCTGTGTGTGCTAATAGGGCTACAAGCCTGACCGTGTATGCTACTTGTCACAAGTGTATTGTATCAGCGTGGCATAATCGGCGATGTGCGTATGCTGTAAGATCAAGTCACGAGCTTTTGCCATGAGCGCATTTTTGCACTAAATTTAGAAATTCTTATTACATGTAACTCCGTATATTCAGACTCGACTTTCGGGCTATCCGTTTTGTTCCATGCGTGTCATGTTTACCGTGTGTTAGAGCCACTTGAAAATTGTGCCAGCTTATCACTTATCGCATTTGCCAACAGCAAAGACTCAGATAAGCCTGTTCTAAAGCGCAGCCAGAGCCTGTTCTGCTATAATCTACAAAGTATGGAAGTACATGTAGACCAAGGCTCAAGCCAAACACTACACTTCTAGCTCAACTAGTTAGCTATATATCCACAAAACGCTTTGATGCGTGACTGTTACGGGTAAATATATCGAATGAATCGATGGGCGTGCCTTAGAGGTCGTGGTGGTTGAAGCATGTATGCATATACTGAATTTATAACGCATACGCGCCAAGTACCAAAATCTTATAAGTTGTGCAAAATCATGTTCTGTAGCGTTTAAGCCAGTCACATCCCATTTTTTAACGGCGCCTTTTCTGATCTACTTCAATAATTCCGAAGTTTAGAGTTGGATACATTTCGATCTGATCTGTGTCTTCGGTGTGTACATGGACGCAAGCTGATTGTAGTTATTTTTGGTTATAGCTGATACCCATACACGTACAAAAATGCAACCAAAGCTATTCGGGTAGGTATAGGTACACATGTATTCCCGGCCCGTAGATTTAAAGAACCTCGACTTATAAGATGCAGATTCATAGTCTACACTGTTCACAACTTCCGCGACTGTAATTTGAAATTTTAACATATGATTCTAACAGCATTTGAATGGTGTCGGAGTTATATTATTATGTAGATGTTCAAAATAAGCTTACACATTGTTGAAACCGCGTTTCTGTATATATTAAAAAACGTAAGTTGTGGGTACTCATCGCGTGCCGGGCAAAATGTTTTGGGTCGTTTCATTAATCTGCTAAGGTAAAGCTGTCATTCACATTAGAAAGAGCCGCTTCTAATAAGTACCCACTGCAAACATTTTCTTTGAGAAATAAGAAAATAGCGCTTTGGGTATCCATTGGTCTTGAATCTCTTTGATCCGATGCATCTAGCGAAAGGAGGACATAATTTCGTTACGTTTTGATAACGAACTTGTGAGCTCGTCTACTCGTTTCTCTGCCTTTGTTTTAAGCTGCGCAGCATGTTACATGTATTACTTATATTTTGAAAATACATTGTACATGTATATATAACCGATTATACTAGATGTCTTGCCGTTTCAATTTGGACTGCCTTTAAAATTCAAAACTCTATTTCAGTGGAAGGTATGCACAATCGACGTAAAGATTGACCCGCATTTGCGCAAATGTAGACCGTGTGATCTTACACCGTTTTTGAACAGAAGAGACAGGCTTAACTACCAATCGGTGCCCGACTTTTACGAATTGAATTCCGGGATCAGCTCTCTTGACTACCGCATCACACCACTGAGAGTGTAAATTTTATAACTACTACTACTGGCAGCACTGCTGCTGATGCTACGTTCCATTGTCTTTCTACAAATGAATTAGCGAGGGTTATATTGAAAAAGAAAAGAGAAAAACAAGTAAATAGATTAAACCACGATGCGCGGAATCACATGGGCGGATCCAGAGGGGGTGGGGGAGGCAGGGGGTCCGGACCCCGGAAAATCACAAGTTATATGGGTTTCTATAAGGAACAAGCAATTGGACCCCCCCCCCCCCATCCGGAAAAAGTTGGACCCCAGGAAAATGGTCCACCCCCACTGGAACCTTGGAAAATGATAGTTTTTTTTGAAAGTACATGTATGTAACCACTGGAATTCTGTAAAATAAGTTGAGGACTAAAAAATAAAAAAAAAACATAAAAAAACATTGTCAGAGCTTGTTTTATGCCGGATGGACCTGACGCCCCCCCCCCTCCCCAACAAAAATTCCTGGATCCGCGCATGATCATATCTGATCGCCATTTTTAAACGAGCTAATGATCAGCATTCTGGTTTGCATAAATACCCATTTTCATCATGAAAAAGACCGCATTCAAACATTTCATACTGTAGCAATATTATCTGAAGTAAGTTTCAAAAATTTTCGAATCCTGGAAAAATGCTTAATCTAATACATTTATATTTTTAAAGAAATAATGTTGAAGATTTATCCGCTCACGGTCATGATCCCAAAATGTTCTAATCGAGAATTTCTGAAGTGAAATTTAACTTTCCCAAAAGAATAATCAATTCGTTTCAAACATCCTGAAATAAACTCGCAAATTAATCCACCAGATCATTAACGTTGACGTCACAAAATTTTATGTATAATTTCTTGACGTAGGGACCTATGAACTATTGCCTATTTCTCAGAAACCGCTTAAGATATCGAACTGAAATTTCACATGTATACTCCAGGGATATATAGGTATCAGAAAATATCAATATCTCAATTTCGACCTGGTACCGCATTTGGGCCCAAAATCTCATGGCTGGTCACAATTACAGGGAAAAGCAAACTCTTTAACTTCCCAAAGTTGCAAGCCTCTACCTTATGACTGTACCGGTGTTTGAGCTTCCAGGTACTACTTCCAACATGTATTTTGTACACGTGAATTTAAGAAACAGCGTTGAAAACACCAAAATACAAAAATGTATAAAGGACCGTCTCAATCTATTGAAAGAATTCCCCAGAACTTCTTTATTTATTATACCTCAGATTTGAACTTTCTGGTCACCTGAACAAAACTGTTAAAACCACCAATGCCAAGCTAGTATAAGCGAACAAACATGTATGTGTTTTCGCACGTACATTTGTAACTATCTTTTTCTATTTCATACTCTGTTTCATTATAAAAACGGCGATTGAGTCTTCCATTTGATGGAAGTTTTGCTTTATCAAGCTTGTAAAAACGGGTTAACACTTGGTCAGGCTTTGCAGGTATGTTGTTCTGTTGTACAAAGATTTTTGTCAAACTGTTGTCAGAACTGCGCTACCAAGACATGATCTCTGTACAATGAAATGTGAATAATTTGCTAGTCAATGTTGCTTTTAGCAAAGCAATATTATCGCATAAAAATTGTATGAGTCATTCTATGTCAATATTATCAGGGAAATATACATGTCCATTTTTTCGACACATTTGTCAAAAACGAATTTTGCAATCGCATCATCAATTCCATGGACTGGCTTCATTCTAATAGCGTGACTTTCTGCATTGAGTTTTCCAATCCGTTTGCCTGGTGTAAAGCTTGACCAAAAGCAACAAAAGTAAGTGAGTATGATCAGGGAATACCACAATCACACATCGCAGGCCAAACAAAGGCACTGCGAGGAAGACTGAGATAATATAACACTAACAGTCACAATACATCATTAAGGCAATTAAAGTAAATCTGAACTGAACTGAACTTTATTAAATATAATATTTTTGCCCAGGCCATACGCAGATGGCATATGGGCCATAATATTACTATAAAACATTTGTAGTGACATTTTAACAGTTAACGTAAACATGGGAGCATGAAGCAAATTTTTATAAGAAGTATGGTTAGAATGCGCTGTAGAGTGCAGTGTTATCGTTGACTTCACGGAGAGAACATTATCAATTACATAGGTTTCGATGTGCGACAGGGTGAAGAATAGTCCGCTACTAACGCAGAGCGCCGAGGCGAAGTCGATTCGGGTTGCTTCGAAACCGGATCGACGCCGCCCAGCGCTAAGCATTAGTCTTTTAGTATAGAAGGCTATATTCGACAGTTGGTTTGATGGTTGAATGTTAAAAATGCCGTAGTCAACTTTCACGATACAGTTGTCAAATGTGCTTCTATGCTCAAGTAGATAATAATTAATAAATATATGTATATATATATATATATATACCAGCATGTGATAGCCAACGGTGTTCCGGGATAGTACATGGGCAGTGGGGACCAAGCTGCGACGCCTCGAATGCTGCGTCGCATCGAGGTCCTCACTGTGCCACTGCCTATAATACCTCACGTGACTTACTATAGTAATAACAACACGTAGTAAACTTGACCCAATTTAAACCGTGGCCATTCATCCACAACACTGCATAGCTCCACGTGGGAATCGTGGAGACCTAGTTTATCCCGCTGGGTAAAGACATGGATTTAAATGTGGTTCGAGTGATTTGGATTAAATTTAAGCGTAAGAATTTTACTTTTTTCTGCCCATATACTATGAACAGCAACGGTGTTGATCGGAATGCGCACAAACGCAAGCCGACCACCACCCTTGCTCTTCATGCACAGAATTGTCATTGCATGTCATGATGGTTTTGGGCTGTTTCAACTTATGTTTATTTCATTGACTTTTATCATCGTGTTGGCCAGATGACACAACAGCGCAGGCCGAACATGAACTGGCTGTAAATAGCAAATAATGCGAACAATATGGGCCAGGACCAGACTAGCCCGTTGGGAGCAGTCTGGCCAGGGCTCATATTATTTGCTTCTTTGATAAATTTGTATGACAGCAATTGGATTTATATTCCCTTAGGGACGGCCTTGTCGGGGCCCGCATGGTTTGCTCACTAGGCCTATATTGCTAAAAATATGGGCCAGGACCAGAGTGCTCCCTAAGAGCAGCCTGATCGAGGATCATAATTTTTGCTCTCCCGATTGCATTATATCACAGACGTATGAACAAGCAGTAGGACAAAGATTAATAGTACAATTATTACAGAACCACTACCATGATGGTCAGTTACAAACATTATGGGTCCAGACCAGACTGCCCCTTTAGGAGAAGTCTGGTTAAAACTCCTAGCGTTTGCTACCGCGATCAAGTTTATATGGTGGCACAAATCTCCTAGACGCCTTGTGATCCTGAATATGATTTGCATTCTCCCGTTGGAGTTACTGTCCCTATTGAAAAGGGGGGGAATTGTAAATTACCTCAAATATTTGCAGTAATTTCCCTTGGTTGTGCATAAACCGGCTAATCACCCGGTATCATGTTGTGTATACTTAGTATAAAAACGGTGCATATCAGACTGCTCAAATGGGCAGCCCGCCCAGCACCCCCGTTGTCCTTATATGTAAAAAGTATTCTGTCATATCATATGTCCGGCCATTTGTACGTGTACTTCTAGAAGGCACAGCTACGCAGGTCTGTTTAATTATGTTTTGGGTTATTTTCCAACGCCCCAGTCAATATTTATACAATCATGTTGGGTTAACGTATCTTAAAGCATGCAGATACTGAATAAGAGTAAAGAGTTTACGTTCCCTGCCAGTCAACAGCATTTCCGTCATGTTTAGATGTTGTCATACTGATTAACAATGGTGACAGTTAGCCTTATCAAATGAACAAGACCGACTCACACCCTTGTTATTCTACTACAGTGCAGGTATCATAACAACGAACCGACATATGAACATGGGCGACTTATTTTATAGAGAGACAAAACATCCGAGGATCAGCCTGTATCTTGTAACTCTAATTAAAGCAAGAACATGTAAAGCACGCATATAACCGAGTAACAATGGCGCAGATCAGACTGAACATGTGCACAGCCGGACCCGCTGCCTTGTTACTCTTTTTAATTTGAGAATTATCTGTCTCTGTAGTCTGTCTCAAAGACCTTTAAAATGACATCTAACATTTTACTTAAGTTCTTGACGGTGACAGTGTCAGTGCTAGTCATTAATTGTTTGTATTTTATAATGTTTGGGTGTTTGTAGAAATATTTTTTAAGAAGCATGTGTCTTTCTCTAGCGAAATAGTTGCATTCAAGCAGGTAATGAAATTCGTCACCTAATGACGAACTATTCATTTAATACATTTCCTTTCGTCAAAAGGCACGTTTTCCCACCGACCTAGCTCTACAGGTAATTTGTGGTTGGTAGTGCGAAATCTAATGATGGGGTAATACACTTTCCGCGGGAAAAGGGTCAAATAATTTTCAATGTTAATATCTGACTTGTATAGCTTGTAGTTTAATCCTTTCGTTGACATTTCTAAGTTCGCTTGCCATGTTTGCATGTTTTGATCAATTAGTGTTTGTCTTATGTAATTTCTGGTTGCATTAACGTTTTGTATTTGTCCGGCTTGCCACAGCTCGCTCATTCCTACCGAGTCTAGTATATTTTTAATGGATTTGGGCCATTTATGCTCGTAAACTCCACTGTCGAATTCAGATTTAAGTATTTTATAGGTAATATTTGAAAGTTTATTGAATTTCCCAGTTATGATGGAGAGCCAGAGATTTATCATCCTCATTTTTATATTAATTTGAAGGGGGTACCTTCCTAGTTCTGCGTGTAGCATGTAAATGGGTGTGCTTTTCTTAAGGTTTGTAATTTTTCTTAGAAAACTGTTGTGAAACTTCTCAATAAGGTCAATATTTTCCATGCCCCACACTTCGCTACCGTAGAGTAGGATTGGTACGATAGTGTGATCAAAAAGTTTTATCTGGAGATCTATGGGTAAGTTAAAATGCCGGATTCGTTTATATAGCAAAATAAGAGCTTTTCTCGCCTGCTCAGTGACATGTTTCCTAGCCTTCAAGAAACTACGGGAGCTGGAAAAGTAAACGCCAAGGTATTTGAAAATATCAACGATTTCAATGTGCTTGCCATCAAGCGTAAATTTAAATTTTGATGTGTTTCTGGCTCCGAAGATTAGGACTTTAGTTTTGGTATAATTGACGTTCAATTTCCATGTATTACAAAATTCCAAGAAGCAGTCAAGATTAAACTGGAGTTTTTGCTCATCGTCTGCCATTATCACAGTATCATCGGCATATAACAAGATCAGAAGTTTAGCCAGGACAGTCAACTCTTCATCATCATATTCTAACCTTATACCCTCACACCCATGCTGTGTCAGATAATCTTCTAAGTCATTTATAAACAACGAAAAAAGGACAGGGGAAAGGTTCTCACCCTGCCTGAGCCCTGTAACAATCGAGAAAAAAATTGTTTCTTGTCCACATATGCTAATCTTGGATTTTATACCCTGGTACATACTTCTAATTATTCTGAGGATCTTACCATCTACACCTGTATGCAAAAGTTTATGCCAAAGTCCTGGTCGCCATACATTATCAAAAGCTTTCTTGAAATCAACAAAAGTGCAAAATAGTTTTTTCTTCCTAGATTTTAAAATTTCAACCATTGCATGAAGAGTAAAAATATGATCTGATGTGGCGTATCCTTTTCGAAATCCTGCTTGATTTTCTTCTAAACTGTCATTATGTTCAACGAAGTCGTTTAATCTTAAGTTTAGTACTGATGTAAAAAGTTTACCAAAACAACTAAGAATAGTGATAGGGCGATAGTTTTCAGGATTACTTGTATCTCCTTTTTTCTTATAGATTGGGCGAATTATTCCCTCCAGCCAGCTACTTGGGAAGGCACCTGAATCTAAAATCAAATTAAATAGGTTTACATATACAGGCATCATTATGTCTATACTAGCTTTGATATACTCATTTAATATATAATCGGTGCCACATGCTTTGTTATTCTTTAGGTGTTTAACACATCTTAAAATTTCTTGGCTTGTAATTTTAACATTAAGAATCTCGTCATCATCGTTTATATTAATTTCATTTCCAAAATCTGGTTCATAATCAATAAGGTTATCTTCACCTTTAAAGAAATCATAAAAATCATCAATATTTACATTTTTTTCCTGACTTTTAGGTTCCATTGAGTTTATTATTTTCCAAAATTCCTTAGGTCTTTTTGATTGCATGCTGCGTAGTTTATTCTTCGTTTTAGCTTTGTACTTGTTAATGTGCTTATTCATTGTGTATTTGTATTTTTTACTTTTCTCTGTTAAAAACTTTTTGTTCGATGAGGTTGGAAATTTATTATTTCTTTGCTTGGCCTTGTTATACTCGTTTCTGGCTTGGTTGCATTCATTTCCAAACCATATTTGGTCATTATCTTTTCTTTTAAAAAGTACTTTTTGTTGGGTACTGAATGTGCTGTCTGCCGCAGCTTTAAAACATCCTGCAATTCTATTTAAAATCGAATCTATATCATTTATGGAGATATTTTCGTTTTTGTTTTGGATTGTTTGGATTGATGATATTAAATCGTTAACTTCTTGCCTGTTGATATTTTGGATAAATATGTCTTTTTTACTTTCATCCCAACGTTTATGTGGGCAATTTGATCTTGCGTGTGTGATTTTAGGGATGGGCTTTGGAAGGGAAACTACGATTGACAGTAGTGAGTGACCATCCGAAAAAAGTGTGTCAAGATCTGTGATTTCGAAACTTTTAACTTTGCCTAGACAATCAGGGCTACAGATAACATAGTCGATTACTGATGTATCACGAAACGTGAATTTACCTATATTTTTGTCCTTGTCGCACCTACCATTAAGTATGAACATGTTATTGCTTTTGCAGAGTCCCAAGAGAACCTCGCCCTGCTTATTAGTAGTAGGATCTTGGCTGCTTCTATTAGTAGAAAATATAGTTTGTTCTAAAACGTGAGTTTGGTTGAAATGACTCATGACAGTATCGTCATAATCAAAATATTTTGCCAAAAAAGTGTCAGCTTCCATAAAATCATTTTTATTTGATACACGGGCGTTAAAATCCCCAATCAAATAAACATGATTATATGTAATGCACATTGATGTAATTTCTGTTTCCAAAAGTTCAGCCTCATCATCGGTGTAGTATTTCGAGGACTCTGGTGGCTGATACACAATACCAAGACAGAATGGCTTATTCTTCTTGCAATTTGCATCAGACACCTCTAGCCACATAACATAATCTGATGAGGATTCTACAAGCTTAATATGCTGATACAGACTATTTTTGATAAAAACACCTATTCCTCCTGATTTCCGTAAATACTTTTGGCGTCTCTCTTGATGCATAAATGTATAACCATCAAGCGAGATGATGTCGTATTTATCTAATTTGGACTCGACTGTGCAAAAAATATCAAATTTGTTCACAAGGTCTTTGAACTCAGGGTATTGAAGTCTTCTTTTAAGGCCACATACATTTAGCGACCAGCTCTCTCCTCACCTATATGCTTTGGTGTCAAACGTTTTGTGGTTTGACACACCATATATTACGTCTTTATAGCCATTATGGCATCACGGTTCCAACAGGTTCTCCATCAAACCCGCCAAAGTATCCATGCCCTCAAAAAGGAGACTAAGAAACAAGAACACTCTCTCAGGAATGATCTTTTCAACGTGCTCTTGGTTTTTGCCTTGCAACGGATCACTGTGAACAGGTGTCTTCATCAGATCAGTCATAAGTTTGAAATTTCGTGACAGCATAAAGCAGTTCTAGTAATAGGCTTAAAATGAGTGTTCTGTCATCATGTCATCTTCAGAGGAACTTTCTGAAGAATAACCTTTTTGGGGCCTTTGTCAAAATTTCAGAATGGCATGGTCAGATTAATCAACTGGATACATGAATAGTGGAACCTTTATATCTAAAAAGCGCGCAAAATTAGCGATCAAGATGCATCTTAACGTCATGAATGAAAGATTGCCATCTTGATAAATATAACTGTGGTATTTTATAATTTCAAATTGGGGTCTTCTTCTGTAATTGCTGGTGCAGTGGCTCAGTGGTAGAGTGCTTGACTCCAGACCGAGGGGCCTCGGGTTCGAGGCTCACTGACTTCACTGCGTTGTGTCCTTGAGCAAGACACATTAATCCCAGCTTAGTACTGGTTCAACCCAGGTAGACCCGTCCCTATATTTTTGAAAAATTGTTGATGGGATGTAAAGAATCAAATCAAACAAACAAAAAGCATGTACTTTTTCCAGACATCTCACATCATTCAAATGACCAAGAGCCAATCTGTGTCCAGAATTGTGAAACGCTACCCCCCCCCATTTATTGTGCTTTTGGCAAAATAAGACAGCATTCAAATATATTGCACACCCTATTACCAATCAAATAATACAATGTTTCAAGCATTACTTGTGAGTGGACTATAACTAAGGCATAATTGAAAATGTCGTTGAAAAAAAAGACTGTAAATATGAAAAATCTAATCCAAAATCACTGATTTTTCTGCGGATTTTTTTATTTTTCTATCCCATAATAGCTATAATATTCCACAAACTATTCTTTTCAACATTTCTATATCTGACGTTTAGTTTTCAGCATATTAAACATCATTAGAATGATTTAGATACCATCTAAAGCAATGTAAAAAAGACCTCATGCCAATTCTGATAAGAAAATGCACCTACTTGACCTTTGACCTTGCTGTGACCTTAATTCAAAGTTTCAGACGTGGCATCTACCCTGGGGCACTTTGTCATACCCCAAAGAGTACTTATAGCATGGATGCCGAGCATTAACAAAAAAAGCCATCAAAACCATTTTCTATGGGTCTTAGAAATTACAGGCTGCAGACTATATCTAGTGTATCAAAACTGTTGCCAAATCAATGCTTAGACATAATACTTTTACCTTAAGGTCAGCTACGAAAAAAATTAACATGAATATTCACAAATTTTTATAAAAACAGTGGAAATTAATGAAGAAAATGCGAAATAATCAAGGGGGTGTACTTACAAATCCAATAATATCTGAATTGCTAAATGCCCTAAAATACTAAACTTGCTTTTGAATTTATGCCAAGACGTGATCAAATATGCAAATGATCATATTATAATATTCATGAAAATTGATGAAACTATGAGAATTTTATGAAAAATACTAGAACATAAAGGTACTATACCTACAACATTATTCATATCTCAGCGGTTTATAGCCCTATAGTAGCAAACATGGTGCTAACTTATTGCTACTACACAGCCATTTTTCTCAATGGTAATAGCAATGACAAATTATCTCGTTTACATATTCATGAATATTAATATAAACACATTACAATGAAGAGAAAAATTGCCAAAATTTAAAGGGTATACCTACAATATTGTCAATATCTTGGCAGCTAACTTTATACTTCATTTAAGTATATGCATAGCACCTTTACCTACTGGGCAGATATAATAATTATCTAATTTGTATAAGATCACTATCAATGAAAACATAAAAAAAAGAAAAATGTATTAAAATTGATAGTAATGTACCTAAAAATACTCATATCTCAGTTGCTATAAATCTTAGAAATTTTAATTTGGTACAAAAATACTCCTTAGATTTATCTGTTTTATATGGAACCAAGCTAAGATGTGAATAATTTTGTAGGTATACCTCCTTAATTTTCCAGTATGTTTTCACTAATTTATCATGTTTTCATTAATATTCATGAGAAATGAAATTTGATGCTTTATGTATTGGATCATTTGATAAACATGCTGTGTCAAAGCATTTATCTAAAACAGGTTCGGTACTTTAGGGCACTAAACAACTGAGATATGAGTAATTTTGGAAGTGCATATCCTTGATTTTTCAGCATTTTTAAGAGATTTTTCATTCATTTCTATTGTTTTCATTAAATTTCATGAATATTCGTGTTAAATATTTTTTTCATATCTGACGTTAAGGTTAAAGAACAATGTCTAAGCATTGATTTGACATCAAGTTTGATACACATGAACACATAGCAGGCAAGACATTGGTAATTATATACGTACACCCCATAGTTTTTCTAAGATCTATTTGTCTTTCATTTCTAAAGTTTTCATCAATATTCATGAATATAGATATTAGATCATTTCATAGCAAACATTCTTATTAAAATGTCATCTTGCGGGAGTAGTGTGGTACCAATGTTTGTACTCTAGAATGAGTTGCTGCTGATATATGATTATTTTTGTACGTACACCCTATTCTTTAAAGTCACATATTGGGTTGCCATGCATTTATAATTAGGAAATATTTGTTTTGCATTTAAGTGGTCTCATTGAACAAATTTACGCCCATAATGAAATGTCCAATGTGTTCTATGTAAGTCTGATTACCCCCTTGGAACCTAGTTTACCCACTGTGTTTTCCTTCATTTTTAAGTTAAGATAATTTTCATATAGTACCAGTGGATGAAAGGGCTTATCAAATTGTACCACTTTTAATATAAAAGCATGCATCAATGATGGTTTGATCATGTGTTGGGCTGAAATATGTTTATTTATGTTTTTAATGATTTCACCTCATTTTTAAGGTTTTCATTTATATTAGGCAAACAGATAATTTACATAACTGACCATAAGAGAAACGGCATGTGTCTAAACTTTAATTTGACACCGATTTTAAGTAGAACCCTAGATAGGATTGAATTTTTAGGCATACCCACATTCTCGAGAATCATATAAGGGATTGCCATAGAAACCATGCATTTTCTCATAGCCCATACCAAATTCATTTAGATGACAACTTCGTTTCGCACTAAGGTGTCTCAATGAACACTTTAGCACCCGTGAACAATTGTCCTAGTGCAAGGTAACCTACTTTAGAAAGGACTAAAGTATGCCATTGTTTTAATACAAAGGGAGGTAATTTCAATGTGAAGAAACTTTAAGATGCTACCAAAAACTGACTCAATGTCTACGACAGAATTTCTGGCAGTATTTTTTATCGGCAACCAATAGCCCAGGAAATGGTATGTTTAAATCAAAGGTTTACCTAAGATTTTGTGAGAAAATGCTGCTTTTATGTTTTTAATGAAAGCACAGGTAACTCGAAAGAAGGTTAACTAACGTGAGTTTTTTTTCATGAGTTATGTTAGGTCAAGTGCTGGGAGCTAAATGCAATATTTAATTTGTTTATAAATCAAAACGAGCATAGATATATTTTGTACGGGAAAGTGTAAAATTACTTTTGGTTTCAAGTATACACATAGGAATAACAGTGTTCTTCTACAATAGTTTTTATAAGTTTTCCCTTTGTACATGAATATGCCCTCAAGAAACACGTCCATGTCATTCATGGGAACAAAATGCTTATGTGTGTCGATTTTTTTTACTTGGGACAGCACTTAAGGAGGAGATGTCGAAATGGCTTTTGATTTGCTTTTGGTGTAATAGCAATATTTCTCTACGCTTGATGCTTACGCATTGTTGCAAAGTCTCGTCGTAAGAGTGGGGTCAACTAACACTTAAATCAGCCTGTTCAGCTACAGAGATTAGCTATTTTACTAGAAATTATCATGCAGCAAAATTATATTGTGTACGTCCAGTTTACATGCCAGGTAGCCAACAAAAAGTGTTGATCAGGCTGCGCCAGTGTTGTTGGCGTGTCACTAAATAAGGTTTTCTCCCGACGAGACCATCAAGCATATACAATATATTCCATCACGCTATACTTTTCCAGATAAGTCCTTTTGTTTCTGCCTAGTATTCATTTAAGCATTGATTATGGACAATCACTAGACTAGAAACGCAACAGTTGCGTGTTTGCTAAGAGTACCCACGACCTCTGTGCATGGTTCGATAAAAACACTGTATAGGCCTAGGCTTTAGAACCACAGTAACCAAATAAGAGTAGGCCTCTATAGGCCCACCAGGGAAACGCCATTTAAATGGTGTTTCGCTGGCGGTCTGGTAGTGGTCCAAGTCTAATGACATTTCGCTGGTGGACTTATAGTGACCCAATTATATAGAATGACATTTCGCAAGAGGACCGATAGTGGCCCAAAAACATGTTGAATGGCATTTCGCTGGCGGGCCGATAGTGGCCCAAATGGAGTGACATTTTGCTGGCGGGCCGACAGTTGCCCAAGTATGTACGTTGGCTGGGACGAGTATCATATTCACAAGTCTGCCTGAATCACTTACCAGTCAGCACTTCACTAGATAAACTGAAAAAAAAACGGATCCTTCAGAAATAGAGAGAACCTACAATATAAGAAAACAGCAGACTCGATTGCATCGAGGTGTTCATGAGAACTATTGGAAATTGTAAAAATTATCACGCCCCCTAGCACTGGCTAAAGCGGTATTCCGCTTTCCATCAAAACCCAATATACATGAAGGACCAGAATATGAAAAATATCAAACACTAGGTTTGAAATATTGGATCATTAAGTAAAACTATATGATTGTATTTTAATGGGATATCCTGTTATTCGCCGAAGTCGTTATAATTTCAACGCAAATGAAATGAATATTTTTACTTCACAGCATGAAGGAGCAATTACAATAGTCACAAATTCACATGCGCGGATCCATTTTAGGGGCAGGGGGTCCGGACCCCCACGAAAAATCTCAAAAATAAAGTGTGGTTGAGCATAGTTCAGCAATACTTGTTTGGCCTTGCTGTTCAAGCCGGCGTTTACAGCGACGTGGTAGAGTGTCTGATTTCAAATCTGGCGGCTCGGGCTCAATCCCCAGTTGGGGCAAAGGTGAAAGGCATTTTTTATGTAAAGTGCACCCCAATTCAATTTAAACTCATGTATATTTTCTACATAGCCAAATTGTCTCTGGTTTTATGTGCAGCAAGTTTATCCGTGTATTATTTCTTGCAGCTCTAACCCAGTAGCCTAGAAATCTACTATCTATTTCTCTTTGTTCAATTCGTTCCATAGGTTCAGATGGAAACTCTGTTTCAGTCAGAATATCTCCTGGCATATGAGCTGCGACATGTGATTTCCAACATTGTGGCATTTTGACAGGAGTAGAATCAGACGAGCCTTTGCGGCCTCCTCTCAAACTAAGAAACTGCAAACGATGTTCAGTCAGTAGCTCAAGACTCATTAAATATTCAAGCGACTAGCAAGGGCTCTGATTGGACTGAGCGTATGCCCAGGCTGATATGAGGCTTTGCTGGTCGCACATACCACATTGTTGGAAATCTCATGTCACAGCTCATATAGTTTCTAAAGGTGGTGATACAATACTTTCACATGCAACTTTGACTGATTAAAATTGAATCTGTGCTGTCTCCTGGATATCTGGAAAGGGCATCTGCACCAATATTAGGTTTCCCAGGTCTATAAACAATATAAATGTAATATAATGCTGAAGATGAAAGCCATGTGTGTACAGATGAGTCCAACTTTGCGTTGAAACGAGCATATGTCAGAGGATTGTTATCTGTCAGCACTGTGAATTTTGCACCATAGAGGTAATCATGTAGCTTCTCAGTGATTGTCAATTTCAAGGCTAAAAGCTCTAATTTAGCAGCCGGATAGTTTTTCTCTGAACTTGTTAATCCTCTACTTGCATATATCATAGCATCCAGTTAACCATTTTGTTTCCGATAAAATACAGTCTTGATGCTAAGTTAACTATGTTCCCAGCAACAAGGGAAGTCATGGCAGCCCAGAACGTAGCGCGCTGGGGTTTTTGGCAATTTTTGTATTCGAAATCAGGTTCTGTTACGTCTTGTTACGTTTTCTCAAGGCCTATCAAGGTATACGTGACAGACCATGGTGCTGAATCCCAAAGACTCAGCGGCGCACTTAGTTTAGCCCCACAGTCTGTGACTGTTAATTGTACGTTTCCTCCTGGCTTACCACGTTCTGTCAGGACCTCTCACGTGACGGGTGGTGTTTTAGCCTATTGGTGTACATGGGGAAAGAGGTACCAAAGATGCTTTAAGCATTGTATTCTGAACCTTTAATCTGAATATGAATTTCAATGACAATGATTTCGTAATTTGATCTTTGCTTGGAACATGCACAGGAAGGAGGCAATTAGGAGTTGCAGAATGAGGTGATCAGTATGCAACAGAAAGGCACCTGTGGACGGTGTTGAAGTTGGACGCGACGACCAAGGTCAATTTGGGTCAATTTTGGTGTGCCCATGATTGTCAGATTATCGAAGGCAGCAACTGGGGCATTCCTCAACATATGTTACAAGAGAACTCCATATTGAAGATGTGAATGCCTTTTAGAACTATCTGAGAATGCCAATGAGGTTTTTGAAATAATAACACCAGCCATCGTATCAGCATTAGCACTTTGTAAACTAGTGTCTCCTAAATGAGTAAAGTTTGGCAAACAGTAAAGACCATGATTAAATGCCAAATAATGCACCATTTAATTAACGTCTACAGTGTCAGCTAAGATAAAAAATCTTCGTTGAAATTAATACAGTTTTGTTTAGAAATTTTAATCTGACACCTTGATATACATGTATGCACAATGAAACACCCAATGTGATTTTATCAAGCAAGAAGATAAAAATCCATTAGTACATATAGGGTAATATTGGTGAAACTGAACATACACACACACGCACGATCACATACATACTCACATACTCAAATGAAGCTTTTCTGCCTGGGTCGACGTTTCATACTTCTCCTGCCACATCATGCACCATGTCCGACCATAGCAGAACTGCAGGTAAACCATAGCACATCGGGAAGTACTGTGGTGAAAGGTGACAAAACAGCTACCATAAACATAAATCGCCGTGGGGTACGTGAGAAATCGTGGCATACTATGACAAAACGTGCGGTTACCGTAGAGCAGCCATAACCAAATGTAGCAGACTGCAACATAACTTGATTGATCGTGAGTTGCAGAGGAATACTCTTTTCTTCCAGTCCCGCTACGGATATAACCCTTGTTTTTGTTACAGTCTGTTGTATTCTGTCACGTTTTGTTGCGTTCTCCCCATTCTACTACGACTCAAAAAAGGTGGCCATTTCAGCGATGGCTATCATGGTAAATTTTTTGACAGTTTAAAAATTGGCCAAAATGACCACGACAACCACAGAAACCATGGCAACCATAGCAACCACAGCGAGCTATGTTTGTCCATCCCTGTCCTACTACCTTGTTCCACGGTCACCCCGTTTCATCCTCGGTGGCCTGAAACGTGACTGCCATGGCCGCCTGTGACATAGTATAAACGTAGCATAAGCCTTTTGCAGATGCATCTGTGTGAAGCTTGTAAAGGAGATTGCAATCAGTATAACCCAAAAAAGTAAGTGAGTATGATTAGGAAATACCACAATCACAAACTACAGACAAACCCTTGGCACCACACGGAAGAGCCACACAACAATCATGAGAGGCCAGGAAGACACACTAAACATAGCAACCATCTCTATCTTACCCATCCAGATGATTGCAAAACTAGACTAGGCATAAAGTAACATACAACAAAACAAAGAACAATCACAGACCTCTCACAATGGGGGTAATAATAAAAAACAAGTCAACAACAACAGAACTACCGCCTTAGAATGGACAGCAGCCTCAGCCACCAGGGGGGGGGGGGGGGTTAAGATGCATTTTACTTGTTCCAAATTTTGCCCTAGATTCTGCTGTTGTTGGATTACAAGAAATGTTCAGCTCGCATGGAAGCCTTCTATTTATTGCAATATATCATTATGGAGAAACACTCTTATCAAATCAACACACTATTATGAGACAAAAAAGCTCACAACTCACACAGATAGTCAGAGCTTAAGACAACCTCAAGTTGAGCCATAGTGGATCCAGCTACATATAAGCATCAGGTACCAAACCACCGATTAAAGCTTTATGTCAAGAGTCATCATAGATGCTGAAGCCTGACCCATCGTCGTGCAATTATAGAGGAACCATAGCTGTAAACTTTGATTGGGTTTAAAACCGGATGTGTACATAATGCTTTTTTAAGCTGATCAAAGTCATTATGTTGTTCTGTATACAAAACAAAGTGTTTTGAGTGTTTGACCTTCTTACCATTTTTAACAGTTGTATTTGGGTGCAGATCTGTTAGGATTTTGCTATATTTTTTATAAAAAATCTTTCACAAACCGCCTGTAATAACAAACAAATGATGTAAACTGCCATACTTCCATTCTTTTCTGTGATGTTGGCCAGTTTTTAACTTTCTCCAGCTTCTCTGGGTCAGCCTCTATGCCATTCTTAGAAACAATATGGACAACAAATTGTACCTCGGTTTGAAGGAATTTACATTTCTAAGGATTCAAATTCAAATTGCACTCTTTGAGTCGTATAAGAATCTGGTCTAGTCGATCAAAGTGCTCTTCTAAAGTGTTTGGAAATATTATCAGATCATCAATGAATATAGCAGAAACCACCAAGGCATTGCTCCATGAGCACCTGATAGGTTGCAGGTGCATTGTTTAATCCAAAATGCATTCTTTTCTGTAGAAGGGGAGTGAGTAACTAGGTTTATTTTGGGCATATTGTATATATAAATGTTTTTAAAAATATGTTTTGACTTAAA
Source organism: Loripinus fragilis (assembly GCA_964019695.1). Classification (NCBI taxonomy): domain Eukaryota; kingdom Metazoa; phylum Mollusca; class Bivalvia; order Lucinida; family Lucinidae; genus Loripinus; species Loripinus fragilis. Next base: position 15,963,550 of record OZ026524.1, read on the forward strand.
GACTTATCTTTTGATGAGATGGTAGGGGCCTGATTCTTTGGCTGTTTGTCGGGCCAACTGGGGTTTACCTGCTGGATTTCTTTTGCTCCGGTATTCAGTTTTATTTACTGTTGACTCCTTATCTTTGCATCATCTCCTTGTTATATCTTGATTTATATGTTCAAGGAGATGATGCATTGATAAGTTTGGGGTCTTTCATGCAATTTAAATATCTATGTGTCTCGATCAACATCTGAATTAAGGGTGAGGTTGGCGCCGTTAAACCGGTTTAAGCCCTCCAGTAAAATATTTTAACTGACCACTCCAAGGCTGTTCCTTTTTGTGGATCTTTTATGTTTATTCTGTCTTATGTTTGCTATACCTTTGTGAGCGTCTGTTTATATGTGCCTTGTGGTCACCTGCAGGGAAAGGGCTGACCTCTTGGCTCTCGTTTGTGGTGTCCAACTGTAATTTTGTCATTTTACCATTGGTATCCTGGGTCAGATGTGGGACTTGATTGTATCGATTCCTGATCTAAGCACCCTTACTTTACTTTATATAAGCTCAGGTGACATGCTCAGTATAGATAAAGTATTTTGTAGTCAGAAATAGCTTGCTAAATTCAGTGCAACTGCCCAAAATAATTGATATTTGCACCTTTTGTTAATCTGCATATTTCGGCGAATCATGAATCCATTTCATTGGTCATTACCTGAGTGCATTATATAAGAACAGTATAATTTAGCAATCTTGAGTTAGTTTTGGTTGTGACAGCCGCAAACAGCATTTTCATATTTATTTATTAATTAGAATATTAATAAATCAAGGAATAGTTTTGAAATGTAAGTATCATATTTAAACACAATTGAGGTGCTCATTGGAAGCAGAATATAATTGCTTCGGTAGTTTATTCAGGGTTTTCATGGAGCAGATAAGTATTTTCTCTTATTTGTAAATCACTGAGCTGGGCTTATGCTTAGTAGAAATACAGTCTTTCAATGACATTTTAAGATTAAACAGATCTAGCCATTAAAGTTTTTTTTTCTGCACTGGTTATCATAAGATCGGACCCTGTTTCAGACATTGACTCCTTGGATTAGGCACTTGCCAAGCTAACACTTAACATGCATGTAGTACATGTATTAGAAAGTAACATCGAGCATTACATGAGACACTGAGAAATGTATATTGTCTACAAATCAAGAACATACATAACTGAAATACTGTTGAAAGGGCTGTAAAATCACTCTGATCTTTAGGTTCTAAACATACAAGTAAAAGACGGTTACCTATTGAGTATGTAATATTTTGAATTACATGCAAACAAGTTGATTGATGGTCAAAGTTTGATTAATCCAATATATGTATACTTTACTAATTTACTTACTGTATTACATAAGAACACACTTGTTCTTATGGCGTTTCAGTTTATAACATCAGTTGTGGTGAGTATAGAGTACTGCGTAACATGTTATTTTTGATAATTTTTGCATCTTATGTCTCTGGCATTCATACAGAGATAAGTGGATCACACCTATATATATATATATATTTATATATATGAAATGCATTCATATGCATTTGTCCTGTAATATTTATAATTGAGAGAATGTGAATTATATTCTTGGTACAGTTGGTTGAGATCAGCATGACTCATTCTTACACAATTTTTATGTATTTTATACTGCTTGTATTTACCAAGGCAACTGCTGCAGACTGAACTGACTGCATGGATACTGCACATAATATTTAAGGACAATATATCCTTAAAGGCACATGTAATATTATATGAGAAATCAGCATAAGAATGATGTTTGTATTGCTATATTCAAATAGTTTGGCAGATAATATGCAAATGACTAATTTATAGATTGTTGTCAAATAGTCCAGCTGAAACTATGCAAATGACTGTGATATAGACTATTTATTATTTAATAATATGAATTAAGCCATTTAGGGTAATGTTTGTTTTGTGTTCTATTTTCAGGCCTGTCATCTGCCATCTACCTATCCAATCATCTTCATATGTCTATCTCCATAGCTACCTGTTGATGTTCGCTTTAAATTTTGATGTCAGTAAGATGATTATGATGTAAATAGATCAGATATGAATGAAATGTTTTCTTTGTGCTTTACCAATAGATGAACAGCTGGTTACAATGGGGTTTCTTAGTAATATTGGTCCAGATTCCCTGAAAATCACAAATCTACCAAGCCAGCATTCAGTACTGGGCTACCATTGGCCGGCCAGCAAAGCGCCGATGAACGCTGACTTATAGTGGTATTTGGATCATCCCTCCCCTCACAAACTACAAAAAGCAAAGAAAAAAACATTAAAAGTTGGACGCCCGTGGATGCACACATGATATACACTCATAGATCACTGAATATGAATACAATCATCTGACAATGACAAACTCTCAGATAGTGAGGTTATCACTTTTCATGGAGTCCAAATCCGAGGCCCCCCCTTGACAAACGACCCAAGGACCTGGTTCTAGATAATGACAGCAGCAATCGACAGACAGAGGGTGTGGATGGCATCTCGTTGACAGTAAAGTTTCGTAAGTGGCGTTATAATTTGTTCACGAATGTCGAATTGTAGCAATTTTATGAGCAGGACCAATTTCGTGTTGAGATGGGTAGAGCATGGACAAAGTTGCTTGGGTCTGATGTCTCCAGATGCATGTTTTCACCAATTAAATGAAGTTTTTTATTCTACAACACATGATTTAGAATAAGACTAGAGTGGACTTTAAAAAGCTAGAATTTGCTGGCTTAGTTAGAAATTATAGTATCTTTATTGAAAATGGGCCTCAGCGTGAGAAAACCTGTCTTCGGGGTTTGAGAAGAACCAAGGGGCAGACCAGCCTGCGCATCCGCGCAGTCTTATTAGCGCCTTTCTTGTCCACGTTTTGAAAAGTAAAATATGTAAACTTTCTACAAGCAAATTTTCATTTTTCTAGCAAGTCTCTGTAGCTGAGGAGACTGAATAGTCTTGTTTTGTCAGAAACTCCAAAGACAGGTTTTGTCACATCTAGGCCCAAGTAGTTACCTTAGTGATGACGTTCATTACACAGGCCATAAACCTGTCCTGAGGATAGTGAGATGTCCTGCCTAACAAGTTATCGTTATTGTCAAAGCCACAGGGGGCGTTGCCTGCTCCGCATTTCTAAGGTGCTGGCTCGCCAGGCTGCTGTTAATTCTTTGTTTATTGCTGCTCCTTATGTTTGAATCTTTTGTTTTTGCAATGCAGTACTTACTTACCTTCCTGTGTTTGCAATCATCTGCTGAGAGAGAGAGAGAGAGAGAGAGAGAGAGAGAGAGAGAGAGAGAGAGAGAGAGAGCTGATTTTTTTACCTAATTATCTTGCTGTTGCACAGCTATTTTGTTATGTGACTCTTCCTCGCGGGGCTCCGGGCTGGTCTGTGGTCTGTGAATGGGGCATTTCCTGACCATACTCACTTGCACTTAGGATTAATAAAAAGAAAACTTTACTTTTAAATTCGAATGGTTCGATCATTTTCGATGATTTTAATCAAATCCCTTTCGTATATATTCTGCCGCCATTGTATGATATGTGGTCCTTAAAAGAACGGTCTCTGTCACGCTCATGTCATTTTTTCATTAAAACAGCTTTAAGGCATCAGATGATGAAGAACAGCGTCCTATTTGTTGATTAGGGGAGGGGTATGCAGAAGCTTTTTTTTAATTCTTGTGGTTTGTCTAGGGTACTACGCATCATTGCACAATATGCATTTTAATGCATCACATTCCAGTGTTCTGTGCGCGCTTGAAACATACATTGAAATATGCTGGCTTAAGATAAAATAATAAATGGGAGCAACAAAAAAAACAAGAACAAAAAACACCTCCCCAGAAAGGGCAACAACAGAGGCCATCAGAGAGGGGTGGCTTAAATAATGGCTCAGTCCGCTCTTAATTACTATAATCCTCTGAAGTGGCATGATATAATTTGCAGCGTAGTAAATATTGATTGGCCCATTATCACACCACCTAAGCTTGATATTTCATTTGAATTATCTACTGGAGGATGTTGCACATGCCATATTAAGCCTCCTGTCCCCACGTCTACCGCCCCCTCCCTTGAGAAATCAAAAAACATATCACAAAAAAGCACTCTGCTTCATTAGTGACTGGCACTTCAGAGCTGAGTCCTCGTTCACAGAGCTGTATCAACATACCATAAAATGGGCCTCGACGCAAGAGAACCTGTCTTCGGGGGATAGCAAACAACAAGGCGCAGACCAGCTTTCATATTTCAGCAGTCCGATCAGCATCTTTGTTATTATTATCGGAAAAGTATAGTAGCCAGTCTTAGTACATGCAAAATTTCAATATTCTAGCTAGTCTCTGTAGCTGAACAGACAAGTTTGAACCTCACTTTGTCAGAAATCCCAAAGACAGGTTTTGTCGCGTCGAGGCCAAAATTACATAATTGTTAGACTAAAAATTTTGACTTTATTTGCGCTTTGACATAAATACCCAAAGAGTGAATCTATGCACACTATTAATAATAATATACAACTGCAGTATCTTGGGTGTTGGTTTAGAAGTTTCAAATTGGCGATTATTTTCTTTACAACTTTCATTGTGAATGCATTTAGCTAAAATCAATCATAAACTAGAATTGTTTTTTTCTAAAACAAACAAACAACATTAACATATCTACCCCCCACCCCCATGGTTTCAAAAAAATCCAAATGGCATTAAATTCAGATTCAAATTGATATATACTGTTGTAGTTTTTCAGCAAGCTATCGAATTCATATCCAGCAAAGATATTCTGCCAATACAGTAATCAATTGCAAAATCATCATTGGGAAAAAGTAAATTATAAAAGAGTATTACCTTAAAAATGGAAATTTCATGTAACTGCTAAAAATAGTAAGTGAGTGTGAGCAGGAAATACCACAATCATAAACCGCAGACAACCCCATGGCACCGCGAGGAAGAACCGCTCAACCATCACAAGACACCAGGAAGACAAATAAAGCAAAGCAACCAACTCGCTCTTCCCCATCAAGATGATTGCAATACTAGAATGGACATAAAGTAACGTACAACAAAACATAGAGCAATTATAGACTCCCACAATGGGAGTAACAATAAACGAAAGGTCAACAACAACAGAACCACCGCATTAGAACGGACAGCAGCTAAGCCACCAGGGGGCTTAAATGCATTTTACTGGTACCAAATCTTCGCCCTAGATGCTGCTATTGTTGAAGTACAAGAAATGTTCAGCTCACATGGAGGCCATCTAATTAATGCAATGTATCATCATGGAGAAACCCTCTTATCAAATTAACACACCATGATAAAACTAAGAAAAGGGCTCATGACACACAGATAGTCAGAGCTAAAGAAAACCTTAAGTTGAGCCAGGGTGTGTCCAGCTACAGATAAGCATCTGGCACTTACCCTCCGATTAAAGCTTTACGTCAGAGCCGTCATAGAGTCTGAGGCCTGACCCAACGTCGTGCTATTAAAGCGTCGTGCAAACCTCATGCAAATGGTCAGACCTTGACAAAATTATCTGCAAATTAAAAAAGATCAGTCTCGAACTATATATGAGGAAATGCGTTCACAGGATACCAAGTGTCTATATGATTTTGTAGAAGCTTATCCAAAAATGGACATAGTCAAAATTACAAATAAAGTGGCAAAACTAATCCATGGATGACAGCTAAACATCATACACATCTTCAGACCTTGGCAACAACACATGCAAAGATTCTAAAAATCAGGGAAAATTGTATGACTAGTTGCGTTCACAAGATACCCAGTATCTATATGCTTTGTTTGACGTTAATCCAAAGATAACTAAGTCAGACTGCAATAAAGTAGCAGAAAAATATATCGGAGTATTACAGTCAAATTCCATGCACATCTTCAGACATTGACAAAACACTAGCAAGGTTTCAAAAATATCTGGATTAAATGTTAGGAGGAGTTGCGTTCTCAAGGCACCTATTGTCTCTGTGCTTATGTAGAAGTTAAGCCAAAATTGACTGAGTTCAAACTGCAAAAAATGTAATAGACAATAAACAAAGGATTACAACCAAGCATCTTGCACATCTACAAACATTGACAAAATTCATGTAAAGTTTCGAAAAGTTCTGTATATCATTGTAGAAGGAGTTGCAGACAAACGCACGGGGAAACTAATATGTCACCTGACCCTGATTGGAGAGGAGGGGCGCATCTGCAATGGATGTGTGAGAGAACGTCCAAAAGACAAGCTTTCCAATACAATTTGTGCAGCTTGAGAAAGCATCTCACATTGTTCTCGATGGCATTTATATTATTCATTTCTTTTCAGCCGCCTTTCTTGTGATATTATTGTTCAGTCTAAAGCATTTATCACGAGAGTTTGGTTTTAAACGTTTATTCTGAAGTGTGTTTCTAATTACAGTTTTAAGTCACGCTTTTCAGTAGTCTTTGTAATACAAAGATTTTTTATAAGAAAAATCAACACCTTTTGATGTCAGTCGACGTTTTTGCTTCAGCCAGATCTGTACGAGGTATTGTATTGTCCTTGCTCGTCAAATCTTTTATTGAATCAGAATATTACAAGCATATAATACTCTGTTTGCATTCTTGACTCCATTGTTGAATCTTTAAGTCTATTATAATGTTTGGATATTCATAGGCTCCATGAGATGTTGGTAGATGGTCTCTGATTCATCATTTTTATTAAGATGTTTTTTATGAATAACTAAGTGGACAAGTACGGATAGTATGCGTTTCAAGAATAGCAGGAAATTTATGTCTTAACTGAACCTGTATATCTGGTATTATAAGACCATACGTGTTCTAAAGCATTTTGAAAAGGGGGGGGGTATAGGCCATTTATAATATGATAAATTCAGTTATTTTCGGATTTTTGGATAGAGCATTAATTTTCAGTTTTCCTAGGTGCTTTTAAGAATTTATTTTTGGGCAAATCAAATATAGTAAACACAATAAAAGAAAGAGTAAACACTCCTGGGATGGGAGCACAGAGTTGATGTCCTATATAAAGTTTTGTAACGTACAGAAAAGTCAGGAAACGTTCATAGAATTTTTATATATGTTGAAAATTTTGGATTGTGAACATGCCTTTGTGTGAACGGCCTGCTGGCCAGAGCAAGGAACAATCCAACTCCCCTCCCACGGAGAGTTAGGGATGGGTAGCCGTCCCCCAGCATCAGGAAAATAATCTCTGATGCGAGCTTATTAAGGAATATGTCGTTAGAACACTAACGATATTTCAAATTATATATTGCTCTGTGCTGTCTGCGTAAAGTGTTTGTCATAGTGTTAAGAGCTGAGGCTTAAGAAATAATAATAATAATAATAATAATAATAATAATAATAATAATGCACAATTTGAATATCTTGACCTTTAAACCCAACCCCAGAAGTAAAGGGTGTGTGTAAATTTAAAGTGTTACCTTGCATGTAGGTCTGCACTTCTTTCACTTTACTTATTTCCTTCTCACTTTACTAATAGATGTATTTCTATATTACATGCACGACTTCGAAATAATTGTAGCAACCTTAATAATGACCTTTTTAGAAATTATCTCCGTGATAATCCTTTATGTGATTTGTGAGGCATGAGAGAGGACGCCATCCACTACTTCTTTCGTTGTAGAAAGTTTACAATTGAAAGGCATGTTTTTAATGACACAATTAGAGTTTTCCAACCGTTAAGTATTGATATGATTCTATGTGGTAATTTTAATTTGAATACGGAAAACAATATAGTCTTGTTCAGAGCTGTCCACAGATATATACATGCTACTAAGCGTTTTAAAACCAGTTGACTCTTTGCTTGACGATTTCCTTGAAACATATTTTGTATATTGATAAGTATACTTATGACCAATTTGTTCTATTCCCAAGTTGAAGGGGTTCCTGGCAGTCGTACTATTCTTTTTTTTTCTTTTAATTATCCAATATTAATTACTTATATATTTATCTACTATTCTAATGTTCCATGTGTATTCTTTCATATATATTTTATCTTCATTTATTTATTTATTTACTTATTTATTTATTTTATCTATTTATTTATTTTATTTATTGATTTATTTATTTATCTTTTTTATCTATTTATTTATTATCTATTTATTATTTCTTTTATATTTATTTGCTTATTTATTTATTTACTTATTTATTTATTCTGATATAGTCTTGTTTATGTTACTATCAGTTTTGCTTTGATTACATCTTGTTACGTTAACATATGCGTTTGTGTATATTTTGCCATGTTTATGAGCTATTGTGTATATATAGAATGTAGGGGAAGAGTCGAAACTAATGTTGTGAGAACTTGGGACCCAACCCCATTGCTGAAATATTTTGGCAATACAATATGTTTAAACCAAACTTCTTCCACCTTAATTGGATATGCAACATGACCACTTTTAGAAAAGAAAAAAAAATGACCTTTTGATCCCACCCCAGGGGTCGTTGGTGTGTGTAATGACAGTATATTTGCTTTCATGGTGCTCTGTGCTCAATTTCATCTTAATTTGATATGCTACATGACTACTTTCAGAAAAAGATATAGTTTGACCTTTTGACCCCACCCCCTGGATCGAGGGTGTGTCTGTGGGCAAAATATTTGCTACCATGTTGCTGCCAGCGTCGTCAGCTTTAATTTGATATGCAACATGACCATATTCTGAAAAAAGTTTAAATTTTGGCCTCAGCTCCACCCCTAAGTCCACCCAACGGGTTCGGACCAAGGCCTTCAAACTGAAATCTCGTTTGATATGTTTTGTATCTATTGCTGCTCTGCCTCCATGCAAAATTTCAGCAAAAATGTTAACAATGGCCTTAGTTATTGCAAAATTTAAATATTTGACCTTTCACCCCTTAGGTGGGGTCAAAGGGGTGGGGTAAAACTTTGACACTGCCATGATTATGTTCAGGCCCTTGGCAATCATGGTCTATAGTGAGAAGTTGTTAAATATTGTAGCTTTAATGAAATGTGAAGATCATCACACAAAAAGCTAATATAGGTTTTGCCTAATAATTGCCTATGCTAAAACAAGGCCAATAACTCAGGTGTTAAGGGGTTGATTTTGACCAAACTAATAGGATATCGAGATTCTATGGTACTTATCATTTATACCAAGAATAAATTAAATCTGACCGATAGGTACTGAGATATAGTTCCGGACAGACAAAAAGTGTGGACGGACGGACGGATGGATGAACGAATGGACGGACGGACGGACGACGCCAAAACTATATCCTCCCGACTTCGTCGGGGGATAACAAGTGGCATTTTAAAGCACATGTTTTGTTTTTATTTTTTTCTAAAGAGTAGCTTTTGAACCTGTTTTGCAGGAGAAGTTCTGGCCTTTAGAGCGTTAGAAAAGACAATATTTATTTTCGAACGATCAAAGAGAGGGAGAAAATAAATGGGGTGTATTGTCCATGGTGATAATTCGGTGACCGAATTTTGTGGAGAGTGGCACACTGAGGTGGATGTTGTCAATCTTCCGTGTGTAAAATATGAATCCATCCAATCAATCATCTAATCAATAATGCCAATTAACCGTTTGTATACTAATGCATTCTTTGATCTGGTAGCATTATGCAAGAGGATTTTATGGCGCATATACATATCAAGGGATAACAGGTTATGATAAACAAAATTTGAAATATTGTATTTTTCTGAAGAGCATTTTATCTAAGCAAACAGTGCGGACCCAGATGAAATGCCGCATTATGTGACATTTCATCTGGGTACTCACTGTTTACCACAGTATCATGTGTGTTTTTTTTGTTTGTTTTTTTGTTGCTTTACGTCCCAAGTCAACAGCTATGGTCATGGCGGACGGTCAGTTCACCTAACCACACTTTCTCCTGGGCAAGCTTGAACAAGCGGTTAACCAGTACTTCGTGCACATACTTTCGCTTGTAACTGACAGCAACCCTTCTTGAATAATTCAGCGAAGTATCATAATACGGGTATCCAGTGGACAAAGGGTTAACCCACCGTTTTGGTCAAAATGGACCGTTACTCTCCTATAGATGTTGATGGATTGTAACCAGTAAAACAATGATATTTCTTTGATTTCTTTAGTATTTTTTTTAATTATTTCATACATGGCGAAACAATATTAATCAAAACAATACATATTACACGGAAAACCGTAGGCCAAAAAAGAAACGCCGCATATAAACATTAAAATATTGCGTGTAAAATGAGAGTAACAAAATTTCATCTGCTATCTATGTTTACAGCTATTTCAGCCACACACTGTTCCCTTTGTTTTATTGAGCTCAGTCAACCTAACCCAGTGTACTGGCTGATTTTTTATTTTTCACTTTTTCACATACATATTCATTTTATTTAGATTTACACATGTACTAACAGCTGAAATCTCTAGTCGAATATCCAGTTTTCTTGAAAACATTTTAAAACTTTAAAATTAATGACTACACATTGCTAATTTCATCATCAAGATGGACACATTTTGATTTCAAATTGGCGGTAAGAATAATACAAGCTAACGTGATGTCATCGGTGATAGCCCAACAATTTCGACCATGCAAGGACGAGTGAACGTCTAACGAAACGTTTCTGACAAAATAAAACAATGCCAGACCATGCGCATTCATGACGTCATCGTGTAATGACGCGACGTCAAGATCGATAAGAGCGTAGGTGTAAACTTCTCAATCAATTTCGTCTGGTGGCAATGATAGCTAGGACAAACCCAAAGACTCGTAATCCAAGAATCATCACTTAAACTGTGATTAATCGTTCGCGAGAGATTGGTGAAACAACTCCCATATAAATTGTATGTTTTATATGCGGCGTTTCTTTTTTGGCCTCGTATATTATACTGAGCGGACATACGTACATGTTCATGTACATTTACAGTGTGTCATACGATACCACTACCTCTGCTTTCTATGGCGGATGCATAACAATGTATTATAACTTTCTTTATCATATGACGTCGCGTCTGGGAGTGAAATAACGCCATGCAATAAAATCTGTAAACCACTAGTGGTTTATCGATTTACGGGAAACGTTATGACGTCCATAACAACGTTGCGTACATAATGACAAAATTATAACGTTTGTACGCCAGAAATGAGATTTCAAAGTATTTGTCATATGATAAATAGAATCTAACATTCGTGCTCTTGTATTATTGAATTTATTAAACTCGTTGCGAAAAAGAGATAAAATGCTCGGCAAGCCTCGCATTTTATCTCTTTTCCCCAACTCGTTTAATAAATTCAATAAAACATGAGCACTCATGTAAGATCCTCTATTTAAAAACAGATGTTGTGAGTATATGTTCTTAAAGAAAAGAGTTATTCTAAGAACCACCATAATACCACAAGCCTTTTGTAGACTGGAACCCGTTAAACCATAACATATACCTTGGCAAATAGCAAAGACCAAGATGAAATGCCGCATCGTGTGGCATTTCATCAGGGCATACACTCTTTACTACGGCAAAATAGATCTTTAGGCATGCGCGGATCCAGAACGTTTTGTCTAAGGGGGTCCAACTTTGACAATGTTTTTTTTCTTAAGTTGGTGAGGGGATCCAAATACCACTAAAGGCGGGTCATCATCGGCCCGTCAACGAAACGCCATTTGAATGACATTTTTTTTAGAAAAGCCCAAAGTCATTAAGGCGGGGTTTCACAGATCACGGCCCACATGTAAACGGGCTTCGCTGCGAGAAAACCTCTCTTCGGGGATTGTGAACAATAAAGGCGCAGACCGACCTAGGCATCCGCACAGTCTGATCAACGCCTTTGTTATTCGCTTTTTGGAAAGTATCATATCGAAACTTGGTACAATTTTCTAGCTAGTCTCTGTAGCTGAAGAGATTGAATTGTGTCTCGCTTTGTCAGAAACCCCGAAGACAGGGTTTCTCGTGTCGCGGTCCATTTGATTAATGGCTAAACATTATGAATCATAACAACACATTCATTACAGATATACACTGAAGCAAACTTTATCAACGAACACAATACATTTTAATGCACGTTCAGAAAGTAAAAAATAAACCAAGACTTTCCCGTGAGTGACTCTACAAGTCATTTCATTTCAAAATGTCTCGTTCGTCTTGCACAGACGAACTCCGAGTAAAGGTACTCTCATTAAAAAAAAAATACAATTTTCACAACAATATTAAATATTTCACAGACACATTACCCATTTACATGTTTGAGTGTTTGAAGATGTTACTGACTGCCATGTTTTAAGATGAATATGAATCAAAAGTTTTGACACAATCGGACTTGTCATTTCTTTTCCGTAATGACATGAATGCAGGCGCTATCAGCAGCTTAACTAAGAAAATCGGCTTTCATGAGTTTGTAAAGTGTTCGTTTATAAGTATGCTAAGTGTATAACATTGAAAATCTTACGTACGCATGTAAGCACTGGGTGGACATACATGTACATGTATGTTCTATTCCACAAACAGTTTATGGCGGTAAATCCCAAATTCAATTACTGTATAAGATTTACTAACAAATTACAGTACCAAATCATCATTATGGCCTCACTGTTGGAATCTCCTTGTTTAATTATACATTTACATCGTGCCATACTCCCCCCTTAAGAAACACCATATATACCTTTGTAGAATAGAACCCCCTAAACGGGTACTTTGACTAACAGCGAAGACCAAGGTAAAATGTCGCATCGTGCGGAATTTCATCAGGGTATGTACTCTTTGCTAAGGCAGAACAAATTCACAACAGAGTGCGTTAACTATGTGTATGGAAATAGGAAATATTGATATAATAGAAAATTTTGCTCTGTGTAAAGGCGGTAACTTAAATATTCATATCTGGGCGTGGTTCGGCTAATATATCTGCTTAACAAGGGAAGGCAGTTTCTATCTATAATTTGGTGAAGAATTTATAAGTCGTTTGGGCCGCGCAAACGTGCGTGCATTTCATGAATACCCTAACCGTATACACATTAAAACTCACAATTATTAAAGTAAGTAAGGGGGCAAAGATCAGGAATCGATACAATCAAGTACCACACCTGACCCAGGATACCATTGGGAAAGTGACAAACTCACAGCAGACACCACAAACGAGAGCCAAGAGGTCAGCCCTTTACCAGCAGGTGACCACAAAGCACATATAAACAGACGCGCACAAAGACATAGCAAACACAAGACAGAGCAAAAACATAAAAGATCCACAAAAGAAGTACCGCCTTGGAACGGTCAGTAAAATATTTACTGGTGGGCTTAAACCGGTTTAACGGCGCCAACCTCACCCTTAATTCAGATATGGATCAAGACACATAGATATTTGGTTTGCATGAAAGACCCCTAACTTATCAATGCATCATCTCCTAAAAAATATAAATCAAGATATAACAAGGAGATAAAGCAAAGATAAGGACTCAACAGTAAATAAAACTGAATACCGGAGCAAAAGAAATCCAACAGGTAAACCCCGGTGGGCCCGACAAACAGCAAAAGCATCAGGCCCCTACCATCTCATCAATAGATAAGTCTTTAAGTCGCAACCATCATAGAGTCTGAAGTCCGACCCACCGGCGTGCAATTAAAGAGGAAAGCAAAGTTGCCAACCGTGATTGGGTTGACCACCAAGCATGCAGTCTGTTGCAATACATTAATTTTATAGCCAATCTTTTTATAATGGGAAATTATTTTAATGAACTGCGCTGACAAATTATTAGAACCAACAATCTTCTTCAATTTATACACCAAGTCACCATAGAAATCAGGTTCCGAAAGTCTGCAACTATGAACATTTTTCGAAATGTTTTAGTTTGTTTTAAAATCATTTGTAAAAGTAGAATTAAGTTATGGTTTCACAATAAATCTGTTCACTATAGCTGCAAACTGCACGGAAAAGTGAATTATCTTATAAAATAGGTGTGCTTTTCTCTTGTTGGTTATTATTTGCGTCCCTCCAATAATTATAGACAGTTTATTTTAACATAAATGCTGTTGTTTTGATACTGCTAATTTGTTAAGATTTACGAAATTGGTAAAATGTATACCTGAATTTTAGTTTTTTACTGTGTTCTTGAAAAATAGAAACATTAGTTCTAAAATTGAAAGATCAAAAGTTACAGACTATGCAGCTTTAAAGAGCATAAACACAAAATGTATGTTTTTTTGTCGTCCATTAAAATATTTGAAGCCTCATAGACAAACAGTGTGGACCCAGATCAGACTGCTCCTGTAGGAGCAGTATGAGCTGGGTCAGCACTGTATGCCATTATGCTTATGTTAAATTAACATTTTCAGATGCAGTTATTTGCTGGCGTTTGAAGGACTAAATCGTGTCTTTTGCGTCTATACAAGGGTAATGGCGCAAGATGATACAGTTACTTCTGAATAAAACCACGCCTCATTTTCCGTTTTTACATATGTCTAAGGTTGACCAGTCCTTATTACGCATTCACGAGGCGCCGCCTTTACAGTAACCAAAACGTCATATAATACCTGTGACCGCTTAATATATGCCTTAACCGGACCATAGATTGGACGAGTTATCGCAGTAGCTCAGACTGTAACAGTTATTTCTAAACCAAATATATCCACTGTTCGTGCTATCGAAGTTGAGCTGATCGTATGATTTTTTTGGTACTGTAATGGCGGCGCCTCACGAATGCGTAATTAGGTCTGGTCAACCATAGACATAGGTAAAAGCTGAAAATGAGGCGTGGCTTTATATCAACCTGCACCATTACCTCACTATAGACGCAAAACACGGTATTTGGTCCTTTAAATGCCAGCAAAATAACTGCATCTGAAAATGTCTCTTTAACAATAGCATAGAGGCAAACATTGTGGATCCAGATCAGACTGCTCCTACAGAAGTAGTCTGCCCTGGGTCACACTATTTGTCTATGCGGCTTCAAATGTTTTAGTGGACGACAAAACATACATTTTGCGATTATGCGCAGTAAGTTCAGAGTGTAGACGGTTAGGATTTTCATGAATTGCACACGCGTTTACGCGGTCCAAAAAGCTTATATTAACTCTTTACCTAATTATAAATAAAACCTGATTTCCCTTCCTTAGGAGATGAATTAGCCGAACCACGCCCATATATACTAAAGTTGCCGTCTTTACAGTAAGCTAAAAGTCTATTAATACAATTCATCCAGATTTCTGTATCACGTGCTACACCATGGACTCTTCTAACCTTTGATCTGTCTAGAGTCAAAACACAGTCGTATACGTTATACCGTGTAGACTTTTTTGGCTGCAGTATAGATTTTCAAAGATGGCGGACGTGAGAGACAGCAAATCGTGAGTACACTTTCTTTTGCAAAATATGGCCTGTTTATCTACACCCATGGCCAGCCATAAACGCTTAAACGCTAAGGAAAACTTGGATTTTATGATTTTCCTATTCTCTTTGCGTAGTTTGATCTGTTAAGCAAGAATTTGACAGAGAGATGTGAGTGACTTGCAGATAGTGGAAACGAAGCAGAGATGCAACCGATTTTTATGTCATTTTGTCTCTTCAACAGGAAACATCGCGATTCTTTTACAAAAAAAACGAAAGTCCAATCCTTGAAACTCACCCTCTTGTCCTGAAAGCCCAGAGAAACTGTCTCAGATGATGATATGCGAGTTTCAAAATATCTGACTTGATATCGTGTAGACCATTGCTCTTTTTCTCGGTGTATCGTGTAGACACAAGCAGTTTTTTGTGAATTATCCAACAGTGTAGACACAGTTTTAGGATACCGTGTAGGTCCAACTGGCCATCATGAAGCATTTTGTCTGATTTAATCTACTATTTGTATTCGTCAGACTTGGCGATTGCAAGCCACAATAGACTAGGCTACCTCTCATACGGATCAGAGCCTTCGCTGCACGCATGTTCTATTTTACCCTACATACCTTAGCCAAATGCTCAAAATGAACATAAACTAACGGCTGGTAACGACTGGATTTTGACCAAACTTGACTAAAATGATCATTATACGGCCCCTTCATAAGTTGTTTGTATGGTTACAGTCATTTGCCTGTCTAGGTCAGTTAAGATCAAAAGGAATATTAAAAACAACATAGATAGTTATTATATTTGGGCAACTAGCATTACCTAGTGTACCTCTGCAATGTTTACTCAATGTGTGGATATGGGACAAAACGCTGCCTAATCTGGGGGTCAGGTGCTCTACATTTGCTTATATAGGGAAAACATAACACATATTTTATCTGAAACCTCAAGATCTAGAGATTTGATATTTAGCATCTGCCAGTGGTCCTGTACCAAGTTATTGAAATTATGGCCCTGTGACCAAAATGGCCAGGCCCAACAATCTTTACATTGGCGTTTATCTGAACCACAGCATGCAAAGAGCCTTGATATTTGATATGTATTATCATCTAGTAGACCTTTACCGGGTTTATTTAATGTCGCCTGGTGCAAAAATGGCCCTACTCTTGGGTCACATGTTTCACACAGGTTTATGTAGGCAAACATAAAAAAGAATCTCTTGTCTCAAACTGCCAGGCATAGAATCTTTATATTTGACACATGTAAGTAGCATCACGTAGTGGTTCTTTATCAAGTGTATTATTATTATGACCCTGGGACTACAGGTACACATCAGGGGTCACATAATTTATATAGTTTTATTTAGAGAGAACTTTTAGAGTAGTTTCCTGTCTGAAACTAACATGCTTTACAGCCCTGGTATTAGGTATGCAAAATCACTAAGTGGATCGCTACTAGGTATGGACACTTTACTTAAGTATTATTTTCATTTATATCATGTGGCTTCCTCAGGGTGCAATGGATAAGTCTGCATTGTGTCTTTGTAGCATAATGCCAATCTGGCAAAATAAACGCGCCCTAGGGGTTAGACTTTTAAACACATTTTCAGGTTTATTTGGAGAAACGACAAACATTGGTTTGTTTAAAACCACAAATGCATAAATACCTTGATATTCTGTATGTAGAATCACCAAATGGTATGCTATCATTTAGTAAGTAGAATCATCTATGACTTATCGTTTTATTAGCTATTCTCCAATTATTCCTTTCTCTCAAAAGCTCAAGTAAAGCATCAAAGAATAATTGGTTTAAATTCATATAAGGACAACTAAGGCTAATATTTTGTTGGACCTTATTTTTTCCTAACCGCTTGCAAAGGTTATCAACAGGGTAGATACTAGCAGGCATAGAGTTATATTTAGTAACACTTTGGTCTGTTCATTACCATTTCTGATTGCGAAAATCAACGTTTTTGATCACAAAAATACACAATGTGGTGATCAACAATATTTGACGGTCGACAACTAGGTTTTTGTAGATCCAAAACGACATATTGATATAAACCAATGTACACACGATCTGGTGGCGCCTACTTTGGGTGTTAAAATTTATTTAAAAGTGTTTTCTTATATCTTCATACAAACCTGTTTTGTGGCACTCTTTCGAAATTGAGACGTTCTATACATGTAGAATGGTAACTATAAAGTCTGGTCAAAATCCAGCTATTAGTTTATGTTTATTTTTGGCCTATGGTTAAGGTGTGTAAGCTAAAAAAGATTATGCATGCAGTGAAGGTGCAGCTTCATATGAGAGGTAACCCCACTATTAGGGTTGGACTCTGCCAAGACTCAAAACATTGGCTTGCTAAAAACAATGGGTTGCTTACATGTAAATCAGTCAAAATGCTTCATGATGATGATTGCCAGTTTTATGGATCTACACAGTATCCATGAATGTGTCTACAAGGTATCCATAGCCCATGTCTACACTGTCGTATTATTCACAAAAATGCTTCTGTCTACACGATACACCACGGAAAAGAGCTATGGTCTACACAATATCAAGGCCGATATTTTGAATCTCGCATATCATCATCCAAGACAGTTTCTCTGGGCTTACAGGTCTAGATGGTGAGTTTCAAGGACTGTACTTATGGTTTTAGTAAAAGAATCGCAATATTTGCTTTTGAAAAGACAAAATAACCAGAAATACGGTCGGGTCTCCACTTTGTTTCAACTTTCTGCAAGTCACTGATTTCTGTTTGTCATATTCTTGCTAAACAAATCAAACTGCGCAAAGAGAATAGGAAAATCATTAAATCCATTTTTTCTTAGCGTGTAAGCGTCTATGACTGACCGCTGGATGTAAATAAACATGCCATATTTTGTCATTGAAAGTGTACTCACGATTTGCTGTCTCTCACGTCCGCCATCTTTGAAAATCTATACTGCAGCCAAAAAAGTCTACACGATATCACGTATACGAGTGTGCGAAATTTAATATCAACTAAAGGTAAAAGTGACCAACCAAACTTATTATTGCTGGTTTCACGAGTCCATGGGTAGCACGATTTATTGAACTCTGGATGAAATAACGGTTATTTCTCATTTTGTTTTAAATGTCAGGTCAACGTCGATAGCACGATAGGTAAAAAATTGGTGTAGAAATAACTGATTATAACTGTTTATACTGAGTAACCTTTCACATGCTGCTGCGTGAACTCGTTCGATTATTGGTCCGTCTGAGGTAGAAAATTACCATAACATGTATACAGGTACATCTATGAATACAATATCTAACAAATGAATCTGCAGGTAAGACTCAGACAATCTTGCGCAGAAAAACAGTGTCGTTAGAGCCTTCTCTTCACGTATACGTTTATTATGGAAACGGGTAAAAAATTTGGAGTCAAATTAACCCTTAAAGCGCCAAGAAAAAATGCATCTGAAAAATTTCGTCTGCTGAAGTCGTCAGCTGCAAAAAAAATGCCTAACATTACTGACGAATTAAGTATAGAAGCAAACAGCGTGGACCCAGAACAGACTGCTCCTGTAGGAACAGTCTGATCTGGGTCCACACTGTTTGTCATTGAGGCTTCTTAAATCTTCGGCAGACAAGAAAAGCAGACGACTTTTGTTGCGATTGGCGCTTTAAGGGTTAAAGGTAGAGATGAGACGTGTAAGTCCACTAACACTTAACCGGTCTCCGTTGGTATATATGTACAGTGGAGATTCAAAACAGTCTACACATGCACACAGTCTGGTCAGTCTTATACCCCCCCCCCCCCGCTGAAAGAATGTTGGACCCTTGGCTACTAATATAGTGTTCATCAAAGACTCTGATCAAACTGCGCGTGTCCATGAGACTTTTGGAATGAGTACCCACAACAAATGCTTCATGAAATAATTTAAAATATCGCATTTGTTCAATAGAACAAGTGTTTCGACCATGTAAATGGCTGCTAGGTCTTATCTTACTAGTGTGGGTCGTGTGTAAACAGTGCAGCTCCAGATCAGACGCCACAGAACCCGTCGATGGATCAGGTTCACCACTGTCTGCTTACAGAATGTTCTATCAAAACTTAATTAAAGATGAAAAATACCACCCAACAATCATTAAAAAGAATTGAACTTGTCCAATTGATAAGAGTGGAAATTCCATTTGGTTCATTACATGTCTGTCATGTCAAAAGTCTTAAGTTTTCTCTATTAAGTTTTGGTTGCGATTGTATAATTGATAACAAATCGGATAATGCTTCCGATAATCGATAGTCAATTTAGATCCGATACCCATGGCCTTTCTATACCACATCTACATGTAATGCTGCAGGTGGAGAAGCGCATTCTTCGACGCCATTAATAAACGACAGGTCTGTCTGTTCGCCGACGCTCTTCATAACGGGCTGGTATGGATGTAATCTTAAAGCACAGCATTTACAGAATAGTCGAAGAAATACCTTGCGAAATGTAGGCCCGCAGCTGATGTAGACAACAAAGTTGATAGCAAAGTTGAGGTAGTAGAGGGTCTCAAAAGCTTTCTTTAAGGACGGTTCAATCGGCTCAAGGCGAGTTGATTTCAGGACGTACAGTTTCACTATCATAATCGTTCTCATCACGTGTATTGGCGAGTGAAGTAGGATGAATATAACCGATACTGCGAACAACAGACGTGTGACTTTGGCTTCTGGTGTTTCGCACCAAAACATTCCTCCTCTAATCGAACGAGATCCTTTCTTCAGTCGTAACCGCCGTTTGTAGGCATCTGCGGCTCTGTACACTATCGCTACACACAGTACAACTATCATAGTTAGGGGAATAATGAGTGTCAGGCTCGTGTCGACATACGTCATCACCAAATACAAGTCTCTATACTTGTCGTTTGTTATACACATCTTCCGTCCTTGAAAATGTTCGATGCCTGTAATCCAGAGTGGAAAATTATAAATGATTGTCGCGAGCAGCACCATGACGCCTATTGTTACTTTGGCTATATTGACAGTACAAAACACGTGAAGTCTCGCCGGATGACACAACCTGATGTAGTTTTCAAATGACACCGCGACAACCATCCAGACTGAGATAAAACCAGATATGTATGCAACAAACACAACAATTTGGCATATTCCTTGTTCGTGAAAGATTGGTATATCAACAGAATCTAACCAAACTATCATTAATGTAAACAGAAACAGTGTGTCTGAAAGTGACCTGGCAGCGAGATATAGATTACAAGATGTTGAGCGTAGCCCTGAGCTTAGGAATGTCGCACAAGCGCATATATTTGCTAATCCGCCAAGACAGCAAATCAGTGGAGTAGAAACATTTCTAAACATAGATACAGTCATATATACTGTATCGTTAGTTGGATTTAAAGTCTCGAAGATGGGTTCTTCTTCGTTGTAGAGAGGCACTGCGATTTCAGGAATTGCAGATACATTTCTTAAGATAGTACTATTTGTATCCACTCCTCCCATGGGTATGCCCCCAGTATAATCCCCAAAGGTAGACATGTTTACCGCAAATTATGTCCTTTCAGGCAGCATGTGTAGCGTGTAGACCGATTTGAAATCTTCCTGATTCCATGTACGTCTGTAATGTTTCACTATCCAGCCTGAGGTAGCAGTTCATGACCATCAATGCTGGTATAATAAAACACTATTCGAATCGCCCATTGTTGGCTACCTGCAAATAAAAAATAAACATTTTTGTCTTCTCATTGAATTCTATTCTTATCGTATATGTCTTTAAATAGAGGATCTTACATGAGTTTCCATTTTTCATTGAATTTATTGAACCAGTTTGGGAAAATAGATAAAGTGCAAGGCATGCCAAGCATTTTAGTTCTTTTCCCAATAAATACAATAATACAGGAGCATGAATATTAGATTCTTTTCATTTAATGACATTAAACTTACTAATAAATCGCAATTTTGACGTGCAAACATCAAAATTTTTCCATATTCTACGCAACGTTATATTGAGCGTCATTACGCAACGTTACTAAATCTGTAAACCACTATTCTAATGCACTTGCAAATACAACGCCATAAATTTGCGACATTTGGATAATTTCATAAATTTGCAACAGTATATCCTGTGATATACTGTCTTAAATTCAAAGTCGTTACGTTGCGTCGCTTTTCATTGGTTAACAAGTGAATAGATGCAGCTTGTGAGCGGTTATATGCAGCTGGCAGCCGCTGGAGGTAGACGCAGCATAGTATACAGACGCAACACTGTATTTTTGAAGGATTTTTTGAAGAAAAAAAATGATAATAGTGCATTAGAATGGGGATAACCAGATTCAAAATTTTCATTTGGGGATGTATATCGTCGGATATACGTTCGGAAATCACGTTTTTCCACTATTCAAACGCACTTGCAAATGCAACGCATGTTGGATAACGTCATAAATTTGCGACAGTATATCCTGCGATATACTGTCGCGAATTCAAAGTCATTACGTTGCGTCGCTTTTCATTGGTTAACAAGTGAATATATGCAGCTGGTGAGCGGTTATATGCAGCTGGCAGCCGCTGGAGGTAGGCGCATCATAGTACATTTCACTGTATTTTTGAATTATTTTTTGAAGAAAAAAAATGATAATAGTGCATTAGAATGGGGATAACCAGATTCAAAATTTTCATTTGGGGATGTATATCGTCGGATATACGTTCGGAAATCACGTTTTTCAACTATTCAAATGCACTTGCAAATGCAACGCATGTTGGATAACGTCATAAATTTGCGACAGTATATCCTGTGATATACTGTCGCCAATTCAAAGTCATTACGTTGCGTCGCTTTTCATTGGTTAACAAGTGAATATATGCAGCTGGTGATCGGTTATATGCAGCTGGCAGCCGCTGGAGGTAGGCGCATCATAGAACATTTCACTGTATTTTTGAAGGACTTTTTGAAGGAAAAGTGTTAATAGTGTATTATAATTGGGAAGTCGAATCATTACTACGTAGAATTAATACTAATAAATCTTCAGGGCCAGATGGTATTGGCAACTGGGTCCTCAAGCATTGTGCTAAGTCCCTAAGCTTCCCCTATTCAAAATTATTTAATAAGTCACTTGAAACAGGTATATTTCCTAGTCAATGGAAACAAGCAAATGTATGTCCAGTATTTAAGAAACCTTAAGACAATAAATCAGACAAAACAAATTACCGACCTATCTCACTCAAAAATTTTAGAGAAAATTGTTTACAAACGGCTTTATGAATATTTAATGGATAATAACTTACTCATCGAACAAAACTCTGGCTTTAAAAGAAAAGATTCTACAGTAAATCAGCTCTTAAAGATAGTACATCAAATATATCAGGATATCAATAATGGTAAAGATACTTGTCTCGTTTTCCTTGATGTATCAAAGGCTTTTGATAAGGTGTGGCATAAAGGGTTATTATTCAAACTACGTCAACTTGGAATTGCTGGTACACTGTATGACTGGATAGAGCATTATCTCACTGGTAGATCACAAAAGGTTGTGATAAATGGAATATCCTCCTCTCTGAGAAATCTTCAAACTGGCGTCCCTCAGGGTTCAATCTTAGGACCGCTACTATTTTTAATATATATTAATGACATCATAAATGACCTACAATGCAACGTTAACTTGTTTGCCGATGACACATCCATACAAAAATGTCTGGATAGTCATGATGGTTTTAAAGTAATAAACGACGATTTGCTCAAACTTTCCATCTATGGTACCCAATGGTTAATTACTTTTAATGCACTAAAGACCGAATATATTATAGTATCTAAACGAAAAACACGTGCAATGCACCCTGACTTACTTCTAAATGACACAAAACTTACCGAAGTAAATAATCATAAACACTTGGGATTAACGATTAGTAACAACATGTCTTGGTCATCTCATATAAATGAAATTCTGGCCAAAGCGGAAAAAAGCCTCTCAATGATGCGTAGGTCAAAACATATTTACCAAGAAGTTGCCTTAATAAGCTATACAAAAGCATGATACTTCCCTTACTCGATTATTGCGATGTTATTTACGATTCTTGTACCATGTATGAAAGTGAACAGCTTGACAAACTACAAAGGAAAGCCAGTTTATTATGTACTGGTGCATTCAGAATCACCAGCAATGAAAAACTATTAAAAGAGTTAGGATGGCCAAAATTAAAAAATAGAAGAACAAGTCACAGGCTTGTCTTATTTTATAAAATATTAAATGACTTGACCCCCCAATACTTAAAACAATTATGTAACTTAATACCACATAATACAAATAACTATCAGCTTCGAAGAAACAACTCCTTCCTTGTACCATTTATTCATAGGAAATCCTTTTCCAAATCTTATTTTCCAAAGACAATTCGTGATTGGAATAAGCTACCAAACGATGTAAAACAATCACAGTCTCTGAATATCTTTAAAACAAGAATTAGATCCTTATATGAGCCACTAGTTCAAAACAAACTGTATTCTTATGGTCATGGCCTTAGTAAAGTAAATCATTGTAGAATAAGATTAGGCCTTAGCCACCTAAATTCTCATTTATACCGCTACAATCTTGTAGACTCTCCCAGCTGTTCCAATCCAGATTGTGGAGGAACCACAGAATCAGAGGAACACTATTTTCTAATTTGCCCTAAATTCAACAATGAAAGACGATTACTACTTGAAAATATATCAAATAAACTATTTCCAAACGTTCATCATAATACATTTATTACATTGATGCCTAAGTATGTATGTAAAGTACTCCTAGAAGGCTCAATAGACGCATCGTATGATGAAAATATTTCAATTCTAGATGATGTGTTCAAATATATAGACTCAACAAAACGTTTTAATACTTTCAAAGAATTAATTGACACCTCAACCGATAATTAATGTTTAATCAAAGAAGTATGAGAAACCTGAACGCCGCAAAAGGTCCTCCTATCAGGCTTTGCCTTTCTTTTTTTTCGAATAATTTGTGCATCAGTGTGGTTGCACCATCACGACATAGAATTATTAAACATGAGATGGCTTGTAAATATCATATTTGGATAACTTACGTTCAACATCAGTTATTTAAAGATGCTGCCGTTTATATTTCAGCAATAATTTTTGAAGACTCGCTACCATTAGCACTGCTGGCGCAACGTTGTCATTAAACACTATCTAATATCCACTGTCTCAATAGGGTGACTGCTCTATGTCCTCTCTCTACCCTTTTGTGTCTTGTTTTGTCTACTTGTCTGTGTGTCTGTCTGTCCGTCTGTCTGTTTTGTCTGTCTGTCTGTCTGTCAGATACGTACGTACGTATGACGTATGTATGTACGTGCGTGCGTGGGTGCGTGAATGCGTACTTACGTACGTACGTACGTGTACGTACGTACGTATGTATGTATATATATATGTATGTCCGCGTCTTCATATATATTGTCATATTGTTTAATTGTTATGTTATATGTAAGGAGACCAACTAGTAGCCCCTGGACTGTTTGGAATCCTTGTAAAATAAATAAAGCATTAAATTAAATTAAAAATAATTGGGATACCCAGATATAAAAGTTTCATTTGGGGATGTATATCGTCTGATATACGCTCGGAAATCACGTATTACGACTCCGCTTACGCACCGCCGTAAAACTAAATTTCCGACCGTACATTCGACGAAATACCTCCCCGAATGGGAATTTGAATACAGTTATCCCCTAAGTGGTTTATCGATTTCATTGCATGGCGTTATTTCACTCCCAGACGCGACGTCATGTGATAAGTAATTCTTTAAACATCCAAGCACAACAGTTATCTAGCAGGGCAAAGGGCTTCGTTTTAAACTAAGAATTTATCTACATTCATTCGATGTGTTTTCTCAAAACAACTGAGCAAAGACCTGAGGTGTCGGTACTTACTGCATACGCGAGCATGCGCAGCAAAACACAGACGCACTCTCGGCTGAGGCTTGTCTGATTGCATACAGAACGAATATAGCATTCTAATGCCTTACTGATTACTTGTGAATAGACGTCTCACTCATTGTAATTCAAATTTCAATCAAGTTTGGAACAGTTAAGAAAGAATGTTCCATCATACATATTGAGGGGGCACACGTTATAATTTCTAATTTATATTTCTTTTCTGAGTATCGATTTAACAATGTATTTTACATGTTCCATCGGTACACAGTGCAGCTTTGATGAAATACCGCATTTTTGCGGTATTTCATCTAGGTCTGCACTGTTTGTCAAAGTAACCGTGTAGGAGTTTTCAGTCTTTCTTGGTTTAATTTAAAAAAAGAAAGAAAATTACTATGCATTATTGAACTATAATGCAAACGTTTTCGTTTAAATGATAATCTATTTTATTAATAAATTTCTTCGAATGTCTAAAAATGTTTATTTTCTGTAATTTTTAAATGTGCTAATCAAATCATACACTATCTCCTGTATTAAAAGTGCATTTTGCAATGACATGTCACAATATCAATATAAATTGTAACTTTTACCTTAAAGAAGCAGGAATGAGTAGTAAAGTCTGCAAATAATTGTATAGAGCTCCAACGTCGAGAGCTCCTCTTCACGCGCTAGCCGATCATACCAATACGGCTGCTTCTAATGTCCAACACATACAGCTGTTCTTATATGTATCGAGTTCAATAATGATGATAGCGGAGTGTCTGACAACAATTGAAAATCGGATTTTAAACAACGGCCATTGGTTTATAGTTCAATAAAGATGATATGGTGCGGTGTCTGGCGACAATTGAAAATCCGATTTTGAGCCATTGCACGACAAAACCAACATAAAATATACAGTAAATGTAAGTAAGAAGTCATAGGTCAGGAATCGATACAATCAAGTACCACACCTAACCCAGGACACCAAATGGGAAAGTGACAAAACACATGAAAACATCATTCACAAGAGAGCCAAGAGACCAGCCCTTTCTCAGCAAGGCTGCAATGAACAGACAAGAAAGCACGACAGATAAGAATTATAAATAACAAAAAGGATCCACAAAAGAAGCACCGCCTTGGAACGATCAGTAAAAGTATTTTTACTTGAGGGCTTAACCTAGTTATATGGTAACAACCCCAATCTTATTTCTGATGTGGATCAAGACAAATATATGTGGGGTTCGCATGAAAGATCCCTAACTGATCGACGTATTATCTCCTAGTAAATACAAATTAAGATATAAAAAGGAGATAAAACAAAGATAAGGACTCAACAGTATATACAACTGAATACCGGAGTATAAAAAATCCAACAGTTAAACCCCGGTGGACCCAACTGCAGACACAACATCAGGCACTAACACTGACCCTCTCAGCAAAAGATAAGTCTTTTAGTTGGAACCGTCATAGAATCTGAGTTCCGACCCGCCGGACTCTGATTTATCGAATACTAACTTTTCGAATAAATCTCGCACACAATGGATTCAGAGAATATGGTCTATTTATAAACTACTTTAATACTATCAATAAAAACACTTGTTTTATGTGCGTAAAAGAAAAGTCTTTGATACGTTTCTTTTATGTGCAAAAATGTGAGTCTGATAGAAAAAAAACCTCAATATTAATCGTTTTTGTTGAGGGGGGGGGGTATATATTCGTACGTCTACCTCCTTATACACGTAGTTCGAATTTTCGACCCTTGAGTGCAAGCTCTAGTCCCCAGTACTTCGAATTAAGGTGATTCGACTGTAATATTCTCACGACCACCAATCCAGCTCCTTCATCGTAAAATGCAAGGACAATAATTTATGAGAGGGACTTCCTACAATGCAGAAGCAGGACTCGATTCATGTAAGTAGCAGCATGTTCTCTTATTTTGTTGTCAAATACTTGTATTTTAAGAGGTGTTTCGAAAATAGGAAAATGCTATTCGATGGGCAATTAATCTAGCTTCTCTGCCGTACGTACGCACTCGATCGTTTGTAGCAAGATGAGTGTGCCCGAAATTCGGTTCAAGGCGGACGCAACAACGTCTGTTTTTGATGTCAACACTGAAATTATGACACAAAACTGTTTGAAATCTCGCCACTATTAAGAGTTCTTTTTGAAACACAGGGCTTGGGCATCTTCAAATGTTGATGTTTCAACATATATCACAAAAATATTAGTGTTATTTACTCTGTGTTAAAAACTAAGATACACTTTGAATGAGATGGGTCTACGATGCAGAAGATGATCTAACTATGCAATAGATGGACCAGCTATGAAGGAGTGGGATAAATTATGAAGTCGATTGTTTAGATATCTATCAACCCCGATCTTTGCCATTCGTTAATACCACATCCCTTTGTAAAATACTTTGTAAAAGTCCCTGCCCTGAGAGATCTTCAACGATTACATAAAAATCAATGCTCTGAAAATGTGAAATAAAGTTGGCAGTTTTTGTCAGAGTGATATCTTATTAAAGGTTTTATATATAACACCATATTTCAAAGGTTGATCAAGTTTCGCTGTGTCCATTATCTTTTATCCTGTCAAATGTTGTCCGCTTTATACATCTTCGAAACAAATCTTAAATACGAGTATTTGATAACAAGATAAAAGAACACACTGCTACTTACATGAATCGAGTCCTGCTTTTATGCGATCCCTGGTTTATGAGGCAAGTGTCTTATCCACTACTCCACATCGGCTCCTAGGTACAGTGTGTTTCAACGTAGTTAAAAGGGGTTAAAATAACTTTAAACTGAAAAAATGAGTGCGTGCGCAGATCCAGAGGTGGAATAGGATCCAGACCCCTGGAAAATCATGAGTTCTATAGGTATCTATGGAAATTTGCATCTTGATCCCCACCCCCGATTAAGTTCACCCCCCCCCCCTTGGAAAACGATGGACATTAGTTTTCCTTTCCTTACAATAAACCATTGGACATCCACTGTAAACTGTAAAATACCTAATTCTAAGTTGTCAGAGCTTTTTCTGTCAGTTTGTTTCCGGACTCCCACGGACAATTCCTGGACCAGCGCATGGCGTTTTTTCGGCGGGTCCGTTTGTTCTTCCGCCTGTTTAGGGAGCGCAGTGGCTCAGTGGTAGAGTGCTTGACTCGAGACCGAAGGGCCGCGGGTTCGAGCCTCACCGGCGTCACTGCGTTGTGGTCCTTGAGCAAGACACATTTATCCTAGCTTAGTACTGGTTCAACCCAGGAAGAACCGTCCCTATATAACTGAAAGATTGTTGATGGGACGTTAAGAATCAAATCAAACAAACAAACAAAATCTTCCGCCTGTTCTTCCAACACTATTCTTTACCTGCAGCGTCTTTTGGAAGAGGTCATTCTTTTCATGTTTGGGTTATTATAGTCCGTCCAGTTAAGAAAGACTGGGCGGTTCTTAGCAAAGACACACCCTTGGACATTTCCATATAAAAATCGGTAAGACAGGGTGTATTTATTCACCTGTGAAAATACCTGTATAACTGTAGTAGCTTTGAGCCCATTGTGAGAAAAAGGCATCTCGAATTAATTTGGGTAACAAGGAGACTGACTAGTCTAGATATATGCGCTCTGACAATGTTTCGAAATTTTAACTATTCAAATTATATACTGAATAAGAAAATAAAATAAATGGTCCGCAATGAAAATTTAATACTATACATTCGTCAGCACACGAAATGATGGTACTTATTACAACGGCGTGTGGCGAAGGCTCCGACAAGCCTGCATGTACGCATGACCTCGCCAGCGCTTTCCCTTTGCATAAACAAAGTATGCAAGTTGAAGAAGACTCCGAACAACTTTTAGACATCTAGTCGCTCTGGACACGCCAGAATGAGCGATTATTAGAGGCTTTTTCGAATATGCGGTAAGACCAAATCTCGTGTTTGTATGCCCTTTTCTCATGATCTAGATATTTAACCCTTGTCCCACTGAGCGCTAATTGGTAATTTATTATTATTGTATCAGGCTTAAAAAACAAACCAGTTATGCCATACAAACAAAATTTGAAGAAAGTACAAACCTACCCTCCCCCAAAATTTTACAACATATCCACCCCGGAAAATGAAATGCAGTAGGTCCCCAGCTGCATACTAAAGATAAACGTTTCCCAGGCATGCTAACGTATAAAGTTGGTCACCCTTGTCGTCTGCGCTTCAGTTGGTTGCACGAGTAAAGCGTACATAGGCTATTACACCCGATTTACTGTAGACTAGTCTTATTTGACAGTGTATGACAGCTCTCTGTCTGACACGCCCAGTCTCTGTTAGTTGGTCGCACTATATATCTGTCATACTAAGGTATAATAATATAGCACCGTTGTACTGAATACGGCAGCATTCGACTAGAGCTGTCCCATAACTGTATTCGAGGGAAGTCTTCAACTACTAAATGAATGATGTCACCTGTCACTATACTTAATACAAATGTAGGCCATACGTTGGCAAGCAACTCTAAAGCTAGATAACTGGGCCGCTGTGCCCCTTAGTTGTGGATAAGAAAAACAGAACAGGGAATCTATAGGTGTCTTGTGACTGCTCCAACTGGCTGGCTTTTATTGCCAGGAGAAAATCAATACTGGAAACCCCACAGCGGGGGAGAGGCGGGGGCTGGAGCGAGAAAAAAAGAGGACTGTACATTGTTCAAGAAAAAAGGATTTCACATAATGAACAAGAAAAACGAGGGCATTCTATAACTTTTCTGTAAAAAAGAGAGCCAATTGAGATGATCTGTAGTATAATTCCTCACCCCAAAGAAGGAAAACCTATCTTGATCCTGTATTCTAATAGGAACATGAAGTGAGACATTTAAACCAATGGCTGTCATTTGTTAAACGTTGCAATGCAGTGTTGTTAAAGCCAAAGGCAATACTTTTTAGGGTACATGATCCAACAGTGCCTAAAACTGAGCGATCAACTTGATCCATCTTCTTCAAAGTAAGATCCCTCCCCTTCATAACTAGTCCCCTTTATGCATAGTTAATCACCTTTCTTCATAGTATATCGATTATTCTTCAATTACAGGTAATTAAACAACATTGATTGGTGACATATATTTATTACGTGTATCTGTCAAAACAAAGTCGTAGAATTTAATATAATAATTATAAAAAAATGATAAAGGGTTTTACGCGGTATGTTTAGGCTGAAAATTTACAACACTTCCTGAAAATACAAACACAGCATACACATCAACACTGATTTCAAAGCATAGCAAATGCTTCCAACATATCGGCTTCAGGTATTTGTTCTAATGTCATTGGCCCATCGAATAGCATTCTCCCGATTTTGAAACACCTCTTTAAATGCGAGTAATTGATAACAAAACATGAGAACACGCTATTTTTTACACGAATCGAGTCCCCCCTTCTGCATTGTAGGAAGTCCCACTCATGAATTTATTATCATTGCATTTTACGATGAAGGGGCAGGATTGGTGGCCGTGATTCTATTAAATATTTTGATCAACATATGCATCTACCGAGTCAAATCAAGCCCTGAGGTTATGAAAAACCTTTTTTCATGCTCAACTCAACGTTTTTTGAGCAATTGGAATTCAATGCTCAGCATAGTTGAGTATGAAAAATCTATGATCACATTTGGGCCATACATCAGAGCCGCTATAGACTCAACAATAGCTGAAGATCAATGTTTAATTTAATGCTTTATTTATTTTACAAGGATTCCAAACAGCCCTGGGGCTACTAGTTGGTCTCCTTACATGTAACAGTTTACAGACATTTATGACAATAAAGACAACATACATATATACATAATACATAATGACATACAGACAGACACTCACACGGACAGACATACAAACACAGAGACACATAGACAGACAAACACATAGATAGAAAGACCGACAGACAGGCAGAGAACAGACAGACAGACAGACAGACAGACACACACACAGACAAGCAGATGGACAGACAAACAGACAAATACAAACAAGAGAAAGTAAAAGTGTAGGGAAAGGAAAAAAAGAGCAGTCACCCCATGTTGAAGCAGTAAATAAAAGAACAAGTGTGCGTAATCGTACGTTGCCCCAATAGTGCCAATAACGCGTTTTTAAGGTATTTAACAAAGTTAGCAATGCTGACACAACCATACACGCACACAGGTAAGAAGATAATGACCAGGGCTCGGAATTACAATGCCTCCATAGAGTCAAGGAAGACCCAAGTTAAGCATCGATCCTTCAGGACGCGAAGAACCAAAATCAAAATAGATTTAACTTTTCTGAATCTTTGACCACAAATACCGCATCTACCCAGGCAATTTATTTTGCATTTAATATACCATGTTGAAATATCAAAACTTAACCCAAGAAAGGAGGCATTGTAATTCCGGGCCCAGGACGGAGATTCCTCAGCAGTACCCAGAACTCGTATATTTATACGAACGAGGAGTTAAATATCTGTTGAGGTGTCAAACATATCTTCAAAAGTACTAAACCGCTGTGTTGAGTCTATATATTTGAACACCTCATCAAAAATCGAAGTATTTTCTTCATATGAAGCATCTTCGGAGCCTTCTAGTAAAATTGTACATATATGATCAGGCATTAATACGATAAATGTGTTGTAATTTACGTTTGGAAATAGCTTACGTGATAAACTTTCGAACAATACGCGTCTTTCGTTGTTGTATCTGGGACAACTAAGAAAATAATGCGCTGCAGATTCCGGGGTTCTTCCACATTCGGGATTTGAACAACTGGGGGAGTCTATAAGATTATAGTGATGCAAATGTGAATTTAAGTGGCTAAGACCTAGACGTATTCTACAATGATTCACTTTACTGAGGCCGTGGGCATAACAATACAATTTGTTTTGAACCAGTGGCTCATATAAGGATTTAACTTTGGTTTTAAAAATAGTCAACGACTGTGATTGCTTTATGCTATTTGCTAAGTTATTCCAATCTCGAATTGTTTTTGGAAAAAAGGATTTAGAAAACGATTCCCTATGTATAGTTGGTACGAGGAAGGAGTTATTTCTTCGGAGCAGATAATTGTTTGTATTATGCGATGTTAAGTTACATAAACGTTTTAGGTATTGAGGGGCCAAATTATTTAGTATTTTATAAAATAAAACAAGCCTGTGATTTGTTCTCCTGTTTGCCAACTTTGACCACCCTAATTCTTTTAATACTTTTTCATTACTAGTGATTCTAAAAGCGCCAGTGCATAATAAACTGGCTTTCCTTTGTAGTTTGTCAAGTCGTTGGCTTTCATACATGGTACAAGAATCATAAATTACATCACAATAATCAAGTAATGGACGTATCATGCTTTTATATAGCTTATCAAGACAGCTTCTTGGAAGGATATGTTTTGACCTTCGCATAATTGAGAGTCTTTTTTCGGCTTTAGCCAGTATTTCATTTATATGGTAAGACCAAGACATTGTATTGCTTATTATTAATCCCAAGTGTTTGTGATGATTTGCTTCAGTGATTTTGGTATCATTTAAAAATAAGTCCGGATGACTTCCACGTGTTTTTTTCTTGGATACTATGATATATTCAGTCTTTAATGCATTAAATGAAATTAACCATTGCGAACCATAAGAAGAAAGTTTGAGCAGATCTTCGTTTATTACTTTGAAAGCTTCGTAGTTGTCCAGGCATTTTTGAATGGATGTGTCATCAGCAAACAAGTTGACGTTGCATTGCAGGCCATTTATAATATCATTTATGTAAATCAAAAATAGTAATGGTCCTAAAATTGAGCCCTGAGGGACGCCAGTTTGGAGGTATTTTAATGACGAGGATATGCCATTTATCACGACTTTTTGAGATCTAGCGGTAAGATAATGCTCTAACCAATCATAGAGAGTACCAGCGATTCCAAGCTGCCGTAGTTTGAATAAAAGGCCCTTGTGCCACACTTTATCGAATGCCTTTGATACATCCAAGAAAACGAGGCAAGTATCTTTGCCGCTATTAATATCCTGATATATTTGATGAACAATTTTTAAAAGTTGGTTTACTGTAGAATCTTTCCTTTTAAAGCCAGAATTTTGTTCGATGAGTAAATTATTATCTATGAGATATTCGTATAGGCGTTTATAAACAATTTTTTCTAGAATTTTAGAGGAGCTGCTAAGCAGTGAGATTGGCCGGTAATTTGTTTTATCAGACCTGTTTTCTTTTTTAAACACTGGGCATACATTTGCTTGCTTCCATTGAGTAGGGAATCTTCCAGTTTGAAGCGATTTGTTAAACAATTTTGAGTAAGGCACACTCAGAGGCTTGGCACAATGTTTAAGGACCCAGTTTCCAACACCATCTGGACCTGAAGATTTGTTTGCATTGACTCTACGTAATAAGGATTCAACTTCTGTTTCATTTGTGGTTACACTATCTAATCTGGTTTCGGTCAGGTAGTTAAAATTTGGAAGGTCTGGAATTTGAATATTTTCAGGAAAGGACGATATGGATGCAAAATAGTTGTTGAAAACGGTTGCCTTTGAAAGGTCATCGGGTATAACTTGGTCGTTTTCAATCAGTGGGGGTATGGACCTATCTGAATTACAGCCTAAAATATTTTTGGACAATTTCCAGAATGTCTTAACATCTAAGTTATCTTTGCTTAGATTACTTATCATTTTCTGTTCGTATCTTTTGATAGCATTTCTTTTTGCAATATTTGCCTCACGGCATGCGATATTGAAATTTAATTTGTCAGCTATTGACTGAGTTCTTTTGAATTTCTTAAAAAACCTATCTCGTCTGCGAAAGAAGTAACGTACCTCATTCGACATCCATGGCTTATCAGTTGTTCGTATAGTAACAGTTTTATGTAATATATGTTCTTGGCAAATAGATTTGATCAACGAATTATTAAAACTAAGAATATCATCAATGTTGCTGCATACGGACTGTGTAGACTGACCAGAATATGAAAATGTCAATGATGATCAAGGTGTCGCTGGTTCCACCCGTGATTGAGTTGGACTAGCCATATACCACACAGGGTAGGCCAGACTGGCGACAAATAACAATCGGAAACACTGATTCTAACGTTTTTTTCTGCGTTCGTCGATTGTTAAGACCGTTTTCGATTGCCACCTATCTCGTGTACACTGAACCGAAGTTATAAGTGGTCACTTTTCAATTTCATTTTTCTGACAAAGCGCTAATTATAATGAAATGTTTTTGCCCAAATGTGTGCATTTCAATGGACATAAGTTAAGCGGTGTTTTGGAAGAGTTTTAACTATCATTCTTTCAGCGTCAACGTGAAAATCATATTTAAAACTTATGAAAAAGTGAAAAAAACAAGAGAAAAACAACATAGCAAAATACCAAATCTATGCGATAGATAAATAACCATTTCATGGCATGTACTCTTTTTCATACAGAGATCAAATCAACTTTTGACCAACAATGAAATTATAAAACTTCGTCTAAACAGAAATGCAATATATTTATATGGACATTATTCCATGTGACCGCTCAAAATGGTAAACGTATGCACTCTAAGCACCAATCAATCAGGAAAACAATTTATAAATGGGCATAAGAAACGCTATATGTTTTTTGAGATAAATTACTCGGAAGGAAAATGAAATTAGTGACAGAAGTTACATGTAAAGCTTTTTTATGTATATTAGCCAACATGCCTTCATGTATATTAGCCTACATGCCTTCATGTATATTAGCCAATATGCCATCATGAATAATAGCCTGCATGCCTTTGTGTATATTAGCCAACATGCATTCATGTATATTAGCCAACATGCCGTCATGTATATCAGCCTACATGCCTTCATGTATATCAGCAAACATGCCTTCATGTATATTAGCCTACATGCCTTCATGTATATTAGCCAACATGCCTTCATGTATATTAGCCTACATGCCTTCATGTATATTAGCCAGCATGCCTTCAGGTATATTAGCCAACATGCCTTTATGTATATTAGCCAACATGCCTTTATGTATATTAGCCAACATGCCTTCATGTATATTAGCCAATATGCCTTCATGTATATTAGCCAACACGCCTTCATGTATATTAGCCAACATGCCTGATAAACGAAACATCGATAAATTATAATACCCCGATGCTTTACTCAAGGTTCAGGTCATGGTTCGCTCGTGCAGCTCGGATGCATTTGATAAAAGTGAGACGTTTCATTCGATGTAAAAGGGCTAAGGAGATGATGACATTTATCATATGCTTTGTCTGGTTCTGCAATGTTAGAGAGCATTGAAACAGGACAGTTTTCCAAGGTTCTTTTTGGTCATACATTTTAGAGGTCAGGGCTTATCACTTAGAAAACTATCTTGCATTGTAAAGATTATAGTGTAGCTGTTGCAAAATAAATGGACTCAAATAAATTATTGGAAATTTTGTTTTGCATTATTTCTATCAATTAGACATAGTCTAAAAGTGAAATTTGCTCATATAAAATCATTACGATTCAGCATGTCAAATGAGGACATAATCATTGATGCAAGAATGGCATCCCATTGATCCTTTGTATGTTCGAAATGAAACTAAATTGATGATAAATAGTAACCTAAATAAAATATCAAATTAGTAAGCAGGTTAGATTTTGGTTCAGCAGTGAAGGCTCATGCGAATCTGTAAAACTATGTCATTAGATACATCAGAGCATTTGATGATTGTATATGTAGCTGAAAACAAACGCCAGCTCCACTGCATCAGTATGGGGATCAAACGGTGCATTTTCTCATGTGGGGTAAGTACCAAAATCGCATATGGTGGTTCAAATCTTCAATTGAGCATGTATAAATTACATAAAAGAGTCAGCTATTGTTTTTTTTATCTTATGACAACGAAATTCATACTTGTGCTACTGTCAAAGAACATGTCGAAGATAGGATATTCAAAATCTCGTATATTATATCACATAACATATACAACAATAGAGGCACTGCTCTATCAACCTATAAGAATTATACTTACCTTTGAAAGTAATAGAATAATGATTTATTTTGGAAGGAGGCATTGCAAATATGACATGCATATATGCTTTCATGCATCCTTTCTATGCACTGCATTTAAGTCTTTCGTTGATGACAAAGACTTT
Source organism: Loripinus fragilis (assembly GCA_964019695.1). NCBI lineage: Eukaryota > Metazoa > Mollusca > Bivalvia > Lucinida > Lucinidae > Loripinus > Loripinus fragilis. Next base: position 15,999,816 of record OZ026524.1, read on the forward strand.
ACTGCACAAAGTGCGTGTAAGAACAATTGACTCTTTGTATGTCTCTATAATTTACTACCCTCAACATGTTTTGTGTTTTTATATAATTTCCTACTTATGTGTAATGTATTTGTTTTCTGTCTGAAGAAGCAATATATATATATTTTTTAAAAGCTTTGTTGATTTTGAATTTATATCACTCATTCATTCTTATGTTTATATAAATATAGCGCTTTGTTATCAAGAATTCTATTTACAAGTCTCCTGTAATATATACTGTTCACAAAAAGTAGGGGATATTCGACTAGCAAAAATAATAACATTTACCAAACGAATGTCAAAAACCTGAAACAGCTAGTACTAAATAGCAGAGTCATCTCACGGCCAATTTGAATAAAATTTTCAAGGATTAATTTGTCGCATGTTTCTGAGACAACCATATTTAGACCAGGGTGAGCCTTTCAATTTTCACACGTGAATATCACGGTGACGGATTATGCAATTGCTATGCTTTGCTTTTTAAAAAGAAAATATCCGTCATTCAATAGTTTTTATGTTCAGAATTTGTTTTGATCTCTTTTTTCTCAATTTCTGAAATGTGTGGCTAAAATCTGTAAAGTTTTAGTAAATTTTGTCATTTTTTACATTTTTTCACCGCCCTATCTCCTAGAAATAACAATTTTGGTACGCGAAAAAAATCTTAAAAAACAAACATGAGCTTCGTGCCAAATTGAATAAAAATGTTGTCCAACAAAAAGGTCAGCGCATCCATTACATTTGACACGACCATGCATGATATTTTTTAGGTTTTTAGGTTTTTCTGAAGTAAAAAATGCATTTCTGTCATTACATGCAAGGTAAGGAGAGCCTTCTCTCTGGAAGTTTCTTTCAATAAGATCAATAAGTTTATCTTTAATTAAATTATGAGGTAAAGTAGTGTAAAGAGTAGAAAATCATAAGTAGACAAACTGGTCGCATTGAAATCTCTAGCTTTAGGTTTATCTAAAATTTCACCTGAATTTTCAATAGACCAAAATAGGTTTTTACTGGATCTCTCATATACCTTTTCACAATTTTTTTTTTTTTTTTTTTTTTTTTTTTTTTTACAGCTGTAAGACACGAGGTTAACAATTTAGAAAGTTCTGTTGTCGTACAAGAACTAGAATTAGCAATAAATCTTGCTTTATATGGTTTTTTATGGAGTTTAGGTAACCAGTACAACGTAGAAACTTTGTCTTAATTTTCTTTAGCTTTGACACCAAGATGTAGGGCTGTATGACAACCATGTCCATCAACAATCACCCTCTAACTTAAAGAAGGCTGCAGTTTAGAGGCATAAGTGTCAACAAGCTCACGCTTAAGAGTATTAATATAATACAATCGTCAAACAACTACAACATTGTTAGCAGCTTTATCTGCAGGAACCAAAACATAGTTCAAATGAAAATCCTGGAGAGGGTGATGCTTAAGTGCATTTCGCTGTCGCTAAATTTTGCTTCGCTCCGTATACGAATTTGGTTAAAACCTCACAAAAGTGTTCAGCTCACAAATGCTTCTTACATGATTAGATAAGCAAAAGTTATGCACGTAAAATTGTAGATCAAATGAAAAAGATTTTTAATTGAATGAATCGCACCAAAGCATATCGGGCCGAGAATTTTTTTTATCACACCTCGCAGCTACGCTTATACTTCATACGTAATTATCACTGGCTGAAATGTGGTCAAACAATACAATTTCTCTATCCTAAACCCATTTTGGCGGGGATTATGTTACTATAGCAACGGTAAATGTTGAACAAATACCAGGCTTATATACTTTAGTAATTTTTCTAATAAGCCATTAAGGAAAAATGTAAAAAGTAAGTTTCATTTTTTGAATTCAGATGGGACCAAATAAGCTACTTTAATGCGTATAGCTCTTTTGGTGGCAAATTAGAGGTTTGCACTGTTTTGATTGTTTGTTTGTTTTGTTTGATTATCTATGTCCCAGTCAACAACTTTTCAGTTGTGTCAGGACGGCTTCCTATGTTGCAGCAGTACTAATATAAGCAAGGATGAATGTGTCTTTCTCATGGACACAACGCAGTTGCGCTGGTGATTTTGTACTGTCAACTACATCCGTTGCATGTAGTAGTAAACATTTCATTGCCAGCTTGTCCGGCGATGTAGAATACATGTAAAGTTGAAAAAAAGAATCAAATTGATTATAAGCCGCTGATTTAATAGATATCTCCGAACTACGCCCAGAATGTCACTCATAAGTCATCTGATAGTGTATGCTGGCCAATGCAACTATAATGTATCACGTGACATTGCTCCACAAGCAAAATCGTTAAATTTCCCACAATAAACTCAAGGTTTACCATTCTGTTTGTGTATTTAACTCTATACATGCTGAGTAATTTCTTAATATGTTGTCTGCTGATTATTTTCCAATTCATCTTTTCTGAAAAATCAGTTCAAGAATAACATAAGTGTCAAGCAGTTTGGGTCTAAATCCGACTTTTTGTCGTGTCGGATCTGGATTTTAACTGTATGCAAAGGTTATCAGCAGGCGCACTTGTAGACAGGAGTTAAAAAAGGCCTGGTTTTCGGAAAGGTAAGTTGGTTATCTTACCTTAGGTAGGCCTCTGCCAAAATTTCCCTATCTTCATCCAGCCAATAAACTGCCAGTCCAACGCTTCTTCAAGTTTGACGACACGATAGCAAAATATTTGCCCCTAGCTCCGCTCGCATGGACCATTTATAAGCATGCAATTGGAGCTAGAAACGTACATTCAGCATCGTTAATTGTTTCAAATAATCAGTAATCTTTTACCATAGTTTCTCCTGAGCATTTCATTTACTCTGCTTGAGTGCATTGCTGTAAAATATCTCCTGTCCTTTTTTTGTATTTCGTGTTATCATCAAAAGTGGCCGGATAGACATGTCCAAGATATGAAGGTTGTTTCAAATGACTTTTATAATGTCTAACTACATTTGTATACTGATGCCTGTGCGTATTATGCTTGACTGGGTCTCCGTCTAATTTCAAGATGCTGTGACGAAAGGGACTTTGTGACTCAACCCATCCGGCTGTGAGGATTTTTCTGTGGTTAATATCTTAATACCGAAAACACCATGGCGCTGACTGTTGACTTTCTTCGGGTTGGAAATTTACTGCTGGTCAAACTATCCGATTGAACCTAACCATGTCCATGCTACTGCTGTCAGCAGTAGAGCGTGGTGGCTTAGTGGTAGAATCCTTGCATTGAGATCGATTGCTGCGGTTTTGATGCTTATCAAAGGTTCTTGAGTAAGACACGTTATCTTGTTCAACCTAGGCAGACCCGTCTGGACATGGCTGAAACGTTGTTGACTGAGACGTAAAGAATCAACAAAAAACATCAACAAACCCTCAGGGATCTCGACTTAACTTAGACAGCGTTCATCTGTTTCATACATTTTTGCTATGTTGATCTGTCCAGCCCCGTGGCAGTCACTGTGATAGATCCAAAAACACGTTACGGGTGACAAATGTAAAGTGTCATTAACGTGCACTCTAGACCTTTTCCCTAGTAGCTTTGATTGCACGGAAAGTCCAGTGATCCGCTTATTTACAACTCCACAGGAGCATGGTCTGCAAGAAAGCAAAACAATAATACAAGGGACGTAATTCATTCAACACATTGCTTGATAAGGTAATATCTTTTTAACCTCCTTTATTTTCATCTCTGTAGAATATACGACACTGAATGTTCCTTTAATCCAATTGACTACATGGGCTGATCTAGAGGGGGACAGGTTGGGACAACTATCCCAAAACGCAACACTTTGAAACTGTGATGGTATTACTGAAAAGCTTTGTAAAAATATTACTTTTGAAGCAAAAAAACCCGAAGTCAAACAATCTTGCTAACTTTTGCAGCCAGCAAATAGTTAAATACATGTACTTCCCGCTTTGAAATCTGTTCAATACTATATGCATATAGTTTATTTTATGCATTTGGCTGTTCATTTATGAAATATAAATTATGTGTCACCGCGCGAGTTCAGATTTTCATTATCTCCAATGTATGGGAGCATTTGACCATTTCTGAACAGATGCAAGAATAACAGAATTCCTAAGTAATCTTCAGTCAGTTTCTTTCTGTTTATTCAAGCATAAACATGTTGCAATAAGATCAGGGATCTGATTTCAATCTGTTTGCAAAGATATCAGCCAACGGTCATTGGCGTAGCTCCCATCACGCACATACGCACGTGCGTATTAAAATAGAATCATTCAAGGGTGGTCACCTAATGTGGTAAAAGTGATTTTCCAAAGTTTAAGGAACTGCTCTTAAAGGAAAGAATTCGCTCCCTCTGGGGGCAAATTCTTTCCTTTAAGAGAAGTTCCCATTTTGAAAAGGGACGCAATTGAAGAGAACCAAAGAGAACCACCGCTAGATCCAGTAGTCTCCCTTTGATGTGCGTAACCTTTGCAGCGTTCTGGCTACGCCCTTGACGGTACTACAGTGGAGTTAGCTGAACTAAAGGTTACACAAAGTGCATTTGTTGTGCACATGATGTGCACCATACATATTTGCATTAATATGTTTAGTAAAATCGTGCACAGTCTTCACTGTAGTAGGTAAAGAGTTAAAATATAATACCTGAAGATCCTCTAAGCCCAAATTCCCTTGTGATCGGCATCACGATTGCCCGCGCATTTTATCCTGCCGTTTTGTGTTAAAGAGACTGTCCCACTAATCTTCAATGTTGAATGTGTATCACAAATACATGTAAGTGTAGGTATTTTCAACTTAGTGAATATGTCATTTTAGTTAAGTTTATTACGTCTGAAGATTATTAAATGTGTACTGTGGCTAACAGTTTAGACCTAGATAAAAAGCGCGGGTTCCTAATGTTTCGCCAGAGGTCCAAAGTTTTGTCAGTATTTTAAGTCATCAACTTACTTTACAGAGGGTACAGTATGGTCCTAAGGAAACCGCACGTGTTGCATAGGCAAATGGTAAACATGCATGTTGCATATTAAGCAAATGATACTCGTGCATAGGAAAATGAAACCCATGCATGTCGCATAGACAAATGAAACCCACGCATGTTGCATTGGGAAATAAAACCGCGCATATTGCCTAGGCAAATGAAACCCACGCATGTTGCAAAGGAAAATGAAATCCGCGCATGTTACATAGGCAAATAAAACCCGGGCATGTTGCATAGGTAAATAAAGCCCACGCATGTTGCATAGGCAAATAAACCCGCGCATGTTGCATAGGCAAATGAAACCCGCGCATGTTGCATAGGTAAATGAAACCCCTGTATGTTGCATAGGCAAATGAAACCTATGCATCTTGCATAGGCAAATGAAAACCCCGCATGTTGCATAGACAAAATAAACTCACGCATGTTGCAAAGAAAAATAAACCTACGCATGCTGCATATGTCTTATTTCTTATACTTTCATGTGGTTTAAACAACAATAACTAGCTTTAAAGGTATTGTACTTTTATAATAAATAAATCTTGGTAAAGAGCATCAGGGTATCTGTTGCACAATTAGGTAGAAAGGCTATGTAGGTACGCAGACAGCTCAGTACGCATACAGCTCATGCCTGTGCGTAGTTAGGTGTATGCGTACCTACATTGTACAGTTACCAGCGGTTCGGCAGTTTCATACATTATATTATTATTGCAAGAATAAAGCCGCAATTTTGACGGGAATCGTAGTCCTCAGTTTAATTGTCTCGATGTTTTACATGATTTAGTTATGCACTCTATTTTGGCACCAAATCGTGATTCCTAGTAGCTCTTCCGTCACGTTAACACTTTTATTTTATTTTCTGCGAGAAGTGATTTATACAGGTTGTATAATATAAAAAGTAAGTGAGTATGATCAGGAAATACTACAATCACACAATGAAGACCAACCCACGGCACCGTGAGGAAGAGCCACAGAACATTTATAGTAACAATACATCTGTAAGATAATAATAGCAAAGCAAGCAACTTTCTCTTCTTGTCTTCTTCTTCAAGATGGTTGCAAAACTAGAATGTGCACAAAGTTATGCTTAAAAAACAAAGACGTGCAAACACAGAGCTCCATAAACAATGGGAAGTACATTAAACAATATATTAACAACATCAACAGAACCACGGCCATAGAACGGACAGCAGTCTGAACCACGGTGGGGGGGGGGGGCTAAAATGCATTATACGGGCTTCAAGGTATATTTACAATATGTCATGAACGGTAAAACCTCTTTAAGTTTGCGAAATGGTAAAACTGATGACAATTATATGTTGTTAATACAATATTATTACACATGCTTATATATTTATCAAACGATTATCGCAATTGTCAAAATTATGAGTAATACCCAATTTGCAGATGCACCATGATTGCGCATAATTATTAAACGCATAAATGAAAAGGAATACATCTGATCATTTTACCTTCCCCAGATCCAGAAAGTTTCGGCGGGGGCCAGTCTCCACCCCCTCCTCCCCCTCCACCGTTATCAACGTATTTATTTTTTACAGAGTGGAGAGGGGTCCAACAGCTTTTCGAGGGTTCCGTACCAGTATTTCTAAATTTCTTAGAAGACACAGAATAAACCTACAAGCAGAATATCATTGGCTGACTGGCGAAATGCCATGTGGCGTTCGCTGGCGGGCCGACGATGGCAAAATATTGAATACTGGCTGGGTAGTTTTGTGAATAACCAGAAGGCCCGGACCGTTAATTATTCCTAAGGAAACCTACAGCTTTTTTGATTTTCTAAGGGGAGGGGATCCACGCTAGAGAACAACTGTACTCGAACAGCGCAGTCATCGTGTGGTGCTTGCAGTCGACAAGTGCACGAAATAGTGTACCTAGCTGTTAAAAGGGGTAATATTTCGGTCAATATTTTACTTCTGAAAATATTCCTCGTGAATTAGTGCCACTTATAAATCCATCTGTCTATCTGCTTAACAATATCTGTTGATTGAGTGATAGTCGCTACAGCGCCAGAGTTATGCCAAAAATGTGATTTTTTCGTGAAAAAGAGGGTGAAAGAAATCTTTGCTTGTAATCTGGAATTTATGCTTACTTAAGCTAACATACAAAATAACATTACATGTACACCCGATATACAAGACTATGCGTACAGTATTAACAACTTGAATAACTTTCAAAATGCTCTGTACTCAGATTTCAAACTTTGATCACATGAAAGGACTGATATAATGCATTTTATCGAAAGCAAGCATAAATTCCAGATATAAGCAAAAATGTATTGCCAGTTATTTTCTTACTGATCGTTCCAAGGCGGAGCTTCTATTGCGGATCCTTTCTTGCTATTTGTGTTCGTCTTTGTCATACTGTTTCTTGCAGTCGTGTGGTCACTTGTTGGGAAAAGGCTGACGTCTTGGATCTCTTGTATGTGATGTTTTCTTGTGTTTTTGTCACATTACCATACGGTGTCCTGGATCAGGTGTGCAACTTGATTGTGTCGATTTCTGATCTTTGTCACTTTTCTTACTTTGTAGAATCACATAGAAGACCTGTGTTTAGTTTGTTAAAATCATACATGTACATGTAAGTCACTGAGGCTCCAAAAGTCCAAACCCTGGCGGTCACGTGTTTTACAAAGGGCTATGTAAAGAAACCATAAAACTAGCTTCTTGGCATAGAGTCTTAAAAATAAGTATTTATCATATGACATCTCGTCTGGAAGCGAAATAACGACATGCATTAAAATCGACCAGCCACGAGCACAAGTGGTTTACAGATATAGGTATCGTTATGGAATAACTTCCATAACAACGTTGCATGAATAATGGCAAAATATTATTTTATACGCCATCAATTAGATTTCAAAGTCAATTTAATGTCATATGATAAATAGAATCTAATATTCGTGCTCTTGAGTCATTGAATTTAATAAACTCGTTGCAAAAAAGGTAATGAAATGCTCGGGAGGCCTCACATTTAATCTCTTTTCCCCTTCTCGTTTAATAAATTCAAATTGACATGATCACTCATGAAAGATCCTCAATGTAGCATCACCTAATGATGTTCAACCACCACAGTCGTATACGCGATATGGTGTAGATTATTTCTGGCTGCAGTATAGACTTTCAATGATGGCGGACGTGATGGACAACAGATCCTAAGTACACTTTCATTTGCAAAATACGGCATGTTCATTTACACCCAGCGGCCAGTCATAGACGCTAACACCTTAAGAACAATTTGGATTTTATGATTTTCCTATTCTCTTAGCTCAGTTTGATCTGTTAAGCAAGACTTTGACAGAGAGAAGTGAGTGACTTGCAGAATTTGGAAACGAAGCGGAGATCCAACTGTTTTTCGTGTCATTTTAATTTTTTGACAGCAAATATTGCGATTCCCTTACTATATACGATTAGCACAGTAATTGAAATTTACCCTCTAATAATGAAAGCCTAAATAAACCATCTCGGATGATGATATTCGTGTGTCACAATATCGGCCTTGATATCGTGTAGACCACGGCTCTTTACAATGTGTATCGTGTAGACACAAGTGGTTTCGTGAATTATGTGACAATGTAGACGTGGGTTTCGGATACCGTGTAGATTTATAATTCATCATCATGAAAAATTTTGTCCGATCTAAGCTACCCCTTGTATTTAGAAAGTCAATACTATCAGACGCTGTGGATGCAAACCCTTATAGACTCGGTTACGTCTCATACTGATCTGAGCCTTCCCCGCACACACATTCCATTTTAGCTTACGTACCCTAGCCATATGCTTAAAATTTACATACACTTATAGCTGGATGTTGACAAAAATTTAGGGTAACCATTGTACATGTATAGAACGCCTCAATTTCGAAATAATGTCTTACAGAGAATAGGAAAGTCATGAAATCCATTTTTCTTAGCGTGTTAGCGTCTACGACTGGCTGCATCTTAATGTTTTTATGTGTTTTTTTAAATAATACAACATGCAAGTGGCCCAACTCACTATAATATGGACGCATGCTGAAAGCCCAGGGGAGGGGGTACTCTAATGTTTTCTTGATTCGAAGGCTTTGGCTTAGCATCCTCTGTTTACCCCAAAAATATCAGCAATATCAGGCATTACCAATATATAATTCAAATTTAGTTACCCCCAAAACATATTTCGATTCTGCACTTTGACCTTACAAAAACCCTAAAATGTATATATACACGTAGAAAAAAGTTAAGGAACACTTGAAGCCCTAATTTTCTTTTTGAAAATCCGAATTGGCTGAGGACTTGCGATTCTGTGTTTTTGTCAGGACACTATAGAAAGCATTGCCAATTTACAGCTTGAATTGCGGAAGTCCACTGAATTTCGTTTTTGTGCTACGGAGGATACAATGTGCCGCACGTGAATTATCTCTGTTTTTCTGAATACACGTTTGCCTTTTAGTTTCTGCACACCATATAGAACAATTTTGGGAAATAAACACAGCATAAAATGAAAGAACTGAGCATATCTAATGAATAAATGACTTTGGTTTTGAAAAATAGTGTATCAGCATTGAGTAACATAGCCGTATACGATCTGCATTTTGCACTAGTTCCTCTGGAAACCGATATTGTTAGATATATTCCAAAATAAACGAAATTCGAATGCTTCTGCTGTGATTTTATGATAAAAATGCATATTTTGGAAGTCCTGAATGGTCATATTCAAAATCTAGCTAAATCATAACAACCTGCAAAATGTATAGACAAAGAAGGAAATGTGGCATTGAATCTTGCCATTGGTAAAGTATGCCCCCTCGTCCGACAAAAGACCGGTAAAGTAAAATATTATGACCAAAGTTCGTTGAACAGACTATCAGTTTTTAGCTTACGAAAAAAGAGTACAATCAGACTTCATCAAAGGAAGTTTTTGCAAGAATTGTCAATAGGGCCCTAAAATCAGAAATTAAACTTATGTGTCCAAAATGGCCGCTTCCAGCCACAGTTATTGCTTGATACTCATCATTTTCAAGTTGGAGCATCTTTAGATAATACAGATGTATTTGTTTTTAAAAAGTTTTGTTAATACACTTTAAGAATGTAGGTAAATGTAAGTCCAAAGTTTAGCCTCGTAATAAAAGAGGTGTTCCCTAACAATTTTCCATGTGTTTAAATGACATCAAAAATAGTCCAGTTATGTGATGACCCCGAAACTTTTCAACAATTTCATCATACCCCAAAAATATGCATTTTTCTGAACACCCACCAAAATATTGAAATTCAAAATTTTGATACCCCAAAAATGGTTCGGGCCTACTTATAAATGAACATATCAGTGTACCCCTGGGGCTTCAAGTTTTTTTTTTCAAAATGCGTCTTTTTATTGACTAATCTCCTAGTCTCTTTGTGTTGCTAGTAAAGGCTTTGTCGTCTTTATTTGATAACACGCATACGCGTACTGGTCGCATATATTATTAGCTATACATAACTAAACTCAATTTCTTTGAGCCTACACTATGCCACTTTAGGTTGACCATTTTGAAAAGATCCTGCTTTCTTTATACATAGCATTATGGTGACATGTCGTGAATGTTGGTATTAATCACCAACTTTGCAATTCAGACATAAATGTAAAGCTAAAGTGTTTTCAATAAACTTGGTATGAAAAGGAAACTGCTTAGTTTACTTGCAGTATGAACTGGGGTGGCAGTATCTAAAAATAATTGGATGCGAACATGACAAAGTAACATCTTGTTAAAGGAGATGTGTTTCCCCATTTATCTCTTTGTCACAAATTATGTTGATGTTTTACACGCCAATCAACAATTGTTCAGTCATGTCAAGAAATTTTCCTATCTTGGAACCAGTCTAAAGTAGTGCCAAGAGTGTCTTGCTCAAGAACACAAAGCAGCTCCCACCTTAAATAGTTGCCCATGTGCTTAAACAGCATGGTGTTTACAAATGACCACTTATGTGGCTAATAACTGGTATTTTTGACACTTTAGTGGCTAAAAAATCTTAAGTGTCTAGTCACCTAAGAAGTTTTAAAACTACATAAATCAGCTAAGGGGGGGGGGGGGTAACCCCTGTAAGTTTTGAAAAAAAGACACTCAAATTTGGATATTAAATTATCCATCTGTGTGGACCTCCAACACAGTCCAACTACATAAGGTGGTTTGGTAAAATATTTCCATGCACCAGGTGTCTTATCCATACACTATGTGCCTTGATCTTACATGGCTACTGAATTAGAAAAAAAAACATTGTCAATTGATACTGTCAAAAAACTATTCTAGGGGAGGGTAAACCCTGATATAATGAAAATAAAAATCTCTTGCAGTTTGAGCCCCTGGTGGTTAAATTTGTGATAAGCCACATAAAATGTAGCCTCATAAAAAATTATCGTCCCAAAAATATTGTCACTTAAATCAAATCGACAGAATTTAGCCACTTAAAATTCGAAGATGCATAATGTGTTTTAGACCCATAGCTCTTAGCCACCTAATGTCCATTCGGTGGTACGTCTGTTCATACATCTGTGTAAACTATCTGTCACCCATGGACAATAGTAACATTCTGTTGCATTTGTCTCGATCATTGATAATCTATGGGTTGTGATAAAATTTCTTTGCTGACAGTTCTTTATTAGCTCACCTGAGCCATTGGCTCAGGGTGAGCTATTGTGATCATTGGATATAAAAAGTAGTAAGTGAGTATGATCTGGAAATACCACAATCACAAACCGCAGTCAACCCTGTGGCACCGCGAGGAAGAGCCGCTCAACCATCACGAGACACCAGGAAGACAAATAAAGCAAAGCAACCAGCTCTCTCTTCCCCATCAAGATGATTGCAATACTAGAATGGACATAAAGTAACATACAACAAAACATAGTACAATTACAGACTCCCACAATGGGAGTAACAATAAACAAAAAGTCAACAACAACAGAACCACCGCCTTAGAATGGACAGCAGCCTAAGCCACCGAGGGGCTTAAATGCATTTTACTGGTACCAAATCTTCGCCCTAGATTCTGCTGTTGTTGAAGTCAAAGAAATGTTCAGCTCGCATGGAGGCCATCTAACTAATGCAACGTATCATCATGGAGAAACACTTTAATCAAATTAACACACCATGATGAAACAAAGAAAAGGGCTCATGACTAACAGATAGTCAGAGCTAAGAAAACCTCAAGTTGAGCAACGGTGGGTCCAGCAACAGATAAGCATCAGGCACCAACCCACCGATTAAAGCTTTACGTCAGAGCCGTCATAGAGTCTGAGGCCTGACCCACCGTCGTGCAATTAAAGAGGAAACCATAGCTATAAACCGTGATTGGGTTTAAAACTAGGCATGCAGACTGTCGCATGATATCCAAGTTATATCGAACCCTTATATAACGTAATACTATATTTTTGAATTGATCACTAAAATTAGGTTTTCCAACAATACGTTTGAATTTATAAACTAAATCACCATAAAATATAGGTTCTGATATGCCTTGTTGCAGAAGAGTTTTTAACCCAATATTGTATTTAACAATTAACTCTGAGTGTCTGTGGTAGAATTTAGAAAATGCTTTTCGAATTTTATGACATCTATAACCTTGTTTTAATAACTTAGCAGTTAAAAATAAGTTTCTGTTGTTGAAGTCATCAACATTAGAACACACTCTCGCAAAACAAATAAGCTGAGAGATATATACACCATAGGAAGGAGTGGGAGGAACATTTCCATCAAGAAATGGGAAATTAACTATTTCAAAATTAAAATCATCCCGTTTATCATAAATTTTAGAAGAAACTATGCCATTTGTTATTGACAAGTTCAAGTCCAAAAACGGAGCTTCAGTATCAGAAGAATTCGCCTTATTTAACTGAAGTTCAGTGGGATATATCTGACCTACCATTTGTTCAAAATAAGGATTATCAATATTAAGTAAGTCATCTAAATATCTGGAGGCTGAGTTAAAAGCTTCAATAATATCAGTTTGATTATTGTCAGACAGAGACAACATAAAGTCTCTCTCATAACAAAACAAAAAATAAATCTGCAATAAGAGGAGCACAATTAGTACCCATTGGAATACCTACAATTTGTCTATATAATTTCGAGCCAAATCTTATAAATATATTGTCCAAAAGATAATGGAGCGCGTCACACATCACAATTTCTGACATGACCACAATTTATATCGTTTAGGTTTTTCAGAAGTAAAAAAGGCATTTTTATCATTACAAGCCAAATAAAGTGAGCCCTCTCTGTTAAAAGTTTGTTCAATTAATTCTGTTAGTTTTTCTTTGATTAGATTATGAGGCAATGTAGTATAGAGAGTAGAGAAATCATATGTAGACAAATCAGATGCTAGAAAACCTCTAGACTTCAATTTATTAAGAATTTCACCTGAATTTTTAATAGACCAAAATAACTTTTTACCATTTCTTTCATAAACAGTTGTGCAATATTTAATGATGTCCGTTGTGTGTCGTGTGTCGTCTGTCGTCAACAATTGCTTCAAGCAACATCTCCTGAACTGCTGGCTGGATTTTGACCAAACTTAATAGCAATGATCCTTATATGACCTTCATTTATAATTGTTCAAATGGTTCTGGTCCATTGCATATCTAGGTCACACAGGCTAAGAACAGATTTTCGAGATGAAAATTTTTAAAATCTTCTGCTCTGAAACCACAAGGCCTAGAGCTTTGATATTTGGTATGCAGCATTACCTAGTAGACTTCTACTAAGTTTGTTAAAATAATATCTCTAGGGCCAAAAAAGGCCCCGCCTCGAGCACGGCTGACAATCTGTCGAATGCGAAACCGGTGGTTCAGCAAAGACATCTGGGCGATTAATTTCCGGTTTCGCAAAGAGGATCCGAAAAAGGTAAACAAACAACAAGTGCTCGCGTTTGAAAGCCGTTAATTTGAACTTAAATGAATATTTTTGAAATTTAAGAATGGTATTTTGTCATTTTTACATCGGTTTCTTCGTGCACCAAAGGATATGATTAGGTGTTTCCTCGTTGTTGTGATTTTTCTTCCGTCCCGTGAAACACCTGTAAGATGAGGAAAATATGGGATAAACACGACGATTTTTTGCTAGTTCTGACAATTATTGCCTTGTGGGCTACAAAAAAGACGCCATGCTGAGTGTGTGTATATAATGTGGGGGGTCTGTAATAACTCCACATTGGCGTAGGGTATAACATTTTGCAGATTTGTAGGCTAATTCGGTCTCAAGTTTTTGGTTTCGCATGTAAATGTTCCTTAAGGGTTGGATTCATTCCCTCATATTTTAATGATTACATGCCGAACCAGGAACACTCTTCCCTTTCAATCAATATTCTAAAATATGCTAAACGCTGTGTTAGTTGGGGCGCAATCGCCGACTTACGAAAATATAATTCAAACAATTAGACAGTGAGTTTTTTCATCGAGACTCATTGATAATGGCAAAATGCTTTATTTTCCTTTGTATTTTTGGCGACATTGGCCGTGCTGAAACAGAAGTTTCGGAGGAGGGAATAAATTCCTTGAAAGCCTTGCCGAAATCAAGTAAATTACTTTGGCGTATCAAAACACTAATTATTAACTGACAAAATAGTATTCTAAGATTTTTGTTTTACTTTCTGTATAAGTAAATATCCATCATTAAAATTTGAACAGGTACCTTTGTCTACCTTTTGCGGAGCCTCTTTGCGAAACCGGAAATTAATCGCCCGGATGTCTTTGCTGAACCACCAGTTTCGCATTCGACAGATTGTCAGCCATGTCGAGGGTCACGTATTTAACATAGGCTTATATAGGGAGCAACATGAAAAAATCTTCTTGTCTGAAACCACAATGCCTAGAGCCTTGATTTTTGGTATGTAGTAATATCTAGTAGACTTCTACCAAGTTTGTTCAAATAATAGCCCTGGGGCCAAAAATGGCCCCGCCCCAGGGTTCACATGTTTTACATAGGCTTATACAGGGAGCATACTGGGCCGTGTAGCGCAGTAGGTAACGTGTCTGGCTACAGATGCGTGTCTGACTGCAGATCCAGGGGTCGCGAGTTCGATCCCGGCCCGGTCCCATACTTTCGTGGAGATTGATCATGAAATAATTTCTAAGGTCATTCTCCTCCCTTCCGCTGATTCATTCAAGAAGGGTTGTTGTCAGTTACAAGCGAAAGTAGGTGCACAAATTACTGGTTAACCGCTTGTTCAAGCCTGCCCAGGAAAAAGTGTGGTTAGGTGAACTGACCGTCCCGCAATGACCATAGCTGTTGACTTGGGACGTAAAGCAATAAAACCAACCAAAACCAACAGGGAGCAACATGAAAAAAATCTTCTTGTCTGAAACCACAAGGCCTAGAGCCTTGATATTTGGTATGTAATATCATCTAGTGGACCTGTACCAAGTTTGTTCAAATTATAGCCATGGGGCTCAAAATGGCCTGGCCCTGGGGGTCAAATGTTTTACATAGGCTTATATAGGGAGCAACATGAAAAAATCTTCTTGTCTGAAACGACAAGGCCTAGAGCCTTGATTTTTGGTATGTAGTATCATCTAGTAAACTTCTACCAAGTTTGTTCAAATTATAGCCCTGGAGCAAAATATGGCCACGCCTCGGGGTCACATGTTTTACATAGGCTTTTATAGGGAGAACATGAATAATCTTCTTGTCTGAAAACACAAGGCCTAGAGCCTTGATATTTGGTATGAAGCATCATCTGGTAGACCTCTACCAAGTTTGTTCAAATTAGAACCATGGGGCAAAAATGGCCACGCCCCAGGGATCACATGCTTTACATAAGCTTGTATAGGGAGAAACATAAACAAAATTTCTTGTCTGTAACCATAAGGCTTAGAAGTAAGGGCTTTGATATTCGGTATGTAGCATCACCTTGTAAAGCCCTAACAAGTTTGGTAAAATTATGCACCTGGGGCCAAAAATGATCCAGCCCCGGGGGTCACATGCTTTACATAGACTTATATAGGGAGAAACGTGATAAAATCTTCTTGTCTGAAACCACAAGGCCTAGAGCCTTGATATTTGGTGTGAAGCATCATCTAGTAGACTTCTACCAAGTTTGTTCAAATTATACCCCTGGGGCCAAAAATGCCCCCACACCGGGAGTCACATGCTTTTCATAGGCTTAAATAGGGAGAAACATGAAAAATAACTCCTTGTCTGAAACCATTAGGCATAGAGCGATGTTATTTGGTATATAGCATTACCTTGTGGATTATACCCTGTGGCCCCGCCCCGGGGGTAACATATTTTACATTGGCTTATATAGGGAAAACATCGAAAAAAAACTTCTTGTCTGAAACCATAAGGCTTAGCGCCTTTATATTTTGCTTAAAGCATCACCTAGTGGACCTCTACCATGTTTGTTCAAAAAGTTTGCCCCTGGTGCCATAATGGCCCCGCGCCAGGGTCGCCAGAGACATGGTCAGCTTTCTACAGATACCTTTATGTAAGATGTAAACAAAACTCATGTGAGCGCGTTAGGGCCACTTGGCCCTCTTGTTCATGATCAACTTTCCTTTCTGTGTAGTTACATGTACCAACATTAGACATATATGTTAAACTGTCAATTCTATTAGCAGGGTATTAAAATGCATCACGTCTTGGGCATATTTGTCAGTCAATCTATCTTAAGAAACGAGATGGCCCATCGTTTTTGGGTCGCCCACGTAAGAACGACTGTTTATAAGATCAAGGGAAGGACTTCTCTTTTTATTGCATGATGGAGGATCAGGCCTCAGCTATCAGACTCAATGACAGCACTAATTGTTAAATACAACATTGGGTTAAAAACTCTTCTGCAGCAAGGCATATCAGAACCTATATTTTATGGTGATTTAGTCAATAAATTCAAACGAATTGTTGGAAAACTTAATTTTAGTGATCAATATAATAAGATATTGTCCAGGAAAGTTCAGTCGAAATTTCGGAGGACCTGGAATTTGATTTTAAACTTTTTTTCTTTGTTGATTCTGGTAGTGCACACAATGTCCTTGAAAAATCCGAGTGATGCCACTCTTGCGTCATTGATCGTTTTGATATATCCAAGATGGCGTACAAGATAGAGGCAAATTATAAGTGAAAAAAATGTGTGATATAGAAGTACTTCTCAAACCCATTTTCTTTCTTGAATTGTTTGCTATGAAGTTGTAATCTAATTGAAGACATTTAGGTTTTAACAAAAAAATAAAGATAAAATATGAATGCGGACAAAATGGCCGCCAAGATGGCAGTTTATTACAAAAATTATAAGGAAAGCTTCCCTGATACCAGCAAGTCAAGGGATATGCATGCAAATTGCTTATTATACTGATTCTTAAATGACTGAAATCAACTTTTTTACATCACAGTGGTACTACTAATGCATCACTCAGCATTTGATATATTCAAGATGGCTTAAAGGTTAGTAACCGACAACTTTTACAACCCGTGGGAGTGGTAACATACTGATGGAATTGTAACCAAATGCCTTGCTAGATAGATCAGCACTTTACAAACACGTGCATTTGTATAAATGAATCCACCCTGCATGTCTGATAGAGTTGCACTGTACGAGCAAGCATATCTAAAAGTGACACGGAATCAGTAGAGTTCTGAAGTAAGAGTAACACCAGAGGTGTAAGCATCCTTCTTCTATCTGCACTTGACTAGTATAAATGTAGGTTGCAGTGGCCTAGGACTAGAAGGAATGGCATATAGTGAGGCATCACACCAGCAGGTATGGCTGATAGTGAGGCACCACACCAGCAGGCACGGCAAATAGTGTATAAGGAGGCACCACACCAGAAGGCACAGCCTATAGTGAGGCACCACTCCAGAAGTCACGGCTGATCGCGAGGCACCACAGCAACAGGCATAGCCTATAGAGAGGCAACACACCGACGCATGGCTGATAATGAGGCACCACACCAGAACGCATGGCCTATAGTGAGGGCCCACACAAGCAGGCAGGGTTGACAGTGAGAAACCACACCAGCAGGCACAGTCTATAGTGAGGCACCACACCATCAGGCATGACCTAAAAATATGGCACCACACCAGCAGGCATGGCTACTAATGAGGCACCACACCGGAAGGCATAGCTATAATGAGACACCACACAAGCAGACACGGCCTATAGTGATACAACACACCAGAAGGTGTGGCCTATAATGAGGCACCACACCAACAGGCATGACTTATAGTGAGGTACTACTCCAAAGGCCTGGCTGCTAATGAGACACCACATCAAAAGACATAACTATAGTGAGGCACCACACCAACAGGCAGGGCTGATAGTGAGGGACCACACCAGTAGGTATATTTGTTGCAGCTGCAGCGACATATTAAGCAGCTCTCTACATGGAGGGGAACTGGATCAGCAAGCATATATGAAACATTGGCTGCGTAACAACAGACATGCCTGATGGGGTTTCACAGTGTTAGTTGACATGTCTGGTGGAGGGGCTTTTCTCTTGATTTTCAATGGGCCAGGAGGCATATCTCATTGAATCAGCAGGCATGTGTGTTAGGAACACCGCACTAGCAATAATGTATGTTTAAACTGCAACTGACTAACAAGACTGCCGGGAACTGTTGCACTGGACCATCAGGCATGTCTGTCTATTCAAGCTGCACCACCGCAGTGTGCATGTCTGTTATATTTGCACCAGATTAGCAGCACAGCCATTATTGCCACATTTTTACCATTACGCATGTTTGATTTTGTGGCACAGGGCCACCACACATGTCTGAAACCAAGACTCTGGACCAGCAGTTATGTCTGTAACAGCCTCAACAGACTAACAGGTCTGTTGCAGCACCCATGTCTTTAACCTTTGCTTCAACAGCAGGCAGGTGTGTTACAGATGCAGCTGGCACGTAAGTTACAATTGTACTCGACCAGATGCATGTCTGTTAGAGTTGCATCTCACCAGCAGATATGTTTGAAACAGTTGCAACAGGCTTGCAAGCACATCTGTAGTTGTTCGGAGTGAACCTGCAGATATATATGTTACACTTGCCTCAGGTCCAAAAGTTATGTCCCCTTTTCCCCATCCAACGGGTTGGTAAGCACAGTTGCACCAGACCATCAGGCATGTATTTTACAGTTGCACCTGATCAGCAGCCATGTTTTATAATTTACATACTACCAGCATCCATGTCTGTTATAGTTTCATCTTGTCAGCATTCATGTATGTTACATTTGTACATGACCATCAGCCGTGGCTGTAACGGTTGCATCCGACAATGTCTTTAACAGTTGCACCCAACCTGTAATTATGTCTGTTAAACTTGCACCTACACACATGCATGTCTGATACATTTGCACTGGGCCAACATTTATATTTGTTATAGCAATAACCCACCATCTGCCCTTTCTGTTGCCTTTACGCCAGACCAGTATAGAAGTAATGGTTGTTGCGATTGCATTGGATCAGCAGGCCTGTAGTTTTCAGTGTAAACCAAGCAGCAGCAATGTTTTTAACAGTTACACCCAACCAGCAGTCAAGATAATAACAAGCATTTGCAGCATGCATATCTCTTACTCAGAATTTTATGCGTTGATACGCTGTTTGGACTGTTGCTTTCTTTCCACTGCACAGACTGTTGTTTTCTTCACATAAATAAACACAATTTTCTCTCTTTTATGGTAATTTATCCATCCATCCATAAACCTCATACTGCATATTGATTTAAAAAGGTATAAACTTTGCGCAAACACTCGTTCACAAAGTCTTCAGTGATATCATCCGCTCATTATACCCTCAGATTTATCTTTTTATAGAATGTCTGCCCAAAGTGGGAAATTTTATGAGAATAATATGATATTATGCTATCATCAGATCTGGCCAAAAGTGGTCTTGAAAGTGCTGCATGGATTGATGGATACGATTACTAGAACAAAGACAACAGCAATTACCATTACAAAAAGATAAAAGGCCGTTATTTTTTCGGTGCAGTGTACCATTTCAAAAACCATGTGATTCCCACCCTTTTTTAGCTGCCATTTTGGACGTCATCTTGAATATTTTACAAAACTGAAAAACAACAACAACATGGCAGTCCAATTCTCCAAATACAACCACTGTTGAAAACAATTAGAAAATAGTTATCAACTGCGACTTTAATTTCAGGTTGAATTTTGCTTTAAAATGACGGCCATCTTGGACACTATCTTAAATATTTCAACCTTCTGAATCAAAACGATGTTCTAATTTAATAGTTTGTATCATCTTGCCTCTAAACATCCATAAAAAGTCAAAATTGAAATGTTTTTTTTTTATCAAATATGTTGGTCAAATAAGTTTTATGAGCCTATTTGACGGCCATCTTGGACGCCATCTTGAATATTTCAACTATCTAAATCAAAACAATGTTCTATTTTAATCGTTTGTATCATTTAGCCTCTGAATATCCATAAAAAGTCAAAATTAAAATGCATTTTATCTAGTATGTCGGTCAGACTGGTCGTAGCAGCCGAACTGATGGTCATCTTGGACGCCATCTTTAATATTTCAAAACGCTCAATGATGCCAGAGTGGCATCAGTTGGATTCTTCAAGTACAATGCCTCAACAACAAAAATCAACATAGAAAAAAACTTTAAAATCAAGTTCCAGGTCATTCTGGTTTTCTACCGGACTAATAGTAAAACGTTATAAACTTGGGTATCATGCGACAATCTGCGTGCCTAGTTTTAAACCCAATCACGGTTTATAGCTATGGTGTCCTCTTTATTTGCACGACGGTGGGTCAGACCTCAGACTCTATGACGGCTTTGACGTAAAGTTTTAATCGGTGGGTTGGTGCCTGATGCTTATCTGTAGCTGGACCCACCGTGGCACAACTTGAGGTTTTCTTTAGCTCTGACTATCTGTGAGTCATGAGCCCTTTTCTTTGTTTCATCATGACGTGTTAATTTGATTAGAGTGTTTCTCCGTGATGATACATTGCATTAGTTAGATGGCCTCCATGCGAGCTAAACATTTCTTGTACTTCAACAACAGCAGAATCTATGGCGAAGATTTGGTACCAGTAAATGCATTTAAGCCCCCTGGTGGCTTAGGCTGCTGTCCGTTCTAAGGCGGTGGTACTGTTGATGTTACCTTTTTTGTTTATTGTTACGTCCGTTGTGAGAGTCTGTAATTGTTCTATGTTTTGTTGTACGTTACTTTATGTCCATTTTAGTATTGCAATCACCTTGATGGGGAAAAGAGAGCTGGTTGCTTTGCTTAATTTGTCTTCCTGGTGTCTCGTGATGGTTGAGCGGCTCTTCCTCGCGGTGCCACGCGGTTGTCTGCGGTTTGTGATTTTGGTATTTCCTGATCATACTAAGTATGTATTTCTGATGTAAATACATGTATTTCATCCTTTGACTGGTGGATGAGGTTTGCATGGTCGTGTCAAAATGTATGTGATGCGCTGACCTTTTTGTTGGACAACATTTTTATTCGATTTGGCACCAAGCTCTATAGACAAGTAGTTGGGATTCCTATGGGCACTAATTGTGCTCCCCTGGTTGCAGATTTATTCCTGTTTTGTTATGAAAGGGACTTTATGATGTCTCTTTCTGATGATAAGCAGGCTGATGTTATTGATGCGTTTAACACTACTTCCAGATATTTGGACGATATTTTAAATATTAATAATGTTTATTTTGAAAATATGGTTAGTCAAATATACCCTTCAGAGCTCCAACTTAATAAAGCCAATGCCTCTGATACCGAAGCCGCATTTTTAGACTTGCATTTGTCAATTTCTAATGGTATTGTTTCTACCAAAATTTATGATAAACGTGACGACTTTGATTTTGAAATTGTCAATTTCCCATTTTTAGATGGTGATGTTCCTCGTTCTACATCTTATGGAGTCTATATCTCTCAACTCATTCGTTTTGCTAGAGCATCTAGCTATGTTACTGACTTCAACACTCGCAATAAATTGTTAACTCAGAAACTTCTTAAACAGGGCTATCGGTATCATAAACTTCGCAAAACATTTTCAAAATTTTATAGACGATACTTTGATTTGATTTCTAAATTCCAAGTTGGACTTAAATCTCTCTTGCACCAAGGACTTTCGGAACCTGATTTCTATGGTGACTTGGTGTATAAGTTGAAGAAGATTGTTGGCTCTAATAATTTTTCAGCGCAGTTCATTAAAATAATTTCCCATTATAAAAAGATTGGCTATAACATTAATGTATTGCAACAGACTGCATGCTTGGTAGTCAACCCAATCACAGTTGGCAACTTTGCTTTCCTCTTTAATTGCACGCCGGTGGGTCGGACTTCAGACTCTATGATGGTTCCGACTTAAAGACTTATCTATTGATGAGATGGTTGGGGCCTGATGCTTTGGCTGTTTGTCGGGCCCACCGGGGTTTACCTGTTGGATTTCTTTTGCTCCGGTATTCAGTTTAATTTACTGTTGAGTCCTTATCCTTGCTTTATCTCCTTGTTATATCTTGATTTATATGTTTTAGGAGATGATGCATTGATAAGTTAGGGGTCTTTCATGCAAACCAAATATCTATGTGTCTTGATCCACATCTGAATTAAGGGTGAGGTTGGCGCCGTTAAACCGGTTTAAGCCCTCCAGTAAAATACTTTACTGACCGTTCCAAGGCGGTACTTCTTTTGTGGATCTTTTATGTTTTTGTTCTGTCTTGTGTTTGCTATGTTTTGTGCGCGTCTGTTTATATGTGCTTTGTGGTCACCTGCTGGGAAAGGGCTGACCTCTTGGCTCTCGTTTGTGGTGTCTTCTGTGAGTTTGTCACTTTCCCATTGGTATCCTGGGTCAGGTGTGGTACTTGATTGTATCGATTCCTGATCTTTGCAACCTTACTTACTTTGGGTGGGCCCACCAAGGCTCAACTTGATTTTTTTAATCAATATACATGGCAGCCTAGTGTCCTTTTTTGGACATATGTCATCAGCGTAGACCCAGATTGGTTGCTAAATTATGTGGCGTCTGATCAGGGTCTGCACTTTTGGCACACATAATCTCTGTTAAAAAGCTCTTTGTTCGCTGTTTTTTTCTCTGTTGATAACTTTTTCAAACAAAAAAAGGTCCAATAAAATAATAGCCTTGGTTTGTCCTAATCGCAGTTCAAACTATTTGATTCTTTGATACTTTTCCTGTTTTTGAGAAAAGGTAATAACTGGAAAAAGCAAGTAAAACAGTAAGTCATAGATGAGTCTATAATTACTAACTATCAAGGCTGCATGACTAGGTGTTTCATACAGATTGTTTAAGGTTTCACTGTTAATGTCATTGGTAACAAAAAGCCTAAGGATGGAACCAGTTTTGACAAAAGAAGCATTTTTCGACCAAATTTGGTAAAATACCATTAGGTGGTTCTACATACAGAATATTAAGGCTTTAAACCTTCGTGGTTTTAAACGAAACGATGTTTGTGACCTCCAAATAAATTGGACATTTGTTTAGACGTCTAACACACATAATGCATTTGTGCCAGATGGTCATTATGCTACAACGTCACAATACAAACCAACCCATAGCACCCTGAGGAAGCCACACGACATAAATGGTAATACTACTTTAAGTAAAGTTACCAAACCTAGTAGCAATCCACTTAGTGATGCTGCATTCCTAACACCAAGGCTATAAGGCATTTGGTTTTCAGACAAGAAGATTCTTATAAGATCTCTCTAAATAAAACTATGTTAAATGTGCGACCCTGAGGTGTAATTTTAGCCCCAGGGCCATAATTTGAATAACTTGATAAAGTACCACTACGTGATGCTACACATACCTAATATAAGTATTCCTTGCCTAGCAGTTTTGATTCAAGAGTTTTATTTGTGTTTTGCCTATATAAGCCTGCGTAAAACATATGACCCAAGGGTGGAACCATTCAATAAACTTGGTTTAGGTCTACTAAAGATAATACGCGCACATATTAAATATCAAGGCCGTTTGCATGTAGTGGTTCAGATAAACGCCAATGTAAAGATTGTGACCCCTTGGTACAGGCCTTTTTAGTCCTATGGCTTTAATTGCAATATACCTGGTAGAGGTATTATACTGAAAAATATCAAAGCTCTAGATCCTGGGGTTTCAGATAAAATATTTGATTATAATTTTCCTACAAAAGCCTATGATGAGCACATGACCCCTAGATTGTCCCAAATCCATAATTTGACAATACATTGTAGAGGTACACTAGGTAATGAAAGAAGCCAAAATATAAGAGCTATAGACATTGTGACCTCAAACATGAAGCTTTTATTATTTATTATTTATATTCATTTTAAGCTCATGTGACCTAGACATGCTATTGTCTGTAACCATACAAACAACTTATAATGGGACCGTATAATGATCCTTTAACTCAAGTTTGGTCAAAATCCAGCTGTAAGTTATTATTCATTTGGAGCATATGGCTAAGGTACGTAAGCTATGCAGCAAAAGCTCAGATAAGTACAGAGGAAACCGAGTCTATAAAGGGTTGCACTCGCCGATTATGACGATATTGGCTTTCTAAATTCAATGGGTAGCTAAACTCAGACAAAATGCTTCATGGTGATGATGGCCAGTTTTATGGATCTACACGATATCCAAAATATATGTCTACACTGTCGCATAATTCACAAAAAACAAGCGATACACAGCGGAAAATAGTCGTTGTCTACACCATATCAAGACCGATATTTTGAAACTCGAATATCATCATCCAAGACGGTTTCTTTGGGCTTTCATGACTATAAGGTAAACATCAAGACTGGGCTAATGGTATATAGTAAAGAAATCGCGATATTTGCTGCTAAAAGATTAAATGATACACAAATCGGCGGAATCTCCGCTTCTTTTTCACTTTCTGCAAGTCACTAACTTCATTCTGTTAAATTCTTGCTTAACAGATCAAACTGAGCAAAGAGAACAGGAAAATCATAAAATCCGGGCTTTTTTCTTCACGTGTTAGCATAAATTACTGGCCGCTGGGTGTAAATAAACATGCCATATTTTGCAAATGAAAGTTTACTCACGATTGGCTGTCTCTCGCGCCCGCCATCTTTGAAAGTCTATACTGCAGCTAAAAAGTCTACACGATATCACGTATACGACTGTGACCAAGTTTGTTCCAATTATGGTCATGAGGCAAGAAATGTTCCTGCCCGGGGCGGGGTGGGGTCACAAGTTATATACAATGTAGGTCATTATATACAATGCAGGTTTATATAGAGAAAACATAAACTAAGATTCTTGTCTGAAACCGCAAGGCCTTGAGCCAAAATATTTGGCGCATAGCACCCCCAAGTGGTATTTTACCAAGTTTGTTCAAATAATGGCCATGGTGCTCGAAACTGGCTCCAACCAGGATCAGATGTTTTACATTGATTTATATTAGGTAAATAAATATTATAATAAATTCTGAAACCATAAAAACAGATTCTTGCCCCCATCGTGGCACTTGGTATATATCTAGTGATTTTCGTGCAGATTTGATCAAACTATGGATATGGGGTCAAAACAGGCCCCGCCCCAGGGTCAAAATGTTAAGTTTTACATATGTTTTTATGGAGGAAACCTTGAAATAATGGCTTGCCAGAACTATCAGCGGCTATAGCATTGATACTTTTGTGTGCAACATCACCCAGTGGTCCTCTACTAAGTTTTGTTAAAAAGGTGTGGCCATGGAACCAAGGATGATACGACTGGGAATCATATGTTTTACATTGGCTTATCGTACATTTGCTATATTGATTCGTTGTTGCCCCCATTGTTGTGGAAGGCATTTATAATTGACTAAATTTGCAATCTGTATGATAACACCAGCTTAGTGGTGTAGCATGAGATAGCCCCTTCCGTGAATATAACATCAAGGTGTCACAGCACTAAAATGGCACACCCAGCTCATCGCTATCTCCGCTCGCGGAGATGGCGATGTGTTAGGTATGTCATTTAATAGCTCATCCCATTGGCTTGAAACGGCTTCTGACATTTCGCTTTCAAATGGCAACTGTACTTTCAGCCCACTTGAGCTAAGTGCTGAAAGATGGAAATCTTTTTTTTTGAAAGCTTATACTTGTTTGTAGGAGTTTTATATTTGGTCATTGGATTGTAATGCAGTATTCAGTGTCCTTTCTGGTGTTGCAATCAATTTACCTGAGGAAGAGAGAGATCTGGCTGCTTTACTTTAATTTTGTTTTGCTGTCATATGGCTGTTGATGTTCACTGTCAGTTTTTAGAGGTACCCATTGGCTGGCCTTTGGCCTTGGCTGTGTCATATCATTGTCATACTCACTTACGTTTTAATAAAAATAAAACATTCAACAATTAAATGATTGAATGTAAACTTGTCAAAAGAACCAAAAGTATAAGTCAACTTAAACCCAACACTTTTATCCTAACATTCAAAGCGACCCAGAGGTGATTTAACTATTCTTAAAAGTGCAAATAAAATCTATGGAAATGAAGAGTAAAACGATTTGCAACCAAACAATATGCCCTACTCACACCTATGCCTTGATTAAACTTTGAAACTGTTAATTCAATTCAGATGGTTGTAACTTTAATCTGTTGACACACCCGATCTTGGAATTCTAGCGTTCCGCGGAGTGCACACCTGACTAGAATTTTAAGAACTGATTGTATTCGTGTAATCGGTGAATTATTTTGATAATTCTGATAAATTTTATTAGGAATTAGATATCAACGGCCCCTGTACAATATAGGGAGAGACATCATTTAAGGGATTTGAAATGTAAACTTAAGGATTCTGATCATTTTGTATTTTCACCCATGTCTAGTGGATACAGGTAGCAAAGCCTCGGATCATGCTAGTAGGAAGCCCGGGGAGTTATTAGCCTCTAATTGCTAGGAGCACCGATGATGAGGCAGATCATAGAATCATCATATTATGCTTTTTAAATTGGCCTTGATAAAGGGACGCATCATAAAATAGTCTTTATTAAAATAGCATCACCGAGGGCCGTTAAATAAAACTTCAAAATTGCAGGAAACATAATTTGCAGGTTTGGGACCGATTGAGATCAACGTTCAGCGAGGGTAATTTGGAAGTTATTGCACAGAACCCGAGACGCATGCATTTAAAAATATTGTTTCAAACGGCAAAATGCCATACCATATATTAACAATGCAATCCACGTGCTGTTAATGCACAGATTTGGTAATACATTTTACGACATCTGATCCTTATATTGCGGATATTTAATGAAAATGTCCAACAACCTGTTGACTGTTAAATTGCGACAAAGTATATTACCATATTTTTGCTAAATTTAGGTGAATATATCGTTGAATTTATGGAACATTATATAAAAATAGATTAGGGTCACCAGGACCCACTGGAAATTGAAAATATCGGGCTTTGGTAACAGCTTTTGATATCTCCCTCGGGACCTGGCGAACGTTAATGCAAACGTTCAGACGTACAGATGTTTGATGCCTGAAATAAAATCAATAGTAAGTGAGTATGATCAGGAAATACCACAATCACAAACTTCAGATAAACCCATGACATTGTGAGGAAGAGCCACACAACAATCAGGAGACACCAGCAAGACAAACAAAGATAGGCAACCAGCTCTCTCTTCCCCATCGAGATGATTGCAAACCTAGAATGGACACAAGTAACGCACAACAAAACATAAATCAATTGCAGAATCCCATTATGGAAGTAACATTGAACAACGAATCAACAACAACTTAACCACCACCTTCGAACGGACAACAACCAAAGCCAATGGGGGGGGGGGGGGGGGGCTTAAATGCATTTTACTGGTACCAAATCTTCGCCCTTGACTCTGCTATTTTTGAAGCACAAACATGTTTAGCTCGCATGGAGGATTCTTAACTTTTGCAATGTATCATCATAGAGAAGCAATATTATCAAATAAACACACTCTTAGGAAATAAAGATAATGGCTCACGACTCACAGATAGTCAGAGCTAAATAAAACCTCAAGTTGAGCCATGGTGGGCCCAGCTTCAGCCAAGCATATGACACCAACCCACCGAAAATCGCTTTACGTCAGAGCCGTCATTGAGTCTGAGGCCTGACCCACCGTTGTGCAATTAAAGAGGAAACCCTTGCTATAAACCTTGATTGGGTTTACAACCAGGCATGCAGACTGACGCATGACATCTAAGTTATATGCTACTTTTTATAACGTTTGATAATCTTATTTAATTGATCACTAATATAAGTTTTCCAACAATTCTGTTCATATTATATACTAAATCACCATAAATATAGGTTCTGATATGCCTTGTTGCAGAAGAGTTTTTAAAATAATATTGTAGTTAACAATTATTTCTGAGTGTCTGTGGTTGAATTTAGAAAATGCTTTTCGAATTTTATGATATCTGTAATCTTGTTTAAATAACTCAGCAGTCAATTTAGGTTTCTGTTGTTGGCAACATTTAAAGCAGGAAGTCAAGAAAGTCGACACATACGTAGGCGTAGACGTTTATTTATCTTAGTACAAACACTGCCCTAACAAAATTGTAATTTCTAGCCACTTAAGGCACGTTCTTTTTCTAACAATCAACGCAGAAAAAACAAAACACTTAAAGAGCCACAACCTGAGATAAGATCCTTAGAAGATACATGTTTACGAGTTATATTCCTTAAAACGTGATAGTTGGATGAAAGTTGAAAAATATCGGATTTTTAATCCTTTATAGTCTGCATTTCCGTAGCTAACAGTGAAGACCCAGATAAATGCCGCATAAGAGGCGTCATTTTATCAGGTTCTGTACTGTTTGCAAAGGCCATGTGAACAAATGACACTGGCAGTCTAGGCATGCTCGCAGTCTGAACAGTGTAACTGTCATTCGCTTTTCAGAAAGTAAGGCTAAACTTGCCCTACACAGTTTCACTATCTGGCTAGTCTCTGCAGCTGAGTGACCTGGACTAAGAATTGCCTGGTCGCTAGTCCAGTAGACACGTTTTTTGGATGCAGTCCATGCCGGTTGCTTTGTGTGCGATTCCATTTTAGATCACGAATATTATTAGGTTTATGGTAAACTCACATCTTACTATACACACGGCGTTGACTCAACGTCAATTCTACGCTGTTTCGACAAGCAACGTTTTGGTGTCAAGTGCCATTGTGTGGTACAGGTATTAATAGACCTTTCGCTTACTGTAAAGGCGGTAACTTTATTACTCATATCTGGGCGTGGTTCGGCTATTTCATCTGCTAAACAAGGTTCTATTTATAATTTGGTGAAGAATCAATAAGTTGTTTTGGTCGCGCAAACGTGCGTGCATTTCATAAAAATCCTAACGGTCTACACACTGAACTCTCATTTATTAACCCTTAAAGCGCATAATCACAAAAATGTATGTCTTTGTCGTCCACTAAAATATTTGAAGCCTAATAGACAAACAGTTTGGACCCAGATCAGACTGCTCCTGTAGAAGCAGTCTGATCTGGGCCCACAATGTTTGCCTATATGCTTTTGTTAAATAGACATTTTCAGATGCTGTTGTTTTGTTTTGCGTCTATACTGAGGTAATGGCACAAGATGATACAGTTACTTTTGAATAAAACCACGCCGCATTTTCAGCTTTTACCCATGTCTAAGGTTGACCAGTCCTAAATACGCATTCATGAGGTGCCGCCTTTACAGTATACAAAAAGTCATATAATATATGTAGACAAGCCTCTTCTCAGGAAAGACATATTAAAATGAAACATAATCATAATGCAAATACAGCTGTGGCTACTGCCCTGCCAGCCAAGAGTGACAGTGACGTCATATTTTGTTAACAGTTATCAGGGACTTATAATCAATAGATCACTTGTGTATTAATCCTATCCGCAGGATAGGATCAATACACAAGTGATCTATCGATTCGCATTAGCTCACGTGGAGTGTACAAGTTTATGCTTTACGTAACAATTGTAAACAAAACACGACGAAACTGTCACTCTTGACTGGCAGGACAGTACCTAAATGTACGTCATAGCAGGGATATCTTACCCATTTGTTTTGAACGACGGCAAATGGACACCCATCATTAACCCATTTAAGCCAAATTTAATTAGCATTAAATAATGCACTTTTCTTATTTCTATGAGTTCATTATCGCATTCCAAATTCAACGTATGTAATGTGCATGCTTTTGTAAAGAGCCACGTGCATTAAGGGGCGTTTTGGTTCCCCTATGAGGCTAAAATATATAAATCATTTTTAAATAATTTGCTCTTATTTGTTTATAAGAACAATAACCAAAGTGTAAAAGTCTAGAATTAATTCGACTTCAACCATTGCTATGGTAACAAAAAGGCCGCCAAAATAGGCTGAAAACAGAAAATTGACCATTTTGGAGCAAATTTGAAATGTTTGACAGCCAATTAACATAGAGCACAAGCAAATACCAAAAAGATATTTTAACAGCTGATGGGAATTACCACGGCACACTATATTTAAAGTTTTGTGGTATTTAGCAGTGCTGATATCTATTCTTTTAAAAAATAGGTCTCCAAATGCCTTAAATTTGGTCCAAAATGGTAACTTCTCTATTTTAAGCCTACTTTGTCGGCCATTTTTGTTACAATAGCAACGGTAAAATTTAAATAAATGCCAAAATTTTACACTTCATCTATTCTTCCAATAATTCAATCAAAATAATTTTTAGTTTTTTGGCTCCAAAGGGGGCCAAATTTGCCTTTTAATGCACGTACCCCTTTACATTAGAATAAAGCAAAACAATAATCGATCGATTGATCGATCGATCGATCTATTGCACAATTTGCGGTCCCAATTTAAATAAGTAATTGCACTGAATGTTAAATTTGATGGCTAGCCTTCAGGTTTCTGTTCCTGAACATGTATTTTATTTTTTGGTCTTTTCTGCTCCCAACTTACTGTTTTGTCTACTAATTTTTCCGCTAGATGTAAAATCTTATTCAGAGTCGATGCCCCATGGAAGAGTTTATGCCGAAGTATATCAACCTGATGTACGGGACATAATCTTAACATGGGGAACAGTAATATACAATACATTGCCTCTTACTCTGTGCAAATCTCTTACTTCTTGCTATATCTCTTAACTGACTACCGCCCTGAATATTCTTTGTATATTTCCTCATAAGTCATGTTATGACCTGAATAAAAATAAAGCGATTTGTATTGTATTGTATGTATTAGTATAAGAATGCATAATGTCCGTTTAATTTTTGATATCTGTCTGGTCAGTTAATGGCAAAAAAACACGGAGCTATTGTTTTAGTGCAATGTATTCTGTCTTCGATCTGTGCGTCTATATACTCGCTTTAATGTCATGTTTATTGCTAGGTGTTTACATTCAGGGACAGTTTTGATGTATGTCGATCGTAGGGACTTGTTGGTACCTGATCGGCTCCTCTGTGTTATTTTCGGGTGGGCGGATCTTAGCACACCGAAGTCAAATTCGCTCTCCAGAAAATATCACTGTTCCTTTAAGATGGTGGAAAATGAAATGGGTCTGATGTCTGCGCTTTGACATATAAATTATGTTAAACTAGTGACTCATTCCATATCAATTTCATCCTCTGCGCTAAAAGCATGCGCAGAGCACATGCACATCCTCAAAGTTAACATTTGAGTTGTGCAGTCACATGCAATGTTCAAACTAAGAAACTGTCACGTTGTAATGCACTTATTACTGGCCCCGAAGTTATAAAACTTTTGCCATGCTCAACTCAACTGAGCATAAAAATTCAAGTGCTCTTAAAAGCTAAATTGCTAAAAATATTTACTTATCTCCCTTTCAAACTCTCAGACAGTGTATTTATCATGCTGTTTGCTGGCATTTTAACATTTATGAGCATTGTAATTTTCATGCTGAGTTGAGTTGAGCATTAAAACAGTTTTATAACCTCCGGACTAGGTTCTGATATCCAGTCATTTAGGTGGGACCGTAAGCCAAGTTCCTTTCATAACGACTTAAGTTTTTCCCCACCCCCTGGACGATAAAGATCTGGATGAACTCTAAACAGCACATAAGTGGGTGGTAGGGTGGTGCGCCTATTGCTGCAGCTTACAAAAACATAGCCTTATCATATGTGGCAGGTTGACAGGATAAAATTTGCTCCGCCAGAGGCAAATTGGGATGGGGTTGGTCCTTTTATTCTAACACATTCTTCTTTTCTGTCTCCCTCCCTCTGAGAGGAGTCTCAACATGACTGAAATTTTGTTGACTGGTACTTTAAACCTTATCTCAATCAAAACAAATCAAACGCACCAAACATACACACATACGCAAAATCTATATTTCCACAATATAAACAGTCTGAAACGCAACTTGTTATGTGACGAATTTCAAAAGTATAAGAAGAAGGATTGCTCCATACAGGGGTAAGAATGTCATCCAATAAAGAATCAAACTTTTCCTATAGCGCCGAGAATGTACATGCTAGACTTATGGAATTTGGAACATGCCTAGCATGTCCCTTTAGCTGTTCACATGCAACATTTTCGAGGTGATAAATAGCTTCAGTTTGTGGTGCTAGGCAACAGAGTTAGATACTTTTTGACTTATATATGCTCATGTATTCTGTCTATGACCACTTAAAAGCAATATTCCAAATTCATGGCCGCCAGGAGCAATGACCTGTTTCCCCCATGTACCTATGTAAGGTACAAAGCTAAAATGTCATTTTAATAAATGTCTGATTGTTCTGCTGACATATTTACTTCTACTATTTATCAGGGCCCACCAGACTGATAGATAACTGGGTGGCTAAGAACATGATTCACAACTAATTTGCATTATGGTTCGGTTCAATATATTATTCCAAATATCCCACCAGGCTGATAAATAACAGGGTGGCCAATAACTTGATTCCCAACTGATAAGCATCATCGTGTGGTTTCATGTTTTATTCCAAATACCCCACCAGGCTGATAGATAACTGGGTGGCCAATCATAGTTTATTAAACTGAATAAGGCATTGTTTAAATAAAGCTAATAACAATAAACTGTACCGAACAATACATTTTCATGTTCTGGCCTAAATTGTTACTATAGCAACGTAAAATGGTGTTTTTATGAAAAATGAGTACATCTGGAGCTCGATAACCCGAATTAAGAATATGCGTACTTGGATCTTTCTTAAAAACATTTTATGTAGCACAAGAAGTAAAATGCTACCTATCTTCAAATATTATAGGTTTTGAATAGCCGTGAGTATGGAAAACACATTACAAACTAGGTCATATGTCTTCAAGTCCTTCGATAATCTATCCCGTTACTATGACAACTAAACAATCACAAACACAATGGTTCTATTTTGGAGTTGTTAAGATATCATGCTGCTAAAGTGGTGACATTTAACTTCGTGCATAGACAGATCTTCAGACAATGAAGAAAGTCTTATTCTTAATTGGATAGCCACGTATAAAATTTTAAAATTGTGGACAGTCTACTGCTGGTCAGACCAAATTGATGTCCATAAAACTGTTTTAAAAGATGCAAAAACATTATGAAATTTATTTTGAAGAGAAAAAATGTTCGTTGTTATGGCAACCATTAAATTCTCGTGGTATTGTGAATTATTATCACAGAAAATATACCCAGAATAGTTTTAGGTCCAGATAAACAAAAACATTGAACATAAAATTGTGATTATTTTCTTATCTACCAGTTTAAGTCATTTTGGTGCTCCAAAAAACGGCATCAATGAGACGGTTCTTTTGAGCATCCACAGCAAATGTTTTGGCTGAGAAAACAAAGAAAATAAATCATAATTTATGTGCTCTTATCTGGAGACCTGATACCATAAATCACTTAATGTGCTCAATTCAACTACCCACTGGGCCTTGTCGCTAAGAAAACTAAAAATCTGGGTTTCCAACCAAACAAGACGCAATGCACCTGCTCAGATAAAGAGACTTGCTAGAACATTAAATGTTTGCATGTAGTAAGGTTGGCTGTTATATTCTAAGATAATGAATAACAAAGGTGCTTGTGAGACTATGCGGAGTCGCAGGCTGGACTGCCTCTTTATTGTTAACATGCAAAAGTCAGGTTTTCTCGCGGCAAGGCCTTCTAGTACACATGTATGTATCTATATTTACAAAGCAACAACATGATAACAAACTTTACATTTGTATAAACAAATCAACAAAACTGAAAATAAACAATATTGTTAAGGTGGTGTGTCAGTTATTCGCACCAATCACTGTGCGATTGTTTCCACTGAAGCCAGTTAGTTGGCTAGCCAGAGACATAATTTCTATAAGCTAAATTCTATATCACTTGAAGTTTTCATAATTCCTTCTATTCAACAAAGGTTTCAAAGTGGGGTTGTGTAGTTTTTATATCAGAACTTATTTAAGCCAAGGTCAAAATTCTAATCTAAGAATATAACAGTTAAATGTTAAAAAATAGTTTAGTTTCTGATGTTCAACGACCTTGCGGACAAATTTCTAGACGGAGCATGCAAAATTTTATCTCATAGTTAGGCCAGAATTTTTTTTTTTAGTTGATTTACGAACCCTCCTACTGTAATTTTCCGGAAAGTAGGAAAAAAATAAAATCTAATTTCTAAATTTTTTTTTTATTTTATCCGCCGACTCTAAATATTATTTTTGGGTTGAAAAAAAAAATTGAGGTTCTGTCTGTGCATTTTTGAGAGTGACACTGTTAAGTGATTTTCCTGTCCAGATTTTAACTAAAAAATGATGAAATATTTAAAGATAACCTTACTAGTTTTACTGTTTTTCTGGAGATATTAAAGGAAAAAAATCTCTGAAAAAAAAGCTCTGAAAATGACCAGTCAACTGGTCATTTTTAGAGCTTTTTTATTTATTTTTTTCGTTCCCCCGACCCTAAATCTTAAAAAAATCCCGTAAATCAACTAATAAAAAAAAATCTGGCCTTATTATGTTATGTAATTTGTCTTTAAGATATTTACCCCTATGACCATGAAAAGTATGAGATTTTTAGAATATGAAGATGAAAAGACACTTCACTCAAACAATTTGATGTTGTTTTGCTGCAATTTAAAAAACGGTTTAAAGTGATATATATTTTTTTGACTTTTGGAGGTTATGTACCTGACTAGTAATATTCTGTATTATTGAACTTTTTGGTTTCTGTAAAGGCGGCACCTCATGAATGCGTAATTAGGACTGGTCTACTTTAGACAGGTAATAGCTGAAAATTAGGTACGATTTTATTCGAAAGTAACTGTATCATTGTACCATTACACCTTAGTACAGACAGTAATGATTTAAACTTTAAAACGCCAGCAAAATAACTACTTTCGAAAGTGTATGTTTATTGTTTAACATCAGTAAAGACGCAAACAGTGTGGACCCAGATCAGACTGCTGAAATAGGAGCAGTCTGATCTGGATCTCCTTCAACATGTTCCAGCGAAAACAAAAAAAACATACGACTTTTTGTGAAATGCGCTTCAAGGGTTAATACGTGTGAGGTCAGTGTACATACGGTCAGTACATTCATGAAATGCACACACGTTTCCGTAGCTCAAAAGGCGTATTGGCTTTCACCAAATTATAAATAAAACCTGATTTCCCTTCCTTAGTAGATGAAATAGCTGAACCGCGCCCAGATATGAATATTAAAGTTGCCACCTTTACAGTAAGCGAAAAGTCTAATAATACACTGAACAGTTCTTTTATTTTACATAGGGAATATTCCTAACAAATAAACCAATGACACTCCTGGTCCAAGGTTTAGCTTTTTATTTCATGCCTAACTCACATGAGTTTGAACTGGTCATCTGTTTAAATTTAATGATGGAGACAAATGAACGAGGATATTCTCTCATTTATTAGTATTTTATGTGTTTGTGCCTTTATAACCCATTTAAGCTGAATATAATCTGCTATCTCTATCAGTAGGACAAGCCCATTTCTAGTTTGAGGGCTGTTGGTCGGTATTTTTCATTTGTATTCAAATTCTTATAGAACATTCTTTGAGCAAACAGTGGAGACCTTGATCAGATGCCCAATTTTGCAACGCTTGATCTGGGTATATGCTTTTTGCCTATGTCCCATAAAAAGGACGCTAGACTTATATGTGTTTAAGAGGTGAATCCATAATGTTTTGATAATATTTCAGATGTGGAAACGTTGAGACTGAGTTGAGCATGAAAAAATGTTTCATAACCTCGTGACCAGATAACATCAAAATGGTTCATATTTCAAAGCCTGTCCATGAATGAATTTTTCCCACATTAAACTCATTTTCATTTTATCTTTGCAACAGCAGGACGTGACATCACAAGTCATACATTATTCTGGAACTGGATACCCGTCAATTGAGAGAGTGTGAATCATTCCACTGTGTGGATTTCCTGTGCAGCTGATTCTTGCCTTGTACACCTGTCCCAGCAGAAAGTCGAATGTAATGCCATCAGAAGAAACGTTTGTCTGTTGAGAAAATAGCAGATAAATCAGTTCATACGGTATTGTGTCTTGTATCCGAGGTCAAGATAAATAAAATATGAGTAAAATGCTATTCTCTTTTCTTATCCAGTACGTGTCACATGCGTTTTGGATGCAAAGGAACGATCTTATTGAGACGGTTCTCTGTGAGAACAATGAAACTGGTCTAAAGCAACGGTTAATAATTTTAAAAAAAGCATTCCCAAAAAATGTATACTTTTAGCAATTTTTAAAATTAATTTATTGTAGAGAAACATATAAAATAAATAATGGTGTGTGAATTGTGGAAAATTGTGAGATCTATAATAAGCCGAGCCTCTTTGTGGCCATGTTTTTCTTAACAGATCAAATATACGAGGGTCAGTCAAAAATAACTGAGCCCTACCTCATAAAATTTGAATTAAGTAAAATGGATATATATTTGGATGATATTTCATTGAAGTTATATGTCATCTATTTAATCACCTAATTTATTTCTGTTGGTAGGCTTTTTGTAACGGTTGCTAGGCAACATAATATGACCTGTCAAAGGGGTGCGTTCACGCTGTGATACATCTAAATCTAAGCGTTGCTATGGAAACATTAATGTTAAAGCAAGGCTTTATTCACTGTCGTGTGATACCTTGAACGTGTACCTATTCAGTGTCACAGAACAGAATTCAACTGAACCCAAATTATAGATACTGTAGTAGTTTGATTTCAGAATGTATCAAATTTTAACTTGCCTTAAGTCCGATAATTTACCCCACCCACATTCATATTTACACAATTTTAATAGAAAACATAAAACATTAGCATAATAATGCTTTAACAGTACTGCATACACAAACCAACCCTCAGACATATTATGTTCCTTGATTTAAATGCACCTTTTTGTTTCCATGGCAACACAATCCTAGTGTATTTGAAAATTTGTGTAATTTTGACGATTTTTGTTGCTAGGCAACGCGTACACTCAAACTTCACCTAAACATTAACAAACTTAGTGTGATG
This sequence comes from Loripinus fragilis, assembly GCA_964019695.1. Classification (NCBI taxonomy): domain Eukaryota; kingdom Metazoa; phylum Mollusca; class Bivalvia; order Lucinida; family Lucinidae; genus Loripinus; species Loripinus fragilis. The sequence goes on from OZ026524.1 coordinate 16,037,139, forward strand.
AAAAGACAATATGATATATGTTATTCAAATGAGTGTCAAATATGCCTTTCACAAAAACTATCAAGCTCGCAAGCTTTTAAAAGACATACTGTAAAATTCTGGTGGCTGTAATCGTGAACACATCGATCTGACTGACGATCTTCAGTTGCCTAGCAACCATAATAGAAGCTTCACTAGGGTAATTTTTTAGGGTTAAAGTCTCTATGGCATATTATGCTTATTGAACATAATCATATTGGTTGTCTACAATACCAAACTAAAATGTTATGAGGTAGGGCTCAGTTATTTTTGACTAATCCTCGTATGTAGCTACTTTTGTGGAGCGTTACCTCTACAGTAACCATTTCTGACAAATCATTTTCAATTTTGACAAATGGTTTCAGAGGAGAGATTGTTTGCATTTTCTTATATACATGTAGCAACATAAGGGGAACAGGCCAGTTGTTTTGAATGGACCAAATTTGTTTTAGCTATATTGGTAGAGTCTTACCCAATTACTATTTCTGTCGAATCCTTCTCATTTCTTACCACAGGTTTAAGAGGAGAGGAGGTTTAAACTTTCTTACATAGGTAAACGAGGGAATCTGACCACGCTCCCTGGAGGCCTTGTTTTTGGACGGATCATTTTTCTTTTTTTCTCTTTTTGTAGATGGTTATCTAGTTACCATTTCTGCAGAATTGTTTTCAAATCTAACTACTGGTTTCAGAGATGATATTTTAAGATTCTTTTACATGGTTACATAAGGGAAAATGGCCACGCCGTCTGACGACCATGTTTTTGTGGATCAAATTCGTTTAAGCTACTTAGTAGAAGGTCATCCACTGATCATATGTACCAATGTTTTTTTTTTAATTCTGACCACCAGTTTCAGAGGAGAGGATTTTTGAAATTGTGTTTTCGAAATATGCCACGCCAATGGCGGTCATGGTTTAAGTGGCGTTTCGCTGGCGGCCCAACATTGAATCCTGGCTTGGTCGCTTTGTGATTGTTCAGGGGATCCGGATCAGTATTGCTAAGAAACCTTATATTTTGTGATTTTTCAGGGGTGGTCCAGACCCTCTGTTCCCCCCACTCTGGATCCGCACAGGATCGAACATTCAAATGTGTACCCACGTGGAAGGCCTCATTATGTTCCTAGGTTAAAATTTTCAGAGAACCAAGCCTAGGCTTAGATATGCCACCATATGCTCACTTGGCATTGGTAGGGGCGGACTGTTTCTAGAAGATTCGTCAGGTGTGTGGGGGCGATCCAGGGCTTAAAATATTACGTTTTTTTTCAGCATCAACTTATTTTACAGAGAGGAGAGGGGTCCGTACCAGGATTTCTAAGAAACATATACCCAGTATACAAAACAGGACACCGATGTTTCGCCAGTGACGTACGTAGCACAATATATTTGTAATACCAGTAATTCGGAATAGAAAAAGTTCAATATTCAAACAAATTAGCAAATTATTGCAATGAAATTATTTTGATAATGTGTTATCGATAATGATACATAGTTATCACGTCTTTACTTAACCAAAAAGGAAGTAACTCTATATCACCACTTTTTATATCATCATTTGTGGCAGAAGTAAAATTATGTTTTCCCTTTCGGTCATGATGTTATTTCTATATGAAAACATCCTGTCTTCTCGCGAAGAATCCCATTTGAACTCTTTTAAATGGGTCTCATCGAGGCGGTTCTTTTGAATACCCACCACATATGTTATGATGAAAAGTACCGTAACTAAACGATTTTAACAAGATATGATTGTAATCTGCCGATTATAAAGTCTCCCAAACCAGCCCCAAAACACCACACATCCCTAGGGAACACCCTGGACATGTTATTGAATGTGTCTTATCAAAAGGAGCATTGATATATATGGTTTATGTATGGGGATATGAACGCTTTGGGAGATAATAAGCCTTTTATAAAATGGGTGGGGCATGGCCAGGCTCACCGCCGTGAGACATCCTGCTCAGTGTTATTGAATGAGTCTTATCATAAGGAATAACATTGTATATGGTTTTGGGGTGGGAATCTGAATAGTTTTCAATATATAGGCCCTTTCATGAAATAAAGGGGGTGGTGCATGCCCCCCTACCCCCGGGACATCCTGGTAAATGTTATTGATTGCGTTTTATCATAAGGAATGTTATTATATATGGTTAAGTGGTGATGATCTAAGTGGTTTCCAAGATATTAAGCCTTTTTTGAAGTGAAGGGGGTGGGGCATGCCCAGGCTCACCCACGAGGACATCCTGACCAGAGTTATTGAATGTCTCTTACCATAAGGAATTACATAATTTGTCATATGACTGGAGAGATTGGCCCAATTGTCTTCGTAAATCTCTATGTCTACCTGAAAACTGGTCTAAACTGGCCAACAGGTTGATATAGGATGAAAACCAGCTCAAACTAGTTTCCAGAAGTTATTATTTTCGACTCTTTTCAAATATCACCTTCTAGAGAGCTACAATAGCATGATGAGTATAGAACTAGCACGGGCTGCATGAAATTGGCGTGATTTTCTGTTTCACCTCCCAACAGGTAAATTAAAGACTTTAATGAATTATAACTACAGTTTTTGTTTTGTGTTTTCATTTTTATTTGTTTGAATGAACGAAATTAAAAAAAAGTTTTTATGATTATACTTTACATTCCGCATTCGAAGAATTTATATACATTTCAAAACGCGAAATACTAAATTGAAATATTTTAATAACAGTCGCTAAAGCTTGTGAGAAAGTCATTTGGTTGAACATGACGTCAACAACAAAAGTGAAAGTAGAAAATGGAAAAGGTCATATATAACAAAGCAGTTATTGACTTGAATTTGGTATCTACTGGTTAATTTCGACCTAAGACGGATCAAAGGTTAGACAAGTCGATGGTGTAGCACGAGATATGGAAATCTGGATGAAATAACGGTTTTAATTTCTTACATGTTTTCAGTTCAACGTCGATAGTGCGAGTTTGGAAATAACTGTTACAGTCTGAGTAACCTTTCACGTGCTTCTGCGTAAACTCTTCCAATCTTTGATCCGTCTGAGGTCAAAATTTACCAGTACCCTTAAAACTGATATTCACCGTGGCCTTGTTGCCACGGTGAATATCACTTTTGGGTAGATAAATCCTCATGTCTAAGTCATTGAAGTCAATAATTGTATAATATGGTTTAGGGGTGGGGGAGTGAGTTATAAGCCCTTGCATGAAATGAAGGGGTGGGTCTTGCCCCGGTACATCCCCGAGGGACATCCTGGTAAGTGTTATTGCATGCATCTTATTATAAGGAATATAATATATATGGTTAAGGGGTGGGAAACTATATAAGTCTAAGTCATTGAAGTCAATAATTGTATGATATGGTTTAGGGGTAGGGATCGGAGATATAAGCCCTTTCATGAAGTGAAGGGATAGGTCTTGCCTCAGCACATCCCCGAGGGACATCCTGGTTAGTGTTATTGCATGCATTGATATTATAAGGAATATAATATATATGGTTAAGGGGTGGGGAACTACACGGTTTCCGAGATATTGAGCATTTTATGAAGTGAAGGGGGTGGGGCGTGCCTGGGCACGCACCAGGAAACTTCGTGGTCACTGTTATTGAATGTGACTTTTCATAAGAACCAAGAATATAATGGTTTAGGGGTGGGGATCTGACTGGTCTCTGAAATATATGGATTGGGCCTAAGCATGCCTACAAGTCAGCGACTGAGTCCGGGATTTCAAATTTCAAACTTTGTCGCAAACTTTCTATTAATATATATCATATCAAACAATGTCAGAACAATCCGTGAGAAATAGTCCGGACAAAATTTGGGCTGTTTCCGGCACGCCCGTGGGCCAGCCTTAGAGTCCAACATTTTTAGTTTGCACAACTGCACATCCATATCTACCATGTCCCCAAATTTCAGAACAATCCGTCCAGTGATTACCGAGACCTCAGCGGACACAACTTGGGCAGAAAGAAAAAGAAGAGGAGGAAGAATAAGCGCAGCAAAAACAAAAAGTCTCACACTTCGTTTGGGAGACGTTATTATGGACTCTTATCTGGAGGCCTGGAGTATTTGGACCAGCCCGTGCGATACTTGTACTTATCGCACATGCCTAGCGTTACAATTGCAGCCAACCAATGGGACTACATTTTATATAGCTTTAGCTCTGGTCATCCACCATATTTGCGTTTCAGACAAGACAGCGTTCATCAGAGAGCATTAAATCCAATATTTTTCTCATTACAGCACGTCATCGGTAACTTCCCTTGCATCATAAAAGATACCATGAACAAGTCAACGTAAGAGGTTTTTTTATTTCAAATTTAATTTCGAAGGAATGATATAAAACTAATAAGAAATGTACAATCTAGTGCATGTACTAGAGATAATAATCTTAGGACACGACACGACCGATGAAGAAACATGTATACAAACAGTAGACAATCCGAACACAAAGTGTGAAGATCTATCATGACATATGGGTTGAATATAAAGTAGAAGGGCTATAGATTTGTAAATATGGAAAGTGAGAAATTCCATTGTCAGTTGAGGGTAAAAATGCCAATTTTCAATAAGTGAAGAAACAACACATTAGAACACTGTAAACTACTGTCCTGCCAGCCAAAAGTGACAGTCACGTCATGTTTTGCTTACAAAGTTATTAGGGACTTAGAATCGATAGATCACTTGTGCGTTAATTCTATCCGCAGGATAGGATTAATACGTAAGAGATCTATCGATTCGCGTATGCTCAAGTGAAGTGTACACGTTAGTGTTTTACTCAAAAGTTACGTCACTGTCACTCTTGGTTGACACGACAGTAAACGCTTATTAGCTCTTCTCATTCTGTTGTTTTCCCATGCATGCACGAACTCTTTTAGATGAACGGTTAAACTCTTAACTGACAGTTTGTATGTTGTGATATTAAACAGTTTCTGACTTCGATAAGGTAGACATAAGGATTTATCTACCCGAAAAAGAGGTAGGCCGAGGTGAATATCACCTTTAAGGATAGATAAATCCTTATGTTTACCGAAATTGAAGTCAATAACTGTTTTGTTATATGACTTTTCATTTAAGAATGAAAGTTTTGCTACTTTCACTTTTGTTGTTAAAGACGTATTCAACCTTCAATCTAAGACATCTAAGAACTTTCTCACAAGTTTTAGCAACTTTTATTAAAAGCAATGAATATTAATTTTCTTAATGAGTAATGTAAAATTTAGTCATAAAACTCTTGTTACATTTTATTTATTCAAACAAAGATAAATGAACAAACATAAGAAAACAAAAGTGTTGTTAAAAGTCATGAAAGTCTTTTATTTACCTGTTGGGAGATGAAACAGCAAATCATGTCAATTTCATGCAACACATGCTAGTTTTATACTCCTCATGCTATCTTTAGCTCTCCAGAGGATGATATTAGAAAAGTGTCAAAATATTTACTTCTGGGGACTAGTTTGAGCTGGTTTACTTGTAATACTAATTTGTAGGCCATTTACACCGGTTTATAGGTAGACATTGAGCTTTCGGAACCTGATTTCTATGGTGACTTGGTGTATAAGTTGAAGAAGATTGTTGGCTCTAATAATTTTTCAGCGCAGTTCATTAAAATAATTTCCCATTATAAAAAGATTGGCTATAACATTAATGTATTGCAACAGACTGCATGCTTGGTAGTCAACCCAATCACAGTTGGCAACTTTGCTTTCCTCTTTAATTGCACGCCGGTAGGTCGGACTTCAGACTCTATGATGGTTCCGACTTAAAGACTTATCTATTGATGAGATGGTAGGGGCCTGATGCTTTGGCTGTTTGTCGGGCCCTCCGGGGTTTACCTGTTGGATTTCTTTTGCTCCGGTATTCAGTTTAATTTACTGTTGAGTCCTTATCCTTGCTTTATCTCCTTGTTATATCTTGGTTTATATGTTTTAGGAGATGATGCATTGATAAGTTAGGGGTCTTTCATGCAAACCAAATATCTATGTGTCTTGATCCACATCTGAATTAAGGGTGAGGTTGGCGCCGTTAAACCGGTTAAGCCCTCCAGTAAAATATTTTACTGACCGTTCCAAGGCGGTACTTCTTTTGTGGATCTTTTATGTTTTTGTTCTGTCTTGTGTTTGCTATGTTTTGTGCGCGTCTGTTTATATGTGCTTCGTGGTCACCTGCTGGGGAAAGGGCTGACCTCTTGGCTCTCGTTTGTGGTGTCTTCTGTGAGTTTGTCACTTTCCCATTGGTATCCTGGGTCAGGTGTGGTACTTGATTGTATCGATTCCTGATCTTTGCAACCTTACTTACTTTTATGAAAACAAGTTGAGCAAATCAGAAGACAGGTTTCTCTCCAGTCATATAACAATACTATTTATACTCCTCAAATAAATTAAAAGACCAAGACTTTCAAACGTGGGTATAAATACCTCAAACATTTAAATTCTTCAAAATCTGGCCCAAATTTTTTCAAATGTATATGCCCCATAAATTAAGAATCAATGTTATTTATTTCCATGCCTAAATAATCTGGAAAAAACGGATAAGTCTGATACGACTGTGTCTCAAATACACATACCGTGTCTCAAATGCACATACCCCAAAAACACACTTTCAAAAGGCAGTGGGTGGGGTAATGAAATTTCCTTGTGGTCATTTTGAAAGTGACATAAATTTTAACTTTGCAGTAAAGTGATAAACTTTCAATGCGAAAATGTTCTTCGAACAGTTGAGGAAACATTTAACCTCTGAGTTTTTTTGGGGGGTATTTTTTTTTTTTGAAACCAATGTTTATTCTAGGTCTAGGTCATCAAGAATCAGATCTTCATTCTTTGCCTTTGAAAGTAAGAAGGCTGACCTGATGAATTATACAAACATTGTCACACACAAACGCCAAAACAAACTATCTGAGCAAATGAGCTGGTCATGAGTTCACTGTCCGAACAGGCAATTTTCTCTTACGGTGGTTGGTATCAATGGAATGAAAACCCCATAAAATCATGTGTAAAAGAGATAAAAAACATTATTCATGCAACTAATGCAGTTTTATTGTCGATAACCCAGAAACAAAAAGGCTTTCCAATACAATAAGGTCAAGTTTTAAAATGACACAAAATTCATGTTAGTACCATTTTCTACCGTTTACTTTCTGCTGTTGCATTTGGCAGTGAATGACTCAGGGTGACTCAAGATGTCAGGGTTATAAAATCAACTTTTAAAATCAACTTTGAAAACCTCTGAATTTTGTAAGCATATTCGAATTGAATAAGATAAAAGGAGACATCTTGAAAAGACAGATATTATTAATGCAAGGCAATCTGATAATGCTTTATTCCACCGTCTTATACGCAAACAAAGAAGACAATGTCATAAATTCACCGATGAACTTAATGTTGGGCAAAGTACATACTCTGATGAAAACATCATAGATGGATGGTACAAGCATTTAAAAGGACTCGCGACTAAAAATGTGAATGAGAACTTTGACCTAAAATTCCTGAAACAAGTTCAAGAAGAAGTCCAAGTAATATATACGAATTGTCTTGACTCTAGTGCAAAACCAGAACCTGTTACAGACAAGGAAATAACAGATGCAGTGAAGTCCTTGAATCGAGGGAAAGCCCCAGACGCATTTGGAGTCACCGCGGAGCATATATACTATGGAGGACGAGATGTCATTAATAGTGTCAAATTCCTGATCAACAGTGTTCTCTTCAATAAGGAGGTACCTTCAGATATGAAACTTGGTGTGTTGAATCCAATATTTAAGAACAAAGGCAGTAGTAAGGACTCTCAAAATTATAGGGGTATTACTATAACACCAGTTCTCACAAAGATCTTTGAAACAATATTGAAAGCTAGAATGCAACCAATATTAATGGAAAGACAAAATTCACTCCAACGAGGATTTACAGAAAAGTCATACCCAATGAATTGTGCCCTGTTGGAAGAGGAGTTTTACTGAAATAACAAAGACTTAAATAAACCCACAAACGTTGCTTTCATGGATGTCAAGTCGGCCTTTGATGTTGTGGTTCATGAGAACTTGATGAGAAAGCTGTACCATAATGGTGTTGGTGGCCTCAACTGGCTCTTGATCAATAGTCTCCATCAAGAATCGTTAACCTCAGTAAAGTGGCAAGGACAATTATCTGAATCCTATGTAAACGAACAGGAGGTCCGGCAAGGTGGTGTGTTGAGTACTGATCTATTCAAAGTCCATGATAATGGTCTACTAGACCGAGTCCAACATTTTGGTAGAGGTGCTAAGATTGGAAAGATTGGGATTGAAGCGCCTGCCTGTGCCGACAATACAACATATCTCAGTAATGATGCTGAAAGTCTCTAATTTCTAATAAACATCAGCAAAGATTCTAGTGATATGGATGGTTATATCCTGCAGGAAATCAAGAGCGATGTACTCAAAATGGACAGTATCAAAAATAACCCAGAAGGAGAAACCTGGAAAATTGGGGATAAAGACATGCCAGTCGTTGAACAAACCACACATATGGGAATACCCCGCTCCTCTTCGGACCAGGAAATGCATGCAGTCGAAACAAATATACAGAAAGCTAGGCGTACAATGTATAGCCTTATGGGTGTCGGTCTACATGGCGAAAATGGTCTTGACCCTGAAACCGCCTTCCACCTATTGCAAACATAAGTGTTTCCGGTCTTATATTATGGAATGGAAATTATAACCCCAACTGGCAAAGCCTTGAATCGACTTGAAGTACAACAGAAAAAAAATACTGAAGGAAGCTTTGTCCCTGTCAACGAACGTGGCAGATCCGGCAGTTTATATAATCTCGGGTGCACTTCCCGCGGAAGCCATGATACACAAGAGAATTCTCTCGCTGTTTGGAAATATAACTAGACTTACAGAAAATGCAATAGAATACAATTTAGCCAAGAGACAATTAGAAATTAAAACTTTTAAAAGTCATAGTTGGTTTATTGTGGTGAAGAAAATACTTATACAATATGAGTTGCCTGATCCTGAATCGCTACTTGATAACGTGCTAGAGAAATACGCTTGGAAGAAACGTTTCCGCACAGCTATCAATAAATACTGGACTGAAAGGATCGCGACGCAGTCAAAACTATACACCTCACTGAAACACCTGTCCAAAACCTATGTTATTGGGAAATGTCACCCTGCAGTGAGACCTTATTTGCATAGTGATAGAGACATATATACAGAATTCCAGTCAAAAATAAAGTCTTTACCGGGACATATATACTCCAAACAAACAGAGCTAAGTTCAATCAGAATGATGTGTATCCTATCTGCCAGCTATGTCATAAATGTGAAGAAACTCCCCAGCATTTTATTATTGACTGTGAAGCTTTGGCAGAAGATAGAGATTCCATACTAAATGACTTTTTAACTGTATTGAGAAGACTGCTAGATATATATCCTCAAGCTGCTGATTATTCGCTGCTCCAATTACTGATTGACAGCAGTTGTCTGATTGATACTGATACACGTGTACAAAGTGACATTTTAACCCAAATAGACTCTCTACATTATCATAGTAGACGCCTGATGTATAAAAATACATGCATCCAGATACAGTAAGCTGCAAATGGTACCCAGGCGTAAAAAGAAAACGATAGTGCAGCAACACACACGGTGGCAGAGCATTTATATTTCTCATATTTACTGAGATTAGATGGTAGACAGTTTGATGATGTTTCAACACTTGTGTACATAAACTGTTATACGAGGTGGTGGATTAACTGTATATATTCATTGTGTGGTGTGGATATTTTAAATTACTCGTGGCTTTTAACGTGTGCACTGTAACATTTTTAAATATCAAAAGTTTTACGAACCCTTACTCAAGAAGATTTTACTGGTATATCCCAGGTGTGCCTATAAAGGCAGAATTTATTGAACAGAACAGAAGTGGTTCTACACAAAATACATCACTTTTCTAATTGATAATACTAGTCCTTTAAATATTCTGAGGAGTATATCATGATGCATTTCAACCATGAAGATTTGTTTTCATCCTTACAAGCAACGATGAACGGCCACATTGTGTATACAAACGAGCCTGTGTGGGTGCACGGGCTGCATGTGTCTTAAATGCTCGCCAATTAAATAAGTACCAATATGTTAATGTGATGGTTATATTCACAGCTGGCCATGTAACATTTGAGCCGTGACATGAGATTTCCAACAATGTGGTATTTTGACAAGTGTAGACTCAGACCAGCCTGTGCAACCCCCTTTTAGGCTTCGAAACTCCAAATGGTACTCAGTCAGTAGCTTAACAGTCATAGAATATTCAAGCGACTAGCAAAGGCTCTGATCAGACTGCGCAATGCGCAGGCTGATCTGAGGCTTTGCTGGTCGCACAAACCACATTGTTGGAAATCTTATGTCGCGGCTCATTTAATTTAGGGTAAAGTCATGTAACTTCGGACATAATGTAAATTCGGACATACATTTGCAAACAGTGTAAATCCAGATGAGACGGTCTCATCAGGATTTTCGCTGTTTGATTAGTTAATTTAGTTTTATTCCAATAATTGTAATATGAAATAAGCAACCTCGCTGTCCGAATCAAACTGACCGTCCAAATTTAACCGTCTTTAACCTACTTACCATCACGTCACGGTTCTCAACTTCCATATCATTTACAAATACATCTACTGTATCTTTACCTGAAAATAAAAATCACCATCACCATCATCATCATCATCATCATCATCTGAAACAAGTGTTTCTTGATACAAATAATTGGATATATATGCAGTTTATGGTGACTGTGGTTACTGTCCGTTCTTAGACGGCGATTCTGTTGCTGTGCTCCCGCTGTGTGGGACCTGTTTATTTTGGTCCTCGTTTAGTAATCTAGTTCTTATATCGTATTAAGATAAACTCGGGTAAATTCGGACAATCGGTAAATTCGGACAGCGACAATGTTTCTTTCATTTTTTAATTTTTGGAAAAAATAAATTAGATAAACAAACAGTGAAAATGCTGATGAGACGGCTCTTAATAAGCCGTCTCATTTTTGATTTTCACTGTTTGCCAATGTATGTCCTAATTTACCCGCTGTCCGAAGTTACCTGACTTTTCCTAGTGTCCTTTATAAGTGTCACCTCGTTGGGTAACTTTACTTTAATTGTCTTCGTCTGGACACACCATGGTCATACTCAACTGTTTTTATCGAACACATATACAAATTTACGATATATTTGCCTAAAGAATTTGGTTTTCATTCAAAGATGGTTTTATCATAGGACGTTACTGTTATTCAATCGAATTGGCAGAATGTTCAAAATGGTGGACACAAATGTATAAAAAAGCAACTACTACCGCTTCCCGTGACGTATGCTGAAATGAGTGACAAGAACGAAGCCAGAAAACTAACCAATCTATAACAAAATGTATATTTCACACACAACCATTTTGTATATGAGTAACTCATTGGAATAAATTTCAGGTTAATACGAGGATAATAATAATAATAATAATAATAATAATAATAATAATAATAATAATAATGATAATAATAATAATAATAATAATAATAATAATAATAATAACTTCGTTCCTCATTTCAACATAAGGAGATGAAAACGAATAATTTCAAGAATGATTAAAACATACCACTTGCTAAATATAGTACAACTGTGTAGGGGGCGCCATTCACGAGAAAAGACCAACATTTACTAACGTCATCTGCAAATGGGTCATCATCCTCAAGCTGCTGAAGCTCCGCCTCCTTCTTCAAGCGCCTGAAAATAAAGTTAACCATTTTTAAAAGTTAGATACTATTAGTATAGGTTATAGGTCATAGATGTATATAACAATTATAAAGGAAATACGTTGGAACGAGCGTAGCGAGTGAACCACTTAATTTCTTCATAATTGTAATATATAATCTTTGACCTACTTGTAGTTTTCTCCTCCCTTTTCCTGACTGCTCCTTTGAAATGGTGGCATTTCCTTAGTGATTTATTTAATAGGTTTTACAAATATTGACAAACTATTCGATTAAGTTGGACAAAAGTTTATATTACTGTGCAAACTTTTATGTTGTTTCTCAGTGGTATTGAAATTGAAGACTTTATTTCCAAAACAAGACTTTTATTTAAGAAATAGATCAGCTCTAGCAGTGAATTCTTGTATAATAATTCACTGTTTGGATGTCAGTTGTAAAGAAGTTCAAATCACGAGCGCGCAGCACGAGTCGTTTATCTTCGTACAACTGACCGACAAACAGTGAATTATTACTCAACAATTCACGCACTAGAGCTTATCTATTTCGATTCTAACACACAATACATGTAGCAAACACATTTGAAGTCTTCAGTTTCTTCCAACTTTCCGCCATTGCACTGAAGAAATCCCGCCAATAGTTGGACTGTGTCGCATACGTTAACATGTATTTGTAACGTCTTTCAAGAGTAAACACAACGTTACACCGTCTAACGCCACGACTAACGTCATTTTGCAGTGAATTTGACGTCAGCTAGTGCGTGCTTTCAAAAACGATACTATATCGTTTGATATATCGAGGTGTATTAGAATAATTCTTAAAAACAAAACTTTTAATTATTCTCTTATCCATCTCCCGGTCAATATCCATGGTTATATTATAAACATTTTTCATACGTGTTCCTGACGAGCAAAAATCCATAACCGTATCACATAAAAATTAAAAGCCAAGCACCGTTGCACGTAGCCCGAGTTTTCTCTAACGTTTAGTGGCAAATATCAAAATATGGAAAAGCCACTTAAACATCAGAGAAGGCTCGGATTACGTTGCACGAAGAAAAATATCCAGGATTAAAGTAATCTTCCCGCCCTTCCCATAAAAATAAAATGGTTGCTCCCTAAGATCGGTAGGAAAAAGTAATGTTTTATGACATTGATGACGTCCCGTATGAAGCAAAATTAAGAATGATGAAACGGCATTGACATAGCTTGTTTAAATACTCATCTACATTTGTATACTAGTTTTAATACAAAATATGATTATGCATTACTTTCATAAATTAAAATGAAGACGCCCATGCGCGGATCCAGAAAGTTTTGTCAGAGTGGGGTCCAAATTGAAAAGGTAATGTTGTTATTTTTTTTTTTATCTTTTTACGTTTTTTTATTCTCTCTTTATTTTAGTTGATGAGGGGGCACAGGATCCAAATACAACTTTAAATGGGCCTTCATCGGCCCGCCAGCAACACGCAATTTAAATGACGGGGGTCCGGACACCCTGCCCCCCCCCTCTGGATCCGCGCATGGACTTCCGTGGATATGTGAAACTAAGGTTATTATCTTTGTCTCTCGACTGAATATAAATCTCAGAAAAAAATGTATATGAAAATATAGCAATCACAGTTATTTTAAAATCAAAATATTCATTTATAGTAGATTATATAAAATAATATTTAGTGTAGATTTTCACCATGCCTATTCATCAGAGAGAATACACACTTATATATTTATTTTTGACGTTTATAATTGTTTCCTCATGCCAGTCTTATCGCGCATCTACTGTCCCACCAACCAAGAGTGACAGTGATGTCATGTTTTGTTTACAAAGTAATCAGTGGCTTACAATAGACAGATCACTTGTGTATTAATCCTATCCACAGGATAGGATTAATACACAAGTGATCTATCGATTCGCGTTAGCTCAATCGGAGGGTACAAATTAATGTTTTACTTAACAATTGTAAACAAAATATTACGTCACTGTCACTCTTTGCTGACACGACAGTACCATGTCTACTGTTCTACCGTCTATTTTCCGTGAAACTGATACTGATTCTGAAGAGAATTGCTAAGCCTAGGCGTTGGCTATTTAATAGATACAATCAATAAATCAATCTGCTTTACGTACAAACATGAAAAGATATGTTCAGATTTTCTCAATAGACGTAACGATAACTGAAATCAGAAAACCCGGTAAGCAGAGCAGATCGGTGTGCTATCGCCTAGCTTCTTGTAGACATCTGTTATATATCGTAATTTAAATCGACTAATTGACGTCATGGCTATATTTTGATATTGTTTGCGAATTTGGCTCACTAATTCAAGCTCCACCTGAAAAATACATTATAAATTATGAAACTGTGTATGCGACATTCATTGAGCTGTTTATCCAAGTGTAACGTATTGTCTATACTGTTGGACAATTAAGGTTCCTATCACTGGGCATTCCTAGTCTACTACAACCACTTTTAATGTTAACTTACACGTACCATTTTACATTGTAATACTTACACATTCATGGTTGTGATAAAGCCTTATGTTAGTATACAAAGCCTTTGACTCGTCTGTCCGTCCGTCGTGTATACATTTATAGCCGGATTTCTATTCAAGGGCAATTTCGGATAATTCCCAATGCACACCATTCCTGCTTCGTCTTTCCGACCATTTACGATTTCGGATCAATACAGTTTTCAGATACTGTTTTGCCAGATGGATATTTCCACATATTTTTATAGACAAAAGTAACTCAACCTATTGATCCTTCATCAGAACTGATCGTCTTAGCATTAAATACAGATAAATAGAACAGGCGACATCAACAATGTTTTTTTTTCACCCTGTATGCGAATACGAATATGGTCGATACTCGGATTGTCTGTCCAATATGTACTCATATTTCGAGCCGCGCACGACATGACATCGTGGCCTAGTGGTCAGCGTGACAGACTTAGGAACCAGAGGATCAGGGTCGATTCCAGGGTGGACACTATTATTATTTTTTTTCGCCTTGTAATGCAAAATTACTTCATACAAGTAATATGGAATTATATAAATGACAAAAAATGCACTCCTGAACGTTTTATATTGAATTATCCATGAAATTTGTGGGGGTGGGGTTAAATTTGGCCCCCCGAAAGATAGATAGTCTGGTGACCCGCGATTTTTTTTTATTTTTACTAAAATGTCAAATGATAGTTCATGAAATGAAAACAAAAAAAAATAAGATTTTTATTGTCAGATTCTTTAATATATGATTTACTCTAAAAATCGAAATCCTCTTTGGGGGGGAATTATCAAAATATATGATCATACAATATCTTGGGAAACAAATCATTTTTCACATTTTCTAGAAAGCTTTAGGTCATGAGCAATAATCAAAACTAAAATAAAGAAGTTGGATGGCGATTACAAATTTTTTAGCTTAATATACTTAAAGCCATTAAAAACGCAACTGATACAAGTGTTATTTTTCCTATAAATATCGGCTTGATACACTTTGTTTCTAAACTAACAAGCGTCCCTAACGTAGGAGAACATTTTACCAAAACTTTAGCTCAATTGCACACTTCTGCCTAAACATTTGGTGAAAAATGACTTATTCATCAAATTGTTTGGTAACCATATTAAATCTTGAAAATTGATTCAATTTTAGCGTGCAGGTACTGCGTTTCACTCAAACAAACAAAAAAACGATTTACAGCAAAAAAAAAGTCAATTTGCTGGAAGGACCTAAAATTTATGTTTTATATGTCATTTTTCGTGATTTTTTCCCAAAATTTGAGAAATCGCTAAAGCTTCAATTAAACTGAATCATTTTAAAAATTGGCATACGTAAGTTGTAAGGTCACATCCTATGGTTATCATTTAGCGCATTATTTACCGTCGAAAGTGTCGCTTTTTCGTTAACTTCCGGTTTTCATGCTGAAACTTTGATGGTCATTTTAAAGGCCAAAACTTCAAGAAGAAAAAAATCTGTTGCGTGTGCATAGAAAGTAGAGCAATGTTGAAAATTTCCGAAAGTTTGAATCCAAAAGAGCCATTCATAATGAAGATCTGATATCCAGATCAATAAGGTAATTTTGCAGTTTTTGTGTCGAAGTTCGGGTTGTGTCCCTTTATCAAAAAATACAGCCTAGCTTATCTAGACTGCTTTATCTGCACCAAAAGAGTATTGGCTTGATATCGCAACCATAGGTTTATGCTTTTAATTTATTAGAATTATAAAATAGCATTAAATCTCGAGTAAGTTTATACTGTAAAAGTTGCGTTTTTACTGGCGTTAAGTATATTAAGGACTCGGGTTTTTTTATTCAGAAAATTTGTAAAATGCTGAAAACTTAATGTGGGATTATGAAAAACTGAGCGTGGTGACATATCCTATTTATTTCATAAAAACAAACTGTATGCAAAGAATAAAATATATTTTAATGTGGGAAGTATTAACCGAAATTGCCATTAACTATACGAACTACAGCTTTCTAACTTTGAGGCGCGCAATGTCTCAGTTGTAATGTTTTTGAGATCGAAGGCGCGCTAGTTCCAGACTAATTGAATGCACCGCGTTGTGTCCTTAAGCAAAAGGCTTTATTCACTGCTTCGGAATGGACGCTGTGCCCTTGGGCGAAACGCTTTATCCTCTGTCTAGTATTGGTTCAACCCAGGAAGACAGACAAACGTTCTGACACGATTGCAAAAAGTGTTGACTGGGATGTAAAGCATCAACACAAACATTCTGAGTGGAGTACATGAATAAATTAAAAAAAAAAAACCGAAAAACACTATTGCATGAGTAATGATTGTTGTTAAAGAAACAAATGCCATCCCGGCATGTGGGCGGGGGCACGTTCATTCACAAACACAATTCCAAGCGTTCTCTATTATAATAACAACGATCTTGTTTATCATAGTGAGTGCCAGGAGTTATTTATTTAGTGAAGTGGATAGAATTGGTCGTTACTCATGCCGCTATCACACTGAGGCGCTGTCACAATGAGACATTCGGCAAGTACGTTGGCGTCCGATAAATAAGTTAGAGTCGTTTTAGTAGAAACGTTGTCACCAAAAGCTTACTTTTGAAATATTTAAATTGCAGACAACTGATAAGATTTACGAAAAAAAAAACTGTACATGTATGAAATGGGTTCACCCATTTATGGCCTAATGGTATTTCCCACCCTTATACATTGGACACATTCATATCAAACTGAAGGGTTATTGGGTTGTCATTTTCAGTTCCAAGTACATTCTGCAAGCAAACAGTGCCCTGATGACCTAGGATTAAATGTGTGAATGCTGGTATCCGACATATGCGGCGTCTTTCGTTCCTAATTGTGCTCCGAGAAACCAGGTGCATTTTTCACCATGTATAACGAGAATGAGAAGACACAATTTAAAATTAATCAACTACTGAAAGGGCTTCCGGTTGTTCTATTTTGTTGTGAAATTCAATCACCGTATAAAATGTGAAACAAGTATCAACTAACATCGGTTTCACATGCAGTACAAAAACTGAGGCGAGTTCAACAGTTCGAGTGCTCGGCCGAGCGCTTGTCAGTGTTATCATTACATTGTTGAATGATAGCGAGCGCTCGCTCAATAAAAAATGGCGGCGCCCAGTAACAAACAAATCAAATCCCCCCAAATGGTTGGAAATCAAAGCAAAACACCGTCCTACCTTCAGTTTAAATTGTTCCATTTCATATATCCACACAAAGAAACATACATCGTCATTCCGAAAGTTGAATCTGAAAATATTGCGTGCAAAGTCCCTCTTGAAAACCCATTATTGTTTTGGTAACCATCTTTGATTTTCGGGCGATACACCTATCGACTTGAATAGCGAGCGCTTGCAAGCACCTTCGCGAGTGCTTGCGTTCAGGGAGAAAGCATTAGATAGCACTCCAGGCGCTCGCATTGTTGAACACGCCTCTGGTTTTATGATCTTGTCATGGTATGCGTGTTTATGTCTATGTCTCGTTTTACGACACTCTTTCAGCCATGAAACATTATGTGTAGAATGACCGAAAAACATAGGGAGCGCAGTGGCTCAGTGGTAGAGTGCTTGACTCAAGACCGAAGGGCCGTGGGTTCGAGCCTCACCGGCGTCACTGCGTTGTGGTCCTTGAGCAAGACACATTTATCCTAGCTTAGTACTGGTTCAACCCAGGAAGATCCGTCCCTATATAACTGAAAGATTGTTGATGGGACGTAAAGAATCAAATCAAACAAACAAACAAAAATGACCGAAAAACAGAATATGAAAGATTGAATATAGGCAGAGAGATGTTATGTAAAATGAAAATGTACAGATATAATAAATAGGATTTTAATTAGGTGAAATGAAAAAGGAATAATAAAAATAAAATAAAAATAGAAAATGAAGAATGAATAAATGTTTCCCAGTGCACTTTCACCACTCTAAATAGCCAAATCCAGCTGCCCGTGGGGCTTAAGTGCACCACGCCCACCGGTACAGCTCTATCCTTCACCATAGCTAATACCCTGCTTGATGAAAACCAAGTCAGGAGCCTCAGCAAAAGATTCTGGGATTTTTTCCAAAGTGGGATTTGAAGCAGTCACAGGATATGAAGATCTGCCTGAACTTGTTAATCAGTAGCTAATTCTTGTCTTTGCTCTTGCCGATATAAGGTGCAAGTTCTTGTCCATATCTGCAATGAGGTCGATCTCTTACACGATTCAGACACTCAATTTCTTGCACACCGGATAAGGATACATCTATTTGAGAGTTTACCCTTGGATAGAAAATCTTATCTTACCCATCCTATCTTACACAGGACGTCATATAACGACATCATTTGAAATTGCTTCTTATCGTATTCAGGGACTTCTGGAAGCTTATTTTAAAATAAATAAATACAGTGGTGAGCAAGAAAAATAATCCGTTATTCGTGTGAGGGTAGGATAGAAAAATCCGTCCCTACGGCAAGCTTCGTGATGTCAAACGGCGATCCTCGGGACCTATTTTTCTATCCTACCCTCACACTCATGATACAACCTTATAGTACTACGACCAACCATAGACCATCTGCACTCAAAGTTTGTTGTTATTAAGAATTCAAACGTAAACAATAAAAGCATAAACAATCCACATGGTAAATGAATAATTTATATAAAAAAAAGATAAAAACAACGATAAATAAATGATTGACAAGAGCAATAAACACAAGTGACAAAGACAAAATGCAAATTTGAGATATACTTATGGATTGGTTTCAATTCAAAGACCGGTGGTACGACTTTGGGACCTTCTATGATTGTGTGGAAAACTGGTAGAATCTATTGAATTTATCTCCTAACGTTACAGATCACACGAACTAATGACATGTATGGGAAGGTACACAAGAGCACAGCTTTACTAACACACCAAATAACATTGTTAAGGCCTATAGTTTATCAGCGGATTGAGTGATAAGGGACAAATTTGTTACGTCTTTGTGCATTTGAATATCTCATCGGACTAAAGGGGCTCCAAGGAGGGAAATTAAAAGTTGTTCCTGCTTCTATATTGTTCAAAGCTCATTAGATCACGACCATAAAATGCTTTATCTGTATCTTGTATTGCAATTTGAATACCTTTAATGGCGCTTTTTATTACCCCATGTCCATGCAGGATGATTATACTGCCTTCATTATAAGAGGCATTTGGTCAGTCTGGCATAGCCCCTAGGGATAAGTATAAGTATGAGTGGTTCCGCTTTAACGGTATAACCACTTAGTTCTTGAAAATATAAGATTCCATCATGAGTGTGAGGGATGCGAAAATCCACCCCAAAGACCCCCTATTCAGCATCACGAGGCTATAGAAACATATTTCAGATCATCAATAACAGTTTGAAAATATCATAAATAATCATATTATAGGTCAAAACCTATCTTATAATATGATAAATCATCAAATTACATGTCATTAGCAGTCTCAAAGTATGATATGTAATTTAAGTTCATGCCACTAGCGATCTTAGTGCATCATATGTCATTAAATAACATACCAATATTGAGCTTAAAGTGTAATATGTCACCCATGCCAATAGCGATCTTAAAGTATCATCAGTCACCAAACTAGATGTTTTTGGCGATCATGAAATATCATATGTCATTAAATTACATGTCATGACAGCGATCATCAAATTACATGTCAATTTTTATCTTCATATATCATATGTCATAAAAGTACATAATTATACATGTCAATAGCGATCCTAAAGTATCATATATTATGCCATCAAATTGCATGTCAATAACGCATTTTAAGTATCATAGGTCATCTAATTACATGGCTTTAACGATATTTTAAGTAAGTAAGGGTGCAAAGATCAGGAATCGATACAATCAAGTACCACACCTGACCCAGGATACCAATGGGAAAGTGACAAACTCACAGCAGACACCACAAACGAGAGCCAGAGACATAGCAAACACAAGACAGAACAAAAACATAAAAGATCCACAAAAGAAGTACCGCCTTGGAACGGTCAGTACAGTATTTTACTGGAGGGCTTAAATCGGTTTAACGGCGCCAACCTCACCCTTATTTCAGATGTGGATCAAGACACATAGATATTTGGTTTGCATGAAAGACCCCTAACTTATCAATGCATCATCTAAAACATATAAATCAAGATATAAGTATCATATGACATAAAATAATTATTACATGTCAATGGCATCCATAAATTGTCATATGTCATCAAATTACATATCAATAGCGTTCATAAAATATCACCATTTCTACGTAATGCTGAAATATCTGTTTGTTTATTTGATTTTATTCTTTGCGTCCCATCAACAATCTTTCAGATATGTAGGGACCGGTCTTCCTTGTTTGAACCAGTACTAAGCTAGGGTAAATGTGTCTTGCTCAAAGACCACAACGCAGTGACGCCGGTGAGGATCGAACCCGCGGCCTCTCGGTTTCAAGTCAAGCACTCTACCACTGAGCCACCGTGCTCCTGTAATGCTGAAGTAGGTTTGCCACTACACCAATGGAGTAGTAATATAGAATTACACTATTCTTAGTGCGATGTTTCAAATATTGATCACGAAATAAATAGTTCTAATAGAAGTCGAATCAATCATGATGTGACTAGTAATATGTATTCATGCACCTGAATAGGTAACTCCTTTCAACTTCAGATATCAGACACTCTTACCATTGTCGATAAATCGAACAACTTTTGCAATATTGCCATATTAGACAATTATAAGTCAGACAGTTTGACTCTAAGCACGATACTACAGCTGATAAAGTTTATGATTACACCAGTCATTGACATTTGGAGGAAACAATTTCTAAGTTATGGGTTGTTTTTCGATACTGTTTATATTGTAAAATAACATTAAGATAGCAAACGGTGTTGACCCGTACCAGACGCCGCAACCTATCTACACTGTTTGTCTACTTGTATGTCCATAAAACACCACTAGGCTAATATGGTTAATATAGTTTATATCTCGAATTATATTTACTAGGAGATGCTACATCGATAAGTAAGCGATCTTTTATGCGAACCAAACATCTATTTGTCATGATCAACATCAGACATAAGGGTGAGCTTGGTACCATGAAACTAGTTTATAGTACTGCAGATCTCAAGGCTGTCAGAAGGGTCTACTGGTCAGATCTTTGCAACATCTAGTGTTATATACCAAATGAAAATGTGGGGTCTCTAGTTTTTAAAAGTAGTTGATGACACCTCTGATTCTGAGTACTAACCGAGTTATCTCCCCTTGAATTACCCCACCCATTTTGATCATATTATAAGAGGTTATGACCATTAGCTTGTTAAATAATTGAGTTGAAGCGTCCAGGAAGAAAAATATACCCATCATTACTCAAAACGGTACTTGAAAAAGTAGAAAAGTTAAGTTTTGATCAGAGAAATGGGCTTTTGAACTGTTTTGTTGGTCTTTTAAAGTTAAATTATGTGTTAAAACTCCATTGAATAAAAATATATTTGAAACTTTTAATTTAAGAATCTGTCCATTGGTGGTATGTCCTTAGAAATGACTAAAAATTTAAAGAACACTTATTTATCTATCTTATCAGGGTTTCTAGATTCCAATTTCTGTATACGGAATGCTCTGGAAGCAATAATAGGCATGTAAATACCCCACCCACCTATTACTACTGCAGATCGCATGGCTGTTTGAGGGTGACCTTGGTCATATTTTGCTAACATCTGGTGTCATATACATGTACATATACCAAGCAAAAATGTAGAGTCTCTAGTAAATAGAAATAGTTGATGACACCGCTGATTCTGAGTACTATTCGAGTTATCTCCCCTTGAATTACCCCACCCATTTTGATCATATTATAAGAGGTTATGATCATTAGTTTGTTAAATAATTGAGATGAAACATCCAGTAAGAAAAAAATGCCCGTCATTGCTCATAACGGTACTTGAAAAAGTAGAAAAGTTAAGTTTTAGTCAGAGAAATGGGCTTTCAAACTTTTTTGTTCGTCTTTAAAAGTAAATTTGGTGTCAAAACTCCTCTGAATAAAAATATATTTGAAACTTTCAATTAAAGAATCTGCCCATTAGTGTTATGTCCTTAGAAAAGACTAAGAATTTAAAGAACACTTCTTTATCTATGTTATCAGGGTTTCTAGATTCCAATTTCTGTATACGGATATGCTTTGGGGACAGTACTAAGCATGTAGATACCCCACCCACCTATTACTACTGCAGATTTCAGGGCTGTTTGAGGGTGAACTTGGTCAAATTTTGCTAACATCTAGTGTCATATACATGTTCATGTAAAAACAAAAATGTAGAGTCTATAGTAAATAGAAGCAGTTGATGACACCGCTGATTTTGAGTACTGACCGAGTTAAGTCCCTTTGATATACCCCCACCCATTTTGATCATATTATGAGAGAATATGGGTGTCAGTTTTGGAATATAATCAAAATCATGCATTCAGGAAATAAATATAGCCATCACTATTCATGACAGCATTTGAAGAACTAAATAAATTTAGTTTTAGTCAGAGAAAAAGGGTTTGGAACTATTTTCTTCGTATATTATAGTTATATCCTATTTCAAAACCCAGCTGCTTTGAATAAAAATATATTAAACACTTTCAACTAAAGAAACTGTCCGCTAGATTTATGTCTTTAAAAATGAATAATAATTTAAAGATCAGTGCCTCAGTTATGTCAACAGGGTTTCTAGATTCTAATTTCTACAAATACTGCATGGAACATGCATTATTGCCCTTGATTTTGCGTCGTTTTATCACTTAAAGCGCCAAGAAAAAATGCATCTGAAAATGTCGTCTGCTGAAGTCGTCTGCTGCAAATAATTGCCTAGCATTACTGACTAATTAAGTATAGAAGCAAACTGTGTGGACCAAGAACAGACTGCTCCTATAGGAGCAGTCTGATCTGGGTCCACACTGTTTGCCATAGAGGCTTCTTAGACATTATAGCAGACCAGAAAAGCAGACGACTTTTGTTGTGATTGGCGCATTAAGGGTTAAGATTAAAAATCAATATAATAGGCCTTATAAATAAATGAATCAATGGTCCCAAAATATTGGTGTAATATTGAAATTTCCTTCATTTTATATAATTTGATGACGTTTGCATTTGTCTTCCTGTATCACCCAACATAAATGTGTATCTGCATTTTATTCTTTCATCAAATCAGAGTAAATGATCATTGACAAAGTGGGTGAGGTACGAAAATACTGACAATCTTAATGGCTTCATATTTCATCAGAAATGATGACTATTCTAAATCTAAACAGTATGTAGCTTTTAAGTTTTCTATATACAGATATTATGTATCATTTTCCTGCTTTGTTTAGATTTTCGTCTATGCTTTGGAAAACTAATGCGTTTTGTATCTTGTTAGTTTTAGGTACCCTAACACTTTAGATAAACCAAATTAATTTGCTAAACATCCTTTTCAGGACGACCCTGCAAGACATACTGTAACCTACAGATTATTTCATTTACCTCAAATGATAACCTTACTTACTCACATTTTCTCGTCAAAAAGCCGCTCTAGAAATTAACAATGAGCTGTTTTAGTCTTTCTTACTCAGACATAAATGTACTTCAATTTCATACCACTTTCAATTACCTTATTGCAATTGAAGTCATAAATTAATCATATTTTTCCAAGAACATGTTTCTAAAATACACCAAATAAACAGGGCCTGCAAATGGTTGACATTTTTTCTATCAGATCTAGATTATAACACACCAAGATGTAGACAAAACATTGTATGTGTTGAATCTGAAGTCATTGGTAGTGATGACAGTACAATCAAAATTATGTTGAACCTGTCCAGTTCTCAGAAAATTTAGCATATACAGTATGTATGATGTTTCTCTAATGGCAACGTTTATATAATGGAAACCACACAGTACTTTGATGCTATTCGCGTTTGTATTCCAAAAAGGTGACAACAATAAAGCATAATAAAAGAGAACCACTGGACGATACTACATTGTTCTAGAACTTAAGTGGTTTCAGAGAAGATTTTTTTATGTTTTAACTATACAAGCCAATGTAAAACATGTGATCCCCCTGGGTGGAGCCATTTTTGAATAAACTTGGCAGCTCCAGGCCTTGTGGGCCAAACAAGAAGGGTTTTGTGCTTTATTTAAATAAAACTATATAACCTTCGTGGCTTGTTTTTGTCTGCACGGCCATTATTTGAACAGACACAGTGGAGGTCTACTTTGTGATGCTACATACTAAATATAATGGCGTTGGGCCATGTGGTTTCAGACAATATTTTTTTCATGTTTGCTGTAAAAACTATATAAAACCAATAGCCATAATTTGAACAAACTTGGTAAAGTAGCACTAGGTGACGCTATAACTCTGTGAATATTGTTTATGCTTTCCCTATTAAAGCCTATGTAAAACACGTGGCCCACAGGATGGGTCCATTTTGGCAAAATGGGCATAATTTTAACAAACCTGGTGGAGGGGTCTACTAGATGATACAAATACCAATTATCAAGGCTGTATGCCAAGTGGTTCCAGACAAGAAGATTTGCTATGTGTACCTTATATAAACCTATGGAAAACATGTGAATCTGGAGCGGGCCACAATTGGCCCTAGGACCATAATTTTAACAAAATTAGTAGATGATGCTACATATTTAATATCAAGGCTCAAAAAGTTTCAGACAATATTTTTTCATGTTTCCCATTTTAAAAAAAGCAAGTGAGTATGGTCAGGAAATACCACAATCACACTCTGCAGACCAACCCACTGCCTATGTAAAACATGTGAATCCAGAGGCGGGACAATTTGTGGCCCCATGGGCATAATTTGAACAAAAAAGAAAAATATCTACTAGATAATCCTACACAAAATATCAAGGCTGTCAGCCTTGTGGTTTCAGACAAGAAGATTTTTAAAGTTTTCGAAAATCTATTTTTACCCATGTGATCTAGATATACTATTTCATCAATTATTTAAGAGGGCCATATAAGGACTATTCCTGTCAGCCAAATTTGATTAAATTCAAGCTATTATTTTAGGGTGAGATATAGTTTGAAGCAATTGTTGATGACGCATGACGGACAACAGACAGCCAACGATCACAATAGCTCACTTTGAGCTTATGACTCAGGTGGGCTAATAAAATATACTAAATATTGGGATTTTAAATATGTCTATTTGACCTTGACCCTTGACATTTAAATAGGACATAACACAAATTTTTACTCTGACATACAAAGAGTGTAGACTATTACTTATTTTGATGAAACAAAATTGACGAAATATGGCAATTGAACTATTTCAATATAGATAAAGATTTTTTACGAAAAGTTTGCATTTTCCTTTTGCATTGAAACTATTTGCAAACAGACACACGGACAAACACAGCTTTTGGTACATGTATCATTGGTATTGATAATTTATTTTTAATGTTGTTTTTCAACCAATACCATACAAGTCATAACAATATTGTATTAACGTGTCCTTATGAATAAATGCAATGCTCTAGACCAACTGTATACAGCATATGCATAATCCTATATAACGTGTGTGTACGGTTCAAGGGCCTAAACTTTGTAAGTACTCATCTTCGACGATGTCATTTACTGGATTCTGTTGTTGTACATTCAGACAAATATTTTGGTATATATGACGCTTGATGTTAGCACAATCTTACCAGCAAAGTTCATAAGGAGAGGAATTCTGGCCAGTCGTATGTGGTAGTATAAAGCGGTTATCATCTTGACGTGATTCAAACTGAGGCCCTTACGGAATAGCTCACGCCTCGCTTGATTGGGGTATTTATTCCCCTTTGGTGGCAAACAATATGTTGAATTTAAGTATGTAAGACTAGTACTTATAAGTTAAGCTTCAAACAGGCACAAACTATACTTTTACTAATAAACAGATACATAAAATACGCATTTTTTGTGATTTGGGGGGTATGCCTATTTGACCTTGACCTTTGACCTTGAGAAAGGTCACAACTTGATTTGAAGCTTGACCTAAAACAAGTGTATGCTGTTGCTTACCTTGATGAAAAAAAAAGATGAAACTTGCATTTTGAACTAAGTTATGGTTAAAAATTGTGTTTATGAAATACTAGCATTGCCCTTTTACATTGACACTATTTACAAAAAGACACACGGACAAACACACCTTTAGGTATCGTACATGTTGAAACTATATTTCAATGTTGTTTTCTAATCCAATACCATATAAATCATAAAAATATTTAAATTATGCATGCTTATTAGAAATAAATGCAATGCTATCTGCCAACTGTATGCAAAATTCTAATAATCTGTTCTAATGGGTATGTACGGTTCAAGGGCCGTAACTCTGTTAGTACTCATCAGCGACGATGTCATCAACCGGATTCTGAAGCTGGACATACAAACAAACATTTTGGTATATGCCACTAGATGTTGCACCGATCTGACCAGTAAAGTCCTTAAGGAGAGGACTTTTGGCCAGTCGTCTGCTCTACTATTAAGCCCTCCCGTAAAAAGGTTTTTAATGACCGTTCCAAGACGGTGCTTTTTTGTGGAGCCTTTTTGTTATTTATGTTAAGTGTCTGTCATGCTGTCTTGTCTGTTCATTGCAGCCTTGTGGTCACCTGCTAGGAAATGGCTTACATTGTGCGCCAAAGTGTTAGGCAGCCACATTTTGAGCTCTCCAATTTTGGATTACTCTGTAGAGACTGTTTATCTTGGAAGTGTGAATTTTGGCAGTGTGCTTTATGAACATATCAGAATTCATTCTGTGTACATCTTAACTCGCCATACTCATCTTTTATTGTGTTTTTAAACATTGAAACAATTGGATATATAACAAAGAAGACAAATATTTTACTGAGCATATGCAGTGAACACAATCTCAAGGATTAATCCATTCACAATGGGCTTTATTAAATACAATAGAGACCAATTGTTGAAACTTTCAGCTGGAAGGCCGTCTATACAAAACAAGAAAACAATAGAAAATCTTAAACAGTTCAATCTTTTTCACTACCGTGGTGCTCGAGGGGGAGTTGCTCGAGGATTAAGAACCTGGGACAATAATGATGGTGTTAATCAGGCAAATTTAAGACCACTACCTGAAGCAATCAGTACAGTTAACCTGACATCAAGAACAAATGTGCAAATAAAAACCAAAAGATCAAGAACAATGAAAAGAATAAAGTTTGAATCATTCACAGTAGTAAAAGGCCAGTCAAAGATTGATATTTGTAACATTAACCCAAGATCCGTCAAAAACAAAACCATACCATTAAATGACTTCATTCAAACAAATGACTATGAAATAGTGGCTATCACAGAAACTTGGCTTGGTTCCTCCATTGACAAGGCAACTCTAAGGGAGCTCTTACCAGAAGGCTATCTGATAAAACATGTACCGCGTGTCCCACGTCCTGGTGGATACCATGGAGGGGGTGTTGCACTCATACACAAAAGTAGCATTGACGTGAGTTTACTGGAATCAACAAATTACAATGAGTTCAATACCTTGGAATACATGGATTGTAATATCAAAATTAAGAACTATTCACTTCGCCTAGTTGTAGTTTACAGACCACCTCCTTCTAAAGAAAATGGCTTGAAAACAAATGAATTCCTTAGTGAGGATTGGCCGAAATTCTTGGCTAAATATACAGTTACTGACAAAAACATAATAATAACCGGATATCTGAACTTCCATCTTGACAATTTGATGGATCGTGATACGGTAAAATTTACAAGTGTGCTACAATCTTGTGGAATGATGCAGCATGTTAAGGGACCAACGCATGTGCTTGGTCACACGCTTGATGTGGTCATCACCAGGGACACGGACAAAATTGTGTCAAATATTGAAGTTAAAGACCCTGGATTATCAGATGGCACCGGAAAAGTATCCAAGGACCATTTTGCTGTAACTTTCAATGCCAATGTAGCAAAACCTGCACCTATTCGAAAAACTGTAACTTTTAGAAAACTTCGCTCCATCGATGTTGATACTTTTAAAAGTGAATTAATAGAATCTGAAAGTCTAAGAAACTGTGATGAAATTTCTGATCCTGAAGAGTTAGTTGGTATTTACACAAAAGTACTCAACGAACTGATTGATAAACATGCCCCATTACGTACCAAAACAATAACGTTGAGGCCAACCTGCCCATGGTTCACTGAAAAACTACATGCGGCAAAACACACTCGACGCAAGCTTGAACGTAAATGGCGAAACAGTGGATTGGTAATTGATCATGAAATCTATAGAGAATACTGCGCGGAAGTTAACAAAAAGCTTCAAAAAGCTAGAGAAACATTTTTATCAGAAAAATTGGAATCATGCGGACGAGATCAAAAGACCATGTTCAAAATAACTAAGACACTATTGGATGGTCACAGCAAAGTTTCATTGCCGACCGGTAAGACTGCTCAGGAGCTGTCACAAGATTTCAGTGATTTCTTCATAGACAAAGTGGAGAAAATACGTAGTCAGATAGCATCTCAGAATCAAGCAAATGTGACTCAAACAGATGAAACCCAAAATCATCAGCAAAGTAATAACCGTCTGATAGAATTCACTCCAGCATCTGAAGAAGAAATTAAAAAACTAGCTATTCATTCACCTAATAAGTCATGTGAATTGGATCCTATACCGACATGGCTATTAAAACTTTGCTTGCCAGAACTCTTACCAACATTGACAAAAATTGTTAACACTTCAATGGAAACTTCGCATGTTCCCAAATCATTCAAAAGCTCACATGTTCGTCCATTGCTGAAAAAGGAAAACCTTGATGCTAACACACTTAAGAACTATAGACCAGTTTCAAATTTGTCTCAAAGATCCTTGAAAAAGTGGTAAGCTCGCGCATAGAAGAACATTTGACTGTAAACAATCTTCATGAAGAACACCAATCCGCGTACAGAAAATTCCACTCAACTGAAACGGCATTGATTAAAGTGCAGAATGACATTTTAAAATCTTTAGATCAAAATGAAATCGCAGTGTTGGTTCTGCTTGATCTATCTGCTGCTTTTGACACAATTGAC
The DNA here is from genome assembly GCA_964019695.1 of Loripinus fragilis. Classification (NCBI taxonomy): domain Eukaryota; kingdom Metazoa; phylum Mollusca; class Bivalvia; order Lucinida; family Lucinidae; genus Loripinus; species Loripinus fragilis. The sequence continues at coordinate 16,066,397 of OZ026524.1, forward strand.
CATGAGACATTACTACACCGATTAGAATACTAATTTGGCATAGGCGACAAATCTCTTTCCTGGATGCGGTCATATTTGACTGAGCGTTATCAAACAGTTTGTATAGACGGAAAAATGTCTAAACCTGTTCGTATGCAATTCAGTGTTCCCCAAGGATCGGTGTTAGGGCCGAAATTTTACACAATGTACACAAAACCAGTTGGATTAATTTGCAAAAAGTATGGACTACGTCATCATTTCTACGCAGATGACTCACAACTTTATATCTCTTTCAAACCAATTGATAACCTTTCCAAAAGTGAAACATTACGTCGTGTCGAAATGTGTTTTTGTGACATTTTGATATGGATGCACACAAATATGCTAAAATTGAACTCAGATAAAACTGAAATGATTGTATTTGCTTCAAACAAAAACGAAGTATCCAGTCAAGAAATAAAAATAAACATTGGGAACGCAGAAATCAAACCATCATTAGTTGTCAGAAACCTTGGGGCAATGCTTGATAGCAAAATGGACATGGAACAACACATCAAATCTGTTTGTCGTTCGTGCTACGGTCAAATTCGACAGATTGGACATATTCGGAAATTCCTTACCTGCGACGCTACTAAAATGCTCGTAAACTCTTTAGTGACATCACGAATGGACTACTGTAATGGGCTGTTGTATGGTGTGCCAATGACAACACTTAAAAAGCTACAAACTTTCCAGAACACTGCAGCACGTCTCATTTCAAAAACAGCGCGACATGACCACATATCCCCTGTTCTGAAAGATTTGCACTGGCTACCAGTACAACAAAGAATTCAATTTAAAATATTGACGCTTACCTTCAAGGCTCTTCACAACCTAGCACCAGAGTACATTAAAAACTTACTCCAAGTATACAAACCCGGGAGAAATCTTAGGTCACAGAGCAGCTCAATTAGGCTGGTGCTTCCGAAAAGTAGGACCATGACATATGGGGATAGATGCTTCGCCTCAGCTGCACCCAAGTTATGGAACGAATTGCCAGCGAAAATCAGAGACTGTGAAACATTAGACTCTTTTAAAAGATCTCTAAAAACTTACTTATTTACCCAGTCCCATGGTTAATAATTCAAAAAGCTTATGGCATTGTTCTTCAGACAAGTAGAACATATAATATAAGACAGTGTTATTTTTATTCCTGATAAGACAGTGTTAGTTTTAAATTCTGTAGTGTCCCGCAGGCTGATGGCCTGTGTCAGGAACGACCTAGATAGGCCCCTGTTCCAATTAGACAGCTTCCAGACACATACTCTCAGTATTGCAATCACTTACAATGTACCTGAAATTTAGCTACATATTAATGTGTATTTTTTGTAACTTCTGTGATTTGCTATGTTTTAGTATTTTAAGTATAAGACTTTAGGCACATTACATGTATTATTGCTATAATTGCGCACATAATTGCTGTTTTCTTAAATGCTATTTTTATCTGTCTTAGAATATTTTTGCCTTTTTTGTAGAACGTAGATATGTATTGTAAAGCGCCTTTGAACACTTATGAAAAGGGCGCTATATAAGTGTGGTATATTATTATATTATTTATTATTATTACCTCCTGGCTCTCTTGTTTGTGATATTTTCTTGTTTTTGTCACTTTCCCACGTGGTGTCCTTGATCAGGTGTGGTACCTGATTGTATCGATTCCTGATCGTTGCCTTCTTCCTTACTTTACTTAACCTTCCTTAATCTACCGTTCTTGGCAGTGAAACTTAAACATTCGTCGCTTGATAATTTTATAGAGCACACACAAGGACTCAGTTATGCAGTCTGATCTGCTTATTATATAACATAGTTTACAATCTGAGCCATCAACTCTGCGTTAAATTCCTGATAGAAACAGTTAAATGCAGTTCTAATTCTTTGTTTTGTTTGTGTTTCACGTGCAACCAAAAGCTAATACCATATGGGGACGGTGCCACGGATTAACGTGTCGCCCGATAGGCTGGTGAGCCAGGGATAGAACTGCAACCCCTTGTTTACAGTACAAGTCGATGGTTTATCCATGACACCACAGCAGCTCCTTTGTATACTGGAAACCGCTAGACAGACACTTGGCCAAACAGTGAATAACTAGCGAAAAAAAAGAGTAGTGACATGTTTGCTTAGGTAAAAGCAATATTTAGGTACTGAAATTCATCAAAATTAAAAAAAAATCATAACCTATGTCCCCATCATATGTATAATGAACCATCCCAAGTATGAATTTGAATCTGCTGGCCCAAAACAGAATACCACTTAAGCCAGTTTTAGGGGGCATGAGAGTTGTTTCACTCTCAATCAACCTATATCAGCCCTGCGTCCTTGTTTGTGGGACATCGGCAAACGGTGCAAAACCAGATCATACGCCGCAAGATTGAATGAAAATGAAAAATATCACCAGCAACCCTAAAATTGGAAATGGACTCGTCCCATTGATAAGTATGGGAAAATATATTCAGTATACATGTGTTATATCTCATGAACAGAATCAATGAAACCAAAACATTAGTGAGTATAATCAGGAAATACCACAATCACATACTGCAGACCAACTCATGACACCGTGAGGAAGAGCCACAGAACATTTATAGTAACAATACATATGAAAGACAATACTAGCAAAGCAACCAGCTTCCTCTTCCTCTTCAAGATGATTGCAAAACTAGAATGGACACAAATTATCGCATAACAAAACACATACAAACACAGAACTCACAAACCACAAACAATAAGAAGTACATTAATTTAAACACTAGGTCAACAACAGCAGAACCACTGGCAGCCTAAGCTACCAGGAGCTTAAATGTATTTTATTGTTTGTCAAAATTGACCCGAGACATATGAATATTCAATGACCTTTTACTCAATCTTCGTGAATCTTCGTAAAAAGTGCGCTTGAGATTGTTCTATTATTACTAATCTGAATGAAATTAATCATAATTCCCTGATAGCCTTGTGGATAGTCTTGTGTTTTAGCACTCTAAAGATGCGGGTTAGAGTCCAGCAGCATTTAAGTATATATTTTTTTTTCATTTTTATTTTCAATTTGTTAGTTTCTTTGTCTTTATTCTTGATTCTGTGCACAACTGGATACATTTATTTGAATTTGGCATGTGTTCATGTACCAAATACAGTACCGTGAATTATTTCAATAAGCATACATGTGAATAACTCTTTGCATGCTGAATATTTTTCGAGACTTTTGTTATCATCTGCTGACTTTTAATCAAAATTAACTTTTTCAAAAATTCTTTCGGGAACACTATAACAGTGGCCAATGGTCTGTATCCAGATCAGAACCGACGTTCTGTTGGTACTTAACTGGGTCCAAACTATTTGCAAATGTTATCAGCTGACAAGTAAAGAGTGGGGAACTTAGGGAATAATGAATACAAAAGCGGCTGAATAGAAATTAAAGTTGTAAAGCTCATCACAAGATGATGTAAAATTTACGAACAATATTAACTTAAAAAAGAATGCAATTTGACAATTATATAAAAAAAAGGTTCCTTCCAAGTTTCGATCTAGGTATGCTTGATTTGTAAGTAGTCAACTAACCACTAGGCTATTAGACCATTTGTATTTACGAATTGACATTATCTTCATATTCTCTGTAAAAGCGTGACCAAGATCGGTGTACTCCACGAAAACGCACGAATATCACGAAGATTTTGGCGAAAATTAATCAGTCTAAGGTCAATTTTGACAGACTATACCACCGCTAAATCTTCGCCCTTGATTATGTTGTTATTGAAACACAAACTTGTTTAGCTCGCATGAAGGCAGTCTGCTGTTTCAAATTTTGAGGTTTCTCTTTTTCTGAAGGATCTGTATTAATTTTAGATTATTTATTGCCTGTCTGCTAATGGAAACCTTATTAGCAATAAATGCTATCAATATAGCTATGCTCTGATTAATATACAGAATTTATCAATCGAACGAACCAGTTTATCTTTTACAGATTAAAAGGGAATTTCAACAAGAATCTTGATACTAGCACTACAGTAGAAGGAGTATCTACAATGTAGAACACAATTAATCATCCAAGGAACAAAATATCTATTCGCAATCTTTTAAAGGCATTATAATATCAGTCCGAAATTGCTATACTCTCATATCGTTTATAATGTTTCTTTAACGTTTGAACATGTAACGGACGTGTGAATTAAGCATAAACTTCCAACACCGGATAGGCGGTAATCGAAAACGCTCTTAGCAATCGACGAACGTTGATCAAAAATCGCTTGAAACAGTGTTTTCGATTGCCATTTGTCGCCAGTCGGGCGACAAATGGAAATCGAAATCTCTGTTTCGAACAATTTTTGAGATATCAACAATTTTTGCCGTCTAACATTGTGATTCCAAACGCGTGAAATATACAAAGTATATATAAAACATGTGCAATTTGAACATAATTCATGTTTTGTGCATTTTCTGCGATAGTGATGTCATAGGTTGGATTTGGATTGCAAAAGGTCAAAGAAAGGAATGCTATTATTTCACTATGGGATCTACTCACCTTTGTCCTGATGGTTCCCATTTCCATTCATTTTCCTTATACCCCCTGCTATTACACTAATACTAACTGCATGTACCGTTACATCTATGTCACGTCACCTATATGCATGAGCACTAGCATGCCTCAGTGCACTTGCCATATAGCCGTTCAACAGCGAAGTTCTAGACTTCGCTGACTGCTTCAACGTTATAGATTTATTCTTTAATATATTTCATATATATTATTTCAGGTACGTAGTTTTAAGTATTTTGGCATTTATAAATGAAATTTAGGATGAGCTAGTGTTTTGACGTTTTGATATTTTGATATGTTATAATGGAATTGCAAGAGGTGTTTATTTGGCTTTTTATCACAAATCCGTACTCTTATATATTCATATTGTATTCTATGTCATTTTTCATGCTTTTCATCAAGTCATACAGTGAGCATATATACAGGCAATATGAGCATGCTGGCTGTATATCTATTCACTGTAGGCACTTACTATATACCCGTTCAACAGCGAAGTTCTAGACTTCGCTGACTGCTTCAACGTTATAGATTTATTCTTTAATATATTTCATATATATTATTTCAGAGTCACCATGTAGATCATCATGAAGACCATCGTTATTTGTAGTATCTCATTTGTCCATATTTGAACCACCCGACCAGTGACAGTGACGTAAATTAGAACTATTTTGTGCATTTCAAGCAGATCACTTATATTGAAAATTATATTGTCAACACACCCTTGAAAACGCATTTTGAATCCAACTGCATAATAGTATATGTATAGTTGGGCAAAATTACACTATATCACAGTAACCAGAAGTCAAAGTGAACTATGTATGCCCAGTTCGTATGATGACCAAAATGTATCACAGAAACCATATGGGTAATGAAGTCAAAGTGTATGTCGAGTTTCAAACTATGTATGTCCAGTTCATTAGATGACCAAAATGTATCAATCTTAAAAACATGTTGTTTGAATAACTGTCGAAGCCATAGGCATTATACTGTCTGGTTATGTTTAACTGTCATTATAGGATGACCTACAACTAAGACCTAATGTCGCTCATATTGAACTGCCAGCAATATTTGCAAACATATATTTTCTCAGAAACCACAGGGCCATTTGAAGAATGGTGAATATTCGGATAAGGTCACCGAAATATGACTAAATTGTTAATGTCACAACATAAATAAACAACAGTAGTGATCGTACTTTTGAACTACTAACTTCACATGCATATACTTTGTAGGAAGGCCTTTCAAACGTACCAAAATACTTAATGAACTTGACCTATTTTAAAATACGGTTTAGCATCGCAAATTCGAAGTCCTCCAGGCTGGAGCTTTTTATTCCGAATTATAAGAAGTTCAAATTATAGAGAGGAAGACATAAAATATATAACCCCTAAAATTGATTTTTTACTCTTTTTTTTCAGACATAAATTTTGGGCGTAAGAAACGTCTCAAAATATACTAGTACACATTGGCGTAAGCCACCTAAGTTCGGTTTTCCCCGCTACGTTTGCCTATTTAATTGCTAAGTTCATTCACCCATGATTAATTAAAACACGTTCCATCCCGATAATACGGGATATTACTTTACTCAAGTTTGCGTATAAACATGCAAGATACTCTAGATAAACACAAGATCGCCGCTGTTAAAACCTAGAGTGAGAGCCGACGAACTCGGATCAATATGATAAAACAATGATCCACGTTCGTCGACTCTCTCATTTGCGTGCGCCTTATATTACTTGACTTTTCGCTTATTGTAAAGGCGGCAACTTTAATATTCATATCTGGGTGTGGTTCGGCTATTTCATCTGCTATGGAAGGGGAACCGGGGTTTATTTATAATTTGGTATAGCGTTAATAACTTTTTGAGCCGCGCAAACGTGCGTGCATTTCATGAAAAACCTAACCGTATACACACTGAACTCACATTTATTAAACCTTAAAGCGCAAAATCACAACATGTATGTTTTTGTCGTCCACTAAACTATTTGAAGCCTATTAGATAAACAGTGTGGACCCAGATCAGACTGCTCCTGTAGGAGCACTCTGATCTGGGTCCACAATGTTTGCCAGTCTGATCTGGGTCCACAATGTTTGCCTCCCTGCTTTTGTTAAATAGACGTTTTCAGAAGCAGTTATTTTGCTGGCGTTTTAAGGCGTAAATAATGACTGAGGTGGTGGCACAAGATGATACAGTTACTTTTGAATGAAATCACGCCTCCTTTTCAGCTTTTACCTATGCCTAAGGTTGACTAGTCCTAATTACGCATTCATACGGCACCGCCTTTACAGTAAGCGAAAAGTCAAGTAATATCATAAAATGACATGCTTAATGGCTAACCAAGAAGAAAATACCAGACAATGAACCATACGAGGGGTGATCAAAAGGTTCTCAGCCCGATATGCTACGGTGAGATTTATTGAATTAAAATGTTTGCCAGTCGGCCATTTGATCCAAAAGTGAAGGGCATTGGGAGTGTGAAAAGCTTGCGGTCATGCTTGGTTGCTTATGCAAAGCACTTTTTAAGAGAGGAGGGTGTGACACATTTGCAAAATAGAGAAACTTTAAATCAGAGCGGTTATCAAGTACTTCTGTAAGAGATGATTGCCTCCCAAGGAATTTGATTAAGACTTCATGGAAATCCTTGGACAGGAGTCTCCTTCTTATAACATAGTGAAAACAAAGGGCTGCAGAGTTTAAGAGAGGGTAGAGCGCGTTAAGGATGATGGAAGGTCTCGTCGCTCCGAAGATGCCACCACTGATGAAAATGTTAAGGTCGTGCACAACCTGGTTATGTGTGATAGGAGATGAGACCTGCGATGCATAGCTAGCGAAGTGGGCATAAGTTTTGGGGCAGAACAATCAATCCTAAAAGCCCTGTAACACCAGAGCAGCGTTCTCACGATGATCTCATGGCGTCCCAGAAAAATCCAGATTGCCAAGGTGCGTGCAAGCATCTCGGCAACAACCCAGTGGCATCGCCAGTAGACGCTGTGGGATTGCATAGAAAGCCAACCAATGACGCGCACTTTGAGCATGCTCAAAACAAACGCTGTGTCTCTGCGTTGCCACAGTGTTCTAATAGAGCGCAGTGGTGTCGCCGTATGGTCGCCATAGCTGTGCAGTAAGGTCTCCTACAATGCAGTAAGACCTCCGCGGACGTGAACAAGCGTCGTTGTGCAAACGCCATGACCATCCGTTCCATTTACACGGAGATGTCACTGCAGGGATTTATCTTTGCCAATTTGTGGCCGAATAATTGAGAACTGAGCATAAACTTCCTACAATGATGAATAATATTTCCAATCTCAATTTCGGTGAAAATTACGTGAAAATCAGGCCAAAATAGGAAAGTTAAAAATGTTCAAACTTGCATCTTGATGCATAAATTAAGAGTAATGCAACACGTAAAGCTTTTCACTGATAAGGGCCTCCGACAGTTGTAATTGGAATCACAGTGTATCGCTGCCTATAATCTTATCATGCATATAGGAAATAGAAAAAAAAAGAATTAAAACATCGCCCCCCCCCCCCCTGTGTCCCAACTAATCAGTTTGCACGTAAGTGTTGCCATAGTTTACATAATAAATGTGAAAATCTAGTTGGGACTCGGGGGGAATGATAGCCCGCAGCCCAAAATGTGAAGTCTTGGTGAGCCCAAACATTAGCATTTGGATTTTTAGTGTGCTCTCTTGAAAATCTTGTTTTACAACGTTTTAGAATATTTTTCTTGAAATATGAAAATTGTACTCTTATTAAATTCATTTGGTAGATTATTTTGCACATATGCTGTATCTATCCAATACACATAACTAAATGGCGTATAACTAGATGTACTTTACGCAAGGATGAATGGTTATAGTACATTGCTGAATAATATTGCACCAGGTAAATACAGTGTCACCAAGGTTGAATATGGACTACAGTTGCACTTCAAAATATTTCTTAACAAATCAGATAGAAAAAAACAACAACAAAAATTATCATTAAAATGCTCATGATTTTGGACTTAAAGATACTATCACTGTGATTTGTGATCGAGTATTAATGATATAATACCCTTACACGTGGAAATAATTGATTTCTAAATGTTATGGTGAAGTCAAATTTGGCAACCCCTACCCCCTTTGGTAGCATTTCCTTTTTTGTCATAGGTATTTGCCTGTCTAATTAGAACCTTAATTCGTTCCTAATACATAAAGCGTCCTATTCAAAAGGATACCAGTGAAATGTTATGCATAGGGAAGGTTTGGGAAGCATCTGCAAAATATGCAGATACCCTATCAAAGTGTCAGAGGTCCTTTGTTACTTGGTATGGAGATATTGTCCATTTAGACAGAATAAATGTTCGCGGTTTTTTTGGCACAAATGCTGTTTTCCCAAATTCAACAGGCCCATGTGGCTAAAACTTCGGAAAGGTGGGAAACCCTAGTGACCGCGTCTTCAACAGGCCGTCAGCGCAGTGAAAGCATCGTAAGAGCGCAGAGAATTGCCAACGAGAACTTCGTAGGAACGCAATAGAACGCCATGCGAGCTCTGTAGCAACGTCATTGTCGCTGTAGAGACGCTGTATGCACGCTGTGTTAGGCCCTTCAGGAATTGTTTGCGACCTCACGGTGCTCTGGAAATTTAAACAACTCCATGCCAACGCAGTGGAAATGCCGCTTGGTGTGACATGGGCTTTAATGGACATCTTAGGTATGTCAAAGGTTTTGGATGCCTAGAATGTTGATCGATGATCAGAAAAGGACTCAGCTCAATATTTCTAGGTATCAACTGTCTTGCTATGATGATGATCCGGGCGATTTTGTTGATCGAGTTTAAATCCAAGATGAGACATGGGTTCTCCACTTTGACCCAGAGTCAAAAATGCAGAGCTAACAATGGAAGCATCCTGACACACCTCCTAAGAAATTTTAAAAGGTGATGACCTCAATCTTTTGGGATAGTCAAGGGGTAATTATGACTGATTACCTTTAGCAAAGTCGCACGATAAATGTGGCATATCATGCAGGCGAATTGAGGCGGCTACACCAGAAAACCGCAAGAAACAGGTGAGGAAAACTGACTCGTGGTACTTCGCTCTTGCAGGATAACGCCACTGCCCACTGCCCACATGTCACAAGTTGCCATGACTGCTGCGACTGAATGTGGATTTGAAATCCTTCCTCATCCCCCATATCCTCGTGATATGGCTCCTTCTGCCTATTATATGTTCCCAAAACTGAAATCCCAGCTTCGTGGTACACAGTATGGATGCAATGAAGGTGTCATAGAGGCAGTAAACGAGTATTTTGGGGACCAAGAAAAGGCCTTCTATTTTGAAGGGATAAGAAAGCTCGAACAGAGATGGGTTAAGTGCATTGCCTTGAAGGGAGACTAAATTGAAAGGGTCAAATTTCATTCCCTGGTAGCTCGAAGTACAAGGGGTTGAGAACCGTTTGATCATCCCTCGTACATGTTTCGACGTGCGTTGATAAACACTGTTGAAGTGATGAATTATTCCATTCAGAATTGTAACATTAACGATCATTATGCAAATTTAAAGGGTAGCAACTAGTTTTTCCCAACTGTCCATGAATATGTATTAGTTCCCTACCAGTTTTCCCACCGGAGGTGTCTATAGGTTTGCACTCCGTCTGTCGATACGTCTGTCTGTCCGCTGAAATCTGGATCCTACGATAACTCAAAAACAGTTCAAGGTAACTTGATTAAATTTGGTATGTGAACAAGTGGCAATGTGCTGATTATGCACGTTTTTTGTTCGCCCACGCATGAGCATTGTGTTTGCTATGATAACAGAAATAGGCAAAATGTTGCAAAAATATGGACACCGAGATAACTAAAAAAATATTCAAGCTACTGCATCATTTTGCCAGCGGCTTTTTACTTGTATACCCGCCTGCCATTGTGTTGATTCTCCATCTAAAATCAGCATTTGAGCCGCGACATGTGATTTCCAACAATGTGGCATTATGACAAGTGTAGACTCAGACGAGCCCGTGCAGTCCGCTTTTAAACTTGGAAACTCCAAATGGTTTTCAGTCAGTAACTTAACACTCATAATTTATTCATGCGACTAGCAAAGGCTCTGATCAGACTGCGCGTATGCGCAGGCTGGTCTGAGCCTTTGCTGGTCGCACATACCACATTGTTGGAAATCTCATGTCGTGGCTCATTTGGAGTATTTCACAGTGCTTTTTTGTCGTCTACTGACCAACATACTTTAAGAGTGCCAAACATCGGTTTACATACAGACTAAGGCTCGACCCCGGCGACGTTTAGTCGCGACTGCTCTGGGGCCAAACTGTTGCCATCGGTAATCATAAGACGCCTCTAGCAAGCAAAGTTAATTAATTTTACTGTCACTAGTATCAGGAAATAGAAACGCCGTGTTCTCGGAGCTTATGTCGATTTTCAAAGGATTAAATAAATAACGCAGAGTTTCTACATAACATTTGGGGCCAATCGCGTGAGATGTTGGTATTTATCGCATTGCCTACCAAGGAAGGCTCAGACGAGACTGAACACTCACTGCTTGCATACAAAAATTATGAACGCAGAAAAAGTCCCAGACAAAATATCAGAGTTTATCTCATCGAGATCGCTGCGTACGCGTGCTTAAAGTCAAAATTTACGCTTATGCGATAAGTACAACCCACCCGTGAACTGGCTTGTTTTTAAATTGAATTTTCGGAACTGCTTCATGAGCTTGTTTCATACACTTTCGCCAGAAAAGAAACTTTAGCACAAACTACGCATTTATCAAGTCTAAAATAGGCAAATAAAGTATGTATAAGGTGATAATAAAATATCTTACCAGGGCCGATTTGGATCTACTGAGTAAATTTAAATTATGTTTAGACAGTGCATGTCTTATAATCTTGCAAAACACGTCGGTAAGATGTTTTATCTCATCCGTTATCCTTTTTAATTCAACTTATGAACAGGTTCTTGTTGTATTTGTACATGTAAACTGGAACTGCGCCACGTAGCGCAGTCAGTACCGTGTCTGGCAACAGATATGAGTCTGACTGCAGATCCAGGAGTCGAGAGTTCAATCCCGGCCTGGTTTCATACTTTCGTGGAGATTGATTATGAAATAAATTCTACGGTCATTCTCCTGCCTTCCGCTGAATCATTTCAGAAGGATTGTTGTCAGTTACAAGCGATAGTATATGAACGAAGTACTCGTTAACCGCTTGTTCAAGCTTGCTCAGGAAAAAGTGTCATTGGATGAACTGACCGTCCCGCCATGACCATAGCTGTTGACTTGGGACGTAAAGCAGCAAAACAAACAAACAAACAAACATGTAAACTGAAACCATCTTCTAATTGATCACTTTTCAAACTTATTGTTTCTGACCAAGCGCTAATAGAATTGAAATAATTTTTGTCTATATATGTGCATTTTAATGGGTAAAGGTTGAGCGTTGCTTTGGAACAATTTTCTTTTACTCAAAATTTTTTGAGTTAAAAATGCAAAAATCCAATTTGTTAAAGAAAATTGGATTTGAGCGTGGTTTAAAAAAATGAAGTGCATGTGGTTACACACTGGTCTACTCGACTTGAAAAACACAGAACAGTTGAAATTTAGCTTAATGATATAAGGACCTCTGACACTGTGATAGGGTATCTTCCTATATTTCAGATGCTTCCTAAATCTTCCCTATGCATAAGATATCACTGGTATCCTTTTGAATAGGACGCTTGATGTATAAGGAACGAATTAAGGTTATAATTAGACAGGTTGACCCCTACGAAAAAACGGGAGACGCTACCAAAGGGGGTAGGGGTTGCAAACTTAGACTTCAGTAAAATATTCAGATATCAATTATTTTCACATGTAAGGGTATTATATCATCAATACTCGATTACAAATCACAGTGAAAGTATTTTAAAGTCCAAAATCATGAGAATTATAATGATTATTTTTGTTGCTGTTCTTTTTCTATCTGATTTGTTAAGAAATATTTTGAAGTGCAACTGTAGTCCAACTTTTGTTAGTTAGATGGATTAATCAGATGGCCTCCATGAGAGCTGAACATTTCTTTTACTTCAACAACAGCAGAATCTAGGGCGAAGATTTGGTGCCAGTAAAATGCATTTAAGCCCCCCCCCCCCCCCCCCCCCGGTGGCTTAGGCTGCTGTCCGTTTTAAGGCGGTGGTTCTGTTGTTGTTGACTTTTTGTTTATTGTTACTCCCATTGTGGGAGTCTGTAATTGTTCTATGTTTTGTTGTACGTTACTTTATGTCCATTCTAGTATTGCAATCATCTTGATGGGGAAGAGAGAGCTGATTGCTTTGCTTAATTTGTCTTCCTGGTGTCTTGTGATGGTTGAGCGGCTCTTCCTCGCGGTGCCACGGGGTTGTCTGCAGTTTGTGATTGTGGTATTTCCTGATCATACCCACTTACTATTTTTAACCTTAACGACAATGTATTTACCTGGTGCAATATTAAGCAACAATGTACTTTAACCATTCATCCATGCGTAAAGTACACCTAGTCAAGGGCAATGTAGTTTATGTGTATTGTATAGATACAGTATATGTGCAAAATAATCTTCCAACTGAATTTAGCAAAAGGACAATTTTCATAATCTAAAGAAAAACATGCTAAAACGTTGTATTATTTCACGACTAATGGGTTATGAAAAGGAAGCTTACCTGTACTAATTATTTAATTTTACTGGGAAAAAAGATTTTCAAGATAGCACACCAAAAATCTAAATGCTAATGTTTGAGCTCGCCCAGACGTCACATTTTGGGCTGTGGGATATCATTCCCCCCGAGTCCCAACTAGCTTTTCACATATATTATGTAAAATATGAGAACACACTTGCGTGTTAAAGGATTAGTTGGGACTCGTGGGGGGATGGTGCTTTAAAATATTTTTCTATACCCTATATGTATAATACAAAAAGTGACCTTTTTAGCCCCAAAATAAAGCCTTTTATTTATGGAAATAGGAAATCAAATGCAAAATCATAGAATAGAGACGAACAGCGAGCTTATATATGAAGATGGAAGCATATGATCGACTACAATTTTTGTCAGAATTATAGGCAGCGATGCACTGTGATTCCTATGACCACCGTCAGAGGTCCTTTTACGCATTTTTTTTCAAATTATTTCGAGATTTTCGAAATTTATCAGTAGCTCATGCTATGATTGTTAAATTTACTTTTTATCTGGACACTGTATGCCAAACACAGTAGAACATGATTAGTCCATTTTTAATGATTAAACTTTTACAACTACTGTACACTTCTGGTTTCAATGTGAAAGCTTAAAATTCAACTTGATTGCCTTACCTATATTTTTTTCAATTTTCAAAAAAGAACGGTGACGTCTGGTGATCATGAATAATCGCTGAAAATTTCAATACCATGTTGCTGATAATAAAGCGTACAGAGCAGCGCAAATTGTGGATGTAAATTGCGAGCTTAAAGTTGAATTTCTATGGTTAAGCTGCTAAAAGAGGTTGTCTTATGTTACATGTATTGTGTAGCAAAACCGAAGAGTCCTATCAAAACAAAACTGTTTGCGGTTTATTCTTCTTTAATCACGGTAGTCTTTAACATCTACAAACAAACAAAAACCTATATTGATAGCGTCTCCGTTAAATATTTTATATCGTAAAAAAGTGTGCCTTTTTGAAAATGAGGGTACCTTTTCTCTAACTTCGTCTGTGCAAGAAGTTCACCCCATTTTTAAATGAAATAACTTGCAGAGCCTCGGCAAGGTATTGCTTTCAGAACTAGCGTAAAAATGTAAGATTTAATTTACCTATTATAACTTGGCTTCAGTAGATTTATATGTAGAAGTGTTTCTATATGTTTTGTTATATTTTATAGAGGGCCACTTTGTACATGTTGTAGACTGGGAAGTTAAGCTAATGGTGCAATTCTCTAGAAATAATGTATAAATTAAATACATAAACGCATGCGAACAATACATGTATATTCGCTGAGTCCTCAAACATCGTATTTGCATCTAAAGTAAGAGTTAATTTGGGCGAAACATAGGTGATAACTTAGACCATTCAGGACATGAACAAAGTCAAATGATATTTCTATATAAGGCCACCAGGCCCTTTACTTAAGAGTGCATGCCAAAAAATAAAGTATTTGACAAAATAAAGTAATTTAAAATGTGTCCTAAAAATCTTTGGATCTTTTTTTAGAACCGATCGTCTCAGAACCAAATACAGATAAATAAATCAAGCGAATTCAAGCGATGTACACAATTTTCATTTTTTGTCCCTGGTTACAAGTACTAAAATAGCCGAAACACGGGTTGTCTCTTCAAATATAATTTGGCCGTGGCATGAGACTTCCAACAATTTGGTATGCGCGACCAGCAAAGGCTCTGACCAGCCAGTTTGCGCAGTCTGATCAGAGCCTTTGCTAGTCGCTTGAATATTCTTTGAGTGTTAAGCTACTGACTGAACATCATTTGGAGTTTCTAAACCTAAAAGGAGGCTACACAGGCTTGTCTGAGTCTACACTTGTCAAAAAGCCACATTGTTGGAAATCACGTGTCATGGGTCAATTATGGGTCAAGCATGAGCTGACCTTATGAATATTGCCATGGTTAGCTATGGAACAAGAGGACCCAGATCGATTTCGGGGTGGGGGGCCTATTATCAGTGTGCGTGTATTTTTTCGTCATTTTTAACATTTTAATACTGAGTTAGTTCATACTAGCAAAATGTATCATTTAAATGATCAAAATGGTCACTCCTGACTTTTTATAAAATGTATGGGGTAGAGTTAAATTTTGCCCCCAATTTTGTATTCTTTCCTAAAAGGCATACCATAGTCCATGAAATAAAATAGATTCATGAAATTTTCAACATCAGATATTTTGATATGTGATTTATTCTAAAACAAGTTCCTATTTTCGAGTAATTGCTAACTATATCATGCAGTATACCTTGTCACAGCTTTGGATTAAAAATAAACTTGCACATTTTCTAGAAAGCGAGGGGCCAGGAGCAATAATTTAAGAAAAAAGAAAGAAGCTAGTTGAAGTGTTTAACTTTTTAACTAGTTTAACTTGATATTGAGGACTTCATCATTTTAGAAAACTGGTCAAATGCTGAAAACTTCTATATGAGATTATAAAAAAAACTAAGTACAAAGACAAATCGTTTTTTTTTGTTTTTTTTTTCAAAAATGAATACTTTAAACCCGTGCATGAAACAAACTGTATGCAAAATATTGTACTGGGTCGATTCCAAGGTGGGTACCTATTTTTAGTGTGTGTGTTTTCTTTTGTCTTTTTTAGCATTGTAATACTGAATTACTTCATACTAATAAAATGGCTTCATTAAAATGATCAATATTGTCTAAAGAAGTATTTATAAAATGTATGGGGTTGGGTTAAACTGGGCCGTTCTGAAAGCTCGATGTTCGATGACCCCAAATTTTAAACCTTTTTCTTTAAAACGCATTATGATAGTCCATGAAATAAAAATATTTGGGGGGATTTTGAAAAACTATTTTTTATTATAATGTAATTTATTCTAAAAGCAAGTTCTGAATTAAGGGTGAGGTTGGCGCCGTGAAACCGGTTTAAGCTCTCCAGTAAAATATTTTACTGACAGTCCCAAGGCGGTACTTCTTTTGTGGATCATTTGTGTTTTATTCTGTCCTGTGTTTGCTCTGCCTTTGTGTGCGTCTGTTTATATGTGCCTTGTGTCCTCTTGGCTCTCGTTTATGGTGTCTAATTGTAAGTTTGTCACTTTCCTATCGGTATCCTGGGTCAGGTGTGGCACTTGAGTGTATCAACTCCTGATCTTTGCACCCTTACTTACTTCCTATTGCCAAAATACTGTCACGGCTTCGGATAACATATAACATTTGCACTTTTTCTAAACGGTTTGGGGTCATTAGTAATAATTAAAGTTAAAAAAAGAAGCTAGTGGAAGATTACAACTATTTTAGCTTGATATTTAATAATAGCACCAGTGTTATGTTTTCATTTGTTAATAAGAAAAAGGGACATGCTAAAAACGTCCATATGAGATTATAAAAAAGTGAGCACGGTGACATATAATTTTGATTTCATAACTATGGATAACCCATGCATAAAAAACTGTATGTAAAGTGTTGAACATATTTCTACATGACACATATTTAAGAGCATCTTTTTTTTTGTCCTTGAATGATTGTGTGATTATTTGAGCAAGCTCATGTTGTGTTGATAATTGTTGCGAATGCATAAGTCATTCTTAAAGTAGGTATGTACAGCTAGGTGTAAGATGCCTTCATTTCTGTTTGTCCTCATAACTTAGTCCCTACGTTGTGTATGCACGCAGCAAAAGCTCTGACGTGGCTGCACGGAAGTTTGTCTTAGCATTACATGTCCATATATGCAATCAATATCAATTTATTTTGCTTATGTTACATACATAATCCAAAAGGGTTGCACATACACTCAAAAAGAAGACCCAAAATTGGTGTTCAAGACCAATTATCGTATAATGCAGGTCAGAAGTATTGCAGAATGCTATAAAGGGAGCATTCTGCAATACTGCTGACCGCCATTAAGCTACCATTTGTCTTTACGACCTTAAAATGTTTTGAATATCTTTGAGTGGTCGTTTTAGACCGGTTTAACTGTAATCAAAAGCATGCACAACAATGAAACCGTTAAAAAACAATTTCGGGAATTCCCATGCGCACCATTCCTGCGTCGGAAAACAGGAAAAGTTGTCTGGGTCCTGTCTTTCCGACCATTTACGAATTCGGATCAATACACTATTCAGATACTCTTATGTCAGATGGATTTTCCACATTTTTCTTGACAAAAGTAAGTAACTAAAATGTGTCCGAAATATCTATTGAACCTTCATTAGAAGTGATCGTCTCATTACCAAATACAAATAAATAAAACAGTACGCGATTACAAATATGGCCGATACTTGGATTGTCTGTCAAATATGTATGGTTATTTCGAGCCGTGCACGACTTGACATCGTGGCCTAGTGGTTAGCTGAACTGAACTGAACTGAACTTTATCAAATATAGTATTTTTGCCCAGGCCATACGCAGATGGCATATGGGCCATAATATTACTATAAAACATTTGTAGTGACATTTTAACAGTAAGCGTAAACATGGGAGCATTAAGCAAATTTTTTTATAAGAAGTATGGTTAGTATGCGCTGTAGAATGCAGTGTTATCGTTGACTTCATGGAAAGAACATTATCAATTACATAGGTTTCGATGCGAGACAGGGTAAAGAATAGTCCGCTACTAACGCAGAGCGCCGAGGCGAAGTTGAGTCGGGTTGCTTCGAAACCGGATCGACGCCGCCCAGCGCTAAGCATTAGTCTTTTATTATAGAAGGCTATATTCGAAAGTTGGTTAGATGGTTGAATGTTAAAAATGCCGTAGTCAACTTTCACGATACAGTTGTCAAATGTGCTTCTATGCTCAAGTAGATAATAATTAATAAATATATATACCAGCATGTGATAGCCAACGGTGTTCCGGGATAGTACATGGGCAGTGGGGACCAAGCTGCGACGCCTCGAATGCTGCGTCGCATCGAGGTCCTCACTGTGCCACTGCCTATAGTTTCAGAATCGGGATACCTCACGTGACTTACTATAGTAATAACAACACGTATTAAACTTGACCCAATTTAAACCGTGGCCATTCATCCACAACACTGCATAGCTCCACGTGGGAATCGTGGAGACCTAGTTTATCCCGCTGGGTGAAGACAAGGATTTAAATGTGGTTCGAGTGATTTGGATTACATTTAAACGTAAGAATTTAACTTTTTTCTGCCCATATACTATGAACAGCAACGGTGTTGATCAGAATGCGCACAAACACAAGCTGTCAGACTTTGTAACCAGATGACCAGGGTCGATTCTCGGGAGGGCACTTTTTACAAATTGTTATTTCTTCTTCTTGCAATGCAACACTCATACTTTTATGGAATTATATAAATGACAAAAATACACTCCTAAACGTTTTATATTGAATTATCCTCGAAATGTGTGACGGTGGGATTATATTTGGCCTTCCTCAAAAATAATAATAAGTACAGTGACCCCCGATTTTTTTCTTTTATCTAAAATTTCAAATGAAAGTCCATGAAATAAAAACAAAAACAAAAAGATTTTCAATGTTAGATTTTTTAATATATAATTTATTCTAAAAATCAAAATCCTTTTTCGGGGGAATTACCACAATATATCAAGCAATATCTTGACACAGTTTGGGAAAACAAATGAGCAATAATTAAAATTAAAATAAAGAAGCTGGATTATGATAACACCTATTTAAACTTAATATTAAGGACTTGGGTTATTTCCAGAAAATCGGTCAAATGCTGAAAACGTTCATGTTAGATTATGAAAAGTTTAGCATGGTAACATAATCCTTTTTATCTCATAAATTGACAGTTTATGCAAAATAACAAACTTAATGCAGAGTTTTGAACACATTTCATTGTGGGAAGTATTTAGTAGCAAGTGTCCTTTCTATATACGTTATGTGCATGTGTATAATTATGCATATGCAATTAAAAAGAAGCAAATATTTTAAGACCTTGAAAATGAAAACGGAATGACTAAAATTATTAAGTGGGCTTTACAAAGGTTTGCTATAAAATTCGCTTAACGACAACTTTATTTCATTACTGAATTAGTAATCAAATGCTTATTTGAATGTTTGATTTTTGTCGCGGACGAAATAACTATGGACGTCAGAAGTGACATTAAAAAATGTATAATTTGTTGATATAGCTTATCACTATAATTGATCTATTAGTTTCCTTCTTCGGAAAAAGTTCTATAAAAAGATAACTAACTGTTAAATCTAGTCATGGTTTCGCATCGCCCAATTCAATATTACTTTAGGTTGACGTGTCACGCAAAAAGATCACCTGATTGAGAGCGCCACACATTCCCCTTTCAATTAGTACTGATGTTGTGAAAGTAAAAGAAATGTTCAGCTCGCATGGAAGCCTTCTAACTATTGCAATGTTTCATCATGGTGAAACACTCTAATCAAATTTACACACTAAGATGAAACAAAGGAACGGGCACACGACTCATTGATAGTAAGAGCTAAAGAAATCCTCAGGTTGGGCTACGGTGGGTCAAGCTACAGATTAGCATCAGGCACCAACCCACCGATTAAAGCTTTACGTCAGAGCCGTCATAGAGTCTGAGGCCTGACCCACCATCGTGCAATTAAAGAAGAAACCGTAGCTATAAACCATGATTGGGTTTAAAACAAGGCATAAAGACTGTCGCATGACATTCTATTGGAAAACCTATATATTAGAATGTATTTGACAATTTGCTAAAGTTCTAAGGTGTCCTGTGTACACCAACCTCTTTTTGGGGTATACCTTAAAAGTGTCATAGCGGACCCCAAAAAGCTTCCTTTGAATTTGTACTAATACGAAAATATACTAGACCTATTTTCAGACTAATGCAAAAATGGTTCTGGTGAACTCAAGGTTTCTTGTCAGTTACAGAGATAGTTGATCACGAGTTTTATTTTT
This sequence comes from Loripinus fragilis, assembly GCA_964019695.1. Classification (NCBI taxonomy): domain Eukaryota; kingdom Metazoa; phylum Mollusca; class Bivalvia; order Lucinida; family Lucinidae; genus Loripinus; species Loripinus fragilis. Next base: position 16,086,476 of record OZ026524.1, read on the forward strand.
TGCGTTTTCACTATATAGCATGTCATTCTTTACACCCACGTATATTTTGTACTATCAGAGATATTCATCTGAAAATAACAGATGGAACATGCTCTTGGTTTTGTAATAATATGAATTAACAACTCTCATATCGTAGCGGTATGAAAATGCCACATTTGGACAGCGAATAGGGGCATTTTTAGGGGTAAGTGTGCATTTGCCATGCCTGGTTGTTGACCTTAATGATAATCGAATCAAAATTTGCTGTAAATTGTCACTATTTTATCTAATTCCATGACTGTAACAAGTATAAATTCATCTTTGGAAAGCTTCACTGTCTTTTCTTGGAAAATAATTAGACGGTGCTTAACTTTTGACGCCATGTTTGTTTTGTTGCTTTACGTCCAATGTCAACAGCTATGGTCATTGCAGGACGGTCAGTTCACCTAACCACACTTTTTCCTGGGCAAGCTTGAACAAGCAGTTAACCAGTACTTCGTGCACATACTTTCGCTTGTAACTGACAACAACCATTCTTGAATAATTCAGCGGAAGGGAGGAGAATGCCATGTATACTTAATTACTAAAGAAACCTGACACATACTGTATGTCAATTTTTTGGTAGTAGAAGATTACGATGCACACTTGTCTTTCCATTGCATAAAGTTGAACAATGATAGGCAAAGATGCACTGAGATTAGTTGAAAAGCTGAACTCATTTCAGACGTCAGCTATCAAACTACACGTAAACCCTAAATCATTTTTTGCAAGAACAAAGAAATCACGTAAATTCACCACAAAACCGCTTTAGTGTGTTACTTTTTTGTTTCATTGACATATGCTGGGCATTCAAATACAGCATGCATCCATTGTTCAACCCAGAAGCTTATTTTTACTTTTTAACGTCAATTTAACGTCATTAGCGTTTTATGAGCTTTTAAGAAGGACTGCCACTTTATAATGTTTTTCACTTTGTATCATGTTTGGAATGCATTTTGACAATTTAGAACTCCGTAGCTGCCTCCTACGTCCATTTAGCGACGTCAAGTGTTACGATAACATGCTGATATTTGCATACTGCCAAGCTTGAAATTCATACGCGATTAAAATGAGTTGTAGCCAATTGCCACTTTAACTAAGTAGACAGCAAACACTATACGGCGACATACGTTGACAAAGACAAAACGGTTATTAGCCATAGTTTACATTGTTTCTTAATTGACGATAAATTTGGTTTATTCCTCTTTTACCCTTTAACGTGACGCAAAACATAAGCTCTGATTCCTTAAAATGCACTCTCTTACAATGATTGTTTGACTCCGAGTCATTTCAGCTCCTAGAAATTGCTTAAACAAAGAAATAAAACACTACCGTTTTGACAACGTCGAAAGCACAACTTAAAACACCCATATCATACGTAACAGCTAGAAATTGCAAATTTTTAAATGCATTTTTGTCTGTACTGGTATTGGCCTTGCATACATGATAAAAACATATCTAGACATACACGCTCGTAGCAAAAGTTATAAAAATGGTATTTTTGACGTCGTGACGTCATGTTCTTTATTTGATAAGTATAGTTTTTCGAAAAAAAAAGTTCTAATGTCTTGCTTTTAAAATAAGCATATCGGCTTAGCTCTATCATTTGTTATTTACTAGTTTGAAGCAACTGAAAAGTGTCAGGTTTCTTTAGTAGTTCAGTATATATAACTTGCTCATTTGAAAACAATACTAGTCTTTATATTACTTTGTATTCCTAGTTACCATAAGGAATATGTTCATGTTAAAGTATATTCAGTGTTGGTTTACAAAATGGAAATTTTTCTAACATGAATTCATATTCTTTGACTTTTCGCTTACTGTAAAGGCTGTGTTTCATGAATGCGTAATTAGGACTGGTCAACCTTAGACATAGGTAAAAGCTGAAAATGAGGCGTGGTTTTATTCAAAAGTAACTGTATCATCTTGTGCCATTATCTCAGTATAGACGCAGACAAATTATTAAGTCTTTAAAACGCCTGCAAAATAACTGCATCTGAAAATGTCTAATTAGCATAAGGAAAGAGACAAACACTATGGACCCAGATCAGACTGCTCCTACAGGAGCAGTCTGATCTGGGTCCATACTGTTTGTCTATGAGGCTTCAAATATTTTAGTGGACGACAAAAAAACATACATTTTGTGAGTATGCGCTCTAAGGGTTAATAAATGTGAGTTCAGTGTGTATACGTTAGGATTTCATGAAATGCACGCACGTTTGCGCGGCCCAAGCAACTTATTAATTCTTCACCAAGTTATAAATAGAACCCGATTTCCCTTGTTTAGCAGATGAAATAGCCGAACAACGCCCAGATATGAATATTAAAGTTGCCGCCTTTACAGTAAGCGAAAAGTCTATTAATACTGTAAATGAATAGAACAGAACCTCTAATTGTAATAGCAATCAGCTCCCGTCATTGATTGGTTGCTTACATGTATATATAACACTTAAGATGAATGTAGAGGTGTGATGACAATTAGCTGTCATTAAAAGACTCAAACTAAGTCTGACATTTTCCAAGTTCAGTGTGATGTACGCTTTATCTTCATCAGATCCAGTCTATCCACATATTTTATATCATGTAGGGTACAATCGGGTAACTTCGGACATCAGGTAAATTCGGACATACGTTTGCAAACAGTGGAAATCCAGATGAGAAGGAGCCGTCTCATCAGGATTTTCACTGTTTGCTTATTATTATTATTTTTTTTTTTTCATTCCAGTCATTAAAATATAAAGCAAACAAGGTCGCTGTCCGAATTTACCTGATGTCCGACGTTAACTGACTTTACCTTATATTTTAACACAGACTATCGAGTATAAACTGAAGACTTGGCGTAGAGTTTAATAAATAATGTTATTACATGACGTCGCGTCTGGGAGTGATATGATGCCATGCATCAATATCGATTAACCACTAGTGGCTAACATATTTCGGAACGTTACGTATTGACGTCCATAATAACGTTGCGTAAAAAATGACAAAAAACAAAAAATGCGATTTTTATTTAATAAAAATTAAATGTCATGTGATACATAGAATCTAATATTTGTGCTCCTGTATTATTGAGTTTATTCAAATCAGTGCGAAAAAATGATTAAATGATCGGCAAGCCTCGTATTTTATCACTTTTCCCCCCGATTCAATAAAACATGGGCACTCAAGTAAGATCCTCTTTATACGATTTAAATCTGCGATATTCTTAGAGTTATATGGATTGCTTCTTTAAAACCTCAAGTCGATATATTCTCAGACAATAAGTATTACACAATTATCGACAAGTATCGACAAATTGATCAATATAATCCTGAAGCAAATAACCCAGAAGTTGGGCCTTTTCAAACTTTCTCAGCAGAATTTCCTTCATTTTCCTTTCATAACATAAATAATCCACTCTTCGGAATTGTCATCTTGACCTCGATTTTTGAAAAGAGAACTAAAATGTGCCTTTATACAAAAAACACTTTATCACATGACGTTTCTATTATTCAGTGGATAACATCATGTCCTAGATATTATTATAACCACACGTTACATAACACTTTTGGCAGGAACAAATTACGTCATGACCAAAGGGAGCGCAGTGGCTCAGTGGTAGAGTGGTTGACTCGAGACCGAGGGGCCGCGGGTTCGTGCCTCACCGGCGTCACTGCGTTGTGGTCCTTGAGCAGGACGCATTTATCCTAGCTTAGTACTGGTTCAACCCAGGAAGACCCGTTCCTGTTTAACTGAAAGATTGTTGATGGGACGTAAAGAATCAAAGTATACAAACAAACAAACGTCATGATAACGTCCGTTACAATAATGTAAATTTTCATTGAAATAAACAAACTTTGAAGGCGATAATATCGCATTTAAAAGGTCTTATGATAAACAGAATCTTACATTCGTAATAATTACATATTTAATTTACAAAGACTCGTATAATTAATGGTAAGAAATGGTCATTGGTGTAAGATCCTCTATATATAATAAGAAATTCATATTTGTATTTTCATATGTTGCATGCTTCAATATAAAAACCAGAGGATCATTAGTCTCAAACCGTTCACCTGACACAGAATCTCTTTAATATAAGGTATAATGAGGTCATAGCACTGTAGGAACAGTATTTGAACACACTTTTGGTAGACCCGCATCCCCGATGTTACACACCTTTAAGGCCACCAGGTCACTTTCACTTTGGCTTCGTAGTAGAAGACTTTAGAACAGTGTTTATCTAACATGGTCATGCCAGTAAGGACCTCGGACTGTCTCGTGTTCAGTAAATCTGCCCAAATTTTGATAGCCAGTGGCTAGGATAGTGCATAATTGATAACTATATTTTGTGCTCATGTCAAACCCTTACAATTAGTGCATCTAGCAAAATAAAAATATTTGAAAATATTGCTTAATTTGGCCAGAACCTATAGGGCTTAGGGGTGTATTTTGTACCAAATTTTATTTCACAGAATGTCAAAGTTTCGCCAGGTATTCACCTAAATACATGAAAATAGTATGTATTCGGCAAAAAAGTAGAGGATTTCCTCTACTGTTTTTGCCGCATTCAAGTGATGTGTTTGCATATAATTCGGGTTGAGAATATTTAATCGTTTCTTCCAAATAAGCATTCTGTCCTTAACCTTCGACTATTACCTGTAAAGTTTCAAGTTCAACCAGTTTGACATATTCGCTGAGGTTTATCATATCTGCATACTGTAAACATCAGAGTCTAGAACAACACAATTTAGAGCGTAAAATTGTATTGTTTTTCCAGACTCATTGGATTTAAATTAATAATTTGATGCGTAAAGACTCGTCTAATTCTGATTGTTCTTTTGAGTACCGACAACATATGTTTTGGTTGAAAAATAAGACGATTGACCACTTGATTATCAATCATAACTAAAGCCCTGATACATGCCATTTTAAATTAATATTTACCTAGGTTTGTACAAAATTAATAAGTTTTTATTTTAAGTTGTTTTTGAGCATTTAGACGGCACCTCCCCCTTGCCCAATCATGCCATTTCTATATAATGTGTGAAATGTAAGAATACAACTGTATGCAAAAGGATTAGTTTGGGCACGGGGGAGCACTTCAGTAAAACGTTTTCTATTTTCTATATATTGATAACAGAAACAGAGTTTTCAACCCATATTTCTTAATTGGTCCAATGAGAAAAAAACATTTTTGCGGATGATTCGAAGGTTGAAACTACTATCATTTACATGGAAAAATAGCATTGTTTTAGAAACTTTTCTCTTGCCATTATTATGGGCAATTCTTCATTAAGGCTATCCGAGATCCTTTTGTTCATTTGAACTGGAACATATAGTCATATTTAGGTTGTCCCGTCTTATATATGCTCCATAATGCAATTTAATTTCAGTTGGTCCTGTGGTTTGTAAGGAAACTTGTTGAAATTTGCAAACGACAGTCTATTATGAGACGTCAATGATCAACCAATGCCGTTGCCATTTAATATTGGCCTTGTCCCTTCAGGCTAAACATAAACTATGCACAATAGTTGTGTGGGTGAGCCCATCCACATCAAATCTCGAGTTTCATTTTCCATTTAAAAAGATACTGAATTACCAAACGCAGAGGTCGTGCAAAAGTGACGTTTAATTTCAACCCTTAAAGCGCCAATCGCAACAAAAGTTGTCTGCTTTTCTCGTCTGCAGGATTGTTTAAGAAGCCTCTATGGCAAATAGTGTGGACCCAGATCAGACTGCTCCTATAGGAGCAGTCTGTACTAGGTCCACGCTGTTTGCTTCTATACTTGGTGCGTCAGTAATGCTAGGTAATTATTTGCAGCAGACGACTTCAGCAGACGACATGTTCTGATGCATTTTTTTCTTGGCGCTTTAAGGGTTAACCTGATTAATTTGAATTTATTTCTATGTTGACTTGGTGTATAAGTTGAAGAAGATTGTTGGCTCTAATAATTTTTCAGCGCAGTTTATTAAAATAATTTCCCATTATAAAAAGATTGGCTATAACATTAATGTATTGCAACGGATTGCATGCTTGGTGGTGAACCCAATCACGGTTGGCAACTTTGCTTTCCTCTTTAATTGCACGCCGGTGGGTCGGACTTCAGACTCTATGATGGTTCAGACTTAAAACTTATCTATTGATGAGATGGTAGGGGCCTGATGCTTTGGCTGTTTGTCGGGCCCTCCGGGGTTTACCTGTTGGATATCTTTTGCTCCGGTATTCAGTTTTGTTTACTGTTGAGTCCTTATCTTTGCTTTATCTTCTTGTTATATCTTGATTTATATGTATTAGGAGATGATGCATTGATAAGCTAGGGGTCTTTTATGCAAACCAAATATCTATGTGTCTTGATCCACATCTGAATTAAGGGTGAGTTTGGCGCGCCGTTAAACTGGTTTAAGCCCTCTAGTAAAGTGTTTTACTGACCGTTCAAAGGCGGTACTTCTTTTCTGGATCTTTGATGTTTTTGTTCTGTCTTATGTTTGCTATGTCTTTGTTCGCGTCTTTTTATATGTGCTTTGTGGTCACCTGCTTGGAAAAGGCTGACCTCTTGGCTCTCGTTTGTGGTGGCTAACTGTGAGTTTGTATCTTTCCCATTGGTATCCTGGGTCGGGTGTGGTACTTGATTGTATCGACTCCTAATCTTTGCACCTTTACTTACTTTTAGAATAGCGGGTAACGTGGGTATTTCCGATCATTGAGGAAGCCGAAACCATTTTCAAACGATTGTTTGGTCACCGAAAACCAAAAAAGCATAGCAAATGCTGCAATTTTCTGAACTTTCTCAGAGAAATAAAGGACCAAGTTTCCACAATTTGACGTTTTCGCTAATGCCTTTACATTATCGCATTTAAACGGTGTTTCTAGTCAGGTTTTCTTGAACCACATAAACAAGTAAAACTGCTTGGTGCCTTCCAACAAATTCAGACAAATACTGCTGAATGAAACATCTCCACTACTCCAGTGCACAAGTCGAAAGACAAAATCTAACGCCACCGTTATCTCGCAATTTTCAGTAACTTAAAGTGTATGTTCATGCTTTTTAACATTCTACTTTATTCATAGGTACATATTTCGTTATGGACTAATTTTATTTTCACAGATCATTTATCCATCTGGGCCCAGACCTGTAAATGTTTTCCCATAGACCTCCATTATAGCTTTCAAGTAAGCTGTGGTCCTCACAACTCTTCAAGCACAATGAGGCTGCCATAGAATTACAGATTGGACCTAGTTCAACCAATAAACAAATATGAGATACCATGGTGACCACCATGTTTTACCACTTTTTGGCCCCTGAAGGTGGGCACCCTACATGAGAGGAAATTTTCATTGAAAAAAAAAGCAAAATGCAAGGTCCTTTTTTCTAGACCACACCAGTAAACTTAATCAACAAAAGCAATGAGATGTTGTTTTAAAAAGTAAAGCAAAGATATACCCGTCTAATAAATACAATATATTTCCTAGTTTTAATATTGACCAATCATGAAACACCTTACAACTTAAAAATATTGTGCTGAGCTTCCACCCACCTTTTGAGCCAATCAGTGCCCTTTTTACAATTACAGGTCTGTGGCCATCTGGTTAGTTAATTACAGAAGTCTTCATAGCCATTTATCGATTCTTCTGGGAGCAGCCATCTTACAGCTATTGGCACACATTAACCTTAGTTAACCTCAATATGCTGGTCTGCCAAATGATTGAAGCGGCACCTTTCAGTCAATTTCTTTATTTCAATATTGGATAATGGGTATTCTGTTTTAATTACAATCAACAGCCAAATCAATGCAAATTAAAATGTAACAACTGTTAAACGAAAAGTATTTTGTTTTTCAATAAGTTTCTTTTGATTTTATTCTGTCTTTTTGTTAGCAAAATGAATAAAATTGTAACAAAATATGTCGTCTGCTATAGTAATAATTAGTGCTTTAAAATTTTTGAATTAATTATTAGATATGGGCCAAGTATCAAAATATACTCATCAATGCACATACTGCTAAAAGCATTACTCTGAAACATTGTTATTCTTTGCTTTTTGACTGATTTATAAATCTGCTTTGGTAGTGTGTAAGCAGGTGGAAGAGATTCCAGTTTTGGTGTGTAGAGATCATTGACCTGAGAATGACCAGACTCCCATTAAAGGGGGCGGCAACCCCGATGATTACTATGTTTTATATGAAAGATCTTAATAAACCATGAGTTTTGATACCAGTTTTGTCTAAATCGGTTGAAAATGTGGAAGTTATGAGCGTTTGAATATTTGCAAATGGACTGTAATGGAAGCGGCCATATTGTAGGCTTAGTGACGTCACTCAGCCTAACTAAATATGCGTATCAAAATAAAAGACAAACCAATGGATTATTTGCATTAATCTTTAATAAAACATGTTCCCTGTGTATAAAGCTACATATATGCTGAAACACAGATGATGTGATAGTAGTGATAACTAAAAATTAAGCAGTTGAAAAAATTCTGAAAACTAATTAAATATTCAAAATGGCGGCTCAATATTAGCCATATTGAATTTTTTAAATGCCCTTAAAGCTGCATAGTCTGTAACTAAGAACATTTTTCGATTTTTTTCTTCTTTTTAAATCATTTGTAAAAGTAGAATAAAGTAATGTTGTCACAATAAATCTAATTTCTACAGCTGAAAACTGCATGGAAAAGTGAATTATCTTATAAAAACAGGTGTTTTTGCTATTGTTTGTAATTATTTGCGTTCCTCCAATAATTCTAGACAATTAATTTTTAACATAAATGCTGTTGTTTTGGCACTAATAATTTGTTAATTATTACGAAAAAGGTAAAATGTATACCTGAATTTTAGTATTTTTACTGTGTTCTTGAAAAATAGAAACATTATTTTTAAAATGAAAAGATCAAAAGATAAGACTATGCAGCTTTAACTTGCCCATTTTTCAACCGATTTTGATGATACTTGTATCAAAATTCATGGTTCATAGAGCTCTTTCTGATAAAAGATACTTATCATTAGGGTTGCTGTTCCTTTAAGAAGCAAAAGTGATTAATTACAGGCCAATAGAAGGGCATTCACAAACATTTAATGAGGAATTATTCCTGCCATACTGTAAACTCTATAATAAACGCATTTGAAAAAAGTGTGAATTATCCCTTTTAGGTTTGAATCAACCATAAGATGAGTTACATTGTAAGCCTATGATATCTTTGTATACTGATACTCTGTTGAATTGAAATGACAATTAACCTTAGAAGTTTAATGAAATTATGTCTACGTTTTGACGTCATTGATGGCAGCTGTTTTTTCAGCATTAAATCTCTATCACATCTGTCACATATCCAATAGTTTTTTATAGGCGTATGATGCATGAGAAAGATGAAAGACCACCAAAAGAAAACTCGCATGCTTATCATTTTAGAATTACTTACAACGGATATGGTTTTTGCTTACTGACCCCTTCTGCAATTCCGGCTCTCCCCAAATGCCTATTTATAGGATGGCTTCTGAAATTTTGTGGTTTCATTTGCCTAAGATCCTGTTCGCGTCATTGCAATTGAAATTGATCGGCACTGCACAAAGATGAGCACAAAAAAGCTGCGAAACACAAGAAATTACTCAACTTATTGTGCATAGTATATATACTTACGGACTTTAAAAACGCAACACTTGGATAACCACTTTAATGCATGTGTCAAAAAAGAAGCCAACCTGATCATTTTGGTTGTATGTTTAAAAGTGATCATTTGTAAGTAAAACATCAATAAAATGTTCAATTATAATAAATTTAAAGATTTGAAAATGTACACCTTTTGAGATAGGGGTCAGTTATTACATGTGACAAAATTTTATCAGTGAAAGATTCCCTTCTCCTTTAAATCAAGAAACACGAGAGTTATCAAATTTGTGTCATGGATCTCTTTTGTCATTGAGGAATTACTCTCATATTGTTTGGCAGGTCTGAGATACAGTCTAGTTGCTTATTTGACGTTCACCTGTTTCTACCCTTGCATTCGATGGCTTAAAATCTCCTCTACTTAAGAAATGTTTCAATTACCTGAATTTATACGAAGCAGTAACGTCTTCAGATTTGGGTGTACAGTTAAAACTTAAGTTTTAGCTGATGGAGCCACCTCATGATAACATAATCGAAGCAAAGGAAGTTTACATTCAACTGTCTTTTGAAAGATATAAAGTAAAGTTAATGTTGCGTAATTAAAGTCCGTCAGTATATCATGAGTATAAATAAAATCATGTTTTTAAGATTTCTCCCATACATAAGCTTAATGGGTCAATCTTGACCTTTCTATTGGATAGGATAACGATAACCTAGGATCATCATTTAAACAAAAATAGTAATTGAGTATGATCAGGAAAAAACACAATGACAAACTGCAGACAAACCCGTAGTATCGTGAGGTAGAGCCACACAACAATCACGACACACCAGGAAGACAAACAAAGCAAAACAGCCAGCTCTCTCTTCCTCATGGAGATGACTGTAAAACTAGAATGGACACGAAGTTCACACAACAAAACATAGAAAAAATTACAGAATCCCACAATAGGAGCAACAATCAACCATGAATCAACAACAATATTTTGTATAGCCTACATTCAAAATGATATATATCAAAGCCCAGAGTCTTCTGACATTTAATTGGGGGAAACAGTGTTGTTAAATGCTTCCCGTTTAGGGCTTTGGACACATTTGGTCATAAGACCTTAACAAGAACGTCAAATTTAGGATGTCACATGCCACAAGAGCCTGCATATATAGTTTATCTTCATTTGGCCCTGTGATTTCTGAGGAAAATGTAGATTGTGTCTGACGTGTGGCGCTTTGTCAGTACCGTTAGTAATAAAAATAATGGTATATAAAAAGAGATACTCAAGTATTCTTATTTGAAAATAACATTTTTGATGGTAACGTTTTTATGGGGGATGGGGGTAGATTATATGAAAAAAAGACACAGGATAAAAGTTTTCAGAAATTAAATACCCAGGATCAGGTTAGCCGACATATATAACTTGTAAACAATGTTGAATAAAAATGCAGGATGGCTTCAGGGATGAAAACAATACGGAGACAAGAAGGCATTTCACCCCATCCTGGTCAATGCAAAAAACCAACGTACACAAGCATATTATTATACCAAAGAAAATTTTTTAAATAATGCTGGAAATGTCTTATCAAAACATACGAGAAAAATAAACTGCACGAGGAAAACACCTACTGCGTTTATATAAAGAAAGTTGTGATGATGGAAAATGACAAAGTTCTATAGTTCAAAAATAAAAATAAACTAATTCATCTAACAAAAATGTCCAAACCAAGAACACATTCTCGCACTATGCAAAAGCACGTGCAAAGGGTCAAAGCGATCAACATAAAACTGAAAGAGGAGTTTTGCACAGCAGGCACCAATTATGCATAAATTTAGAGGATGACCTCAATAAACCTCACCGCTTATTGTCAGATCCTACATATACCATGTACTTTGTTTCAGGAAATTATCTTCAATAAAATAATGTTTAAATTTATTATGTATATAGATTTATGGTTCTGTCAATATTTGACTAAGTTCGCAAGTTTAAAATTGTTGGTTGGTTTTGTTGCTTTACGTCCCAAGTCAACATCTATGGTCATTGCGGGACGGTCAGTTCACCTAACCGCACTTTTTCCTGGGCAGACTTGAACAGTTAACCAGTAATTTGTGCACATACTTTCGCTTGTAACTGACAACAACCCTTCTTGAATGAATCAGCGGAAGGGAGGAGAATGATCGTAGAAATTATTTCATGATCAATCTCCACGAAAGTATTGGACCGGGCCGGGATCGAACTCGCGACCCCTGGATTTGCAGTCAGACACGCATCTGTAGCCAGACACGTTACCGACTGCGCTACGCGGCCCGGTACAAGTTTAAAATAATGACAAAAAATAAAGTGAGGATACAGTCAAAACCACATGTACATCGTTATGCTATAAAACACACATGCAAAGTTTTAACAAGAACGAAATAAAACTGTTTACAAATGGGCCTCGTCGCGAGAAAACCTGTATTCGGGGTTTCTGACAAAGCGAGTTTGAAACCTTTCTCTTCAGTTACTGAGACTAGCTAGAAAATTGAAATTTCACCTGTATTAAGTTTACATTATGATACTTTCCATAAAGCTAATAACATAGGCGCTGATCAGTCTGCGCGGATGCGCTGGTTTTTCTGCGCCTGTGTTGTTCGCAAACCACCGAAGACAGGTTTTCTCGCGATGAGGCCCAAATTATTCACTCATTGCGTCTGAGATGCCAAACAATGACTTAGTTTGATAAGTTGAAAAATATATAACCAATAAATGTGATGAAAACGTCCAAACCACATGCGCATCTTCAGACCATGAATAAACACCTGCAAAATCCCAAAAGATTGGCCTAAATTTACAAGAGGAGTTGCGCTCACAAATGCAACTTGCAACTTTGCATTTGACACTTACACATACCTCTAGTTATTTTCCCATAAGGTGGCAGTTACAAAAAATGTACCAAGTACATATAATTACTTTGGCTTAAATAGATCTAACTATCGAAATATGAACTTTATACGTTTTTTCCAGAATGTAGGTCATGATTCATTATTTGAATGAAATTGGCATTGCCCATTCCCCCACCCCCAATGCTACATGACAAGGCACAGGACCAATGCCCTTTCCTTTCCAGAGACGATTGTTGAATAGCTCCTATTTCATGTTTATATAGTGTCAGTTGTATCACTGACTAGAACCATTTGAACAAACTTTCGCTCCCTCATCCTTACACGTCTCCATATAAAATTTGAGTTCAATTGGCGCTGTGGGTTTTGAGACGAAGAATGTTTTACGCAATGTTGAGACACAGATGATAGAAAGAAGGATTCTGAAGCCTCTTGTTTACTAGACTAAGTATATCACCCAAGAGCCTTTGACTCAGGTGGCAACTAACTCTAAATCAATGTTAGGCAGGCTGTTCAAGCTAGAAATTACAATGAATACACGTGACCTTTTATGTTCAGGAGCCAAAAATATCGAATAATAGTACAAGTGAGGCGCGACATGTGATTTCCAACAATGTGGCATTTTGACAAGTGTAGACTGAGACGAGCCTGTGCAGCGACCTTTTATGTTTAGAAACTCCAAATGGTGTTCAGTCATTAGCTTAACAGTCATATAATTCTCAAGCGACTGGCAAAGGCTCGGATCAGACTGCGCGTATGCGCAGGCTGGTCTGAGGCTTTGCTGGTCGCACATACCACATTGTTGGAAATCTCATGTCACGGCTCAAGTGTACATTAAAACACAGTTTTGTCAGAGCCTTTGCTATTCACATAAGCAATGCATGGCATTTGCTAAAACTTCAACTAAATATCAGACAGCGTCCCATGTCTTAAAACTATATGTATAGTCTCTGTAACGTGTACACGCAGAATTAACTCAAAGTAACTTGTAATTAGGCCCTCTTGAAAGAAAGTTATCGTGGTGACAACCGACTGATTTTTTCTAAAAGGTATTGTGAAAGTCCGTGAATTAAAAATAAAAACATAGATTTTCAATGTGAATTTTTTTAATATATAATTTGTTGTAAAGATCAAAAATAGTAAGTGAGTAAGATCAGGAAATACCATAATCACAAACCTCAGACAACGCCATGGCACTTCGAGGAAGAGCCGCTCAACCATCACGAGACACCAGGAATACAAATTAAGCAAAGCAACCAGCTCTCTCTTCCCCATCAAGATGATTGCAATACTAGAATGGATATAAAGTAACGTACTACAAAACAAAGAACAATTACAGACTCCCACAGACTCCCACAATGGGAGTAACAATAAACAAAAAGTCAACAACAGCAGAACCACCGCCTTAGAACGGACAGCAGCCTAAGCCACAAGGGTGCTTAAATGCAGTTAACAGGTACCAAATCTTCGCCCTATATTCTGTTGTTGTTGAAGTACAAGAAGTGTTCAGCTCGCATGGAGGCATTCCTATTTTTGAGGAATTACTAAAATAAATCATCATTCACTTGGGATAACAAATAAATATGTGCATTTGTAGAAGGCTTAGGGTCTTGAGCAATAATTAAAATTTAAAATAAGAATTTGACTGGATATTACAACTTTAGATTGATATTTAGGACTAGGGTTATTCTTTCATTTGTTCAGAATATTGGTCAAATGCTGAATGAGATTATGAAAAACTGAGCATGATGACATATACTTTTATTTCATAAATTGACAGGCCATGCATAAAACAAACCGTATGAAAAGCATTGAACAAATTTCAATGTGGGAAGTATCTAGTAATACATGTCCTTAAAGTCAATAACTTATTGTAGTCCAAGTAAAATAATGAGCCAGTGCATGAGATTTCCAACAATTTGACATTTTGACAAGTGTAGACTCGGACGAGCCTCTGCAGCCTCCTTTTAAGCTTAGAAACTCCAAATGGTGTTCAACCAGTAGCTTAACAATCATAGAATACTCAAGCGGCTAGCAAAGGCTCTGATCAGACTGCGCGTATGCGCAGGCTGATCTGAGGCTTTGCTGGTCGCACATACCATTTTGATGGAAATCTCATGCACTGGCTCAATTATCATCATCTAAGAACGCCGAATTAAAACAGACTACTTTATGAACTCGACAGAACAATAATACAGTGTACAAAGTAAGACAGAAGGAAAAGATCAGGAATCGATACAATCATATATCACACCTGACCCAGGTCATCGTATGGAAAAGTGACAAAAACACATGACTGTTAACATCACATCAGGTGACCACAAGGCTGCAGGGAGCAGACAGGACAGACAATATGACCGACACACAGGAAACACAAATAACAAAAAAAAGTCCACAAAAGAAGCACCGCCTTGAAACGGTCAGTAGAAAATTACTGGAGGGCTTAAACATGTCACCCTTTTTTCTGATAAGGATCGAGACATATAGATGCTTTGTTGGTACATTTTACTTTGTTTATCACAATTTGAAAATCCTTTAGTTAAACTTCTTTGTCTTGTATAAACCACGTTCCCAAGTATCTTAACACTATTGGAATTATATACGACACTAAGAAAATAGGAGTCTTTGGAAGCAGATGGCATTTTATGTTTGTTGTTTGATAATTTGAAATTAACCACAACTCGCCTTGTTAATGAGATTCTAACCTGTGTTAGTCCAGGAATTGAACCCAGATAGTTGAATCTAGAGGTGGGCACTATTACAACTTCGCTGTAAAAGTGCCTTCTACATGCCTTCTAGAAGTCTCTTACATATCGGTACAACTTTGCTGTAAAAGTGCCTTCTACATGCCTTCTAGAAGTCTCTAACATATCGGTACAACTTTGCTGTAAAAGTGCCTTCTACATGCCTTCTAGAAGTCTCTTACATATCGGTACAACTTTGCTGTAAAAGCGCCTTCTACATGCCTTCTAGAAGTCTCTTACATATCGGTACAACTTTGCTGTAAAAGCGCCTTCTACATGCCTTCTAGAAGTCTCTTACATATCGGTACAACTTTGCTGTAAAAGCGCCTTCTACATGCCTTCTAGAATTCTCTTACATATCGGTACAACTTTGCTGTAAAAGCGCCTTCTACATGCCTTCTGGA
The DNA here is from genome assembly GCA_964019695.1 of Loripinus fragilis. NCBI lineage: Eukaryota > Metazoa > Mollusca > Bivalvia > Lucinida > Lucinidae > Loripinus > Loripinus fragilis. Next base: position 16,102,097 of record OZ026524.1, read on the forward strand.
AGTCTCTTACATATCGGTACAACTTTGCTGTAAAAGTGCCTTCTACATGCCTTCTAGAAGTCTCTTACATATCGGTACAAATTTGCTGTAAAAGCGCCTTCTACATGCCTTCTAGAAGTCTCTTACATATCGGTACAACTTTGCTGTAAAAGCGCCTTCTACATGCCTTCTAGAAGTCTCTTACATATCGGTACAACTTTGCTGTAAAAGCGCCTTCTACATGCCTTCTAGAAGTCTCTTACATATCGGTACAACTTTGCTGTAAAAGCGCCTTCTACATGCCTTCTAGAAGTCTCTTACATATCGGTACAACTTTGCTGTAAAAGCGCCTTCTACATGCCTTCTAGAAGTCTCTTACATATCGGTACAACTTTGCTGTAAAAGCGCCTTCTACATGCCTTCTAGAAGTCTCTTACATATCGGTACAACTTTGCTGTAAAAGTGCCTTCTACATGCCTTCTAGAAGTCTCTTACATATCGGTACCAAGCCCAATAATACTTTGCCCCTCCCATCTGGACTTCTAATTAGGCTTAGGGGATTACTGCCGAGGTCGAGGCTAAATTATCTATTGTCATAGAGGCAAACAATTGCAATCTGCCCCAGCCTGGATTCTTACTCGTTTTGCCATAATTTGAGTTCTGGCTGTCGAGTGGCTGGTCTGTGACATTGAAAATAATAGGCCAAGCGCGAAATATTTTGAAGGATTGTGATCAATTTTCACGATAGGAAACGTAATGCAGAGTCATATTCTCTTATCTGGAAACTTCGATTATTGTTTTCACCTACTGTACAAAAGACAAACAATAGGAGATACATTATACAAACCCTGAACTAGTAGACGTACATTTGTTTAAGCTTGACTAGATCAATTAAACAAACTCAGTTTTAAAAGATTGTTCTGTCCCACATAAAAAGCACCAACGTAATGACATATATAGCTTTGGCATTTAAACATACCAGCAGATAATTTATGTACATACGTTTCCATGTAATAAAAACCTGTAAAGGTATTTAGAACCCCTGCTCAATCAGGTTTACTCACTTAACTTTTTAGTGAACTGATTATACACCTAGCTCTGTATTGAGTGTTAAGCCTATGTGCCAGACGCATTTTATTCTCATCTGTTTTTTCTGTTCATTTGGTTTTTGCTTACCTTTATTTTACAGTTTTGTTGCATTTCTTTTGTTGCTATATCAAAAGTTTTACCATTAAACTGCGAACTAAATTGAGTTCTTGCTTTCGTTATTTTTTATGTCAAAAAGAATTCGTAGTATTTTTATTTCGCAACCTTTTCGCATAGTTATTGATTTTTCAAATGTCCAGATACGTATGAGCCAGTGCATGAGATTTCCAACAGTGTGATATGTGCGACCAGCAAAGCCTCAGATCAGCCTGCGCATACGCGCAGTCTGATCAGAGCCTTTGCTAGTCGCGTATGGAAAAATAGTTCTGTAGCATGTGGGTTCAGCTCTATTAAAATCGATTATTCTGATTATCCGAAAAGTTTAAATAGCAAATTAAATGAAGTTATGTTTTTTCAAAAAATATCGCTATAGTAAGCCGTTTGTTCTGCTGCAATCACACTTGTTATTGTGTTAACATGGATTCTAAGATGACAGCGCCACGTTATCACCCGCGTTATCAAAGTAGATACTCGATGCACATTCGTGGTCTGATTTCACAGAATTTTGCGGAATTGGCCGAGCAGTTCCGATAGGGTATATGAGATGTAATTGTTATATTGTCTGGTTACATTTACTTGGTTTACCCATGCATGAGACCTGTTTGTGTTCCCTTATGCTAGGCTTTCTTGCGTAAGATCCATATCAAATTCTAATTAATTAAACACATGCCAACATTAGCAAAACTTTGTTTGATTAAGTCAAGTGTTAAAGCAAGCAAATACTCAACGATGGGGAAGCTCAGCTTCAATTTCATACGTGAATAAATACCACCAGCAAATCATGTGTTTCTTCCTCGACATTAATTTTCATATTAAAAGTGCTTAAGCATTGCAATTTCCGCCTCGTTGTTGCCAAGGAAGTACCTGTATATAGGATGTTGCACGGAGAGAGCATGTTGTTTTATAGCTTAAAATTTCAAATGATTAAAAATGTGCGATAAAAGTCGAATAACCCACGCACCATTGCTTACACAAGTATAAGCTTTCACAGAAAAAATACAGACACACCCCATGAGAATGAAGTCCAATGTAAAGACAGGAAAACAGATGCATCGATCAGACTGCGCGAAATTGCAGGCTTATAGGCAAGGCCTTTACCTGCCCGCAAGTACTATATATTTATACACAGAGCTTATTATTCAAAGTAAAGAAGAAGGTAAAGATCAGGAATTGATATAACCAAGTACCACACCAGACCCAGGTCACCATATGACAAAGCAGCAAAAACAGAAGAAAATACCACAAACAACAAACATGAGGTCATCCCATCCCAACAGGCGGCCACAAGGCCACAAGGAACAGACACGACGGCATAATAAAAACATGTACTAACATAAAACATAAAATAACAAATGGGATCCGCAAAAGAAGCACCGCCTTTGAACGGCCAGTAAACGGGTTTTTGTGGCTGTTCTTTGGCTGTAACTAGTACCCGGCCGGGGAGGTTTATGTTTTTTGTTGTTTTATGTCCGGGAGCAGCCGAATGCATAACCAACAATGGTTCTGATTTTAAAACGTCTCAGAAGGCGTGGCTGTAGCTTAAAGTCTCATCCAACAGACTGGGAGAGCTGGGAATAGAACTAAGGACTCCTGGGTTCAAGGCGAGTGACTTATCCACTACACCACGGCGGCTTTCTCTCTGAGTTAGCTATAGACATGAGTTACAGATATCTAACTTCAATGGAGTATGCATAAATATTAACTTGTTTGACCATAATATTCTGACCATGTATCACTCGAACCCATTATCGGTCTGAATTGGTCTCTATGGTCAAAATATACCAGGTTATAGAGATTTGTAGAAGGCTTTTTGTGAACGCTTGTACAAAATTTAAGGTAACTCTTACTTTTATACAGCACACGGTTATTCGTCAATATTAGTTCTGTACCACCTTAATAGCTAATTTCATACCGAGTTTTCCCGACATGTCCCGATTAGCTCCGAGCTCTCCCAATCAGAAAAATATCTGGCCAATCAAAAAAACTTCCCAACAACGTGACGTATATTTAAATAAGCATTGCAGATACCCAATGTCGACAAGTGAAAACGTGCGAATTTATGTAGTTTTCGGTTAGATTAGGAATTTTTATAGCTAGATTGACTTGATAACTCGATGCCACATTACCAATGATGTTTTTGACGATATTTTGAGTCATTCTTCAAATGGTGAAATGTTTACATAAACACCGACTCAGTCAGTAACAAGTTGCTGTGACGTACTAAACACTGACACCTTCAGTCTGTAAACAACCACGGGTGCTGTTTTAAAAACATTAAATTGGTTTTCGAGGTAACAACTAATATACAAAGCGGCTCTAAGTGGCCCCTTACAACAAATGCTCACTTCGTATGCAATATATACCAGTCTGTTTGCTTACATAACAGAATTTCGTTTGGTATTTTGATGCTGGCCTCGAGCACTTGGCTGCTCGGTCTCATGGTAATGGAACAAATTTCGATTGGCTGGGAAATTCTTTTGATATAAGTACATGTGACTTGAGTCCCGATGGAAATCCGGAAAAGTACGGAAGGCCTATGAAATCAGCTATACCTCTGATTTAAACCACTGAATAAAATTTTATATCTAAGATTTTATACTACTGACACAAGTTTCATGCCTGTGATTTCATACCACTAGAAATAGTTAGTGAGTATGATCAGGAAATACCACAATCACAAACCACAGGCAACCCTATGCCAGCGCGAGGAAGACCAACTTAACCATCTCGAGACACCAAGAAGACAAATTAAGCAAAGCAACCAGCTCTCTCTTCCCCATCAAGAAGATTGTAATGCAAGAATGGACATAAAGTAACGTATAACAAAACATAGAACGATTACAGACTCCCACAATGGGAGCAACAATAAACAAAAAGTCAACAACAACAGATCCACCGCCTTAGAACAGACAGCAGCTAAGGCACTGGGGGGGGGCTTAAATGCATTTTACTGGTACCAAATCTTCGCCCTAGATTCTGCTGTTGTTGAAGTACAAGTTATGTTCAGCTCACATGGTGGTCTTCTAACTAATGCAATATATCATCATGGAGAGACACTCTGATCAAATTTACCTCACAGTCTCAGTGGCTTAAAATCACAGGAATGAAACTGTTATTTATACCCGTTTTTTCTTTAGAAAAAGGGTATAATAATTTGGTATCAAAGTCGTTCCGCCGGCCGTCAGTCACGTTTCTTGTAAATTTATCTCCCCCTAAACCGTTAGACGTAGCAACTTCAACTTTGTACCTGAATAGATCACGTGATGTAGAGGGTACTGAACAACATTTCATGTGACCTTGATCCCGATGTCAAGGTCAACGGTCAAAAAATGCGTTTTCTTGTAAATGCATCACCTTCTAAACCCTTAGACGTAGCAACTTCTTACTTTGTACCTGAATAGGTCGCATAATGTAGAGGGTACTGGGTAACATTTTGTAAGACCTGGACCACAAGGTCAAGATCTAAGGTCAGATAATGTGTTTTCTTGTAAATGCATCTCCTTTTAACCCATCAGACGTAACAACTTCAAACGTTGTACCAGGATAGGTCACATGATGTAAAGGGTACTGGGCAACATTTCACGGGACACTAATCACAAGGACAAGGCCAAAGGTCAAGTAAATATTTTCTCGTGAATGCTTCTCCTCCTAAACCGTAGGATATAGCAACTTAAACCTTTGCATATCATAGGTCACATGACGTAGAGGGCGCTGTGCAATATTTAGCGTGACCTTAATGTCAAGGCCAATGTCAAATAATGAATTGTAAATGCTTCTCCTAAATCGTTGGACGTAGCAACTTCAAACTTTGCAGGTGCATAGATCACATTATGTGGAGGGTACTGGGCAACGTATTGTGTAACCATACCCAAAGGTCAGGATCGAAAGTAAAAAAAACGGGTATTTGTGATGGTTTACCATCGACTGCAGTCTAGTTTATGTTTATAAACCATAAAGTGGTATTTATGTGGTTATATTTGTATTGCATTAAAGGTCAGTCCAATATAATATCGACTGTATGCTTCGAAATCATTTTTCCATGTTCTGTGTACAATGGTGCCACAAAGTAAACGCAACTCGCCAGATACTTCCTTTGTAATACATGTATATTACCCTTAGAACGTCACAAACGACTGCAGCCAACACTTTATTCAGCAATATCTACCGTGATTTTTCGGGGAAATAAGGCACCATACTTCGTGCAAAATATATGCCTTGAAATATATAGCCTTATAAAGTCCCTCATTGAACAAATAGAAATTGCCTGCTGAACCTGTTTGTGGCATATTAAAGCTGCATACTCTGCAACTTTCATTACAACAGATTAACAAAATTCTAGGACAAATCGAAGGATATTTATTTTTCTGGCCGTTTTGCAGCGGAAAAAAGACATGTGAAAACCCCAGACATCCGTATAGGCTATGGAAAAATGCTGAAGTCTGCTCATTGCAAAATTCAGCTGTGCCTATCAATCTTCGTATTTTTCCGGAGAAGAGATCAGCTGATAAATCTATTTCCAAATAAGATGCTTACATGAGGACGTAAAACTTTGTTAACTTTCGCAATTTCATTAGTCCGGCACACAGACACAGAAGTTTGTGAGGAAACCACAATGACCTTACTGATTTATCGTCACTCTCTAAAGAAAAAGGCAAATTACACAGATTATCTGACTCAGAGCTGAAACAAGCTCGCCAGTAAAAATCATTCAGTTACGACAGTTACGTCACTGGTCATGGCAATAGGCAAAGAGGTACTCAACGGGGAGAAGTTTACAGCCTCGATAAACTATCACTCTCGACCCTTTGTTTGTGTTGATGCATAGCGTACAAGTTAACATTTTTCAGTCATGTCACATTTTCCTATCTACATGGGTTGAACCAGTAGTGCTCTTAATATCAAAATGGATAGCGATATGCCTATAGGCTCCCGGGACCCGTACCCTTCCAGACACGGTCGGGAGCGCAGTGGCTCAGTGGTAAAGTGCTTGACTCCACTTGAGACTAAAGGGCCTAGGGTTCGAGCCTCATCGGTGTCATTATATTATGTCCTTGAGCAAGACACATTTATCCTAGCTTAGTACTTGTTCAACACAGGAAGAACCGTCCCGACGTAACTGAAATATCGTTGATTGGGACGTAAAGAATAAAAAACAAACAAATCCAGACACTGCCGAGACTCGGGGCAAGGACGGATCCTGATGGAGCAGGGAGTCCGGGTCCCAGTGGAAAATCACATGTGGTATAGGGTTCCATAGGAATTGGCCCAATGACATCCGGCTCCTGAAAAATGGATCTCCCATGGAGAAATTTTGAGTACCTGGACCCCCCACCCCTGTTAAAATGCTGAGCGCTAAAATGATGTTGCCCTCTCCCACCCCCTTTGCTGAAAATGAATAACATGTAATAGTTTATTTTGCCATAAGGCTTCTTGATGCAAGATGCTTTTTTTTCTCTTTTTTCCATACTTGTACCGAAGGCTCAGACGAGTCGGTGTGCGCGAAGTCACGAACTATAAATAAGTTCATAGCAGGGACGTCTATTATACGGTCTAGGTTCCTATCTCACTAGATTTTGAACGTTTTTGCTGAAGAATCACGTTACAATAACGTATAATCCAATGTTCTGTTTCCTCAAAAAATCATTGGAAGAGTTATTTTGCGAGACTTATAACGCGTGTTTATGCAAGCAACAAAGACTCAGACTAATCTGCGCGTCTTTGCTGGTCACACACATAGAAAATTTTTAGATGTGACAACAATAGTTCAGTCATGTCGGGATAGTTCCAAGACGGACCCAGAGAGAGGGTGAGGAAGAGCCCATTCTCTGAAAGCTGCAGCAGAGAGCGCCTCACCCTACCGCCAACAAGGCTTAGACCAAAGCCTTCTATCTACCTACCTACCTACCTACCTACCCACCCACCCACCCATCCATCCATCCATCCATCCATCCATCCATCCATCCATCCATCCATCCATCCATCCATCCATCCATCCATCTATCTATCTATCTATCTATCTATCTATCTATCTATCTATCTATCTATCTATCTATCTACGAGCCTCTCAATGAGTTTGCAAAATGTCAGCCTATATGAGGGGATGGTATGTCTGTGGGATAGAAAAAGAAACGGTAGTACCATAACTGGGAAATATAGCTGTCGGAAAATCTTTGAAGAAGACCTTCGATGTTATCAAGACATTTTCGTGCACATAATTTAAATGTCCCGGAGATGCGATTACTATATTCTTTGCGATGCGCAGATCCAGGAATCTTTGTCAGAGGGGAAGAGGGGGGGGGGGGAGGCCCGACTGCCGAAAAACAACCGCAACAACATTATTTTTAATTTTTAACCCTCAACAGATTTTACAGTTTTACAGGGGGGGGGGGTCCAGTATTTTTCAGGGGGTCCAACTTTTTCCAGGGGGGTCAGGATGCTTATTTCCATAAAAACGCATATAACTTGTGATTTTCCAGAGGGGTCCGGGCCCCCTGTCCCCCCTCTGGATCAGCGCATGTTTAAACAGTCATTGCCACTAGAAGTCAGCACAAGTATCCCCGAGTCCCTGTCATTGCCACTAGATGTCCATAAAAGTATCCAGAGTCCCAGGCATTGTAATTCGAGGTTAGTTAAAGTATCCAGAGTCCCAGTCATTGCCACTAGAGGTCAGGAGAAGTATCCAGAGTTCCAGTCATTGCCACAAGAGTTCAGTATGAGTATCAAGAGACCTTGTCATTGCCAATAGATGTCAGTAAGAGTATCCAGAGTCCCTATCGTTGTCACTAGATGTCAGTAATATTATCCAGAGTCCCCTTCATTACCACTAGGGGTCAGTACTAGTATCTGTATTACTAGTCACTGCTACAAGAGGTCAGTACTAGTATGATGAGTATCTGTCGTTACTACTACAAGGCAGTACTAGCAGCCAAAACGAGTTAAGTTCACGAATTGCAGCCAATTTGTGTCCCACAATTGTTTGGCTTAGATTTCCACTTTTATGTTATTTTGTTACTTATTGGTATGTGTCAATCTAAAAAGTGCGCATCCAAAAAGTTCGATTCAGTCAGCCTCACAAAGAGCACCACTGAATTTGAATGTGAGCTACGTTACTGTGATGAAGTATGCTTGTACACATAAAATTTAAGTGCTTTTATAGTATGCACTTCTACTTGGATCTCTTGTTGATCAAATAAGCCTATAAAGTAGAATTTTTATCATGTTTATTTCTTCTTCTCAGCATGGTCTAAGCAGGTTTGTTATGAATTGACAGTGGATTAAAACAGTAATTCTAAGAGCACAATGATTGTTTTAATTGTATCCATCAAATTTGAAGAGTTGACCAGAAAAAATTATTGGTTTTGAAACAGTAGATGAAGAATATCAAAAATTACATTCTTCTTAGGTATTGGAAATAAAAAATTGTATTCTTGTATAAAGAACATTGTGCAATAGGTCTGTAACATAAATACCTCACACTCTGATCTTATTTCCTGCGTAGAAACATATATTGTTCTGCAAAATATCAGGTTCTAGTGTTTTGCTTAACACCTTTTACATCAACTTTGCACATTGGAAGTCAGCTGTTGCATCTGGTTTCATTAATGTTGTTGGAATAACACTTCAAAATATGATTATAGAAAAATGATTTTAAATATTACATATATTTGAAAACTTGTTGTGGCTCACTACAAACTAAGACAATGCAGATAAAAAAATCTAACTTCAATAAATGCCTTTTTATGTACATTTATTACAAAAAGCAAAGTTTGCAACATTCACAAAGATACACCCTTCTCAGAAAAATGGCAAAAAACATTCATGGTAACGTAATTCACATAGCCAATTTGCTCACTTCAATTGAAGATAAGAAGTTATAAATTCAAGTTAACTATTTTATCTTTCATATAAACCATAGAAGTTATCAACATATTAAGTCATGAGAAGATTTGAGGTCACTGTGATCAACTGGAATGGACCAGGATGCAAAAGCGGGAGTGCCAATTTCGAAGTATACACATAAACTCACCAATAAACCTCATGTGGTAGCAGCAACGAGATAAAAATTGAATGAAAAAGAGATACTAACAATTGAACAACAAGTCAGAAACTTATAATCACCGTCGGTTTGTTGTATTTGGCCCTTTGATTGGACAAATCTGTGTTTTTGTAGAATGTGAATTACGGTACGTACTTGTGAGTTACGTTACCTTTGTTTAATCCAGCTCATTTCAAAAACCATACGAGCAGTCTCTTAGAGATTTAAACTATTCAATTTTGTTTTTCAAACAGATTACTTTGCATATGTTGTGTTGAAACAATGAGTAGCTTTGTAAGTTACATGAATAGGGGAGTCGATGTACCCAGAGCATATAGGTAAATCCTTGTTAAAATAAAATGACAACTGTAATATGGTTTAAATCGATCTTTATTAACTAGGACAGATTTGCTTTGATTAAAAACAAACATTTTTCAGTTAGTGTTTGCATTTAGAGAGGTATTTGGAGTTTAGTAAAGTTGTTGTAACGTAATTCACAGTAACGTTATATACAAATTTATTTTTCCACTTGTTTTTTTCTATGCAAAAAAACATCTTGTAAAGTTCTTGTATGGTTTGTTATTTAGGTTATAGTTCTTACATTGGCTGCTATTGCAATATTTGAACCCCTTCTTATACAAATAATACACATAGGGTAACGCAATTCCCAAACTGCAGATTTTAGACAGTCTCAGGTATCTTTCATCTGCGAAAAATAAACAAATCTTTCCCCATTTTTTTTCTTTTTTCCATGCATATACTAATCCTCTTGACAAGTTGACACATGCCAGTACTAGTATACACTGCCCTAGTCTCTGATACTAGATATCTACTCTACTCTATATACTATTATATTTATGATGACGCATTGGTGGTTAACATTCGTAAGCGCCATATTTGTTGACATGTGACCAAGTAAATGAACATGATTCGTACTAATTTATATTTTCCTTTCATATGCTTCCCTTTACGGAGGTTACGTTTATCTCATAAACATCGATCACTTTTTTTATTCAATGCGGATGAAAGACCGTGCTCACGAGGCACGAACACACGGAGTTGTCTCAATTGGAATTTAATATTTGCGTTCTACATTTAAAATACAATGGCCATGTGCGTTAGATAAGGCGCGGGACTAACCAAATCCTGCACCCCCACCCCCCCCCCCCCACACACACACACATGCGCGAACGCACGCACACAAATGTCTTCTGTCCTATTTATATGACTGTTTTTGTGGTGGTAGCTGTTTATGTTGAAAAATTATTAGGTGTGAAATTATTTACATTTTTATTTAGCACTAGGCCTATTTAGACCAGGCATCATAAAAGATAAAGCCATGCTGGGGAAATAAGAATGTCAAAAAAGGGGTTCTGACAGTTAACTTTTCAGATTACGTCCCATTGCTGGATGATCAAAGCTTGATTTTTAATTGATAACTGAAGCATGCATAACTCAATATTTCGCCTGTCTCGGGGTGTGATATGCTGGCGGTCGTTATAAAACTGACACCTGTGTTAACAACAGTAATTCCATTTTACTTTGCAAAAGGAAATGCACATTTTTTGGCCTAACTTTAGTGTCTCTGTTAGGGGATTGACAAATGGATAGACAGATGGATGGGGGTGTGGATAGATAGATAGATAGATAGATAGATAGATAGATAGATAGATACAGTACAGATATCATTCACTTACCATTTGGAATGTACTGGGACCTTACCGTTAACGAAACGTGAATGGCGTGGTCCCGCCCCGCTACCGCCTCGCTTTTATCGATCATATCGGTCCATTCCATGGAATGATAACTGAATTGGAACGCTTGGAATGGTTGCACGTAAAACGAATAAATGAACGATTTTTTTCATTATTATTATATTATTTTTTCTAACTTTCAAGCATAATTTTATGATCATATTCATAGTATGCGTCATAAGTGTTTGAAGTAACATATGTTCAATTTCAGAGGATTAAACTGTAATGTCTAGGCAAATGGGCCCAGTGCGAAAATGGTCCCTGATCATGTAAGCATAAAACCAACCCGATCAGCTACAAAAGACTAGCTAGAATGATGTAATTTTGCATGCAACATGTTTAAAAGACACTTACAAGTGAGTAAATGATAAAGGCACTAGCCAGATTGCATGTATGCACAGACTGGTCTTTAATCTGTTGTCCACATGTAACGAGGTCAGTTTTCTTTTGAAATGGCTTTAAACGGTTAATATATTAATCAAACAGGTATTATCATCTAGTCCATGGCGGCTTGCTTTCACTTATTGCCCAAGGCACGCGCAAAATGTGTGACTGTGGATTCAATAATATCATGGATTAGCTCAAACAAAACCGGTCAAATAAAAATGGCTCTACTTTTTTGTAGTTAGTTTAAACATATTGTATTTCCAAAATGTGAAGCGATGGGGATGGGTCACAAGTTCTTGCAACATTAGTTACGACCCCCACCACCTATATAGTATAATATTAGCACATGTATTTAAATCCTTCAGCTATGGTTGCTCTTGCAGATATACATTGGGGTAATTTAAAATTGACAATTTTAATTCAATAACTTCCTGTTATTTTTACTGTTAAAACACTGATCAGGCTACCAAAGTTGATCAAGCCATCACTGAATATAATATATGCACATACTGTCCTGCCAGCCAAGAGTGACAGTGACGTCATGTTTTGTTTATAACATTATCAGGAACTTATAATCGATAGATCGCTTGTGTATTAATCCTATCCTGTGGATAGGATTAATACACACGTGATTTACCGAGTCGTGCTAGATCAAGTATAGAGCATAAGTTACTTTTTACTTTGCAATTGTAAACACAATATTGCGGCACTGTCACTTTTGATTGGCACGACAGTGAACGTAGCATTTAGTCGTTGATAACCTTAGAAAACAGTATGCTTGGTCCAGGCCAGGTTCAAAATTTTGTCTGGCTGATCTGGATCCAAACTGTTTGACTGTCTGATCTTGTCTTTGCTGGCCATATCGTGTGGTTGCACATACATGTAGCATTTAGTCGTTTCTGTTTTACTCACTACCTGCTTATGTCGTCTGTTGATAACCTTTGTAAATGGTTTGGATGCTGATCAGGCTAGACATATTAACGTTTGATATTTTGGTTGGTCACATTCCTCTGTTGATAACATTAGTAAACAGTTTAGGTCCAGATCTGGTTCAAAATTTTGTTGCGCCTGATCTTGACATTCTGATTGAATTGGTGCTCATAATATAACTGTCATATCGACTTCTATACAAGCAATGTACTGCTGAATTATAGCTTAGTTTAGTTTGGGTACAATACCTGATGGACATTTTTAATAATATATGGACCAGCACATTAGAATTAAGTACTTATCGCAGATGCGCAAACGCCCCTGTAAACGACCATGCCAACGTATCCTGTTGAACTAGAAGTATGAATGTTGGTCTGAGTCATCATGCACGTCAATACCATATCCATATTTGTAAATGAACAGCGAGGCTCTGGCTAGTCTTGGCATTTGCGCAGGCTGCCTGCCTGCCTATGTATGTATGTATGTATGTATGTATGTATGTATGTATGTATGTATGTATGTATGTATGTATGTATGTATGTATGTATGTATGTACGTAAAGCAAAAGCTCTGGCGAGTCGTACATATGTACGTACGTAAAGCAAAAGCTCTGGCGAGTCGTACATACGTACGTACGTAAAGCAAAAGCTCTGGCGAGTCGTACATACGTACGTACGTAAAGCAAAAGCTCTGGCGAGTCTTGGCATATGCGCAGACTTAAATGAGCATTCGTTGCTCGAATATATGATAATAAACAAAATTTCGTGCGTTTCCTTATGCTCATGTTTTTGTTAGTTTTCCTGTTTTACGCCCTAGTGGCTGGCTGGCTAGCTGCTGGAGGGCACGCGTGCGGGCTGGCTTTGATCAATATATCATTATTTTGAATACTTTAGAAAATCGAAATTTTCTCTCTTGGTGAATGATTTAAGCCTAGAATTCAGTCCGCTGTCATTTTCTCCTAGCAACGAATCTTGTAAATTCGAAGACCTAAGGACTAAAGGTTTAATTTTGAATGATCGAAAATTCGAATTATAGGGAGGTTGACATGAGTAAATATAACCCCCCAAATGACCATTATCAGTTTCCCCCTATCTAACATAAGTTTTATGTGCGTAAAAGAAACGTCTAAGGGATACGTTTCTTTTACGCACACAAAAATATGTTTTTATAGATAGTGCTTAAAGTAGCTCATAAAAAGGCCCTTTTCTCTGCATCCATTGTGTCCGGAATTTATTTCGAATTAGCGAGTATTTCAAAAAACGAAGTTTGAATTTTTGAGGTTTTACTGTATGGCTGGCTGGCTGGCATTGCTTAGAATACTTTAGAATTTCAGAATCTGTCATTTTCCCTTTACAGCATAAAGTTGTTTTTAAGAATTATTAACAATTATTAACAAATCAGAACTATCCGTGTCTATAAGGACGAAAGACTTATCAATTTGCTAGTTATAATCATAATGTTAGTGGAAAGTCCTGTACATGCGCCACGCATATCCCAGTTTGGGTCCAAACTTATTCAGTAAGATCTCCAAAACTGATTTGGGCAACCTTTGCAATCAGATATCTAGCAAAGGTAATTACATTTCATGCGAGATCTTAATCCAAAATACTGCAAATACGCCTTTGGATATATTAGTTTGGAGATTATCTAACTATGTTAAATTGAATGCAAACATGTCGTTTAATCCAAACGGTGAAATCCTGTCATTTTGAATATTCATGTCATTTTCGAAATTATCGAACTCGTGTCTTCAGGAGTATCTCTTTTTGCTACTGATTACCGACGCGTGTCGCGATATCTGACCGGCTAATAAACACTTGCAGGAAGTCCTTCAACAGGTGGTAATAGAAAATTTTGCGAAGGATTTACCACTTACCTACTGTGTACCAAAAAGTCGGCTATTAAAGCAAACAATGAACATTTGCTGGGAGATACTTGTCTAAAAACACTGAATTACATCAAACTCAATTATCCTAGCACAAGCGTATGAGATCTAGGCGTACACTGCATGCCAAGCTACACATAAAACCGTTTATCTATCAGAGGAGACGTTTGTTATCTGTTATTAACATTATCTGATCTGAATCCAAAATGTTCAACGCTTAGATGGTGTTCGGTTTTCCTGAAAAATATTTTTGAAACTGCAGCCAGCCTGCCAGACAGACAAAATAAGATAGTCAATATATCGCACGTTCAAATGAGCATACACGTAAATTCGCAACCTAACTGATCTGAGCATACTAGGCCTAATTCCTTTTTATCTCTCAAAAGACCGTCTCGGTACTAGCAAGCGGTGTGGACCCTCATGACGCAGCAAGCGGCATTTCTCCGGGTCTTCACTGCCAAAATTACAGATTTAAATGTGAAAAAAATGGTGCGAACCTAGAAGCATAATTCCATAGTTTCATACTCTATGTTTGATAGCAGCGACGGCTCTGACGAGACTGCGCGTATGCGCAGGCTCGTCTGATCATTCTCTGCTCGTCGATGGGATAAGTACCAACATTTGAGACATAATGAACACTTTGACATCCGTAAACGAGTTTCAAAGATAAGGGACGAAAAAGAGCTTGCTACAAATGTAGTCTCTGGTCGGCAAATGTAACAACTTAAAGAAAAGGAGAAATTAATGGAATTTTTGAATGCCTCTGTTAGAACAAAAATGCCGTCATTCAACAAAGTTATGCCGCATGATCAAGACACTGTTTTTCACACATTTACGATTCATTAAGGCTGTTGCAATTACGCCAATAAGCATTAAGATGATAAAGGTGTGCATCTATTGACACCTCGTCCAAACATGCTTCTGAAACACTGATCTCCTTAATTGATCAGTTTACAAATTCAATGGGTGGATGGACAGCCGGGCGGACCCAGACACGGCATGATCCAGGATTTTTTGTCAGGGGGGGGGTCCAGGCCCGACGGCCAGAATACAGGATCCGCACATGGGACCAATACGCACGCACGCACGCACGCACGCACGCACGCACGCACGCACGCACACACACACACACACACACACACACACACACACACACACACACACATACATACATACATACATACATACATACATACATACATACATACATACATACATACATACATACATACATACATGCATACATACGCATGTATAGACAGACACATGAGGCAGACGGATGGACATACATGTACATGTATATACGGCAAACTAAAAGACAATTTATTTAAAACATGCATAATCATGTACAGAGATAATGTCAGAAACAGACATGTGCGTGCATGTCGAGGCATACATGCGCGTCTCATTATCTTAAAATTTCCCATGAAAATGAATAATTTGGTCCCATCGAGCCCAACTTATTTCATTTTCATAGGATATCTAAAAACGGGGGGCATGTAGGGGGTTCGAGCGAACCCCATGAAGCCAAACTGGATCCGCCACTGCTTATACATGCATGCTAATGCACAGACATTCTGGTTGCATTATGTATGAGCATGTAACTCGTATGTACTTCAAAAATATATGGGCAGAGTTGTCTTATGAATTTGGACCGAGTTGTCTTATAAACATGGGCCGAGTTGGCATGGGCCGAGTTTTCTGTGGGCCGAGTTGGCATGTGCCGAGTTGATTGGTTTTGCCTTTCACCGCTACAATGAGATCTTTATTCTGGAAATGAGATAAATTTATGTTTTCATAATTATACATTTTATAAGTCTTCAGTATTTTTTCACTTTAATCAGTGTAAAATATACTTTGATATCGAGCAAAAATCGGCTTATTTTTCAGGCACTGATCGCTTCTTCTTCGGACACGAAGTCGCAAAAAACTATTTGAAACACATGCCAACTAATAAGACAAACTTGTCTGTTTATATGCGAGCATCGACAACTCCGAAGAACCTGGGCAAATGTACTGTCTCATCAGGGCATTCGCTGCTCGCACGCACATCTGATCCATTGTTGTGTCCGAGCGCACATAAAGGCAGTGCATGTAGACGGAGGCTCGGCCAAAATAGATCATACCAGATAAGCATGCAGTAGCGCACGCATGCTACCAAATAGACACGCGCGCGTGTAGTTGCACATAATGACTAAGCATATGCGTTAAACACAACGCCCGCCTATGCGCAGGCTCGCGAGAATCATCGCTGTATGTACACACAAATGAAGACTCAGATCAATTTTTAAAACCAGTCCGCTGGTTAAGAATGATCGCCTTTAACGTACAGTACCAATTAAAGAAAGCGACATACCACGTCATAAATCATTCGAATACCTTCGAATTACAAACGTGTGCCAGGCACGTGTGTTTTTATTGTTTTCAAA
Organism: Loripinus fragilis; assembly: GCA_964019695.1. NCBI lineage: Eukaryota > Metazoa > Mollusca > Bivalvia > Lucinida > Lucinidae > Loripinus > Loripinus fragilis. Next base: position 16,118,702 of record OZ026524.1, read on the forward strand.
GAGCCCCAGGCATAGGATTAAAGGACCGGATGCACAGTAGTAGATACTAAAAAGGGCCATGACGCGAGAAAACCTGACTTTGGTGCATGCGAACAACAAAGGCGCAGGTGTATTCGTATCCACGTAGTCTGATCAGCGCCTTTATTGTTCGCTTATTGGAAAGTATAATATCTAAACTTGCCTCAAGCCAAATTTCATTTTAACTTGTCTCTGTAGCTGAACAGACTGGTTTGAGTCTTACCTCGGTCCTAGAACACGAGGTCTTACTCAGAAACCCGCAGGACCCTGTCACACTATAACGTTTTAGCCAACGTATGCTGACGTATGAAATATATATCTAGTACACTGGAATACGCTTGAAATCTAATTAAAAATCAGAGGAAGCCTCTCTCTGAACTTATGCAAAGCGTACGCGAAACGAATATAGAACGTAGATCTGACTTATAAGTAACTTATTTATAACTTATTCCCAACGTAACATAACTTATACTTGTATCAGCGTATAAAAGCATATGCCCAGCGTATGACTAGCGTTCTTGACTTGTGGGAAACTTATACACGACGAACGTCTAACGTATGCTGAATTGTACATATAACGTACGTTAACGTATGCATAACTTACGTATAGTCCTTATGTCAACCGTATAAAGCAGAACAAAATTTTGGGACCACTTTGTCATATGACAACGTATACCAACGTACTGTAGCGTGTTCGTAACCGTATTGAAAACGTATGTCTAACTTATTCAGGGTGCACCAACGTACTGTGTGAGTTCTCATACGTCCTCATACGTTGGTGCTAACGCACCTTAACGTATGCATAACTTACTCGTTGCGTACATCTAACGTATGCCTAACGTATAAGCAAAACGTCGACGTACGCGCAAGTACAAAATTTTGAGATCTATTCACCGTATGGCAACGTATACCAACGTACAGTAGCGTGTTCGTAACGTGTTTAAAACTTATCTCTAACGTATTCAGCGTACACCAGCGGACTTGCTTAATTTCTCATAGGTCCGCATACGTTGGAGCTAACGTACCTTAACGTATGCATAACTTACCTGCTGCGTACATCTAGCGTATGCCTAACGTATAGAAGCAATACGTTCGCTTAAGTTGTTATTTTCTATGGATGCACAAAATGTTGGACCTCTTAGCCGTATGTCAACGTATACCACCGTACTCTAGCGTATTCGGAACTTGTTTGAAACTTATTACTAACGTACTAAGCGTATACCAACGTACTTGCTGAATTTTTCATACGTCGGCATATGTTGGTGCTATACGTCGTAGTGTGACAGGGCCTTAACGTCAATGCATAATTGCATAAACAGTTTGGTCTCGTCCAACCCAAACATTGTTGTGGGTACTAAACAGGACCGTCTCATCGAGACGGTTCTTTTGAGCACCCTACTCACTAAAGTTTTCTTCTCTGGACATATGCTGTATTGTTTTAGCGTTCTTTAATTTATAATCATAAGGGCTCATAGGCTAAGATCTGGGTAGCATGTAAAGAAAAATAAGCCTGTTCATGCGAGAAATGCGAAAAACAAAGGCGCATAACAGCCTCGCATCCGAATAGTCTTATTAGCGCCTTCGTTATTCGCTCGAGCTAAGCGAGCGAGACGCGAGATCTCACTACTTTTATTTGCCCCTGTTGCTGGGCATGCTGGTTTGAGCTTGACACCACTGAGTCTCCCAGAGCTGAGTCTGCGCTGTGTGCAAGGTTCATATTCATTTAAAGTAAATAGCTTAGTTGAGACCGAGCCTTTATCTATAGAAACAAGTGAATAAATAGAAAATGCTAAGTTTTTCTTTCTATCTTTAACATGTTTAATTTGCATAATTTTATTCAGTTTCCCACAGAATTGAAAATGGCGCAATCATGAACATACACTGTAGATCTAATTCGAACTCGATTTTATTTTCTCTTGGTACTGGCTCGCTCAAATTGGAGCCTTGCGCCTTTTTATGCAGTCTTGCCAGAGCCATTGCAGCTTATATAGCTAAAGTTTGGATGTAGATGAAGACGATATATAAGCATGTAGTCCAACTTCATCGCTGTACATGCAAGTTTCAATAGTGACGTACTGATTTGTTTGATTTGATTCTTTACGCCCCATCAACAATCTTTCATTTATATAGGTACGGATCTTCCTTGGTTGAACCAGTACTAAGCTAGGATAAATGTGTCTTGCTCAAGGACCACAACGCAGTGACGCCGGTGAGGCACGAACCCGCGGCCCTTCGGTCTCGAGTCAAACATTCTACTACTGAGCCACTGCGCTCCCGTGACGTACTGAAGTACCAAACATTATGATCATGCGCGCCTTTAAAATGCGTGGCGATTTTTGCCGTATGCAAACAGTTTAGACCCAGATAAGACACGATATAACTTCTTATATATACTAGGGGTGAATCGACTATGGGGCGAAAAGACTAGTGGGGGCAAAATGACAAGGGGGGAAAAGACCAGGGGGTAAACGCTTTTGGGGCGAAACAACTAGGGGGGGAGGGGAATGGTTTGGGGCGAAACGTCCCGGATTCTGCTATGATAAAATTCCGGTGATCTTGCTGGGGTCAACGGTCGACAAAGACGAATTAGAACTCAATAATGAACAAGAGTTTAGTATTGCCCACAAACCGGTGATTTTATCACAATATGTTATTGTTTAAAAACTTCTTTATAATAAAGAAATATGTCAGTCAGCTCAACCCATATAAGCCAACGTCCTTTTTGTGGAACAGATGCGAACATAGCAGGCCCAGATGAGGCGCCACAGAATGTGGCGGCGTCTCCTTTCGGTCTTCACTGTTTGAAACGTTTAATCTAAAGATGAATGTAAAATGAGAATAAATCGCAACAACCCTTTGAACGGAAATGGACTGGTCCAATCGATTAAGGTGAGGAATTTCATTAATTATCAACATTTTTGATACCCTGTGGCGATGTCAAGCATGGACGTGTTTTTATGCTTCTTTAAAGGCACCGAAGAAACTTAAAATTACAATGTCATGGGACCACTGGTCCAGCAAACAAAAACGTGTAACTTATCGCAAAATAGACAAAATGCGAAATGTCATATTAAAAGGTTACTATCCAAAACAATAATGTTTCATAGGAAGTTGTTATTTCAGCCTCCTACAGCTATTATCATTTATTAGAAACATTTCTTGAAATAGTTCATAATATTCTTACCATTAAGGGATGAAGTTGCCTGCTCAGCCAAACAAATTCCAATTTTAAAATAAGAGTAATACGATTAGAAAGCAGAAGGACTGAGTTTGCAGTTCCAGAGATAATTCGGTTACACGTAAGCCTTTGCATCTGCACATCTTCGGTAACTAAGGGCCTGGTATTTCCTTAGCGGCCAATGAAGCGTCTGATCAGACTGTACAGATCGAGTAAATTCTAGCTGCATGGAAGTTCTCCCCAAGCTCGTTTGTCCGTATGTTTGAGTGGTGCAGTATGCTTTGTTCTGTTTGATACGTATTTTTCGATTAAAACAAAGACTGACAACTACGCTGGACATGATGTGGTCTGCGTATTGAAGCCTTGAATGCGTTTACGTATCCGCACTGTATATTGATAATGTGTTTGGTGGCAGCAAAATGTGTGGCAGCTGAGCTACCACCTTTTTGGTGTATATTTACACTTAATTACCTTCTACAACAGGGAGCTCAGTGGCTCAGTGGTAGAGTGCTTTACTCGAGACCGAGGGGTCGCGGGTTCGAGTCTCACCGGCGTCACTGCGTTGTGGTCCTTGAGCAAGACACATTTATCCAAGCTAGTACTGGTTTAACCCAGGAAGACCCGTCCCTGTTTAACTGAAAGATTGTTGATGGGACGTAAAGAGTCAAATCAAACAAAAACCTTCTACAACTAAAGGTCAACCTTTAACCAGTCATTCGTGTTATTCTTGTATTATTATCCGGCTCATTACAATCGAACAGAAAAAAGGCTTTAAAATCAAAAGAAAGGTTACACCAAAAATAGTGGCAGTTCAGCTGCCAAACTTTTTTTGTAAGCTAACAACAAAAATAGTGGCAGCTGAGATGTCACATGTAATTGTGTAGATGAATACTAACTTTCCGACTAAAACAGTATTTGACCAACATTTCTCCAGTGATTCCAAGTGTCGAAACATTTTTACCTGCTATTATTGTAGTTAGTCTCTGGATCCAAACAATCGAACAGAACATAGCTGTTAAAGCAGAACTAATTGATCCTCATGGTTAACCATAAGATTCTGATCCTTTTGTTTGAGTTGATCCTGTACGACCTATTACACAATTTTTAGTCATCTTGGACGAGTTTCTTGAGGTTGAACCAGTACTAAGCAACGGAAAACGTGTCTTGCTCAAGGACATAGGCGTTATTTGGCATGTGTTTTCTACTTTTTGATAAAGTGTTAATGCGTTACTTCCCAGTCAACAATTTTTAGTGTTGTGCAACGAGACGCTTCTTTTGACTGCCCACAACATTATTGAGCCGCAGAATGTGCTTTTCAATAATGTGACATTTTGCTAAGTCATACGAGCCTGTACAGCACCTTCTAAGCTTATAAGCTTCAACTGGTGTTCATTTTGTTAAGTCATACGAACCTGAACTTATAACCCCAACTGGTGTTCAGTCAGTACAGGTAGCTTAACAGTCAAATAATTACTAGCAAATGCTCTGATCAGACTGAGCGTATGCACAGGCTGATCTGAGGCTTTGCTGATCGCACATACCACATTGTTGGAAATCTAATGTCGTGGCTCATATTGATGTATGCTCAAAAGAACTATCTTCTTTGAGACGGTTCCGTTGAGTACCAACAGTACATGAATATGCATTGGTTTGGAAACAGGGAAAATGTTTTTATTACGCATCTGGAGGTCTGATTAATATATTTAAATGTCTTATAAGTCGAACATGGCTAGATATCAATACAAATGTAGGTTTGGTCATTATTCGTAGATGCGTAAGAGTACGATATGTATTTTTATGAATTTTGTCATCGATGAAAAAAAAAAGAAAATTCTAGTGAAAAGGAAAGATATCCAATAGTGGCCAAGCTAAATAAAGTTTTAAAATGTTTACAGAAGACAAAACAGTTGTATGACTAATCATAGGTCCAGATAAGCATTTTTTACATTGGCGGATCAGTGGAGAAGCCGCCGTGGTGTAATGGATAAGCCTCCTGCCATGTAAACCAGGGGTCCCAGGGCCAATCCCTGGCTTCACCAGTCTGTCTGATGAGACTTTTTAAAAGCTGTGGCCCCATCCCCATATGACCTCTGCTATTGGTGGGACGGTAAACACAAACACAACATCATCGGTGTACATCCATCAAGCACCCCATATACAAGCATTTACACCGATAGTGAATAATTACATACATTACTAACGCAAATTGTACACATATAGAACTGTGCCCCACAGACTTAATTGGTCTATATTGCTCACTTGAGCAGTTGACTTTATGGTTTCAGAGGCGAGTTTTTTATTTACAAAAGCGTATTATCGCATGCAATGTTGCTCAGCGAAGGCTTGAATGAAATTTTGATGACCCAAACCAGAGTGCGCATCTGTGTATGTCAGCACAACATGAATACTCCACCAAGAGTGCTAACAGGTTGTGAAAAGAGCAACACTACGTCAAATTTTAGCCATGATTTCTTTTTTAAATGAGCCGCAACATGATATTTCCTACAATGTTGTGTGTGCAACCAGCAAAGGCACAGGCCAGCATGCTCATACGGGCAGTCTGATCAGAGCCTTTGATTATTGCTTGAATATTCTACGAGTATTAATCTACTGACCGGATATCATTTAGAGTTGCTAAGCTTAAAAAAGGGTGCACCAGCTCACCTGAGCCTGCTACCGTCAAAATGCCACAAAGTTGTTGTGGCTCAAATGTGGTTGGCGAAAAGGCGTCTTGTTTATGACTTATTCTGCCGTCAGATTTTAAAACTATATTCTTTGGAAATTTTCACGAAAACCTGATTGTGCTGCTATTGAGCAACAAAGGCGCAGTTCAGACTGCAAACCATCGTGGTAAGCAAAATTCTACATTATATAGATACATGTACTCTGTAGCTGAGCCGGCTTGATTGACCCTTACCAAGTAGCAAAGTTAGTATTTATGTCGGCATGCATACATAAATGTATCAACTCTGCATGCTGAGTGATTTTTTCGCGGCCTTTTTTTTTAGTCATGATAACTTTTTTAACAATATCTTTCCTTATAAAATTTCGGGTCTGATCTGAGTCCAAACTGTTTACTTATGTTATTAAGTGGTGATTGAACGGCCAATGAAAAAAAGAACCAAAAATAACAAAACAGACCATAGGTATTCTATTAGGTCGCGTGTGTCGTGTCAATGGCCATGACGTGTGAAAACATACATGATAAATTGTTAAAATCTAAAGACATGGACATTTTCTTCCCTTTGTTTTTGTTTTTCAATTAGGACAAAAACCATAACGGATTATTTAAGGAAAGCATTTCGTCAGTCCGCAAGACTTGTTTTTAAAACAGTTTTGCACCATTATACTGTTTACAAAATTTACCAGACGTTAGAATTGAAGTTCCCTTTTTCACATTGGCATGTAGATAAGGCAGTCCAAATCTAGAGGCAACTGATTGCCTAGCTACGTATTCGGTCAGCTGATTTTATAATTAGGTGTGAAAAACATCAGCCATTTTAATCTCTTGGACGCACAGAACACATAAAAAGGTACCAAGGTACACTGATAAGAAGAAAAAGATGGGTTAAGATTTGTTTACAATGTGATCAGCTTAGGTTGCTGAAGCACCCACCTCTCCTCCTTGGATGTAAATTAGTTTCTTAGGTGCCTTGTACGTCGAATTTAGCTTATTATCGATATTAATGTAGGTTTTATGGTTTGAATAGTATGTATAATTAACTGTTTTCTTTACCTACTACTGTCGTGCTAACCAAGAGTGACAGTGACGAATTGTTTTGTTTACAACTGCTGAGTAAAAATAGCATGTACACTCCACTTGATCTAACGCGAATCGATAGATCACTTGTGTATTAATGTTATCCTGTGGATAGGATTAATACACAACCGATCCATCAATTATAAGTCCCTGATAACTTTTTAAACAAAACATGACGTCACTGTCACTCTTGGCTGGTAGGACAGTACTTACTATTTATATAAGTTTTTAATTGCGCCACACTAATACATGGGATAATACGCAGATAAATATGACTCTTGTTCTCTTTTCACGCCATCTTCAAATACAATTTAGATGGCAGGAATGAAATGCATAGCCTTGTTCTCTGGAAACTATAAGAAAATTCTCTAAATACGTCTGCTAATTATTATTTTAAATTGACTATAGGGTTTTTTAAGACTGATTTTGTATAATGAAAAAGTATTTAAATGTTTATTTCAATATTGGTACTTGCTGAATTCATTATGAGGAAAAAATCCCCTGAGTTCAGTTTTTTTTCTGGAGCTCTGCGATTGCCCGCATGGAGTGGAATGGTATGACCGATATCATTCCAATAATTCCAATTATCGATCCACTGAGTGATCGTACCGGTACCGCCACGGTACCTGAGTGCAAGTGAGTAGTGAGTGAGTGATGAATTGAGTGATTGTATAAGTGATGGAAATCTGTACTGTAGATAGATAGATAGATAGATAGATAGAAAGTAAAGCGACACTGGAGCGCACGATTTTCAAAAGCTACTACTTGTTACGAATAAAATATTTATTTAATAAACGAAAACATGAAAACAAACTGGCCTAAATTTGATCCCATTTTACCAGACATTTTGAATGTTATGACTTATATTGTTTTTCTGACCAAGCAAGAAGCCATGTAGCGCATTTTTTTCGTAAACGAAAAGTTAAATCCCCCTTCGGAGCCCCGTCCAATAATAGCACATACACAGCTTGCTAGAAGTATTTCTTTGCAAGTGTTTCAATTCTAAACAAGCGCTTTTGGTGAACGACAACGTTTAAAAACACAATAATGACAGTCTCACCGGCTGTAGAATAGTAGATAAGCATGTCCGGGCTAAATATGACTTTTTGTAATAAGCCTACCTGTCAAGTAAAATCGTCCCCACCTCTGCGCGTGTTTTCAGTCCGAAACGGGTTTTCAGGTCAGTCCAGCGACCGAATTCTTCACCGATATTTATTCTACTTCTATTACATTTAGCGTCGTTCTCTGATTTCTCTCTTTTTGTGGCAGAAGATGTGAGGCGGTTAGGTCTTCCAACTCTTGCCCTTTTGACATGTTCAATTTCCGCCATTTTTGTTTTTGCTGCGCTTCACTCGATCGCATCGGCGCATGGGTCACAAGAGGTCACGTAAGAGTTCATATGAATAGCCACTACTGTCGGTAAATACCGTAAAACTTGCCCGAGAATTATTGGAGGGACGCAAATAATTAACAAAATATAGAAATCGCTCTGAAAGCGGGTTTTGGGCCCACTTTTGGGCCGTTTCCTTCTTGTAATCGTTAGAAAACATGTTAAGCTAAAGAGTAGAGTAATAACATATTATGGTAAAAAATTAACAGCGAGATGCCGACTATGCACCTTTAATGGTTCATTTGATCGATTCCATGTCCATTCACTAGCTGTATTGACGTACATGACTTGGGATTGATCGTGTTTACTGCTTATCTGACCATTGTGCCATTCATAAACAACTGCGTCGACATTGAACCAAACCACGATTAACGCATTTCACCGGACTACAGTTTCGTGTAAAAGGTGTAATGCCGTTAGACATTTACATAAAACTTGCGAAATTTTGCACAATATGTTTCATATTCTGTCATTTACCGGGAGTGAAACAGAAAAAAACCTATCACATGTTGTCACTGGTTATCAGCCCATATTATAAAAATGCAACTTTTGCAGGAAGCAGGCCCTTTTTATTGACGTCAACCCTTAATCTGGTTATCCCCTTCTAGTTGAAAAGTTCCTCCTCTCTACAAAGATAGATTTAGGGAGCACAGTGGCTCAGTGGTAGAGTGCTTGACTCGAGACCGAAGGGCCGCGGGTTCGAGCCTTACCGACGACACAGTGTTGTGGTCCTTGAGCAAGACACATTTATCCTAGCTTAGTACTGGTTCAACCTAGGAAGACCCGTCCCTACTTAACTGAAAGATTGTTGATGGGACGTAAAGAATCAAATCAAATCAAAAAAAGATAGACAATCTTTTTATCACAACGCACATCATTATGAGGAAGTTGGTACATTTGTAACTAAATAACAATACATTCCAGTATGGGGAATTGTGCATGAAACTGAAACATCTGCAAATTATACGACCCTTACCAACTATTACGCAAAATATCACGTTAAGGGCAAGGTCTACACAAATGCAGCTGGTATTGGGTCGTGACGCGAGAAAACCTGTCTTCGGGGGTTTGCGAACAACAAAGGCGCAGGCCGCAGTCTGATCAGCGCCTTTGTTATTCGCTTATTGTAAAGTTTCATATCCAGGCTTGATACAAGCGAAATTTCAATTTTCTAGCTAGTCTCTGTAGCTGAGCAGGCTGGTTTGAGTCTCGCTATGTCGGAGAGCCCGAAGATAGGTTTTCTCGCGTCGCGGCCCAAACAGTACTAAATCTCGTGGAATATCTTCATGTACATGAGGACAAACCATGGTTTAACAATTACTTAGCTAATCTGTTGAAGGTATCATCTGTGTTCTCTTGTTTTTTTCTCATGATGTACATGTATTTGTGATTGAAATCGGAACTGCCTCGGCTAATTCCGTAGAATCAGTTTAGAGCGATGTTTTATTGAAAAAAAAAAACACATAAACTTGATTTATTCTATTGACAGAATAATGGATTTTAACTCTATGACAGCTCTGGCGTAAAGCTTTAATCGAAAGGGTAGGTGTCCGATGCTTATCTGTAGCTGGACCCACCGTGGCTAAACTTGAGGATTTCTTTACATGTAGCTCTGACTATCTGTGAGTCATGAGCCCTTTTCTTTGTTTCATCATGGTGTGATAATTTGATTAGAGTGTTTTCATGATGATACATGTACATTGAATTAGTTAGAAGGCCTCCATGCGAGGTGAACATTTCTTGTACTTCAACAACAACAGAATCTAGGGCGAAGATTTGGTACCAGTAAAATGCATTTAAGCCCCCTGGTGACTTAGGCTGCTGTCCGTTCTAAGGCGGTGGTTCTGTTGTTGTTGACTTTTTGTTTATTGTTACTCCCATTGTGGGAGTCTGTAATTGTTCTATGTTTTGTTATACGTTACTTTATGTCCATTCTAGTATTGCAATCATCTTGATGGGGAAGAGAGAGCTGGTTGCTTTGATTAATTTGTCTTCCTGGTGTCTCGTGATGGTAGAGTGGCTCTTCCTTGCGGTGCCATGGGGTTGTCTGCGGTTGTGGTAGTGGTATTTCCTGATCATACTCGCTTACTATTTTTGAACCCACATGCTACAGAAGTAATTTTCCTTAGGCCCGTTCCGGCCAACAAAATGCAGCTTTTATACACCCGAGGCTTGATTCTCGAATTTGGCTGAAGTTTTCCGATTGTCTGTGATTGTTGCACTTCATTAGCATAGGTTAATGTTTTAAAAGTACACAATGTAAATATATCACACCTCACAGAAAAGCAAATAAATGTGTTAAAAAGAAAGGCAAAATATTAAACGAACTTGCCAACATGGGAACCTGTTTTTCTTGGTTAAGCTAAAAAATAATGTTGAATAGGTCCCACGGGTGGATCCAGGGGAAGGGGCAGAAGGTCAGGACCCCCCATCCCCCCGAAAAATCACAAAAATATACGGTTTCTAAGCAATGTTGGTCCAGATCTCCTGAAAAATTACAATTTTGCCAAGCCAGCATTCAATGTTGGGCCATCATCCGCCGATGATGGCCTGCTTTTAGTGGTATTTGGATCGTTGTCAAAGTTGGACCCCCTCTGACAAATCTTTATGGATCCGCGCATGGGTCCAAATCGTGTTACGCTTTTCACGTTAACAATACGTCGTTCCTCAATATCGTATGTCTAGAACAAACAAAATCAAAATAACCAAAAAAACATCAACTAAGAAAAGTGTCGTCTCTGAGCGATCAACAGCCACGCCAGCCAGTAGAATTGCGGTTGCGTTGGGTAGTGGTGGGAGGTAGAAGAAGTTGGGAGGGTGTGGGTGAAGGCTTCGATCGCGAATATTTCGCTGACTTGAAATATTACTTTATGTACATTGATTAACGTACTTTACTAAGCTCGCATGCATGTGTTCTAACTTACTCGATATATCATAATAGAGTTACGATCAAATCATTATAAAGGCATCATAACACACAGATAGCGAGAACCACATATAATCACTAGTTGAGTAATTTAGTAATTTTGGTATGATTTCCTGTCTTCTTGGATTGAACCATTACAAAGCAGCAGATAAAGTGCCACGCCAAAGGACATAACACTTTGACTCAGGTGAGTCTTGATTTAGTAACCCCCCAGTCTAACGCTCTACAAACTGAGTCACTGCGCTCCTTAAGTCCACTTGTAAATATGAAATCGTGCGTGCGAGTGTTTCCTTTTGTAGCTTGGATGAAACCCAATAGCAACCTAATGCGTGCCATGAAAACACTGGTGTGCCTTTGCTCTAGTTATAGGTATCCTGAGTGGGATTTGTATCTGAACCTTTAGCTACGCACCTTTCTTGCATATGCGAGCTGTGGATGACCTAATATGCCTGTACACATGTGCATGCAAGTCTGAGCATTCACTAATCGCCTGCATGGTATGGACCAACCCCGCTCAGCATACCTGCTTTACCCATTGGCTCAGTGGTAGTGTGTTCAACTTGAGATCAATGAGTCCCTGATTTGAGCCTTATACATTTATTCTTTTGTGTTATTGAGCAAAACCTTTTACCCTTACTGTTCAGTCGTGTCTAGCACCTAAGTAAGCATCACAACATTACTGATATTTGTTTTCTCTGACGTAAAGTATTAGCTGAAACAAACTTTACTGCTGTTTAAACAAACACCTTTTCTTTGTTTTGTTTGTCTACGCCCATTGACGTAAAAAAGTGAAGCAGACATGTTATATTTTTGGTAGAAGGAAGAAAAGGATAGGAAACGAGCGTAGTGACATTATGTTTTAAAATTATTATATGTTTCTATGAAAATTTCCCTTCAAAGTAATAAGATTTTTGTTACTAGTGTTACATTCTGTGACATATTTATTCAAGATTAAAAAGATATTTTGGCCTTAATATATTTCAGAAAATAGGTTTAAGCTTAAAAATAAGATTATGCATACCTTTTTCCTGTTTTTTTTTTGGGGGGGGGGGTTTTCATTTACTAGCCAATAGCAGGTAGCATATGTCATTTTCCTTGGTCAGTTGTTAAAAATATGAAAACGCGTATTTTTTAAATGCTCCGATTTTTCCATTTTTAAAATCACATACCTTTAAAAAGGCTGGCGGGGTTATGCTTTTTTTTTCTTAAAACATGAGTTTTGACATATTTTTAACATATAAAAAGAAGGTATTTTTTTTTTTGGACACATGCCCATAAGTTCTGTCACCTTAAGCTTGTGTCAGTAGTATAAAATCAGCTGTGAAATTTGTTTTAGTAATGAAACCCATTTTAGAAGTATTAAATTACTGGTTTCAACTTGTGCCACTGGTATAAAATCACAGGTATAAAACTAGTGTCAGTGATATAAAGTCAAAGACCTGAAACCTGTTTCAGTTGTTAGCAAATCACAGGTGTGAAACTGCTTTCTCTTCTCAGTGGAATTTATGCAAAACTAGAGTCGGTAAATATATCGTTTTCGACACAGGGGTATAATTAATTTAATTTGAAAATTTATATGGTTTGACTTCTACAACTGGATCTTAGCAAGTAAATTTATTTCAAAGTTATATTATAATATTGCAAACGTCACCTGAACGTGTTATACAGGTACACCAGTATTACCAAGATTGTACACACATGGCAGTCAACTTTCTGTAGTAAAATGGCATTTCATATCGAACTTTAAAATAGTCAAAAAGGATCCTTTAAAGGTAAAAATACAATTGGGTAAAATAAACCAAATACAAAAAACAGATATGACTTCGTACATGTACATCAAAGTTCACACTTCACAATTTATAGTTCCTACTTCATACTACAGAGTTCCCATTTCACGCTTCAAAGTTTATATTAAAACATCACACTTAAAAACTGTTAGCTGATTTTGGCGCAAAATATGAGGGATGATAAAAAATGTGTGGAAAAGTTTGAGTCAGTAAGGCGTATATGTTTTAATCGATAACAACAAATAATAATACCCTTTAAAGTTTGTTTTCTAGGCTTGGAAGTATTTTAAAGAAAGTCCTCTCTGAATGCGAACAGGAACATTTATACTGAGAAAAGATGGTACAGTGTATCCAATTTTCCTCGTGTTGTTTTGAGCATCCTGTTAAATCACAACAAAACTATAACCATTTTCTTTCTTCAGTAACACGAACCTTGAATGTACTATCCGAGAACAAAAAACACCTATTCTATCTTAGCGTTCAAACAAAAAATCAACGGTGAGATTTGAAAGCAAACTCAATACTAGAGTATTCTGGTAATAGACTACCTAAATACACCAAACGCACATACAATTAAATTGTTCTTCCTTAAAACAACACCTCTTCTTAAACATATCATTGACTGTCGAAATTGTGATTGTGGAGAAATCAAAGATACCAAACACTTCCTCTTGAATAGAAACCTATTCCAATACTTGCGTGATGATATTTTCAATATATTAACCAACAGGATATGTTCTTTTGTATGGAATTGCTAATTTGTCATAAGAAGAAAACTAAACTATTTTTCTACAGTTCAAGATCACATCGTAAAAGCACAATGCTACTAATTTCATAACAAACCACATCTTCCAACACACAACTGATTTGTCATCCCCATCGCTGGTACTAGAGTCCTGCAGCGTTATGTTGGCTATGTTGACATACTGTATTTACAATAATATTTACCAATAACAAAATTTTAGCTCACTATTTTTTTAATAATACTTGCATCTAAAATGTTATATGCACATACAAATCACCAAGGATATTTCATAGCATAGTGGATGAATCGCTTGTCCACTGTCATAGAGAATGGGAGTTCAAACCCGGTCACTGTACCTTGTTTTTTTTTTGTTTTTTTTTGTTCTTTTTTTTCAATTTTATGTTTTTATAAATCTATTTATAGATACAATTGTTTGAATATAATTCATAATCATTTCCAAACCGGTTGCTGAATATCGCTTTAATGACAACAAACAAGGCATACCCTACTGAGTTGATGCATTCAGTGGCATCTTTTATATGCGTTTTCGTGTTTGATAATGTCCCATTTGATGGACACTTTATATAAATGTTAAAACTGTTTTCCAAGCATTTGATGGGATTTAAACCTGTGCATAAAGGAAAATAGAAGGATTTTTTGCTGCCATCGACCTCAACCTACTGAGCTATACAAAGTGTCTATAAATAATTTTCAAAACTATACTTGACTGCTGAATATGCCAGCCTAAATTTTGATTTCAATGTTTAAAACCAAGCAAATGTAATTGTAGTTAAATCTTGGCAGCACTATATTAGACAAGTAATCTAGTTTGCCATATGCGACAACCACATGAGCAGGCCATACTTTCAGAGTTTTTGAAATTAGATTTCAATAATTATTATGAGCTGCAAATAGAACCACGCTGCCTGAGCATTCATAATTTGGACCTGGTTAAATAAAGTTATTTAAGTCCCATCCCCCGTGGAGCCATGCACGACGGTTTATATTATAACGAAATAACACTAAAGATCATTAATTTCATAAATACAAAGACCATCGCGAATCTTTAGCATAAGCTGTCTTATAGAATATGAAAGAGATACAAATTGGCATAAGTGTACTGGCGTTTTTTTCTAAATCCCTTTTGTATAATGCTTTCATTTTAGTAATAGTGTGTTGCTTTGTATATTTGTTTATGTATTGTACAACTGAAAATAAAACTTGACATAAAATAATGCTTTAGAAAACTATGAAGTTTGAACTGTGAAGTATGAAGTGAGAAGTTTGAAATGTCACATTCCGTTGTCTCTCAAACAAAAAAAATGACGTTTGAGAAGATTATGAGATGTTAACTGTGAATTATGAAGTGTAATGTGTGAAGTTTGAACTGTGAAGTGTGAAGTCATCATAGGTCTTTTGTAGTAAAGTACATGTTTCTATATATGTTATATTGTTTAGAATACATACTATAGATTGTGTATTTGGAACTGAGAAGTTTAAAGTAAGGCCAATAAAATGTGAACTGTGTAGTATGAAGTCACCTTAACCTCAGGGCTTTCAAAGTTAAACGTATAAAAATACCAACTTTCCATTAAGATACTTACCCATAGGCAGCTGGTCGGCTGAAAGAAAGTTTAACACTTAAATTAATATCATGACTGTCTAGTGTTATAGCACACTGAAAGACAACATTTAGTTTTAGTTTGGTTGCTCTCCTATGGTATTTAATGTTTCCGAAATTTGAAAAGAACATATCCATATTGGTATAAACTGTTACATTGTTTTAATGAAATAAGGGATTCACATTCCTTATAATGAATATTCAATTTATATATCTTTAATTGAAATAGCATCTTTGTTGCAAGTTCAATTAATAACTAAAATATCATGTTTATTTAATAAAATTGTTTGTGTTCTCACTTGTCAAGTCTATATTGCGGCTATTTTGCTTATACTTTTTCTTTATTGTGACCCGGGATCTATGAAAACCCGCCTTAATGACATTTAGGACTTTTTACGTAAAAATCATTTAAAAAACACTAAAAGATTAAGAAAGTTGACATGTTTATATATTGTCTTAACACCTATACAGGTGGAAAGTAGAACTATAAAACAAACTGGCAATTATTTCTGATTAATTTCATCGTTAGCATGACATATGTTTCCATGGCAACAACTTTACCTCAACAACTGTCAGAAATTTTAAAGTATGGTCAGTCTCTTTTAGATCTTGCAAACTTTAGGCAAACTTGAATCAGTGTCAGCTTTTTGGCGAATTCCATTGCACACATGCTAAGGATAAAAAAAGCATGTTAGCAAGAAATAGCATGATTTTCATGCAACGGACAAACGCGCAAATCAGGAAGTTAACTTTGACGTCATTAGTAACGGCATGACATTTCTGACGTTGCGTGTTAAAGTTTTTTAATTGATGTATAGTTTCAAAACACCATATTTCCATGAAAAATCGGTACAACTTCATAAAATGTGCACGGTAACTTCTTAACACGGTAAAGTTTGTGTAATTAACTTAATTTTGACGACTTCGTCATTTAGGCTGGATTTCAAAGATTGTGGCTCAAATCTATTTGATCTAGTATAGGATAATATCATGTATATTAACTTCATGTCAAACTGCTGTAATGATGTACGAATGAAGTAAATATTAAGAACAAGTGAGTGTGACTCAATTGACTAAACTTGATTATACTAAAATAATACAGTTTCAGATAGTGTTGCATCTTTGTTTTTATTGTTGATGATTCACAGAATAGAGAATACAAGGCTACATTGTATTTCTGTTCATGATTTTACTCGTTACATTCATTATGGAAAAAGGGAGAAGTTTGCCCTGTTGCATAATCTAATGACAAAAATTAGGAGCATATTAAGCAAAAGATAATATTTATATCCTGTGTTAGAAAACACCTTTCAAATATTTGCAAACCTCTGAATCTCATTAAACATCAGAAAAATATATAAATCATTATTGGTTATCAATCATATCTCAGAAAAAACTGCACATGCAGTTATAGTATATGTTAATAGATGCGGTCTCTACTTCCACCTAAAAATAGATTTTCTTCATATATATTTAATTTTGCTTTTCCATATTATTATAAACGTAATAAAACAATATAAAAAAGTAGAAACCATCGACTAGTATTAGAGTTCTGGCACTTTCAATTCATGCCGCATTGGCACCTTCCCTAATCAAAGATTGAGAAACTCTATCTGTACTATAGTTACTGAATCTTATTTTATATATAGAGGATCTTACATGAGTGCTCCTCTTGTTGCAGATATAGAGGATCTTACACGAGTGCTCCTCTTGTTGCAGATATAGAGGATCTAACATGAGTGCTCATGTATTATTGAATTGATCAAACAATTTGGGGTAAAGAGATACAATGCGAGGCTTGCCAAGTTTTTTATTTATTTTTCGCAATCAGGTTCGATTATCATGTAACATCAAGAATTACTTTGAAATCGTGTTTCTGCTGTAAAAACATTACAATTTTGTCATTGTGTACGCAACGTTCTTATGGACGCCATATCGTTTCCCAAAAATCTGTAAACCAATAGTGGTTTATCGATTTAATTGCAAGCCATTATTTCACTCCTTAACGTGACGTCATATCATAAAGAAATTATTGCATCAGAACAAATAGAGATCAAAGTGAGTTTATATAGAGTACAGGAAAGATAAATTACTGCAAAGTTGACTATTACATATCTAATGAACAGTTTCACATTACAAAACAGCCAAAATTATTGTCATTTTTATGTTGAATAACTTAAAATTCAAATGTTTAAGGCAATTCAAAACATAGATTTTTATGAAAATTTTGATGTGCTAATCATTTAAACATGAATCAGTAAGCTGTGTTAGATTGAAATATAAAACTGTTTGTACCATCTAAAAAGAGATTCTTTATGATCACTATCCCATGTATACGTAAGTTCTCTGTTATGAAAACACACTGCATATCAAGGAATAAATCTAATTAAAAAAATTGTTTTGCAATATTGCTTTTGTAGTATAGACAATATTAAGCAATAAGAAAATCACCGTTGTCCGTGAGGATCATTTGAAAACGCGGATATAAAGAATTAAAATAAAATAAATAGAGGAAAAATCATTTGTTTTAAAGAAGTGATTGTTCCACTATTTATTTTATGTAGTGATTTATTTGTTGCTTCTTTGTCGAGTCGATCCAATAAGAACCTTATATGAAACTAATGCCAAACACTTTAAAGGTTTTAGAATATGTGCAAACATTAATATTGGTTTTCATAATAACAATCGATTACATAGTGGCTTAACTCAACAGTATCAATTGTTTACAGTATTTAGAAAGGTCCATGCGTTTACATAAGGTAATGCATTTTGCTCTTGTCTCTTGTGCTTGTCAAATGATATGACTTTAAAGCAGTACATACATGTACAGTAACTATGGCGTTGGTCACTGACTGGTTATTGATAACAAGAATCCGCTTTTTTCGTTTTGCCACAATGCTGAATTTTTAAGTTGTTTTATCGATCAGACCAAACCCGCTTGGTCGTGTCTGGGGACTAAAATAATTTTGTATAAATACAAAATGACATTTTACAGATCTTTTTGGTGCTATATTATGCTCATTAATAGATGTTCCAAATGCAGCACTTATATCTTGAATTGTAATTAAACGTAAGTATAATTTCATGTCATCTTTTACGTGATCTCAAGTGTTTTGTCATCTTTGCCGATTATCAACTATTTATGCTTAACCTGTGTATACATATGTGTGAAAATAAACTTTCTGGAAAAAACATGTTTTTATGTGCGAGTTAAATGTTTATATGTCTGATAAGGCATTATGCATTATGGTTGGACGTTAACTATTTATGTTTCACTTGAATAAATGTAAACATAATTTTGATATGTGACTCAGTAACAAATCATTGTACAAAAGCACATGTACTACTTCTATTATCTAGGCACTTGATGTGCACAATGTGTTGAACGTTTATGTGGGATTGGCTAACTCTTAGTTAACACAGCGGGTATGTAAACACAGTTGGCCCTCAATACCACACATTGTATGAGGCCAGCATTTTAGTTTGGTTTAAACATATATTATATGTATTTGCATACTTTGTACATATAACACACATATAAAAAAAGATATACAATACAGGTAACTATACAAATGGGATTTAGACGAAAGTAATTCGACTTATGTGTGAATCTATTTCACATGTAAATCTGATTTGCTATTTTATTGCGATTTGAAAAGACAGTACAAATACAATTCATTGTACTCTAGTGAATTGCACAATTATGGGAACTACATAATGTTTACTGTAATGATATAGTGTTGAAATTTTTAGAGGCTCCACGGGGATAGAAATTCAATAATATGATTAGTTGTTGGTTATGTGGGGAGTGTCCAGGAATATGATTGACAGTTATTTCAAGGTGATTGATCTACATTTCAAACCACGCGAGAATATGACCATGTTATTTCATACACACAGATCACCTTCATCCCACATTAACAAGAGTACAAATGAGACTGTATCTAAACCAACCGAAAACGCAAACAAGAATTTACAAGCTCCGTCCACTCACAGGCATCAAACAAGTTAATAATCGGCTCAGAAGGCCAAGAGTACAAATCTATCAGTGCATATATTTTACTCATTGTCGATTTTACAAGATTAACGTTAAAAAACACGTCAAAAATATAGTTCAAACAAAATAGGATTGCTATCTAGCCAAGTATGTGTTTCCTTCCCCAATCCCTTAGACATGTTAGATCATGCAAATATATTGCTGGACATCCGACACAGAAATAACTATACATTATCGTAAAGTCTAATTCGATTGATTATCAATAATACATTCATGAAGTATACGATATCTAAGCAATCTAATGCACATGACAGTAGAATGATACACATATAGCTTTAAAAAGTGCTCTTAATCGGCATTCAGTTCCACATTTTGTTTACCTCAGAAGTTCATGAACATGCTGAGATGCCACGTAACATATTGACCTCACTTTAACGCAACAATGATGTCACTTGCCAAGTAGGCTTTGTCTGTCCCACGACATTGTATTATCCCCCAGATATGTTTTTGAAACTAGTAAAACTATAGAAAACCTTAGTCTCTGTGGAGGAAACTACTGGTTAGACTGAATGGGTAATCAGTCAGAATTAAGTAGACGCCGGGCGCACATGACATTGTGTTAATTTTGGCATAAGACGGCATTCGGGAAAGTCCACCACAATTCGAGAATCGAATCATGGCTTGGGTGTATGAAAGGAGCATTACGCGTAGTACTATGTACCAAAAGCTCCATTTTGTTAGCTGGAACTGGCGTATGGAAAATTAGTTCTGTAGCATGTGGGTTCAGCTCTATTAAAATCGATATTCTGATTATCCGAAAAGTATAATCAGCAGAATAAATGAAGTTTTTGTTTTTTCAATAAATAGCGATATTTTATTGAAAAAAACATAAACTTCAATCAAGCCGTTTGTTTTGCTGCAATAGCACTTGTTATTGTGTTTACATAGTTCTATGTTGTCAGCGTTACGTTATATAACGTCAGCGTTACGTTATCACCCGCGTTATCAAAGTAGATCCTCAATGTACATCCATGGTCTGATTCCATGGCATTTCGTGGAATTGGCAGAGGCAGTTCCGATTGATAAGACGGCTCAATTTAATTGCGGAAACAATGGGTTCACAACATATTTTAAAAGGATATCTACATGTATCACAAGGTTGTTGGTATCTTTCTTTTTAATTTCTGTAAAACACATCACAAAAGTGCTTGAAAGTACGCGTAAGTATTATAAAATATCACCTGCCATATATTTCTATTTAAGACAAGAAAATATTCAAACCTGATACTAAATACTATAAAACGATCTTACACAAGAAGTTAACTGTAAGAAATGCATCTGCCACATTTTCGGCCAAAAATATGCAGATCCAATGCTTAAAGATAGACAACCGAAAAAAACTTGCCAAATATGAAATATATTCAAAAAATCTAGTAGTGACCTGTTTCATCATTTGTGAAAAAAAGATAATAGGACTTCATAACGAGAAATATGTTGATTGGTGTGATTTACTGGTGAATGAGTTATTACTCTTTGGTAGAGTATATTGTCAACGTCTCGACTGTATAACTCTAACACGGAGAAGAGTCCTTATAGCGTAAAGTAATTATTCTAACAGAATAAGCATTTCTTGTATATACAGAAGAATTGGTACTCACGCTTTTTCCGCCCGTTTCTTCATCGCTCTCTCGATCGCCCTCTGCTTGGAATGACGACAGGCTGTTAAAAGAACCGACATTTTTGGGACACTGTCACGTCCTAGTCACATGAACGATCGAGAAGAACTAATATAGCATATAGCTTTAACACAGAGACGTTCAACTTCAGTGCTCAAGTCCAATATCACTGGATAAGTGGGAATTTCAACAAGCTGCTTGCATCATTTCTCAACCGAAAACATTGTAATGGTATTCATTAGAAGCGTCTCACAGAGACGCTTCTAATGAATATCATTAACAGTTGTTTTAATTGATATTTAATAAAAACATGGTGATTTTATTTTATTTTTAAAAATTCTTATCTAATGATCTGAAGTCAGGTAGCATCGATAACCAAGCAACCAGAGGAAGTACCATGTGAAAAGGTACATTATATCGATATTTGGCTGCACCGGACACGGCCGATGTATAGATTTTTGCTTTCTCTTTCATAACTTAATTCTGCACTCGTGGTTTCATCAAATAACCTGCTTTATGTTGATGGATAACTTGATTAGCCTATGATTATCAGAGTCGTGGCTTTATCACGACATTCCATGACGAAAACGCTAGATAGACAATAGTAAGAAACCTATGTTTGCTCTCTGATTAAAGATTATAGATTATACATGTAAAATGCATTTTAAGTAGTTTATATTTGAGAGTCTCGGTGGTGTTAAATGATTAGTGAATGATGGCCTTATTTTTTGTTCTTTTTTGTTTTTTTTGTTTGATTTGATTCTAAACGTCCCATCAAAATCTTTCAGTTAAACAGGGACGGGTCTTCCTGGGTTTAACCAGTACTAAGCTAGGTTAAATGTGTCTTGCTCAATGACCACAACGCAGTGACGCCGGTGAGGCTCGAACCCGCGGCCCTTCGGTCTCGAGTCAAGCACTCTACTACTGAGCCACTGCGCTCCCGGCTTATTTCTTTAATAATGATTAGAGAATAAACAGACAAACTATCATGATTAGAGAAAAATGAGGTCCGAAAGGATAAAGAATAATTATTGTATTGTTATTGAATGGCAGAAAAAAATGTATACTGAATATTTTAAAAGTTAAATGAACCCAATATGGAACTACAATTGTCTTAGGTGGCCTTTCTCACTTTCTAGAATTATTTTTTATTTATTTTAAATGAATAATGAAATTATCATAACGAACAAGCATACAATTTAATGAGAGTGAATAATGAGCTAATATTTAATGATAAGAGAATACCAGACCCTCCTATCCAGACACTCATATTTTATCCAGACACTTATATTCGCAAATAAATCTGTTCGTGTACCCTAGCTTTTCGGAGAAAGTCGGAGGGACATAAATTCGGCTTCAGATTCTATGGTGGCGTATCTATAGATGAGAGGGTTGGGGCCTGATGTCGTGTTTTTTGGTCAGGCCAACCGAGGTTCTACTGTTGGATTTCTTTTGCCCCAGTATTCAGTTGAACATATATGTACTGTTTAGTCCTTATCTTTTGTTTTATCTCCTTTTTTATATCTTTATTTGTATGTACTAGATGATGCATCGAAAAGTTAGGGATCTTTCATGTGCACCAAACATCTATGTGCCTTGATCCACATCAGAATTAAGGGTAAGGTTAGTACCGGTACCGTTAAACATGTTAAGCCCTCCAGTATTGTTTACTGACCGTTCCAAGGCGATGCTTCTTTTATGTGCACATTTGTCATTGTAATGATGTCATGTCTGTTCCTTGCAGCCTTGTGGTCACCGGCTGGGAAAGTGCTGACCGCTTAGCTCCTTTGTGTGTGATGTTTCCTGGTGTTTTTGTCACTTTCCCATATGGTGTCCCATGTCAGGTGTGGTGCTTGATTTAACGTGTCCTGCTCTTTGCCTTCTTCTTTACTTTCAATGGTATGTGGTGAATGGTCTGAGGCGCGTGGTTCCGACACCATCTTGTGTACGTTACTTCTAAAATATGCATTTGTTTTAAGATATTTTATTTATAATATTCAAAATATTCCAGGTTGTGAATTAAGACTAAATAGAGGATCTTACATGAGTGCTCACGTCTTATTGAGTTTATTAAACGAGTTGGGGAAAGGAGATAAAATGCGAGGCTTGCCGAGCATTTTATCTCTTTTTCGAAACGAGTTTAATAAAGGAGCTCTAGCGATAAGGCGTATATTTTCCCTAGTTGACATGATTACAAAACCTAAATTTTCAAATTGCCCAAATTTTTTTAAAATTGGTCTGTTTCGGTAGTAAAATATGCATAGATAGCATCAAAATAGGTTTCAAAGCGATTAATCATTTGCAAAGCCGTGAAAACTTGCGCCTTCTACTCCCACCCCTCATTTTACGTCTTTAGACTGGGTGCCATTTAGAGGAGAGTTTTAGTAAATCCTTAGCCGGTTTTCAAAAAGTAAAAGTGCTAAAACATTAAGGATATTAGTGCCCTTCATTTCCAAAACTTTGCGGTATTCCTTCTGCGCATGCGTACGAAATATACTTAAAAGTGTGACGTTTTTCATTGAAAAGATGAAACTGGCGTCTTTCAGTTTGTTTTTAGATGCTTTCCCCCCCCCCCCCCTAGACCCAAGATGCCCTTTGGACAATTAAATGTCGCTATGCAAATATATAACATATGTAAAGGGCGTCTTGGGTCTAGGGGGGGAAAGGGGTTGTATAAGCGAAAGAAGACATCAAATGTCTTTGCATGATGGTCGTTTTTATTGTACAACAACTGTATAAATAGTTTTACTGTACATAGCGTGATAGGACGATTTAACGGTCTGGTTCCCATATATGTTACTGAATAACAAGCACAGTTGATGATCGAAATAAATTATCATTCAATAAGAAGTAGAGTTATTATATGCATTAAGGAAACCCCGTTTCAAATATACTAATTCGGGGGCAATGTTGCATCGACGGCTCGTCTATATATATTTGTTGAATGTGCCTAGTTTCTTCAGTCGTTATTTCAACAAAATAAAACGAACGTCTCGTTTAGGGAGATTGCTCGCTTTATCGCTAGAAATTCTTCAATAATACAAGAGCACGAATGTTAGATTCTATTTATCATATGACATCAAGAACTTTTGAAATCTCACATCTGGCGTAAAAACGTTATAATTTTGTCATTATGTATGCAACGTTGTTATGGACGTCATAAGGTTTCCCGTTTCCTTGCCCTTCCAGGCGGAATAAAAACTTATATTTTCAGGAACAGTGGGGGTGACACTGTGCAGACGAAATTGTCACGTCAATCCCCACAAGATTGAAACCTGTTTTAGAGTATTTCCAAAATTCAAACTACAGCCCGAATTCCTTTTTTGAAGCCAAAGTGGGTGCATAAAACTGGGTGTGCCGTGCGTGCTATATATGCCTCGTGCGCAGGGACCGCGGCACACCGACACAATAACCGAATTATGTAATGTAGGTTTCCCGTAAATCTGTAAACCACTAGTGGTTTATCGATTTTATTGCATGGCGTTATTTCACTCTCAGACGCGACGTCATATGATAAATATATTACTTGAATGCTATCGACGTCTATATGCAGGAGTATTTTGTGTACGCGTCACAGATCTTTTCTCATTTTACTCATTTGAGATCCTGCTACTCGTTGTTCCCCTATATCCAAGCGCATTGCCCACACTTTACCCTTCATTGGTTGCGCGTTCGAGCCTCACCGGAGGCACTGTGTTGTGTCCTTGAGCAGAACACGTTACCCTCTGCTTAGTGTTTGTTTAACCCTGGAACCAACATGACTAAAAAAACGTTGACTGGGACGTAGAGTATCATATCAAACAAACAAATAGACATATCACCCTTTATCATATGACGTCGCGTCTGGGAGTGAAATAACGCCATGCAATAAAATCTGTAAACCACAAGTGGTTTATCGATTTTCAGGAAACGTTATGACGTCCATAACAACGTTGCGTACATAATGACAAAATTATACGGTTTTTACGGCAGAAATGAGATTTCAAAGTAATCTTAATGTAATATGGTAAAAAGAATCTAACATTCGTGCTCTTGTATTATTGAATTTATTAAACGTGTTGCGAAAAAGTGATAAAATGCTCGGCAATCCTCGCATTTTATCTCTTTTTCCCAACTCGTTTAATCAATTCAATAAAACATGAGCACTCATGTAAGATCCTCTATTTATATTATTTGCGAGATGTCAATCTTCCTCTTGCTTAAAGCTGCATTGTCTGTAACTTTTGATCTTTTAATTTTAGAACTAATATTTCTATTTTTCAAGAACACAGTAAAATAATTAAAATTCAGGTAAACAGTTTACCAATTTCGTAAATCATAACAAATTATCAGTATCAAAACAACAGCATTTGTGTTAAAATTAACTGTCTATAATTATTGGAGGGACGCAAATAATTACCAACAAGAGAAAAACACACCTGTTTTATAAGATAATTCACTCTCCGTGCAGTTTTCAGCTATAGTGAACAGATTTATTGTGAAAACATAACTTAATTCTACTTTTACAAATGATTTAAAAAGAAAATAAAAAAAATCGAAAAATATCAAAAGTTACAGACTATGCAGCTTTAAAGCTTTATGTTATTGTCAACTTTATCAATGTACAAGCTCATATGCGTGTGTTAGTTCCAGCAAAAGCACAGACGAGCCCTCGCATGCGTGCATACTCGCACGAGCCTATTTGGTCGCATATAAGAAGTTTAAGCCTAGATGAATATTGAGGAAAAAGACGTCTGGTCCACTGGATAGATGTATAATTAATACATGTACGTTTAAGAGACTGCTTTATAGTCAGGAAATAAAATCAGAAAAGTTAACAAGTACAGGTATTTTGTGAAGAAAAGGGTTTGACGCCATGATTATGGGTAATTTGGTATGCTGAAATCAAAAACCAATATTGGCAAGCTGAGAAATGACGTCTTAATGACCTAATTTGCATATCAGAAAATGGCAGCCAAAAATCATGGAACTATTTGACATATTACTGAATTTTTTTTTTTTTTTTTTTTTTTTTTTTTTTTTTTTTGACAATGTGAAGACACCCAGTCATGCAAAGATGTTTTGGACTGATGTGTACCAGTTTGGCATCCTGAACACGTTACTCTACCGATTTTTTATATATTTGTTCAATTTGGCGGCCATCTTGGAAATATGCTAATTAGATAGTGAAGGCGCCATTTTTCAGCTTGCCAACATTGGTTTTTGGATTTATCATACAAAAATACTTCTAATAGGTATCTCAAAACCTTTTCTTTACAAAATGCCTGTACCTTCTTAAATAAGCGCCTTTTTCTGATTTTTTTCCTGACTATTATGCCTATGCGATACGAATTATGCCTATTTCGCCACTCATGAAAATGCATTTTTCAATTGACTCAATGAAATAAATGGCATATTCATTCCAAAAATTTGACATTTCAAACATTTCAGCATGGTGGTAACTGCAACAAGAGTGGTCACTTTATGCATGAGTGCACAGAGGTTGGGTCAGGACATAGAATATGTTTTAGCCCTCGTACTGATGCTCGTGCATGCGCTGATCTAGAAGTTTTGTCAGAGGGGGTCCACATTTGATAACTTTATTTTTTAGTTTATGAGGGGACAGAGGATCCAAATACCGCTAAAAATGGGCCATCATCGGCCCGCCAGCGAAACGCCATTGAAATGGCGTTTCGCTGGCGGGCCGATGATGGCCCAACATTGAATGCTGGCTTGGTTGATTTGTGATTGTTCAGGGGATCCGGACCAGTATTGCAAAGAGACCCAATATTTTTGTGATTTTTCAGGGGGTCCGGACCCCTGCCCCCCCTCCTCTGAATCCGCCCATGTCGTGAATATTACAACTGTGGAGGGATAGAACACAATTCTCCAGTCTGCACTGAAGCGGTATCTCATCTCTGTATCGGCATTGATAAAAATATAAAATTTACCTTCACCAAGAGAAATAATGTTGGCAGTTGACAAGCGACCACATTGAAATAAATAATGAATTATGTAAAAGCTCTATTAGAACACGATGAAACTATTAAGTTAACATTCTGATAGTTTTTAACCGATCTACGTGAATTTCACTTTAACGTTTATATTCTGATAGTTTTTGACCCATCTAAGCGAATTTCACTTTAAAGTTATCATTCTGATAGTCGTTAACCCATCTACGTGAATTCCACTTTAATTTTAATATTCTGACCCACCAACGTGAATTTTACTGTAAAGTTAGCATTCTGATAGTCTTTAACGCATCTACGTGAACGGGAGCGCAGTGGCTCAGTGGTAGAAAGTTTGACTCGAGACCGAAGGTCCATGGGTTCAAGCCTCACCGGCGTCACTGCGTTGTGTCCTTTAGCAAGACACATTAATCCTAGCCTAGTACTGGCTCAACACAGGAAGACCCGTCCCGACGTTACTGAAAGATTGTTGACTTGGACGTAAAGAATCAAATCAAACAAACAAATATATCTACGTGAATTTCACTTTAAAGTTAACATTCTGATAGTCTTAAACCCATCTTCGTGAATTTCACTTTAACATTAACATTTTGATAGTTGCTCACCCAAACGTGAATTTCATTTTAAAGTTAGCATTCTGATGCTCTTTAACCTATCTAGCACTTGAATTTCACTTTAACGTTAACATTCTGATAGTTTATGACCCATCTACGTGAATTTCACTTTAAAGTTACCATTCTGATAGTCTTTAGCCCATCTGCGTGAATTTCACTTTAAATAATGTTAACATTCTGATAGTGTTTGACCCATCTAAGTGAATTTTCACGTAGATGGCCCTGGTTAAAAACGACCAGAATGTTAGCTTTATAGTTTTACGGTGCTACTTAAGTGCATTACTCGTAGATACAGATATTTGAGCCAGAAAATTAGATTTTGGTAACTATCGAGTATGGTACAAGCAAACGCTCACAAGAGGCTGGGTGTCCTCGTAGTCTCGCCAAAGCATTTCTTTCTCGCTCACACAAAGTGGGAAGGTGACTGACGAATCATTCCAAAATCGAGTCGACTGTTCCCACTAGATAGCTGCTCAGGCAATTTCTATGAATTACTTCATGCATGTGATTCTAATGAGCTCGTCCGTTTTACTCCCGCACGGCCTGTATTGGAATATTGTCACATTATTATTATTATATCGCATTGGAATATGTATTGATTTGTCCCGCCATTCAGCTTTTTTAAATTAAATGACTTGACGGGTGGCTGTGTTTAAAATCAATTTGGAGTGTTTTAAAAAATCGTTACTTCCATTCTGCGAAAAAAGCAGAGATAAAAAATGACATAAATCATATACTTTTTTCACTTTTATGCACTTACCAGTATCCAGCTTAGAGCATTTTAAAAACTTATTTTATATCTTTTCGGAGTACCCTACGTAATGCGCACATGTTTGAGACGAACGTCCATCTCCAAACAGCGCAGCTAAACCCATTAATTCAGATCGCGGCCTCTGATCATGTTCTGTACTGTTGACTTACAGAATAAAATTTGAATGAAATTGTAAATTACCACCCAACGACCCTTAACTTTGAAATGGGTGCGTCCAGTTGATATGGGGAGATTCCATTAGGCAACATTGGGTGGGTGAGTCCCATTATTTCCTAAAATGGCATATTAGCTAAACGTATAGACGCAGTTTAGATACCGCAACACACGGCATTCCATCTGGGTCTGCTCTGCTTGCTGCATAAATGACCATTGAGTCTATGCTGCTTGCTTATATTAGCTAAACGTAAAGATGCAGTGAAGATACCGCAACACACGGCTTCTCATCTGGATCTGCTCTGCTTGCTGCATAAATGTCCCTTGAGTCTATGCTGCTCGCACATACGACTAACAAGAGATACTTGTCGTATGTGCGATCTGCAAAGACTCAGATGAGAGTGAGCTTCGCTGCGGGGACAAACTTTTGATTAAGGTTTATACCAAAAGCTTATTAGCTGCGTGTGCATGTTTAAGAATGACTTTACGCACGTGCAGGGGTGTAGACAGAGACTTGACCATGTTGAAGCCCAGCAAGAAAAATGGAGATTTGAGAGATATCTGACCTAGATGCATCGAATAACAAAGGTGCTGATCAGACTGGACTACGCATTTCTTGTTCGCAAGCAACAAAGTCATGGTTTCTGGCGTCGAAGCCCATATGACGTTAAAGCCCAGGTGTCCTGCCCTCCACCTGGCTACGCGCCTGATGTGCAATAATTACCTGACCCATACTCAGGCATACTCAGATACAGTGGAGGAGGATAACGGACCGTCGTGATATGACTAAATGATTGTTCAAACATAAACAAACAAAATAGCAAAATATGAAATATGTGCAAAATTGTGAATTCAGGTAAAACTGAATGTATGGCATGTAATGAGTGTAACCAGCAGTGGCGGATCTATAGGGGGTTCACATGAATCCCCCTCTCCCCCCCCCCCCCCCCCCCCCGTTTTTAAATATCCTATAAAAATGAAATAATTTGGTCTCACTAATTTGGTCCCAGTGAGACCAAATTATTTCATTTTCATGGGATATTTAAGAAAAATGAGATAAAATCAGCAAAGCGAATCCCTCACCTGTATTGGTATGTTAACAACTGAATTCAGTCGTCTTGGGCGAAGTGAAGAAACCTGGTCCTGCCCATCCTGTAACGGTATTACTTGACTGTTCGCTTACTGTAAAGGAGGCAACTTTAATATTCATATTTCGGTGTGGTTCGGCTATTTCATCTGCTAAGAAAGGGAAATCAGGGTTTATTTATAATTTGGTAAAGAGTTAATAAGTTTTTTGAGCCGCGCAAAAGCGCATGCATTTCATGAAAAATCTAACCGTATACACACTGAACTCACATTTATTAACCCTTAAAGCGTATATTCACAAAAAATATGTTTTTGTCGTCCACTAAACTATTTGAAGCCTCATAGATAAACAGTGTGAATCGAGATCAGACTGCTCCCGTAGGAGCAGTCTGATCTGGGTCCACAATGTTTGCCTCCCTGCTTATGTTAAATAGACATTTTCAGATACAGTTATTTTGCTGGCGTTTTAAAGACTAAATAATGACTGAGGATGTGGCACAAGATGATACAGTTACTTTTGAATAAAACCACGCCTCATTTTCAGCTTTTACCTATGTCTCAGGTTGACTAGTCCTAATAACGCATTCATGAGGCGCCGCCTTTACAGTAAGCGAAAAGTCAAGTAATACAGATCAATCCTCAATATTATCTTTCAACAACAACAGAGATCCAATCCTGATGTTGTCCCCAGCAGAAGTCACTTAGGATATTATTGAACTTTTGGGTTACTGTAAAGGCGGCACCTAATGAATGTGTAAATAGGACCTATCTACTTTAGGCATGGATAAAAGCTGCAATGAGGTGTGATTTAATTCCAAGATAACTGTATCATTGTACCATAACACCATATTAGTAAAGGCAGTATAGATATACCACGACCTCTGACCAACGACCTTGGGATCGGATTGTTCCATTTCAAAAGCAAAGGTTGATTTGGAACGGGTACCAGTTTACGTTGAAAATTGTTGTTTAAATTGTTGCTATTTCGGTAGTTTGATACAATCCTCAGTGGTGCAGTTGGTTACACACAGAGGGCTTATATTTGAGGCAGTATGCTCAGTTGTGAGTTTGAGCCCCCGCATAATCTCTATTTTTTTTATTGATATGCTGCTGCCTTCTCGTATTGTGACATTTTTTTTATATAGTTTTAGATCTGTTGAATGCTGTAATTCTTGTATTTTTGTTTTATATTGTGTTTGTTTGTTTTATTCTCAACAATCCAGAATCATTTTTGTAACTGTTGTAGCCTGGTCGATCAAAGGGGCTGGCAGTTCAACCTTCTTGGATAGGATTCTCTGAGCCGATGTCCGATCTCAGGCGCGTTTTAGTGAAATCTTGAGACCGACTGCTTCTCTTCCACGCAGAACTTGTACACATTATCAACATTCTTTCGAGCATCCTCGCCATACTTTCATATAACAGGCATTTAGATGATCTTTCAAAGACTTGAAAGAAACAAACTATGCAATACTTAAAAATCACACTTATTCTGTAAAAAAAGACACGCTTATTTCGTGCAAATGAAAAATACATGCCACCGACTTGGCTCGAACGCTTGATTTCCGATTCATTGGTACTAAAAAAACTATGACTTACCTAAGACCTAGCCTACTGAGCCAGTGCGGCTGTAGACTTTATGTGTTAAAAACAATGTATCGAAATGTTAATAAACACCAGACACCCCTATTTCTAAGATTAGTTCAATATTAATCGGATTAGTCAGGCCTCAAAGCAATTTGGATATCTGTAATTATTTAAACTTTAAAACGCCAGCAGAATAATTACATTTGAAAGTGTCTGTTTATTTTTTTTACATAAGTATAGACGCAAACCGTGTGGACCCAGATCAGCCTTCTCCAATAGAAGCAGTCTGATATGGATCTACACTGTTTTTTAAAGGACTTTAAAATGTTTCAGTAAACAACACAAACATACGACTTTTGTGATATGCGCTTTAAGGGTTAATACATGTGAGGTCAGTGATATACGGTCAGGACTTTCATGAAATGCACGCACATTTGCGCGGCCCAAAAAGCTTAATGACTCTTTACCAAATTATAAATAAAACCTGATTTCCCTTCCTTAGCAGATGAAATAGCCGAACCACGCCAAGATATGAATATTTAAGTTGCCGCCTTTACAGTAGCGAAAAGTCTATTAATACTGAATATAAAGTTCTAAGGCCTCTGGAAAAAAGGGAAGTTACTTGAAGCCACCATCATTGACACTGACCCTGATATCATACTATGGACGGAGACCGGGCTTGACAATTATATTGCCTCAAATGGGATTTTGCCAAACGATTTGAGTTACGACATACAGAGGCAAGGCAGACCTGGGGATGTACATGGAGGAATACTTATATATATAGCTGCAAAGAGATGCTTCATGTTGTGTAATATTACTTGACTTTTCGCTTACTGTAAAGGCGGCAACTTTAATATTCTTATCTGGGTGTGGTTCGGCTATTTCATCTGCTAAGGAAAGAAAATCCGGTTTTATTTATAATTTGGTAAGGAATTAATAAGCTTTTTGAGCCGCGCAAACGTGCGTGCATTTCATGAAAATCCTAACCGTATACACACTGAACTCACATTTCTTAACCCTTAAAGCGCACAATCACAAAAAGTATGTTTTTGTCGTCTACTAAACTATTTGAAGCCTCATAGACTAACAGTGTGGACCCAGATCAGACTGCTCCTGTAGGAGCAGTCTGATCTGGGTCCACAATGTTTGCCTTCCTGCTTATGTTAAATAGACATTTTTAGATGCAGTTATTTTGCTGGCGTTTTAAGGACTAAATAATGACTGAGGTTGTGGCACAAGATGATACAGTTACTTTTGAATAAAACCACGCCTCTTTTTCAGTTTTTACCTGTGCCTAAGGTTGACTAGTCCTAATTACGCATGCATGAGGCGCCGCCTTTACAGTAAGCAAAATGTCATGTAATATGCACTGCTCAGAAGACGTTGAGTTACTCAGTGGCATAATCAAGCTTGGTGGGAATAAATCGTTTGACTGTTTTCTCTTACTACAGACCATTCAACAAGACGGATGATTTGTATTTGACCACTTTAAATAATGACATCTCAGACCTAAAGAGCCAATGCAAGAGCAACACATTCCTTGCAGGATGGGACTTCAATTTCCTAGACATCAACTTGTCATACACCTCTATAGAGGGCAACCAATACCCATCAAGGGTAAGCCAAGACCAAGACCCTAGACATGGTCGCCTAAAACAACATTGAACAACTGGCAGATTTCCTCGTCAGAAAGAACAAGACATTGGTCAGTAACTTTTTTTTCATCCCACCCATCGTACATGGAGAGAAGCTCCATGTCACCGTTCTTTTGGAGACCTCTATTTAAGTACGTCGCCCAAAGCCACCTAGGCGGAAAATCTATTTGTGGAAAAAAGCAGATGTCAATGATATCCAGGAGGACTTGGCACATTTTGCAATAAACTTCAAAGACAGGACGTTTGATTCGGTGATCTCAATGTGGGATTCATTCAAGACAACAAATCCACAAGACTTTGGAAAGAAGAGTCCCAAGCAATATGACGCTTACACGCATACCAAACCATGAATGATTAGAATAAAAAAAAAGACTGATCAGCAAAATTAGAGAGCACACAGAAAAACAAGAACAACAGGCATAAAACGGGACATGGACAGATACAAACGACCCCAGGATGATGTTTAATACCAGATTAGGACAGCCCATAAAGACTTCATGAAAACTGCTGTCAGGGTTACTTTCAAGGATAATCCTTGACCGTTTTGTTCATTTCCGAAGAACACCAGACAAGAAGCTAATGTATTATCCCCACTCAAAACTGAGGATGGTTTCCTTAATAGCGACAGTACCTGTAAAGCTAACATCCGCAACGACTTGTTTGTGTCTGTCTTTACAAAAATAGATACCAGCTCCCTGCCAGACAGAGGCCCAAACATGGCCAACATAGAGGTAAAACTAC
Organism: Loripinus fragilis; assembly: GCA_964019695.1. Classification (NCBI taxonomy): domain Eukaryota; kingdom Metazoa; phylum Mollusca; class Bivalvia; order Lucinida; family Lucinidae; genus Loripinus; species Loripinus fragilis. The sequence goes on from OZ026524.1 coordinate 16,152,356, forward strand.
TCAAGGGGTTAAAACCATTCAAGGCCACGAGACCAGACTCTATCCCAGCGTTTATTCTTAAAACGGCAGCGGCTGAACTAGCCCCAATACTAGCAAGGATATACCAGATTTCTTAAGATGCCAGACAGGTTCCATCGCATTGGATGGACGCCTGGATTGTTCCAGTTTTCAAGAGGGGTGACAAGCACAAGGCAACGTACTATCGCCCTGTTTCACTCTCCTCCATTACTTGTAAATCACTGGAGCTTATAATTTACAGCAATGTCATGGCACATTTTGACAAGCATCACATCTTAAAGGATCACCAACCTGGCTTTTCTCGCGAGACACAGCTCCTCACCGTGACAATACAAGAGATTGCATCTCGTCTTTCCAAAGGTAATCAAGTAGACGTCATACTGCTAGATTTTATGAAAGCATTTGGTAAAGTGCCATTTCCAGACTTCTCCACAAGCTTTACTTCTACAGGGCTAGACCAGCAACTAGATACGATCTTTCCTCGAGAATCACAAACAGGAAGTAGTACTGGATGGATCACACTCAGACCGGTCAGGTGCCCTTTCTGGGGGTCAGTACTTAGACTCTTTTGGCCTACATCAACGTCATGCCAGTGTTCCTGAGATTATCAGATTGTCGATTATTTGCAGTTGTCCTGATGACATATTGCGTTGTAAATAAAACCAGTGACTCTAAGCTCCTCCAGCAAGACCTCACTGCACTAGAACAATGGGAAGTAAATTGATAGATGAGCTTCAACCCTAGCAAGTGTACCGTTATCTGGATCAGTACAAGACCAGTCAAAATACACCCTACATTGGCAAACTTTAGAGGTCATGGATGGAAGCAAATACCTAGGAGTAACGGTAACAGACAACTTTTCCTGCGAAGAAACTTTAAGCACTGCTCCAGACAAGTCAAAGACACTACATACATTTCGGTTGAAGATCAGTCTTGGAGTATGCATCTCCTGTGAGGGACCCTTATCAACAAGCACTTGAACAAGTCCAGCACAGGGCAGCTTGTTATGCGTACATCGACGATACATCTCGTACACCAGGACGCGTCACATAGATGGTCCACGAGCTTGGTTGGGAAAGCCTTCAGGACAGATGCCAGATTTCCAGACGCAGCATCCTCTACAGAGCGCATCTTACCTTAGTTTAGTCGACATAGACAAGAGAGCTTACTTAAAACCAGGCGACAGCCGCACTAGAAGCACACAGGATTTTACCAGGAGCACACTACGCATGATGTCTATCACAACTCATTCTTCCCTCGAACAATCCGGGAATGGAACAGAATACCAAACAGCGTGACCTCATCGTCCACCTGGATGGCTTCCATGCCACCCTGTACACCAGGCTAGGCCCAGCCTAAACCATGACCAGCTTCCACATTCATCGCATCTCTAAATAGTTTTATGTTTTTATCGACTGTTCTGGGACCGTGTAAATGTCCCGCTGGACCAATTATTTTTTAGATGTCGGTCCACAACCTGGAAGAAGAAGAGTTCAAAGAAGCCAAAGATTCAAAAACTTTTTGGAAAATGGCTCGAGCTTTTAGTAAATAAAGAAGTGTTCACTGTTGGATTCCTAGTCACATAGAAATCCCTGGAAATGAAATGGTAGATCTCCAAGTAAAACTTTTTTTTGCATTAGATCAAACTTATATTAAATCCTTTTTTTCAATTTTTAACCATCTATCAATAAATGTATCTTGAGTAAATGGCAAACGTGGAATGTCAGTATTGGAAACAGACTTCTTGAGATGAAACCAACTGTTGGTGAGTATCAATCAGTTGTTCGAAACATCAGAAAAGAAGAAGTTGTTTTGGCTCAAATCTGTATAAGTCATACAACAGTCATACATTCATACTTGCAACAAGGTGAGGAACGACCACAATGTATTGGTTGCAATTCATCATTTGTCATACCTAACATCCTTTTAGAATATGACGATTTCTCACAGGTAAGAAATACATATTTCTATGTAGGCAACATGAAACAGTTATTTCAAGACAAACAATGTACATATTGATTGTAGTATGGCATTTTTTTAAAGAAATAAATATTTTTAAAAATAAAATGTAAACTCGTTATTTTAAAAATCGCGTAATGTTTTTATATTTGTACCAGTTTATAACATGCTATAGAGTTTTCTTCTTTTTAAACAACGTCTAATTGAACCTTAATTTAGATCATTTAAAGTCATACTACACACATATTTCACTTTTTTTTCAACCAAAACCATGTTTAATTTGATGTCGTCTGGCGCTAATGACACAGAAGGTTTTGGGTTTGGAGTCACGTGACAATAATGGCGGGTGGTAGACGTGTTTGTGTGTTGCGCTCGTTGTAAAAATAAGAATGTAGTGTTTTACGGAACATTGAAGGGGCTAAAACATATGAACGCTATTATGTTGATTAGTAGGAATAACACGAACTGAATTCTTGTTGAAGAATATTGTGGAATATTGAGATATGGTAACTTTTTTATTTTCCTGCTAAAATCTATTGAAGCGTGTCCATGTTTACCTTGTGATTCGAAGGTTTTTTAAATCAACGAACCGAAACATAACTGTATGACGTTCTGCGCTGGGTGATTTTTCAAGTATACTGTCCGGAAAAAGAAACGACCTGCAGTTGATGTGAAGCTGAATATGAGTCGAACTCCATTATCGACAACACAGTCAAATAAAAAAAGAGAACTTCCTTCACCTGAATTCTTAATTGATACTAAAAAGAATCGTATATCTGCATCTGCATCTGTATCTGAGGCCGAATCAGAATCAGAAGAATCTGAGAATATGTCGTCACCAACAGTTCACGACGCTGCCAACTACACTAACATAACACTCCAAGAATCTGACTTGCAGAAAATGGCAGGCATCATACAAGACTCTTTTCAACCGAGATTGGCTCAGCAAATCAAGGAGTCTCTTAAATTTCAAGTTTCCGACCTGGTGAAATCTATCGTCGAAGGTGTACTTGAAGGTCTTCAAAGTAAAGTTAAAACATTGGAATCTGAGAATGCTGAGTTGAGGCAGAAAATACAACAACTTGAAGCCAAAACTGACTTGGCCGAACAGTACACAGTCGCCGCAACTGCCTCAAGATAAGTGGAGTGCCCGAAACGGCAGACGAAAATACAGATGACTACATATGTGACTTTGCCCATGCTCTCGACGTTGATCTCACTATCAATGATATTGACAGAAGCCATCGAGTTGGCAAGCCAGTCACAGGCTTTAGAAACAAGCCCCGCGACATCATCGTAAAATTCGTCTCCTACAGAATGAGAGCTAAATTCTACAAGGCAAGAGTCCTAAGCAAAACCAGGGGCTACAAAGGTGTCTTCATTAATGAAGATCTAACGAAATCCAGAAGTCTTCTCATGTACAAAGCCAGTCGTAGAGTCAAATCAAAGCAACTGAAGAGCGCGTGGTCAAGCGACGGATCAATACTTGTGAGGCTCAATGATGGTGACCCCACCTCCAGCTTCGGCGGAACCGTGAAGAGAATCGTCTCTATTGACGACTTACCACCAATTAATCTCTGATAAACGTTTAACTATTTGCTAGACCAACTGGACGTATGTATGGCTGAAGCATTCATCGTGTGCGCAATGTTAATATTGACATGAAGTATAGTTGTGACAGCTATTTACTAGTAAATACTGTATATGAAACGCGCGTCATGGAAATCTTCCCTTTGGCCTGAAGGTGTGTCTTATTCGCTCTCAACCTATGCACTTACTACCTGTTATTATACAGCGGTACTATTTAAATGACGACATTGTGACTGATCTTAACTGGCAGGGGGGCTTCAGATGAGGTTGCTCATGAGAGTCTTCTCATCTGAATATGTACTGTCTATATTTTACCTACATCTGTCCTGGTGCTGAGTCTAATGATTATTTTCACGGTGCCCACAGTATAGATTCAGATGAGGTGGCTCAAGTGAGTCTCCGCATCTGAATATGTACAGTGTATAATCTTCATCTGCCCTTGTGCCGAGTCAACTTGGTATGTTTACTTACATCCGTGTGGGTACATGGGCATAAGTCCTCTCAGAATCTTGCATCAATCAATTAAGCTGACTGTAGCGAATGAGCACACACACACACACACAAAAACACACACACACACGCATGCACGCACGCACGCACGCACTATTCCTTATTCTATGTAGTATAATGTTCAATATAGTCTGATGGTTCCATTCTTATTCTCCCCTTCAATGCCACTTCTGCAATCATGTTTGTTATATACGTTTTTCTATGTATGTTTTTCACTTCCCATGGAGCACAGAAGAGGGACGGGTCAGGGGACATTGGTAAACCTCCTTACATGTACACTCGTGATATGACCTATGAATATGCTTTCTTGCGCATTACGCCAGTTGATATATTTCTGATTTTGTTGTCTTCAATCTCATGAATAGTAAGAAGAAATATCCATTTGACGTAATGCGCAAGTACTCTCCATCATTCAAATTTTCTATCTCACTTCACATCTTCATAGTGCTTCCCATTCTCTTGCAAGAGATTTACATCTCTTCCTTTTACTGGACAATTATAGCCAAAGCAAAGAATTTTGAAAAATTTCACTTTCATGGAACAGCAAAAAAATAACTATAAGTAAGACAATTATGACAAATATTAAATTTACGAGAGTCGTATGTTTACTGGGAGCATTAGCAATTGCCTTGCTTTGGTTATGGACACTTTTGTTGACCTCAGGTGATGTACACCCTAATCCTGGACCCTCTTCAATGTCGTCTAACAGCAGCTCATCTAATTTCTCAAATTCTTTGAATGACTCTTTCTCCTTCTTAAACACACTTAACTTATCAAAACACTTATCTTTAATCCACTATAACGTTCAGAGTATTGCAAACAAACTCGATATCCTCACAGCAGAACTTTCTGATTTTGATATCCTTGCTTTCTCAGAAACCTGGCTTCACGCTGCAATACAAACAACAGACCTATTGATGCCAAATTTTAAACCACCAGAACGCAAAGACAGGGCAAGGGACCATCACGGAGATGTAATGATATACGTTAAGGATTCAGTGCACTATACAAGAATGACTTGGAACCCCTAAATATTGAGTGCATATGGATTGAAATCCAACTTAAACAAACTCGAATATTGTTTGGACTATTTTATAGACCTCCTAATTCTGATGCTCTATATCTTTCTGCAATTGAAGATTCTATATCTCTAGCTCTTGACACTCAAATCAGTAATATCATTGTAACTGGTGACTTCAATCTTAATGTACTAAATCCACATACATCCAATAAAATATCTGACATATGCACACAGTTCTCTCTGTATCAAACTATCACTGAGCCTACTCACTTTACCGAACATTCTTCTTCTCTTATAGACGTAGTTTTCACTAGTGATAATTCCAACATTCTTTACAGTGGAGTAGCAGAGCCCTTTCTTCATCAGGACATTCGCTATCACTGCCCTATATATGGTATCTGTAAATTTTCAAAGAATGTCAGAAAATCTTTTACCCGGAAGTTGATACCCACAAACACCTTGGAATTTATCTTAGTAATGATGGCTCTTGGCATAAACAGATTAGTTATATAAAAGAAAAGGCTTGGGCAAGAATAAACATTATGAGGAGATTAAAATTTGTCTTAGTTCGCAAATCCCTTGAAACTATATACATCTCTTTTATTAGACCCATTTTGGAATATGGTAATGAAATCTGGGACAACTGTCAGCAATATGAAAAAGATGATCTTGAAAAGATCCAAATAGAGGCAGCCAGAATTGCCACTGGAACAACAAAACTTGTATCTATTGCCTCTTTATATAGTGAAATTGGCTTGAATTCTTTGGACACCCGTCGGAAAAGGCAAAAATTGGTTCTCTTCTACAAAATGGTAAATCATCTTACACCTCTTTATCTATCTTCTCTTATACCACCCACTGTCAACGAAACATCTCGATATAATCTAAGAAATGCAAATAATATCTCTACAATTAATGCACGAACAAACCAGTACTTCAATTCCTTTCTCCCTTCTACAATAAGAGATTGGAATAGTCTCAGTGAAGAGCATAGAAATTCCACGTCTGTCGCATCTTTCAAACATACCTTAAACGATACAAATATATCTGTGCCTAAGTACTTCTATGTCGGTGATAGACGTCCGCAAATATTGCATACACGCCTTCGTACCAAATGTAGTGCCCTAAATTACGAAATATATCTAAAGAACTTAACAGACACACCTTTATGCCGCTGTGGTAACATTGAAAATTGAGAACACTTCTTTCTACAATGTAGATATTATCGCAGACAAAGACTAGAAATGATACCAACTTTTTCTCCACTTTGCCACATCACTTTAGATGTACTTCTGTTTGGGGACAGCTCACTTTCTATGAATACAAACACATCTATTTTCACTGCTGTGCAGAAATTTATTGTTGAAACTAAACGGTTCTAGACAGTGCTATAACGAACTCCATCATCTGTTCCTTGAGCGTGAAACAACATATATAGTGTATAGACTGGGAAGTAAAAGCCACTAGACCTTGATTCGTTCCCTCCACTCCACAGGCTTTCATAAACCTTAGCCTCTCTCCCTATTTCTGTGCTCTCCATGGGTTGTCCCCATTTTGTTATAAAATTAATTCTGTTCTCATATGTGCATATTTTCGTATTTTTTTTGTATTTGGTAAATCGTATTGGACAAATATGCAACGCTCATCAAACACAAAACTTCGAAAACGAGGCCTGCATGACTGCTGAGCACCAACACAAACCAAATTTATCCACTAATATTATATGCCTTCTTATTAGAAGCAAATGTAATCTTCCGTTAGTGGAATAGTTACTTGCGAAATGCATATTTGTTCAACTTTACGACGGTAGTATTACCCTTTGAAGACCAGAAACCCCTAAACGGGTACTTGACAAACAGTGAAAACTCAGATGAAATGCAGCATAATGCTTCATTTGATCAGGATCTGCACTGTTTGCCAACACAAAATCGATATTCAGAGAAAGAAATGTGATATATTATTTGGAAATTTTAACCATTAAACCCTCAATATATACACTGCAGACCAACCCAAGGCACCGTGAGGAAGAGCCGCAGAACACTGACTGTCACAAGACATCAGAAACATCTAAAAACAAACCGAAAGACGCCAGTTTCATCTTTTCAATGACAAACGTCACAATTTTAAGTATATTTCGTACGCATTCGCAGAAGGAATACCACAAAGTTTTGGAAGAGAAGGACACTTTTTTCCTTAATATTTTCGCACTTTTACTTTATAAAATCTGCAAAGGATTTACTAAAACTCTCGTCTAAACGGCACCCAGTCTAAAGACTTAAAATGAGGGGTGGGAGTAGAAGGCGCATGTTTTCACGGCTTTGTAAATAATGAATCGCTTTGAAACCTATTTTGATGCTTTTATGCATATTTTACTACCGAAACACTGAAACCAATTTTAAAAACATTAGGGCAATTTGAAAACTTAGGTTTTGTAATCATGTCAACTAGGGAAAATATACGCCTTATCGCTAGAGCTTCTTATCATTGGGCATTGGGTCAAAAGTCGTCACGCTCAGTGATTTTAATGCATTCAAATAATTTAATACGTGTTTGCTGTATTCTGTTTGAAGTTTTCTCGACTTCTATTGTTTAGAAATTTCAGTTATTATGATGTGTAAAGTTTACATTAATTATTAAAATTCTAATTAAGTCTTCAAGCATTAAAAGTTGCCAGTTTTCGAATTAATTATTCACTATGTTACATTAAAACCATTAGTGCGAATCTCAACTCTCGAGAAAAAGTAGTGCCATAATTTTGGCCTCGATGCGACAAAACAAAGTAAGTGAGTATGATCAGGAAATACCACAATCACAAACCGCAGACAACCCCATGACACCGCGTGGAAGAAACGCACAACCATCACGAGACACCAGGAAGACAAATTAAGCAAAGCAGCCAGCTCTCTCTCTTCCCCATCAAGATGATTGAAATACTAGAATAGACATAAAGTAACGTACAACAAAACATAGAACAATAACAGACTCCCACAATGGGAGTAACAATAAACAAAAAGTCAACAACAAAAAGTCAACAAAACCTTTCTTCGGGATTTACGAAAAACCGAGACTGAAACCATTCTCCTCAGCAACGCTACAGAGACTAGCTAGAAAATTGAAATTTCGTTTGTATCATTTTTAGATAAAGCGAATGACAAAGGCGCTGATCAGTCTGCGCGAATGCGCAGGCTGGTCTTCACCCGTGTTATTCGCAAACTCAGAAGACAGGTTTTCTAGCGTCGAGACCCATTTCATTTTCTATAGATCGACCAATATGCAACCATATGCTTTGATGCACCGTTTTATCTATCATGCATGCCGGTGCAAAAGGGTGGAAATTGCAAGGGTGTACAAGCACTTTACCAATATACATAGTACATGTATGCAAGTAACTATTAACTTTTCGGCAGTTTCACAATAAAGTGCACACAATTGTAACAAATTTGGCAAAAATTCAAGTTGTTTTTTATTGAATATCATAATTATTTTTGGAAACTATAGTACCTGATACACTAAGTCCTAAAAACATCCCACTATTGCCTTTCCTTTCTGAAAATGATGGCTACAATTATTGAACAGAACAGAACAGAACATCATCTTTATTACTCTCAAGTCATACAAACATGACGTATGAGGACAAAGCAAATACAGTGAAATAAGCGGTGTATTTGTGCATTCTATATGTTGTGTGTATTTTGATCCACACTGTTGCTAAAATGGACCACGCATTGTCTCCGTATTTCATTATAGCAGCAGTATGGAACGGCATGGAACACAGAGAATGCATTGGTGGAGGTGAGAAGACAAAACAAAAAATATCTAATTGGTTGGGGTTGGGTTAGGATGGGGAGCAGTTATAACGGGGGCTATAATAAGTAAGTATTTAGCCAGGGTCTATCTAAGTAGTGAACAAAACAAAAAAAAAGGATGGAAAATATAAAGAAAAAAAGAAAAGGGAGGAAATATGTGTAAAAAAAGGAAAGAAAAACAAGGAAAAAGAAAGAAAGAAAAACGAAAAAAAAAAGAAAAAAAGAAATATGGAGGTAATTAGAGTCATATTATCCAAAGATGAGTAACTCGGGTTATTTTCCACTTGAGTGTTTGATCAGTTGTTTCCCTTGCTCTTGTATATCTCTAAAGTCTAGTGTATAATAAATCTTAGAGAGCAAGACCAATGCCACCCTGTGCAGGTACTGATGAGACAGATCCTAAGGGATGCCTCATCAGGGTCTACACAATAACTTATTAAGTGGGTGCAATGTTAAAGAAATAGTGAAATATTTTGCGTAGGGTATCAAGAGCTAGATAGGTGAAAATAAATCTGTATTCTGTCTTACGAATATGTGGTAAATAACTCAGGTTTATTAACAAGGTACGTGACAATCGATGCAGGTCCGGATGAGACAGTTTCTAAGAGCTGTCTCATACAGATCTACACTGCGGGTTATTATCTCAGAGATGTTGGATTGTTTGGGTTACGTCAAGAAGAAGGATGAATAAACAGATAAATAAATAAATAAATAAATAAATAAATAAATAAATAAATAAAAAATGAAATAAAGTAAAATAAAATAAAATAAATAAATAAATTGCTCCGGTTCTAGGGGTAAACATTGGTTTTCCTTTCCACTTGGTGTAAGATTTGCTATTTCCTTTCGCGCTGGATTGTAAGCTTTCTTTCCAAGTTTGCAAAGAGAGAGACTCCAAAAAGCAAACCCAGCAACATAAAGTGCCTGTCCGAGTAAGACATTTCCATAGAACTGCCTGATACGGGTCTACACTGTATGTTATAAAATAGAAAGGATCACCATAACTAGAATAGTCAAATATCAAACGGGTGTGTTGGGCATATAGGAAAGAAAAAGAGAAGCAGTACAGGCCCCGATGGGGTTAACGATTGTTAAATACCTCCCCAACTAGGCCTGCACTGTTCCTCATTATTCTGGATCATTTTTCATGAACGGAAAACCTCACAAAGACAGCATTGTTTACTACCATGTAATGCTTGAGTAGTTTTTCAATTGATCAAGCCACACAATACAGTTTACTTCGGGCACGTGCGCTTCATGCTGATTGGCTCGATATTGGCATAGTAAAACCTGCGTAGCGGACAAGAGTTTATACTAGTGTAATTCATATTTTTGTGATAACTTGTGAGGGAATTTTTGTTGGATTTATATTTCATCATATTCACTTGGTGGTGTAAACATGACAGCACCCTCGATTTGTTTCGCTCGATATGACTACACAGAACATGGTAAGTATCAAAACTGTGTTATCTATAAGAAAGACTGGTTGTCGGCTATTAAGGTATACATCATTTAATAATAATTTAAGAAACGGAGTAGATCTAGAGCAGTCTACTCAGAAGAATAATATTCACGTGTCACTAAACAAACCCACCGCACCCTCCAAAACGTATGTTGCGGGTACTCAAAAGAACCACATCAATGAGACGGTTCTTTTGAGCACCTCACACACGGCAAGTTTAATGAATAGAATAATATCAATTTTGTGCTCAAGCAGTTTCGGTATCATGATTTGTTTTGTCAAATTGGTCATTATTGCGAAAATGTTTATTTGACGGGGGGGGGGGGGGGGGGGGGGGGGTCGCGGGATTCAATTATATTCTCTGGAAATCACCAGCGAGAGTCTTCTCTTCAGGATCTCCGTCTCCTTTTGGTGCCGGGGATCCCGGGGAGAAAACTCACGGGTATCATCGAGTAAATTATGTTGACAATGGTAACCAGACTTTCTCAAAACAATTACTAATGAAATGTGGCGATCGATTGATGATTGCGTATCTAATACATACACTTAGAAAACACAAGACAAAATGTACAAGGACATGCGATTTAGGTTAAACACGGATTCTAGCGTCGCCAGTCATTCAGTAGACGCCGCCTTTTGCATTTTGTATTACGAAGGCCATGAACGCCTACATCGGAGATAGAACGAAGGCTGTTCCCGCGATCAGCCTCCCCCGATCTCCAGTGTACGCATCGTGGCAGTTGACACTTCGAAAGGCTTCTCAGAATTATTAAATACATGTTAATAATTGCATATTTAATAAAAATGTGTTTTATTGCAATCTGTAAGCCAAATTACTCCTCCATTTAGAAAATATTTGTTTATTGTATAGCTGATGTACCAATATAGTTTTTCATGCAAGATTTTATGGTATACTTTAAGGTAAAAAAATCAGCTTTTGCTTCAATTTTCACAATGCTTTAACTCTTCTCATACTTTTTTAATTGCTTTTAAATTGAATAATTTACATGGAGACAGTAAACTTTTATCATGGAATGAAAATCTAGTAACACTAAATGACATGAAACTCATTTCTTGTAGACATGTCAGGTTATAATCATCATAGTTGAGCTTTAAACTTGCGCAATTTTCGTCGCGGACACTACAATACTGTTAAATTTATTATATGTATTGATTAAACTAATCTGTGGCCATAAATTGTGTTTTTGTTTGTGTATATATCTTCCTTGAGACTGGAACTTTCTACAGAACTGTAAATTAAAATACTCATATAATAGATATGTACGGAAATTTGTAAAAAAGCAAACAATAACATAAAGAGCTGAGAATAAAATAAGGTTTTACAAATGAACGATTAAACATTGAGTTAGATGAAAAACCTAAGTTTAAAAACTGATATCTGATAAAAGGATGTGCAATAAAGACAATATTTTTGGTTAGTTTAAGGAAATTAATCTGTTTTATGCTTAAGGTCATTTGTCAGCTCCGTTGCGGTCACTAGAGTAAGATTCATAATGAACTATTGGTTAGAATTGTTTTGTTGGTTACAAAGAATAAGGGCATCATCACCAAATACTCTTAAAATGTTTATCAAAAGTGTTGATCAATAGTGGCAATGCCACAGCACGTGTTAAAGGGATATTATAACTGATAAATTTTATTTTGCACTATTACAGAGACCAAACTGAGGATGTTTAGTTTTGGTTTTTATTTTCCATATTTCTTTTCTAAAGCATTGCTTTAAAGCAAAGAGATAATAATACCCTTCATGTTTATCATAAAGCAGTACCCTTTCAATTAAGTTGCTGATAGTTAGCAGTATTTGAAGAGTAAAACATCGAAAATAATATGAAAAACTTTTATCTTTTTGTACCTAGGGCTGGATAGTACAATATATTATATCTGTATGAGGGATTGTAATTTTAGCTGCTTATTTTTTTTAATGGTTATGATTACCTGGTACAAAAGTGACAACACACTACTCTATGCAAACCCTTTTCTGAATCCGTTTTGGACCAGTCACCTGTTCATTGCTGCTCAATGATAATTGGCTTCTTGACATTTATTTAGACCTAAAATTGTTATATCCACTTTTCAAAAATTTCAAAAAGATATTGTTTCACAATTGGCTTAATCTTGAAATGATGTCAGTGGTGTGTGTGTGTGTGTGTGTGTGTGTGTGTGTGTGTGTGTGTGTGTGTGTGTGTGTGTGTGTGTACGGAATTCAATTGTGCTTTCTGTTGATAAATATTACTTTGTATTACATTGAATTTGATGTGCAACATGACTGCGTACTGAAAAGTTGCTTTTGTAGCCCTCCTACACATCACAGAATGTGGTCATATCGCATATCAAATCAAATCAACTGAAGCACATAAAAACCCTTACAATGACCATTATTTCCATCAAAGGAGCCAGGATTAAAGTTCGTATTTTACGGAAAGAGGTCACAATGTTCAATTCGAAAGGATAGAAAAGTAGAATAACATGTAAGCAAATAGGAGGTACTTACACTTAGGGCAGAATCCTGAGGTGGGGACAGCGGAAAACCTATTTTTCATGAAGAAGTCATGGTATATATCGACCTCATGGAAAAGTTTTATTATCAATTTGCAAGCAATACTAAGCCTTACACACACAGACCAATTGGAACCTTGGTTTCACCATTGTTACTTTAGCTCTAAAGTATGTTTGTCATATGGGAGAATGGTCTGCAAATTATTGCAAAATTTGTAGTGTCCGCAAAGCTTTTTGTATCAATAATAAACTACCAATGAATAAACAAAGCACATAAAGGCATATTTACTATGTTTTGCTATGAAAAGTTCAATACAAACAAGGAAACTAAATACAGCTTTGATGTTAAATCACCTCATCTCCAACACATATTTCATTAGTGCATTAAGGTATATCTCTATAAAAGGTATTTAAAGCTTCATACTAAAAAACTTAAATGGATGATAATCTTACAAGAATGCAGTTATTATTAAGAAATGGTGAATTCATGCGTACACACAACGTAACCAATAATAATAGGTTTTCATTAATCTGAAAGGAGTATCGTTGCGGACACTACAGCATGTTGCGGTCACTACATCATACATACATTTTCTGCGTCTGTATTCTAATCCAAAGAGAGAAGTGTAAAATATTTTGACATTTATAAAGGACAATTATCATTCTCCACAAGTAAAGTGAAAATGCCATCGGCTAAGAAATCATAGAGCCAGACAAGCATTTGTATGCTTTGCAGACACTACAAAATATTTTGTAGAAATATTGACCCTTACTATAAACAGTTTAAAAAACTACAACTTAACACGTGTCTAAACAGTTGTTATTTTTCTATCACATACAGGTGCTTACTAGTGTAAAAGTAGTATTAAATGTTATTTTTGTACATTTAGAAAACATTCAGTGTAAGATATTGGACAAAAAGAAAAACCTATAACGGAGCATGCAATTCATACTATTTGGCGTAAAATTCTTATTTGTTTACCAGATTGCAAGGGGCAAAAAGCATTTAAAATATAGCCTAGCATGCTATTGTTATGATATTTATAATTTATAAAACAATGCATATACTTATTTGAAATGACCTTGTAAAAAATGGTATTTTTTCAATGGTACAGCATAACGTGAGAAAATTGGTTGTTTTCGGCATCATTTTGGCATCCTGTGACAACTGAACATATCATATACCATTTTGGAGGCAATGTCTTGTGGGTAAAACTAAAGTATTTTGGCTATAAAATATGTACAGATAGCATAGAACAACCACTATAACAAAGAGAGCTCCCTAATGTGCACTTTATTGTGAAACTGACGTTTGCAAAATAATAATTAAAGAATATTGAATTTGTATGGAGATATATTGTGTGTGTACGAATTGTTTTGGCACTCGACGAGCGTACAATTCAAGTCCACCAAAACAATGCGTCCACTGTAATATATCTACATACAAATCCAGTAACCTTTTTTATTATATACTTTTACAACACTTACTTAATTCTATGTTCATTTTACTTTAAATCATCATAGGATGTTCAGTTTGCAATTGGAAATCGAGTTGCGCCATAATTTAAACCGTTAGCACTTCCCTACATGTAGCAACACACTTGGACTTTTACATTTTGTAAACAATCAATATCGATGCAGCTTTTTCAGTAATTTGAGATAAATCTAAATCAAGTAAAATGATTTATAATCAAGTGTTGTTTTTGTTATTTTACATGTGCATGTACCTTCATTGTTTTGTGAAACAGTGGTTGGAAAATGCAACAAAATCTTCAATGACATCATAAACCATGCTTTTAAGTTATTCACTGAACGAACACGAAGCTTGATCGAGCAGTTTACAAATGTACAACTCATCGGGTCATCGGCGGAAATCTAATTCTAGAGCATTATAGTTCATACGAACAAAAGCTACACTCATTCATAGGTGTTTAAGTCATTCCTTAATGAAGTCGACATAATATCGAAGTTTTCTAGTATGGCAATCGAAGCAAAAAAATAACAGCCAAATAAATTCTTATCGCATATTAATGTTCAATAATAGCAGACTATTGAAAACTTGCCTCATTGCATTTTAAGTGGGGACACTATCGAAGTATATAATATATAATGTTTACAGGAGTGAATAAGCAATTAATTGTACGTGTACATGTAGTGAGGGTATGGCCGATCATCGGCGTATTCAACTGACCAATGAACGTTATAACATCGATCATTGAAATTGCTAGAAATATCTGCAATGTTCATGATGTTGATCTTTATTTATGATGTTCGATACAATTGAAATAATTTTTTATATTAAGCATTTCATTTTCACGACAAACACAGTTTTCATCATTGATAATGGGAAGATTAAAGGAGACTTACCTGTAAGGTGAAGTTTGATCGATATTTTAGCGACTGTCGACTCCTTTGGGGGATCACACAGGGATGATGCAGCCAGCCAGCACCACTCATACTTCAGAGCACTGCGGCAGGTGAAGGTACCATCATCTGCTATCAAAGTGAAGAATAAAAATAGCCGATATGGGTTGGGAAGGGAATGGTGTGTGACACCCAAAGGAATCGGCAGTCGATAAAATATCGATCAAACTGCACCTTAAAGGTAAGTCTCGTTTAAATTGTCCCAGTTTATCGACTGATGAATCCTTTTGTGGACCCCATAGATGTTTTATTGTTTGATTCTTTTCTTATATATGAATTGATTATTCTAATATAATAATCATTAGAGTAAAACGAACATGTCTGGAACATCAAAATGCGTCTCAAAAGATCACAACAGTAAGAAACAATTTAAAACTGTAAGTGTAATAAGTCATGGTAAATGTATTAATTGAATGTACATATAAATGCTGAAACGCATGCCGCTGCATATGAGTAAGTCTTGATATCTGCTTACCAAACTATGCAGTAACGATCTATACGCACAGTTCTCATCATGTAATTAAGGTGAACTACAGTATTGCAAATTGTATAACTAGAGTTCTCCATATTGATATTTTCCTACTCACATTCGGTAAAAACTTAAAGAAACCATAATTACCTCCTCCAAATATACACTGTAGCAAACATACTGTAAAACCTAGATATTTAATGTTGAAATGTTTTAATTATCATTGGACAAAACTCAAATCTTAAATAATGTGACTGGTAAAACAACCTCTAATGTGATTTCTTTTTATATCTGACAGCATTGTATTCTAGAAATTATATATATATATAATCATGGCAACAGCATGTCAAATTGAAAAAAAAAGCTGCAACTAGCGGTTACAGAAGCAGTTGCTAAGATGCAATATTAACATCTAAAATTGCAAAACACGATATGTTGCATTATTACTGAACTGCTTCTTCATGAACATCGTAATGAGTTAAAGCACTAGAATAATACTACGTGCTAAGCTTAGTTTTCATATGTGCAACTAAATTTAGTAAAACAGTGTCATAAAGGCTAAATCTACTCAAAGGCATCAGGCATATAGAAAACTGCACTAACCTAGTGGTTGAAAAACATTATTATAATATGATTAAGGTCAGTCACTGAGTAATAGGTGAGTATGACAAGGTCATGACACAATCACAACCCGCATACTAGCGTATTACACTGCGAGACAAAGACCCCAATCCTGACTTCCGAAGCCAACATAAAGTGTTTGCACATATTCAAACAATATGCCTGTCAATCTCAAGGTCATGTCCTGTCGTCCAGCTGAAAAGACCTTTGACTACTATAGTTACTCGAAAACCTACTTACAGGAAGCAATACACTGTCACGTCCCTTTTCCCATTACTATGACATTTATCCAAGATTCCCGCCAAACTTTTAATAATTTGTGGGCCCTGCTTGTTTATGTATAGAGGTATTACGTTTTCTGTCCTCAGATAAACGGATAGGCAAGGTTCGTTTTTGGATAGTTCCCTCATTTGACCTCTATTTGAGTTGATATTGACAGGGCTGTTATGTTCATATTAGGTACTTTCATATTTTTATGTTTTACCCTTGATTTTGGGATACACAGAGTCCAGATATTAACTGGATCCCTGCTTTAGCTGTTCAAACCAGGGCTCAGGCTAAACAAACTGAACAAAGCAAATCCCAACTAAGAAATACTAGCATAGTAGATAGTGACCTTACTCCTGGTCAGATTAGAGCTTCCCAAGTAAGTGGTCCTACTTCAGTCAGAATCTGTACAGCTTGCAAGGAGCAGGTAATAAAGGGAAATGCTTAATTATTTTAAGAAGAAAGACTTGATATATAGACAGTACAGTTCTCCTTAGGTGGAAAATGGTAAGTTGTTTGTGCAACTTGTGGTGCCAGAGCATTATCGTAAGACCATTATGAAACTGGCACACGAGTTTATTATGTCTGGACACTTAGCAGCAAAAAGGACAATTCAAAAGGTATTTTCAGAGTTTTTCTGGCCTTGTATTACCAGTGATATAAAGAGATACTGTCGTTCTTGTGATATATGTCAGTGCACTATTGCCAAAGGTAAGACTGCAAGAGCACCTCTAGTCAGTATGCCCATTATTGATATGCCTTTTCATAGAGTAGCAATATATTTGATCGGTCCACTTAAAACACGTACTGACAGTAAGAAAAAACACATTTTAACATTAGTAAATTATGCTACCAGGTATCCAGAAGCAGTAGCTCTTCCCTCTATTCAGTTCGGCTCACAAGGTTCAGAAAGCTCCAGAAATCATTTGACCTCATCATCATTCAGTGGTGTTATTATAACTGTGCTTAAATAGCTTCACTTTCTCAAGATATCTTTAGAATATTTTATAGGTATTCTGCTCTACAACCATTGGCATATACTACCTTAGACGATCATTAGCCATTGTGTGATAAAACATGTAAAGAAATCCATAGAAGTTACTAAAAGAAATTTAGTATATTTTTATGTCATCCAGCATATGATTTACCTTTTGTTTTGTCCTTATATACTTGGAATACTGCTATATTTATCATGTACAAAAATACAGAAACATCTTTCATATCTGGGCAGTTTTTTTAAAGTATGGATGAGTCTATGCCCAATAAAAATTGCAATAGGTGTTTGTGTCTGCTGAGCTTATTTCTTTAAAAAATTTCTTCTTCATAAATCTTTCGGAAACACTATCAAAGTGTCAAACAGTTTGGATCCAGATCAGGACTGATGTTCGAAGCCGCCGTGGTGTAAGGGATAAACCTATGTCTTGTAAACCAGGGGTCGCAGGTTCGATTCCCGGCTTCTCCCAGTCTGTCGGATAAGACTTTAAAGCTGCATACTCTGTAACTATGAACATTTTTCGAAAAAAAATATTTTCTTTTTAAATCATTTGTAAAAGTAGAATTAAGCTATGTTTTCACAATAAAAATGTTCAGTACAGCTGAAAACTGCATGGAAAAGTGAATTATCTCATCAAATAGGTGCGTTTTTCTCTTGTTGGTAATTATTTGCGTCCCTCCAATAATTCTAGACCGTTGAATTTTAACATAAATGCAGTTGTTTTGATAGTGATACCTTGTTAAGATTTACGAATATGGTAAAATGTTCACCTGAATTTGAGTATTTTTACTGTGTTCTTGGAAAATAAAAACATTATTTTTAAAATTAGAAGATCAAAAAATACAGACTATGCAGCTTTAAGCCGTTGCCCCGTCTTCTGAGACGCTTTAAAACCAGAACCACTGCCGGTTGAGCCTTCGGGAGTTCCTGGAAATAGAACCACAAAAAGCATAAACCCACCCAGCCAGTACTGGTACAGCCAAGGAACACGGCCACAAAAAAGGACTGATGTTCCGTCGGTTCTGATCTGGATCCAAACTGTTTGTAAAGATTATCAGCTGACAGCAAAGTAGCAACTAGTACCATGTTTATTTAAATAAATGCTCTCTCTCAAGTTATCGCACCGCCGGTATCTAAGTGTTGTAAAAATGCGTTCGGACATTTAATGCCTGAGTTACAGTCGACGGACTAGATTTTTTCATGTTGATCGACCGATAAATATGATTTTAGTCGGCAGACTGCAGCAGTTACATTAAAAACAAACCTCACCGATTACTTTTATCAACCAAAAAGTTTTCCAATAGGCTGACCATCGCCCGATGATCAGCCGATCGTCGGCCGATTGTATTTGCCTGTCGAGATGCATACAGTAAGTCGAGCAATGATCGGCCGAATGTTCACCGACTGATAAAAGTATTATGTGACATTTTGGTTTCAGTAACCATGCGCAACCTGTATAAAATCGTGTAATTGACCGTTTGTACTAAGTCGTTTTTCGCCAAAAGAAGAAAAGATTCAGAAAAAGCAGAAACTTCAAAATAAGTTATTCATGAACACTATAAAAGTATGGGGCATGGCTTATAAGGGACAACAATGGTGCGATCATCGGCTGACAATCGGTGTCTGTCGATGATAGGACGTAAAAAAAGATCAACAGCCGTCACTCTGCCGGCTGTCACCCGATAATCGGCTGACTATCGGCCGAGTTTGAGTGACTAATTTACAAATGAAATCGGCCGACTATCGGCCGATGGTTGACAGATAGTAGGCAGACTGTTGTCCGACTCCACACTATTATTTATTATTATCAACCCCTGTGGGGCAGGGGTATTTAGTAGGGACTTTACCGCAAATTTGGCACGCAGTGCAGGGCTTTGAATTTTGAAAAGCTAAAAGCCCCGCCATTTCCCCTTCCCCGAGGGGGCGCGGCATACAAATGACTGGTGCATTAGAAGGAGATTCTGATTTCTCATTGTATCTAGAAGTACATGTACATTTAGATGTCTGCATTTAAAGAAATATAAGTCTAGTTATTGCACCTTTTTTTTATTAATATTCCAATGTTTTAAATCAAGTATCTCATAATTTTCAAAGTGCAAATGCATGTTGGTGGAATAAGAAAGTAATGTATGCTTTTTGCGTCTGTATGGGAGATAATCAGCTCGCTAAAGCTTGTGGATTATCTACCTGTATAGATGAATAACAATACATTCATATAACTTACACTTTTATAATGACTTTGCCGCATTTCCCTTGATCTATGCGTTCTCAACTATGATTTAATTGGAACATTCCAGACTACATCCTGTCTAAAACATTGGTTTATCAGATGAAAATTATAGCAGTGTTTTCAGAGGAAAACTATGTCCCCCGATCGCAAATTGAGTCGACTGCTCTTCATTGTGTCACAATTATACAGGCTGAAATCCATCAATTATTTCAAGGGAGAGCATGCACAAACACAATTTTGGTCAAACTTTGAAATTACAAAGTGCTGTGGTTACCTTGGATATAAGGTCAAGGTCATCAAAAGCTAATTTTCTGACTCCAAACAATGTTTCTATGCAAATTTGGAGGGAGCGCAGTGGCTCAGTGGTAGAGTGCTTGACTCGAGACTGAGGGTTCGAGCCTCACCGGAGCCACTGCGTTGTGGTCCTTGAGCAAGACACATTTATCCAAGTTTAGTACTGGTTCAACCCAGGAAGACCCGTCCCTGTTTAACTGAAAGACTGTTGATGGGACGTAAAGAATCAAATCAAACAAAAACAAAATATGCAAATTTGGTGGAGAAAACCCCACTGGTTCAGAAGAAAGAGCTCAGAAAAGGCTGATTTTACAGTTTTTTTAAGGATGGTGACCTTAAAAACTAGGTCAGTATCACAAAAATCATGTCAACTCTTCATTTTGCGACAATTATACAATGCATAAAGTTTAGCTAGAATTCATTGTTCATTTTGGTCAAAAGTTGGCATTTAAAGTGCTGGAGTGACCTTGAAAATAAGGTCAAGGTCACCAAAATCTAATCAACTTTTAACCCTCAGGCCTCTCCTAAAAATATATCTATGCGAGTTTGGTTAAAATTGAACTAACAGTACTGAAAGTAGTGGAAATAGCTGACTTATACAGTCCTAAAAGGATGGTCACCTTGAAAATTATGTCAAGGTCACCAAGTCTAATCAACTCTTACCACTCTTACAACTATGTATATATGCAAGTTTGGTCAAAATCCATCCGCTGGGCAAGAATATAGCACACAGAAACCCTGTTTTGGACTTCAAAGTGCTGGTATGACCTTTGAAATCAGGTCAAGGTCACAAAAATCTAATGAACTGTTCCCCTACTCCAAATAATGTATCTATATGTATGCTAGCTTTGTTAAAATTCATCGGCTAGTTCGGAAAATAACGCACGTAAACACTATTTTGGACATCTCAAAGTGCTAGTGTGACATTGAAAATTAGGTTAAGGTCATCAAATCTAATCAACTCTTCCCCTCTTCCCAAAATTTATCCATGCAAGTTTGGTAAAAAAAAACATCCACTGATTCAGAGGATAATGTATGGAAACCCTATTTTGGACATTTCAAAGTGCCAGTTTGACCTTTAAAATACATGTAAGATCAAGGTCATCAAAATCTGATCTAGACTTCCCCTCCACCCAATAATGTATCTCTTTAAGTTTAATCAAAATCCATCCATTAGTTCAGGAGATTACGCACTGAAACCATATTTCGGACATTTCAAAGTTCCGCCGTGACCTTGGAAATAAGGCCAATGTCATCGTAATCTAATCAACTCGTTCCCCCTCCGAACAATGTATCTATGCAAGTTGGGTCAAAATCCGTCCACCTGGTTCAGAAGATAACGCAGGGAAAAGAAGCTACACGGACGCCGACAGGATCCGCACCAAAAAAGTATGCCCCCCACACACATTCACTTATATTTTCCAGGGAGTTCAGTTGCGTGATTTTAATTAAAACAGTGTATTCTGAGGCTACATGGAGAACTGTAAATTTTGATCAAATGACTCCGTAAGAAGCAAGCTGATCTGAATCTACACTCTTTTATAAAGGACATATTTGCGTTCAACAGTACAAGAGTAAATATTAAAAAGAGCTAAATTAAAATACAAATATGAATATGTTTCTGGCATACCAATGTTTCAGACTGGAGCCAGTCTTCAATATTTCTAATAATATCTGGTCAAGAAATTTCAGATCCACCAAAAATGAAATCAATATTGTAAATTTAGGACAAAGCAAGTATAAACAGCTCTTCTCAGTCAGAGTAAAAGTTTGTTTATTTTACTCAGCAAGGCTTGGAGGAGTTCTGAAACTAGAGCTGATAAATGGAGCTGGTTTATGTTTGTAATGACTGATATTAAGATAGCTCTGGAAAGGTCACTGTACATTTTTTGAACACTCTCAGGATCTTGTGGGCCGAACTGTATTGAAACAGAGACTGTTGAATATCCTCATTCATGTAAGAGAAATATGAATTAATGCTAGTAATATTAGCATTGATTTGAGGAAAGTCCAGCAAGCACAGGTGAGTTATAATGTTATAAATGACTCCAGTGATTATACAATACAGTCTGAGAGTAACGTGAAATTGGAGCATGGTATAGAGTTGTTGACATACACTCCAGTAAGTGGTAAGAACTATCATAATGATTCCCCTTTTAGGTTATTGGACAAAGTCAAAGGTGAGTTAAGGGCTATGATAGACATATTTTTGTGTTATTCTTCAGCACATTTCTTTGGATTGTGGAGTTTCATAAAGCTTTAAGCCCCAACGGTATACATGGTAATATGCCATTTCTTTATCCAATAGAAACGGGTAAGTTCAATGAGATTAAATAGGGTTCTCTCCTGCAGAATGCATGTGATGTTCTTAAAAAAGCTTTAGCCATACAGCCTATGTTCAGAATGGTGGATTTGTCCCAACCATTCATTTTACAAGTTGATGCATCGAATGATCGATTGGGAGCAGTGCTCCTCCAGGAGGAAGAAGGTAAGAAAAGTCATGTGGCCTATGCCAGCAAAAAGCTTAAGACCTGTGAGAAAGCATATGCTGTCATAAAGAAGGAATGTCTTGCTTTGGTCTGGGAAATTCAAAAAATTCACAGGTATATTTATGGTGCAGCTTTCATGGTGGAACCTGACCATCAGCCGTTGAGGTACTTGATCAAATTCAAATTTTCAAATCCAAGGTTGATGCGGAGGGCTTTGACTTAACAACCACATCGCTTCCATATTGTTGCGTTGCGGGGAGCGGATAACGTAGAAGCTGACTATTTGAGCAGCGCAGGAGGATTATTACAGTTATAAAGAGCCGTGATGCTTCAGTGCTTCGAACTTCATTTGGTAGGGAGATATGTCACATCCCTTTTGCCATTGTTATGGCATTCATGTATGATTCCTGCCAAAAAAATAATAATGCGTGGGCCCTGCTTGTTTATGGGTAGAGGTATGACGTTTTCCGTCCCTATATTACGGGTAGGCAAGGTTCATTTTAGGATAGTTTCTTTATTTGAGCTGATATTGACAGGGCAATTGTGTGCATATTATGTGCTTTCATATTTTTATGTTTTACCCTTGATTTTTGGGAATTTTATTCATGAGCTGTCTGTACCTCCCACAAATCTTGTAAAGTTCATCCTTATAGTTTTGCCGCTGGCTTGTGATGTATGTGCACACATTAGCTTTGCGGGAACTCTTTTGTTATATATGGCTTTGCGCTCAGGAAAGGTTGGCAGTCAGATAAACGTTTGTGTGTGTCATAGTAGAACAGGTCGCTCTTGGGTTCTGTGTTCCAAGCCACTTCTCTGGCAGGAGATTTTGTCTTGGTTCCGCCTGATACCTAATACCTGATGTTTGAAGCTTGAATATTGAGGCGTGTTTTGCTCTGTATAATAAACTGTCGTGCTACTCAGGATATAGGTGATCCGATGAATGTGTAACCAGAATTCTTGGTGATGAAACTAGACAGCCGTCACTACTGCTGAAGAACAAACATATTACTTCAGGACATTGCACTGTTGTTATTATTACATGTAATACGTATTGATAAACTGAATGATGCAGCAAAAAAGTTAAATTAAGTAAATTAAATCTAAATTCATTCTAAGAGAGAAATATATCAAAATAAACGAATTCAGCAAAGCTCATTGATTACTTATACAATACCAATTCAGCATTTTCTTTCTCAAAATAGAACCAGGTGTAATTCCACTTCCAACGATGAACATTTCATGTATTATTTCAATGTTGTTTTTCATCATATTTTAGTATTAGTGAAACATTGTTGTGTGCTTAATCACCCCGAATGTTTGTGATCAATTATCGTCCGTTGTGGTTTGCACTTGCATGGGGCTCATCCATCCTGACATACACTAAAAACTATGTGTAGTCAATGTCAAAAGTAGTAATAAGTAGTTCCTTCAGCAAAATGTTATCTGACTTAACTAAGATAACTATTCTATTGTACATGAAACAGTCATCCCCTCCAGGATCATGTATGCTGTACCAATCATTGTTACTCGCCCCTCCTATAGTCAAAGTACGCTAAGAACCCGTTTAAAGTGTCAAGCTAAATTGCGAAGGTGGCAACAGAAATATCATTATAGAGCCTATAAGAAGAACATGAGGATACATTCTATCAACAATCGATTACTATATAATTCTTATGCAATATTGAACAATATTTACTTTCATGAACTACATTGTTAAATTGGCTCAGATAAACATGAACAGTTATTTAAAAAATGAAAATTACTTATAAACCAATTATGATTCTGGCTTTCTCCTAGGAAGTGCATGAAAATACCCTATTTTCCAAGAGATTTGTACAGCTACAGCTGTCAATGAATCTTTCAAATGTTGCACATGTATATAATGTGTGTCGCATTCATCATTCAAATAAATTTTCATAAGCCATGATGAAGGTTATTTCAAATTTCAGGATATAATTTATGTGTGTAGAGATCAGGGGAGACATATTTTTGCTGCATTGTGATGGTTTTCTCTGGCAATAATACCGTAATAGTCTGTAATATGATTACTTCTAATTCTGTCCCATGTGTCTATAGCCCTTGTTTGGGACGTTTGACATAAGTTTGGGAGGCCAGGCGTAAATTGGCCTATATTTTTATAAGTGAAATACATGATATATTGAGAGATTATATATATTTCCAGTTTTTGATAGTATAAAGTATATGCTGAGATTCTGGGTCGTACCATCTGCTGAATTGTTCATTTCTTCTGCCCTGAAATAAAAACAAAGCCAAATTTTGAGGTCATAATGCATATTTCCATGTACTGTTTTGAAGAACGGTACACACGTATGAAGGATGTAGCAAACGGCTACTCGTGCTTTATAACATGGCATGAAAATAGAACAGTTTTTTTTATCTCAGCCTTCTTACCAAAATCTTATAAGATTACAGTAAAACCTGTGTAAAATGGCCACTCTCAAAAATACCGAAAATTGGTTTTCAAGACCAATTTTTGCTTGACGAGGTCAAAAGTATTGCAGATACTCCAAGGGGTGCAATCTGCTATACTTTCGACCTTCATTAAGCTGCCGTTTGTCATTAAGATATTTGTTTTGTCTGTTTTTGAGTTGCCGTTTTATACAGGTTACTGTATGAGGGTCTAGATGGGGGGTCTGGTATTCACTATTCATTAAAAAAATTTAGCCCATTATTCATCTCATTAAAAATCTGGGTTATTCATTAAAATAAGACCAATTATTCATTAACAGTAAAAAAGGTGGCAAAGAAATCTGATTATTCACTATTCATTATTTTTTTTCTTCAATTCATTAAAGAAATAGGATAATTCATTATTTTAGGCCCTCAATATTCACTATTCACTTTTTTTGGTTCATTATTCACTATTCATTATAAAAAGGGCCATTATTCACTAATCATTATACCCCATCCAGACCCTCCTGTATAGATTACATTCTTGTTCACGTCTATATAATATTTTCAAAGTCAGTTAACGATATTCAGATTGATTCTTTGTGCCATGTCTACTGAGTTCCAAGTCACTGAATGCATCATAAAAGAAACTATAGCACGATATTTGCCCGTCCTCAGCGTCAGTGCTAAAATGTTGGTTGCTTGATTAATGCTTAAAGGCCCAGACAACAAAACTTCAGTCCAGCCGAGACTCCTTCAAAAGATGGGGAGAAAGAAGAGAAGAATGAGATTGAATAAAGGCTCCATCCCCAACCAAATTGTCCTCAAGCAAAGCAAATTCCACCCTGCCAACAAACAAAATGTGACAGAGCCATCTCTCTGAATGTTCACCAGCCTAACACCAATTAAAATATGATTGATACAATGTAGCGTATCAATAGCTATTATTGCATAAAAAAAGCTGTGTCACACGCTATTTACAGCCATGTTTAAACTGGCAAAACCCTTGTAATAATCAGACAGTTCACGTACTGTTGATGCAAGGCTTGTGTACTTTATACACATTCTAGGCCGTCACGAAAATTGGAGTCATCAACAGTAACGTGCATATAAATGAACGTTAGTTAATAACGTTAGAAATGACGTAAGTGTTTGCTCTGGAACAGGCTTTTTCAAAATCTAGGAATCCTTCCTGCTTTTGCGCGCGCGCCATTATTGTAATACAAAAATGAACTTTTATAAGCGTTTTTCCAAAGTTTTCAAGTTACAAAATGACTGCTGGGAAAGGGCTGACCTCTTGGCTCTCGTTTGTGGTGTCTACTGTGAGTTTGTCACTTTCCCATTGGTATCCTGGGTCAGGTGTGGTACTTGATTGTATCGATTCCTGATCTTTGCACCCTTACTTACTTTTATGCAATAATAATGATCAAACATGGTTTTCTGATACACTAACATCTGCCAGATCCCTCCGCTTGGGTTTTAACACCACCCTTAGGGTCCAGCAGATGTTAATGCATTGAAAACATGTTTGATCCCAACAACAGAATCACCACTCGAGAAGGTCACGTAACACAGGCAAATCTTTACCATAATTTCCACCATTGTAAAAGCACCAAAACTGTCTGGTCAGCAAGGATGCCCAAATCCACGCATTACATCATTTCGGGGCAGCAATCAAATCAATTTAACTTACTGCGATGTAGAACAAAAGGGATTGTAACTCAAAAACAACCAGAGCAAAACAAACATAGTTGAGTCGCAGTGGCAACAGCAACGAACGAGAAGCATCTGACATCAACCCTTCGATGGAAGTTTAGGTTAGTCGTCAATCTGTCTACGGCTTGACCGACCATTATATATTTAAAATCGAAAGAAAACTAAGACAGAGTTCCTACGGTGTACTGGTTACCTAACTCCATAAAACCCTATAACGCAAGAGTTATTGCTAATTCTAGTTAATGTACGACAACAGAACTTTCTAAATTGTTAATCTTATGCCTTACAGCTGTTAAAAACATGTTATCAAGTACTGTAAAAAAGGTTTAAGAGAGATCGGGTAAAATCTATTTTGGTCTATTAAAAATTCAGGTGATATTTTAGATAAACTTAAAGCTAGAGATTTCAAAGCAACCAGTTTGTCTACTTATGATTTGTCTACTCTTTACACT
Organism: Loripinus fragilis; assembly: GCA_964019695.1. Lineage (NCBI taxonomy): Eukaryota > Metazoa > Mollusca > Bivalvia > Lucinida > Lucinidae > Loripinus > Loripinus fragilis. Next base: position 16,179,607 of record OZ026524.1, read on the forward strand.
ACTTTACCTTATAATTTAATAAAAGATATACTTATTGATCTTTTTGAAAGAACCTTCAATAGAGAAGGCTCTCCTTACCTTGCATCAGACGACAGAAACGCATCTTTTACTTCAGAAAAAAACTTAAAAAATAGCATGCATGGTCTTGTCAAAATGTATGTGATGCGCAGACCTTTTTGTTGGACAACATTTTTATTCTATTTGGCAAAAAGTTGTATAGGCAAGTAGTTGGGATTCCTATGGGCACTAGTTGTGCTCCCCTGGGTGCCGATTTATTCCTGTTTTGCTATGAAAGGGAGTTTATGATGTCTCTTTCTGGTGATAAGCAGGCTGATATTATTGATGCTTTTAAGACTACATCCATATATCCATGGACGGTATTTTAATCATTAATAATGTTTAGTTTGACAATTATGGTAAGTCAAATATACCCTTCAGAACTCCAACATAATAAAGCTAATACCTCTGATACCAAAGCCGCGTTTTTAATCTTGTATTTGTCAATTTCTAATGATTTTGTTTCTTCCACAATTTATGATAAACGTGACTATTATGATTTTGAAATTGTCAATTACCCATTTTAGATGATGATGTTCCTCGCTCTACATCCTGTGGAATCTATATCCCTCAACTCATTCGTTTTGCTGGAGCATCTGGCCATGTTGCTGACTTCAACACTCGCAATAAATTGTTGACTGAGAAACTTTTTTAAACAAGGCTATCTGTATCATAAACTTCGCACAATCTATTTCATAAATTTTATAGACGATACTAAGATTTGATATCTATATACCAAGTTGGACTTAAATCTCTCTTGTGCCAAGGACTTACGAAACCTGAACTCTATGGTGACTTGGTGTCTAAGTTGAAGAAGATTGTTGGCTCTAATAATTTTAGCGCAGTTCATTAAAATGATTTCCCATTATAAAAAGATTGGCTATAACATTAATGTATTACAATAGACTGCATGCTTGGTGGTCAACCAAATCACGATTGGCAACTTTGCTTTCCTCTTTAATTACACGCCAGTTTGTCAGACTTCAGACACTATGACGGTTTAAACTTAAAGACTTATCTATTGATGAGATGGTAGGGGCCTGATACTTTGGCTGTTGTCATGCCCACTGGGGTTTACCTGTTGGATTTCGTTTGCTCCAGTATTAAGTTTTATGTACTATTGAGTCCTTATCTTTGCTTAATCTCCTTTTTATATCTTGATTTATATGTTTTTGGAGATGATGCATTGATAAGCTAGGGGTCTTTCATGCAATCCAAACATCTATGTGTCTTGATCCACATCTGAACTAAGGGTGAGGTTGATGCCCTGAAAGCGGTTTAAGCCCTTATATAAAAAAGTTTTACTGACCATTCCCTGGCGGTACTTCTTTTGTGGATCATTTGTGTTTTTTGTGTTTTTTTTCTCATGCATTTGGGTCTGTTCATTGCTGCCTTGTGGTCACCTGCTAAAATGGGCTGACCTCTAGGCTATTATTGGTGATGTTTATTGTAGTTTTGTACCTTTTTCATGTGGTATCCTGGGTCAGGTGTGGTACTTGATTGTATCGTTACCTGATCTTTGCCTACTTTCTGATTTTAATTCAACCTGACATTCAGTGCGTCTGACAAACCAAAAACATCCGAAAAATACTGCATTATAAATCCAGAATCTTCGGGTTTATGGGGTGGGTATTTTTGCGACCAATTTTTTTTTTGCAGAAAGTCAAAGTTACATCAGGTATTCGTCTAAATGTATAGAACTATAATGTTTGCAGTATAAAAGTTAAGACAAGCGTGTTGTGTTTGCATAAAATTCGGGTCTACAATGTTTCATTGTTATTGGTAAATAGGTCCATAACTTTTGGCTACTACCTGTAAATGTTTTACACACAGATCTTATTGCTCAATGAGTGTGACCTGTTAACTGAGGTGTATCGTAACTACATTCTGTATACATGTCAAGGGATATTAAGCTATTAATCTGCCAGCCAAGAGTAGAAGTGACGTCATGTTTTGTTAACAAAGTTATGGGACAAACCTTTCATGACAGGATTAATACACAATTGACCTATCGATTCGAATTAGCTCAAGTGGTATGGGGTAACACGACGGAAACAGTGGTAGTTGCGTATACGCATGGATATGCAAAGTTTTGGCTATGCACATATATGCACTTGTCCTATTAGTATATGGTACATTTTCTAAATATAAGGGCTGTTTGTCTGAGATTGAACTCTCCGTAAATATATTTGGAAACTCAATTATTCTCGAAAGTTGAAGGTTCTCGAGTTTATCGCATTTCATGCAGGCATTTGCCTATATATAGCTAAAATTGAAATAAGCGTCAGGGAACATTAAGAAATACCGCTAGAGAGAATTGTCTCTATGTGTGTCCCCCCAAAACACTGGGGAGAGATAGGCCATATAAGCCAGGTGTTCCAATATTCCAAGAGCACATAAATAGTTTGTCCCCTTGGATCACTAACAGATTGGGGAACAGTTTTCCTTGAAAGACCAAGAGTATTCGACCCAAGCCAAGTGCGCAACAGGAAAACATGTCCAATCAATAAATAATGGAATGACCCAAGTGTCAGGACAACTCGTTATGGGGTGACCCAAGTGTCAGGAAAATGTGTTAAATAAATAATAATTGACTGACCCAAGTGTCAGGAAAACGCGCGTTAAATAGATAAATAATGGACTGACCCAAGTGTCAGGATAAGGCAATCAACAAATATATAATGGACAGACCCAAGTGTCAGATGTGCAGTCACTCCAAGACGAAGACTAAATAGTCAGAAGAAGCTGCAGAGGTACCATTACAACTCGTGGTGAAGCACTCACATGAATTAATTAGCTGAGTTGTGTGTTATTTTACGTTACTTATTTTGTCTGGTTGGTGTACGACTAGAACTGGACACTCGCTTCCATTGGAAACCATTTGAGAGTGAAAACCTGTTTTGGAAAGGGATGGCCAACTAGGCAAAAATAACAAAGTAGGTATTGTTCTTGTATTATTCATGTGTTGTCAATGTTTTTTTTACATAAAGTACTTAGAAATTGTAAACTAGTTGTGTGCATTATTTTTTCCCTGGTCAAAGCATAACAGGGGTCATTCAATTAAACTTTACCTCTTCTGTCGTGACCATCTTTACAACATAACAATGGTGTCAGAAGTGGGAATTTTAAGGTTTTATTGGCAGATTTCTATGCTTTGACTTTGCCACGGACAAGCACTAGTCTAGTTTTATTAAACAAATAGATTGGTTGTTATTTTGAAAAAAAACACCACACAGTTATCATTGCATGCGTTTCCCTGTGATGAAGCATGCCATATGTATATGAGCCGTGACATGTGATTTCCAACAATGTGGCATTTTGACATGTGTAGACTCAGATGAGCCTGTGTAACCCCCTTTAAAGCATAGAAGCTCCAAATTATGTTCAGCCAGTAGCTTAATACTCATAGAATATTCAAGCGACTAGCAAAGGCTCCGATCAGTCTGCGCGTTTGCGCAGGCTGGTCCGAGCCTTTGCTGGTCACATATACCACATTGTTGTTTTTTAAACTCCCCATAACATGATGTGTAGAGGGTCGGCAAGGGTCATCCCTCTGCTCACATCTCACAATAATTTTATACAGTTGTATACTACTCATTCTCACGCCTTTCATTCTTCAGTGTATGTACATTTGTACATACATGTACATGTATTTTAATACGTTATGAGTAATATTAAATTGTTTTAAGTATTACTAGAGTAAATGTACAGAGAAGATTTATTTTAACTAAAGAAGAAAATAGAAGGAAGAGAAGGTATCTAGAGGATGAATATGGGGTGTGAGCGCGACACAGGCTAGCGACTGCTGACTTTATTTGCTATTTTATATAGTTATTAAAGTGCTTATATGTTTGGTATAGAAGCTTCAGTCTATGATGTAGCACTGTGAGTTTCATAGTGCTCTTACTGCATCTAGCATAGGATATATAAAATTTTATTTCAATAAGAACTGGTTTATTATTATCGCTTTGATCTGGATCTATTCAGAATATGAATAATTTTTCATTTAATGTCATAAGTATACCGTGTTGAATGAGCCATGAAATCGTTTCATATTAAAATCGTTTGACAAATTCGCATTCCCATAAAAGATGTTCGATAGTTTCGTCTGTTTTGTTGCAAAATGTACAGTTTGGATCTCTAGTGAGCTTAATTTTGTATAATAAAGTGTTTGTTGCTAAAACCATTAAACTAATGGGTCAGAAAATTTTCCCCAACTCGTCTTCTTCAAATTAATATTTTTTGGTCCAAGAGATTTTTCCGGGGGGGGGGGGGATGTCTGTTGTTTTGTTTAGAAGATTGTACATGTCTCGTGCTCTTTTTTTATACTTTTAAGGTATATTTGGATTGATATTGGTTTGATAGGGTTTACCTCTTTATGCTGTGTGTTAGCTAGATTTGAGGTTTTCTTCTAGGCAAGAATTAATCTTATCAGACCTATATATTGTAGAATATTAATCATGACATTATATATTGCCTTTAGTTCATCATATGTATAAATACTACCATCGTTGTTTGTGGGATCGTTGATGAATTTAATGCCACTTTCAAAACATGATTCATAATACATTGTTTTATCCTCTATTTTGATGTTTTCATTGGAGAAAATTGGAAGGGTCTGGAATTGTTGTATCTCTGTTGGTGTGACCTTTGTTACTATTTGTATATCAGATTATACATCTTTCCAAAACTTGTTTTTTTTTTATTTTGGGTAGTATTATTTCCATTAAAAGTGTGTCCCTAAATTGAAAACGTTATTGTATCAGTCATTAACTGTAGTTTTATACTCCATGGGCTGTCGTTATCTGAAATTATCTTTCTTAACCACGTTGTTTTAAGAGCAGCAATAAAAGCGTTTCAAACCACCGTTACAGTATTCTTGACATAAAACGGTCGTTTTGATTTTACTAGTGCCTGTCCAGATAAAGTTAAAAAAACATTTCATTTGGGTCTTTAAGCAGTTTTTCATTTGGGTTGGAGAGTAAAAAGAATAAGTGGTTAAGACTTGAAAGGAGAAGGGATTTTATGATAGTTATCCTACCTATGGTAGATGAGACTTCTATGGTTCCAATAATTAATTCATGTTTTTATGTTTGATATCTTATCTGTAAAATTTAGAGTCAACATTTTGTCTAGATCAGTGTCAAAAGTAATTCCTACTAGGACCAGGTTTTCTTGATCTGTGGATTGCCATATGGGTATAAGCCCCAAGGGAAAATTGTCACAGTTAATTATTAGACTTGGGCACCTTTGTTTAGACCCATATGATTGTGAATTTACTTGTGCCCTGTACTCCTATTAATTAAGATACGGATTTGAATATTTTTATATCAGGGTACTGATAATTTTAATCACCTCACTGACGTCATAAAGTGTGGCGCCACTCAACTGATTTTTATTATCAGAAGAAATTCTTAATGAGATTTTTTAAGTCAGTTATTATGTCTTGCTATGACAAGTGACTTTTGACTAGACTGCAATGTGTTAAAGATAAACATCACGTAAGCACTAATTACTTGACGTAAAATACGCAAATAACAAAGGACGATTTTTGTAGTCAAGTAGGTCAATGTAATGGTCTGGTGGAGAGACAAGTACTCATTATAAGGGCCTCGTCGCGAGAAACCCTGTCTTCGAGGTTTCTGACAAAGCCAGTCTTTAACCAGTATCCTAAGCTACAGAGACCAGCTGGAAAATTGAAATTTCACCTGTAGGAAGTTTACATATGGTATTATCCAAAAAGCGAATAACAAAGGCGCTGATTAGACTGCGCGGATGCGCAGGCTGGTCTGCGCCTGTGTTGTTCGCAAACCCCCGAAGACAGGTTTTCTCGCGTCGAGGCCCAATTAAAACATACAACCTGTCGATACAATTTAAAACCAAATCTAATAAATAATGTTCCAAAAGAGAACAAGGCCTATTTTGGTACGACTGGCTAATAATAATGTAAGTGACACAATTTGTCACAACTCGTGGCTAATCATAGACATGTCATAATTGTGATTGGTCTTTGTACGTCACGACGCAAGTCGTCGGTCGTCCGTAAACTTGTTCTTTAAACGACATCTCCTCCAGAACCACTAGCCCCTTTTTAAAATAAATTTACATGAATATTTTCTATAATGCCCTCTACCAACATTGCAACAATTGTTTCGCCCTACTTAACACAAGGGCGTCAGAATTCTAGATAAGAGTTTTTTTAAACGACATCTCCTAAACCACTGGTTCAACTTCAAAATAATTTCACAGAAATTTTTCTCATGATACCCTCTACCAAAATTGCACTAATGGTTTTGCTCCGCTGAAGAAAATTGCTGCCAGAGATCTAGACAAGAAGATATTTAATATAATTAAAGGACCACTTGTCCAAATTCAAAATAATTTCATTGAATCATTCCTGATGATGCCTTCTACCTATACTGCACAAATGGCTTTGCTCCGCTACAAATGGGCTGCATGATCTCTAGATAAGAAATATCTTTAAAATCATCTCCTCCTGAACTACTGGTCCAAATTCAAAACAATTTCAAAGAAATGTTCCGTATTCTGCAAGCTCTACCAAAATTCACCAGAACGTTCAGCTTAGCTGAATAACATGGCTGCCAGAGCTAAAAATAGAAATATTTTAAGATTATATTTCTTTAGCCATAGGCTTATACATCATCTACTCGTGTGCCATGACTCAGATGAGCGATTCAGGGCCCTATGGCCCCCTTGTTTTATTTACGTGCAGGAAATGTCTCTTGTCAACAGTTTTAACCTCAATAGCGTTGTATCATCGAACTATGAAGCGTAATTTTAAAAACGTATTCACCAAGGTAATGATCTGGACTAATACATCCCATTCATTAATAAGTTACTGCAGGAAGCAAATTAAAAGTTCCTAACCAGTCAGTTTACACACTTCTTACAGTTTGATAATATGAAACTTTGTGTTTGCACATGGTTTGTACTATCTGAGTATGTTGTTTGTGGCAGAATCAGGGTGGAAGTGGATTATTTTAAGACAGTCTAGTGCAAGGGTTCCCTATACGAGGGATATTCTTAAAGTTCTGATCCTGGTGTGATATCTCTGTAACTTGCGATGCAACATGCCTCAAAATTGAATCATATAGTAATATATTCTTTAGCTATACACTGTTCTGACATGTTATATGTAACTTGAAGGAGCGACCGGAAATCTCTCCCAAAACAATCATGCCCTCAATGCACTGACCTATCAAGCAGACTGTGCATGTTAGAGACGCTACAATTTTGACAAGTGCCGTCTCAGCATTTCGTTTTAATGGCTGCTCAATGATCATCCGTCAGCCAATATGTTCTGAAGATATGGTGAACTTTCTAAACGATTTGGGTTTTCTAGGCCCTTGAGTGTATGGCTATGCAACTGTCATCTATAATCACATTTTGGACTACTTGAAGTATTGACCGGCCCTTACTGCCGTAACAACAGCTGTATTAAAGGTAAAAAATGTTTTAGATAAAGGAAGATGAACAAAATTTCGTCTGAAGCAATTATGAATTATTGGTATCGTTGGAGACTGATAGTAACCCACATAAGAAAATTAAAACAAGTCCACAAATTAGGTCAATATTCGAGGTACACAAATTTGTATGTGTATATCTAAAAATAAAACTCAATTAATTGTCCAAAAATGCACTATATCGTAAAATGATGCAATATGGGATTGAATTGAGCACAAAGCATCCGTCTGAAACTAATAACAATTTTGAAAATTCTTATTTAAAGTAAGTCATTTTTTTGGTAAAAAGTATAACTTTTTACAATATTTCAATTAAGATTGAGATATTTTGTAATCAAAATAGTATTGGTCCTAAATATTTTGCCGAAATTTGGTTCGGCATGTTTTTAGTCCAAATTGATAGACAAAAATAGAATACTCTCGGAAATGATAAATCTCCAATGTATTCAAAATGACGTAGTTGTCAATTTCAATGACGTCATAAGAACTCCGCATAGAGCTTAAAATATTGAATCGACATAACCTGTCGCCATTCTAACATTTGAATGAACATTACAAGTAACAAAAAATAAAAAGACAATGCAGTTTTACTTTATACTTTTAAAGATGCTGGGCTTGAAAGATTCAGATTCAAATATTATCATTATTCTATAATATGAAAAAAGGCCAGTGGTATGGAGTGGACCATATATAATGTGCTGTAATTTTCAATAGAAACAGTACAGCGAGAAAATATTAGCATCATTATAAAGGCACAAACTAGATCTTTCGAATGGTGCATAGTATGCCTCTCAAAAATTTCTCTGGACAAAGCTACAAGGCAACGATCAGAACTTTTGGATCATCCCTCGTAACAAGACTTAGTATGCTTTATACGAACATTATGATATATGAACAAAAGCTTAAACACGTCTTGAGAGGTGGGCTTTTCTACAAGTTGGAATGATATACAAAACTAAAAAAAAAACATCTCATTTTTTATGTTTTTCATATTGATTTTCGGCGATAACATTTTCATTTGTATCTTTAGCCAACTGTGTTCGCGATGAAAGTTGTAGAGAAAAATTAACATCAACTTCTCCAATTTGTTCCATCATCCAAGATGCTGCCGTTAGCACTGCACATAGATGGCACGTTTTGATCATTTTAAGCAAAGCGCAAAGAAATTGATGTCAGTCAAATAGCTACTGTATATTGCGCCGCCCTAATTCACTACTGTAGTTTAGCCCTTTAAACAAGACACAGAAAGTTTTTCGTTTTTTAAATTTTTAATAAACGTTACACCAATCTTAATTTTTGTATGAGCATAAAAAATCGTAAAACTATAACTAGAATTAATTTTTGGTGAGAATGATGTCAATTTTAACGCTCGGACATCTTGTGAATATAAATAAATTAGTTTCTATTGTTATGAAAATACCCCTTTAGTACCCATTTTGTCAGTGTAATACACCTGGAAAGGAGATTGTAGTATTTGCTCATCTATAAAATGTGCATTTAAGATTTTACAAGTAGGCGATTATCTTGTTGAAGTCATCAAATAGCATGGTCCAGCTGCTGATATAGGTCCACAAATGATGGGTTATCAGGGCTTATCCTGGCTCAGAATTTGTTGTAGCCAACACTTTAGCCAAATGGAAAAAAAACTTGGAGCTAAATAAAATTAACTTTAGCCAAGGTTTTAACCAGAAAGTACAGTAGAACTTCAATGGCTCGAACAGGATTGGGACCATGAAAAATAGTTCTAGCCAAGGATAGTTCGAGCCATCCAGGGTGGATTATGCATAAAATAACCTGAAGGGACCATAATGATAGTACTAGCCAGTCATGGTGAATGAGCCATCAGAGTTGGAGCAATTGAAGTTCTTCAGTAGTATCAATAAGTTATTTTGTATTTAACTCTTTGCCTGCTAGGGGCGACTTGTTTTCCGCTGATAACCTTTGCAAACAGTTTGGACCCAGATTCAGGCCGGACATTCTGTCGGGCCTGATCTGGATCCAAACTGTTTGACACCCGGGTATATTGAAAAAATCCAGCATCCAAAGAGTAAAATATGGCACAATGATGATAACATGTGAAGGAATTTGAAAATCCAAAAGCTGATCAAAATACACTTTTTCGCAAATATGTAGTTTTTGACCCACCTAGACTGTACTTAGAGCCAATTACTTATATGTGTAGCCTCTCTACATTTTAGTAGCCAAAGGCTACAATGGCTAATTGCAGGGTGAGCCCTGGTTATTTTTGCGTTTAACGTCCTACCACCACTATAATTTTGTCTGCTTTCGTCTGTCTACCTGTATCTGTATTTTCTGTGTATGTATGTGCGAGCGTACATTTTTTTAGAGCTGGGGAAAATTGATAAAATGCGAGGCTTGTCGAGCATTTTAAATCACTTTTCCGCTACGAGCTGAATAAATTCAATAATGCAGGAGCAGGAACGTTAAATTCTATTTATCACATGAAATTATTAATTACTAAAAAGCGCATTTTTGGCGTGAAAACATCAAGATTTTGCCATCTTTTAAGCCGTGTTATAATATAGGGATCAAACATTTTTTTATATGCATTACCATCTGCTGGACCCCCAGGGTGGTGTTGAAACCCGAGCCTGAAAGGCGAGGGTTTTAACGATCCCCAAGAGGTCTAGCAGATGTTAGTGTATCAGAAAAACACGTTTGATCGTTATTATTTCATAAAGTCATTTCGTCACTTGAAAACTTTGGAAAAACGCTTCGAAAAAATCATTTTTGTATCACTATAATGGCGGGCAAAAACATAAAGAATTCGTAGGTTTGAAAACGCCTGTTCCATAGCAAAGACATACGTCATCCTAACGTCACTAAATTACGTTCTTTTTTATGCACGTTACTGTTGATGACATCAATTTTATGTGACGGCCTATAATGCATATATGTTAAGTAGGCTACAAAAGCCGCGCATTAACAGCACATGAATTGCCTGATTTATACATGGTTTTTGCCGGTTACAACATGGCTGTTATAAGCGCGCGAGACGACTTTTTATGCAAAAATGAACTTCATTGCGTTACGTTACTAAATCTGCAAACCATTAGTGGTTTATCGATTTTATTGCATAGCGTTATATCACTCCCAGACGCGACGTCATGTGATAAATCTGATAAAAATACATAATGTTTTATGTGTTTCAGTTCAGGTAAAAATCATATATTTGTATGTGTAAATGATATAATCAGTTTTGAATAATTTACGCCATGTTGCCATGTCTGGCCATTGACTAATTTCTTCTTAAGAAGGGACACAAATCTTGAACATCTCTATAGAATTCCCTAGCTTATTGTTCAGCCAGTTTTAACAAGTGAGCTTAGATTAAAGAGGCAATATTAAGAGACAAGATAGGAAAATACAATAACAATAAGGACAGGGCAGGCCTCCAGATAAGAGTGTGTACTGGAATATTAACTTTCTTATTTCTCAACCAAAACATATATAATGAATACTCAAAAGAACCATCTCAATGAGACGGTTCTTTTGAGCACCCCAAAACATGTTAAAATTGATGGGTTAGGAAATAAACGCAATTTTAGGTGCACAAACGATCCTTATCAGGACCTATGACAGCGGCAAGGCTACATGTTGCCCATTGTAGTTAATTTCCATTTTAAAAAAGCTGTTATATGTGAGTATGTGCCCCATTGAACAGCCACCACCAGTGCAATGATATGGACCCGTCACGAGAAAACCTGTTACATCAAAGGCACAGACCAGTCTGCGCATGCGCGCAGTTTGATCAGTGGTTTTACTTTTGGTCATGATTCGATCTCTGGAAAGTATGCAAGCTAAACTTGCTAATTTGCTTAATTCCAATAGACTCAATATCATGCTGGTTTGAGCATAGGTATCAGGGCCTATGACAGGGGTCAGGCTACATGTTGCCCATTGTAGTTAATTTCCATTTTAAAAAAGCTGTTATATGTGAGTATGTGCCCCATTGAACAGCCACCACCAGTGCAATGATATGGACCCATCACGAATAAACCTGTTACATAAAAGGCACAGACCAGTCTGCGCATGCGCGCAGTTTGATCAGTGGATTTACTTTTGGTCATGATTCGATCTCTGGAAAGTATGCAAGCTAAACTTGCTAATTTGCTTAATTTCAATAGACTCAATATCATGCTGGTTTGAGCATTAACCCCAACTACAGGGTTTGTTTCTCGCGACGCCACTCATATAAGAGCTCTACGGTCGCTACTCACCCAGTCGTATGTTGGTCTATACAGCATGGACATTTCCTGAAAGGGGTTTGCATTTTCCAAGACGAAAAATTAACACTTTATGCGTTGTTCCGTAATATAACCGAAAATATATGAGGAAACATTTGAGAGTTCATTACTAAACATATGAGCTAGAAAACCCTGCGCATCTGGTCAGTTCTTAAAGACACTACGCTACTCGCACACACAATGAATGGAAGTTGATGAAGCTTAGACATGCAGCGTCACTGGAAAGATGCTACAACTTAACATTTATGCCATAGGTACCATTATCTAATGGGCTGGACAATATTCTCTTTTTATAGCTTACTCCGCCCCTTCCTGCGCTTCTCAGCCAATCAGTTTGCACAGAAATTTAAATTTTTAGTCAACTTAATCTTATATTTTGTCAATATTTGTAATATCTATTACATTAAGCAAACCATTAAGCAAATCCGTGAAGTAGTCAATGCGACCATTTTCAAAGGCGCAGTCATGAAAAAAGAGGAGAAAACTATTAGTAGGTCATAGATCATATATTACAAATATAAAGAAATTAAGCGGTTCACACTGTGCTCGTTCCCACTTTATTCCTTTGTAATTGTTATATATGATCTATAACCTATACAGATTTAATATGATTGATGGCACGTTTAGTTTTCTGCTGAGAAATATAAGTGGATAGAGTGGAGACGTTATACAATGAGACAAAACAATTTAGACTTCTGAATATATAATAACATGTTCATTACAAAAATATAAACACAATTCTTAGAGAATCACCTATTAACGATGATATGGCTTACAATGTCTTACTACGCTGGTGACAGTATAACACTTTAGCCTCAGTCAAACTGAGCATGCTGATTTACAATTATATAGGTTATCTCCCTTTCCTAAGGACCCATTCCTATTCACATTTGCAGAGACGTCATATTTTGTAAATTTTCTACCAATCTAAACTGGTCTATTTGTGCAAATACAGTTGACGTTGTAAAGAATGTTGCTGGCATAAAAAGTGTCAGTATAAAGAGGGTGACTATCTTTTAGTAACTGGGAGGTAATTCAATGAATTGTGTAACAAATATTATCTACTCGTATGTTCATGAACACAAATAGCAACCATAGAACCAAAGCAGAATCATATATGTGCATATACATATGTACAACATGCAACGTATACATAATCGTCATATATAGATAAGCATGTGCGTGTTACATGCGAGACAGTGGCGGTTTAGTAGAACCTTTCTTGGCAGGGTCGGTTTCGGACAGCCAGATGTCGGAGGTGCAGTCTCCTCCTGGGTAGCGGATCTCGTGCGCAAGGACCGGGCCACCTGGCTCCTTTCCAAAGTCTACGAGGAAATTCGGATTCAATTTTAGTCCACCGTTAACGATATCCACGTCGATCTGCAGCATCATGGACCCTTTCCTGAAGAAAATGATCAAACAATGGATGCCAAGATTAACCCTTTATATACTAATGGAATTTCCCTTCGTTTTGATACAATAAACTTGTAATAGTCCATTGTACATATCTAAGGGTGTCAGGCTACAACTTTCCAAATGAATAATCTTTTTATCTGAAGATCTGTTTTACCATTTGCATTATGCGGCATTTCATCTGAATCTTCACTGTTTGTAAAAGTATCAATTGGGGTGTTTCCCGAATACAAAGTATTAATTAAAATGTTTATTACATAAGTACCTCCAGATAAGAGTGTTAAAAATTATGTTTCTTATATCTCAACCAAAATATGCGCATTGGTAGATTTTGGTACTGTCGCATATACGCAAATGCTTCTAATAAAAGGCACATGCTGACGTATCCAAAACAGCAAGAGTTGTGAATTTTGGCATAGATCTTCATCTACATCCATACTTTGTGTATGCGAGCAGCGAATGCTCTGGCGAGTCTGCCCACATGCGCAGACTCGCCAGAGCTGTCGCTGTTTGCCAGTAATCTTAAGCACTAGCCCAAATATTGGACTTATCATGCATCTTTGGGCATTAGAAAATACCTATCCCAGGCGTTTAAAAGTGACGTCGTAACGTACAGACATTTACCATCAAGACTGGTTTGAATCAGTTCCTCGAATATATTCTTTTGATATTTGCAGGAGTTTCACCTTACCTTATAATATTGAGTACGCACATGACGTCGAAACAAGGTTGTATCTACGTCGATTCGACGTCACGGCGGCGTCGCATCGACGTTGATACTACGTTGTGTGCTGTTGCGTAAAATATTAATATCTAAGTTCAATTTTGACAACTTGACTGCTGCTTTAACAAAGTCACGTGTATTCTATTGATTATGCACTTTATCAGATTAAATATTGCATTTTAAATAGGCCAGTTTTTCAGTAAATTTTAACGCAACAAACCTAAGCATTAGTTATAAAATTTTGTCTGGGAGGCCATGACGAATACAGATACCCTCATTTTCAAAAATGACAGTAATTTGCATTGGATGGTGGGGTAAGGTTTGACAATATTTCCAACAGCGATGACTCCCACTAGTTGAATATGAGCTTCACTTAAGAAATGAAAACGGTTTTCGGATGAAAGTGGGCTATTTAAGATAGTAATGTCTCAAAAATTGTCACACAATGCTTTATTTTGCGAATTTTGAAAATGGGGGTACTAATATTCAAATGTGCACCCATCATGTATAGTTGAACAGTTTGCCAATATCTAAATTGTCTAGGGTCAATGGCTATTTCGGGACGTTTCTGTTTTGTTTGTTTGATTTGATTTTTTACGTCCCATCAACAATCTTTCAATTAAACAGGGACGGGTCTTCCTGGGTTTAACCAGTAATAAGCTAGAATAAATGCGTCTTGCTCAAGGACCACAAAGCAGTGACGCCGGTGAGTCTCGTACCCGCGGCCTATATTTCGGGACGTAGCCATTTCAGTTAAGGTTTTGAAGACAATTGATAGAAAATAGGTGACCCATTAGGACTTTTCCTGAGTATACATGTACATTATCTGTATTGAGACCTATATGACCATCATTTCAGATCTGACCACTAACCCCGAAGCCCTTTTCCATGTGCGGATTCAGAGGGGGGCAGGGTGTCGGGACCCCACCCCCTGAAAAATCACAAAAATATAGGGTCTCTAAGCAATAGTGGTCTGGATCCCCTTAAAAATCACAAATCTATGTAGCCAGCATTCAATGTTGGGCCCTCATCGGCACGCCAGCGACATGCCATTTAAATGGCGTTTCGCTGGCGGGCCGATGATGGCCCGATTTTAGTTGCATTTGGATCCATTCATTAACTAGAAAAATAAAAAAAAAGTTGGACCCCCTCTGAAAAAAATTCTAGATCTGCGCATATTTTTACAGGGTCAACTGCAAGCACAACACTTTAACTTACTCGCACATGCTCGGGAAAAACTGCTGGTCCCAAGCGGTGAAAAGTGACGTCGTGACGTACAGACGTTTACCATCAAGACTGAGTTGAATCATCTGTGGTGATCCTACGATCTTTCTCCCTTGAATGAAGGGCCGTTCGGGTTGTTCCGTCAGTTCCTGGTCTTCAGTGACAGTAACACCTTCGCCTTTACAAATACTGCCCCCTAGCCATACCTGAATACACAATTAGCCCTTAAAGCGCCAATCACGACTGCAGCAGACGACAAATTTTGCGACATCTTTTTTTATTTTCGTAAAAAAATGAGGTATGATTTTTCATGAAAATCGCCTGCCAGCAGACGATTCTCATGAAATATCATACCTTGTTTGTTATTTTTGAAAAAGCAGCAAAATTTTAATTTTGTCGTCTGCTTCCAATTATAGCTGGCGCTTTATGGTTTAACCCATTTTTGGACGAATCCATTCCAAATTTAAGGGTTGTTGGTCAGTATGTTTCAATTCCATTCAAATCTTAAAAGTACATTCTGTCAAAAACAGTGTAGAACCTGATCAGACGTCGTGATGCGCAGCATCTGATCTAGTTCTGCACTGTTTGCCGATGTTCCATAAGAGGACGCTAGGCTTATATGTGTTAAAATGCATTAAAATAAGGAAGAAGGCAAAGATCAGGAATCGATACAATCAAGTACCACACCTGACCCAGGACACCACATTGAAAAGTGACAAAACACAAGATAACATCACATACAAGAGAACCAAGAGGTTATACCATTCCCAGCAGGTGACCACAAGTCTGCAATGAACAGACAAAACAGCATTACAGACACGAAACATAAATAACAAAAAGGATCCACAAAAGAAGCACCACCTTGGAATGGTCAGTATTTTTTGTATTTTTTTACTGATACGTTGGTCATATATGTACATTGGTTAACCAAGAATAGAACACTTATGTAAACATAACTTACTTGTCCGACCAACTTCGGGTTTCCTCTGTCAGTGATGTCATACTGACGTATGTCACCGTGTAACCAATTACTGAAGAACACGTACTTATCGTCTAAGGACAGCAGAATATCCGTGACCAGACCTGTAAGATTTAAGTTAAAGTTAAACAACTATAAATGCCTTACATGTATCATAAAATAGCAAATTATTTTTTATAAGAAGACTCAGAATGAATTGTTGGCAATATAGAGACCTTTCCTTCTCAGTTATCATTTCTTGACGAATGAAATATGGTTCTATTTATAAACTTACCAGGCATCTCGGGCATCAGCCAGCCACTAACTTTCTTAGGAGGAACTTGGATCACATTCTCCGAAGACCATGTCCCCATCTGCAAACCAAAATAGAAATACAGTTAAAGTTGCAAAACTTTTTTTATCATACGAAGCCGTGTCTTGAAGTGTTATAACGCCATGCAACAAAATCGATAGACCACTAGTGGTTTAGAGATTTCATAACGTTACATAATGGCATTCATTATAATGTTGCTTAAAAGATGACAAAATCTTGAAATTTTCACGCCAAAAATGCATTTTTTATTTGATTTTAATGTCATGTGATTAATAGAATCTAACATTCGTGTTCCTGTATTATTGAATTTATTAAACCCGTTGCTTTTCCTCAACTCGTTTAATAAATTCAATAAAACAAGATCACTCATTTAAGATCCTCTATAAATGATAAAATATTGAAACTGTGCGACTTTACACAGGTACCATGTGTTGTACAATTTCTGGTCATACTCCATTACTTTTTGAACCACGGTATCTTTATTGTAGATAAATAGCAATTTTGGTGGGACTTTGTTCTGTTTTTGTTTGTGTGTTTTCCAAAGTATTTTGGGAAATGTCAAAAAGGAAACAAAAGAAATGCAAGAAAACAACTTTACCTTATTTCTGTAGAAATGGTGAATGGCTGAACTCAGTGCAGCGCCAACATAGCCTTCTGTGGCCTCTGGGTTGTGCAGGAACCTGATCTCTAGAGGGATGTAACCGCTAGGGCCCAGATCCAGTTTCTGGATCAGTTTGTGTGTCGTCCAGTCCCAGAAGTTTATGGCACGTCCATATTGACCTATGCAAAACACAGTGAATGGCAGTTCAATATAATGTCCGGATGGACCCAAACCATTTTGTGAGAAAACTCTAAATGTTAAGCAAACAAGTAGTCCAATGGGCAACGATCGCTCACCTGGGAGCCAGCATAATGTTTGGAGATACATTAATTTATGATGCTCAAAGGCAGGTAACTCTAAACTGGAGACAGTGACCAGGAACTAATTCAAAAACATAAGATATTATGCAAGTCCTGGTTATCTGCAAATATGTTCTTAAAAGGTTATCCTTTGGAAGCAAAGACTGCACCAAAAAACTGAAACTAGAGTGTGCATATTTCCTGGGCCAGACTAGCTAGTTTCTGCCATTTAGGCGTTATCAGTGACCCTCTAATAGTTTAAAATTTCACAATGAAACCCATGATCCCAAAGGACAAGAAAATAAAATCTACACTATAGTGAAGGGCAGGGAGACATTCTACCGCCGCCACACAGTCCCAGTCACCAGCTGTGGTGAAGTCAAATATGTTCTTAAAAGGGTATCCTTTGGAATTAAAGACTGCATCAAAGAACTGAAACTAGAGTGTGCATATTTTCTGTGCCAGACTAGCTAGTTTCTACCTTTTAGTCGTCATCAGTGACCCTCAAATAGTTTCAAAGATCCACAATGAAACCCATGATCCAAGAAGAAAATAAAATAATATCTACACTATAGTGAAGGGCAGGCAGACGTTCTACCGCCGCCACACAGTCCAAGTCACCAGCTGTAGTGAAGTCAAATATGTTCTTAAAAGGGAATCAAAAAGATCTGAATAAAAATGGTGAAAGTATGTGTTCAGATGCTCAGGGCAGCTAATTCTGTAGTCAGTGATGGGATCTGACTGATCCATACTTTAATGAATGTCCTGATAATCTAAAAGGATAAAAATAATTCAAATGAAAAATCAAGGCGCTAGAGTGGTCATAACATAATACAGCTATATTTTAGACGCTCAAATGCAGCTTACTCTGTAAATGGTGTTCAGGTGTGGCGGATACTCTAACTCATTCAAGCTTTTATGAGTGTCCTTGATACCTGCGAAACTGAGGATGATCCATTCAAAAATGAAGATGCTAGAGTGGTCATAAAAAGATCTCTCGTTGTATGTCTATGCAATTTTTTATGGTGCTCAAGGGCAGTTAAATCAACAGTCTGAGGTTGGTTCTACTTAAAGTCTAAACGCATCTAAGTTTTTATGGTTGCCCTTGTTACCTGAAAGAATGAAGAAGATCCAGTCAAAAGTGAGGACACTAGAGACGTCACAACATTATCCATCAGTTTTTAATATGCTCAAGGGGCGGTATCTCCATAATACGAGTAGGATCTTGACGAAATTCAAACTCATACAAGCTCATACAATAGTTGTCGTTCTTGACTGCAAGAATAAAGAAGATCCATTTAAAATTGA
Source organism: Loripinus fragilis (assembly GCA_964019695.1). Lineage (NCBI taxonomy): Eukaryota > Metazoa > Mollusca > Bivalvia > Lucinida > Lucinidae > Loripinus > Loripinus fragilis. The sequence goes on from OZ026524.1 coordinate 16,198,277, forward strand.
AAGCACTAGAGTGGTCACAACATTTCTCCCATTATCAGTCTATGGAGCTTTTCCAGATGCTCAAAGGCAGCTAACTCCACAGTCCACGTTCCCATCTGGCAAATTTCAAACCCATCCGATAACTTATGTGTGTCCATGTTGCCCGCAAGAATGAAGAAGATCCAATCAAAAGTGAAGGCACTGGAGTGGTAACAACATTTCTCCCATTATAAGTCAATCGGGATTTTTCAAGATGCTCACGGGCAGCTAACTCATAAGTCCCTGGTCAAATCCTGCTGAATTTCAAACTCATCCAAGCTTTTATAGTTGTCCTCGTTACATGAAAGAATGAAAAAGATCAAATTAAAAATGTGGACGCTAGAGTGGTCACAACATTATCTATCGATTTTAAGATGCTAAAAAGGAGCTCACTCTATAATAGGTGATGGGATCTTGACAAAATTCAAACTTATCCAAGCTTTAATAGTTGTCCTTCTTGTCTGCAAGAATGAAGAAGATCTAATCAAAAATGAAAGCACTAGAGTGGTCACAACATTTCTCCCATTATAAGTCTATTGGGATTTTTCCAAATGCTCAAGGGCATGTAACTCATAAGTCGCTGGTCGGATCCGGCCGAATTTCAAACCAATCTGAGATATTTTGGGTTTTCTTGTTGCCTGCAAGAATGAAGAAGATTCAATCAAAAATGAAGGCGCAAGAGTGATCACAAGACAATGCATTGATTTTTCAGACGCTCTAGGGCAGATAACTCCGAAGTCATCAATGGAATCTTGCCGTAATTCAAACTCATCCGAGCTTTTATGGTTGGTCTTGTTACCTGTATTGAGGATCCATTTAAAAATGAAGTTACTAGAGTGGTCACAACATTTCTTCCATTATACGTCTATGGGGATTTTTTCAGACGCTCAAGGGCAGCTAACTCATAAGTCCCTGGACCGATCTTGTCAAATTTCGAGCCCATTCGAGATTTTATAGTTCTCATTACCTGCAACAATAAAGAGTAACCAATCAAAAATAAAGAAGCTAGATTGGTCACAAGAATTCCCCATTATAACCCTATGGAAGCTATCTGTTGCCATGGAAACCAGAGTTCTGATCTAATCTTGTCCAAAACCTAATGTAGTCAATCTCCTACCCCAATAATGCACCAGATTTGATCTTGAAAGGACAGTTGGCCTCAGAGATATTCATGTTTGAAAGTGTGAACGGACGCACGGACGGACGCCGGCTCGAGTCCCATACTAGCAGCTCACCAAGCGCCTTCGGCTCAGGTGAGCTAAAAAACTTAAATAAAGGCTTGGCCCCGTATAAAAGATATTCAAATATGTAATTAGGTTTGCTTGGGATTTCATATTAATGATTCTTTGGTCCATCAAATTTTCTAAGGGGCCAATTAGAATTTTAAAGATTCATTAAATTGTGAATTTGACATGTATTTGATTGGGAGATAGCCTTTGACTCATTTATAGGGCCTATTATCATTTTGGGTCATCAATATCTATCTCTGAAAACATATACACTTTTTTTTTGAAATAATAAACTTATGTTTCGTATTTCTGACATTTTATAAACATACAGTCATTTTGTTTATTCGAAGTTCTCGAAACAGAATATTTACTTGACAATATCTGTATTTTGAACTAAAGCGAGTTAGTTAATGCATAAATGGGCCTCGATTCGACAAAACCTGTCTTCAAGGTTTTCGACACAGAGAGATGCAAACCAGCCTGCTCAGCTACAGAGACTAGCTAGAAAATCGAAATTTTGCTCGTAGCAAGTCTAGATATGATACTTTCCAATACGCGAAAAATAAAGGGACTGAGCAGACTGCGCGGATGGAACGTGCTTGCTAAGGTGTCCGTTTGTAAGTTGTTGCTGTGTGTGAGTGTTTTATTTAAGGTTAAATTTTATTTGTACCCAAAAGCTTCACTGCCTACTATTTTATGTAAATTTATGCAGAAAAATCAGATAACAAAACGGGGATAAAAAGCACAGTCTCGCCAGATCCTTCTCTTCTCGCATGCATAAATTATGAAAGTAAACAAAAATCAAACAAAGTTAATACCTCTAGCCCTCCTGGCCAGCTGCGGCTGTACGCCCATATATGACTGCGAACCATATTCTCATATACTTGCACGATTGCGTTTTGTATCATATCTATATCAAGATACATTTTCAAACGGAGCCTTTTTGTATTATGAGGTGGTTTCATGATACTGTTACAACACACCAAAAGGTAGAATTTGAAAGTTAGAAGCTGTTACACCCGTTCTATCATAGTATTCCCATAAATTTACCATATAATCCATTGTAACCTCATGTTTGAATAGTTTAGCTACATTATATATGCATTGAGACACTTGCAACTGAGAAGTATCTTCAATTCAGGGGCGGATCAAGGATTTCTGGAAAGGGGGTCATGTGTATACTGGTATGGGGGTTCGCGGTTGCTGATTTTATCTCATGTTTCTTAAATATCCCATGAAAATGAAATAATTTGGTCTCACTGAGATCAAATTATTTAATTTTTATAGGAAATTTAAAACAAGGTGCGGGGAGGGAGGATTGCTTGAACCCCCTCTGGATCTGCCACTGCAATGTTTATTTCTTCACTTGGTAACTATTTTTCTAGACAGTGTAATTGGTTCAGAAAAGGAGCTTTACTAAAAACATGTTCTCCTTCTCATTTAATCTTCTAATTATAGGGTCTAGATTGCCATTTTCTGCCAACTACAAGAAGCCCACACTGGCTTTATTGTAAGTTAAACTTATCGATTCCGCATCACGTTATATAGTTAAACATTTCTCAATTCATTTACTTTTTTCCGTAGAAGGTTGCGTAATTATCTATAGAGTTTGTTTTGTCACATATTTTGATAATTGTTATAACCTTAAATCTTTGAGAAATTTGAAAAGAACACTTGCGCATCATGTTGGAACTACATAATGACCAGCCAACATCAGATTTGGGGTAATTAGAATATTATGGTAAAATGTAATTTAATTACATTTTTTAAAATAATTGCATGTAATTGTAATTCAGACATTTGATTCAATTACAGTAATCAAATGGTAAAACAGGGAGTACATGTAATTAACTGTTGCTTTCAATTACTTTATAAATACTTTCAGATTAGTTATGAACTTCAGTTACCTTAGATTATCATAGATACTTAAAATAAAATACTGCTAAATGGATTATCCCGTGCTGTTGTATGAAAACCATTTGCTGTTCCCATATTATGAAATGTAGAATGCAACATGAAACAAATGCACATTGGAACTAGTCATGCTAGTAGACATAAAACAGCATAGAACAAATTCACCTTTACTGTTTGGAAAACATCTTTTTGAAGCATATCTATATTCTTTGTTCATCTGCTTATAAAAGATATGGCTTTGTGAAATCAACCTTAAAGTTTAAGATACCAAAGCAATTCAAAAACATAGTAAGTGTGAAAATCAACAATAGTATTTTTCTCAGGCAGTAGCGATGATTAGAGAATTGACCCATTGAAGGCATTTTGTAAAAATTTTACACCAACGATCAACACACTCGTAAATGTTTCAAATTATGTTAAAGTTCATGGCCCAATCTATCCACTACATTATTGTAAACCCTTTAACTGCTCATTTGCCATTCTCAGTAATAATAATAATAATAATAATAATAATAATAATAATAATAATAAATAATAATAATAATAATAATAATAATAATAATAATAATAATTTGTGATTCAGAAATTAATTGAAATTAAATGAACCCTGGGCCTATCGGTGTTGATATAATAACAAAAAAGAAAATAAGTTAGACATTCTAGTGGGGAAGGAACTATAAGCCTCTTTCTTGCAAAGCATGATTAATATTTCAATTTGTCACTATCTGATTTGCCTTGTTGTATTATAGGGCACATTTTGAAAGCCAAACTTCATGTCTTTCATAGGGTCACTCAGATTTTTCAAACATGTTTTGAAAGCAGTTTTTCTCTGCCATTTAAGCTAGTGTTACAAAATAATTTCCATGGCATATCTTACACAGTTTTATGACTTTTCTCAGGTCAATGTGTATTCCTAAACATTTGTCTGCACTAGTTTTAGAACTTCGACTATTTACAGATTTTCACGAAAAACTTCTGTGAATTTTCTTAATATTGTGTGATAATGTCATCAACTACAAAAACAACAACTAATTTTGCCTATTTCATTTCTTTTAAGTTGCATCACTTGAAATACTATATAAAAAGTCCTCAAAATAAAATCAACCTAATGGGCATACTAGATTTAGAATGCCAAGGTTAATCGGATTTGTTAAGGAATTTTTAACTCATTTCAAATATCTCAGAAATAAAAATCATTTCAAGCCTCTTTAGAGACAGTGAATTGTAATTGTAATGTAATTAATTACATTGGGCAATGTAATTGAATGTAATTAATTACTTGCTCAAATGCCATGTAGTTGTTATTTGATTGAACAAATTCCAATGTAATTGTAAATAATTTATTACTTTTCAAAGTAATTGACCCCAAGTCTGGTCAGCATTCAGTCTTGGGACACTATTGGCCTGCCACCAAAATGCCATTCTAATTGCGTTTTGTTGGTGGGCCGATAATGACCCACTTTTATTGTTTACTGGGAACGTGTTGGAACTTTCACAATGAACCAGTGTATTAAACTGTGTGAGTGTAATTGTAGAATTGGTGTTCTCACCCTCTTCCACGTGTTTTGGGTTAAATCCACTCCTCCAGGCATTCGGCGCTCCCCACTCTGAACTCACCATCACATTGTGACCAGGTTGATACCAGAAGTCGTATCCCATTTCAGCGCATTGCCCATTTTCCCAGTTTTCCTCCATCTCAAACGTACAACTATCAAGAATCACAAAACCCCCTGAAAAATGTAAGAGTTATATTTCAAGGTAATCTCAGTGGCGGATCCTGAGGGGGTTCAGGGGGGTCGCTCGAACCCCCTACCTCACCCCGTTTTTAAATATCCCATGAAAATGAAATAATTTGGTCTCAGTTAGACCAAATTATTTCATTTTCATGGGATATTTAAGAAAAATGAGATGAAATCAGCAAAGCAAACTCCACACCTTTATGTATATGAACTATCAAGAATTTGAGTTTAAAGTTTAAAAACGCAGGAAATGTGCACTGACAATATGACACGTGTACAATTTGGAACAGGTTTTATATGTTTCACATTTCCTCCCATATTGTCTGAATATAATAGAACTATCACAATAATTTGTCTGCATGCTTCAAACAATTTAAAATCACACTTCATAACCCCAACACTAATCACCAGATAGTAATGCATATTCTTTGATGTACAATAAAAGTGATTGTTTTGCATTCCTTTTTTAAGACATACATTAAAGCTGCTATTCTACTGTTGCATTTTAAAAGCCCGTCAGTATGGTTTACGAATTTAAGTCATACGTGTAGGTAGTGATTATAGTAAAATCAAAATATTTTGAACCTAGCTAGTCCTTAGAAAAAAATCAAATATGTATGATTTTTCTCTAATGACAAACTCACTGAAACTTATCTAAACGACAATGTATATTGTTTAGAACATACAATAAGACAAGACAACCAGAACAGAATTGAATACAAGATAAATAGAAAAGAAATTGAAGCAAAATGTGAAAGCACTATGGAAATATACTGACGGACTTTAAAAACGCAACACTTGTATAACAACTTTAATTTATGTCTCGAAAAAAAAGGCAGAACAATAATTTTGATTGTATGTTGAATAGCATTCTTTTTTAAGTAAAACATGGAAAACTTGTCTAACTAAGATGAACTTAATGCATTAAAATGTTAACTTTTTGAGATAGGGGTCAACTGTTTCATGTGACCAAATGTTATGAATGAATGATTATATGGTTAAATCAAGAAACACTAGAAGCGTCAAATTTGTATCATGGACTTCATAAGTCATCGAGAAATCACTCTCATATTGATTGGCAGGTCTGCGATACAGCTTATTTGCGTATATGACGTTTATCTGGGTGTACCCTTTCATTCAATAGCTTAAAATCTCCTCTATTTAAGAAATGTTTAAATGGCTAAATTCATACGGAGCAAATAACGTCGTCCAATTTAGTTGTACAATTAAAATTAAAGTGTTTGCTGAAGAAGCCTACTCATGATGACATTATCGAAGCAAAGGAAGTTTACATTCAACAGTCTTTTGGAAGATATAAGGGGAAGCTAGTGTTGCGTAATTAAAGTCCGTTAGTATAAATCCAAAACAATATATGGAAAAGGCCTTTCACGCAAGAAAGCATAATGGAAGTTAAGCAAGATAGGGCCTCGTTCTCACGACTGACTTACTAAGTCGTGTATTCAACTAACAGATCTCGAATAAACATTATATCCAACATAATACCAGTCTCTTATTGGTTGATAACACCAGCCATTGGGAGGATGGGATTAAGCCAATTGAACGAGATCTTTAACTGCAACAAACAATGAATAAGTGTTGTTATAAAGGGATACAGTTTGTTTTAAATTCAATTTTGTTTTCTTGTCTTCATTCAAAGTGTGTTTGCTTTAAAATTTAACTCCGATAAATACAAGACTAGAAAGGAAAGGCCCTTTTAGGGTTCCATGGAACCAAATGTGTCGCAAATGTCTATACAAATCTAAGGTCCGAGTTGGGACTCAAACACTCCTGCGTAACAATCAAAACCATAGCTATCCCGGTGTTGTTGATGACGCGATACACCGTTGCCCTCGTCATTCAGCTTCAGAGAACGGTGCATGTAGTACCGATCGATGATAGAATGTAAATAGAAATGTACTAAAATAATAATAGTTAGACATTGTATACTGGTTAACCCATTTATGCCGAATGTATTTCCCCAATCTTATCAAACGGACCAGTCCATTTCCGTTTTAAGGGTTGTTGGGTGGTATTTTTCATTTTATTCAGATTTTAAAAGAAACTTCTGTAAGCAAACAGTGGAGAACCTGATCAGACGCCGCATTTTGCGGCGTCTGATCTGGTTTTGCACTGTTTGACGATGTCCCACAAAAAGGACGCCAGGCTTTTATGGGTTAACACATTGATATGAAACTTATACATACACATGTAATGCACTTAACGATTTTGATTTGATTTGGTTTGTGAGAGTACTTGTGTTTGTTGTTGTTGTTGTTGTTGTCGTCGTTACCTTTTGCGTTACCATGTGGGTCTCCCATACAACTTATCATGACTTTTCCGTTGGCAAGGCAATGTGTGGTGTGTGGGGCTCCGAGCTTGGCTTTCGAGTGCATCACTTCTGGTTCAATTACCTGGAAACGTGAGAAAATGGAATTCTAATTACTTTTGTTTTCTTTTCAAACTTAAAGGATAGTTACAAAAACACAGTATTATTGAACCACACTTGCGTGCCATCTCTCTACCAATATGACCATGTTTTCTGCAAAAAAGTACAAAAATGTCCCTACGATATGAACCATATTACGCTGTGCAAATGCTTTAATAATTATTACAGACAGTATGTCTAAAAGTGGGACATTGTCACAAATACGAGCACCTTGCACTAGGTACCATGGAGTCCAATAGTATGTAAATTATGATTTTGAATGGCAATGCTTAAAAGTTAATTAAATAAGTTGGGTCATTCCATGTGAAAAAACATACTTCTATCGCATATGCGTAATTAATTTTGAATACATGTCGTGTGATGCAAATATTTGGTCTGAGCTTTATCTGTCTTCATACATCGTGGGCCTGGGCATTCGCTGCTCGCCTCTGCTATAAGTACCTATATCTCCTGCGCTGGCTCATTTGTTGAACATTTTTTCGGCAAAAAAACTAAGTAAAAAAGGTAATAAATGTTTGACACAAGTCAATGACATTCGACAGAAAGATCATTTTCTATTGAGAGTTTTGTACATACCGATATTTAAACATGATAAATTATACACAGCCTCATAAAAGCCAGTATTTGGGTTGCCTTTTTTTCTTTTTTTGTCTTTTCTAAGTGAGTGTGGGTATTCCATAGCTTTCTTGTCAAGTATGCAATTCACATACATGTTTTGCTTTGTTCTGTTATACATCATGCTACTCATAAAGGTTATTCATAAAGGTTGTGTGAAACAATATTCTAATGACAAAAACGGGCTTAAGAAGCGCTTTCTAGCGAACGTTTAGTGGATCTTGATCGTCGCTTGCAACACACATTTGACATTCTAACCGTGACTTAGATGAGATGCCACAAACACGAAGGCTTGGCATGTAATCAGGTTCTATATTTTATAACCCCAGCCCACCCCACCCCATGCCTTATTCATACTCGAACCCGTATTAAGCTGACACAATGCCAGTGTTCTGCTGAGTTAAAGAGATGATTCCTGACGAAGTCGTCAGAAATTGTACATGGGCAGGTATAAAAACATGATTCATTGTGTTAGAGATTGTACATGGGCACGTATAATATTATAAACATGGTTAATTGTGACAGCTACTAGGGTAAAGTGAGGTAACTTCAGACATCAGGTGAATTCGGACATACACTTGCAAACAGTGTAAATCCTGATGAGAAGTCTCATTAGGAGCCGTTTCATCTGGATTTCTGCTGTTTGTTATTTTATCTTATAACAATAATTGAAATATGAAACAAACAAAGTCGCTGTCCGAGTTTAGCTGACTGTCCGGGTTTGCTCAACTTTACCCTAAATGGGTTTGTGTGGTATAGAGGTGATTCTTATTCGAAGTCCCCACCATATGGAGATTTCACATGTAGAACTAAGTCTATAGTAATGCTGTTGTTGCAGCAAGACAATTTAACTTATTTGGTATAGTAAAACCTGTGTAAAACGGCCACTCAAAATAGACAAAACAAAGGCCTTAAAAACACATGGTAGCTTAATGAAGGTTGAAAGTATTGCAGAATGTTCCCCTTGACCTGCATTAAGCGATAATCGGTATTGGAAACCAATTTTCTCCCTTTTTGAGAGTGGCCGTTTTACACATGTTTTACTGTAAATGAAGGCGATCAATGTAGAAGTAGGCATAGGTCTAGATAAACAAAAGATTTGGGTGAAAAAATTGCGAATATTTTCTCATCGACCAATTTAAGCATTTGTTTTGGGTGCTCGACTGAAACGGTCATTTTGCCGAGTACCTACGACATATGTTTTGGTTATCAAACTTGAAAAAGACATTATGGTACTAAACAATGTGACCAGGTTTCATAAAATTGTGCTAAAAATTACTGGACATATAGACTGGACACCATAAAAACGGTGAATTTTCATGAACTAAGGACAATAACTCCTGAAAGCATGATGCTATTTAGAACATTATTAAATTTGAAAAAGATACTTTGGTATAAATCAACATGACCAAGTTGCATGAAATTCTAATCAAAAGTATTCTACTTAGAGAGAGGGCGTCGTTGGTGTGACGTACACTCCATCTAAAGGTTACCTAAGCCGTACGTACGATAATATGTTGAGGTGGTCCCTCTGTATATCATTCTGATGCACTTGCTTTTGTAACGCAACTTCTCTTTATATCATTCTAATGCACTTGCTTTTGTAACGCAACTTCTCTTTATATCATTCTAATGCACTTGCTTTTGTAACGCAACTTCTCTTTATATCATTCTAATATACTTGCTTTTGTAACGCAACTTCTGCTTGGATAACGAAAAAAATATGCGACAGTATATCCTGCGATATACTGTCAGAAATAGTCATTATTTACGTCGAATTTCGTTGGATGGCGTACAGCTTTATGTGGCTTGTAACGCTCCAATTTTAGACGAAACTACAGATATGCATTAGAATGGGAATAACCACATTCAAAATTTTCATTTGGGTGTGTATATCGTCGGATATACGCTCGGAAATCACGTTTTACTAAACTAAATTTCCGACCGTACATCCCCAAATAAAACTTTTGAATACAGTTATCCCCTAATTGCAATAATACAACTTCATACATTTTTTTCTTGGTACGATGGGCATGGCACATTTACCTTAAATAAACGTGGTTCCCGCTCATTGGTTTCTACGTCAACTATGTAGATTCTGTCACTGTTCAAGGCGGGTAGAATAAACCGATTTCGTTTCACTGTTCCGTCGTCATGGCAACTTGAGCATGCATTCCAGCCTGAATGATGAAGTTCGTCCCCTTTGTAAGGCATCGTTAGTCTGTGTATTACCTGTGGCAGAATAGCAAAAGGAGCTCTAGCGATAAGGCGTATATTTTCCCTAGTTGACATGATTACAAAACCTAAATTTTCAAATTGCCCTAATGTTATTAAAATCGGTCTGTTTCGGTAGTAAAACATGCATAGAAAGTATCAAAGTATGTTTCAAAGCGATTCATCATTTACAAAGCCGTGAAAACTTGCGCCTTCTACTCCCACCCCCAATTTTACGCCTTTAGACTGGGTGCCGTTTAGACGAGAGTTTTAGTAAATCCTTTGCATGTTTTCAAAAAGTAAAAGTGCTAAGATATTAAGGATATAAGTGCCCTTCACTTCCAAAACTCTGCGGTATTCCTTCTGCGCATGCGTACGAAATATAATTTAAATTGTGACGTTTGTCATTGAAAAGATGAAACTAGCGTCTTTCAGTTTGTTTTTAGATGCTCCCCCCCTCCCCCCTAGACCCAAGATGCCCTTTGGACAATTTAATGTCGCTATACAAATATATAACATATGTAAAGGGCGTCTTGGGTCTGGGGGGAGGGGTTGTATAAGCGAAAGAAGACATCACATATCTGACAAACATAGACCACTTTGCAAGATGGTCGTTTTTATTGTGCATCAACTGTATAAATAGTTTTACTGTACATAGCGTGATAGGACGACTGTTTACCCTAATTTAACGGTCTGGTTCCCATATATGTTACTGAATAACAAGCACAGTTGATGATCGAAATAAATTCTCATTCAATAAGAAGTAGAGTTATTACATGCATTAAAGAAACACCGTTTTAAATATACAAATTCGGGGGCAATGGTGCATCGACGGCTCGTCTATATATATTTGTTGAATGTGCCGTTATATCAACAAAATAAAACGAACGTCTCCTTTAGGGAGATTGCTCGCCTTATCGCTAGAAATTCTTTAGGGGGACAGTTGATAAAGATCTACGCGCATCATAGGTCTAGTTTGCACTTTCTTAAGCCCAAAATTGAAATGTGCTTTGCACCAATTTCTTCTGATTGGATTATAGGAACAATAACCAAATTATAAAACAAAAATCTGGATTGTTTTCTATGTTGAACGTTGCTATAGTAACAGATAATTGCCGCCGAAATAGACTATAAATACATGTAGTGAAATATTGACATTTTGTACCAATTTAGGCTTCAGAAGACCATTTTTGCAAGAACTAGGTATATCAGCACAGCTAAATTCCAAAAACACCTTTTAATATGTTGGGTATCATGGCAATACTTATCATATGTTGTTGTTGTTGTTGTTGTTGTTGTTGTTGTTTGCACGATTTGTTTATTTATCTGCACTAAGTCTAATGAACATTTGACTACGTTAGCCTATTGTGGCGGTCTTTTTTGATTGATTTATGAACAGTATAAACGATCAACAAAAAATGTTACAACAATGTGATAACAAATATACATGCTCAAACATGTACATTTAAAAGAATCATTTAAGAGATTATGACAAGGATAACACAAAAAAGAGAAAGTGTTTTCTCTTATTTCCATTGCGGTCCTTAAGCTTTGATTGCAATTCATAGTGAGGCGCTAGGCGTTAAATTGACTTGGAAAGTAAAATTCTAGTGCATGTTCATTAAAAACTAATAAGACGAATCAGTAGGCTACTACTGCCCTAAATTCTTAAGCTTTCCAAAAAACCTAATAAATAGTAAAAAGAAAAAAAATGGTAAATTTACATATAGAATGTAAGATATAACTATCCTGGAAGTAATTCTAAGAAATGTTTTTTAACAATCATTTTAAAATCATAAATGCTTTGTTTTTCTTATATATTTGTTATTCTAGGCAGATCATTCTACAAGATGAATCCATTGTAACCAAATGATTTCTTGCCAAAACTTTTCACCTTAGGAACGGATAAGTTCCCACTTTCCCTAAACCTAGTGCCATAAGAATGGGCTGAACTTGCTTGTATTGCTTTTCAGCCATATAATGGGCCGATTGCTCCGGTTTAAAAACATGGTTTGAAAATTGTCTGATCAACCCTACGTGAAAGACCCAGATGAAATGTTGCTAAGGGATACAAATGCAATATAAATGCAATATAATTTCATAATGACCACATGCGACCCCTAAGGTCACAAAGTGTACTATCTCATACACACCGTATCTGTGTACTTGGGACTTGCACCTGAACGAAAAGGATAAAGCTGGTCCTGTTTACTATCGTTATGCTGTTGTAATTACGTTTGTTTATTATTGCACCTTGTGTTGTATTCTAATGTAAGCCTGAGGATTGAAATAAATCTTGAATCTTGAATCTTGAAACTGGCAACCAGCCAAAGAACTTGAATTCATTAGCACCTACATTAGACAGAACGAACCTGATAATCTTATTTTGTGTAACTTGAAGTCTGTTTCTTAGCAATTTTGATACTCCCATATACCCATATATCAGAAGGAACAGGCGTAATCGAAGTGGCATTGTATGAGGGACATCAATAAAAGGTTTTTTGTATGAAAAATTAAAAAAAATCTGTTTCCGGTATAAAAACGTATGTCTGGCGTTAGCTCTCGGTAAAATAGAAGTAACCATGCTTTCCCCTGACAAGGTTTGATCTAAAAAGCTCCAAGGTATTTGACTTTGTCTTTGGGCTCAATTTTACTGCCTTTGTATTCAATATTTAAGTTTGACCGTGGTCTGAGCCTTGATTGACTATTTTTGTGGGCTACCAAGTCAGAAGACTGTCTTTGTGTACTAACACATGATGGTAGACAAGAGGTTTGAGCCGCGACATGTGAGAAACAAATATGTGACTGTGTGTCAGGAGAAGACTCCCGACATCAGCTTAGGCATCAGTTCTGTCAAAGCAGAGTCCACACTGTCCGCATGAATAGACGTCGTGTAGCTCTAAGAACTAAGTTATTCGGATGAACTGAAATTACTTAGAGGGTTGGGCAATTTGTTAAGAAGAACACGGGTATGCTAAGCTACAAGTACATCATAGTTACTAAAATATTCCAGGATTGAAGTGACCCCCGTTTTTTCTTTTATTTAACAACTTTAATCCATACTAAAACGATCGACATTTAGCATGTGGATGTAAATGCATACAGCGTAACTAAAACTTATTTTTGGGAGCATCCCTTATTTTGATTTTTTTTTATAAGGCCCAAATGCCCTGCAATTCAGAATAACGTAGTCCTCTACCTTGAGATAAATACCCATTTGCACCACTATATTACTAATCTGAAGCATAACGCACGAATTTTAAAATACTGATCGACAGTTTTTTTTATATATCGATAAGGTACACTTGGGAACGGATTCAAAGTGGAGGAACAAAAAACGCGCAGAAATTCCATCTAATCCCAGCCTATATAAAAGCTCATACTTAAGTGAAAAAATATTATAATTACGCGGTCTATATCTAAATTCATTTCTGTAATTTATTTTTCTATTGAAATAACCATTAAGGAAAAAACGGCAAAAAACGGGGGTCACGTTAATCATGGAAGCTAAGTAGTATACCTGACTGTATGTTTTCGATTTCGGGTCCACGTCCACTGTAACTAAATAATCCGCCCTCTTATCCCTTTGACCCGGCGGTATAATACATGGTATGTAGACAATCTCCTCCCGCTTGCCCTTTGTGAACGCCTCCATGGGCGTGGCATAGCCCGGTCCTTTCCCGCAACAGGCTGAAACACAAACATACGGATTTTGATAGACTATAAGTGGTAAAATTCAGATGGGAACCGAGGGTCCGGATCTGCACCCCGTGCTATTTTGGTAGCATGTGACTAACAGATTTGTTCGGGACCGGTTTCTTAGAGTATGTGGCACAAGTTAACCCTAAAGGGGATATATCTTTCAAAAGCCCTTACTTGCATATTTTTTTCCTGTATAAACAAACATTGCTTTTTTATCAAGGAGACGGATACCTTTGGCCTCATTGTTGTATGAACAATTTATACATCTTACATAGATCACTTTACACCCCAACATACAGTTTTTGAGCAATCGGCAGCATGCTTATCAGTCTTTTTAGAGTTACTTCCTGGTTTGATACCGTTTGCAATATTGTGACAAGCTGGGTGTACTTTGGAGAAAACCATTTGCATGAACATGAACTACAATTACCTGACTACAATATTTAGAAGCCAAACCTCTCAATCGTGCCTGTATAGCATGTGGTAAAAGTCATGCACGTATTGCACGACCCACATGTGTACACTATAATCGCTGTGTGAGTAAATTCGTCGGTTCGTCCGTCCGTGGTCAGTAATAGAAATTATTATATAAGCTATAAATAAACATCTTCTGATTGGCCCAGATGCATATCCACTCGAGTCATTAAAACTGCATATTGCATGGCTTGCCGGACGCGTCGGTCAATATGACGTTTACTGTTCAATAACACTCCATGTGTACCTCAACATAAGTCAATAATTGTTTAATGCTCATAACTCTTGAACAACATGGTATATTTTGATCCAACTATGCACGGACATGACCAATGCTCTACTCACAGTCTTTCTGTCATTGAATACTGATTAATCTACGTTCACCACGGGTATGCAGATTACATTCATGGTCTCCACTGTGCTGTTTGTTCGATTTGATTTTTTACGTCCCAGTCAACAATTTTTCAGTTATGTCGGGACGAGTTTTCCTGGATTGAACCCGTACTACATGTAAGTAAGGACTAATGTGTCTTGCTCAAGGACACAACACAGTGACGCCGACTAGAATCAGGGTATCCACTGTTTGCTTATGGAATGCTCTATTAAAATTTGAATATAACATGAAACATACCACCCAACATCCCTTAATTGAACACGGACTGGTCCCATTGATAAGAATGGGAAATTCCCTCTAAGGTCGAACGTTTAGGTGCATGCGAACGATAAATTAAGGTACAGCCATCCGCACTATCTGGGCCAAGACCTGTAATTGTTTTTCCATAGACCTCCATTAAGTTGTTTCAAGCACAATGAGGCTGCCATAGAATTGCAGATTGGACCTAGTTCAACCAATAAACAAGAATAAGATAACATGGTGTTCACCATGTTTTACCACTTTTGGCCCCTGAAGGTGGGCAACCTATATAAGAGGAAAATTTCATGGAAACAATACCAAAATGCAAGGTTCTTTTTTCTAAGCCACACCAGCAAACAAAAGCAGTGATAAGCTGTTACATTTGTTTTTTTCTCCAAAATAATTGTTTTTGGTGTGGATCCCGTTATGCTATGATATGCTGTTTCAAAAGTGCAGCAAATATATACCCGTCTAGTAAATGTGAATTTATTATTGACCAATCACGAAACACTTTTCAACTTAAACATTGTGCCGAGCTTCCACCCATCGTTTGAGCCAATCAGTGCCCTTTTTACAATTACAGGCCTGTGACCATCTGGCCAATCCCTTTGTTATTAGTTCTCTCGTTAACATATATGCACTCAATGTTGCTGTACGAGTTTTTTTTTTAATATTTGAACTAGTGTCTGTAGCTGAGCATGCTGGATTGAGGCTAACCCGGTCGCCAACCCTAAAGACAGGATTTACTTGCGGTGATGCATGCGCGGATCCAGAAAATTACGTCTGTGGGGTTCCTGGCGGGGTTTTAAGTCATTAACGTATTTCATGGAGGCCCTTACGGATCTCCATCGAGAAGCAATTGGGCCCTTGGGTCCAATTGCTGCTCTATGGTGGCCCGTTCCAGATTTGTCAAAGGAAACCTGTAGCCCCTTGTGATTCTCCATGGGGGTCCGGACCCCCTGCCTCCAGCCTCTGGATCCGCCCATGCGTTACCCAGATTTGTTTAACCCTAGTCTTGTAAGGTCGATAGGCTCCAGCAGATATGGGTAAATAGGTCAACGACACTGATCTTTATTGGAGAAAGAGTTCGAAATTAAGGTCTCAACTTTCAGTACTCTTTTATGGTCTTAAGTATATCATTTTAACCTTCAAATTATCATTTTCAAACACGAGGTCATAAATAGGCCCTTTTGTTATCTATTACAAAAAGCGAATTCCAGGCTATCTAATCGGCTTACTGAATCCTCAACATGTATATGACCTCAAAATGGCAACATTTCGACGTCGATATAAACGTTGCCTGATGACCGAAGTTACATTTTACATTATATTATTAAGTGGTTTTGGGCGGTATTTGAACATGCACTTTAGTTAATTTCACCTGGTGAATAACTTATGAAATTCAACACAACAAATATTATAAGGTCAAGGCTCTTTTAGTGTTGTTATCAGTCAGCTGTGGCCTTTACGGAAGAAGTATCAGTGCGATCCGCGATGCAACACGGTGATAATCGGGGCGAATTTTTCTCTTCCACCCATTAATACACTCATTACATATGAGGATAACCGACTTCACAATGGAATGTTCCGTTATGGTCTACTGCATTGTACTATTAGATCCCTTAACTTTTATACATAATTACTATTATAAATAAACTTGTCAAATAAATATTTACATTTTCAAAGCAAGCATTTAATGAATCTTTCGATTTTCGCAACCGTTCATAGTCTCATGAATGACACAAATTTGATTGACAGCTGCCAAGCTCACTTGCCAGTGAAATTCGCTTCGTACATCCAATTCATTCGCCAGAAGTGGTACTGGTGTTGTAATTGACAGCGAGCCACACCTGTGTGGCACGTGCAAAACAATGGTCTTGTTTGCTCTATTGGCTGTCCGTATTCAAGCTGGCTGTTCCGCTTTTCCATTTTACACTCCGACTAAACCGTTAATACAATTATATTTTAAATACAAAACTTTTTAAGTCTACATTAAAAATATTTTTGTTATATTTTGAACATTTATAATAAAATGTAAATATAGACAATAAATTCATTTTTTGAATGTTCATGAATTCATTTCTAAAATAAATCGGAGTGTTCAAACTATGGGATAAAATTGCACAATGCTAACAAAATGACCACATCAACAAGTACTACATGATAGACAGTGTAAATCTTTTGATCTTCTGTCTTACACAAGTCACATCAGTTTGTCGTGATAAAACTGACCTTAGATAAAGATGGGTCTATATTTCGTCAAAGGTCTCTAGCCTAATATTATCTGGTCAGTGTTTATTTGAACAAACAAATTGGCGATACACGTTTCTGCACTATATCATGTCACTGGGTGAAATACATGCGTGGATCCAGAAAGTTTTATCAGAGGGGGTCCAACTCTGACAACGTGTTTCTGTTGTTGTTGTTGTTGTTGTTGTTGTTGTTGTTGTTTTCTTTTTTATGTTTTTAGTTTATGAGGGGAGAGAGGATCAAACTAGCACTAAAAGCGGGCTACCATCGGCCCGCCAGCGAAACGCCGTTGGTTTCTCAGGGAATCCGGACCAGTATTGCTAAGAAACGCTGTATTTTTGTGATTTTAGGGGGTGGTCTGGACCCCTATCCCCCCTCCTTCTGGATCCGAGCATGTAATAGTTCACAACTAGAGCACAGCTGCGACAGTGGATTGACTTCAGTCGCTGATGTTATTATCTGATGTTATTATTGCCTCTATGAATCCATACCAATCGCTTCCATGCTACGGATTTTAACTGATGCTGATTCAACAGGCTTTCGAATTCGATAAGCTAGTTTTACTTGTTTTTAAATCTTTAGATAAAAATATATCTTAAGTGCATGAAATATATGGTGAAAATATCTCGCACCGATTATGTAATCTAGACTCCATTTTCAATGTCGAAATGTGCACATTGATTGTTATGATCTTGACCCATTTGCATGATCATTTGAATATGCACTTTCAAATTATTCTCCCTTGTCTAGCCAAATATCTCTTATCCAAATAATAGGCATCGAACAATTCGCATAATTTGGCTTTAAAGACCGAACCATAAAGGGAAACTTTTTTAGGGAATTTACGAGCGTAAAGTTTAAAGTCATTGAACCACGGTCGACGTCATATCATACCATATGTAAAACATTTGTACTGCTGCGGAAGTTTAACTTTAATGACTTGTTAATTAAAACAACAACATTAGCATTTAACGGTCACTGTCGACACTTGAAGGGTGCAGCTTCCTTGTGGCCAATATACATGTATTAATAGACTTTTCGCTTACTATAAAGGCGGCAACTCTAACATTCATACCTGGGCGTGGTTCGGCTATTTCATCTGCTAAACAAGAGAAATCAGGTTCTGTTTTTAATTTGGGAAAGAATTGATAAGCTGTTTGGGCCACGCAAACGTGCGTGCATTGCATCAAAATCCTAACCGTTTACTCACTGAACTCACATGTATTAACCCTTAAAGGGCATAATCACAACATGTATGTGATTTTCCGTCCACTAAAATGCTTGAAGCCTCATAGACAAACAATGTGGACCTAGACCAGACTAGTCTGATCTTGGTCCACAATATTTGCCTCTATGCTTATGTTAAATAGACGTTTTCAGATGCAGTTATTTTGCTAGCGTTTTAAGGACTAATTAATGTGCTTTGCGTCTATACTGAGGTAATAGCGCAAGATGGTACATTTACTTTTGATTAGAACCACGCCTCATTTTCAGCTTTTACTAATGTCTTAGGTCACCAGTCCTAATCACGCATTCATGAGGTGCCGCCTTTACAGTAACCAAAAAGTCATATGATAACGTGTTTAGCTCTGACTGCCACACAGGTTCGATTCTCGCTACATGTAGCAAAAATGTCGATTTGTGAAACATTAATTATCAAAATAGTTCCTGCAGTGGTATGTATCAATGGTTTGACTGTTAACTTCCGAATGCCGAGAACTGCACTGGCTTCCCCCACCAGAGGCATAATTGCTTAAGTCTGACGTCTATCTTAGAAATTAAAGTGTCGTATAAATGCCGACCTCTTTGTCCATCAAAGTAAGCCAACACATGCATTATTAAGCAAATTCTCTTCGACACCATTAACAGCAATACTTAACGTGGGGTAACCTAATAACGATATGTAAATACTAGTAGGATTTTAAATATCAGGTACACTGATTTAGATAAGTTGGACATAATCTGATTAAATGATTGGAAAAAAACGTCTCGTAAGTTAAAAACAATTTAACCCTTAATATACCAAAGTCTCATATACGGCTTTTTTGGTCAACAATGAACGTTTTTCTCAGCTTTTATTTCATACATCAAAAAAATACGCTGCAAGCAATCCTTGCAACGTTTCTTTTTTCCTCAAGTATTCTTATATTTACATAGGCGTGAGATTAAATAAAGACAGACAGTAAAGTTGCCCCTACAAGCGTTGTCTACATCTTGCAGCCGACGACATTGTCTTTTCATGGGAAATCCAGGCGTGATGTTTAATGTGAATCGCCTGTCTGCAGAACGCAAAGTCGTATTTGCTCCAGTAAATGAATATTCTCGGCAATAAAACGCGTATGGTGTGGAGCAGGCGCGAGTAATCATTAATAGGGGTTAATGTATTTTAGACCCTTTATTGATATCGGTCCGCATAGCGCAGTCGGTAGAATAATCTGACTAACATACATTGGCCTGAAACTTCAAGACCTACATGTGACCATGGTGCCATGGAAGTCGTTCGACTGAAGACATGTAATTTGCATATCAATCCACCAATGTACTACAGTTTTTGATGCATGGCGTTAATACCATCGTATGATGCTTATTCTTTTCTTATACGCCTTTCTCCAATAGATACATGTAAAGCTTTTTTTAAAAGACCGTCATGATTTTGTTCGCCCAAATTCCTTCTAACTCGTGGACAGAGCATGGACTGATGTATTAAGTTCCATGCCAAACTCTTTGCCTACTGGGAAAAGGCCATGCTCTTTTGTCGTTCGCTGATTTTTTAAATCAACTTTAAAAAAAAAAATCAGCGTGTCGAACAGTTTGGATCCAGATAAGGCCTTTGGTCGGGCCTGATCTTGGTCCAAACTGTTTGAGAAGGTTATCAGCGAATGACACCATGTGCGGATCGAGAGGGGGGGGGCACAGGAGGTTTGTACCCCCCCCCCCCTCCGAAAAATCACAAAAATATAGATTTGTAATACTTGTCCGGATCCCCTGAAAAATCACAAAGCTATCAAGCCATCATTCAATGTTGGGCCACCATCGGCCCGCCAGTGAAACGCCATTTAAATGACGTTTCGCTGCCGGACCGATGATAGCCTATTTATAGCGGTATTTGGATCCTATATCCCCTCATCAACTAAAAAAAAATATCAAACTTGAACACCCTCTGACGAAACTTTCTGGATCCGCGTACGGAAACTAGTTGGCAGAGGGCCCGGTTAGGCTAAGCAATGCACAATGAAAAGTGCTAAATACACTCAAATCGAATTTAGAAACGTCAAAGAAAAGCTCGACTTTGCTTATACATATATCAAATATTGTTGAAACAAGACAAAAATAGCATAGTTGAAACAATTAAATGACCAGCAAGCATGCAGTGCAAACTCAACGTCTGATCAACGTCAACCTACGCCGGTTTGGTTTAACACAGACAGTGCCCTTGGGAAACATTATTATCAAAGTTTCTCCATGTATTGTTTAAAAATCAAAAGGTGAACATACCCATGTTAAAAGTCCGGTCTGAAATGGCAATGACACCAATTTTGACATAAATTTTACTTTATTATCAATATTAAGTCAACACTGTATACGATATGCTACGCTGCTTAGAAGACAATCAAATTGCCGCGGGCGAACATTACAGGTATATATGATTCAGGCCCTGATTAAGCCACTTAAAATTTGGGCGCTGTGTTAGCGTTGAAAATGGCTTCGCTGCGCTGCCACTCAAACTGAAAAAAAAACAACAATCTGCTTAAACCATATAAGCCTAGCGTCCTTGTAGTGGGGCATCGGCAAACAGTGCAAATCCAGATCAGACGCCGCAAAACGCGGCATCTGATCAGGTTCTCCACTGTTTGCTTATAGAAGTTTCTTGTAAATTTTTAATAAAAATGAAAAAAGTCAATAAGCAATGCTTATTAGATACCCCCCGCACAGTAAGAGTCAGTGAAAAAAACTTGGCAAGTTATAGTTCGAACAAGAAGACTTTAGTTTTGATAAGAAGATTTCAGAAGAATCTGTGCAAACAAAAATTATTAACTCCTTCATGCATATGTTCAATGTGTCTACATTGTATCCGCAAAGTATCAAATTGCTCCATCAAAAGCTGTAGTAGGAGTTGATCGGCCCATAAAGGCACTATCCATGCATATACAAAAGCCATATAAGGGAATAATTGTCTAAGTTTAACAAAACTTATAAACTCCTTCATGCATATGTTCATTGTGTCTACATTGTATTGACAAAGTATCAAATTGCTTCATCAAAAGCTGTGGTAGGAGTTGATCGGCCCATAAAGGCACTATCAATGCATATACAAAAGCCTAATAAGGGAAAAATTGTCTAAGTTCTCACAGCTGTCATTTCATCAAAAATTATTTTTTCTGCACAAAACTCCTTCATGCATATGTTCAATGTGTTTAAATTGTATAGGCAAAGTCTCAAATTTTTCCATCAAAAGCTGTGGTAGGAGTTGATCGGCCCACAAAGGCACCATCTATGCATATACAAAAGCCTTATTAGGGAGAATTGTCTAAGTTCCCACAGCTATCATTTTGTCAAAAAATATTTTTCTAAACCAAACTCCTTCATGCATATGTTAAATGTGTCTACATTGTATAGGCAAAGTATCAAATTGCTCCATAAAAAGCTGTGGTAGGAGTTGATCGGCCCATAAAGGCACCGTCTATGCATATACAAACACCTTATTAGGGAAAAATTGTCTAAGTTCTCACAGCTGTCATTTTGTTAAAAATTATTTTTTTTTGAAGTAAACTCCTTCATGCATATGTTCAATGTGTCTACATTGTATAGGAAAAGTATCAAATTGTTCCATCAAAAGCTGTGGTAGGAGTTGATTGGCCCGTATATGGCCTATAATAGCATAAGCACAAAGCACTATATTAAAAGCCATTTAGAACTACAAAGGGAAATAACTCTAATAGAATTGGCCCCTAGCCCTTACTTTTTGTCTAAAGTATTTGTCTTGCATATATGAACATGTTTGCAAGGTTTGATGAAAATTCAGCAATGACTCTTCGAGTTATTAAGGAAACAAAGCGTTACGGACGGATGCACGGACGGACGGACGCACGGACGGACGGACGGACGGACGGACAACGTGAAAACAGTATACCCCCTACAAACAAAGTTTGCGGGGGGTATAATGAAAAATCCACCCAAAAACCCTAAAATTGGGAATGGACTCATCCAATTGATAAGGATAGGAAAAATACATTCGGCATGAATGGGTTAAAATATGGGCCAGAGGTCTTGGTACTTATCTCATTGAGTGTAAGGTCATTTTTCTACATGCATGCACATGCGCGAATCTTGACCTTTGAATGACAATTTTATCCGTCTTTGAGATGATTTAAACATGCTACTGGCTTAACTTCAGATCCTATCATAATAATATTGTATTGATGTACGTATCGATGTACTTTATCTTAAAAATATTGTTTAAACCCAATTTTAACCTGAGCAAGCATTCATCTTCATCCCTTCTTTGTGTATACATGTATAAGCAGTGAAGACTCTAGCGCGGGTGTGCGGTTTGTGCAGGCTCGTCTGAGTATGACGTTGCTCGTATAATTGGTGATATTTTTTATGACGTAACTTTGGGGACACATTATGTAATTCAGAATAATATTGTATTTTATTTTAGTAACTGTTTTGTGCAGTAGATATAGTTTTTATCAAGTGCAGATGCACTCTCTGGAAAGAATAACTTGTATACGAGAAAGTACATCAAAAGCAAGATTTTTATTTTACATTTCCGGAATCTATTGAAAAGAATATCATTTTCATGCTTTTGAAACCAAGAATAAGGTTCTAGACATGAACTTTGAAAAATACGGTTTTTGGAAAAAATAATTTTGAGAAAGAATTGCTTTTAGTTTTCAAGCAGAATATCAGATATTGAAATTTTCAAATGCGCACTTTGGCACAGCATATTTGGTATCATTTTATAGGTATCGCTGAGACGATTACAAAAATGTTTATATCTTTTTAAATTTGTGTTTGTGAAAAAAATTATTATGGAAAATAGAAAACGGAATTATGAAAATTGTAAAATTGTCAGGTTGTTATGGCCTCGTTTCAGGCGCTCAAGTTAAGCTCACAATCAAATTGAGTTATGTGTCACATTGTTAATTCCTGAGATAATCTCTTTCGGGGATGTGTTAAGTCCCTGTTGGTATTTCTATGAACAAAGGGCCGAACACTTACCAATAGAGGAGTTTCCCATTATCGGATTTTACCTATATCACGTGACATCGGCTGGCCAGTCCAGCAATTGGACTACTTCCGGTATAAAGCAACATATACTGACTGTTGATCTTCTATATATTGGTTAAAATTTTATTTTAAAAGAAATAAGAAAACGGCAATTATTAATTGAAGAGTCTGACAAGACTGCGTGACACTTGGGTCATTTATTGTTACATCTGTACACTGTCCACCGAGTGATAGGATACATTTTATTTTGAGCTGGCCCAAATTGCATCCGGCTCTTCAATGAGTGCCCGGGTGGGGGAGGGGGGGGGGGGGGGGCGGGGGGCTTTGAAAACAATGAAACCTTGCACACGTGTCTTTAGAAATTCGGCACGCGTGACAAGTCGCTTTCTTTGAAGTTGATAAGAAGCCCAGCTAGACGTCTACTTATCACATATATGTAAGAGCCTCTTAAACGCCCACACAAACTTATCCAGCAGGGCTTGAGGCTGAGTCGTCATCTACATCCATAGTGTGTGTGTGTGTGTGTGTGTGTGTGTGTGTGTGTGTGTGTGTGTGTGTGTGTGTGTGTGTGTGTGTGTGCAGGGTAGTTCTACTAGAAAGACCCTGGTGTGTGCGAGCAGCGAAAACTCTCGCGAGTCTGTGCGCTCTCTAGAGCTGCTTTAATCTGCGCCGATTTTTATAATAGTTCGAAATAAAAGTATATTTTACACTTATTGCATGTATAGTATAAAAAAAGATATGGAAAACTTATGAAAATATAAATTTATCTTTTTTCGAGAATAAGAAATCTTAAGTTCTTAATCGCAAGACTACATCGGAATGGAATTTTGGTGCGTACTATTAGTGGCCAAAATACCTATTGCTGTTTCTTCGAAACATTGAGATGAAATTAGACTTATAAAAATTCTACCCGAAAAATATTCAAGTAACTTAATAATTAAGATCTGTAAATTTTCCCAAATGACTTACAACGCGAAGCTATGAAAACGCATACGGTAGAAACACTTTTTAAAGGTTTCTATTAACGTTTGGCGTTCATACGTTTACATTTACCAAGAGATATATGAGTAACCCGACATTCAGTTTTGGGCGCATATGCAGTCCCAAATTTCAAAACCTATGCCCTTTCGTAACTGGTTATCTACAAATAGGGACCCATTTAAATTTTCACTCTTTTCAACTCGAAGTGCTCGGGTTTCAGACATTTCAAAGTGAGCTTTCAGTAGTTTGAGCTAAAAGGAGTTTGGTTGCAAATAAAGTTGAATAAAAAAGTTATTATTCTCCTCTTATCTTACACTCGGTCCGATTCTTACAAAAAATATGTGTTTGAATACACACAAAACAAGCTTTTCGTTGAGACGGTTCTTTTGAGTACCCACGAAACATTGACTATTAAGAAATATACCATATTCGGAATCAAATGTTTCATATATTCTTATCGACATATGGGGATGCTTCGATGTACCAGGGTTCGAGCTGTCGAAGTTTTACTCTATTGCTACAACTTCTAAAAAGTAAGAATAGCGTGTTAGCTTCTAGCGCGAACATGTCCAAATTATTACTTTTACTCAGATGATTTTTGGCTAAAATGAGACGTTTGTGAAACAGGCAGACAGTTCCCTATTATTTCCGTTGCTGATGAAGGCCTTTGGAGAGATGTGTTTCCCCGCGGGTCTACACTCCCTTTTTTGAAAAGTTCGCATATATGGCGATATAAAGACATCCTTTCTCGGAAAAGTTCGCATAAAGACACATCGATTTCTGTGATATTTTGGACAGTCATTCTTGTTGGGAAAGTTAATAAAAAGTGTAGACCCGCAGGGAGACACATAATCTCATCAGGGCCTTCGTCGGCAACAGCGGAAAAAATTGTGGAAAACGCGTACTACTTGAATAAAAGTCTGCAAGGCTTCGTTCAGCGTAAATTAGATAAATTTGAAATAAAATTAACTCTTTTTGTCATCATATGTAATTAGGTTAAAGATAATTGCCATTTTCCTTTTGTTTGTGTTTTAACCGTAATGAATATAAGTGAAATGCATGCAAAATTAGTAGTAAGTTATAACAGCTTTATATACCGGAAGTAGTCCAATTGTTGGACTGATCAGCCGATATCACGTGATACAGGTAAAATCATATAATGGGAAAGGGGTCTATTACCTGTTCAAACACACCAGAGATCAATCAGGACGACGTCACCACGCGCAGTAGAAAGCAGGACTCGATCAGCGCGGGTTTTATGTTTGTCATGTGACTGAGACATGTGGACCTGATTGGTTTAACTGGTCATGTGATCAGGCAAAGGGCCTCAATGTTGGTTTCTGTCCGCGGTCGGTTCCTCATTCGGGATTTGGACTGCATAGAATAAGACATAGAAACCAATTTTGAAGCTCTTTGTCAACTATTTTCAGGATAATCATGTAGAAGTCTCAAGACTCCACCGCTGGGACTGGGCTTTGTGCCCAGACCAAACCAACAAGCCCAGATGTAAATAGAATCCCCATTAATCTGCAAAAGTGTTACAAGACATGGACAACCAGAAGCAAAGCCCCCAATATGTGTCCGTTACAAAGAGGACATCAAAACTCCATCAGTCCCCCCCAATAATACTCGTATAAATTTACGTACGCCCACATGCCAGCCATTTCAATTTCAAAGATGGTTTCAAAAAGCGATAAAAAGCCTCGCATTTGATCTTTTTTCTTCAACTCGTATAATCAGGTCAATAATAGTTAAGTGTTCATGTAAACAAGCACAGTGTTAAACAGACCTCATATACATGTGTAATTCACGGCCAAATGTTTAAAGAGACATCACAACCCAAGTGCCTTGGCGTCACTTTCCGCGACAAGCTATCCTAGAACACCCACAACGGACAAAGTGAAAAAAAGAGCCAACCAGACCACATCGTTTCTACATAGAAACTTACCCACCTGCACTAAAGAAGTCAGGGCAAAATGCTACATATCCCTAGTACAGGAAAAATGATAACATACAGCTGCGATCAGCCAAAAAAGCAACCAGCCAAGATGAATGCTGGAAGTATTATTGATCAGAACCGAAATAAAATTATGCTTATGGTAACAACAGATCCATTGTAGCAACTAGAAACATATTTTCATCTTTAACGAAAAGAGTATGGCACTATATTTTGTAATGGTTTCAGTTAACGTTTCCGTTTATATTCGTGTTCACTGGATCAAGTCATGTACAGGTATAGGTGTGATACATTTTGTAAACGGATCAGCTCTCCTAAAATGTTGTGGCCCGATACGAGTATATTAAAGATTCCAAATCCGTGCGTTAACATCACGCGAGTGGCCTTGGTAATGTATGGTTTGTGCCCGTTAAGACATGTGATACCTGTATTAGTGAAAATGGGTCTGTCTGCTCTACATGTAACTTAATCTTTCACCCTCAGTGTATGTCAAAAAGTAACGAAGAAATGTGTCTCGCGTGTGCATCAAATGAAATGCAAATAGCTGAAACAAACGCTGCCATGAAAGCAAATACCCTGCATTCTCCATATGATAAATTGACCCAAAGTACTCAAAGAATAGCTCTATCTACTCAATCTTATCATAAAGAACAAGATACTTCACAAAATAATGCTCGTAGCAAAAAGGATGTTCTGATATCTCAAACAAACTCAAAGAAACAGAGAGAATTACGGTAAACTGAACTAAAACTGCGAAAATGGGAGGAAGAATTGAGAATAAGAGAGGCTAAATGTACTGAAACCTACCAAGGTGTGACTAAATTAGAGGAATATGTAAGAAAAGTCGAAGCACGTAATCAGGAATTACATGAGACCATTCGAAAATAGTAAATGAGTATGATCAGGAAATACCTCAATCACAAACTGCAGACAACCCCTTGGCACCGTGAGGAAGAGCCGCTCAACCATCACGAGACACCAGGAAGACAAATTAAGCAAAGCAATCAGCTCTCTCTTCCCCATCAAGATGATTGCAATACTAGAATGGACATAAAGTAACGTACAACAAAACATAGAACAATTACAGACTCCCACAATGGGAGTAACAATAAACAAAAAGTCAAAACAACAACAGAACCACCGCCTTAGAACAGACAGCAGCCTAAGCCACCGGGGGGGGGGGGGGGGCTTAAATGCGTATATAATCAACTCTAATGCTAATACAACAACTGAAAACTTACCTCATGAACAGAATGTAACAAATAGACCAGATCCGTTATACGATAGTAATAAACTCATTCTAGGTGTACAAAACCAAGTGACTAATTTCATTATGAGAAAGGTGGCCAAACAGTTGCTACAGCTGGAACAGATGGACGAAATAGTACAAACCGAGGTGGAAAAGACAGATTACAGAGATAGAAGTGTATATTCACAAAACAGAGAAATGACACAGCAACAAGGGCATACTGAGGCAACAGTGGCACATGAAAAGATGACTGCTGATCCATAGCAGCAAGCTGCCAGCTGTGCAAGATTCCAGTCAGGCCAGTCTGTAAATCCTAATCTGAATACACATGTCCTACCGCCGCACATGATAAAGACTATACCTCCACCATTTTACCAAGGTCAGCCACTGTTTGCCAGCGGCACTCCACCAGCAATCCTTTGAGGAGCCAAACAATCAACCAACCACCAGCTATACCACCTAGAATCGGATTGAACTCTGATATTAATATGGCTTCAGTGAATCTTTCTGGTGAGAGACCATCTCTTTTTGCGTCAAAC
Source organism: Loripinus fragilis (assembly GCA_964019695.1). NCBI lineage: Eukaryota > Metazoa > Mollusca > Bivalvia > Lucinida > Lucinidae > Loripinus > Loripinus fragilis. The sequence continues at coordinate 16,226,472 of OZ026524.1, forward strand.
GATGTCTCAAAAACAACGAATGTAGTACAAGAAAGAAGTGCAAGATTGAGAATTCTGACATTCAACTGTAAAAACATTGCCACATCCAAAATAGCCCTACAAGAATTTTATGAAAAAGTCGGTGCAGATATTTACTTTTACATGAATATTGGTTGTTTGACTGTTACCTACACAGACTCAATGAAATCTCACAGTATATTGGAACAGGCAAAGCTGTTGATACTAACGATCCCATCTTACCTGTACAAATGCCCCGTGGCTATGGAGGGGTAGCAGTTTTGTGGAAAAATGATATTTATCATCTATAGTGCGACCAGGTAACGGACGTTGGGCGTGTCTGACAGAACCCTGCCATTCACCGCCAATTTAGACTGGTCTACAGTAAAGTGGGTAAAAGAGCATAGGTACGCTTTAACCCTTAACGCCAGCAAAATATAATCCAAAAATTCCGTCTGCATTTGTCGTCTGCTGCAATTTTTTGCTAACATTATTTAACAAAGCCAAGTATAGAGACAAGACAAACAGTGTGGACCCAGATCAGACTGCTCGTATAGGAGCAGTCTGATCTGAGTCTACACTGTTTGTTGGAAAGGCTTCTAAAACATTTCAGCAGACGACAAAAGCAGCTGAATTTTGTTGTGATTGGCGCTTTACAGTCTAGAATATAATGCCGAATACCTCAAATAGGTAGAAATTCTGGTTGTCTCTTTTTCTGAGTATCAACTTGTCACCTTGAAATTGGTTCCTGCTGTAAATTTAGTTTAGTCCACAGAGAAAAAAATCAGTGCTGGTCAAATCAGTTTATAATTCTTTGTAAGAAGGACACTAGGAAAAAGTAGGAATGTATGCAATGATCAGTTGCATGAAAAAATATGTTCTATTTCTTCTAATAACAATTGCTTTGTATGCACCACTTTTCTGATCCAGATATATCTACAATAAAACAAACAAATAAATAAAATTGCATCAACGTTTAAGACAAATGTGCTTTCAAATGGTCAGTATATACAATCTTGAAGATGCTGGGAGAAAATTGAAACCTTATCATCTAATCTGCTTTCAATTGTAGTAGCAAGAATGTGTTCAACGATCGACTCCGGGGAAAAGGGGTACAAGCTGCTTGAACAAATTTTGTTCAATTTTCTGGTATTATTTCCTACACTGTTTAAGAGTTAATCGTGCAAAACAACTGAACCGCAGACGACATATACGGTTAGTATGCCCGGTAAACGTTCGCAGAAAACTTAAGTCTTAATTGTTTACAGACACATTGGTTATATACTATTGCTCACTGGTCAGGGCCTCCTAGATCCTATGTAGATTTTAGTCAAGATCAGCAAGGCAGATTGGTCTATGTTAGAACGGCTGTTGCTGCTACATGTATAAATATATAGAGTCAGGTTACACAGCGTAATGAAGATCTGATTGCATGTAGCGTGCTTTTATCTGTAATTTCCTTTGGTATTGTATTTACTATAAAGCCATGTCTCAAGTAACCATCTAAAACGCAAAGCTGCATACACTGGTACGGAGGTCGAAATGTTTTATACATGATATACGGATATAAACGGCATACATGTAATATACGTTTAGTGATTACACATTATTGAACAAACCCAACAAACAGGCTGGCATGAATGACTCCTTTAAAAACTGTAGTTATTAAGGACATATGCTACTAAATACTTCCCATGTAGATATATTTTCAATACTTTGCATACAGTTTGTTTTATGCATGGGCTATCCGTTTATGAAATAAAAAGGATACGTCACCGCGCTTATTTTATCAGAATCTCATATTGAAGTTTACAGTTTTTGACCAATTTTCTAAAAATATAAAAAAAATAACACTAGTCCTAAATATCAAGCTAAAACGGTTGTTATCTTCATCCAGCTTCTTTCTTTTAACTTAAAGTATTGCCCATGACCTCAAACATTTTAGAAAATGTGCAAGTTTATTTGTTATCCCATGATGTGACAAGATACTGCAATATATATTTGGGCAATTTATCGAAAATTGGGAATTCGTTTTTAGAATAAATCATGTATTAAAAAATCTGATGTTGAAAATCTTAAAAAAATATTTTTAATTCATGGAGTATTATAATACCTTTCAGAAAAAAGAATAAAAATCTGGGGTCATCGAACTAATTCTCTTTCAAGGGGGCCAAATTTAACCCCACCCCCTTAGGTTTCATGCGTAATTCAATCTAAAAAGTTCAGGAATGACCACTTTGGTCGTTTTGATGATGTCATTTTACTAGTACGAAAATGAAGCAATTTAGCATTAAAATGTTAAAAGGAAAGCAAAATAAAACACACACTGAAAATATTTGCGTACCCAAGAATCGATCCTGGTCCTCTGGCCCCATAGTCAGACACGCTAACCACTAGGCCACGAGGTCAGGTTATTTAGAGCCGCGCACGACCTTTCCGATATTCTTATGTCATATCGGTGTTCCGACCAAATAGTATAGACTCGGCCACTATCGAATTCGTAACCAGGGTAATTGTGTACATCGTTTGATTTCGACTGAGCTACATTTATCTGTCCTTAGTACAAGTACAAGTACAAAACTTTATTCAGAAAACATTCTCAGGCTACACGCAGGTAGCATATGAGAAAAAGGAAGAACAGTAAGGTAATACATGGTGACATATTCATAATAACATGTATCTGTGTCCTGGTAATTTGGTTTGATCCAACAGTGGAATGTCATGTCGGGGCGCTCCGGTGGATGCGATCCGATATGGCATTTCAGTTTGAATACCTAGAAATCAGAGTGTAGATAGGTTGTTCAAACTCTGTACGGGGTGGAGTGTACAGTTTTGAAAAGTATTGTTGTTATTATTTTTTTATATTAAAGCAGGACTTTAGTTGAGAGTGCGTAATGAAAAGTTATTTTTCCTACCTCTCAACCAAAACATATGTTGTGGGTACTCAAAAGAACCGTCTCCTTAGTGCTGAGACGATCAGTTCTGATAAGATGACAAAAGATATTTCGGAGACACTTTTATTACTTCATTTTGTCAACAAAATGTCGGAACACCGATATGACATAAGAATATCGGAAAGCTGTGCTGATCCGAATCCGTTAATGGTCGAAAGACAGGACCCAGACAACTTTACCCGTTTCCAGACGCGGGAAAGGTGCGCATTGGAAATAGCCGCATATGTCTTTAATTGGCATTTGGGTCACTGTCTAGTCGCGCCCACAACTGGTTCATATCTCCGTAAGCTTTAAATGAGACTGAGACATCGCATAACACGTGGCGATACAGTGACCAAATAGCTGTATAATACCTGTAGAGTCAACAAGTGGTAGAGTGCTTGACTTGAGATAAAGGGGCCGTTTGTTTGAGTCTCTCTGGAGGCACCATATTGTTTCTTTATGCAAGACAGGTTTTACTCTATTCAGTACTGGTTCAACCCAGGAAACGTCCAACATGGCTGAAAATTTCTTAACTGGCATGGGCGGATCCAGGGGGGGGGAGACGACAGGTGGTACGGACCACCCCTGAAAGATCACAAAAAATGGTTTTCTTAGCAAAACTGGTCCGGATCCCCTGAAAAATCGCAAAACTACTAGGCCAGAATTCAATGTTAGGCCATCATGGCGTTTCGCTGGTGGGCCAATGATGACCCGCTTTTAGTGGTATTTTGATCGTCTTTCCTCTCATCAACTAAAAAAGGCGTTGTCAAAGTTAGCCCCCCTCTGATAAAAGTTTCTGGATCTGCGCATGACTGGGATGTAAAGTATCAACTCAAATAATCGAGATCCACAGTTGCTCAGTGCTAGTGTGTAAGACCTGTGATTAAAGAAACGCTATTTTGAGAAGGTTCAATGAAAGCACTTTGAAATGTCCTAAAGCCCCAGTTACACATTCCCGATTCTGGCTACGACTCATCACGATTCGTCCCGATGAGACCTATATTGTAAAATCGGGATGCATCGGGATGGTCAAAACAGAAAATTCAGAAATCCCTACGATGTCTCACGACGTTCCTACGGTATCTCTACGACTCCTCTACGATTCATGACGGTGCTACTACGATGCTACTACGATGCTACTACGATGCTTCTACGGCAGTCACGACATAACCGTAGGACAGTCGTACTGCATTCTTGGTGAATCGGGATGAATCTGGATGAGTCGGGGGTGAATCGTGTTGTCAGATGATACCCCGATTAACCCCGAATGCCCAAGAATGACGACGAATACTACCACGATGCCACTAGGAATGACCCCGTTCCCCCTACGGTAGAGCTACGACTTAGGCCACGCCCACAATCCAACACGATTCACCCTGACGAGTTTAAACGGTTTAAACTCGTCGTAGCGTTGTCCTCGAGATTCCCGAATCACCAAGATTCTTCAAGAATCACCACAGTACTACTACGATTCACGCCGGTGCATCACGATGGCGCAACGGCGCTACTAAGAATCATGCCGATGCATCCCGATTTGACAAATCGGGGTGAGTCGTAGCTCTGCCGTGGGCCAAAATCGTGACAGTGTAACTGGGGCTTAAAGCCCCAGTTACACAGTCACGATTCCGGCCACGAATCACCACGATTCATCCCGATGTGAGCCAGATTGTAAAATCCAGGTCCATCGGGGAGCGTCGGGATGGAAAAAAAAAACAGAAAATCCAGCATCAATATGGTGTCTCACGATGCTCCTACGGTGTCTGCACGATTCATCTACGGATCCTCAACGACTCATGACGGCAGCGCTACGATTCACCACGGTGGAGCTACGAATGCTCACGATGCCTCCACGATTCGATAGGACGCTAGTACGATTCAAACCGGTAGCGCTACGGTAGCATCACGACCTCCCACGAATCTGCACGATTTAGTGGTTGTCATGCGACCGTCCAAGGGGGGGGGGGGGGTACTCTCATTTTTTCTTCATACGTAGGCTCTGGCTCAGCATATACCGTTCACCCCCAACCCCCCCACCCCCCCCCCAAAAAAAAAAACAGGAATTTCAAGAACCCCCAAAAATATTTGAAATTTTAGCAACCCCCAAAATACTCCCCATTCTGTACCTTGGTCTTTAAAAAAGACCCAAAATGCATAGAAATGACCCCTAAATATAGTCTAATTTTGTGATGACCCCCCAAAAATATCCACAAAATCTTCATACCCAAAAATATTCATTTTTCTGAAAACCCGAAAAAAAAACTGAAATTCAAATTTTGAACCCCAAAAAAAGTTACCTGCGCCTACGTATGTATGACAATATCAGAGTACCACCCCCGGGCGACAGTTTGCAAAACTATGAAACCTCATATCATTATTTCTTCAATCTTTGACGAAGTCAGTCACGCCATTAAAAACAAAAGCTGCGGTAAAATCACAACAGTCACCGGACCCACGGGCTAGGCTCAGTCCTGTCCCTATTCCAGTGTCATGTCCAGTCTAATCAGATGACGTTAAGTTCAAGCTGCAAATTAGCAATTTGAAGTCTCTGGACATAATCCATGATGCTCTTCACTAAAATTCACTTTGAAAATGATTTTCAGCAATGATACCTCTGTTTTTATACCAGAATATTGTGTCAGTGATAACCTGATTCGCCACGAACGCCCACGAACGCCAAAGAATGACCACGAATGACCACGAATACTACCACGATACCACTAGGAATGATCCCTTACCCACTACGGTAGAGCTACGACTTAGGCCACGCCCACAATCCAACAAGATTCACACCGACGAGTTTAAACAGTTTAAACTCGTCGTAGCCTTGTCGTGGAGGTTCCCGCATCACCAGGATTCTTCAAGAATCACCACGGTACTACTAGGACTCGCGCCGATGTCTCTACGGTGCTACTACGACTCATGCCGATGAATTACGACTTGATAAATCGGGGGAGTCATAGCTCTGCCGTCGTGAATGTGTAACTGGGGCTTAAGCATTACACTTTATTCTCTGCAAAGTACTAGTTCAACCCAGGTGCCCAGGAAACTGCGTCATGGCTGCAAAACTGTTGGCAGCGACGCAAAACATCATTATACAAACAAACAAAATCAGTTCAAAGTAACAAAAGAGACACTTTTTCTCTAATTTTTGCTGCAGTTGTGTGCGTCTACTGGTACAAAGGTTTACCTATAGTATGCTATATGAAAATATTCGCGTTAAAATGTTGTCGATGAAAATAGTCTTCCAAATTCTGTTTGTTTGGCAAGAAAATGATTTGGTGTTTAGCTTTGAATTCGAAAAAAATAGCATTAAAAACAACAGCATAAAAATAACCCCCTGCTTCCCCCCACACACTCACACACACATTAAAATTCAGCATGCTAAGGTTTCAATAAATGGATCACAGGGGAAGGGTACACATATCTTTTATAAAACAATAAAACTTGTGTCATTGTAGATTTCATTGTCGAAGATTGGTGTTTTGGTTGTATAGTTTAAGATACACGTACGTGTTTAAGATACATGTATGTTCATATTTCAACCAAGGTATCTGGGCTGATCAGATTCATCTTCAATAATTCGAAACGCTTATTTTCCACGATACGGCAACTATAAGACTACAGGTATATACTTTTGGTGTGGAGAGTTTCACAGATGGGTGAATACGCGAACAATGCAACCTGACTAAAGTACCGCCGCATTAATAAGAAACGCAAAAAAATCGACTTAAAGTGCATCTTTTCACATTATTTTCTCTTGATATTTTCAATATGCGGGTAGAAAAAGCTGCAGTATTTTTTAACAAAATTTTCAACTTGATGTATTTGCTGTTTTTTCTGTAATTAGATGGAATTTTGGCATATTTTTGGTTCTTTTCAACGGGGGAGTATTACTGTTGGTAGAATGGACATAAACTGACCCAGTTTATTAATAATATGCAACGGTTGACTAAATCATTCGATGGCGTTTCAGGTCAGTGATCGCCGTGTAGGTATACTGAACAAAAGTGAAAATGCTTAATCTGAATTGTTTGTCATTTATATGCAATTTGATTCAAGCCAATTAAAGCAACTGAAAGTGTATCTGAATGTTCAAAGACTGGGTTGTGCATAAAGTAAAAGGGTTATGAATGTTGTCACGAGGAAACACATGAAATTCATTTAAATGTGACAGGGGTCCAATTTTTCAAGTTACAAAGAGGTACGTGCATTAAGAGGATATTTTGACCCCCTTTGAGGCCAAAACATGAAATTCGCTTTCACAAAATTTTCTTATTAGTTTATTAGAACAATGGGCCAAGTGTTAAAGTCTGATATTAGTTTGACTTTTACCGTTGATAGAAATTGACCATTTTGGAGCAAATTTGAGACGTTTGACAGAGCAATTAAAAAAGAGCACAAGCAAATACCAAAAAGATATCTTAACATATGATGAGAACTATCATGGCACACAAGATATTAAAAGGAATTTTTGGTATTTAGCTGTGCTGATATCTAATTCTTAAAAGTCGGTCTCTAAAAGCCTTAAATTTGGTCTAAAATGACAATTTCTCTATTTTATGCCTATGTTTTGGCATTTTTTGTTACCATAGCAATGGTAAAATTTAAATAAATGCCGAAATTCTACCTTTCAGTCATTCTTCTAATAAACCAATCAAAATATATTCGTGAAAAGTTATTTTCAGTTTTGTGCTCGGAATAAGGGCCAAATTATCCCCTTAATGCACGTATTCCTTTGAACAGAAACCTCACACAGTTTAGACCTTCAGAAATCCACTGCCAACCAGATCCAACTGAACGAAATGGTAGTCCTAGACATTAACAACCAGAAATGTGTTTTGATCGTTTAGAAAAGCAACCTTAGAAAGCGGGGTTGTCATCAAGTTGGCCAAGCTTGAAATTTCATCACTGAAATCTCCATAGGAAGATCAATGTGTTGTTGCATCTTAGTCTGAGCACATTTCTGGGAACAATGTGCTGATAGGTCTACCTGATTTAGCAAAAGAAAGAAAGTAATCGAAAATCGTGATAAATAGAAGATTACCAAATATTTAATATTCCCTATTTGTTTTTTGTCCAAGGGAGACGTTTTACTTTTTTTACAAAATTTGATAAATTTTTAATTGATTTCTGAGCTTGTTTCAAGTGAAAAGACAGTTTTCATGTGTATTAATGCAACATAAGTATGACGATTTCTGATAAGCATAACAATCTTTTTTGTGCATGCACAATTGCAAAATTCAGTGAATACAGCTATACACACAAAAAAGGACCATAGCTCAGACATCAAAAGAGAAAAATTGGTGTAGTTTTGACGAATCGCTTGCTGGATGTCTGGAAAACATTATTAATCTTTAGTAAATACTTTTCGTCCAATACTTTCTCACAAAATATAAAATATTGTAGTGTAGCGTTATCGCTTTGTTCAGTATAGTATAAAGTCTATTGTACATATAAAGAACTGCTGCATAAATTTGAATCGCGAATAAATGACTTTAGATGTCACATTGAGCATTCAACATTCAATAATCGTGAATAATTTCAAGCAGTATTTGGACAAAAGATATTGCCTCGTATTACGGCTAATTTTTGCTCTTATAATTCTGATGGTAGAATATGGGCATTTTATTCCACTTATTTGACACTCGACAGGGGGGGATTATCCTGGGATAGGCCTAGTTTATTTTGTGAGAAAACTATTATTTTTTCTGCTAAAGTGGACTTTATTTTTAGCTGGCCCCATATATAAGCTATTCAAATTTCATGTCGATTATCCTCTAATATAGATATTAAGGATTCTGGGCCCATCAAATTTTGCAAAGGGCTAATAGAAATTTCAAAAGGCCCATTAAAATTATGTAATTTGAATGGGATATGGACCATTGGCCTATTTTAAGTTGTTTTAAAAAAACTTTCCATAATAGCCACATCACGCTGTTTCAGTAGAAAATGTCTTTACAAATATAGCTAACAGAATTTTACCTGGATCAAACTGATCGTATTGGATCAGTTGGATCTGTATCTACGCTGATTGAGTCGATACTTTCAACTGAATGGCAGTGCTAAAAAAAACTGGCATGTACAAAGCAATCACGATTTTAAAATGTGTGATGTTTTTTGACACTTACCTGTAGAAAATTAAGTACAGATATATAGGTCGTCACATGGCTGTTACACCGTCTAAATTCCCCCGCTTTTCAGAAAGCCTAAAAATGTCGAAATTCCCAAGGGATTAGGAATCAGGGCAGTGGTAGTAGATTCTTCAAACAATTTTCTTCTGACACTGCAGGATATTCTAAATCCAGTTTTGAGCTTAATGTTCGGAAAAATGCAAGTAATAAAATAATATTCCAGATTTTCGCGTTTCTTATTATTGCGGTAGGACTATAGCCGATTTCCAAATGTATTTGTTCAGGGGTTGAACTTAGCTAAGAACCGCCTAACGTCTCTTATCTGGACAGAGTATAGTGAACGTGTTCTCTCACGGTGGCAATCGAATCCAATGTGTCGAATTGAGTGGAAAGGGTAGATTGTTAATGATCTCTGTCTATATGCCATGTAAGGGACTAACAGACAATATTGAGGATTTTAGGGACTGTGTAGACAATTTACATGAAATTGTTACCAAATACAAGAGAACACATAGAATTATTATTGGCGGTGACATCAATGAAGAGCTGAAGTCTGCTACTAAGGACATAGAAGCCAGTACTTCATGGATTTTATCGTGAAAAATGATCTTGAACTAAATACGACCGCAGCTACAGATATTAATCCAGCAGGAAGCGAAATCTCAACCTTAGACTATTTCATAATGGATAAGAGAATCTCTAAAGATACCTATGCAGTGGTAAGATTGGAGAATGTTGTTGCAAATGTATCAGATCATCTACCGGTGAAATGTGACTTAGACTTAAGGTGCCAAAAATTAAACCTACTGAAACTAGAAACCTTCAACATACATCTAAAGTAAAAGGGCAGAAAGTGGACAAACAAATGTACTCCAAGCAAGTTAAAGAGCAAATATCAATGATAAAAAGTGAAAAAAACTTTACAAATGACATACAAGCAACAGTGCAGCAATTAAATAACATTGTGATAAAAAGTGAAATTAAAGCAGCTCCTGAGAAAAAGATAAGACGCCATCGTAAAGCAAAATTGGCTGTTTATACTCCTATAATTAAAAACGCAATGCAGAATAACAAGAAGTCATTCAGGGAATGAAAAGATGGAGGGCGACCCAAAGAGAGCTCACATACCTTGTTAGTAAATAAAAAAGTGACGACAAAGCTACTCAGAAGAGCCTGTCGAATAGAAAATGCCCAGAATTACCATAAACAAAAACAAGAAATAATAGATGCCAAATCGTCTGATACCGCATTGTTTCATAAACTGATAAAGAAACATAGAGGACAATTAGGTGCATGTGTTAATGAACTGCACGTTGGACATAGTGTGTATAAAACCGAAAATGAAATACTAGAAGGGTGGCATAAACATTGTGGACAATTAGCTGAAAACTCGACAAACCCACTTTTTGATGATCAATATTCTGCTCAGGTCAATATCGAAGTTTTAGATATAATTGACATATGCAAAAAAGATACTACAGAAGTGCAGCCTGTTACCGAGAAAGAAGTCATGGACGCGCTGAAATCTCTTAATACAGGAAAGTCGGCAGATATATTTGGTGTTACAGCAGAGCACTTCATACATGCCTCTGAAGCATTGGTGGCAGTCCATGCAAGAGTTATGAATGACATATTTGTTAATGGAAATATACCTGATATGATGAAACAAGGCGTGCTTACTTCAGTATTCAAAAAAAGGGCTCCAGTACAGATTCCAGAAACTATCGAGGAATAACTGTAACTCCCAAAATCTCCAAATTACTTTAAAGTATCATCAAAAAGAGAATACAGCCATTTATTGACCAAACAAAAAACCCACTCCAAGGGGGCTTTACCAAAGGATCCTCCCCAATGACCTGTTCTCTGATCTTGTAAGAGTTTATACGTGAATCAAAGGACATGAAGAAGGATGTTTTTATTGCTTTCCTTGACGCGAAGTCTGCTTTTGACGTTGTGGATCATGCAAGCCTGATGCGACGACTATCCATATTGGAGTAGATGGTGCATTGTGGAATCTAATATACAGTCTCCATTCCAACGCCCAAACAGTTGTACGATGGATGGGACAGACATCCAAGAGTTTCTACATCCACCAAGGAGTCAGACAAGGGGGAATCCTCAGAACCGATATGTATAAGATTTACCTCAACCCATCTCTCAATAGAATGAGTGAGACCTGAGAAGGTGAAAAAATTGGAGAGATTGACTGTACTGCTCCAACTGCAGCTGATGATACAGCACCGGTAACAAATGAACCCTTATCTTTACAAACATTGGTTGGTACAAGTGATGACTTCAGTCGAATGGAACGCTATGTCCTACAACCAGAAAAGAGTGCTGTCATGGTTATAGCGGGAGGGAAAAAGTCAAGAAACACACAGCCTGATGTTAGCGGGTGGGCCATTTACGGGAAAGAGATGCCAGTTGTCACAGAAACCATGCATATGGGACTTCGTCGCTCCTCCACATCTGAGGATATAACTATCAACGAAAATATCAAAAAGTCAAGACGCAGTTTTTACAGTCTGATGTCAGCAGATCTTCAGGGTATGGATCCAGAAACATCAATACAACTCTACCAGACATATGTTATGCCTGTCCTACTCTACGGTTTAGAGGTAGTGCTGCCGAAGCAGAAATCTCTTGAGACATTAGAAAGAATCCATAAGAAGTTTATGAAGCATATACTTACACTCCCAGTAAATACTGCCGACGTAGCTATATATATCCTGTCTGGAACTATTCCAATTGAAGGATACCTACATAAAAGAGCACTATCATTATATGGTAATATATGCAGACTTGATCAAACATCAACGGAATGGCGTCTGGCAGAGAGACAACTATCAACTAAAACTGACAAGAGCAACAGCTGGTACATAGCTTTTAAAAAGATATTTGTGAAATATGGTTTATCCGACCCATTTGATATGCTATTCAAACCAATCGCCAAATTGACATGGAAACGTATTGTGAACCAACATGTAGACCAGTACATGTATTGGGAGGACAAGATCAAGTTTGAATCAACACTATACCCAAGCCTGCGGTTTCTGTCGACCTCTACTTACACATGTGGCAGAAGACACCCATTAATACGGCTTAAACTAAAACTGGTTACGGGGACATACATTCTCCAAGTGAATCGATCATTATTCAACCAGAACAGAATTGACCCTACCTGTCTCTTGTGTGGAAATAGTGACGAGAATATGGAGCATTTATTATTAGATATCAGAATGCAGATCTTGAAAGAAATCAGAGACATTTGCGATAACCTTCATCCAATCAGTGACAATAACATGTTTATGCAAATCATACTGGACACTCAGCCAATACTGAACTATACCAGACGGTCAGAAAATGAGGCTATGTTAGAATATCAGTGTAGAAGACTTTGTTTTTTGACTTCATTGTGAACGATACAAGAAACTGGGACTTATACCTAATCGTAAAAGAAGAAAGTTATAAGACTATCCACTGATTGACCCAGCTGGCTTGGCTTTAAGATGGTTTTAGAATTTTTATAGTCATATCAAGAGACTTTAAGCTTTTTAAATGTACATATGGTGCTGGATATATAAACTTTTTATAAACTGTTCATAAACTGTACAAAAAGGGTGACGGATACTACATCTTTTTAAATTATGATTCATACTACTCTGAGAAGAGGTGTTCCGATATCGGAAGAAATTATACAACAACAACAACAACAACATGGCCGTTAAAAGAGTGGGGCACGGATTGTATGCAATGATAAATAATGTATGGTTCAATGGCATGTTTGGTCGATTTAACAATCTAAATTTACGAAAAGTATGGCACTATATTAGTCGCCATTCCAAACAACAGGTGGTTGGAGGTTTTCGCTTATATTCGTAGTCCAGGATCAAGCCATATACAGGGTATAAGAAAGCTGCCCTAAAATGTTGTGGCCCGGAACGAATGTTTAAAAAGGTTCCATATCAGTGCATTAACAGCATGCGAATTGTGCCCGTTGAAACGTGATCGTTAAAAACGTAGGGCGCGGATTGTATGCAATAATCAAACAATGATAATGGGCGGTTAAATTCGGCATAGATATGTTAAGACACCTATATCTTATCATAAACTCGCAGTTTGCTTAAAAACTTCTTATCTGAATTGTGTAGATACGAACACGTGTGACTTTTCTCTTGTCTGCAAATACTTATTAATTCTTTGCATAGCAAAACAAATATGCATGTAGTTGTTTTCATGAAAATTGATTCGTTGATCTTATTGCTGTGCGTGCTTCTTGGAAATGTTCAAACGGTGGAACCAGCTAAGAACATAAGGTACAGTGGAGTCTGGACTGAACTTTGCAGTCGAAGCACTTTATATGCACTTGCCCCTGACCCCCATTCGGGAAAGTCCGCCACAATTCGAGAATCGAATCATGGCTCGGGTGTGTGTAAGGAGCATTACGCGTAGCACTATGTATCAAATGCTCCATTTTGTTAGCCAGAACTGGCGTATGAAAAATTAATTCTTCAGCTCTATTAAAATGGATTATTCTGATTATCCGAAAATTTAATCAGCAGAATAAATGAAGTTTATGTTTTATCAATAAAAATATATTTATTAACCGCTGCGATATTTATTTGAATTCTTCAAGTTTGAAGAAGGGTGGAATTTATAGAGAGTATACTTGTTTTCTGTAATACATTGTATTAGAACTAATACGGTATATAAGAACTCACTTGTTCGTCACGAGAAATTCATGGAATTTCCTTAGTTAAGCTAATCACGAGTCAAGAACCTCGTGATTTAGGTGCAATTATTGTTCAGCAAGGGTATAAATTATCGTTTATAATTTTGTATGGTCATTCGAGGCTAGACAGACCAAATGAGAAATTCTATTGGGTTTATGTGCGTTTCTGAGTTACGTCGACGGAGTTATTGAGCAGAAAGCCAGCAAGGAAATTAAATCTAAGGCAGCAGTCGCAGAGAATAAATGATAAGTATTTTTATAATATTTATACTTCAAAGGCAATGTCATTGGACTTGTGCTATTCGCATGTTAGAGCGTGATAGCTGAGCGGTCTACACACAGGTCATCTGTGTCACTTAGAATGGTAGTATTGGTCATCTGTGTCACTGAGAATGGTAGTATTGGTCATCTGTGTCACTGAGAATGGTAGTATTGGAAGGTGGCGAGTTCGAATCCATCTAGGTGCAAAATATTTCAGTATTCATTTGGACGAGATGACGTCCAGCCGCCATATTGTTTCTAATACAAGGTACAAAACAAAGCTTTTTATTGTCATGATTTAAAAATATTCTCTTACAACAGTAATACGTCATATCCCGCTCTGGATCATCGAGGCGCTTTAAGCTTTCGGTGAAAATACACAGGTAACTCTCCGTTATACCTATTAGTTAGTAATTTGGGTGAATTCATATCTTGCGATGTCTTTAAAACTAATCAAAATTTTGCGCTGAATATTTCAGTATCGATTAGAAATATGATTATCTTTTTATACAGAAAGTGTTGATAAAATAATCGGATATATTTACGGACATATTATTGATTAAAAGTTCAGGTTTTTGAACGCTTTTTAATAAGCGTCAGCGGAACTATTCAGCGTGAGTTTACATAAAGCCTATTATACCCAGATGACTTAACAATAGAATGGAATTATGTTGAAGAAAACAACCTTTTCTGAAAGTCCTAAATTTGGTTTACATGAGAAATTCTTAATTATGGTAATATGTAAGCTGAAAGTTGACATTTTTAATCGCTAAAGACCGAAGCTAGTACCTCCATCTTAAGGCTCTAGATGGCGCTTTAGATAACTGTTTGTGGTTTCTTTTGTCAGAAGAATTCCTTTTTCCAAAAGGATCAATCCAAGATAATGACGTTTTAAATTCTAGTATACATGTAAAGGGCACGATCGCTGAAAACAAATGTATTTTGGAGAAAACCTTGTGCTGGGGATCAATTTTAAATAAGTTGCAGACAGTTAATGGAACGCAGTTTTCTGTCGGAAATAGTCTTGAAGACTGGGGTTTGTTATAATTTATGGAATTAGTACGGGGACCTAGCAAGTCAACGCTACAGTGATTATGACTATTTGGGAATATCAATCAAATTTCCTTTTATATTTTGGGTAGGAAAATTAGAGGTTTTAGATGCACTTTAGAAAAATGGTTTTCATGTGTTTACTGTCTTTGCAAGGAAACCTTTCCAATGTGTTGGCAAAGTTATTTCATTGATGCATATTGTAGGAAACGTTGCTTGGCAGCAAGTTGGCTTATGATTAGACGTTATTACGTCATTATAAAAAACAGCAAGGAGTTACAGTATGCGTTGCATAGTAGATGAATCCGTTTTATATTGTCAGAGTGAGAGGTGGCTTGTTGAACCCCCTCATCATACTTTTATACATTGAGATTCCTTTTTGTGCCTAGAAAGTTATTAATATTTTTTCCACAATTAGTGGATTTTGGGTGTTTAAGTAAAACATTGCCTCTTAGAATGAAGAACAACTGGGGTTTCAGAATCAGTGAACTGCGTACATGTTGTTTCCGCAGAGAGTATTAATGCTTTATATTTTTTAAATATGCTTAAAACGGAATATTGAACTTGTCATTCTCTTATAGTATTAACTAGGACAACTGAGATGTGTAAAATTATTTCATTTTATATACATTTTGTGGGATCTCTGTGACAGAGATAGATTTGATACTACAAATATGAGACATTACGTGTTTAATTTTGACGTTCAATGTGAGGCAGTTGTATGAACAAATGGCCAATTCTCATATTTCTTTAGAAAGCGAAACCCTGTTTCATTTGTAAGCTTGTGGTTGAAGGGGTGTTCTAAAATGTATTCAAATAGCAAAGCGATTCTGGCCTTAATTTTGAAAGTTGATAAAGCTAAGCGCAAATGTGTTATTTAAATCTAGACGTATTATCTAAAGTTATTGATATGTTTTATTTTTGTAATTTGAAAGTTTTCAAGAGTAAAGTGTTCGCTATTAAATTCTTAGAATATGTTTACGTACATAGCCATAGTGTAAGGAGATTTGGGTTAAATTCTCACCAAACGTCATTTAATAAGTATCCATTTGGGTATACATTATGCATTTTTCACGTTATATATAGTATACATATGCGTTTGCTAATGTAGGTGTAAACATATGTGTAATTATTTGTGGGTGTATATATATGCAATAAAGGTGTATGTTTATACGCATGATAGTATTTCTGTACATTACAGAAATACAGCTGGATTCATAAACAGATGAATACAAAATGACCAAGAGATGTTATGTCTTTACAGTAGCTTTCTGATTCAGAGACGTGGTCTCCGTTTGAGAGAAGAAGCTATGGTTCTGTGCTTCACAGAAATAGAGCTCTGCTTCAGAGACATATATGAAAGTATGTTACACGTGACAAGTTTCATGAATAACATTACACGTGACCAGATTCATGAAGAACAAGATAAAAATTGCAAGTTATACTTCAAACTCGGTAAGAGTACAGTTACGAAACAGTTTTACCGTTAGAAATATGAAAGCAATACCAGCTTTAGTCCAATCAACTGAATAGAGCAGCACAACGTGACAAACTACGTCACTTTACTCTAACAGTGTGTTTACTGTACACTTATAACTTTTAAAAAGTTTTCAGGTTGTGTCCAAAAATTTGTTACAAACCGATTTAAGAACCAAATAATTATGTTACAGTTATTAAATTGAGCTTAGTTAATGGATTCTCGTTCCTCAGTTTCAGGAGTTTATGTGACAGTTTATAGTTACTGTATTGCTTGGGCTCATGAAAGAGAAAGATTATATGAACCAACAACTTTGGTGGAGCAGACAATACAAAGAAAGGGGAGCAGGCATTTACTTTTCAAAAGGTTTGAGCGTTCCTATAGTAGTTTCAAAGATGCATAGTAATGAGGCAATTCTATTTTTCTTATGAACAGGTAAAGCATGACTATTCACTGCTACGCGCATATGCAGTTAGCTGTGGTAGGTTAAATATAGCTGTAAAATAGAGACTACCTGCACGCTCAAAATCAAGGTAAACTCGCCAGTGTTTGTTTACAACAATTCTCACTATCTTTGAAACTACTATAATGCTAATTATAAGTTCACCAAAGTGTAAATCAGCCTGCACAATAAAGTAGATATAGTTACCAGGTTTTTGAAGCTTAACAAATAATTTGAAAATACAGAGTAAAACTGAACAGTTTAAACTGTGTATTCAGTAGTTTTAACAAACACAGAAAGATTACTTGTGCGTCAAATATCTAAAATAGTAAGTGAGTACGATCTGTATTTGTCAGAATTCAAGAATTCACCAAAAATACATCAAAAAGTATTATTTCTAAAAATCAGATTTTTAAGGAAATTTGATCAGATGAAGAAAGAGTTTTGCTTTTAGAGGTTCTAGTCCATAAAAACTTTAAGCTTTACTCTCACTGTTTAGGTGCATCAGCATCTAACACATATTTGTGGTATTGTACGTGACCAGCTAGCAACCAAGCACAGAATGAGTAAGGGGGTTTAGAAGTATGACAATTATACCAAAAAACCAAGTCAATACCAAATTTTTCTTTAGTTGTATTTAGCCATTTGATATATATATGAATCACTGCTTTAATCCCCCGTTCTTTTTTAGTCGAATAAAGAGAAAGCGCTCAGGTCTGTGCTTGCCGTCACACACGTATATGTTGTTAAGTTTGATATCTTATCCTTTAAGATATTGTACAAAGAAATATAGACGGTTATGATGTACACGTAAGACGCTAAATACTAACGTTGAGGCATATAGGCGTGTACATCATAACAGTTGATAATTCGAGGCAGTATATCTGGTTTCCAAATATTAAGAAGTCTAGGTAATAAATAATTTATGTTTCGTCTGAATAAAATGAAAGACAACATAAATATATTTATTAACCGCTGCGATATTTATTTGAATTCTTCAAGTTTGAAGAAAGGTGGAATTAATAGAGAGTATACTTGTTTTCTGTAATACATTGTATTAGAACTAATACGGTATATAAGAACTCACTTGTTCGTCACGAGAAATTCATGGAATTTCCTTAGTTAAGCTAATCACGAGTCACGAACCTCGTGATTTAGGTGCAATTATTGTTCAGCAAGAGTATAAATTATCGTTTATAATTTTGTATGGTCATTCGAGGCTAGACAGACCAAATGAGAAATTCTGTTGGGTTTATGTGCAATTACCCACCCACCCACCCTCAAATGTTCGAAAAATGGTTGGTTATGTAGATTTGAAAGATATATTGCAAAACGGCTTAAAATGAAATGATCCAAGATTTTTTTATCTTTTATATGATATTTGATTGGTTATCAGTTTCTTTCAGATAAGCTGTAAAATTGAGAGATTGGTTTTATGGATGAGTTGATGCACAGTCTATGTTGTGTTTCGAACCCTGAACTACATTGATGTAGCCTAAGCAAGGAACTACATTTGGAAGGTGCGATGCTGGCTGGCTGTAAATTTATTGTTATGAAATTATGTCTTATGAATAAAGAGAAAGCGCTCAGGTCTGTGATTGCCGTCACACACGTATATGTTGTTAAGTTTGATATCTTATCCTTTAAGATATTGTACAAAGAAATATAGACGGTTATGATGTACACGTAAGACGCTAAATACTGATGTTGAGGCATATAGGCATGTACATCATAACAGTTGATAATTCGAGGTAGTATATCTGGTTTCCAAATATTAAGAAGTCTAGGTAATAAATAATTTATGTTTCGTCTGAATAAAATGAAAGAGAACATAATATCGCTATATCAAAGTAGATCCTCGATGTACATCCGTGGTCTGATTCCGCGGAACTTCACGGAATCGGCCGAGTTAGTTCCAATTGCCCTGACCCCAGGTGCACCTAGACTGCTACCACACGTGAATTACAGATGTAACTGGTTTTGAGCCTGATTCGTTACACTATCAGTTGAGCCACGACATGTGATTTCCAACAATGTGCTATTTTTATAAGGATAGACTCAGACGAGCCTCTGCAGCCTCCTTTTAAGGTTAGAATCTCAAAAAGATGTTAGGCCAGTAGCTTAACACTCATAGAATATCCGAGCTACGAGCAAAGGCTCTGATCTGACTGCGCATATGCGCAGTCTGATCTGAGGCTTTGCTGGTCGCACATACCACATTGTTGGAAATCTCATGTCGCGGCTCAGTTATAGATGTACATGTATTTCTCTAATATTTTATTTGACCCTTTTCGCTTTGATTGAATCTTCCATCAGTTTTGACACAATTAAGTTTGGATGATTAACACATATAAGCCTAGCGTCCTTTTTATGAGACTTAGGAAAACAGTGTAGATCCAGATCAAACAGTGCATAATGCAGTATCTAATCAAGATCTTCATTGTCTGCGTAAACAGGATGTTCTAATAAGATTTGAAAAAAGCAAAATACCAATCAGCAACCCTTCAAATATGACAAGTGACAAGGATTCGACATAAATGGGTTATACTTTATATTGAGCGGTCAAATAGTACCAGGATGCCAGCTACCCTTGGGAAGTTTTGTAATCTCAGCAGTCAGCACTGAAACTGATAAGACATGTCCCAGCGGAATATGTAAACAAAAAATAGTAAGTGAGTATGATCAGGAAATACCACAACTACAAACCGCAGACAACCCCGTGGCACCGCGAGGAAGAGCCGCTCAACCATCACGAGACACCAGAAAGAAAGATTAAGCAAAGCAATCAGCTCTCTCTTCCCCATCAAGATGGTTGCAATACATTTACTAGAATGGACATAAAGTAACGACAACAAAACATAGAACAATTATAGAATCCCACAATGGGAGTAACAATAAACAAAAAGTCAACAACAACAGAACCACCGCCTTAGAACGGACAGCAGCCTAAGCCACCGGGGGGCTTAAATGCATTTTACTAGTACCAAATCTTCGCCCTAGATTCTGCTGTTGTTTTAGTACAAGAAATGTTCAGCTCGCATGGAGGTCATCTAACTAATGCAATGTACCATCATGGAGAAACACTCTAATCAAATTAACACACCATGATGAAACAAAGAAAAGTGCTCATGACTCACAGATAGTCAGTGCTTAAACTAGGCATGCAGACTGTCGCATGATATCCAAGTTATAGCCAACCCTTATATAACGTTTTACTATCTTTTTGAATTGATCACTAAAATTAGGTTTTCCAACAATTCGTTTGAATTTATAAACTAAATCACCATAAAATATAGGTTCTGATATGCCTTGTTGCAGAAGAGTTTTTAACCCAATGTTGTATTTTACAATTAACTCAGAGTGTCTGCGGTACAATTTAGAAAATGCTTTTCGAATTTTATGATATCTATAACCTTGTTTTAATAATTTAGCAGTTAAATATAAGTTTCTGTTGTTGAAGTCATCATTTTGGGTTATTCATTAAAATAAGACCAATTATTCATTTAAAGTAAGAAAGGTGGCAAAGACATCTGATTATTCACTATTCATTATTTTTTGTTCAATTCATTAAAAAACAGGATTATTCATTAATTTTTAGACCTTCATTATTCACTATTCATTATCTTTTGGCTCATTATTCACTATTCATTATAAAAAAGGGTCATTATTCACTAATCATTTAACCCCATCCAGACCCTCATATATAAGCACAGAGAGAAACAAAAACTTTATTTAACGTCCGATTCCATAAGCAAATAGCATTAGCTATATGAGCTAATTTCTGACAAGCAAGAGTATAAAAATAACAAATGTAATATAGCTGTAAAATGAAAGTCACAGTTAATTATATTACAAGCATTTTCAATATATCATTTCGATCAGTAAAATATTGATGATTAAGATAAAATAAAAAAATGAACCTGCATTTTTAAGAACATAATATATAAATACGTATGACTGTTAGACTTTATGTGCATATTTTTACCGAGAATGTCGAAAATAAATCAAGACAATGGTGTCAATCAATGACCTCAAGGTCTTGTATCGAATACAAAAGTGTTTCAAAGGCATACTTAGAGTCACCAGATGTAGTTTCTAAAATAGTTTTTAAATATTTTTAAAAAATAAAATAAAAATAAGAGGTTCATCTATGCTACAAATTAAAGAGATACAAATTAAAGTGAGCGGCCTGTATCAACTAAAGAGAAGATAAAAATGCTGATCATGCAATAAGATCAAGCAGAAAACAAGCATAGCACATACAGATAAAAGAAAATAGTGAAGCATAAAAAGCGTAACATAAAATATAACGTTTAACAACACACCTTACTAACCTGACCTCAACTGCCACACGCGGCACAGTTACATCGCAGGCCAACTCGTGTGCGGATCAGACCTATAAACTTCCAAAAGCTTGTCGCTGCTCTGAGCTCATTGGGAAAGCTGTTCCACACACGGGCAGACTCGTTACTTGACTGTGTTTTCATTTGGATTCTTTTACCTGGCCTCCACTAAATCTCTGAGTTATTCTGGGGACATGTTATTATTACATTTATATTTTTCTGTTCCATTGCATCTCATGTGAAGTGTTGGAAGGCTCTCGGTCATAGCTAGAAGCATAATCATTAAAACATTTCTGAGAGCTCTGTATTGATTTTTCTGCGTTTGCCTTGCTACAGAAATATCATACAAGAGGACAGTAGTTAAAATGTGACTGAATGAAAGGTTTGTAGATCTATAAAGTAAGTGGGTATTATCAGGAATTACCACAATCACACTGCAGACCACCCCACGGCACCGTGAGGAAGAGCTAAAGAACATTTACAGTAACAAGACACATGTAAGACAATAAAAGCAAAGCAACCAGCTCTCTCTTCCGCTTCAATCTGATTGCAAAACTAGAAAGGACACAAAGTAATGCATACCAAAACAAAGGCAAACTAAGAACCCCCACACACAATGGGAAGTACATGTACATAAAACAATAGAACAACAACATAACCACCGCCTTAGAATGGACAGCAGTCTAAGCTAACGGGGGGGGGGGGGGGGTAAACATTTTACAGGCGCCAAACCTTTACATAGATTCCATTGTTGTTGAATCACGACACAAGAGTACAATAAATATACTGGCCACATTAAGAGCACATCCAAAGTCAACAAACAGATTCTAGTTCAAGTACGTCACAGAAAGTGCCCCTCCAGTAATATAATTTGTACATATGTTATTGGAAGCTTGGAGGCACACAGGTATCCTATGTAGTTAATTTAAATTATTGAGTTGCATCCCGGTGCTCATTTCCCTTCGAACAAACCTCTTGCGTTTCCAACCTCTATATTTATTACCTTCATGATATATTTCCGTTCTCCAAATACTATCTCATCTTTTCTTAAATCCTCGTTACTCTACTGCTCCCACTATATGTTTGAAATATCAAATGCCATGTATGTAGTACAATATATTTATGTCTTAGGAGATGAACTAAAAAAAATCTCTAGCTTTCGTTCTTACCCTATTTATAATGTTTATAATTATTGTGTATGTATGTATCTATTTGATAAATAAATATGTTTTAACCAAAGTCAAGCAACCAGCTGCGCATGAATAGGATGATAACTAGATCAAAGACGGCATAATACAACCACACTACAAAACTAAGATAAAACTGTCACACAATTGAAGCAGCAACAACTAATGAATTAACGATAACAGAACAACCGCCTTAGACCGGACTGCACCCTAAGGTTGAATGTATTTTACAGGCGACAAATCTTCGCCCTAGATTCTGTTGTTGTTAAACACAAAATTGTTTAGCTCGCATGAAGGCTTCCTAACTAATGCAATGTATAATCGCAGAGAAACAATCGAATGAAATTAACTATGATAAAACAAAGATAAAGTCTAGTATCCACAGACAAGAATTTGCTGAGCCTCTGTAAAACATTTAGCTGCCGAGCCTTCATGAACGTTTGTCAAAATTGAGCATGAAGTCAAGCTACACACCAAAAAGCTTCACATTTTCCTCACAGGGAATATCAACACCAACCAAAGAGAAATGTTTCACCTGATTCACCTGTTCAAATGATTTCAATCCAATTGCAACAGCCTGAAATTAATCAGGATGTGCCTGCTTTTGGTTGGAACCAATCCAGTCGATCAGAGTGAGGCCATCTTTTGTTGATTTCCTGGTGCCAGTACGAAACTGTGTTATCATCTGCATATTTGTAGATCTTACTCTGAGTGAAAAAACAAAAAAATATCACCAGTATTGCATATTAAAAAAGCAGTAATGCTGATTTTTACAGGGATACAGTAAACACTTTTGATGTATTGGATGATATGAGGAGCCGCATTCTGCAATTGGAAGATCGTCTGTCTGGCAGTGACCCACATTTCTCATCTAAACAGCTTAATAACCATGTATCTGAAGGTATTTTCTTTTCATAAGCGCTCTAACATTGTATAAGTTTACTTAATTAAACACATAAATACCTAATCTACCAACACTTGCACATAAAATTTGACATGAATCCAAAAGCAAACTTCAATGCAGACGATAGGACAATTATTTATTATTCTTTGATACACCTTTCTCTCTATCCTTCCTTTTTTCTACAATCTATCTATCTATCTATCTTCTATCTATTCGCTGTCTCTCTGTATGTGCAGTACTTAAATCTTCCTAGTTTTGCAATTTTCTCACTGAGGAAGAGAGAATTGGCTGCTTTACTTTAAGTATGTACCTGCTGTTGTATAACTGTTAGTGTTCTGTGTCTCTTCCTCATAGGTGTGTCTGCAGTGAGTAATTGTGGTATTTCCAGGTCAAACTTACTTTCTTTTTGCTATATTATTTATCCTGTAGGTGTTGGACTGTAACTAAGGCCTTTCACCGCTTGAAAATAAAACAGTTTGTCTGTAAATTTAATCTGCTACTGTCCTGCCAGCCAAGAGTGACAGTGACGTCATGTTTTGTTTACAAAGTTATCAGGGCTGCGGATAGGATTAATACACAAGTGCGGATAGGATTAATACACAAGTGATCTATCGATTCGCGTTAGCTCAAGTGAAGTGTACACCTTAGTGTTTTACTTAGCGATTGTAAACAAAGTATTTCGTAACTGTCAATCTTGGTTGGCACGACAGTACATATTTGTTCACACAATAGATGATTTTCACGTTGTTTATGAATGGTTTGAACGAGAGTGAGCTTAGGATTCTTCATATCTGTATGTTAGCACATCTGGGTGTCAACATCATTTCTCTCTCTCTCTCTCTCGCTCTCTCTCTCCCTCTCTCTCTCTCTCTCTCTCTCTCTCTCTCTCTCTCTCTCTCTTAGGTGCCCAAATACTATTTAGGATGAATATATAATCTCAATAATTAATTTTATCACAAGCAGTGAATTCAATGCATATCAAATTTGAGTAAAATTGGTATTTTTCTACAGTGAAAAAATATCGTATTTTTTCACTAGTGACTGATACGATTTATATTTTCACTGTAGAATAGAATAGAACTGTAGCAAAACAAGGCTTTCTTGTCAATTTTGTGACTAAGATTTTTTAACATAAGGTTTTAAGTGAAGTTTATTTGTCAAAAATAACGCTACGCATGTTGTGACGTCAACATCAAACATAATGACGTCACTGTTTGACCTGGCGTAGCGCCAGTTTGCACGTGACGCCTACCCTAAGGCACACTCAATAGACTTTCTTTAAATGCTGATTTCTTGCATTTCTTTCGTTAAAATATGATTCTAAGCCATTTTCTAGGTGCAAACTACGTTTACACCCAATGTTATACCCAATAAACACACTGCAAAAGTCAAATCGAACGAGAAACGACCAAGTAAAAAGTAAGGTTGTGATTTCTGTATTTCCGTTGAGTATAAAATAAAGAGAAAATTTACTTTTTTTCGGCAAATACCAAATATATTTCATCTCATGCGGTGAAAATATCTGCATTTTCACTCGTGCTACGCACTCGTGAAAAATACTGATTTTTTTCACCGCACTCGATGAAATATATTTGGTATTCATCTCAAAAAAGTAAATATCCTCTATTTAATTTTTACCCATTTAAGCCGAATGGAATTTCCCATTCTTATCGATTGGTCCAGTCTATTTCCAGTTTTAGGGGTGTTGGGTGGTATCTTTTATTTTTATTCAAATTTTAATAGAACATTCTGAAAGTCAACAGTCTGTTCTGTTACTGCAGTGTTTACCCATGTCCCACAAAAAGGACGCTATGCTTATACGGGTTAAATCTGTTTGACTGTTGCTTATCCTATAAGTTCTAAATCTGACCGGTTGTTTTGTGTCTCCTGTGACTAAAACGTCTGACTAGGTTACTGCATTTTTTCAGCTTCTAAATTTAAATCTGATTGGTTAATGCTTGTTTCCAGTAACTAAATTTATCATATGACGTCGCGTCTGGGACTGAAATAACACCATGCAATAAAATCGATAAACCACTAGTGGTTTATAGATTTACGAGAAACGTTATGACGTCCATAACAACGTTGCGTACATAACAAAAGTATAACGTTTTTACGGCAGAAATGAGATGTCAAAATAATCTTAATGTCATATGATAAATAGAATCTAACATTCGTGCCCTTGTTTTATTGAATATATTAAACTCGTTGCGAAAAAGAGATAAAATGCTCGGCAAGCCTCGCATTTTATCTCTTTTCCTCAACTCGTTTAATACATTCAATAAAACATGAGCACTCATGTAAGATCTTCTATCTAAATTTAGTTGGTTTTGGTTGTAGCTAGCACCTAAACTATAATTTTATCGGATGTTGCCCTTCCAGCACATAAATTTAAATTTGATTGGTTGTCGCTTGTGTCAGATAGCTTTTCAATCTTACTTACTGATTGGTATGAGTGTCAATTAACTGAATTTCAATCGTAGAAGATGCTGTGTTTGTGCAGTGGCTTATTTTAAATGGGCCTCGTCGTGAGAAAACCTGTCTTCGGAGGTTTGCGAACAACAAAGGCGCAGACCAGCCTGCGCATCCGCGCAGACTGATCAGCGCCTTTGTTATTCGCTTTTTGGAAAGCACCATATCTAAGCTTGCTACAAGCGAAATTTCGATTTTCCAACTAGTCCCCGAAGCTGAGGAGACTGGTTTGAGTCTCGCTTTGTCGCAAACCCCCGAAGACAGGTTTTCTCGCGACGAGGTCCAAATCTGATTGTTATGGTTAGTGGAGACATACCGTGGCATGTATTGCCTTTACAATCTTGGTATATTTATTTCAAGAAAATATATACCCAGTATCTAAAGCAACGCTTTCCAAAGGAAAGTTGGATATATAATGTGGTGAGGCCTATCCGCCTGTCTGTCTTTCTATCTGTCTGTTTGTTGGACAGTTTTGCTCATAACTGGATCATGTGAACACTTATCTTAAGGAATATGCTTCATATTTTACACTTTGATTGCCTATAGTGCAACGAAGGATGCGAATCCTAGATGTGCACTTGAAGACAAAGACGAAATTCAAAAATACTTAAAATATGCCTATTTTGGTTCTTAAAGCAAACTCTTTTACATTTCTTGATTGGAGGTGTTCATATGTATCAAAAAGGTTGCATATGGTGTGTATATGACGAAGACAGTTTCAGATTTCTGAAATGACCTTAGGGTCAAAGATCAAGGTCAAAATGCTGAAGTTTAATTCGAAACTTTATTTTCTTTTTTTTTCATTTCTTGATGGTTGGTACAATGATTACCTATGGCGTACAGTTGAAAAACCCGATATGACCTTTGGGTCAGAAGTAAATGTCATAAACACTTAAATTCTATCCGTTTTGGATGTACCTTTAAATCCTTTTACAGTCTTTGATGGAGGCTTTGATGTTCGGCACTATAATTGAACATGATGTGTAAAGGACAATAAAGGGTTTGGACTCCTGACATGACCTTGCAGCCAAAAGTCAAAACTTAAAATGCGATTGTTGCTCCATAATGCGAATCCCACTTACATTTCTTGAAGGAGGGTAGTGGAATGATTTCCTATACTGTGCAGTTGACAACGAGGGTTTCAGATCCCCAATGTAACATTTGAGTCAGAAGCCATGTAGTTAACATTATTTAAATTCTATATACATGTATTTGGTACATTACATTCATCTAGTTTGTATTCTTTCATTGATGTGATTTATGTTTGCACAATGATTGCCAATGGTGTATAGATGACAATGAAGGTTGCAAAGTCCTTCTGTCGTTATTTGTCAACACCATACTCTAGGGCGAAGGTTAGGCTGCTATCCGTTCTAAGGCGGTGGATCTGTTGTTGTTGATTTATTGTTTAATTCAATTCCCATTGTTTGTAGGAGTTCTGTGTTTGTCTTTGTTTTGTTATGCATTACTTTGTGTCCATTCTAGTTTTGCAATCATCTTGAAGAGGATGAGAAAGCTGGTTGCCTTGCTATTATATTTTTACAGATGTATCGTTACTATAAATGTTATGAGGCTCTTCCTCACGGTGCCATGTGTTGGTCTGCAGTGTGTGATTGTGGTATTTCCTGATCATCTTAACTTCTTATAGTCTAGCCAATGTCAAAAATATTAAAATTATGTTTGTTCTGCTCATAAACTGAACTCCTCTTATAGTAGTTTCAAAGATAGATGAGAATCGTTGTAAACAAACATTGGCGAAATTACCTTGATTTTGGGCGTGCAGGTAGTCTGTTACAGCTCTGACCGTATGACACTGCTTTAGGAGCTGGTTTCTTAAATTTCATCACAGAAAGTTAATTTAAGTTGATGTTTTTCCTTTGATGACACATTGCATAAGTGAGGAAGCTAAACAAAGTTTGTGTTTTAACAAAATCAAGATTTAGGGAATATATTCGGACGTTAAAACACATTAATGTCCCCACTCCTCATAGTGACATCGGCTGCTTTTGTTGATTCATTGTTTGTCGCTGTTTCCATTATATGTGGGTTTAGTGGTTGGCCTTTTTGTACAGTTAAACATGTTTAAAACGGTCACTCAAAATAAGACAACGATCTTAATGACAGGAGGTAGCTTAATGAAGGTCGAAAGTATTGCAGAATGCTTTGGAGCATTTTTTTGTCTTTTGAGAGTGTGCGTTTACACAGGTTTTACTGTAGTTTTAGTGTCTTTTTCTAGTTTTGCAAACATTATGATGAGGAAGGGTGAGCTTGTTGCTTTACTTTAATTGTGTTCTTGTTGTCGTTTGTGTTTCTTTGTTCTGTGTCTTCTCTTTGCGATTCTCTGTATTGGTCTGTAGTCTGTGATTGTGGCATTATCTGGTCACACGCACTTGATTTACAGCGCATTCATAGGGAAAACCAAAGCTTGGCAATGGTTGAGTGACGGACTCGTCACCAAGAAGTTCGGGTTTTGAATGTGGCCAGTGTCATGGTGTTGTGTCCTTGAGATTTTTCTGGCATTGTTTAATACTAGTTCAACCCAGAAAAACGTTTCGACATAACTGAAAATTGTTGACTAGATAATAATGTTCAAACTAATAAATAAACCTTTATTTATATTCAGAACACCGTCTCAAGAAGGATGTGCGTGTTGGTTTCACAGCTGCACTCACACACCCACTCACAGGTCTTACGCCAGGGTCCATCATTGCATTTAATGGCATCACTCTCAATCTTGGTGATGCCTATAACAATAATACAGGAGTTTTCACGTGTCCAGTGGATGGCAACTATTTCTTCATGACGTCATTAATGTCTGGTTACAACACCAAGATACATGCTGAGATTGTTCTACAAGATATTCCCTTAGCAGCCGTTTATTCTCAAAGCAGTAAGTTATCAGAAAAACAAACACACATACACGTACTTGCAAAAATACCTGACTAATTCCCTGCTCTAAGTCAATATTAAATTTAAATTGAATTTGAAGACAATGAGGTGGTTCGATCACAAACCGTAGTTTAGTTCCGGAAGATCTATTGCGCATGCTTGAGCGGGTGATTGATCGAACTCAGTTTGGTAGATGTTTGACAGTACGTTTAAATGTACCTTCAATTGAAGAAATAAAAACATGGCGGCGTCCATGGACAACCGTTTTTGTACAGTTTAAACTTTACTTTCATATCGTTCTTACAATGAAATAACACCAAAACTGCTATTCATTTCCTGGTTTGATTACAAGCAACTGATTGACTCAAGTATGGGTAGATAGATAGCTCGCAGCTTCCAAAAAATAGAACGTTATAGTTCATCAACTAACAGTTTTGTACACTGTCGGCCATATTTGTTCAAGAGGACCCAGAGTGAAAAGCATGGCTAAACCGCAGTTCCGGAAGTGCGTCACTTTAGTTGGACCAAAGTGAGTTCGATCAAAGTTAAGTCGAACTGCAGGTACTGCGGGTAATGATCGAACTACCTCAATGATAACATGTAGCATGTAGGTGACCAGCTAAAGTACTGCCGCATTAAAAAGAAACGCGAAAAATCGACTTTTACTGTATCTTTTCACGTTATTTTCTTTTGATATTTTCGATATGCGGGTAGAAAAAGCTGCAGTATTTTTTGACAAAATTTTCAACCTGATGTTTTTGCTGAGTTTTTCTGTAATTAGATGGAATTTTGGCATATTTTTGGTTCTTTTAAACGGGGGAGTATTACTGTTTGTAGAATGGACATAAACTGACCCAAATTATTAATAATATGCACCGGTTGACTAACTCATTCGATGGCGTTTCAGGTCAGTGATCGCCGTGTTGGTTATATACTGAACAAAAGTGAAAACGATACACCAGAGATGAGTTCAACAATGCGAGCGCTCCAACGAGCGCTTGTCAGTGTGATCATTACACTGTTGGACGATAGCGAGCGCTCGCTCAATAAAAAATGGCTGTGCCCAGTAACAAACAAATCAAATACCCCCTTAGGTTGGAAATCAAAGCGAAAAATCTTACTACCTTCATTTAAAATTGTTCCATATCATATATCCACACAAAGAAACATACATCGTCATTCCAAAAATCGAATCTGAAAATAGTGCGTGCATAGTCCCTCATGAAAACCCATTATTGTTTTGGTAGCCATCTTGCATTTTCGGGCGATACACCTATCGACTTGAATCGCGAGCGCTTGCGTTCAGAGAGAAAGCACTCGATAGCACTCCGAGCGCTCGCATTGTTGAACACGCCTCAGAATTGCTTGCCATTTATATGCAAAATGACGCAAGCCAGTAAAGCAAAAGAAAGTGCATCTGAATGTTCAAAGACTAGGTTATGCATATAGTAAAAGTTAACGGATATTGTCACGAGGAAACACATGAAAGTCATTTAAATGTGACAGGGGTCCAATTTTTCAAGTTTCAAGAAATCTAACACAGTTTAGGCCTTCAGAAATCCACTGCCAACCAGATCCGACTGAACGAAATGGTAGTAAGACATTTGACAACCAGAAATGTGTTTTGATCGTTTAGAAAAGCAACCTTAGACAGCGGGGTTTTCATCAAATTGGCCAAGCTTGAAATTTTATAACTGAAATCTCCATAGGAAAATAAAGGTGTTGTTGCATCTTAGTCTGCGCACATTACTGGCCGAGAAATGGTAGGGACAATGTGCTGATAGGTCTACCTGATTTGGTAAAGGAAAGAAAGTTATCGAAAATCGTGATAAATCGAAGATTACCAAATATTTATTATTATATCTCATGAATTTCCCAATACAAACCGCTACTATAGTGACGGCGAATACGGTCACTCGTTCGTCATAGCAGCGGGTGATAGTATATATATAAATATTACATTCCCTGCTCGGGTGATAGTCGAAAATATCATCCCGAGGAATGTGATTATCAACCGAGGCGCAGCCGAGGTTGATAATAAAATTTCGAGGGATGATATTTTCGACTATCTCCCTAGCAGGAAATGTAATATTTATTTTATTATACCGAACAGAACATAGGATCCCTTATTTTCTGAAGTACTTCTCTTACTCAATAGACATATCATGGCGAGGGGAGATCCAAAGGGAAAATAATGAACAGCCTCTTATCTAATAAATTTTTTCACAAAAATTGTTCTTCTGCTCGACCTGACCGCTGACGTTCCGTTTAACAAATTACGTCATAAAGCTGATGACTTAATACCACGCAGTGTCATTTTTAAAGGAGATACTGTACATGGGGCTGTTTTGATGCAAAATAGAAAATGTCGCCTAAACTGCTTAAATTTGGTCTCAACGTGTTCCCTTGTCCTAACTGAGAAAACGAGTACCCACACTTTATGTTTATGACCATAAACAACGAAGTTATTTGGAGTTTAAAGTCGCCAAATCATGCGACATGTCCGCCATTGCTGTTGAACGTCTCCTGACGTGAACGAACCGTACGCGCATCGGCGTTGCGCATCATGTGACCGCCCTGATATTTTATATTATTATACCTCACATAAATTTCCAATGTAAAACCTCCATAGGCCGACGGGCACTAATTTCGACTATCACCCTGCGATAATTTCGACTATCACATGCGCGACTTTGATGCGCGTACGGTTCGTTTACGCGAGGACACGCTAACTTTACAATGGCGGACACATGTATGATGCAATGGCCTGGTCACTTTAATCTTCATGTAACTTCGTTAATTGTGGTCAGAAACATAAAGTGTGGGTACTCTTTTTCTTAGTTAGAACGAGAGGAACACTTTGAGATCAAAATTGAGCAGATTAGGCGAAATTTCCTGTTTTGCATCAAAAACGCACCATCCATAGCAACCCCATTTACAATGTATATTTAAGAGACGCTCCTAATCGTTTCTGCTTGCCGTCATCAGTGATTATGGCACGATTTGTTTAAACGGCGATCATGATCAGCTTGAACACTAAAACTGTTTACAAACACAACCCTTTTGTGAAATATATTATTTCATCCATTCGTTGCAAATGCGCACTGTGCTGTCCTTGGAACTTCCCGCACCAAGGTAAGAGGAAGAAGGGTTAGAAAAATTAAGGAATAATGTTCGGTATAATAAAATAAATATAACATTCTTGAGAGGGTGCTAGTCGAAAAAATCATCCCTCGAAATATGATTATCAACCTCGGCTGCGCCTCGGTTGATAATCACATTCCTCGGGATGATATTTTCGACTAGCACCCTCTCAATAATGTTATATTTATATAATATCACCCGCTGCTATGGCAAGCACGTGGCAGCATTCGCCGTTGCTGTAGCAACGGGTGATATTATAGATTCTAACACACCTCGCCTATAGAGCCAACGGTTACAAACTGTGATATATCGGACAATAATTCACAGCTAAAGTGTGTGATAGCTGACGTCACTAGAAAAATGACGTCATTCATGGCGTTAGACGGTGTAACATCGTTTTTACGCTTGAAAGACGTTACAATTACATGTAAACGTATGCGACGTAGTCTAAGTATTTGCGGGAGTTCTTCGGTGCAATGGCGGAAAATTGGAAGTAGCTGAAGACTTCGAATGTGTTTTCGTCGTTTATTGCGTGCTAGAATCGAATTAGATCAGCTCCAGAGGTCAGTTGTAAAGAAGATCAAATCACGAGCGCGCAGCGCGAGTGACTTATCTTCGTACAACTGACCGACAAACAGTGAATTATTACTCAACAATTCACTGCTGGAGCTGATCTATTTCTTAAATATCAGTCGTTCGTCTATGGAAGTTTTGTATGGGGAATTCACGTGAGGTATAATAATCGAAAATATCAGTCGTTCGTCTGATGCGCAACGCCGATGCGCGTACGGTTAGTTCACGTCAGGAGACGTTCAACATAAGGCATGATTTGGCCACTTTCCACTCCTAATAGCTTCGTTGTTTATGGTCAGAAACATTAATTGTAGGTACTCGTTTTCTTAGTTAGGACGAGAGCAACACGTTGAGACCAAATTTGAGCCGTTTTGGCGAAATTTTCTATTTTGCATCAAAACCACATCTTGTACAGTATCCCATTTAAATGAGGCTGCTTGGTATTAGGTTTGGCGTCGTCAACTTTTTATGACGTAATTTGTTCGACCGAACATCATGATCATGATCAGATCGAGCATTCAAACTACTTTAAAGAACTATTTTTGTGAAAGATGTTTTTTCATTCATGCATATAGATAAGAGGCTGTTCATCATTTTCCCTTTGGAACCCCCCTCACCACGGTAGGCCTAAGACGGTAGAAAATAAAGGATCTAATATTCGGTTTAATAAAATAAATATTACATTCTCTGATTGGGTGATATTTGAAAATATCATAATATGATAATCACATTCCTCAGGATGATATTTTCGACTATCACCCAATCAGGGAACGTAATATTTATATAATATTCCTTTTTCCTCTTTTACAAATTTGATAAATTCGAAATTGATTTCTGAGCTTGTTTCAAGTGATTAAACAGTTTTCTTGTGTTATAATGCAACACAAGTATGACGAATTCTGATAAGCATAACAATCTTTTTTGCGCATGCGCAATTGCAAAATTCAGTGAATGAAGCTTTAAACACAATAAGGAACATAACTCAAACATCAAAAGAGACAAATTGGTGGGGTTTCGACGAATCGCTTGCTGGATGTCTGGAAAACGTTATTAATCTTTAGTAAATACTTTTTGTCCAATACTTTCTCACAAAATATAAAATATTGTAGTGTAGAGTTTTCACTTTTGTTCAGTATAGCATAAAGTGTATCCTACATATAAAGTACTGCTACATAAATTTGGATCGCGAATAAATGACTTAAGATGTACTTTTTCAATTTATATCACATTGAGTATTCAATAATCGTGAATAATTTCAGGCAGTATTTTTGACAAAAGATATTGCCTGGTATTACGCTAACTTTTGTTCGAATAATTCTGATGGTAGAATTTGGGCATTTTGGTCCACTTATTTGACACTTGACAGGGATAATCCTGGGATAGGCCTAATCCATTTTGTGAAAAAAAAACAACTATTATTGTTCTGCACTACTTGAATGTCTGACTTTAAAATTACATATGTGTAGTTGATAATGTTTAGGCCGTTTACCACTGTAAAAGTTGTTTATACAACTTACAAATATAGCAAACCGTATTTACCTGGATCAAACTGATCGTATTGTATCAGTTGGATCTGTGTCTACGCTGATTGAATCGGTACTTTCAACTGAATGGCAGTGCTTAAAAAATAAAACCGTCATGTACACTGAAAGCAATCACGACTTTAAAATGTGCGATGCTTTTGACACACCTGTAGAAATTTAAGTACAGATATAAAGGCCGTCACATGGCTGTTACACTATTTGAATTCCCCCCACTTTTCAGAAAACCTACAAATGTCGAAATTCCCAAGAGTTTAGGGGTCAGGGCAGTGGTAGTAGATTCTTCAAACAATTTTCTTCTGACACTGCAGGATATTCTAAATCCAGATTTGAGCTTAATATTCCCGATTTTCGCGCTTCTTATTATTGTGGCAGGACTATAGGACTTTTGGTGCGTATTATGACACGTGAATATGACGTTCTTCATTTTCGCGTCGATGTAGCCACCAAAATAATTGGATGTGCTTTTAGAACTCGCTACAGGGTGGACACATGTACTGTCGTGCCAACCAAGAGTGACAGTGCGTAATATTTTGTTAACAATTGTTAAGTAAAACATTAACTTGTACACTGCACTTGAGCTTGTTAACGTGAATCGATAGATCACGTGTGTATTAAACCTATACACAAATGATCTAACGATTATAAGTCCCTGATAACTTTGTCAACAAAGCATGACGTCACTGTCACTCTTGGCTGGCAGGACAGTAGCAAGTAGTACCTTTATCATCTGTAGTGTAAGTATTGAGCAGCAATACATCTGATCAAACAACTGATCATACTCGAAACCAGAAGTGGTACATAAATTTGCTTTACAGGACAATGATAAGATTATCACAGCTTTTTTACATCTCATCCATAACTCATCATCACCATCTGTAGTAGTAGTAGTAGTAGTAGTAGTAGTAGTAGTAGTAGTAGTAGTAGTAGTAACTGCTTAGGCACGAAGAGACCCTTATCATACAATGATTGAAAAGCAAAAGCCCGTCCAATTCTCTGTTCCCGATGTCAAGGTACATGAAAAGTATCTTACCTGATTGTTGGGACACATAATTCTCATATTTGAACACCCTATGATGAGTACTGTTGTTTTAAACAGCAAGCAATGTGAGGCTGGATCAGACTACTCTTTCAGGGCCAGTTAGATCTGACCAGTGACCTGTATTAGAAATTGTCAGTGCATTAGATTTCCAACAATATGGTATGTGCGACCAGCAAAGCCTCAGATCAGCCTGTGCAAACGCGCAGTCTGATCAGAGCCTTTGCTAGTCGCTTGAGTATTTTATGACTGTTAAGCTACTGACTAAACACCATTTAGAGTTTCTAAGCTTAAAAAGAGGCTGCAGAGGCTCGTCCGAGTCTACACTTGTCAAAATGTCAAATTGTTGAAAATCTCATGCACGGGCTCAATATAATATAGGCCAATCATCTGACGTTACGCTGTTTGCTCAGACCTATTTAGAATACATACAGTTGCTGCGTTTCTCTCCTTTTTTAGATTCGAATGTGCTAAATGTGCAAAGCAGCAACTCAGTGGTGACACATTGCTCGACTGGCCAGCAGGTTTGGGTCCTGGTAAAAGAAGGCACTTCTATTTATGGAGATTCGACGTCACCTCTGACACAGTTTACCAGCTATCTTATCTGGGAAGACTAAATTACAACTAGTCCTGCATTTGGTTGCAGCGATACAATGCTTATGATGTCTTCTAAATTTTATATTACCAAATCGCTATCTGTCGCAAAACACTTCATACATGTCTTTATGTATTTGTTTTTAAGTATTTAGCAATAAAAGTGTGAACTATATAATTTGCTTTGTCAAGAAAAGTCACCCAGCTGAATATTTCTAGCTGAAATGAACTCAACATCTGTTTATGTTCTCTTATATAGAGACATAATTATATACTGGTTTAAAAAACGGTTTAATGTTATTGATACGCATGTCTACTCTGTGGTTTAAAAGTTTCCCTTAATACAAAATTGAATATATCAAGAACTAGTGCTGGGTTTCAACAGTAGTTTTATTAATAAAACAACTTGACTAACACTATGCTATTAATTTAATTATAAAACAAACTATGACACTAATTTTATTACATTTTATTGCATTAGAAATATTTGTTGGCCATATAAGAAAATATCAAACAGATACGTATATTCCAAAATAGCATAATAATCATGAACAATTCCTATTCAAGTGAAGTTGTCACCTCAAAGCCATATGTTAGAAGTATAGATGCACAGATATATAAAACAGTCCTATTAAAATATTTTCTTAAACAGTAGACATACATAAAGTGGCTTTTCTCTTTAGAATCGTTCGTGACTAACTTACAAGCCCTAAACTACACGGAATCCCCAAGAACCCTGGTTGGGCTTCCAAGTGATACCTACAATCTAGTTTTGCAGCATGGCTCTTTGTGGGTCACATATTGGAAAACCCACATTTTGACCATGTACATCCCTCCTTGATATAACAAATTCCCATTTCTTCTTTAAGTGTGTACAACAGCGTTTAATGTACATTTTCTTTGAGTGAAAAATAGCAAAATAGGACAATAACATGCATTCTAAGACATGAGTGTGAGGGTAGGATAGAAAAATCTGTCCCACTGATCGCCGTTTGGCATCACGAGGCTTGCCGAGTGATGACAAACGGTGATCCCAACGGACATATTTTTCTATCCTACCCTCATACGAATTATGGATTCTTTTTCTTGCTCACCACTGTTCTTATTTTTTAAAAAAAGCTTCCAGAAGTCCCTGAATACGCTAAGATATAATTTCATATGATGACGTCATTTTAGCATAGCGATGCCGTCACTTGACGACAATGTGCGTGAGTTCCAATACAACCAATGTATGTATCCCTCACATGACAGCCTGAGTAAGATAGCATGGGTTATATAAGATTTTCTATCCAAGGGTAAAATCTCAGATATCCGTATCCGGTGTGAAAGAAAATGGCTTCTGTAGTCTACAAAATAGTAAATGACATTGCTCCTGACTATATCAAAGATCTAGTCAACATAAAAAAAACTCATAACTTCAGGAGAGAAAGAAATTCAGGCAAGTGTACCTGCAGTGAAGAGTACAGGGTGTGGGCTAAAATCATTTCTGAAAATGTAACTGTCTCCCGGATGATCTGAGGCTGACTGAGACCTTCCCTGAGTTCAGGAGATGGCTCCAGGCTTGGGATGGTGGCATTTGAGGATGTCCTTCTTGATCGATTTAAGCTTTGTTTGTGCCCTGCTTTTGCAGTTTAGTTTAATTCCCTTACACTCCCTTTGTTTTCCATCTTTCGCTTTTCTTACCCTCCCATTTTTCACATTCTTGCAATTCTTCGAGTGTCTGTTTGCTGCAATTCAAGTATTTCAAATTTTCTGCCATATTATCATCTATTACTGCGAGTCCTAAATGATTACATGAATGCAATGTACAGTAGTTCTCATCAACGATGGAATTGATATAAACAACAAGGTTGGCTTATCAATCCTGGCTACTGATGTATTCTATTGGTACACACAAATATTTTAGATTTTTATACATGTAATTATTTGCCTTTCGCATGCTGTGATAGATAAGTACATTGTATTTCTTTCTTTTAATTCTGCTTTAATATGTGCGTGCTGTGATTTTTGCTTTCTACTCCTATTTGTTGAAACAAAAGCCCTATTGGGCTTATGTTACATGCTGCATAATATTCGACACAAAGTAAAACGTGTGTGTCTATGTCTATGGTATAGATAACTTTCTAAGCTTCTATTTATAGCACAACAGCATAACATGCAGAATCAGCTGATTGACTGGGGCAGAACACGTAGTTGTTGTTGAGGTTTTTTTAAATTATAATTTGTAGAAAAATACATCCAGGCATTTCATCAGAGTATTGAACAGTTTAGATCCAGATAAGGCCTGACATTTTGTCATGCTAGATCTAGGCCCAAACGTTTTGAAAACCTTATCACCAGAAGAGACTCGCGTGCAACAAAATCTGGTTTTCTTGCGACTAAGCCTAATTATTAGAAAACAGGTTTACTACTTTGTCTAAACTCATTATCATTAATGTTTTGTGTCTTTTTTCTTCCACAGTTTACTTTTTCGAAAACATGAAACCAGATTTTCATAAAGTTTGGAACCCTGTCCAGATCTACATACATTGTAGCATAGCTAAGTAAACGTCGTATGACGTCCGTGTAATCCTTTGTTTATTGATAAAGACGGATGTAACCACGCATCCATTCTCAAATATTACAGCGATAGCAGCAAAGAACCAGATCACCGGTGGCACTGTGTTGTGTCCTAAAGCAGGACACGTTAACCCCTGTTAAGTACTGTTCAAAACAGGAAGAGCCGTCCCGTCATAACTGAAAATTGTTGGCCGGGACGTAAATAATCAAACCAATCAAACAACTGAGCTGCGTTCTGGGACGTTTCCTGAAGGTCTACAATGCTTTCTATCATAAAATCAAAAAAGGTTCATTAATCAACATTCGGATAATGCAAGCAGTGTATATCCTAAATGGTTCAATTAACGTTTGGTGAATTGGTGAGCGGTTAGAATTAAGAAAAAAGATACTACACAATGTATACTTAAAACCTAAAGTAACTTTACACTGTTATAATATATACCTTTTCTGGGTATTGGTGAGTGGTATTTTAAATGTGTTCGATTCATATTGATGTTCAATCAATTATTCATATGTCAATTATATTTCATGTTTTTGCTGTCATAAATGCAACCACAATGCCCTAATGAAAGAGGCAAGGGGGCAAAACAAACTTTTCCAAAACGCATCCATTTTGATGTGTTACTGTAGCTTTGCGATTGGACAATTTTCAACTTTAAAGAACCAGTTTGCAAGACAGACTCTTGAGTTGTTGTTTAAAGTTAAAATCAGCGCGAATAACCCTTCGAGTAACACAAAGAGTTGTGTTTTACGTACATACCCCTTTTTGTGAACTTTACAGTGCTTTCAATGGAATTTCCCATAAGAAATCGTTTGCCGTGTTTCTTCCAAACTGATGGGAATTTTTATCAGATTATCTTGTCACATACTCAGGGCTGAAGTCACAACAAATCGCTGATTGAAAATTTCAAATGCCATCTAAGATAAAGCTTTTAGATGGGACTAAAGTTACTATTGTTTTAATTCAAAGGGAGATAATTTCAAAGTGAACCAACTTTAAGATAATGCCAAAAACAAACTATACGTCAAAGACAAAATGTCTTGCAGTATGTTTAATGGGCAATTGATGACCCTTAAAATAGCGTGTTCAAATCTTAGGTTTACTTTGCATTTTTGTTAGGAAATGCTGAGTTTGTTCTTTTAATGAAAGCACTGATAACTCGAAAGAAGATTAATTTACCTAAGTTGTTTTAGTGAATTGGGTTAGGGTGGGTACCAGCAACTCATTGCAATATTTAATTTGTCTAATATCAAAAACAGTAAAGATATATTCGGTAGTTCAAAGTGTACAGTTACTTTTGGTTTTAAGTATATATTGCAAAAGTAATAAAATTTAGCACCTAAAGACATTTCATTATTGCTGAAAGCAGATGTTTTAACAATTAACTTTTTCGTAAAAATACAAACAGTTTGAATCCAGATCAAAGCATATAGATACACCCCCCCGCATGGATTCTTGTTTCTGTTGATTCATTTTTCATTTGTTATTTGGTATGACAGGTGTCAACTTTGGTCCCACCTATCCATTGGGGCTTGAGGTGTAAAATTAAGTCCCACTATCGGCCCGCCAGCTAAACGCCGATCAGATGATATCTCTATGGCGGGCAGATAGTGGCCAAGCCTCCATGCTCGTCAGTGGGACAAATATTTCTCATGCGCATCCAGCTTTTTAATTACTGGTCCAGAAAAGTTTAATCAAACATTGTATATTTGAGCGTACGCACGTGCATACTAAAAATAATAACACTCTTCCCCACTAACGGATGAACAATGGGAGACTACTGCATCAAGCAATGATTCTCTACAGTTACGTCCCTTTTCAAAATGGGGACTTCTCTTAAAGGAAAGAACTTGCTCCCAGGGGTAGCGAATTCTTTCCTTTAAGAGCAGTTCCTTAAGGTATGGAAAATACGGTGAGCTCCCTTGAGTGTTATTATTTTTAGTATGCACGTGCGTATACTGCGTAATGAGAGCTTCGCCAATGACGTATGAATTCTCTGGCTGAAGCGATTTAAACATGCATGCTGGTGAGCGTTGTAGCTGCCAATGATGATTTGGGAGATGAAGGATTTTTAATGAATACCAAAATCTAAAGCCCTGGCCTTGCTTTGTTACATGTAATATAGTCGGACTAGCGTACCGGAGATGTTGATACATATAGCAATGGCGAGCAGCCTAGACTCAGACGAGCTTGCGCGTCCACGCAGTAGCGTACTAGCCTTCGCTCCTCGGACACTCAACAGTGGCGGATCCAGGATTTCTGGCAAGGGGGGTTTATATGTATAAAGGGGTGGGGGTTCGCTTTGCTAAATTGATCTTATTTTTTTAAATACCCTATTTGGTCTCACCCAGACCAAATTATTTCATTTGCATAGGATATTTAAAAAAAAAACGGAGGGGGGGGGAGTGAGAGGGTCTGGATCCGCCACTGCTCAAAGTACGGAAGTAGATGAATGCTCAGACCAGAAAAGAAACATTAAATACCGCTTGCTAGCTGCACATGTATGTTTTAAGCGTATGACTTTGCGCATAAGTGTAACCAGCTTTATGTATTATCGTACAATTGCTATTTTTTGCTTTTCTCTACATGCCTATAGGTGTAGCGAAATCGTATCCATAATGGCATTGCCATTGTGATGGTGATTTGTTTGATAAAGATACATTTTGAAATAAACTATTTTAGATGGCGACGTCACAATATGGCAATTATCATTATGTTCCTGAGGAACTGGGGATCGCAAACTCTATTCCTGCTCCAGCATGATTAATTCGCGGATTTAGGACGGTTTAGGTCCTTCATTGGCTGTAAATGAGGCCCTTTGGATCTATGGGTGTCATTTATGGCGTAGGGAGCTTTTAACACTGTTGTTCTCTACTTATTTAGTGTCAAATGTGTACTTTTAGTGACAGCTGTTAACTCTTTGCATGCTGTTCTTTCATGCCGTATGTTGTCGTCTGCTGGTCTTTTTCAAAATTGAGATTTTCGAAAATAAATTTTTCGGGAACACTAACAGAGTGTCAAACTGTTAGGATCCAGGTCCTGATCTGGGTCCAAACTGTTTGCAAAGGTTGTCAGCAGACGACAAAAATCACCGCTTACAATTTTAAGAAAAGAGTTAAACCTTACCCGCCATTCACGACCGCTTATCTGCTTATACCATGTATACAATTTTGGAAAGATATACTGCAAACAAATGCGGACCCAAATCCGACTGCTCCCTTAGAACATGTCTGATCAGAGTTTAAAGTGTTTGCTTTCATTATAAAAATATCTGAAATGCATTTGAGTATATGCAGCGGACGTGAAAAGTAGACGACATCTTCAATACAAAAAAACCATCGGCAGGATAAACGTTAACCCTTAAAGCGCCAATCAGCAGATGTAAAATTTTGCGCCATCTTTCTCAATTTTCGAAAGAAATAAGGAATGGGATTTCGTGAGAATCGTCTGTCAGCAGACGATTCTCATGAAATATCATGCCTCATGAAATATCATGCCTTATTTGTTGTTTTTAAAAAAAGCGGCAAAATTTGGGGTACTTGCATTAAGGGATAACTTTGTCCCCCTTTGGAACCAAAAGCTGGAAATTGCTTTTCACCAAGTTCACCCAATTGGATTATGAGAAGAATGGTCCAAGTGTAAAATTCTGGCATTTATTTTACTTTTTCCGTTGTTATGGTAACAAAAATGGCCAACAAAATAGGCTTTAAATAGAGCAATTGTCATTTTAAGCCAAATTTAAGGCTTTTCAGACCGATTTTTTAAGAGTTAGGTAGTAGCACAAGCGAATACAAAAAAAAAAACAAAAAAACAATTTTTTAATATATTGAGTACCGTGATAATTCTCACCCTCTGTTAAATATCTTTTGGGTAGTTGCTTGTGCTCTATGTTAATTTCTCTGTCAAATGTCTTAAATTTGCTCCAAAATGGTCACTTTCCTATTTTCAGCCTATTTTGGCAGCCATTTTTGCTACCATAGCAACGGTAAAAATAGAATCAATCCCAGACTTGTACACTTGGACTATTGTTCTAATAAACTAATCAGAAGAAACTTGTGAAAAGCAATTTTCATTGTTGGCCTCATAGAGGGGGGGGGGCAAAATAGCCTCTTAACACTTTCGCTGCCAAGCACCTCAAAACACCAATACCTCAGTGCCAAGCATGTTTCAAGGACTCCTAGATATTGAGGGTACATGGGTTCAGCACAGAGTATCTCTAGAACCATTCAACCTATTGCTGTGAAATTTTCACAGAATGTTGCTAATATATAAAAACTTTCATTTGAACCAATAATAATAATAATGGTCACGTGACCTTTGGTGGCCAACTTGGAAGCCATATTGAAAATATGAAAAATGCCTATAAACAACTATTTTATGCAAAATAGATAAAACATCCATCTACATCAAGTATCAAACATAAGGATTTATTCTGATTTTATATGGTTTCATCAAAAATAAATCGAAATAGCGAAATAGAGCAGTTGAAGGGCTTAATGCGTCCTGTATGTCATTCCCTTGGACATGTTTTCATTGTTTTGACTTTCGCGAAATCTAATGACATTGCAAACTTTTTTGTAAAGTCCATTCTTGTTGCGGTCGGCCATGGCCGGCCGCTTATATAAACTTCAATCAAAACACACATCAAATTCAGGTTTTGATCAAACCTTTATGCCGTGCATAGGGTATATTTTATTTGCTGCCGAACAACGAGTGGGGAACCAAATGTCGTGGGTTGACCTACAGCGCGAAGTAAACTGTCCGTGAAATCTGTAGGGCTACCTATAACGCGAGGCACGCTCGTTTGCGAATTTAATTTTCACAAAGAAGGTGTCAATTTGCCCTGTCGGTTATATAAACGCAATAAGTATTAGCTTTTCAAAAAAGCTGGCGAAAGTTAAACGTCCCAAAGTCAAAACGTTTTTGATTGGCAAAAAGTGCAAGCGAACTTCACATCAGTAAACGTACTAATATGATTGTCATCCACATCTGATCACATAGAATTACTATGAATTCAGACACTGTCTTATGGCGGTCATGACAAACAGGTTTTATGCCCCCAAAGGGAGGCATATAGTAATCAAACTGCCTGTCCTTAGTGTCCTAAGTGTTTGAGTGTTCATATCATATCCGGAGTATATCTCCTATATTATATTAGGTAGGAATGCCAAAATTCGTGTCTTAATACAGTTAGGGTCATGGATTTGCCACTGCCATCAGATCTAGAAAAATCGTGTCACAAGCATAAATCCTAGGAATCCCAAAATTGGTTTGTGAACACATCTTGGGGTCAGGGAGTCTGTACATATTCAGTTAAGTGACCACTGTGACCTTGATTTTCTGGCATCAGTTTTAAGAAAATTGTGCTGTCTAGTGTTGTCATATGATTTTCCTTAAATGTGTCGTATGCTAGATATATACCATAACATACCATGCATAAGCCCGGTGCTTTCAAAAGATCAAGCAACATCCTCGCTGGAAGCATGCGTTAAATGGTAACAAATCACAGTTCAGATGTTAATAATCAGAGCTTAGAATAAATCTACATGTACAAGCTCTAGAAGTTCAAAATGGCAGCATGCAGTGTGCAAGAATACATACAATAATAGGGCTAAACGACCGCCAGCTTTTTTTAAAAGCTAATACTTGTACAAAAAATTGCGTTGTCTTCCATTTACGATATTATTATGTCCCCTGAACATTTTGAAATAAAGAACAACGATTTGCGCCCCTTATAACGGTTAAAAATAGACAGCTATCAACTGCTCCTTTAAAAGTCGACTGTGCCGGGCCGCGTAGCGCAGTCGGTAACGTGTCTGGCAACAGATGCGTGTCTGACTGCAGATCCAGTGGTCGCGAGTTCGATCCCGGTCCCGTCCCATACTTTCGTGGAGATTGATCATGAAATGATTTCTACGGTCATTCTCCTCCCTTCCCCTGATTCATCAAGAAGGGTTGTTGTCAGTTACAAGCGAAAGTATGTGCACGAATTACTGGTTAACCGCTTGTTCAAGCCTGCCCAGGAAAAAGTGTGGTTAGGTGAACTGACCGTCCCGCAATGACCATAGCTGTTGACTTGGGATGTAAAGCAACAAACAAAAAAAGAAGTCGACTGTAGTCGCGTTTGGCAGTGAATGGTAAATTCGACTACAGTCGCGTTTGGCAGCGAAAGTGTTAATGCAGGTACCCCTTTGAAATTGCCGTCTGCTGCAAATTTTAGGTGGCGCTTCATGGCTTAATATAAGAAAAATTTATTACGCTGGATAAAAGAAAAAATAATGCTATCGATATTCTTTTTGGCCCTTTGT
This sequence comes from Loripinus fragilis, assembly GCA_964019695.1. Taxonomy (NCBI): domain Eukaryota; kingdom Metazoa; phylum Mollusca; class Bivalvia; order Lucinida; family Lucinidae; genus Loripinus; species Loripinus fragilis. The sequence goes on from OZ026524.1 coordinate 16,271,052, forward strand.
CTACTTGTGGTGTCTGCCGATAACATTTGCAAATAGCCAGGACCTAGATAAGGATCGATCAAACATCTGGCCTGATTTGGATCTACACTTTGATAATCTGAAGGTTTCCTGAAATACGTTGTTGTTATTTTTTTCAAAATTACTATTCAATAGAAACAACAAAAACGAATTCAAAATTACTCAGCATGCAACAAGTTAAGCCACAGCTTGTATTATGCAAACTGAAAGAGTCACTTAATTTAGCTCACTGACCTATAAGTGTAAAAAGGGCAGCGTATGGCTCAAAAGGTGGATGGAAGCTCAGCACAATATTTTTAAGTTGTATGGTGTTTCATGATTGGTCAATAATAAAACAAGGAAATCTGTACTTTTTGAAACAACATCTCATAGCTTTCATTGATTAAGTTTACTGGTGTGGCTTAGAAAAAAGTACCTTGCATTCTGGTATTTTTTTCAGTAGAATTTTCCTCTCATGTAGGGTGTCCACCTTCAGGGGCAAAAAAGTGGCAAAACATGGCGGTCACCAGGGTATCTCATTCTTGTTTATTGATTGAACTAGGTGCAATCTGTAACTCTATGGCAGCTTCATTGTGATTGAAGAGTTGTGAGGACCATAGCCTACTTAAAAGCTATAATGGAGGTCTATGGAAAAACAATTACAGGTCTGGGCACTGTGGTCATACTACTACGGCAATTCGGGTTCCATCACTTATTCCGGTGTTATTCTCATCATGTCCAATTTCCTCATTTAATCACAGTAAAACGCCACAAAATGCTTGGGTTTCGATTGATATTTGTTCATCAAATTCACATTGTATCTTTTAGCTTTAAAATTATATGAAAACTTTGAAGTTTGGTGTCTAGGCATGAAATAACAAATTATGGTTTTGTCATCGTGGATAATTAATCTTTGACAAAACCGTATAATTATGACTAAACCGTAATGGACAATTTTATATAACTGTAAAAACACATTTCAAACCTGCTTTTATTTCCGTTTTGATAAAACAACACAGAGGTTGCTAACTAGAGGGTAAATTCTCGAAGCAAATATATTCAAAAGTTCTTCTTTTTGTCATCATTTATTTGAAGGTAATTTTACTATAACAACGGAATAAGTGACGAAACCCAAATTGCCGTAGTGGTATGACCACAGTGAGTACGCAAAAACCTAATCTAAGAGCCCATGCCGAAGTATCCAGTGGGGCTAGAGGTATAACTTGATCTTGTTCTGAGCCTGTCCCTTCTTCCATACTTTGTGTTTTCGTGAAAATCAAAACGAGAGATCTCTGCTCGCCGATACCGGCGATAAGTACAAAACTTTTCGTGCGCTGCAGGCCCTTATGACCAACAACACGTACATTGTATGGTCGAGATAAGTAGTCGTGTCTGCGCAATGCTTATAAACAGATTCGTTTCCTACTGAAAACCACACTATATATAAGTACCAAAATGTCGTGCTCTTGGTCCATATGACCAATTACAGTGAAACCTGTCTATAGCGGTTACTCAAAAATAGACAAAACAAAGGTCTTTTAGACAGACGGTAGCTTAGTGCAGGAGCATTCTGCAATCCTTTCGACCTGCATTAAGCTAAAGTCAGTCTGGAAACCATAGTTTTGTGTCTTCCTTTGAGCGGCAGCTTAAGACAGGTTTTAATGTATATTGTATGGTCGGGATAAGCAGTCGTGTCTGTGCAAAATTTATAAACACCTTCGTGTCCTACTGAAGCCATAGAAATATAGGTTTTCATAGAAATACTCGAAATACCTCAACCCCCTAGAAAATCGCTAAGTCTTAGGTTTCCTTGAGAATATTGGTACGGACGCCCTCCCCAGAAAATCACAAGGATATAGCTTTTGTTAGAAATACTGACCATGACTTGATAAGCCGCAAAGCTATATGGGAAATTTTAGGATACTGGTACGGAACCTGTAAAACAAGTAGATTGCAAAAATAAAATGTGGTCAAAACTTACTTTCCGAATCTTAAAAGTTAGACATGTGCCACGCCGCCACTCCTCCCCTTAACGAACATTTCTAACTTCTGGATCCGCGCATCAGGAAATCGACTTTACTCATGTGAAATGGCGTTTTACTTTGAACTTAAAACAGGCAAGATGTTTCACTTTTTTTCTTTATACATTTAATCCTTAAAGCGCCAAACACGACAGCAGATGGATTATTTTGATCTCTTGATTTGCAGAGAAAATAAGGCTTGGATTCTGCATGTGAGTCATCCCCTAGCAGGATATCATGTCGTATTTATTTTTAAAGCATGGGCAAAATTTGAAATGTCGCTTGTTGCAAACTTTCAGTGCCGTTTTAAGGGCTTAACACGTTCTATTCAATATCTAAAGAACGCTCAGTTACACCAATCAGATATGGCAATAGCACGGACCATGTTTCGGAGATCATTTAAGCGTCTGTGTATATGTCTGTTAATTTGTACAGCGTTCTATGTAATAAATCATAATCTGGACCTAGTTCAAGGAAACACTCATCAACGGGAAGATGCAACTTACCACGGAGAGGGTGCAACCGACCCTTGTCAGAATATGAGCGTCCGCTTGTCGGACGTACCTCTGCCAGTAACAGGAATCGTCAGTTATCCAGGGGCAGGAAACACGTGGACCAGATACCTTCTACAGAAAGTGTCAGGTTAGTTGTTTTTTCAGCTCCGACAAATGATAGGCACAGTGCTGATTTTATAACTTACTTCTATTCCAAGAAAATATTTAACCCTTTGTATACTGGAAACCCCTAAACGGGTAGTATCACATAGAGTGAAGACCCAATTAAATGCGGCTAAAAGCTGAAAAGCTGCTCAGATTGTTATACTTATTTTAAAACCAAATAACTGTTGTTTATGCTATCGACGTTGCACTGAAAACAAGAACAATATAGGCCCACTTCGAATCGAAGTTTAGTTTATACTATAAATGTAGTAACTAAAGTTTGATTAGAGCATCGATAGTCACTACTCGTGCTAAAGCATGGACTTGTCTAACGTTTGATCCGTCTAAGGTCGAAATTTACCGGTTCAGACGATAGTATGGACGAGCCATTTCGTACCATCTGAATGAAAGAACTGTTATACATGTATCCTTTCAGATTGCAGTTTAACATTGGAGTTTCCATGCGTAACTTACTTTGTACTATCTATAGACATGGCGTTTATAACTCCATAAACATTCCAAAAATGAAGCTCGTTTCTTAAATAGCAAATGTTTTCAGTACTTGATGCACTTCGTCGTTGTTTTGCCTTTCAAAAAGTGCTTAATCTATTTCTCACACACCAGATAGAGATTTCCGTTGTTTTTACCCATGTGAGATAATTCCTTCTAACATGCCAATGCATAGAAGATCAAATGATCCCTTTGTTATCTCACTGTCCGGAAAATGTCCTACATTGCTACCCACGTTAGATATGCGTAACTAATACGAGATAAGCTAATGAGGCTGTTGCTAATGGGAGATAACCTTCACCCGACATTTTTGTCGCCTGACTTCCGGTAGACTTTTGGAAAACGAAAGTTTTAATGCTGATCAAGTTGAGCTATTCAGGGAAATTATCAATGTTAAATGTAGGCCGGCACACTTGGTATAAACTTAACCTGTGCATTTTACTTTATATTATTATTCAATGCTTTGCACATGATGAATGCATTGTGATTGACATGTTTTGACGTGTTGGGAAATGAGTGAATGACTGACAGCATCAGGACTGGGGAGTATTGCTGATTTAAAACAAGAAATGTCTTTAAAAGAATATTTGGCTTCGATTCAAATGTAAATTTTTTAGGCTAATATGTATTGCTCTTTGTTACACAGGGTCATCAGACTTGGGAAAGTATAATTGATAATGTTACAATGCAAACATTATTGTAAGTGTTTTTAACCAATTCAGGACACTATTATTTGAGCCGCGGCATGAGATTTCCAACAATGTGGTATGTGCGACCAACAAAACTACAGATCAGCCTGCGCATACGCGAAGTCTGATCAAAGCCTTTGAAAGTCCCTTGAGTATTCTATGATTGTTAAGCTACTGACTGACTACCATCTGGAGTTTCTAAGCTTAAAAGGAGGCTGCAGAGGCTCGTCCGAGTCTACACTTGTCAAATGTCAAATTGTTGGAAATCTCATGCCGCGGCTCAAATTTTTCATTACAAAATCACTATTTAGTTCCCTTAATAGAACAGCCGCTTTAAATGTAAAATAGCCTTGTGTAGACGACATTTTAAATGCTGATATGAAAATATTGGATTACACATAGTGGTAAGAAATTTTTTACTAAAACTGTTGATTTTTCACGACTGTGACCTGCAATAAATAGATTTATCTAAAAATAAAAGTTTACTTTCAGTTTCGTTGGCCTTTTTCTGAGAAAGTCAATTTTCGTTTTCGTTGACAATTTTGTTAAAGTATGTTTGGCTATTTCAGTCTGCATCGCTAGATATTGACTTCATTTTCAGTGATTGTCGTCACCCGAAATAAAACTGTATGGACAGTCTGGTAATTGACCCATGCAACTTTTATATTCTAGCAGATACTCATATATGTAAATTTCTGTCTATTCCTGATTGGTTGAAATTAAAATAGTTAAAGTGATATCATAAGGCTGCAAGTAGCCTAAAAAGATAATGATTTTCCTCAACAAACTTACTTACTGTTGCAAATAAGGTAGTTCTTGTAAATCCATTTTGATGCGTTTGTTCATTGTTTAAAGTGCTGTTCAATCGCCGTTAAAATCCCATTTTGCGCGCGTCATTAACTGTAAACATCAACTAGGTGACGCCATCAACAAACAGTCGCTACGTGGTATGTGAAAAAAAATAATCCATCATTACTGTTCAGTGGTTCTGGTTGACCGTTAAGTGAGAACTCGCTAAGCCTTGTTTCCCACTGGAACGGTGGGCCCTCGGGTTGGAATTTTCCTGTCCCCACTGAACACTAATGATGGATTCTATATATCTCACATACCCGTACCAGCCCGTGAGAAAGATAAAAAACGAACAGCCGCAAGTCGACCACAAGCTGGCCGCACGTCAATCCGTGACGTCGTTGTAATGTTAAATTACGTCACCATGTCGTATCTCCTGAATTTCGGGGTTTTCTTGAAAGCATTTTCATGTTTTTTAAATATATAAAATGTGGTGAGCAAGAAAAAGAATCCATTATTCGTGTGATAGAAAACCCCTCCCTCCTGATCATTGTTAGCATCATCTGAGCCGCAACATGGGATTTCCAACAATGTGGTACGTGCGACAAGCCTTTGCTAGCGGCTCAAATATTTTATGGCTCTTAAGCTACTGACAACTCGTTTAATAAATTCAATAAAATATGAGCACTCATGTAAGATCCTCTATGTACAGATGGCACAGGCACAGGTACTTCTAAGACAACTTTACTGACGATTCCAGCAGCTCTAGAGGTCTAGATTCTGGTCGTATATGCGAGCATTAATGCTCTGGTGAGTAAGCCTGGCTCGTCTTGAACCATTGCTGCGCCCTGATGTAATAAGTACTTAAATATCTCTTTTTCGCAACGAGTTTAATAAATTCAATAATACAAGAGCACGAATGTTAGATTCTATTTCTCATAAGACATTAACATTTCTTTGGTCTCATTGCTGATGGTAAAACGTTATAATATTGTCATTATGTACGCAACGTTGTTATGGACGTAATAACATTTCCTGATAATCTAAACACCACTAGTGGTTTATCGATTTTATTGCATGGCGTTATTTCACTCCCAGACGCGACGTCATATGATAAGGTGATATTATATACCAGCTGCCCAATCGAGCACATGCTGCTTAGTCAGAAGCCTTATGTTATTTTAGTTATATGTTGCTCTTTGTTAAGAGAATCGCCATGTGTTTCACAGTCCCATAAGTACTTTTGTTGTTCTAGTGGTTATAAAACGTCTAGCCCTACCGTGCTGAACTACGCTCTTCCTCAAGGACCTCAGATAGTCTTAATGAAGAATTGCCAATAAAATGGACACAAAAAAGTTTCAAAGAAAATGATATTTTTTCCATGAAAAAATTAGTAGGTTCAACTCTCGAATTATCTGCAAAATTGTTTTTCTCATTGGACAATTACCAATAAAAAATGGTTTGAAAACACTGTTTTTGCTTTTCAACATATAGGAAATAGAAAAAAGTTTTACTTTAGTGCTTTCGCCCTGTGCCCAAACTAATCCTTTTGCATACAGTTGAAGTGTTACATTCCACTAATCATATCAAAATGGCACGATTGGTCACAGGGGGAACGTTGTCAAAATGCTCAAAAACAATTTATTATAAAAAAAAAACTTATAAGGAACTAATTTTGTACAAACTAGTAGGAAAATATCAGTTTACAATGAAATGTATCAGGGCTTTAGTTAGGATTGTGTACCAAGTAATTAATTGTCTTATTTCTCAACCAAAATCATATGTTGTGGGTACTCATAAGAACCGATGAAATGAGACGGTTCTTTTGAGCGCCAAATTATAGGTTAAATCTGTTGAGTAAGACATCATTTACAATTTACGCTCAAAAATTGTGTTTATCTATACTACCACAAAACGCTTTGAGGAGTGACTGCAACGGTATATGCATTGACTGAATCGAGGGTCATTACTTAAAAGGTCGTGGTAGCGGTGTAGAGTATGTTGTATGCAGTATGCTGGTATGATACACCTCAGTGAACATGCCAAACTAATTGAACTTGAAACATAACAGGTAATAGTCAAAGGTCATGGACTGCATATATATTTAGAAGAAAAGATGAAATCTTCTCAACCTCCATTTTATCAAACTTATCATTTTCGTCTTAAGTTTTATGCTGCAAACATTTATTCTAATGTATTAAGGTGAGTAGCTGGCGAAACTTTGACTTTCTGTGAAATAAAATTTGGTCACAAAAATTACCCCCCCCCCCACCACCTAAACCCTAAAGTCCTGCCATTATAATCAATATTTTCCTAACAATCGTTTTGCTTGGTGCAATAAATGTAAGGGTTTGATTTAAGTACAAAAAATTAGTTGTCATTAATGCTTAATCTTAGCAACAGGCTGTGAAAGTTTGGGCAGATTGAATAGGAGACTGTCTGAGGTCCTTTTATCGTGTTAACCTGCATTATTCAGTCGAAACCATTTCCTTTCAATCAGACTGGAAACAGTTTGGATCCTGATCAGTTGGCCTTGCAAGAAGCCACCTTATCTGGTTCTGCATTCCTTTCAAAGTAGGTCCAATCTGACCTCGCAGGGAAGTGATAAACTGCGTAGCAACAAAAGCAGAAGAGAAGTATTTTGTTTTATCATATGACGTCGCGTCTGGGAGTAAAATAACGCCATGCAATAAAATCTGTAAACCACTAGTGGTTTATCGATTTACGGGAAACGTTATTACGTCCATAACAACGTTGCGTACATGATGACAAAATCATAACGTTTTTACGCCAGAAATGAGATTTCAAAGTATTTGTCATATGATAAATAGAATCTAACATTCGTGCTCTTGTATTATTGAATTTATTTAACTCGTTGCGAAAAAGAGATAAAATGCTCGGCAAGCCTCGCATTTTATCTCTTTTCCCCAACTTGTTTAATAAATTCAATAAAACATGAGCACTCATGTAAGATCCTCTATTTCTCATATTTAAAGAAAGTCCTGTGTCATCTTGTTAGCTGGATAATCAAATGCTTTGTTAGTGTTTTTAAATGGTTAAATCTTAGATGACCAAACATTACAAGTATGGATATTAGAAGACTTTGCTCTGCAGAATAAGAATAATAAACTTGATGTATCCATTGTCTTGCCATCAAATGCATGCGACTATATTACACATCAACATACATTGTTATCCGTTGTTAAGCACCAAGACAATTTACCATTAACAAGATTCATTTGGCAGGCTCATTATTTCTGCTTACTTGATAGCACCAACACTCATTTACTGGCTAAGAAGTCTCTCAGTGCATTGATTTTTTGTAGGTATTGGCACAGCAAGCGTACACTGTGATAAGCTGTTAAAGAAAACAAGTTTTCCATTTGAATGCTATGACCAATTTGACAGAGTCCTTGGAGTGAAATCACACAAATGGAAACTTGACCTCTATAAAAGGGCTGTCTTGATCATCAGAAATCCCTATGAGAACTTCTTGACCTACTTTCACTATCGCTTTGGAGGAAAGCATTTAGGACACACTAAAAATGAGTTGTTTACCAACGGCGGTAAGTACACTGTGCAATCAAGTTAAGAGTGCGTTATAAAACAAATGTTTCATCTTAACCAAAAACATATGTTATGGGTACTCAAAATAACCGGCTCAATGAGACGGTTCGTTTGAGCACCCAAAACATATGTTAAAACAGATGAGTATGAAAAGAATGACAACTTTACAGATCAAAAATTGTGCTTATGTGGTTTTGAATCAATCCAGCATCACACCCAGGGAGCGGAAGTGACCGGAAAATTGCGAGTGAACGGCAAAGTACGGCACTTGCGACGTTGTATATTGGAGGATCAGTCACTTGCTCTTAAAAGAAAACACAGGGTGATTAAATATGTCAACACAGCAATCATTTGTGTGTCTGTCATGAAGTCATCCATACTCACGTAAGTACCCAGATAATTATCCTGTAAAAAGGTAATATTAAAACTGATATTTGTCATCATTCTCTTAAAAATAATGACACTGATCAATCCATTGATACTTTGTTTCAATGTGATCACTTTGTAAAGTTGGAATGAACTATAGCATAACAATAAATTTTGTACGTTCTTCTTATTTTTCTACCGTCTAAAATTACATATCATGTTTATTCTTGGCTAAAAATTGCTGAAAGGGTGTTAACTGGAATAATATGTAACGACTTGTCATGCCACTTTTTTACATCATGTGAACGGGCACTTGACAGTAAACAGAACGGGTGCTTGTAATCTAGGCTGTCTGTATTGAACGGGCACTTGCCATCATAAACACATTTAGTTGAAATGATTATAGCTATTTTTTGGGACCATTTTTTTTCAAACAACAAATAGTCTTGATATCATTAATATTACATGCTTTGAAGTAAATATAAAAAAAAAGGGTTTATTCAGAATGAATTCATTTTGTACTGGTTTGTTTTAATAATGCACCCTGGACAAAGCATACATTTTGCCTGCCTGGTATTAAAGTACAACCGGCAGTGTGTACAGTCCATCCTTTTGGAGTTTGCGTTTTGATTTCCAAACTTGACTATCATCCTTTGAGGTGGTCATTAAACCTTTGTTTTACATACTCTGCGTATCATTGATTTTAGCAGGACAGTTATCAATTTCTGGAGGATACTTATACTCTTTAAATACTTAAAGTAAGGCTGCAAAGGGGGGAATTAGGATTTGGAAAAATAACCTTCCTTCAATGTCCACAGCGTTAAGCCTTGGACATTAAGCAACTAACAAGTAGGCAAATATGCACGGTTTGGCTTTTTTTGGTCATAATATTGCAATTTCATCTTTATACAGTGAGCATTTATATGGCGGTGTGTAAACATTATGGGATACGATCAGACTGCTACTTTATGGTAATTTTGGAACCGCCTTATACGGTTCATAGTGTGAGCTTTAATATGATCAAGTGAAATTGGATATATTATATGCAGCAGATGTGAAAACAGACAACAGTTTCATGACAAAATATAAACAGGATCAGGCTTAATAAACTATACACGAGTCAAAAAGATTTTTTCCATATTAATCTAGAATTACTTAATTGCTTTCCCTATACTTTGTAAAAAAGCATAAACATTAAACCCATATCAGTATATCAGTGAGACAGTTCTTAATATCAACAACAAGTCCTTCTCTAGGAGAGAATGAACCTTATTTAAATTGTTTTATCAGTGCTTCAGTGAGACAGTTCTTAATATCAACAACAAATCCTTCTCTAGGAGAGAATGAACCTTATTTAAATTGTTGTCTGCCCTCACAGCTGCTGGTACACTTTCGAATTCTATATTGCAGATGATATGGGCTCATAAAAGGCTTCCAAGATTAATGTTTTTGAACATAAAACCTGTCCCCCACCTTTGGGGATATTTGTCACTATGCTTTCCTGGTACTACAGTATATCACTGTACTAAATATAAATATATTTGAAATTAAGCAATGGGGGGGGGGGTTCTTTAGCATATTTTCTATGTTACATACGTTACTATTTGCATCATGGTTTCAAGATAAGCATGCTACTCAAGTATAATATACTGCTGGTAATCACTCTATTAACATCGCTGCTGAATATATATGTGTGTGTTTTTAAACCTCATGACTTTATTCTAAGTTATTATTGGAAATTTATAAAGTGGTAGCAATTTTTAAATACCTAAATTATTCTAAAAGGCAGGGAGCTGGTATTCGCAGTTTTTTTAGGGTAGTACTTAATTGTCTTTGTAGCAGCATCAACACTTAGACCCAGTAAACAGTAATAATTATTTCAGATAATTCAACAGGCATAAACTATTTTCTGGAAAATAGGGTAGTAATGCAAAATGTAAGATAAATACATACGCAATAGTATGTTACAATATTACATGACACTTGTCAGAGGGTAACATTTTTTTAAATGTAAGACATTGGGCTTTATGGAAATCAGAGTCAGCAAAATCATGTGTGGTGGAAAAGGGTTGGATCTGACCAATATCTATCCTATGGCCTATTAGTCTGGATTTCATTCAGGATCGTGCTACATATTAATTTTAATGAATAAAATATGGGTCAGCTTATGCCACTTTGGAATGCTTTTAAGTTGCTCTTTAAGGATCAATGTTTTGTTTCATATGATCAAAATAGCATATATGCAGGAGTCGATAAAAGTAGACAGCATTTTAGAACAACGTTTCTTGACAGGAAAATGTGAAATATTGGCACTGGTATGCATGAAATGAGAAAAATTATATAGCCCTCCGTAAACAGCTGACTGTTCAGTAAGGTCGAAGTTGTCATGTACAATCCGTAAGCAAACGACAGCAAGTGACTGAACGGTGCTATGCTCACGCATGTGTCATGTTTTTGCCATTTGCCCTGCTCTGGTTTTGTTTTGACAAAAACTATTATTGTTTTCTTTGAAAGAACTAATATTAGAAGAGTAAAACTCCTAATGGGAGTGAATTTGCACGCTTGTTTCATGTTTGAAAATTCGAAAATCAATCATCCATTGTTGATAAACAAGTGATTACAATTCAAATTCACTGAACATGGACAATGAAATAGGATTTCAATCCAGCCAGAAAGTAATTCACAAATATAACTTACCTTCTTTACCCAAAACACGCATGTGCTGGGGTTTTCGTGTAAAAAAAGAAGTTTGTTTATGGTGTAAAAATGAATAATCAAAACCGCAAGTAAACCAACAATCCAATGTACAACATCAAAAGTGCCGTTACTTGTCGTACACTCGCAATTGTCCGGTCACTTCCGCTCCCTTGGTGTGAGCACACCAGTGCCATTTTCACTTTTTTATATTTTTATCAAGAGCATTTTAGAATGCTTTAACAATAACGGGATCGTAATGATTTAATCAGTACGAAGATTAATTCACACATGCTTGTCAGATAATATAAATATTTGCCCATTAGTAACGTCTTTTGACGTCTGCTAACAACATATACCAAGAGCGTGACTCAACGTCGGACCAGATCTGGGTCAAAATACACTCTGATTTAAAAAAGGTGATTTACAACAAAGAAATAAATAAAACTGCAGACAACATCATGTCGTAGAGCGAAAATATTTTACCTGATCCAGCCAGGAATCGAACCCAGATCGCTGGATTAACAGGCAAACACTCTACCACGTTGCTGTAAAAGCTTCTACCGCAAGGCAGTAGAAAGGTATTTATATATACATAGACCTTGTGACATTACCCCCTCCAATTTGAAGTTAGTCCCTGAATTTCTTGGCACAGGAATCACGTGAAATGAGACCAAGGGATAAATTTGTGCACAGAATGGTTATAAGATGGGCAATTTACGGTGGGCGCAATTGTCGTGGAGTGAAATATATCCTAATCTGTCCCAGCTGGGAATCGAACCAAGGTCGCTGGAATAAGAGGCAAACATTCCACCACGTCGCTGTACAAGCCAGCTTCCACGGCAAGGCAGTAGAAGTGTATTTATATATACCTAGACACTGTGACAATAACAGAATGGAATTATCCAGAATGAAAAACATTAAATGAGCGAAATGATATTGGTTTAACAGCCAAACCGAGTTAAGTTCACCAATTGCAGCTAATTTTGTTCCACATTTTTTTGGCTTATATTTTCATTTTTATGTTATTTTTTACTGATTGGTGTATGTCAATTAGATAATGATGTCAATAAAATGTGAGCATCTAAAAATTCAATTCATTCAGCCTCACAAAGACCACCACTGAATTTGAATGTGAACTGCGTTACTGTGGTGAAGTATACTTGTATGTACTAAATTTCTTACAAGACTGAAACATTAAAGAGCTTTTATAGCACGCACTTCTACTTGGCTTTCTTGTCGATCGAATAAGCCTATTATGTAGAATTTATATCGTGTTTTTGCTTCTCGGCATGCTCTCAGCAGGTTTGTTATAAATTTACAGTGGAATTCAGCTTTAATTCTATGAGTACAGTTATTGTTTTAATTGTATCCATCAAATTTGATGAGATTACAAGAAAAAAATATTAGTTTTGAAACAGTAGATAATGATTATTAAAAATTACATTTTCTTTGACATTGGAAATAATAAATTGGATTCTTGTATAAAGAACATTGTTACAATAGGGCGGTAACGTAATTTACAAAGCTTACTCTCTGGTCTTATTTCCTGCGTAGAAACATATATCTTTCTGTAAAATATCAGGTTCTAGCGTGCTGCTTAATACTTTTTACGTCATCCGTTGCACAGTGGAAGTAAGCTATTGCATCTAGTTTCACTAATCTTGTTGGAATAACACTCTAAAATATGATTATAGAAAAATCATTTAAATATTCCATATATCTGAAAACTCGTTGTGGCCGACTACAAACTAAGACATGCAGAATAAGTAATATAACTTCAATAAATGCCTTATCATGTACTTATATTACAAAACAAAACAACAACAAAGTTTGCATCATTCAAAAAGATATGTCATTCTCAGAAAAATAGCAAAATGTTCATGGTAACATAATTCACATAGCCAATTTGCTCAACTCAATTGAAGATAAGACGTTATAAATTCAAGTAAACTATTTTATCTATCATATAAACCATAGAAGTTATCAACATATAAGTCATGAGAACATTTGAGGTCTAGTCAGGGCCCTTAGGGACAAAAAAAATAGGTCCCGTGCGAATTGTGTGCTGATTTATGGAGACCTATATCAAAACCTTCAGTGGAGTCTTACCTTTAATTTAAAGGTGGTCACCTATCTCAAATCCGTGTCTGAGGCTAGTTATGACGTCATAAATATGGCGACCTTTTTATAAGAAACTGCCCGTTAATAAAAGCTATAGTTTGTGTTGGTATAGTCATATTTATCCAACACGAACGCTTTTTTTAACATAATATCAATTATTTTAGTCATATGATGGTTACATCAATGCTTTACCTGACTTTAACAATGAATTATTTATCGATAACTATATTTTGCATGCAAAATACCGTAGATTTCCTAGTAATACCCAGCTTATCGGGCCACCCTTAGACTGATGGCTGAGAATGTTATTGCTCCCCCTGGGGAATTTTGCAAGCTTATCCTATCTAAAAGAGGATTCCAAGCTGCGTATTTTAATAGATGTTTGCACTATGTTCGCTGGGGCGTTAGTCTCTGACAGCCTGTTACATATGTTACCATATTAAATTTAGAAAAAAAAAGAAAATTAAAAGTTTAAGCTACAGAAAGATTGCTAATTATTTAAATTACTCATATGATCTGCATATTGACAACTTTAGCTACACATAAATTCTTTTGGAGCAAAATTACAGCTTCCTGTGGTATTATGTACGTTACTTTGATTAGATTACCCTTTAAACATGAAACTTGTGACCAATATCATTTACTTTTTAGCTGATATGTGCATTTTCCAAAATGTTTTGATTATTTTGTACTAACAAACTCATTTTGGTTAGAGAAAATCCAAAGTTTGCTTTTATACTTTAAATATAGTGTCTTATACGTGCAATTAAACAACCAAAAGGCTATACCCAATTTTAATGAGCCGAATTTGGTAGGCATCATTAAAGTAAAAATATATGAAAATATTTGCTGCTGTTGGGTATCTTACATATTTGGGATTGTCTTGCTCATATTGTTAAAATTATAGAATTCGCAGGTTTAACAACAAGATTGAGGCACTTGTTAAAGGTTGTAACATATGTTACATGACATAATTAATGAGCAAGGATATTGACTTGATGTAAGAGATGATATTTCAGGATAAAATGAATATATTTCGCATGTTTTCCTAGCTAAAGTCTCCAGCCTCTGGTGCCTAAATCTTAGGTATTGATGCTTATTAAGCCCCTGTACCTTTGTAAAGATGTTATGAATATTTGTTTTCAATATTTCCTAATATGAATAATTCTAAAATAAAGATACATCCTAGAGGAACATAGAAAATAATCGTTTCATATTTAAACAGTATAATTTAGTAAATGTCCCTTTCTAATGTAAATATTCTAAACCAATCCTTATCCAAAGTAAGTAATGGTGCAAAGATCAGGAATCGATACAATCAAGTACCACACCTGACCCAGGATACCAAGTCATATACAATATCGATTATTATTTCTGCTTCTCTGGTAAAATAATTGTCCTTATCTCATAAAAAAAACCTGCATAATCATCAAACAAATTTTTGACTGCAAGCTGATTATTGACCTGCTCCATCCCAAACTCTTTTAGATATACTCTATCGTATGTACCAATTCAAGGTGCATCGAATAGGAGATGTTTGCATACTGTAAGCATGGGTGTTAGCCTGTAACAGCTTGTTACATATGTTACTTTATCAATTTGAGAATAAGAAAATTGAAAGTTTGAGCTACAGAAAAAAGACTTTAAAACTAGCTAATCAATGAACATTCTAATAGTCTGCAAATTACTGGATGACTTTACTATATATGACAGTTGTTTACGGCTACATGTTGTAGTATGTGCGTTACATGAACTTATTTATAATTTAAAAGTGGTAATTTTGGCTATCGTCATTTAGTTTAACGACTGCTCTGAGTCGGTTTTAAACCGTTTTAGATTATCATTATAACTTTACTCTTAATTCAATATTTCGGCCAAAGGTCATTATCAAGAAAAACATGCACTTCAATGTCAACTACAAGATGGTGGAACAGAGACTATGTAGTTGACATTGAAGTGCATGTTTTTCTTGATAAAGACCTTTGGGCGAAATATTGAATTAAGAGTAAAATTATCATATATGTTTAACATTATTCCCTATGGAATATGAATGTATATCGTTTTAGATTAGGTTTAACAAACCTATACTCAATTGACGAAAACAAAAACCA
The DNA here is from genome assembly GCA_964019695.1 of Loripinus fragilis. Taxonomy (NCBI): domain Eukaryota; kingdom Metazoa; phylum Mollusca; class Bivalvia; order Lucinida; family Lucinidae; genus Loripinus; species Loripinus fragilis. Next base: position 16,286,579 of record OZ026524.1, read on the forward strand.
AAGTTTGCTTTTCTATCTTAAATATTTTGTCTTATATGAGCTAGTGCACAACCCCACTCCCAGTTTTGCAGAGGAGCAAATTTTGTTTTCATCTCTTAAATAAAACATATAAAAAAATTGCGGAGTGTTGATAATTTACATTTTCTTAAACAGTCTTGCTCATATATCATCAAGTTTCTAAGATCAGAACCCTTATTAAAGATGTCAATGTGGCATTGGTGATGTCACAACCAGGGCTCTGATCGAACTCCATGCACTTTCAGGTGCTGATATTAACTAGTTCAATGTCAGGAAAGAGCAAGAAATCATATTGGCAGGCATTAAGCTATGCTAGAGACTCTCTCAACGAGGCATTCTTTCACCTCGGCTCAGTGCCCTTAGAAAGCACTGTGGCGGATGCACTAGAGTAATATATTTGTAAAGTGTCCTGACTTCTTAGCTCTCGTCTGTGATGTATAACTGTGAGTTTGTTACTTTCCCATTGGTATCCTGGGATGTGGTACTTGATTGTATCGATTCCTGATCTTTCTTACTATGTATTAGCCAGTCACCGATATTTTTCGACTCACTGCGTTGACGTAGTGGATATTTGGGAGGAAAAAAAGCTGAAATGCAAAAACTACCACTTCCAAGAGCTGTGTTTCTCGAAGGTGTCAAGCGTGCGCAGTACCAGTGCATCATTTGGAAAACCTCATCTGTCATTAATCCTGACACATCAACCTGACAATTATGGTTAGAAGCGGGACTGTGATAAATATTGTCCCGTTATGATGACATTGCCCATGTGCGGATCCAGAGGGGGATAGGGGGTCCGGACCCCCCTCTGGAAAATAACAAGTACGTACATGGGTTTCTAAAGAAATTAGCATTTGTACCCCACCCCCCCCCCCCCCTGGAAAAAGTTTGACACCCCCCGTCTGGAAAATAATGGACCCCCTCTGGATCCTTGGTAAAGTATAAGTATAGTTTTCTCAGCAATTAAACCATTGGACCCCCTCTGTAAACTGTAAAATAAGCTAAGGACTAAATAAGACTGACAAAATTCCCTGGATCCGCGCATGTTGCCTCCTGTCCCCGAAACCCCTCTGCAGCTGATAAAATATAGTTGCAGCATGTCTGTATGCGAAACATCTCGGTGGAAGTACAAAGTTAACCATTTATATTGTACTGATTTGTGTTGCCGTGGAGCAGAAGAGGAGTCATGTAAAATATTGCCAGTGGGCAATATGCTTATGAATTTTGAACAACTATTTTCATGTGGATTCAGATATTTCTTTAGCCGTATCAACAAGAATGCCTTATTGTCCGATTTTGACCTTTGAAGACGATTCTACCTATAAGCATGCGAAAGATATATCAGATTGTAACAGTTTTCTATTGGCCGTGCTATCGAAGTACAATGGGTAACTTGTAAAGGGTTTATCCTTATTTCTATATCATGAAGACTCTTCTAACGTTTGATCCTTCAGGGGTCAAAATCAGACTATAATGAGTTTGGTTGATAGTGTATGCAAATGATTATTACTACTATCTTTTCTTTGAGTGTAGGATAAGCAGCTACAGATAAGCCAAAAGCTTTTGAGCGTGACTTTATTTACAATATTGATATGTTGGACTAGAAAAAAAGGTTTTCGGGCATTTATTTACATTTTCTATAAAAGCTTTGACAGACACATATGTTCTACGCGGTCTGGCTCATTTTACGTATTCTGCATCAATCGTTTGAAATAGAAAGACCCAAAGGTCATTGGTCAGAGATCGTGGTACATCTCTCTCTCTATACATATAAGCATAAGAGATTATATTTACACCGTTCAATATCGTGTTTTTCATTCACTCCACTGTCTTTTTATTCGTAAATCGTGACGGCATTTACGTCCCACCCTCGAACTGACTTCACACTATCTGAATACGATTTAAAAGAGTTTGTATTTAGTCATGATAAGGCTGCCAGTTTATTAAAGGAATATTTTAATGCGTTGGAAATGGACAAAACGCATATATATGTGGTATTTACATATTAGGCGTCATTTCAATGACGTCATCTTTTTGTTCTGATGCGAAAACACTATGGGCGACATGTTAATTTTAATCATTAACCTCCTAAGATCAAATTTGGTGCATTTCGACTGAAATTGGCATACAAAATGCAAGAAGGTCCTGATCGCCATAGACTACAATGGACATACCGTTTAAACTGCACTGATACAATATACGTTATTTTGATGACGTCATAATGACGTCCAGACGTGAAACCCAGATGGGTGACCAGGTGATTTTCATTAGTCATCCCCTAAAGTTTGATTTGGTATAGGTCATCATAAATCGGCATCAAATTCGCAAGGGAGTCCCGATCGCCCCTGACTAGTCACTGTGATCAACTGGAATGGACAAGGATGCAAAAGCAAGAGTGCCAATTTCAAAGTATACACATAAACTTATCAAAAAACCTCCAGTGGTAGCAGCACCTAGATAAAATGGTTTAAAAAAGATAAAATAACATTGAATAACAAAGCAGAAATTTATAATTACCACCGATTTGTTGCCTTTGCTCCTTTTATTGGACTAATCTGTTTGTTTGTTTTTTGTAGAATGTGAAATACATTATCTACTTGTGAATTACGTTACCTATGTTAAATCCAACTCATTTCAAAAACCATATGATCAATCCCTTAGAGATTTACAAGAGATTTACAATTTTCGATTCTGTTTTTTTTTCAAACAGATTACTTTGCATATGTTGTGTTGATATAATGAGTATCTTTGTAAGTTACATGAACAGGGGAGTTGATGTACCCAGAGCATATAGGTAAATTATTATTAAAGTAAAATGACAACTGTAATATGGTTTAAATTTATCTTTATTAACTGGGACAGATTTGCTTTGATTAAAAACAAACATTTTGTTTCAGCTAGTGTATGCATTTAGAGAGGTATTTTGATTTTGGTAAAATTGTAGTAACGTAATTCACAGTAACGTTATTCACAAATTTATGTTTCAACTTATTTTTTTCTATACAAACAGCTTCTTGTAAAGTTCTGGTATGGTTCGTTATATAGCTAGGTTATAGTTCTTACATTGGCTTCAATTGCAATATTTGTACGTCTTTTTATACTAATATTATAAATATAGGGTAACGTAATTCACAAAACTGCAGATTTTTAGACAACCTCAGATATCTTTTCATCTGCGCAAAGTCAACAAATGTTTCCACAAATTCGTTTCTTTTGTCCATGCACATATTAATCCTCGTGACACTTGAGATGTTTGATGTGAGCTTAACTTGCATGGTTTGTAATTTGTGAGATAGTTAAATTGGTAACGCAATTCACATTAGACTGTGGGACATTAATCATCAATACAACAAATAAATGTTTTTCACTTTTCAATCAAATGAGGGACATTAAATGAAAGGTATATATGTGTGTCAATAAAATAAAGTTGAGAACTGCTTATAAAAACAACCATTTGAGCACAATACTTTCTTAAAATGACATACTATGACGATTGGACAGCAGTTTTTGGGGGCACTTGCTGTTGATAAACGTCGTAAGGATTAACTTTTGGCCATTTCCAATGTTTTTCTTTTACTTGATTGTTAAGACATAAACCTAAACTAAACTTATAAACCCTAAAGTGTTAGAAAATACACTGTTTACATGCTAAAATGGGGATGGGACACAACAAAAGGCCCAATTGGTGAACTTAACTCGTTTTGGCTGTTAAGCATATTTTAAATAGCTACATGCAAACAATTCAGCCCTGGACCTAAGCTAAAATTCAGCTATTTTCTCCAATGATCTATCCCTCTGGAAACCCATCACTTTTGCCACCATTGATTCCCATAGTTCAGTTAGCTGTATATAAACAGAGGAATGTGAGATCTTAGCATATAAAATAACTTACATAATTATGAACTGTATATAATAAATATACCTAGCATCACCCCAACATAAACTCTAGTATGATAAGAGTGCAGAGAGAGCATAATTTGAGTTGTCATCAGTTTACCATCAGTAAAAAATCATCTATTGGGAAAAGTACCACAACATGCATACAAACCATTGCACACTACATTCAGTATAATTATGATGAAATAGGAAAGGTAACACATTTTCCTTAGTCGATAATGTGACGTAGTTGTTGATTCTAATCAACAATCTTCGCAATATGTTTTTAAAGTCTTTTTAGAGTTTTAAAGTTTTAATTACGGCAACATTTTATTTGTTTATAAATTGTTAAATCTTTTTGAGTCAAGCTTAGCAATTTCTCAATTTCTAAGAGCTAACTATAAACCCAAAATTAAAATCTCAACCTTAACTAAACTCTCATTTTTATCATAAACAACCTCTACATATGTAAGCTTCTATTTACATCAACCAATCAGGTAATACAAAAGTGACTCATAGTCATACCAGCTGCTCTATTGCCTAAAAGTCATATGTCTATATGTATTGCGAAATCATGTCAATTAATGTCAGATTTGACATGATCTGTTTATTTGGAGTCTGTAATTTTACTAAACTAAGTAACATTTATCAACACCTCCTTACCTAAGTGTTTAAACATTCCATACGAATTGACTGGCTTTTCAACATAATCTTGCAGAAAAAATAACAAACTGGTGTCAGAATTCCTTATCAAAACATAAGCATGACAATCACAACCGCAAACTGGTGTCAGAATTCCTTATCAAAACAAACATGTCAATCACAAGCGCAAACTGGTGTCAGAATTCTTTATCAAAATATGCCAATCACAAGCGCCAAAAGCACATCTGCGCTGAATATCTGCAGCCAAACTTAATCAATAACTCATATATAGATATTGTAAATCCTTACATTGAATAAAAAAAAAACAGACTATAATTTAAATCCACTTCCAAAGATTTTAGTTGGTTTTCTACTCACAGAAATTCCAAAGGCCATAATGTCTGCAGTGGAGTGTACTAGGTTGTTTATTTTAGATCAGATACTTTGATAAAACTATTTCATCTCTCTCACTGAACATTGCTGAGCTCAAACATATTCGCCAATGCAAGTTTTGGTTATGAATCTAGTGTTATGTTTTTTATTTTGTGAATTTTTCAACAACAAATAATATGTGTATGTGCGTAAATTATGCTGCTGACATAATATGGAAGTTGGGAAGGTTAAATTTAAATTTAATAACATGTATATTTTACCATTCATTATGCAGGGGGTTGCTATGTACGCAATTGTGTGGATGTGGTTAATGCATTTATGCATAGAGTAAGCATGAACCCAGATGAGACGCTACACAACCAGCGGTGTAGCACATTCTTAACATGTCTGGTTACAGATGCATGTCTGACTGCAGATCCAGGGGTCGCAAGTTTGATCCAAGTCCGGTCCCATACATTCGTAAAGATTGATCTTTATTTGATCATATTTTCATTTGATTTGACTTAAATTTGATTGTGTTCAATTAGAAATTGCATCACCACCATTCATGCTGACATCATAATTTCAACGTTGTGGAGTTTCAACATGTATGTGTCTGCTGGTCCATTTCATTAAGGTAATGTTTTAAGCATCTATAAAATATTTAAAATGGGACCTGCTTTATTTAGTCATCTGCTGCATATTTGCATTATTTGACTCATATTAGTATTGGAGCAAAGAGTGAGGTTGCTGCTACTGGAATAGTTTTATCTGGGTCTACACTGTTTGTCAATATGCTACTGAAATATTTCAACTGATGACGAAAGCAGGTGTATTTTGCTGTGATTAAGTTGTTTAAGGGCTAAATGACGCCTGAGATTATTTCTTGGAATAGAAAAAAAATCTCTATTCATTAAAAACCAATCGAGATTGGAGGGGATGATGGAACTTCAGATACATTTTTTCACTTTTCTAAAGGAAGCTATCCATAGATGACACAAATATAGTATCAAGCCTTATTTGAAAATGCAAATATTTCAAGGCGCTTTAAGAATTCAAAGACTTGCATTTTAACCTAGTGTTTCCTGTAGCAGCGAAAAATTCTTTTTGCTTCAATATGCCTGAAATACATTCTTCAACCAAATAGAAATATTTTAGCAGCGGCTTGAGTCTTTAATTTTGGATATCTATAACCAATATTACAGAATGTGACATCTTCAGAGACAGAAATCAAACATCATTTACTACCCATTGCCCGAGGTGCCAGATCAACTACCTGATTACCCTTAGTGCTTGTCCTGCAAACCATATTTTTTTTGAATACTTAAATAAAACTCAGCTGGCTTCTGTTGTATTCATATCTGATGAGGATCCACACTGTTTACATTCTGATTTAAAATACATTCTGATAAAAACTTAGGAGGAGTGTAGAACATAAGATATTCAACATCACAAGCATTAACAATTAAAGCATCTGATCGTTTTGGGGTCAGATTCCGGTTCAACAGATTTACTAGGAAACTGTTATATCAGACATGTACACAATACCTCAAACAAAATATTGCCATTTTAATGTGTTATTATGTAATAACTATAAATGTTATTAATATGTGTGGACAGCAACGAGTCAAATCCAGATTCCACCGTACAGAAATTAATATGGGCAGGGATGACATATCAGTGCCTAAATCATTACCCTGGAATTGCCTTACTACCTTGCTGTGTGTGTGTGTGGGGGGGGGGTCTGACGAAACTGCATGGATGTACATGCTTGTCTGACCCTTGTGGTTGCTCACCCATGTAATACGTATGGTTGCTCATCCCATCATTCTGCACATCTTCTAATTTTATTAAAATACACCAGTATCACTTCTCTTAACTGACACGCATCCACTGGTCAGATTATGCATTGTTCAGGTTGAACAATGCTAAAATCTGTGCATGCTGGATATTTTTTCATGCTTTTGTCGTTGTTTGTCGACTTTCTATTCAGAATAAATCATGTTTAAAAAAAAAACCTTCAAGAATACTACAATGTGTCAACCATTTTCGCTGGGCCTGATTTGGGTTCAAACTGTTATAAAGACTGTCAGCAGACGATATGCAACTGCTAGCAAAGACACCTTTTGAGCGAGGTACATTTCAATGATCTGGTGAAAACAAAAAATATTTCAACTCTTATGGGCAGTAATTGCTAGTAAGAGGGCTACCTTTTCTCTAAAATTTTCGGACTTGATCATTGCATTTTTAGCTCAGACAGTTTGCGAATCTTAAAAAATGACATTTTTCCTACTTTTATTCTTGTTCGTGTGCTCAACTTGATAAGGGTTTTTGGTTCTCTGGGAGAAGCTGTAATAAAATATCTGAAATGGATCTGCTTGATGGGTTTCTTGGAGTTGAGTTAAAATTAACAACATTGTCATAACGGTATATGCTCGAGAAAGATTCCCTCAAGTCTGAGGGAGTCTGTGACTTAGAATATAGGTCTGAAAATGCGAATCCTCTCAGCTGAAGCCTGCTTTCTTAAACTTTTGTCATTTAGAGGTAATTATTTATTTAATTGTATCCAAAATTCTAATAATTTATGCAATAAAGGTATTAGAATCACATGGCAGGGGAATCTTTGAGCCAAAATGAATCATCGTTGCACATTAACTGTCATTGCTTTAGAACTCCATGAGAAGCACCCATCAAAATGCAGCTTTGCTGCTCTCATACCCCAAATAATGACTAAAGTAGTTTGTTTATCCATAAATCTGTCAAATAAGCCTCTTTCACACTTTAAAACTCCATGCTTAAATAGGCTTCAGTCAATGATTGGGTCTTGTCAGGTCGTGGTTCGCTCTTATAATAAAAATATAAAGGGTCACCATAGTTTGCAGTTGGCCTCGCAAATACGCAAAGATACTTTATATTTTATATTGGATCCACATCAATTGGCTTAGAATAAAAGTAAGGAAGAAGGCAAATATCGGGAATCGGTACAATCAAGTACCACACCTGACCCAGGACATTACATGGGAAAGGGACAAAACACATGAAAACATCAAATACAAGAGAGTCAAGACGTTACCCCTTTCCCAGCAGGTGACCACAGGGCTGAACAGTCAAGACAGCATGGCAGACACGAAGCACAAACTGTGATGATAAAGGATCCACAAAAGAAGTACTCCCTTGGAACGGTCAGTAAAAATATTTTTACTGAAGAGCTTAAACTAGTTTTTATGTACAAACCATAAACCTGGTCCTGGAGGAAAAAAACTTCAGCAAAATCATAATAAATATGTTTTTTACAATTACATGTATATATGAATATCAGTCTATTTAACGTTAAAGATTCACCAAAAGCATAAATGTTTGAGGCCAAACTTAGGTCTAAGTACGATCACTATCGGCAATTGGAACAGTTCATTTCAATTTAAATGGTTGTTGGGTTGTGTTTTTCTTTTTTATTCAGATTTTGATAAAAAAAATCTGTAAGCAAACAGTAAAGACCCTGATCAGAAGCCACGTTCTGTGGTGTCTGATTTTGGTCGGCATTGTTTGCCTATGTGTATGGGTAAACGTAGTACAGTATATTTTTCGTATTTCTCAAACAAATTTGTGGTTTGGGTACTCAAAAAAACCTCCCAAAAAGGCGTTCTTTCGAGCACCACAAAACACAAGCTAAAAGCAATGACTCAGTAAAAAATATCATGTTATTACGCTTCCAAATTCATGATTATCTGATGTATTTATAGGCTGTTTAAATTTCAGTGTGGGGCGAACATGTTTATAGCAAGATTCCTGAGTGGCGAAAATACCATATCATGTGGCTAACACACTTCGCAGGATCCCTTTATCCTCTTATGTACGACAATCTAAAATACGACCTCTCCAACGAATTGAAAAGAGTCTTCAAATTCCTCAATATGACGATTAGCAAAACAAATTTAGATTGCACAGTCAATGATAAGGAAGGCCTATTTCTTCGACAGAAGAAGCCAGTCATTGGAAAAAATGGAGAAATCTTGACACTAAACGATCTATACACGAAAGAAATGCGAGGAAACATCACAGCAGCCGCTAATCAAGTTGTAGATCTTTTGCAGGCTAAATTTGGGATTGAATGGACTGTCCGCTTTCCATATGATAAATGATATGCTTCAGATGTCAACATGATCTATTTTGACTAACATTTAGTAGATTCTAGCCCTGTAATACAACATTATATTATATACCTAGCATTAATTTCCTATTGTTTTGCAGTGAGATAATTTTAGTATCTTTGAGGAGTGAAATATTTCACTAGTGATGATATGAAAAAGTCATATCATCACTGCTCCATGTCGATATTTTTGTCGGAACTACTTATTTTCAATACACATATGCACAACACATTTAGGAGTATAAAATAAGACTCACCACCCTGCCTTCCTGCCTCCTGGTCTAGCTTAGAGAAATTTGGGAATTTTGAAGATTGTACGGCATTCTACATATAAATTGACAATGCTGATCCGATGTTATTATTAGACCTAGATCAGACACCAGCCAAATATTTACATCTGAGCCGTAGTTGTTCTCCTGCATTCCTAGACCTGTTCCAGCTCTCTATCTCCACTCAAATAATCCTTTTCTCGTCACAAGTCCATCCTCATTATGTTTGACAAACACATTTCAATCAATTTCTCAAGCTATTGCTGATCCACTAGCAAAGAAACGGACCAGCAAATGGCTAAAAAAACGAGCAAAATGTTTTTCAGTTTCAGTTCCCCGCGACATTTCATTTCTGCAGGCTTTTAGAGTGCTTTCCCTTGGCTCCGTTGCAACATTACGTTGTAAGGGAAATAACCCAAATATAATATATTAAATTATCGCAACGCAGTCACGTTTCTTTATCTTCTAATAATAGTAAAAAAATAAGTCAGAATCCCGGGACTTGAGAGTAAATACAGGTTGTTGTTGTTCGTCGTAGAGCGTGGAGAGCCTTGACATGCCGATGTAGGCGTGGCTAAGTAATTATTACTACGCATCATTTTATCGTTGGGGCAGTCGGGGGGAGGGTGGTCGTAAAAAGACTTTTTCTTTCTTCGTTTTTTATTGAAACATCAGTGGAAGGTATATAATATACAGAATAATGAAACTGTGTTTCTATGATATGAAAATTATGTCACTCAGGAATGGTGGTGACTTGGTAAACAACTCCTCCTGCGGACTCGTTGTTTACCGAGTCACCACCATTCCTTCGTGACATAATTTTCAGATCACAGAAACACAGTTTACTATTCTCTATTAATTAACCCATTTGAGCCAGATGGAAGTTTTCACTCCTATTAATTGAACTTGTCCACTTCTGTTTGAAGGTTTTTAGGTTGGCATTGTTCATCTTAATTCAAATTTTGATATGTTTCGTTAGCAAACATTACAGAACCTGATCAGACGCCGTGTTCGTGTGGCGTCTGATCTGGTACTACACTCTTCGCCGATGTCCATACAAAGAACGCTAGGCTTAAATGGGTTAAGTAATAGTTATACCATGGGTTGTCCGCCTGTACGTGGAGATAATCCACGAGCTTTAGCGAGTGGATTATCTTACGTACAGGTGGACAAACATGGTATAATTATTTATACCACCTACATCAGTGTAGACCTTGCACATAACGGGAATTTCGTACTAAAGTTGGTAAGGGTGGTATAAAGTCAAGAAAATGTAAAGTGTTCGAAAATTTACAACATTTACTGTGTGTTTTGATTTTAACGTCATTCGGGAAAGTCCGTCACAATTCGAGAACCGAATTGAGCTTCGGGTGTAAGCAAGGCACATTACGCATAGAACTATGTACGAAAAAGCTCCATTTTGTTAGCCAGAACTGGCATAAGGAAGCTTAGCTCTGTAGCATGAGGGTTCAGCCCTATCAAAATCTATTTTTCTGATTACCCAAAACATTTATCAACAGAATAAATGTAGCTTATTTTTTCAACAACTTATCACTAAAACGATATTTTATTGAAAAAGAGCACAGACTTCATTTATAATCGTTTGTTTTGCTGCAATCGATTTTGTTATTGTGTTGGCATAATTTCTGTGACGCCAGCGTCACCTTATATTACTTCAGCGTTACGTTATCAAGGTAGATCCTCGATGTACGTCCGAGGTCTGATTCCCAAAAAATCCACATAATTGGCCGATTCAGTTCCGATTGATGAGAAGTTATCTCTAATAAACGCCCATGCTAATGTATCAAGTTAGACCAGGGTTCATCTACTTACCCACTTGTGTATGCGAGCACTGAAGGTTATGAGAAATGTGAAGTACTCTGGTATTTTCATATATACTAAGGCTAAAACATTTTTTTGGATTCAAAATTTTTGGATTTAATATTTTTGGGAGCTTCAGAAAAATGAACATTTTTTGGGGTATGATTAAATTGTGGATATTTTTGGGGGTCATTACAAAACTGGAATGTTTTGGGGGTCGTTTCTATAAATTAGAGGGCTTATTCTTAAGGTAAAAGTGTCATTATGGGAATATGTTTTGGGGTCGCTAAAATTTCAAATATTGTTAGGGTGTATGCCTAAATTGCTGATGTTTTTGGGAGTAAACAGAAGATGATGCTGGATACAATCCCACGTATCAAGAAAAATGAGAGTGGGATGGAGACTCGTCTGAGCCTTCGTTGCTTGCCAATGCGCTACTAAGCCTTTGTATACGGGAAACCCCTAAATGAATACTGGATGCAAATCGTATTCTTCTGACATAGTAAAGCATATCGTGACTTCATGCCTGCATTGTAGTAATGCACGGGCAAGTTTTATCAACTTTTTCAGTGACAATATCAATCAAACCTAGACAATCAATGAGAAAGCGTAAACTTTGAAACCCTCCTCTGTATTCAGATAGGGTCCAGCACGGCTTTAACAATCGATCTTGAATATGACACGCACACCAAGTTCCTAAACAGATCACTTCTGTTTGTAAACAATCTGGACGGGAATTTCGGGATGCACAATTTATAACTTCAGAAATCAAGTGTCTGGACAAGCATCAAAACCCAGCTTGCAACAGCGAGCCTAATCTTACTCCGCTACGCGCATTCATGGTCACGCCTTCCACTAAGTGAAGACGTCGACATGACAGCCAAATAAAACACACATACATAGCTTTTGTCACAGTTGTGCTGAGTCATCTGACACGCCTAGCTAACACTTTGCTTCAACCATCGTCCTTGCACTTTCGTATCGGCAAGGGAGATCGTTGGCAAAACTAATGAAAAAGGTAAATCAACCGGTGTACCAACTCTATCTTTTCTCAAATCGCATACATAAACAGATGCGGATATGCCAAGCATTCGCAGAACTTTAACTGCACAATCCAAGCCCTCGGCTAGCTGTGCCTGAATTGTGTGGTTGAATTTCATTGACTCAAATGGTCACAAAACGAATCGCAGATTTATAGTACCATTTATACTGGAGCAAATAAAATCTTCCAGCATCATCAATGAAATATTTTGTACACTTTGTATATTTTGCATGTTTGTCTCTTTTGTTCATAACTTGTGTTTTGTTCAGTTTCATTTTACATTATACTAATATATGTTTACATATTTGTAATCTCTGTCAAAGAGGAAATAAAGAGTATATATACACCCCCAGATACGTACAGTGGACTTTTCCCCAGTTTGTTTATAAAACAAGAAGGTACATGTAGTATCCATTTGTATACAACAGGTTACGTAGATAAATCTCACGTGCTGGTCAAAGTTCTCCCATATTTATTGTAAAACAGACTTTTTATAATGACAATACTTCTGTAACAAGAAATGTCCTTTTAAAAATATACATAGAAGTGAAAGAATCCATTTTTGTTATAAGTACATGTAACCTCAGAAATAAAAAAAGAGAACAAATAAATTGGCTTTTTAAGGATTGCTGAATACTTTGTCATGTTTTCTGTCAATAAAGTTCAGTAATGCCCAGGTCACACATTCACGGATCACATCGCCGGTTCTACTACGGATAAAATCTCACGGATGACCCAGGAAATGCCAATTTCCGTAGTCCGATACGGATGCACTATATACGTATGAGTAAGTACTTCTACGTATGATTACGGATGCAATACGGAAAGCTACGGACCAATACGGATTGCCACGAATGATGCCGAATTGTATCCGTGGCTAATCCGGCGTCCAGATCCGTGAATGTGTGACCTGGGCATTAAGCTTTTTGTCTATATGATTCTAATTGGGAGAGTGGTAGTCCAAAATTAGAACTTCATTATCTGGCAGTGGTGAAGATTCAAGTCAGGCCGCAAAACTGGCATGTTCGTGTGCCACTAATTCTGCACATTTAAAAAGCGTCACACTGATCCTATCAATACATGTAGATGTGTGCTACTTTTATAGCGAGACCGACATAGCCAAATGATGCAGATATTTATTGACATTTATCGCCTTCTAACTATCATTCTGTCAAATCTGTGGAAATCATATTCAAAACGAATGAAAAAGTGCAAAAAATAAACATTACCTACAACTAAATATCTTACCATTTCATTCCATACTGATATCATGCTGGCTTTTCGCCAACGCTCACATTATAATAGATATACAGTAAAACCTGTCTTAAGCAGCCACTCAAAAAAAGACCAAAATTGTTTTTAAGAGTGATTATCGCTTAATGCAGGTCAAAAGTATTGCAAAATGCTCCAAGAGAGCATTCTGCAATACTTTCGACCTGTATAGTATTGCATAATGCTCAAAGAGAGCATACTGCAATACTTTCGACCTGCATTAAGCTACCTTCTCTCTTTAAGACCTTTATTTTGTTTGGTTTTGAATGTTCGCTCAAGACAAGTTTTACTGTATGTTGTATTCCGTGGATGTATAGCCTCTGTCTTTTTCATTTGGCTGTTCCCTGGCAGTTACATATACTGAGGAGGGTGGTTTTGTGGTTTTATGTGTGGGAGCTTCAGAAGGCTCAACAGGCAGTGGTCATTTCGTGGCTATTCCTTGACCATTACTGGGCAGGGAGGGTTTATGGTTTTGTGTTTGTTTTTTATCTGGGAGAACAAGAATTAGCTCTCGACAGTAGCTCTGGTTTACAACATTCCACAGACGGGTCAACAGCTTAAAGTAAGTAAGGGTGCAAAGATCAGGAATCGATACAATCAAGTACCACACCTGACCGAGGATACCAATGGGAAAGTGACAAACTTACAGTTAAACATAACAAACGAGAGCTCAAAGGTCAGCCTTTTACCAGGAGGTGACCACAAGGCACTTATAAACAGACTCGCACAAAAGCATAGCAAACGCAATACAGTAAAACATAAACCGACTGACAGGTGGTGCAGGGTTCGAACTCGGGACCCTTGGTTCTAGGCGAACAATCTACCCACTACACAACGCCCACTCCTAAAATGTTTTGTGGTTGTTCCTTAGGAGTAATCGGCACTGAGTCAGATGGATTTATGATTTTGTGGTTCTATGTACTGGAGCACCCAAAGGCTCTACCAGCTCTTGTTCTGGTTTAAGACGTCTCAGAAGACGGGGCCATGGCATAAAGACTAATCTGACAGATGGAGGTGCTGTGTAAAGAGCTTTAAAACTTTGAGTTGTTGTTCCTTGGCTGTAACAAGTACCCAGCCGTGTGGTTTTATGTTTCTTTTTGTGGTTGAATGCATTAGGAGGCAAATTAGCCCTTGACGTTAAGTAGGTCTAGGTCAACCTAGGATCTTTATTTGAACAAACTTGGTATGCCCCACTTCCTCAATGATACATACCAAGTCCCAAGGTTATCAGCCTTCTGGTTCTGAAGAGGAAGATTTTATGAAGGATTTTACCATATATGGGCGTGGTGACCATCTTGGTCATGTGACCAGGACCATTTGAACAAACCTTTTGTTCCCGCGTTCAACGGGGCCTCCATATGAAATATGAGTTAAATTGGCCCAGTGGTTTCAGAGGAGAAAAATGTATGAAAATGTTGACGGACTGACGTACGGACGACATAGTGACTGTATACTATAAGCTCACCCATGAGCCTTCAGCTCAGGTGAGCTAATAATCCAAAGTACTATACTGGCCAAAATAATTACACCCACTTTACTTAACATGGGCATTGAAGTTAGAAACCCTGTGTTGGGATGTAAACACCAAAGGCGCAGACCAGCCTGCACATCCTCACAGTCTGATCAGTGCCTTTGTTATTCCCAGTTTGGAAAATGTCATATCTAGACGTGTTATGAGCTAGTCTGGGTAGCTGTGGAGACTTGTTTTGGTCACACTTTGTGGGAAACTCCAAAGACATTGAGCCATTTAATGACATAGTTGAGCCGTGACATGAGATTTCCAACAATGTGGTATAATCGACCAGCAAAGCCTCCGATCAGCCTGCGCATAGGCGCAGTCTGATCAGAGCCTTTGCTAGTTGCTTGAATATGCTATGAGTGTTAAGCTACTGACGGAATTTCATTTGGATATCATAAGCTTAACAGGATTCTGCACAGGCTTGTCTGATACTTCATATGTCAAAATGCCACATTTTTGGAAATCACATCTCGAGTCTCAATTATTTGTACTTACAGTCACAAGCATCAGAAGGGCAGAGGCTCAGTTATAGAGTGGTAGACTTAATGTACAAGGAGCGCCGTGTTTGGATCTTCCAGACGGACTAGGTTGTGTCCTAGATCAAGCCAAATTATCATGAGTTTAGTTTGCAAACATGACTAAAAATTGTAAAGAATCCACACAAAAAACGACTACCACCAGCAGCTAAGGCTGAAAAGCGCTGACCAATTTTGGGAGTATATCTATCAATCTATCTATCTATCTATCTATCTATCTATCTATCTATCTATCTATCTATCTATCTATCTATCTCTACTGCCCCACCCTCTCGCGGAGATTATGTGCAGGTGCGCGTCAGTGCGGTGTTAGTGGAAGAAATGCTTTTAAAAATAAAAAGTTCCCATAAGATTTGTTAGATGGCGTGGAATAAAAGTTGATAGGGTTAAAATTGATAAAAGTCAGAAACAGGCTGACAGTGATAGGCTTTAAAGTTTAAAAACAGTACACTGACATTTATGGCATTGGGTGGCTGACTGTGCACACTGCCCTCTTAAATGAATCAAAGGTGGACAGAAGTGCTATGTGTGCTGGCAGCCGGTTCCATTGCACGATTGAGAGGGGATAGAATGAGTATTTGTAGTAATCTACAAAGGATTGAATTTGACGGAAGCCAAGGGTGAGTGAATTCCTAGGAGTTCTCAATGGGTGAACAATAGATGGAGGCATGTCAATGGCTACAAGACCATATATGATCTTGTAAAATAGACAAAGTCGGGAGTCGGACATCCTCTGCTCAAGAGACCGCCAGTCCAGGGATCGGAGCATCTATGTCACACTTGCATATGGGGGTATTCACTAAGAGTCCAGCGGGCCGCTCTACGTTGAACAATGACAAGCCTGGCAATATTACTTTTGGTGTAGGGGCTCCAGACTGATGATGAATACTCCACTAATGGACGAACAACAGTCTTGTATGCCATTTCCCTTAATTCTGGATTTTTGGACATTGTGTTTCTCTTGAGGAAGCCAAGGGACCGACTTGCCGAGGTAGTTTTATTCTGAATGTGGCCGTTGAAGGATAGGTTGCTGCTGATTTCCATGCCCAGGTACTTTGAGCCTGCAACAGATTCCATTACTTGGCCATGCAGCAGGTGCTGGCTTGGGACCGGAGTTCTAGATCTTGTAATATGTATTACAACACATTTACTTGGAGTGAACTCCATATCCCAGTCCAGCTCCCATAGATGGAGGTGATCAAGGTCCTGCTGCCGAATCTGAGCATATTCTAAGCTTGAGACTGCCAAGTAAATGGCCGAGTCATCCACAAACAACCGTACCTTTGACCTTGTTTTATCAGGGAGGTCATTTATGGAAATGAGAAAGAGAATGGGACCGAGGACAGAGCCTTGTGGGACCCCAGATGTGACTGGTACGGTGGCAGACTTTTCATTATCAATAACTACAACCAGGGTCCGATCAGATAAAATGCCTGGATCCATTTAAGGGTGGGGCCTCTAATGCCATATCTGTGGAGTTTGTGTAGTAATTTCTGGTGGCTTACCTTATCAAACGCCTTCGAAAAGTCGAGTAAGACACCGTCAGTTTGATTACCTGCTATGGAGTTCCGCATCAAGTCTTCTATGAGAGTCGCAAGATCGTTTGCTACGAAAGCCGTGCTGGAGATCATACAGCAAATTATACTTGTCCATTAGGGAGACTATGTTTGTGGTAACAACATGATCAAGCACTTTGCATAGAATACTGGTTAATGTGATAGGTCTGTAGTTTGATGCAAGACTGGTGTCTCCTTTTTTTGTAAAATGGACATACAAAGGCTGTGCTCCAGTCCTTCGGTACTCTACCTGTGTTTAGGGACCTTTGAAAAATTACCTGAAGAATAGGAGCTAACACATCACGGAGTTTTTGGAGGACAAGCGGCTTTATCTGATCAGGTCCTGCTGCTTTATGGGGATTTAGGTCCTTCAAGAGTTTGACAATGCCATTTGTTGAGACAGTGATACTTTCCATGTGGGGTGTAGTATTAAGACACTCACCTGGTATTTACCATTGTCAGAGAGGTCCTGCACAGCCAGGGAAGCTAGCTGACTAAGTTTCAACGGACACTTTGGTGTGAACACTGACTGAAACTGTTGGTTCAGGACGTTTGCCTTGTCCACAGTGTCAGAGTACAATTTACCGTCCTTCTTGAGGGGGGCAATGCCTTTGGAGTCCTGCTTTGAATTTTTCAGAAGGGAGAACAGCTTTTTGGAGGCAAGTGTGCTTTTGTGAGGTTCAGGGCTTGACTGGCAATTTGACTCAGGCTGTTCTAGGCTATTAGTAAGGCCCAGGATTTCCTCAATGTACCTGTTATGAGCTTGCTTGAGTTTTTGTTTTACCAAATGCTTTGCCTGAAGAAAAGCACACCTGTCTGTAGGGCACCTTAGCCTCTTGTATTTGTCATACAAACTGTCTCTCTTCCAAATAGTGCGTTTAATTTCGTGGGTCATCCATGGCAGTGACAGCCTTGCATTATTGTATGTTGTGGGACGTGCTTCTCAATTCCAGAATGTAGAGCTCCCAGAGTAAGTTGATTGACTTACCTTCATGAGAGGCTTAAAAAGACTTCTGGAAAAGATGCATATGGTTCTCAAGTTCCTCCCAGTCAGCTTTCTTGTACATAAACATCAATCTTGGTTTCTGCTTGCTTACCTGTGGTTTTAGATAGACCTCGGACAGCACAGCATTGTGGTCTGCTATTCCTGGTTTGATGTCTACAGATTTCACTAAGGTTGATTAGTCTATAAGAAAGAGGTCTAATATGTTTTCAAACCTTGTTGGTTGGGTCACCGACTGTGTGAGGCTGAACTCATTTAAGAGGTCGATGAACTCCTCATACTTGTGTGTGTACTTACAGTCAGGGGAAATGGTGGGGATATTATCCGCCCAGGAAATTTCGAGAAGTTAATATCTCCATATATACCCATGTGTGGCCCTTTACCGTTGACACCATTGCAATTGACCTTTTAAACTCTTCAAAACTCTTTGTGTCTGACTCACTTGGTTTATAATAGGCAGCAATGTGGATGGGGACAGACCCTGCAAGTTGTAATTTAATCCACAGTATTTCACAGTCTGTTTCCCATTCATGTACCCTATTTGCAATGTACAAATTTCGCATTTTCAAATATTCAGACTATTGCCAATACACTGTATTATACGATACCAAAACAAGAGGAGAAAGCCTCAGATCAAATTATAAGATTATAACAATCCACCATGAGTGTCCATGTAGGATAGAGATATCTAAACTGAGGGGTCTGAATTTTAACTAGGGACGAGGCTTGCCGAGTCCCTTGTTTAATTCCAACCACGAGTGTGAGATTTCTCTATCCTACATGGACAGGCTCATGATGGATTGTTTTTCTCCTATCTGTCGAAGGTAATTTGTCAAAGCCTTAAAAATGAAAAATTTTATTTTTTAATCGTTGGATTTACAACATTTCTGAGTTTACGAGTGTTTTTATTGGGTTTTGAAATAGGTGTAAATGTAGTCTCCACCTTGTTATTTCCTGGAACACACGATTGGAGCTTTAGTTAAGTTTCAATAAGCAAAATAATTTCCTGCTTGGTGCTCTATGACGTTAGCGTCATATTGCCTTTATCGTCACGCGATGCACGTTTGGTGACGTCATCAACGTTATATGACGTCAATAACACTTACCCTTGCTTAGTGTCTTTGAGTTACTTTAGCGCAATATATTGGCCTTTTGATTATCGTTTAACGGAATAAACAAATATTTTACTTTGCCCATTTAAGAAAGCAGTCACGTGGTTATGTAAGATAGAATTTTCTTACATGAGCCGACAGCCTATCTTACGTGGGCAAAGGTGGGAGAAACATGCATCTCCTACCTAAGCCCTTTCTATCTTACATGACAACTTGACTGCTCAGGATAAGTAGTCGTGTCTGTGCAATGCTTATAAACAGATTCGTTTCCTACTGAAACCCACACTATATATAAGTACCAAAATGTCGTGCTCTTGGTCCATATGACCAATTACATTGAAACCTGTCTATAGCGGTTACTCAAAAATAGACAAAACAAAGGTCTTTTAAACAGATGGTAGCTTAGTGCAGGAGCATTCTGCAATCATTTCGACCTGCATTAAGCTATAGCCAGTCTTGAAACCATAGATTTTTGTCTTTCTTTGAGTGGCCGCTTAAGACAGATTTTACTGTACATTGTATGGTCGGGATAAGCAGTCGTGTCTGTGCAAAATTAATAAACACCTTCGTGTCCTACTGAACCATAAAAATATATAGGTTTTCTTAGAAACACTCGTCATTCCTCAACCCCCTAGAAAATCGCTAAGTCTTAGGTTTCCTTGAGAATATTGGTACGGATGCCCTCCCCGGAAATCACAAGGAAATAGCTTTTGTTTGAAATTCTGATCATGACCTGATAAGCCACAAAGCTATATGAGTTTGTTTAGGATACTGGTACGGAACTTGTAAAATAAAGAGATTGCAAAAAAAGTAGTCAAAACTTACTTTCCGAGTTGGACATGTGCCACGCCGACACCCCCTCTCCTTCTCCCCATGCCCCTAACGAAAATTTATAACTGCTGGATCCGCACATCAGGAAATCGACTTTACCCATGTGAAATGGCATTTTACTTTAAACTTACTACAGGTCAAGATGTTACACTTTATTTCTTTATATATATTTAGACCTTAAAGCGCAAAACACGACAGCAGACGGATTATTTTGATCTCTTGATTTACAGGGAAAATAAGGCTTGGATTCTGCATGTGAATCATCTCCTAGCAGACTATCAAGTCGTATTAATTTTTAAAGCATGGGCAAAATTTGAAATGTCGCTTGTTGCAAACATTCGGTGTCGTTTTAAGGGCTTAACACGTTCTATTCAAAATCTAAAGAACGCTCAGTTACCCGAATTAGATATGGCAATAACACGAACCATGTTTCGGAGATCATTTAAGCGTCTGTGTATATGTCTGTTAATTTGTACAGCGTTCTATGTAATAAATCATAATCTGGACCTAGTTCAAGGAAACACTCAACAACGGGAAGATGCAACTTACCACGGAGAGGGTACAACCGACCCTTGTCAGAATCTGAGCGTCCACTTGTCAGACGTACCTCTGCCAGTAACAGGGATCGTCAGTTATCCAGGGGCAGGAAACACGTGGACCAGATACCTTCTACAGAAAGTGTCAGGTTAGTTTTTTCAGCTCTGACAAATGATAAGCACATTGCTGATTTTATAACTTACTTCTAACCAAGAAAATACTTAACCCTTTGTATACTGGAAAACCCCTAAACGGGTATTGTTACAAAGAGTGAAGACCCAATTGAAATGTTGCTTAAAGCTGAAACGCTGCTCAGATTGTTATACTTATTTTAAAACCAAATAACTGCTGTTTAAGCTATCGACGTTGCACTGAAAACAAGAACAATATAGGTTAATACTATAAATGTAGTAACTAAAATTTGATTAGAACATCGATAGTCGCTACGCGTGCTAAAGCATGGACTTGTCTAAGGTCGAAATTTACCAGTACAGACGATAGTATGGACGAGCCATTTCGTAGCATCTGAATAAAAGAACTGTTATACATGTATCCTTTCAGTTTGCAATTTAACATTGGAGTTTCCATGCGTAACTTACTTTGTACTATCTATATACATGGCGTTTATAGCTCCATAAACCTTCCAAAAATGAAGCTCGTTTCTTAGATAGCAAATGTTTCAGTACTTAATGCTCTTCTTCGTTGTTTTGCCTTTCAAAAAGTGTTTTAATCTATTTCTAACACACCAGATAGAGATTTTCGTTGTTTTTACCCATGTGAAATAATTCCTTCTCATATGCCAATGCATACAAGATCAAATGATCCCTTTGTTATCACTGTCGGAAAAAATGTCCTACATCGCTACCCACGTTAGATATGCGTAACTAATATGAGATAAGCGAACGAGGCTGGTTGCTTATGCGAGATAACCTTCACACGACATTTTTGTCGCCTGACAGGTAGACTTTGGGAAAGAAAGTTGTAATGCTGATCAAGTTGAGCCATTCAGGGAAATTACCAAATTGAATGTTAAATGTAGGCAGGCACACTTGGTATCAACTTAACCTGTGCATTTTACTTTAAATATTATTCAATGCTTTGCACATGCTGAATGTATTGTGATTGCCATGTTTTGACGTGTTGGGAAATGAGTGAATGACTGACTGACTGCATCAGGACGGGGGAGTCTTGCTGATTTCAAACAAGAAATATCTTTAAAAGAATATTTGGCTGCAATTCAAATGTGGATTTTTTTAGGCTTATATGTATTGCTCTTTGTTACAGAGGGTCATCAGACTTGGGAAAATATAATTGATACTGTTACAATGCAAACATTATTGTACGTGTTTTAACCAAATTAGGACACTATTATTAATTTTTCAGTACAAAATCACCATTTAGAACCCCTAATAGAACAGCCGCTTTAAATGTAAAATAGCCTTGTGTGGACGACATTTTAAATGCTGATATGAAAATAGTGGATTACACATAGTGGTAAGAAAATTTCTACTAAAACTGTTGATTTGTCATGTCTGACCATGACTGTGACCTGCAATAAATATATTTATCTAAAAATAGAAGTTTACTTTCAGTTTCGTTGACAATTTTCTGAGAAAGTCAACTTTCGTTTTCGTTGACAATTTTGTTAAAGTATGTTTGGCTGTTTCAGTCTGTATCGCTAGATATTGACTTCATTTTCAGTGATTGTCGTCACCGGAAATAAAACTGTATGGGCAGTCTGGTAATTGACCAATGCAACTTTTATATTCTAACAGATACTCATATATGCAAATTTCTGTCTATTCCTGATTGGTTGAAATTTAGATAGCTAAAGTGATATCATAAGGCTGCAAGTAGCCTAAAAAAGATACTGAATTTCCTCAACAAACTTACTTACTGTTGCGAATAAGGAGTTTCTTGTAAATCCATTTTGATGCGTTTGTTCATTGTTTAAAGTGCTGTTCAATCGCCGTTTAAAGCTCACTTAGCGCGCGTCATTAACTGTAAACATCAAATCGGTGACACCATCAACAAACATTATACAGTAAGTCGCTACGTGGTATGTAAAAAAATAATCCATCAGTGATTCCGGATAAAATCCCAACCCTCTGGTCGACCTTTAAGTGAGAAACTCGCCAAGCCTCGTTTCCCACTGTAACGGTGGGCCATCTGGTTGGAATTTTCCTGTCCCCACTGAACACTATAGTGCGAATCATGTTTACTGTCGTCGCCCTGGGCCCTGTCACCTGTTAAACAAACGGTACCGGGAGCCAACTCACGACAGTAAACAAGAAACGGATTATAATGATGGATTTTATTTATCTCACATACCCGTACCAACTCGTGGGAAAGACAAAAAACGAACAGCCGCACGTCGACCGCAAGCTGGCCGCACGTCAATCCGTGACGTCGTTGTAATGTTAAATTACGTCACCAAGTCGCATCTCCTCAAATTCAGGGTTTCCTTGAAAGCATTTTCATGTTTTTCAAATATATAAAATGTGGTGAGCATGAAAAAGAATCCATTATTTGTGTGATAGAAAAACCCGTCCCTCCTGATCATCGTTAGCATCATCTGAGCCGCGACATAAGATTTCCAACAATGTGGTACGTGTGACAAGCAAAGGCTCAGACCAGCATGCATATACGCACAGCTCTGATCAAAGCCTTTGCTAGTGGCTCAAATATTTTATGGCTCTTAAGCTACTGACAACTCGTTTAATAAATTTAATAAAATATGAGCACTCATGTAAGATCCTCTATGTACAGATGACACACGCACAGGTGCTTCTAAGACAACTTTACTGACGATTCCAGCAGCCCTAGAGGTCTAGATTCTGGTCGTGTATGCCAGCATTAAGGCTCTGGTGAGTAAGCCTGACTCGCCTTAACCATTGCTGTGCCCTGATGTGATGAGTACCTAAATATCAAGCATCAAACTGTCTCAGGTGAGCAATCATCGGCACATTAGCCATCTTGTCATTTTCTTTCTTTAAAAATAACATGAAGCTTTGATCTAAATTACAGAAATAATCACAAGATATGCGTTATGAAGTATATTATTTTTGTTCTCAATGAAGTATAAACATAAAATAAGTATGTCAAATAATTCCTTTAACTTGGTCAACTTTTCAACACCAAAAATAACCAACCAGACATTCATATTTTTTGGCAACTGTCCCACAGCCGTTGATTCTAATTCTGAGTCATGGCTCCAGATAACGTCTTTTAACACTTAAGACTTTTAAAAGTTCAGAAAATAATAACACACTTTCTAAAATGCAAATGTGATCATATAGCTGAATCTTCTATTGTGTTACCACTAACTGACCGACTGGCTCGCTCTCCAAGCTGGATAACAACATCTACATCTGTCACTCTGATTCTGTCCTTACTCTATCTCAAGGACACAAAAACAAGGAAGAGGATCTTACATGAGTGCCCATGTTTTATTGAATTTATTAAACGAGTTGGGGAAAAGAGATAAAATGCTCGGCAGGCCTCGCATTTTTTCGCAACGAGTTTAATAAATTCAATAATACAAGAGCACGAATGTTAAATTCTATTTATCATAGGACATTAACATTTTTTTGGTCTCATTGCTGATGGTAAAACGTTATAATATTGTCATTATGTACCCAACGTTGTTATGGACGTAATAACGTTTCCCGATAATCTAAACACCACTAGTGGTTTATCGATTTTATTGCATGGCGTTATTTCACTCCCAGACGCGATGTCATATGATAAGGTGATATATATACCAGCTGCTCAATCAAGCACATGCTGCTCAGTCAGAAGCCTTATGTAATTTTAGTTATATGTTGCTCTTGGTTAAGAGAACCGCCATGCGTTTCTTAGTCACATAAGTACTTTTTTGTTCTAGTGGTTATAAAACGTCTAGCCCTGCCATGCTGTACTACGCTCTTCCTCAAGATCCTTGGACAGTCTAAATGAAGAATTGCCCATAAAAATGGTCACAGAAAATTTCAATGACAATGATATTTTTTCCATGAAAGAGATAGTAGGTTCAAATCTCGAATTATCCGCAAAATTGTTTTTCTCATTGGACATTTACAAATAAAAATATGGGTTGAAAACACTGTTTTTGCTATTCAACATATAGGAAATAGCAAATATTTTACAAAAGTGCTTCCACCCCCCCCCCCACAAATAACCAAACTAATCCCTTTGCATACAGCTGTAGTTTTACATTTTACATCCTATAAAAATGGCATGATTGGTCACGGGGGGAACGCTGTCAAAATGCTCAAAAACAATTTATTATAAAAACTTTTGAGGAACTGATTTTGTTATTAACCTGTTGGTAAATATCAATTTACAATGGCATGTATCAGTGCTTCAGTGATAATTGTGTACCAAGTAATTAATTGTCTTATTTCTCAACCAAAACATATGTTGTGTGTACTCAAAAGAACCATCGCAATGCACCATTTCTTTCTAATTTTGGGCACCAAATCATAGGTTAAAGCTGTTGAGTAAGAAAACATTTACAATTTTACGCTCAAAAATTGTGTTTATCTAGAGTATGTTGTATACAGTATGCAGGTATGATACACATCAGTGAACCTGCCAAACTAATTGAACTTGAAACATAACAGGTAACAACCAAAAGTCATGGACTGCATATATATTTAGAAGAAAAGATGAAATCTTCTCAACCTCAATTTATGCAAACTTATCATTTTCGTCTCAAGTTCTATGCTGCAAAAATTATATATCCATGTATTTAGGTGAGTACCTGGTGAAACTTTGACCTGTGAAATAAAATTTGGTCACAAAAAAATACCCACTTCCCCTAAACCCGAAAGTTCTGGCATTAATCTTCAACATTTACCCAAACAAATTATTTTGCTAGGTGCAATTAATGTACGAGTTTGATTTAAGCACAAAATAGTTGTCATTAATGCATAATCCTAGCCAAAGGCTGTCAAAATTTGGGCAGATTGAATAGGAAACTGTCTGAGGTTCTTTAATCCTGTTAACCTGCAGTATTCAGCTGAAACCATTTCATTTCAATCAGAGTGAACGCAGTTTGGATCCTGATGAGATGGCCTTGCTAGAAGCCATCTTATCGGATTCTGCAGTCTTTTCAAATAAGGTCAAATCTGACCTCGCCAGGAAATGATTAACTGCGAAGCAACAAACGCAGAAGAGAAGTATTTTGTTTCTCATAATTAAAAAATCCTGTGGCATCTTGTTAGCTGGATAATCACGTGCTTTGTAAGTGTTTTTCAATGGTTAAATCTTAGATAACCAAATCACCACAAGTATGGAAAAGAAGACATTGCTCTGCTAAATATTAGAATAATAAATTTGATGTATGCCTTGTCTTGCCATCAAATGTATGCGACGGTGTTACCCACCAAGATAGATTGTTATCCGTTGTTAAGCAACACGAAAAAATATTATTAACAAGACTCATTTGACAAGCTCATAATTTCTGCTTACTTGATAGCACCAACACTCATTTACTGGCTAAGAAGTCGTTCACATTTATGTTCTCTTTCATTTCATTCAGACGAAACATAAATTATTTATTACCTAGACTTCTTACTATTCGGAAACCAGATATACTACCTCGAATTATCAACTGTTATGATGTACATGCCTATATGCCTCAACATCAGTATTCAGCGTCTTACGTGTACATCATAACCGTCTATATTTCTTTGTACAATATCTTAAAGGATAAGATATCAAACTTAACAACATATACGTGTGTGACGGCAAGCACAGACCTGAGCGCTTTCTCTTTATTCATAAGACAAAATTTCATTACAATAAATTTACAGCCAGCCAGCATCCCGCCTTCCAAATGTAGTTCCTTGCTTAGGCTACATCAATGTAGTTCAAGGTTCGAAACACAACATAGACTGTGCATCAACTCATCCATAAAACCAATCTCTTAATTTTACAGCCTATCTGAAAGAAACTGATAACCAATCAAATATCATATAAAAGACAAAAATTCTTGGATCATTTTAAACCGTCTTGCAATATATCTTTCAAATCTACATAACCAACCATTTTTCGAACATTTATTAGGGTGGGTGGGTGGGTAATCGCACCTAAACCCAACAGAATTTCTCGTTTGGTCTGTCTAGCCTCGAATGACCATACAAAATTATAAACGATAATGTATACCCTTGCTGAACATTCATTGCACCTAAATCACGAGGTTCTTGACTCGTGATTAGCTTAACTAAGGAAATTCCATGAATTTCTCGTGACGAACAAGTGAGTTCTTATATACCGTATTAGTTCTAATACAACGTATTACTGAAAACAAGTATACTCTCTATAAATGCCACCTTTCTTCAATACTTGAAGATTTGAAATAAATATCGCATCGGTTAATAAATATATTTATGTTCTCTTTCATTTTATTCAGACGAAACATAAATTATTTATTACCTAGACTTCTTACTATTCGGAAACCTGATATACTACCTCGAATTATCAACTGTTATGATGTGCATGCCTATATGCCTCAACATCAGTATTCAGCGTCTTACGTGTACACCATAACCGTCTATATTTCTTTGTACAATATCTTAAAGGATAAGATATCAAACTTAACAACATATACGTGTGTGACGGCAAGCACAGACCTGAGCGCTTTTTCTTTATTCGACTAAAAAGAACGGGGGATTAAAGCAGCGATTCATATATATACTAAATGGCTAAATACAGCTAAAGAAAAATTAGGTTTTGACTTGGTTTTTGGTCTAATTGTCATTTTTCTAAACCCCCTTACTCATTCTGTGCTTGGTTGCTAGCTGGTCACGTACAAAACCACAGATATGTGTTCGATGCTGATGCACATAAACGGTGAGAGTAAAAGTTTAAAGTTTTAATGGACTAGAGCCTCTAAAAGCAAAACTATATCTTCATCTTGCGTTTGAGATGTGATCAACTTTCCTTTTAGAAATGATACCTTTAAGAATAATTGTAATTTTTGGTGAATTCTTTAATGCTGACAAATACAGGTCATACTCACTTACAATTTAAGATATTTGACTGCACAAGTAATCTTTCTGTGTTTGTTAAAACTACTGAATACACAGTTTGAACTGTTCAGTTTTACTCTGTATTTTCATAGTTATTTGTTAAGCCTCAAATCATATATAATTCCTATAGTAGTTTCAAAGATGCATATTAATGAGGCAATTCTATTTTTCTTATGAACAGGTAAAGCATGACTATTCACTGCTACGCGCATATGCAGTTAGCTGTGGTAGTTTCAATATAACTGTAAAATATAGAGACTACCTGCATGCCCAAAATCAAGGTAAACTCACCAGTGTTTGTTTACAACAATTCTCATCCATCTTTGAAACTACTATAATGCTAATTATAAGTTCACCAAAGTGTAATATCAACCTGCTCAATAAAGTAGATATAGTTACCAGTCTTTAATCTAACCAATTCTGACATCTCTCTTGTACTTGTATGCTTGAATGAAAAGTTTAAATGAACTGCACTCAAACCTTTTGAAAAGTATATGCATGCTCCCCTTTCTTTCCATTGTCTGCTCCACCAAAGTTGTTGGTTCATATAATCGTTCTCTTTCATGAGCCCAAGTAATACAGTAACTATAAACTGCCATATAAACTCCTGAAAACTGAAGAACGAGAATCCATTAACTAAGATCAATATAATAATTGTAACATGATTATTGGGTTCTTAAATCGGTTTGTAACACATTTTTGGACACAACTAGAAAACTTTTTAAAAGTTATACGTGTACAGTAAACACACAGTTAGAGTAAAGTGACGTAGTTTGTCACGTTTGCTGCTCTATTCAGTTGATTGTACTAAAGCCGGTATGTCTTTCATATTTCTAACGGTAAACCTCTTTCGTAACTGTACTCTTACCAAGTTTGAAGTATAACTTGCAATTTATATCTTGCTTTTCATGAAATTTGTCACGTGTAACATGCTTTTAGGATCAGAACAAGTTTATGTAACCATTAAACTCTTCAACAGCTATTACAGTACTTTTCTGACTTGCACATCTTCTCATTCTCCAATAGAGACTTTATCAAATATGTTAATTGTGGCGACAAAAAAAGTAGTAACAAAATTATATATGAAATATATAACAAATCATGTTCAGGCTTCGACAAGTATTGACTTAAAAACAGCGTTTTTTTTTATTTAACTATAAGCTTACCATTTTCTCATTAAAATTAACTAACATGAAAAGTGCCATTTCAAAATGCTAATAAGTCTAGTCATTTATAAACGATATCTTCACAGAACTTTATTATCTGTCATTTCTAAACAATTTCATTTCATCTCTAAAGCAAGTATTTCTCTGACTTTTACATCTATCGTTCCATTCTCCAATAGAGACTTAATATGTTAATTGTAATGACAAATATAAAATTATATGATCTATATATATCAAAACATGTTCAGGCTTCGACAAGTATTAGCTTTAAAATGATTTTCAAAAGACAATAAGCTTACCATTTGCTCATTAAGATAAACTTACACGAAAAATGCCCTTTCAAAATGCTGATCTCTCTAAAACACTACCACAGAACATTATATCACCTATCATTTTTAAACAATTTGATTTTATCTCTAAAGCATGTATACTCAAATCGTCAAATTTCAAACGGACTTATTTTCTAAATCAGAAAGTTTTTATCTGCAAAATCATGCGTAATTTTATTTTCTTATCTCTCTATAATATATTAGTCTCTGAAGCAGAGCTCTACTATGAAGTATATAAAATCACATCTAACCACAGCTTCTCTACTCAAACATAAACTTAGCCTCTGAATCAGAACTTTACTGCCTGCATAACCGTACATGTAATAACATTTCGATTATATTTTTTATAATACATCTGTCTCTGAAGAAAAGCTCTCTTTCTGTGCAAGACAGAAACACCCATCTGAATCACAGCTTCTCCTATTAAACAAAGATAAGGTCCCTTAATCAGAAAATTTGCTGCCTGCCAAACCATACATATTCCAACACACTAATTATCTTTCCTATAACATATCTGTCTCTGAAGCAGAGCTCTAATTCCGTGGAACACAGAAACCACTTTTAAACTGTAACTTCTCCTCTCAAACAGAGACTACGTCTCTGAATCAGAAAGTTACTGACGGTATGAACCATACATGTAATAACACTTCCTTTTCGTTTTTCCCTTTTCATATATGTCTCTGAAGCAGAGCTTTATTTCTGTGAAGCACAGTACCATAGCTTCTTCTCTCAAACGGAGACCACGTCTCTGAATCAGAAAGCTACTGTATATACATAACATCTCTTGGTCACTTTGTATTCATCTGTTTATGAATCCAGCTGTATTTCTGTAACGTACAGAAATACTATCATACGTATAAACATACACCTTTATTGCGTATATATACACCCACATATAATTACACATATGTATACACCTACATTAGCAAACGCATATACATATACTTATAACGTGCATAATGCTTAATGTATACCCAAATGGATACTTATCAAATGACGTTTGCTAATAATTTAACCCAAATCTCCTTACACTATGGCTATGTACGTACATATATTCTCAGAATTTAATAGCAAACACTTTACTCTTGAAAACTTTCAAATTACAAAAATAAAACATATCAATAACTTAAGATAGTACGTCTAGATTTAAATATCAAATTTTCGCTTAGCTTTATCAACTTTGAAAATTAAGGCCAGAGTCGCTTTGCTATTTGAAAACATTTTAGAACGCCCCTTCAACCACAAGCTAACAAATGAAACAGGATTTCTCTTACTAAAGAAATATGAGAATCGGCCATTTCTTCATACAACTGCTTAACATTGAACGTCAAAGCTAAACTCATAATGTCTCATACACGAAGTTGCAAATCTATCTCTGTCACAGAGATCCCACAAATGTATATAAAATGAAATAATTTGACACATCTCAGTTGTCCTAGTTAATAATATAAGATAAATGCAAGTTCAATATTCCGTTTTTAGGCATATTTTAAAAATATAAAGCATAAGTACTCTCTGCGGAAACAACATGTACGCAGTTTCCGATTCTGAAAACCAAGCTGTTCCACCTTCTAAAAGACAATGTTTTACTCAAAAACCCAAAATCCACTAATTATGGAAAAAAAAATATTAGTAACTTTTTAGGCATAAAAAGGAATTTCAAAATATAAAAGTATGATGAGGGTGTTCAACTAGCCACCTCTCACTCTGGCAATATAAAACGGATTCATCCACTATGCAACGCATAACTCCTTGCTGTTTTCTATAATGACGTAATAACGTCTAATCAGAAGCCAACTTGCTGCTAAGCAACGTTTCCTATAACATGCATCAATGAAATAACTTTGCCAACATATTGAAAAGGCTTCCTTGCAAACACAGTAAAAACATGAAAACCATTTTTCTAAAGTGCATCTAAAAACCCTAATTCTCCTACCCAAAATATAAAAGGAAAATTGATTGATTTTCCCAAATAGCCATAACCACTGTAGCGTTGATTTGCTAGGTCCCCATACTAATTTCTGAAATTATAACAAACACCAGTCTTCAAGACTATTTCTGATGGAAAACTGCGTTCCATTAACTGTATGCAACTTATTTAAAAAAAAAATTACCACCAGCACAAGATTTTCTCCAAAATACATCTGTTTTCGGTGATCATGCCCTTTATATGTAAACTAGAATTTAAAACGTCATTATCTTGGATTGATCCTTTTGGAAAAAGGAATTCTTCTGACAAAAGTAACCACAAATAGTTATCTAAAGCGCCATCTAGAGCCTCAAGTCGGAGGTACTAGCTTCCGTCTTTAGCGATGAAAAAATGTCAACTTTCAGCTTACATATTACCAAAATTAAGAATTTCTCATGTAAACCAAATTTAGGATTTTCAGAAAAGGTTGTTTTCTTCAACATAATTCCACTCTATTGTTAAGTCATCTGGGTATAATAGGCTTTATGTAAACTCACGCTGAAGTGTTTCGCTGAGATACTCGTTGAAAATAATACCAGACGCTTATTAAAAAGCGTTCAAAATCCTGAACTTTTAATCAATAATATGTCCGTAATATGTCCGATTATTTTATAAACACTTTCTGTATCAAAAAATAAATCATATTTCTAATCGATACCGAAACTTTCAGCGAAAAATTGTGAGTAGTTTTAAAGTTATAAATTCACCAAACGGAGAATTACCTGTTGTTTTTCATCGAGTGCTTAAAGCGCCTAGATGATCCAGAGCGGAATATGACGTATCACTGTTTTAAGAGAATAGTTTGAGATCATGACAATAAAAAACACTGTTTTGTACCTTATAGTAGAAACCATATGGCGGCTGGACGTCATATCGTCCAAATGAATACTTAAATTTTTTGCACCCAGATGGATTCGAACTCGCCACCTTCCAATACTACCATTCTCAGTGACACAGATGACCAATACTACCATTCTCAGTGACACAGATGACCTGTGTGTAGACCGCACAGCTATCACGCTCTAACATGCGAATAGCACAAGTCCAATGACAATGCCTTTGAAGTATAAATATTATAAAAAATACTTATCATTTATTCTCTGCGACTGCTGCCTTCGATTTACTTTCTCTGCTGGCTTTCTGCTTCGTCGACGTTACTCAAAAGCGCACCTAAACCCAACAGAATTTCTCATTTGGTCTGTCTAGCCTCGAATGACCATACAAAATTATAAACGATAATTTATACCCTTGCTGAACATTCATTGCACCTAAATCACGAGGTTCTTGACTCGTGATTAGCTTAACTAAGGAAATTCTATGAATTTCTCGTGACGAACAAGTGAGTTCTTATATACCGTATTAGTTCTAATACAACGTATTACTGAAAACAAGTATACTCTCTATAAATGCCACCTTTCTTCAATACTTGAAGAATTGAAATAAATATCGCATCGGTTAATAAATATATTTATATTCTCAGTGCATTGATTTTTTGTAGTTATTGGCACAGCAAGCGTATACTGTGATAAGCTGTTAAAGAGGACAAGTTTTCCATTTGAATGCTATGAACAGTTTGACAGAGTTCTTGGAGTGAAATCACACAAATGGACACCTTATGAAATTACAAACCGCTATAAAAGAGCTGTCTTGATCATCAGAAACCCCTATGAGAACCTCTTGGCCTACTTTCACTATAGGTTCGGAGGAAAGCATTTAGGATACACTAAAAATGAGTTGTTTACAAACGGCGGTAAGTACACTGTGCAATCAAGTTAAGAGTGCGTAACAAAATAAATATTATATCTCAACCAAAACATATATTATGGGTTCTTTTGAGCGCCCAAAACACATGTTAAAAAAGATGAGTAAGAACAAAATGACAATTTAACGATTCAAAAATTGTGTTTATGTGGTTTTGAATCAATCCAGCATACCAGTGCCATTTTCACTTTTTTATATTTTATTGTTTGTGGCCGTTTTCCACTGGCCGGGTGGGTTTATGTTTTTTTGTGGTACTATGTCCAGGAACTCCCGAAGGCTCAACCGGCAGTGATTCTGGATTTAAAGGGTCTCAGAAGACGGGGCATCGGACAGATTGGGAGAAGCCAGAAATCGAACCTGAGACCCCTGGTTTACAAGATATAGGTTTATCCCCTACACCACGGCGGCTTCTTTTTACCCTTTTTTACATTTTTTGTGGCTTTCCTGGGTATAAACCAGTTCCACCGGGTTGGTTTAAGATAGTGTGTTGGTTTTATGTCGGGAACACCCAAAGGCTCACCGAAAGTGATTTTATGGAGAAGCCGGGAATCGAACCTGCAACCCCTGGTTTACAAGGCATAGCATTTATCCACTACACCACGGCGGCTTTTTTATATTTTTATCAAGAGCATTTTAGGATGCTTTAACAATAACGGGATCTTGATGATTTAATCAGTAAGAAGATTAATTCACACATGCTTGTAAGATAATTTCAAATAATTGCACATTAGTAACGTCTTTTGACGTCTGCTAACAATATTTGGCAAATAACTCGTACCAAAAACAGGCGTGACTCAACGTCGGGCCAGATCTGGGTCAAAATACACTCTGATTGAGAAAAAGGGTGATTAACAATAAAGAAATAAATAAAACTGCAGATAAACATTAAAGAATGGAATTTTCGAGAATGCAATGTTTTAAATGAGTGAAATGATATTGGTTTATAGCTACATGCAAACAATACAGCCCTGTACCTAAGCCCAGATTCAGCTATTTTCTCTACTGATCAATCCCTCTGGAAACCCCATCACTTTTGCCGCCATTGGTTCCCATATTTCAGTGTGCTGTATATACACAGCTGAATGTGAGATTTTAGCATGTAAAGTAGCTTACATAATTATAAACTGTATTATAAATAGCATTTTATACTCTCTCTCATACCCAAAATAATGACTAAAATATACTCATGTCCAATGAAAACGCACCACCTACAAAAATGACTACATGTATATCTTTTTAACGACATGACACTTTATTTTTGCAATTGCGTCTTATGTACTGTAGCAATTCCGTAAGTTACTAATAGGTCCTTAAAACGGAATGATCACTGATGACACGTGTTGGAAGCATTTAACAAAACAACCATCAAATCAGAAAGTCACAGATCCAGCCATCGAATGTGTAAGAATTTTCAAAAGCATTATTCTCGCATTTTTCTTTGTAGCAATTGCAAAGAATTTCTAAATTGATACATGTAGCCAGGAATAGTCATCTTGCCTTGAAAGCGGCTATAACGTCACGATGTGACATCACTAGCATAATTTGGATTGGTGTAAAATCGAGACATTCCAGGAATCTCTAAAAGCTCGTATACACAAACCTAAGAGTATCTGTGTTGAACGTTATGTTATATAATACTCGCACTAACAGATGAACTCAAATTTTAGAAGATTTAAAACGCTAGCGTTGCGAACAATGGCTGGCGACGCGCTCAAAGTTGACGTCAATGATGCAACGTCGAATTTTTAGAGGATTTGTATGACGTTTTGCATGTGTGTGAGTTTGTACGACGGAAATAAACATTGTGTAGAATACTAGGACTGTAGAAACCGCAATTAAACATTTTACATCGAGATTTGTCGGACCACTCCATATTTAAGCTTACATAGTGACATTGTTCGCGTTAGTGTAGCGTTAGGTGTTACGTCACAACTGTCAAAGTTGTGGCGAAATGACAGGGGATCTACTGGTAAACAGAAAACATTTAAACGAGATTTTTGGGTCTTCCTGTATACGCCAAAATGCTGACGTTACGTCGTGTGTTAACAGAGTCACTGGAATTGAATTTTTTTAGTGCGAAAACATTGCATTGCATTCCTAATAATGATGTAATAACACAATTTTGCATAGGTTTTGATAGGCCAAAAATATGCGCATCTGAAGAGTGGTGCGTTTTCATTGGACATGAGCATAATTTGTTTATCCATAAATCTGTCAAATAAGCATCTTTCACACTTTAAAACTCTATCCATGCTTAAATAGGCTTCAGTCAATGATTGGTGGTTCGCTCTTATAATATTTATTTTATAAAGGATCACCATATTTTGCAGTTGGCCTCGCAAGTAAGCAAAGGTAATTACCAGATTGGTCCCTTGAGCTAAATGGATTCATATGTTTTATATTGGACTAGAAATGGGCCCGCGCAAGCGCGGGTTATGATGAAATGTATTCTGAGCTCGGCTGAGCATGGCAGATGTCCTCATAAATATTAAAATTGGGAACAAATGTTAGCATTTCAATATCAAAGAGTAGGATAAATACTAACGAAATTCTAATATGAACCAAGGGCCATAACTCTGTTATAAAGTATATTATCTATTTCTATCAACCTAACTCAAAAATAAGGCGGTAACGACCCAAGGGTGAATCTTGATCGAAACAACGCATGTAGCATAATGGGCGCATTGCATTTGCGCACTTTTTGCAATTAGCGATGATATCTTTTGCACACATTTTTCGATTTCATTTGCGCACTGTTTTCACACCCCAATCAGGGGCAATTAGTGATTAGTACCCGTGAAAGGATGACTTGTACAGGTAACCATACAGGTGAGACGCGTATTAAGTGATTTTTCTTTTCTATCTTAACATGAATCGTGAAATGTACAAACAATGCATTTTTGAGCTTACACCTGTTTCGAAGTTACTTTTATATTTGCTTTTAAACACGAACAACGGATTTTAAATTGTCAGAAACAACATATGTAAAACTCAGAAGCACTACTATAGTGTTAATCGAAGTGACTGTACCGTACGACAACCAACGTATATGTATGCCAATGAAAACTGTAAGTTGTCATATCAACTTTAGTCCTTTTCCAATGCTTATTCAATCCCCTCAGATGACCAGATATTGAGGGGATGCAGACCTTGGGTCATATTTTAATGTCTTACTCATGCTTGTGCTGGCTAGATACTATAAGTGAAATATGGAATGAGCTTCACAGCTTAAGAGCGATCCACAGATGCCTGTACATACCATTAGCTCATCTATGAGCCTTCGGCTCAGATGAACTAAAAAGTATACGAAATTTTGTGACTGCAGGAAAAATAAAAAATTTCTATTTTGTCTGTATAGATTGGTATAATTGATAAAATAAATACAGCAAATTCATTCTGTATGAAAGAAAGACCAGGAATCGTACCAATGGCCACTTGGTTGATAGTAACACTCTACTGATTGAGTTAAGCAGCCCATCAGTTAAGAGTGGTGTATATGGTTAAAGCATTAATGAATGTGGCATTAAATCCAAAGTTTTGAAAAAATGTCTACTGTAATATTCCAAAATTTTATGACTCCCTAAACTTTGCTGTAAATATGCCAAAAATTGAACCAAAAGGTTTTTTATAGAATAAAAGATATTGGCAGAATTGCAAACAGTGAAGACCCTGATTAGACTGCTTCTCTAGGGGCAGTCTGATGTGGGTCTGCACTGTTTGACCATACCTAATTGTCCAAAAAGTTGGGAATTAATTTCATGACAATTTCTTTTGGTAATTGTGTTATCGTTCACGACTATTGATGAGGACAGTGATTATTACAATAAAAAGAAATGGGTACATACACTTTAAATTTATGTTTTCAACCAAACATATGTTGTGGGTAATCAAAAGTACTGTCGCAATGAGACGGTTCTTTTGAGCACCCAAAATATAAAACCATGGTTGCAAACAGAGCTTACACGTTTACAAAATTTTGTTAAGGTTTACACGAATTCCAAAAATCGAAATGAGACCGTTTACACGCACCTACACAGCATTTCTACACGTCGAATCACGGGTTCGTTGTAACTTCCATGCAACAACAGACTTCTTTCTTCATAAGAAATGATACCTATGTAAAGCTTTTATATTTGAAACGCAAAAATGAAATCGGTATATACATCCGCTTTAACTACCAGACAACAACAGACTTCTTTCATTATAATATATGATACCAAAAAGCTTATATCTTTGAAATAACAAAAAGTATCAGACTCAAAAGTGCCATATCAATGAGACGGTTCTTTTGGGCACCCAAAATATAAAACCATGGTTGCAAATATGGCTACCATGTTAATTGTTTACAATTTTTGTAAACGTTTACACGGCTTCCAGAAATCGAATAATACCACTGTAAAGCTTATATCTTTGAAACACAAAAAAATCGGTATATACACTTTAAATGTTTTCAATGTTTTCAATTATAACATATGTTGTAGTTACTAAAACGTACCGTCTCAATGAGACAATTCTTTTGTACACCATAAATATAAATCCGTGGTTGCAAAAGGACTTCCATGTTTACAATTTTTTACAAGAATTCTAGAAATCGAATGATACCAATGTAAAGCTTATATCTTTGAAACGCAAAAAAGATATACAGTATATACACTTTAAATGTTTTCAACCAATATATATCTTGTGAGTACTCAAAAGTGCCGTCTCAATGAGACGGTTCTTTTGAGCACCCAAGATATAAAACCATGGTTGTAAATAGGGCTTGTACGATTTTGTAAACGTTTACACGAATTCCAGAAATCGAGCGATGCCACTGTAAAGCTTATATCTTTGAAAACGCAAAAAAGAAATCGGTAATTACGCTTTAAATGTTTTCAACTAAAACATATGTAGTACCATCCCAATGAGACGGTTCTTTTGAGCACCCAAAATATAAAACCATGGTAACAATTTTGCAAATGACCTGTGCATAAAAGCGGGGCATGGTTTCAAATGATGTGTGCATAAAAAACAAAAAATAGGTGTGATTCGGTAAAACAGTCGAGTTTCCAGTGGTTTGGTGTGTTCAGGGCTACACGGCATTTCTACACTTCGAATCGCGGGTTCGCTGTAACTATCTTCTTTCATTATAATAGATGATACCACTGTAAAGCTTTTATCTTTGAAACGCAAAAAAAACGGTATGATACCCTTTAATTGTTTTCAACCAAAACATATGGCCACATATGTTGTGGGTGCTCGAAAAACCGTCTCAAGAGACTTTTCTTTTGAGCACCTCAAATATAAGGGGTCTGTAGCCTGTAGGTCAGCATTTTAGTTTTCAAAACTCTGCTTTCAGGGCCGGTAAGTTTTATCTTATTTGCCTATAGGCTGTGAGGATCATTTACGTTTTGATTCGACAGGTACCCGTATGGTGATCAAAAATATAGGAACATCGGTGAGAAAAGTTTGCAAGTGCCGGAAATAGACTAACATTAACACTTTAGGTGCCAACTAAGTATTGAAACCACACACCCTGGTTGTTTCACCCCTAAAAGTATGCATTTCATGTTCCAAGCAAAACCTTCGTGCATTATACATTTTCAGAACTTTGGCAATCCAGAAATGAGCGAAAGGCAGGGTATACCAACATGTATATATGTAGTTAATATTAAAATAAGCTGTTAATGGTGAGGTAAACTTTTTTTGAGAAACATGGCATTTTCGGGCTTGATTGGGTCCGATTCAGTAATTGGGCCAGATTCGGTAAGTTACGGACCCTCCAAATCTAAATTAATTTCAAAACTTTTTTTTCATAACATATACTTAATGATAATGTTTTGAAATAATACCAATGAGCTTTTGACAGACTTTGTCATTCCTTATTATGTCCCTTCCTGTGGTGCAGGGTGATGGCCTATGCACGCCAATAATCACTTGGAATTCGTTACCCCCCCCCCCCAACAATATTTCCCCACCCACAGGCTCAGGTGCAGGATGATACCCTATGCACCTGGAATTCGTTAATTCGTTAACCCCCCCCCCCCCCCCCAACAACATTTCCCCACCCACAGGCTCAGATTCAAGACCCCTCTCAAACACTTGAAAAGTCAAGTAATCGGCCAAGAAATCTGCTTAAATGTCTATACAAATGCATCTTTCGAGTGATTCACAAAGACTCTAGTGGGCCATTGCATGCATACTGTTGTCGTTGCAACTTGAACAGAAAAAAATGTTATCGCCGCTTTTAATATGAGCACCACAACTTGAAAAAGTTGGAAGTTGTATAGATTGACTTTTCTCTGCCGACAGAATCGACAGAGATAAACCTGTCATGATCTTCGCTGAAACACTCTTGTTGTTTTTGTGGAAAATCAGCCAGACGGAAAAACCCAGCTGACAGCAGCCATCTTTGTTTTTTTAATCGGGTCATTATCCAATAGGTAGACATGCGCAGAAATGTTATCGGGTATGAAAGCCATGACCGTTCCCGATCTGCCGTGCCAGAAATCTATTTTTATATAAAAAAAAAACAAAAAACATTATTACGTACCTATTTATTTTGCAAATGAGAAAATATTTCATGCAGAGGATAGAGCAAAAATGAATAGAGAATTAAACCTCTTTGTTCTGTGGGTAATTGGATTTCTGGCACGGCAGATTGGACACGGCAGTACGATGCGGTCATGGCTTTCATAACCATCATATCACATGTCAACTTTGACCCCTGCAAGTGACGTATGACCGCATGATTTATGGAAATACACCTTACGACCAATCGTTGCAGCCTTTCTTGGTTGAAGTTGGGAGAATATGAAAACATAGATCGATATCGTCCATTATCATTAGTTGATAAAGAAGGCGTTACCCTGTCAAAATTGATGGGAGATTATGGAATCTAAAACTTAATTGTATCAAAAACCTCAAAAACGAAATAAAAGTAAAAGAAGGTTAGATCGAAGTTATCAATGAGGGCAATATCTGAATAATTCGGTGTAGAAAAAAAGCTGGTAAAATATACCGTTTCCGAGTTTTTGAGCGCAAAGGGCTCCTTTAGTAGTATAGATTCCCATAAATTGGCTTCGAATAAAAGTAAGGAAGAAGACAAAGATCGGGTATCGATACAATCAAGTACCACATCTGACCCAGGACATCACATGGATAAGGGACAAAACATGTTAAAACATCAAAAACAAGACATGCGCGGATCCAGGAATTTTCGTCAGGGGGGGGGGGAGGGGTCCTGGTCAGTCTGAGAAAAAAAGCTCTGACAACGTTTTTTTTTTTACTCCTCAGCTTATTTTACAGAAGTCAAATGGTCAATCTATCATTTTTCAAGGTTCCAGAGGGGGTCCAACATTTTCCAGGGGGGATCCAACTTTTTCCAGGGGTCTAATTGGTTATTCCCTACAGAAACCCATATAACTTGTGTTTTCAAGGGGGGTCCAGACCCCCTGTCCCCCCCTCTGGATCTGCACTTGCAAGAGTCAAGAGGTTATCCCTTAACCAGCAGGTGACCACATGACAGCACTGAATAGACAAGACAACATGACAGACACGAAGCACAAACTGATGATAAAAAATCCACAAAAGAAGCACGGCTTTGGAACGGTCAGTAAAAATATTTTTACTGAAGGGCTTAAACAAGTTTTAATGTACAAACCATAAGCCAGGTCCTGGAAAATACTTCAGAAAAATCAAAATTAAAAATGTTTTTACAATTACATGTATATATGAATATCAATCTATTTAGATTAATTCTAACGTTCATAATTAACCAAAAGCATAAATGTTTGAGGCAAAACTTCAGTCTAAGTATTACAACTATCATCAATTGGAACAGCCTATTTCAATTTAAATGGTTGTTGGGTTGTATTTTGTATTTTTACAGTAAAGTCCCTGATCAGACGCCACGTTCTGTGGCGTCTAATTTTGGTCTGCATTGTTTGCCTATGCCCCTCAAAAAGATGCTAAACGTGTATGGGTAAACGATTAGTTCATATCCGTAAAGTACAGTCTATTTTTTGTATTTCTCAAACAAAATACGTGGTTTCGGTACTCAAAAGAACCTCCCAAAAAGGCGTTCTTTCGAGCACCACAAAACACAAGCTTAAAGTAATGACAAAGAAAAAATCATGATATTACGCTTCCAAATTCATGATTGACTGATACATTAATATGCTATTTATATTTCAGTGTGGGACGAACATGTTTATTCCAAGATTCCTCAGTGGCAAAAATACCAGATCATTTGGCTAACACACTTCCCAGGACCCCTTTATCCT
The DNA here is from genome assembly GCA_964019695.1 of Loripinus fragilis. Classification (NCBI taxonomy): domain Eukaryota; kingdom Metazoa; phylum Mollusca; class Bivalvia; order Lucinida; family Lucinidae; genus Loripinus; species Loripinus fragilis. The sequence continues at coordinate 16,327,652 of OZ026524.1, forward strand.
CTTATGTACGACAATCTAAAATACGACCTCTCCAACGAACTGCAAAGAGTCTTTAAATTCCTCAATATGACGATTAGCAAAACAAATTTAGACTGCACAGTCAATGATAGAGATGGCCTATTTCGTCGACACAAGAAGCCGGTCATTGGAAAGAATGGAGAAATTTTGACACTAAACGATCTATACACGAAAGAAATGCGAGAGAATATCACAGCAGCCGCTAATCAAGTTGTAGATCTTTTGCGTGACAAGTTTGGGATTGAATGGACTGTCCGCTTTCCATATGATTAATGATATGCTTCAGATGTCAACATGATTTATTTTGACAAACATTTTGTTAATTCCAGTCCTGAATGATCCAGAAAAACTGGATCCCTCAGAAATATAGATAACTTAAAATATATGCACACAATTTACACCTGTACAAATTTTACTATTTGGAGCTAATATACACACGTAAGTAAAAGTATATTTACTCTGCGTTTACATGCTAATAGTGTTAACATAAGTATTTTGAAAGGTACACGCACTTGTTGTACAGTAGACATGTACAGGTTGCTGATGACAGCTGCCATATTATTTGTGCACTGGACTTGCTCATGGGTTGTCTCATGAAAAACTATTGGGACGAAAGAACAATCTCATGAGTGGTGAACTGATGTTGTGAAAGTAGCATTTACTTACTTTCAATGGTACAAGAACTAAAATTCAACAACTATTCTGAATCAGATACATATGTTTGTTCTAGAACTCTTGTCCAACACATTTCTATAATTTGTTATTGCTCTGAAAGAGTTCTTGCAATAGTCTAGAACATTTAACAACAATTCAAGAACCAGTAGGTTCTACTAATATTCGAAAGTACAAAATTTGTTGAAAGAAATTTTCTAAAAATTGATTCAAAATAACTTCCAGAACATTTCTCTTAATATGTTAGTATTAGTGAATTCTACAAATCTGCTTATAATTTTCTAGGACATCTTTTGAACTTCTCAAAGGCAAAATAGTGTTTTACTTTTACTCCTCAAATTATGTTCTAGAACTTTTTTAGTACTTTAGCAAGTTCTACAAATGTGCAAACATTATTCTGGAACACTTTTAAAACCTTTCAAGAACAAGCATGTCATAACCAGATGGATGATGGGAAAAACATGGCAACCAAAACTGGAGGGATTATAAAAGCTCCTCAAAAACATTAAGTGACGTTAACTAGATGGCATATATTATAGTATTATTGTCTGAGTAGACTTGAGGCACATTTTGGTTGCTGTGTTTTTAGCAAATGTTAAAACAATGTTTTTAAATGGGGTAACAGGGTGGTAATAATTGACAGTATTCCGGCCAACAAGGGTTTAGTTTCTTCAATGATAATTCTTCTTCAGTTAACGTCTGTATATTTATTGTCACCTGCTGCATGAGCATGGCAGACACTTTGGGATTACTTTGTCAGGTTTAATGCCATGTCAACAGTATTTCAGATGTATAAAGGTAACATATCATGGAGTTGTACTTCCCATTTGCTAGGGCTAGGGAAAATATACCTTATTAAATTGCATTCCTGACCATGATCATTACCACAGCAATGCAAATCAGTCCTGTGGCACGTGGTTGGAACATTTTTAGAATCACACCCTATACCCGGGATGCAACATTTTTGTTTACATCGCAGATCAGAAACAACCTAATACGTCGCGTGCGAGAATGGATTGTGGTAAGTTGACGTTGTTTTTACTTTTACAGACGTTAAAACGAGGAGTTGCGAGTCAAGATTTTGCAGAGAAACATAGTGTACCTACGTTTCTAAGCTTAAAAGGAGGTTGCACAGACTCGCCTGAGTCTACACTTGTCAAAATGCCACGTTGTTGGAAACCACATGTCGCAGCTTATTTTAGCAAAGCTGTTCTAACCACATCTGGAAACTTCTGGCGTCCGTGGAACTTGCGCTTTTCCATATGCAAAAGTCTCCGATGTAAACTATATCTTTTTTGGCCGTACTCTTTGCTGGAAGTTGTTTCATTATTCAAAAAATACCTCTCCGATGTTGCTTGTATCCATGTAATTCACTCATCGATGGTGATAGTATCCCAGTCGAACTACCCTGTGTGTGTTTAGCACCATATTTTGTAAAAGCTGGCTTGATTTTACTACTGTCTCCTGATTATACGTAACAAAGAATGTTTCAGGTATACCCTGAACTTTCGACCAGGACAATCGAAAAAAAAGATCTGGAGCAATTAGCAAGTGTAACCGATTTTCGTGTCTTTGGTGGAATATTCTCATGAAAAACATATTATTTCTGTTGCAAAGGGATCCTTTTTAAACTACTACTAATGGCGAAACATAAAAGTAGGTACACTATGTTTCTCTGTAAAATCTTGACTCGCAACTCCTCGTTTTAACGTCTGTAAAAGTAAAAACAACGTCAACTTACCACAATCCATTCTCGCACGCGACGTGTTTGGTTGTTTCTAATCTGCGATGCAAACAAAAATGTTGCATCCCGGGTATAGGGTGTGAGAATGGTTTTGGAACAATATCAGAAATGTTGAAATGGTTTGTTCTCTGTTATCAAACACAAATTTAATGCAAAAGTCCCAGAAAAATTCTTGATGCTTGCTCTAGAAAAGTTCTAGAACATACTAATAGAATATTTCTGAAATCATTCTAACCCATTTTCTAATTATTTTCTAGAAAAAATCTGGGATATTAATAGAATGTTATATGGGACATTTTCATTTTTTGGTGGATGGAGGGGGGGGGGGGGGGGGGGCGGGTGTATGGGAGGTGTTGTACAATTCTTCCAGAATAGTCTATTTTTTTGAGAAATGTTGTAGAACAAACCACTAGAACATTTCTGGAATTGTTCTGACACTGTTCTTAAATGTTCTAGTATAATTCAGGGACCTTTTGGACAAATTTTTGGAGAGGTGTTCAACAATTGTTCTAGTAAAGTTAAAATGTTTGCAGTGATTCATTTACAATTTTGGGCTTATGATTCCTTGGACTCGCTGTTTCCCATATCATTGAGTCCCAACTGCAAACTTATGAGTCCAGATCACTGTTTTTATTGACAAATCTGCAATACTATTGCAACCTGGGACTCGCTGAAATAAAACTTATGCATCCCATAGACAAAAATATGCGCAAAAGATGCAGAATGCGCAGGTAACAAAATCACTGTGTTCGTTCTAGAACAGCTCATACAAACCTTGTAACATTTCTGGAACTATTTTAAAACCATTCTAAAATGCTCTAGAATAATTCAGAAACATTTATGGAACGCTATATGGGATATTTTCACTTAGAGATATTTTACAAAAGTTCCAGAAAAATTCTTAAGTTTCTAGAATTATCCTAGAACAATTCTTTAGATTTTTTTCTGGATCTTAAGAATAGTTCTAAAGGTATCTTCTAGAACTTTTCTAGTTCTAGAACTTTTCTACAACAAATCTTATGACATTTGCTAGAACAATAGTAGAACAAAATATTGTTCCATATAATGTTCTAAGACTGTCCCATAAACATTCTAGAACGTTTCTAGAATAGTTTCAGAGTAGTTCTAGAACATATCTCTATAACATTGTAGAAGTATGTTAGAATAGTTCCAGACCATTTTGCAGGGGTGCACAATGTTTCATGAAACATCAACTTGCTTACATATGTAAATATGAGGTCTGTTCAAATGACATACTTTGCTAATGGAGTATAATTACTTATAAGTAAATATACTTTTGCATGACCTCCAGAGATGGTGCAAATATACTTTTACTTACCCCAGTTTACTCCAGGAGTATTAATACTCACATCAGTAAGTGCGTTCACATAACACCATAAGTAAATTTGCTTACGTAAGTATACTCATGTCGATGAAAACGCACCACTCTTCAGATGCGCATAGTTGTGGCCTATCAAAAGTTGTGCAAAATTATGTTATCTATATTTATTATTTAAGACAAATGCAATGGTTTCGCACAATAAATCAATTCCAGTGACCCCGTTAACACATGACGTAACGTCAGCCTCCAAATTGCGTTAATGGCATTTTGGGCGTATACAAAAAGACCCTAAAATCTCGTTAAAATTGTTTTCTGTTTGCCAGTAGATCCCCTGTCAATTCGCCACAACTTTGACAGTTATGGCGCAACACCTAGCACTACACTAACGCGAACAATGTCACTATGTTAGCTTAAATAAGGCGTGGTCAGACAAAATTCGACGTAAAATGTTTAATTGCGATTTCTACAGTCCTAGTGTTCTACACAATGCTTATTTCCGTCGTACAAACTCACACACATGCGAAACGTCATAAAATCCTCTTAACATTTGACGTTGTATCATTGACGTCAACTTTGAGAGCGCCTTCAGCCATTGCTCGCAACGCTAGCGTTTTAAATCTTCTAAAATTTATATTCATCTGTTGGTGCGAGTATTCTCTAACATTAAGTTCAACACAGATACTCTTAGGTTTTTGTATACGAGCTTTTAGAGATTGACGTTTATCAAAAAACGTTGATTCCTTCGCTCCCTCGATGTTAACGACCCGCTACTCGAGCAAGACATATTCATGCTACGACCTTGTCGTAATTTTGCAGCAGTAAAAGAAGGATTCTTTGAATGTCTCGATTTTACGCGCTAGTCAAAATTATGCTAGTGACGTCACATTGTGACGTTATAGCCGCTTTCAAGGCAAGATGACTATTCCTGGCAATCAATTTAGAGATTCTTTGCAATTTATGCACTGACACAAAGTGAAAATAATGTTTTTGAAAATTCGGACACATTCGATGGCTGGTTGTGTGACTTTCTGTTTTGACGGTTGTTTTGTTAAATGCTTCCAGCAGGTGTCATCAGTGATCATTCCGTTTTAAAGACCCATCAGTAGCTTACAGAATTGCTACAGTACAATAAGACGCAATTGTGAAAATAAAATTTTATGTCGGTAAAATGATATAGTCATTTTTGTAGGTGGTGCGTTTTCATTGGACATGAGTATATCTTTACTTACGTAAGTAAATGTGTGCATGTGAATGGGGCCTAAGAAAACAACAGACTCAGTGTTATTGAGTCTGTTCATGAGAACTAATGGAAAGTGCAGCAAATCTCATGCCTCCTAGCATCGGCTTAAGCGGTATTCTGCTTTCTGTGAGAACCCAATATTCTTGAAGGACAAGAATATGAACAAATATCAACGTTTTATTAGCCCATTTAAGCTGATGGTATTTGTCACTCCTAGCAGTTGAACCAGTCCATTTCCGATCGAAGGGTCTTAGGGTAGCATTTTTTATCGCAATTTAAATTTTAATAGTACATTTTGTTAGCAAACATTGCAGAACCTGATCAAAAGCCGCGTGCAAAGGGGCTAACTTTAAAATGAAAAGTGTTCGAAAATTTACTGTGTGTTTTGATTTAAACATCATTCACCAAAGCCCGTCACAATTCAAGAATCAATTCAAGTCTCAGGTGAACGTAAGCGCATTACGTGTTGTACATGTACTACGTTCGAAAAAGCTCCGTTTTGTTATCTGAAACTTCATAAGGAAATTTAGTTCTGTAGCATGTGGGTTCATCCCTATTATAAAAAATCTATCTTTCTTGTAACCACTTCGAATCGAACTATAGTCCCTACTATAGTAACTATAACTTCTACCATAGAAAATATAGTTTGAATCGAATTTCGATAGTCGCTACTATAGTGACGTCAGGAACCTACTAGAGATCAACGGTGGGTCAGAGCACCGTAACTATAGTAGCATGTCTGGTTCCCCCTCTAGACCTATCTAGCAAGATGGGTTCAAGATCTGTCAGTAGCCTCAAAATGATTCGTTTTATAAAGTTAATTCTCGCTGTGCTCTATCTGCTTTCCAACTTATTCATAACTGTTAATTAGAGTAAACTTTGCAGTTTATACACTTCCTTTTCGTATACAATGAAGAATTGACAGTGGACAAACAGGGCTATTCACTTTGTTTATTTGCCAACCAACCAAAGTTGCAACTTTAGCCGTTGGAGAATAAGCATGCCCGCGTATCTACTACGTCAGAAGTTTAGTAGGAACTATAGTTCGAATACAAATGGGCCCTATTGTTTCACATTAGCTCTATCGGAGTGTACAAGTCAATGTAAAAATGCAAACATGCAAACGATGTTTTGTCTGTCTTCTATCATAAAATTCTAATGAAAATAATAGATTAATTTATGACGTTTTATTTGAAACAAAACAGCAAAATATACCAGGTCTTATTCTTTCTATAGATTTTGAAAAAAAACATTCGACACAGTGTCTTGGAAATTTATCTCAAAAACATTAAATTATTTTAATTTTGGCGAATCAATTATAAATGGAAACACATTTTCCAGAAAGGAGTAGAAACAAGTATTTTACAGAATGGTTACATGTCCGAATTCTTTCTTCTAAAACGTGACTGTAGACAAGGTGACCCACTGTCACCATATATATTTCTTTTATGTGCTGAAGTTCTAAGACAAATGTTAAGAAAAAAAATATCAATATTAAGGGAATAGTCATAAACAATAAAGAAATGAAAATAAGTCAATATGCTAATGACACACAAATACTTCTTGATGGTACAGAATGATCACTGAGAGAAAGCCTTCAAATATTGTCATAATTCTATAAATTATCAGGATTAAAATAAATGAAGAAAAACTAGGGCGATATGGATAGGTCCAAAAAGTAATTCAAATGATAAGTAATGCAACGACTATAAATTAGACTGGACTCAGGGGCCAGGAAAGATACTAGGGGTTACTTTTACAACTAATGTTAATGATATATGAACCTTTAATTCAGTGGAAATTTAAAACAAAGTTAAATCAATGTTAAAGCAATGGTCAAAACGAAAACTTACTGTTTTTGGACGTATAACTATCATAAAGTCACTGGCGTTATCAAAGTTTGTATCATTGTTTGTGTTTTTACCGACTCCACCTGCAGAGCTTTTCAAGGAACTAGAAGTTATCTTTTTCGATTTTTTATGGAATGCAGGCCCTGATAGAATAGATAGAAAAGTTGCTATTAAAATTTATCTTTGGGTGGATTAAGAATGCCCCATATATATTCTTTCATTAAGGCTTTACAATATCTTGGTTGAGGAGAGTAATCCAACAAGCAAAAAATACATTCTGACACATTCTCAACCCAATTGATTTTGATAAAGTTTTATCGTTAGGAGGGGAATATGCAAGGAGCTTAGCAATAAATATAAGAAACCCATTTTGGAAAGACGTTTTGATCAGTTGGGCGGACTTCTGTAGAGAAGTAAAACCAGAAGAAATTAAATCTGTCCTCAGTGCACCATTATGGTTTAATTCACACCTAAGAAATGGAAACAACTTGTATGTGAAAAACTGGGATAAAAAAGGAATTAAAACCATTGGGGATATTTTAGATAACAACGGCAATTTCTACACTTTTGATGCGTTAAAAGAGATATATGGAGTAAGGGGTACTTTTTTAAACTATGAAAACATTTTACACAAAATACCAAACCAGTGGAAAAATATAATAAACAAAAACTGAGTATTCATATACCAAAATAGGTATAATATTACTTGCAATGTATTTGTGGCATACTTATTAAAGGGCAAAAAAGGAAGTAGAAGATTCTATGACATATAAGCCCATGTTGACGAAATGGATGTAACACATAGGTGGGGAAACCAATTTGGAAACATAAGCGATAAAGAATGGAAGTTGTATAATTATTCAATTAAAGGCATAAAGAAAGTAAAACTAGCTGATTTTCAATATAAAATTAACAATAAAATTTTAGTGACAAACTCCTTTTTATTCAAAATCAAGAAGATAAATAATAATGGATGTTCTTACTGTAATGAACATAGTGAAACTATGGAGCACTTGTTTTTAAATTGTACTAAAGTTATAGACTTCTGGAACAGCCTCCAGGATTGGCTAAGTAACAACTGCAATAAAACTTTGCATTTAGAAGAAAAGTCACTTATATTCTCATCACAAAATCCCAAAAGCATAGAAAATTATATTCTTTATCCAGCAAAATATTACACACACACATATATATATATATATATATATATATATATATATATATATATATATATATATATATATATATATATATATATATATATATATATATATATATAAGAGCAAATTTACAAGGAATACCTTAAGTATTCAGAACTTTATGGCATTACTTAAAAATAAATTTTATTAGTGCAAAATACATTGCAAATATATATAACCGGTTTGCAAAGTGTATGACCAAATGGTGACCAAACTATTTTTCTAATACTTAGTATGTAGGCTGTGCTCCTGACAAAATATAGAAGATACCAGATGCAGAACAACAACATTACCACCGAACACATGGGCATTCACTTTGTTACAGAACTGTGTGTGTATGTTGATGTTGTTTTAGTTCTTATTCATTACATACTCTTGATTCAGAGATTTCTAACAACAATGTTCACGCGGTTATTTTTGTTAATCTGCTATAACTACATGTACCATAGTACTCCTAGAATAAATTGATTGTTTTCTTGTAATATCAAGAACAGAATGTTTTATAATTATATACATCCTCTATTCTTCTCCTCTTCTTTCTTCCTTTCTTTCCTCTCTACTAACTAGTTAAGTGCTAAGAAAAGAATGTTAATTTATATTAGAGCAAAATAGTTTTGCAATAGAAGCAGATAGTAGGTAGCATGTGAAAATTTTGACTATGTTGTAAATATAAAAGTACTATATGCTATAAAGAATTATAAAAAAATATATAATAAAACTTGACACACTTTTTTATTCTGCATGCATATTATTTAGAGTTACATGTAATGAAATAACACAAAATGATTTCTAATCAATGCACTTCTGGCTTATACGCCAATAATATTACCTTTTCATTACAATCTGCAATAGTTCACCGTATCATTGTCTTGCGCAAATAATAACCTAGCACACAGAGGCATTGATGACTCCTTTATTTGTTGCAATAGAGCAATTCTGTTAATGATAGATATTTCAAAGGGATATTTTATTTTTATGGTCTATATTACACTAAATAAAGGTCAATATAGGTTGAAAAGTTTTGTTAATAAATAATATGCCATTTAGGAGTTGTTCTCTGATATTTTGCTAATATTAAAAGAAAATCCAGAAATTTTAAAATCTGCTTAAACATGTTGAGAAATGGTTGTCACGCCTAATGCCTGTTGACAAGACAATCTTACACAAATCTATATTCGGTTTCCATGACGCCTTGGTAATGTTGCCCTCGGGCATCAACCGCTCTGACACGCTACTTACCTGGTCAGCCTAAGATGTTTTTTTCAATTGTTTTATGAACTAATAACTATCATTCTTGTTTAAAATAAATGCAATGACTCGGTTCAACCTAGACGTTTGTCTTCTCTCACCAGAATGTGAGTTTTCACCGAGTCCATTTATACCTTTTGTAATTTAAGCTCCACATAGAGCGCAAAGTGAAGGGTCTGATCTGATTGGGTTGGCGTCCAGGCTGGTCTGTGTATTCGATGGTCGCACATAGGATATATCATTTTGTTGGTTACAGACATTGTCTCATATATATTGTCACAATGTATCAGTCATGAATTTTGTCATGAGAAATGCAGCATGCGAATGGGTGCAGACAAATCTATGCATGCAGACCAAACTGTTTATTTGCAACGAGAGTGTGGTGGCTCAGTGACAGTCTCCAACTAGAGGTCGAGTGGTCGCTTGTTTGAAACTCACCAGAGACACTTCATTGTGTCTTTCAGCAAGACACTGTATCCTCATCTTAGTACTGTTTCAACCCAGAAAGACAGGAATATGTCCTAACATGACTGAAAAAGTTGTTGACTCAGACGTAAAGCAACAACGCAATCAATACTCATTGCAGCAGTTGCTGTCACTGTAGTCCCTTTATTCAGTAACTACAATGATAATGAAAAAAGTGCTGACTAGCATGAGCAATAAATGATTATGGGGGTGCCATTCAATAGTGAATCTAAATCTTTAAAACATATAAACATTGTCGCCATTTTGTCAGAACGCAGCGTCTGATCAGGGTCTCCCTTGTTTGCTTCAAGAATGTACTATTAACAAGATTAAAATTATTATTTGAATACAAATGAAAAATAACCACCAACAACCCTTAAAACGGAAATGGGCTGGTCCAAACGATAAGAGTGGGTAATTACACTCACAAGGCTGAGTTGGATAAATGACGGTAAAATTTAACAAGCTTAGTGTATTGACCCGCGCTACAGACGAGCTGATCAGTGTCTTGAACGAAGTGTGCAGAGCGTCCTTTATCACAGCGGGACAGTCCACTGATAAAGCGAGTTATTGATTTTTCCCAAGTTTGATATCTCATTTATTGGCCGATCTGTAATAAAATTTATAACAGGGCAGAGAAATTCAATGTTATTAGGAACATTTGGTAGTTCTCGCCATTTTTCCACACAGTCTGTTCAGCACCTTCGTTTTCGCTGCCTAGTTGTCATTTTTAATTGGCATTATGCTCATTTTTATTCTCACAGCAAAAAGTGTGAAAAATATCACTGCCTCTGGGGTCTGTTTCCGTTATAAAGAACCCGGAGGCGCAGATGAGCACGCGCAAAATGTGCAGTTTGATCAGGGTCTTTAATGCTTGACATTTTTTTTTTACGCCAATCCGACTTTTCATTAGCAAGAAAGAAAGAAAGAAAGCAGGAAAGAAAGAAAGAATAAAAAGAATGAAGTGACTGATATTATTTGTGTTCTATAACGTTCGTGTGCTGAAAGCACCCTGTTTCCGTATGTAGTGCCACAATAGCACACAAATCTGTTACACGTTCGAACTAAAATCGACAGATTTACCTGTGTTTTTACAGTTTCATTTTAAGCTGAAAACTCCAATTTTGGAAGTATGTTACTAGACTCTTTTGAAGTTTAATTGAACTAATTTTAGTGTAGAAATGTGCAATTTATATTTCTATAAAGCTTATTATATCTAGTTATAAGATCCATCAGCAATTATTTGACCAAAAGAAAAAAAGATTCCATTTTAAGCATATTTATCACTATGGGTAGCCAATTTTAGGCGAGTTTCGCTATTACTTTAATAGAATTTGGGGTACGCATTTTGTGGGCTAAAATGACCGAATTTCTGAGAAAGTCAACTTTCGTTTTCGTTGACAATTTTGTTAAAGTATGTTTGGCTGTTTCAGTCTGTATTGCTAGATATAGACTTCATTTTCAGTGATTGTCGTCACCCGAAATAAAACTGTATGGATAGTCTGGTTATTGACCCATGCAACTTTTATATTCTAGCAGATACTCATATATGTAAATTTCTGTCTATTCCTGATTGGTTGAAATTTAGATAGTTAAAGTGATATCATAAGGCTGCAAGTAGCCTAAAAAGATACTGATTTTCCTCAACAAACTTACTTACTGTTGCAAATAAGGTAGTTCTTGTAAATCCATTTTGATGCGTTTGTTCATTGTTTAAAGTGCTGTTCAATCGCCGTTTAAAAGCCCATTTTGCGCGCGTCATTAACTGTAAACATCAACTAGGTGACGCCATCAACAAACATTATACAGTAAGTCGCTACGTTGTATTTGAAAAAAATAATCCATCATTACTGTTCAGTGGTTCTGGATAAAATCCCAACCCTCGGGTCGACCCTTAAGTGAGAAACTCGCCAAGCCTCGTTTCCCACTGGAACGGTGGGCTCTCGGGTTGGAATTTTCCTGTCCCCACTGAACACTAATGATGGATTCTATTTATCTCACATACCCATACTAGCCCGTGGGAAAGATAAAAAACGAACAGCCGCAAGTCGACCACAAGCTGGCCGCAGGTCAATCCGTGACGTCGTTGTAATGTTAAATTACGTCACCATGTCGCATCTCCTCAAATTCAGGGTTTTCTTGAAAGCATTTTCATGTTTTTTAAATATATAAAATGTGGTGAGCAAGAAAAAGAATCCATTTTTCGTGTGATAGAAAAAAACTCGTCCCTCCTGATCATCGTTAGCATCATCTGAGCCGCGACATGAGATTTCCATGTGGTACGTGCGACAAGCCTTTGCTAGTGGCTCAAATATTTTATGGCTCTTAAGCTACTGACAACCCTTTTAATAAATTCAATAAAATATGAGCACTCATGTAAGATCCTCTATGTACAGATGGCACACGCACATGTGCTTCTAAGACAATTTTACTGACGATTCCAGCAGCCCTAGGGGTCTAGATTCTGGTCGTGTATGCGATCATTAAGGTTCTGCTGAGTAAGCCTGGCTCGTCTTGAACCATTGTTTCGCCCTGATGTAATAAGTACCTAAATATCAAGCATCAAACTGTCTCAGGTGAGCAAACATCGGCACATTAGCCATCTTGCCATTTTCTTTCTTTAAAAATAACATGAAGCTTTGATCTTAATTACAGAAATAATCACAAGATATGCGTTATGAAGTATATATTTTTGTTCTCAATGAAGTATAAACATAAAATAAGTATGTCACATAATTCCTTTAGCTCCAGATAACGTTTTAAGACTTTTAAAAGTTCAGAAATTAATATTTACATTTCCACTGCGAGTCTTTAAATGAACCTCTACATTTGAGATGTGGTTCATACCTACATGAACAAATCGATTTAAGCCACACCCACATATGCGCCGTTTGAGCGGGCAAACGTCAAGTCCATCCAATAACGTTGCTTGTTTACTGACGTTTGCATGACGTTGAACACGTATCGCCATGACGTTAAGCGCGAAATTTTGGCGTTTTGGCTATTGCAAACCCTACGTTATGTCTGATTTAATTCAAAATATCTGAAAAACCAGCCAAGTTATGTGAAAATTGAAAATTGATACTTGACTGATATTATAAAATGTAAATATAAGTAATAAATTCAATTTTTCGAATGTTCATGGAATCATGAATACTTCTGGTCTCTTGCAAAGTTAACGTGAAGCCCTTCAGGCTTCACTTACTTTGCATGAGACCCGAAGTATTAATGATTCCATGAACTTTCCAAAAATTGAATTCATTTCTTAAATAACCCACTTTCTAAAATGCAAATGTGATCGTTTAGCTGTATCTTCTATTATGTGATCACTAACTGACCAACTGGCTCGCTCTCCAAGCTGGATAACAACATCTTAAGAGAACTACATCTGTCACTCTGATTCTGTCCTTACTCTATATCAAGGACACAAAAACAAGGAAGAGGATCTTACATGAGTGCTCATGTTTTATTAAATTTATTAAACGAGTTGGAGAAAAGATATAAAATGCGAGGCTGGACGAGCATTTTATCTCTTTTTCGCAACGAGTTTAATAAATTCAATAATACAAGAGCACGAATGTTAGATTCTATTTATCATAGGACATTAACATTTCTTTGGTCTCATTGCTAATGGTAAAACGTTATAATATTGTCATTATGTACGGGACGTTGTTATGGACGTAATAACGTTTCCCGATAGTCTAAACACCACTAGTGGTTTATCGATTTTATTGCATGGCGTTATTTCACTCCCAGACGCGACGTCATATGATAAGGTGATATTATATACCAGCTGCCCAATCGAGCACATGCTGCTTAGTCAACATCCTTATGTAATTCACCAGCGAGTCAGCGCTGGTGATATACGTTAGTAAACTTCCATTGGGCGCGTGTTCGATTCGGGCCTGTTTCATTAGCAAGTTGCGGAAATGGGTCAGGTGTTAACTCCCCAGCAGCAGTGTATTTTCTGTTCTTCCTCAAACTGCCCGTCGACCAAGCTGCTTCCGAAATTCCACCACCATTGCGTGAGCGATGTTGATATACTTTGGATGCCGAATTGCTTCTTAAAGTGAAAAGGCCTATAAGAGGCATTACTACTAAGCTATAATCCCAATCAAACATGGACCCTTCGGATATTCTAGACTGATTGAGACGAAATAACTAGATGCAGATGGAATATTTCAATATGCCCCCTAGGCACTATGTGCATTGACTTCAAATGAGTAATACGGTTGAATGACCTAATACATACTGCTGGGGAGGGGGTTAACTCTACCACTATTCAGCGTGTTCATAAGCAGATCCTTATTGGAATATGCATATTTCCTGTGTTTTATTTGCTTCCAATGGATCACCTGTGTACAAATCGCTAACTAAACAAAAACTATTCGGAGCTTGAAGCACATGAAACACTGAAAAGAGTGGCTTCAGCAAATGCAATATTAAAACACTATATTTTTTTATCTTTAATAACTGTAAAACGCCATGCGATGGTTCTAAGCTTTTTAAAAGCTAACCTTGTTTTAGTTATATGTTGCTCTTTGTTAAGAGAACCGCCATGTGTTTCTTAGTCACATAAGTACTTTGTTGTTCTAGTGGTTATAAAACGTCTAGCCCTGCCATGCTGAACTACGCTCTTCCTCAAGGACCTCAGATAGTCTTAATGAAGAATTGCCCATAAAATGACAACAGAAAAGTTTCAAAGTAAATGATATTTTTTCCATGAAAAAATTAGTAGGTTTAACTCTCGAATTTTCCGCAAAATTGTTTTTCTCATTGGACAATTACCGATAAAAAATGGTTTGAAAACACTGTTTTTGCTATTCAACATATAGGAAATAGAAAAAAAAAAGTTTCACTTTAGTGCTTTCGCCCGGTTCCCAAACTAATCCTTTTGCATACAGTTGTAGTTTTACATTCCACTCATCATATCAAAATGGCACGATTGGTCACGGGGGGAACGTTGTCAAAATGCTCAAAAACAATTTATTATAAAAAACTTATTAGGAACCAATTTTGTACAAACAAGTAGGAAAATATCAGCTTACAATGAAATGTATCAGGGCTTTAGTTATGATTGTGTACCAAGTAATTAATTGTCTTATTTCTCAACTAAAACATTTGTTGTGTGTACTCATAAGAACCGACGCAATGAGACGGTTCTTTTGAGCGCCAAATTAAAGGTTAAATCTGTTGAGTAAGACAACATTTACAATTTACGCTCAAAAATTGTGTTTATCTATACTTCCACAAAACGCTTTGAGGCTTGACTGCAACGGTATATGCATTGACTGAATCGAGGGTCATTACTTAAAAAGTCGTGGTAGCGATGTAGAGTATGTTGTATGCAGTATGCTGGTATGATACACCTCAGTGAACATGCCAACCTAATTGAACTTGAAACATAACAGGTAATAGTCAAAGGTCATGGACTGCATATATATTTAGAAGAAAAGATGAAATCTTCTCACCCTCCATTTTTATCAAACTTATCATTTTCGTCTTAAGTTTAATGCTGCAAACATTTATTCTAATGTTTTTAGGTAAGTAGCTGGCGAAACTTTGACTTTCTGTGAAATAAAATTTGGTCAAAAAAAATACCCCCCACCACCTTAACCCTAAAGTCGTGCCATTCATAATCACTATTTTCCAAACAAATCATTTTGCTTGGTGCAACAAATGTAAGGGTTTATTTAAGTACAAAAAATTAGTTGTCATTAATGCATAATCCTAGCAACAGGCTGTCAAAGTTTGGGCAGATTAAATAGGAGACTGTCTGAGGGCCTTTTATCGTGTTAACCTGCAGTATTCAGTCGAAACCATTTCCTTTCAATCAGAGTGAAAACAGTTTGGATCCTGATCAGGTGGCCTTGCTAGAAGCCACCTTATCTGGTTCTGCAGTCCTTTCAAAGAAGGTCCAATCTTACCTCGCAGGGAAATGATAAACTGCGTAGCAACAAACGCAGAAGAGAAGTATTTTGTTTTCTTATATTTAAAGAAATTCCTGTGTTATCTTGTTAGCTGTATAATCAAATGCTTTGTTAGTGTTTTTAAATGGTTAAATCTTAGATGACCAAACATTACAAGTATGGATATAAGAAAACTTTGCTCTGCAGAATTAGAATAATAAACTTAATGTATCCATTGTCTTGCCATCAAATGCATGCGGCTATATTATAGTCAGGAAAAAAATCAGAAAAGTTAACAAGTACAGGCATTTTGTGAGGAAAATGGTTTGACATCTTGATATGGGGGAATTAGGTATGCTGAATCCAAAAACCAATGTTGGCAAGCTGAGAAATGACGTCTTAATGACCTAATTTGCATATTTTCAAAATGACCGACAAAAAACATGAAATTTGACTTATTACTGAAATATTTTATTTTTTGTCAATGTTTTTTTTTATCCAAAATAATAAGTATTATGCCCTAAGATTGTTTAACCATTAGAGTGCATGATTTTTGTGGCAATTTTACATAATTATTCCAGGATATTATATGTACCTTATTCATGGTAATAAATGTCCGTTTTGTCTATAAAATCATATATAAACTTGGCTTATTCAGTATCCTGCTATTTAAATGTTAGTTTTATTCATAGCATAATTTAGGACTGCTTACCAGATTTTAAAGTAATAAATGAGAAAGAAACTTTGATAATCAACAAGTTGTTTTGATATAAAATGAATATGTTATAATGCCCATGCCCAAATATATGGTACATTTTGTATCTATAAAAAGTAACAGCATGTACATTCCTTAATATCCTAGGGTCTAATAAGACCAACCTTGCACCATCAGGAAAACTTCTAATGTGTGTCAAATTCTTTTGTGAGACCACCTAAATGGGGAAAAACATTGTCCTAAAGAATAAACTCATTTCAGCTATGTGAAATTGTATGGTTTCCATGGCAACGCAAATTGCGCTTCTAAAGAATGGGAATGTCCCAACAAAAGAACTGATATCTCAGCAGCAAATTTTAAACTTGGTACCAATTGAATGTTAAGACATATGACTTTCATCCAATATTCAGATATGCAAATTATCAAATTTGCATATCTGATTTTTTATATTGTTGCATATTCATGAATATTAATGAAAACATTTGAGATAAGATAAAAGTCGTAAAAAATTAAGGGGGTGTACATAAAAAATTATCTACGTCTCAGCTGCTTACTATCTGTACTACCAGCATTGGTACCCGTTAAATGCTAATTCCTAGTATGCTTAGTTCGTAGTCCAATATGCATATTTAAAAATTGTATTGATGAATATTAATTAAATATTAAAAATAGAGAAAAAATAATAGAAAGTGCATACAGAATTACTCATATCTCAACTGCTATTTATCCTAGATTCGATACTCACTTACTTTCTAAACTTGTTCCCAAATTAAAGTCCAGAAAAAAATATATTATCATGTTGTTTGATATGCAAATTATTTCATTTGTGTATTAATGAGTAATGTTTGAAGATACAAGCTTATTTATTTGTTGTCAATTTTTCTTTAGTTTTCTATAGTTTTCATCATTATTCATGAAAATGTTTGTTAAATGATTATATATCTGACCACTGGAATAAAGTACTATGTCTCAGTTTTAATTTGATACTAAGATGAATTGTCTAGAATAATTAAAAGATGAGATAGGAGTAATTTCAGAAGTAGATCCCCACTAATTTTTCTTCATTTTTTCTCTCATTTCTAATGTTTATATTAAGATCAATTAATTCAAAAAATAGATATTTTCACACAATGACTATTGAGTAAAGTAAAATGTCTTAGCTTTAAGTTGGTACCAAGTGTGGTGGTCTAGAAATATTAGCAGCTACGATATTAGTAATTTTGTAGGTACACCCCCTTAATTTTATTACCATTTTTCTCTCATTTGTAATATTTAAATTTATATTCAAGTATATAATTATAAAATGATTTGCAAATCCGATCATGGCATAAAATGTGCTATGTCTTAGCAGTTATTTAATGCCAGGTCTGTCAGTCTAGAACAATTAGTAGATGAGATATAGGTAATTTTGTACATATACCCATTTTAATTTTTCTGCAACTTCTCTTTCTTTGTTTAATGTTTTCATTAATATTCACAAATATGTATATTAGATTTGTATATCAGACTATTATGTTAAAGTACTATGATCTTATTTTCATTTGGTACCAATTTTAGACGTCTAGATTAGTTAGCAGTTGACATATGGGTTATGTTGTACGTACACCCTTTTATTTTTTTTTACATTTCTCTTATATCTAATATTTTCATTACTATTCATGGATATGCAAATTAGATAATTTATCTATCATACTATTGGGTTAAAGTGATATGTCTCAACTTTTATTTGGTAACAAGTTTGGTAGTCTAGAATAGCTAGCAGCTGACATTTAGGTAATGTTGTACATAAAGCTCCCCCCTTCTTATTCTTTCTACCATTTTCACTTTCTTCTCATGTTTCCATAAATATTCATGAATATTCAAATTAGATCTTTGACATATCGTACTGTTGGTTTAAAGTTCTAGGCTTTGATTTGGTACCCAGTTTGATAGTCTATGGTAACTATCAACTGATATATGGGTAATGTGTATAGGTCCACCCCTTATTTTTTCTACGCTTTCTTTTATTTCTATTTTTTTAATACTCATGAATATGCAAAAGCGAAAAAATTGCATATCAGCACATTGAATGAAAAAAACTATGTCTGGGCTTTAATTTGGTACCAAGCCCTGTAGTCTACGATGCGTTGCTGCTAAGATACCAATCATTTTGTAGGTACACCCGATTTCTCGAGAATCATATTGTGGATTTTCATATTATGGGGGTGGTAATTTTTTTCTAGACAAAGTCAGTAAGGGTGCAAAGATCAGGAATCGATACAATAAAGTACCACACCTGACCCAGGATACCAATGGGAAAGTGACAAACTCACAATTAGACACCACAAACGAGAGCCAAGAGGTCAGCCCTTTCCCAGCAGGTGACCACAAAGCACATATAACCAGACGTGCACAAAGACATAGCAAACACAAGACAGAACAAAAACATAAAAGATCCACAAAAGAAGTACCGACTTGGAACGGTCAGTAAAATATTTTACTGGAGGGCTTGAACCGGTTTCACGGCGCGCCAATCTCACCCTTAGATGTGGATCAAGATACATAAATATTTGGTTTGCATGAAATACCACATATATCTTATCAATGAATCATTTCCTAAAACATATAAATCAAGATATAACAAGGAGATAAAGCAAAGATAAGGACTCATTAGTAAATAAAACTGAATACCGGAGCAAAAGAAATCCAACAGGTAAACCCCGGTGGGCCCGACAAACAGCCAAAGCATCAGGCCCCTACCATCTCATCAATAGATAAGTCTTTAAGTGGAACCATCATTGAGTCTGAAGTCGGACCCACCGGCGTGCAATTACAGAGGAAAGCAAAGTTGCAAACAATGATTGGATTGACCACCAAGCCTGTCTTAGCCATTTTTTTTTTTAGATAACTAGCGACCATGTTTTTTCGTCAGTAACTGACAACTTGCTTTTCATATATTAGAAGAAGAGAGAAAAAAAACACAAAGAATGTGCGGCACGCAAGTGTCAATCTTGGGTGTGCTTGCAAATGACCCAGCTACACTGCCGAATGGGTTGCCATGGACAGTACAATATATGCAATTTTATGTAATCCAAACAGGTTTATTTTCGGAAACAATATCTTTTAGGCATTTTGGCATTTAGTTGTCCCACTGAACTTTTTCGCATACTTGAGCAATTGTCCTTGGGTGCAAGGTAAGTCTAATGAGCCCCCCCTTCCCTCCCGAGGTGTGTGTGTGTGTGTGCTGGGGGAGGAGGACAAATAGTTATTCCATGATTTACCTCAATCTTTTATTCATTAATATTCATTAATATGCAAATGAGATATTTTTTAATGAATATTAGATGAAAGAACTTGTCAAATTGTATCACTGATGATATAATAACAGCAACAAGGACAGTTTGGGACAGAATTCAGTTTATATTTGATTTTTATTGTAATTTTCCCTTCAAGTTATTTTCTGAAATTTTCATCAGTATTGATGAATATGCACATTAGATAATTAATCTGCATATCAGACCATTCCATCGGATGAAAGTAATATATCTAAGCTTTAATTTGCTAGCAAGTTTAATAGTGTAGGGTGAGTTGCTGAAGAGATACGAGTCATGTTGTAGGTACAGGCCAACTTTCTTTAAAATCACATTAACCCCCTCTCCAAGCTGGAACTTACAGAACTTTGTTTAAATCGCCATATTTTCCTACAAACAATAGTGATATCATTGCGGTGCATTCTTTTTTAAAGCTCTCATTTAAATGAAATCATTTCTGACACTTTTTGCCCAGATAATTAGCACGGACTATCATGAAAAAACCTTAACTAAGTCAGAAGCATGATTTTTTGCTCAAGTTGTCCCCCCTGATTACCTCTTGATCACATTTTAATTTTAATTGCACAAACTGATGTCAGTGAAGGCCCACAATCATCAGAAGATGTTCTTGGATAGATTTGTACCAATTTGGCATCTTAACACGTTACTCTACAGATTTTTATTAATTTTTCTTCAATTTGGTGGCCATCTTGGAAATATGCAAATTAGATTGTGAAGACGCCATTTGTCAGCTTGCCAAAATTGGTTTTTAGATTCAGCGTACCAAAATACGCCTAATAGGTATCTCAAACCCTTTTCTTCACAAAATGCCTGTACCTTCTTAAACAAGCGTCTTTTTCAGATTTTTTCCCAACTATTACACACCAACACACATTGTTATCCGTTGTTAAGCACCAAAACAATTTACCATTAACAAGATTCATTTGGCAGGCGCATTATTTCTGCTTACTTGATTGCACCAACACTCATTTACTGGCTAAGAAGTCTCTCAGTGCATTGATTTTTTGTAGGTATTGGCACAGCAAGCGTACACTGTGATAAGCTGTTAAAGAAAACAAGTTTTCCATTTGAATGCTATGACCAATATGACAGAGTCCTTGGAGTGAAATCACACAAATGGAAACTTGACCTCTATAAAAGGGCTGTCTTGATCATCAGAAATCCCTATGAGAACTTCTTGACCTACTTTCACTATCGCTTCGGAGGAAAACATTTAGGACACACTAAAAATGAGTTGTTTACCAACGGCGGTAAGTACACTGTGCAATCAAGTTAAGAGTGCGTTACACAACAAATGTTTTATCTCAATCAAAACATATGTTATGGGTACTCAAAATAACCGGATCAATGCAACGGTTCTTTTGAGCACCCAAAACACATGTTAAAACAGATGAGTAAGAAAAGAATGACAATTTTACAGTTCAAAAATTGTGCTTATGTGGTTTTGAATCAATTCAGCATCACACCCAGGGAGCGGAAGTGACCGTAAAATTGCGAGTGACTGGCAAAGTACGGCACTTGCGACGTTGTATATAGGAGGATCAGTCACTTGCTCTTAAAAGAAAACACAGGGTGCATAAATATGTCAACACAGCAATCATTTGTGTGTCTGTCATGAAGTCATTCATACTCACGCAAGTACCCAGGTAATTATCCTGTAAAAAGGTAATATTAAAACTGATATTTGTCATTGTACTCTTAAAAATAATGACACTGATCAATCCATTGATACTTTCTTTCAATGTGATCACTTTGTAAAGTTGGAATGAACTATAGCATAACAATAAAGTTTGTACGTTCTTCTTGTTTTTCTACCGTCTAAAATTACATATTATGTTTATTCTTGAATAAAAATTGCTGAAAGAGTTCTAACTGGAATAATATGTAACGACTTGTCGTGCCACTTTTTTTAGATCATGTGAATGGGCACTTGACAGTAAACAGAATGGGTGCTTGTAATCTAGGCTGTCTGTATTGAACGGGCACTTGCCATCATAAACACATTTAGTTAAAACGATTATAGCTATTTTTTGGTACCATTTATTTTCAAACAACAAATAGTCTTGATATCGGTTATATTACATGCTTTGAAGTAAATATAAAACAAAAAAGTGTTTATTCAGAATGAATTCATTTAGTACTGGTTTGGTTTAATAATGCACCCTGGTAGGAGACAAAGCATACATTTTGCCTGCCTGGTATTAAAGTACAACCGGCAGTGTGTACAGTCCAGCCTTTTGGAATTTGCGTTTTCATTTCCAAACTTGACAATCATCCTTTAAATGAGATGGTCATCAAACCTTTGTTTTACATACTCTGCGTATCATTGATTTTAGCAGGACAGTTATCAATTTCTGGAGGATACTCATACTCTTTAAATATTTGAAGTAAGGCTGCAAAGGGAGGAATTAGGATTAGGAAAAATAACCATCTTTCAATGTCCACAGCGTTAAGCCTTGGACATTAGGCAACTAACCAATAGGCAAATATGCACGGTTTGGCTGTTTTGGGTCATAATATTGCAATTTCATCTTTATGCAATGTGCATTTATATGGTGGTGTGTAAACATTATGGGACACGATCAGACTGCTACTTTATGGTTATTTTGGAACCGCCTAATAAGGTTCATAGTGTGAGCTTCAATATTATCAAGTGAAATTGTATATATTATATGCAGCAGATGTGAAAACAGACATCAGTTTCAGGACAAAATATAAACAGGATCAGGCTTAATAAACTATGGACGAGTCGAAAAGATGTTTTCCATATTAATTTAGAATCACTTAATTGCTTTCGTTATACTTTGTAAAAAAGCATAAACATTAAAACCCATATCAGTGTATCAGTGAGACAGTTCTTAATATCAACAACAAATCCTTCTCTAGGAGAGAATGAACCTTATTTAAATTGTTATATCAGTGTATCAGTGAGACAGTTCTTAATATCAACAACAAATCCTTCTCTTCTCTTCTCAAATCCTACAAATGAACCTTATTCAAATTGTTGTCTGCCCTCACAGCTGCTGGTACACTTTCTAATTCTATATTGCAGATGATATGGGCTCATAAAAGGCTTCCAAGATTAATGTTTTTGAACATAGAACCTGTCCCCCACCTTTGGAGATATTTGTCACTATGCTTTCCTGATACTACAATATATAAAGCACAGAATTAGGTGTGTTAGCCCTAAGAGAAAAGCCACATTATTATGTAACATCAAACTTATATATGTTACCCAAAGAATATTCAATAATATTTTGGTGCCAATGTTAAGGTACTCTTAGTCATAGTTACATGTATATTTTTAAAGCTTGTATGTGCCCTTTTTATTGCAGGATGGCTTATAAAAGCGTTTTGATCAAGCAGAAGTGTGTTACTTACATTACTTTATGTTAAATACGTTATATTTGTGAACTACATTATATAAATTATTGATTTCGTTTTTAATATCTTTATTTGATAAACTTTGATGCATATTTTAGTTCAGAATACTATGACCCTTACAGGCATTTTACTGCCAAATACAAAACTGCAAACAGTTAGATTTATTCACAGGATGATAAGAGTTATCAGCTGCTGAGTATGATGACCCTGAATAGAATGTTTTCTAAGGTAAATACTATTTCATTGAAATTGAGCACACAATCCTATCCGTAAGCCTTTAGGCACTTTAAATAATATGATCAAATTATTGATAAAGAATAGTGTAAGGCGATATTTAACATTTTCTGGTGTATATTATCATTATGTTATTTGTTTATGTTATGTGTGTATATAATATTTACTTTAATACATTCTATTTAATGCCTAGTACTTGCTATAAAGTATACATCAGGTGTTTTGATTTATTTAAATCTAATTTGTGCACTTTTCAATTCATAATAATGTGGATATTATAGAATTCAAGTAGCAGCTGAATAAAGACAATTCCCATGTTCTGTCAATTTTAAGGTAACATATATAATGATATAAAACATATGATATGGTTCTATGTTTGTACAAAATGTCATAGTAATACAATTTTAGATGGCATGCTAAGATGCGTTGAATTAAAATTGCAATAATATTTATTTGAATAATTGATTAAATTAAGGTTTAATATCCCAGCAAGCAAAATT
This sequence comes from Loripinus fragilis, assembly GCA_964019695.1. NCBI lineage: Eukaryota > Metazoa > Mollusca > Bivalvia > Lucinida > Lucinidae > Loripinus > Loripinus fragilis. Next base: position 16,351,483 of record OZ026524.1, read on the forward strand.
TCAGTCATGTCAGGGCTCCTCACAGAGGGAGAGAAAAGGAACTTAAGAATATGATAGACTAAATACACCCCCACCCCCCCCCAAAAAAAAAGCTAAGTTTGTCTCATGTGAAACAAATCCCATCCTGCCAACATGCCAAATATGATGGGCCATCTCTCTGAAAGCTGTGACAGAAATAGCACCTCTCTTTACTCATACAACTGTAAAAATAGGTGTCTTTATTAGATACAATTATACTGCAAGTCATTTGCGTTCAATTAAAAACTACATGTAAGGATAAGAGCTAATTTGATATCATTTTATAATTCCTATATTTTAAGGTAACGTAGTAAACTCTGATATTGCATAATATCTGCTGAAGAGCTAACATATATTTTTGTGGATTGTATAAAGAGTTTGTTGAAGACCATGATGGACAAAGCTTCAATGGTCTTTTGACAGTCATTGGTCAAGTGGTATCACTGTACTAAATATAAATATATTTGAAATTAAGCAATGTATCTAACAGTACTATTATAGATGAAGATTGTTTTGCTGCATACTGGTTACTGTTGGATGAATTTATTTAAGAGCGTTTAATGCGTTTCAGAGAGCATGATGATTTATACGAATTAGATGTGAATTTTATTTGCAGGATCTGAGACTATTACTTGGTAACAGAGTTAAAACCCAAACTGCCAGAAACAAACATGAGCAATTTTGCATCTTATATTCTTATATACATTTGATGCAGTTTTTGAAAATCATAGTGTATAAAATATCCCCTCAATGGGGGTTCCATTAGCCTATTTTCTATGTTACATACGTTACTATTTGCATTATAGTTTCAAGCTGAGCATTCTACTCAAATATAATATACTGCTGATAATCACTCTATTAAAATGGCTGCTGAATATATATGTGTGTGTTTTTAAACCTCATGAGTATATTCTAAGTTACTATAGAAAATTTATGAAGTGGTAGCTATTTTCAAATACCTAAAACATTCTATAAGGCAGGGAGCTGGTATTCGCAGTTTTGTTAGGTTACTTAATTGTCTTTGTAGCAGCATCAACACTTAGACCCAGTAAACAGTAATAATTATTTCAGATAATTCAACAGGCATAAAATATTTTCTGGAAAATAGGGTAGTAATGCAAAATGTAACATAAGTACATACGTAATAGTATGTTACAATATTACATGACACTTGTCAGAGGGTAACAATTTTTTAAATGTAAGACATTGGGCTTTATGGAAATCAGAGTCAGCAAAATCAGGGGTGGTGGAAAAGGGTTGGATCTGACCAATATCTATCCCATGGCCTATTAGTCTGGATTTCATTCAGGATCGTGCCACATATTTATTTTAATGAATAAAATATGGGTCAGCTTATGCCACTTTGGAATGAGATTTAAGTTGCTCTTTAAGGATCAATGTTTTGTTTCATATGATCAAAATAGCATGTAGTGTGGGTAAATATATGCAGGAGTCGTTAAAAGCAGACAGCAATTTAGAACGTTTCTTGACAGGAAAATGTGAAATATTGGCACTGGTATGCATAAAATGAGAAAAATTATATAGCCCTCCGTAAACAAGTGACTGTTCAGTAAAGTCGAAGTTTTCATGTACAATCCATAAGCAAACGACAGCAAGTGACTGAACGGTGAACATCCAAACATTTTAATTCATTCAGCCTCACAACGAGCACCACTGAATTTGAATGTGAACTACGTTACTGTGGTGAAATATACTTGTACATACTAGATTTCTTACAAGACTGAAACATTTAAGAGCTTTTATAGCATGCACTTCTACTTGTCTTTCTCGTCGATCTAATAAGCCTATTATGTAGAATTTATATCATGTTTTTGCTTCTTGGTATGGTCTCAGCAGGTTTGTTATAAATTTACAGTGGAATTCAACTTTAATTCTATGAGTACAGTTATTGTTTTAATTGTATCCATCAAATTTGATGAGATTACAAGAAAAAAAAATATTGGTTTTGAAACAGTAGATAATGAGTATTAAAAATTACATTTTCTTTGACATTGGAAATAATAAATTGTATTCTTGTATAAAGAACATTGTTACAATAGGGCGGTAACGTAATTCACATAACTTACTCTCTGGTCTTATTTCCTGCGTAGAAACATATATCTTTCTGTATAATATCAGGTTCTATCGTGCTGCTTAATGATATTTACGTCATCCGTTGCACAGTGGAAGTAAGCAGTTGCATCTAGTTTCATTAATGTTGTTGGAATAACACTTTAAAATATGATTATAGAAAAATCATTATAATATTCCATATATCTGAAAACTCATTGTGGCCCACTACAAACTAAGACATGCAGAGTAAGTAATATAACTTCAATAAATGCCTTATCATGTACTTATACGAGGGTCAGTCAAAAATAAGTGAGAGTTGATTCAAACCTCTTACGTAGTCTAACGTACACTAGTGAAATTTGGCACATGCATGCAACGATTTGTCCTGCGTCAGAATATGCAATATACAAGACCACACAAAGTAAAGATTATTGTTGCTTAGCAACCGAAGAATGTGAAATAACGTCATGCGTTCACATTGGAATATAGCGTTGCCATGTAAACACTATACAAAATTTTAGTTACATCAAATTGTGCATTTGTTGCAAATACAGTATGTGAATGTATTTTGTGAAATGCAATAACTGAGATTGAGGCGTTGGAATTTTATTACATAAATAAGAGGAAAATTTACTAAATTTTCTGAAAATTTCACCCCCCAATATACCTCACCCACCAGTTACGGGTCATTTAAAGCAATATTATCAACTAAGTATCATATCATATGACCTTTTCATTATATTGAGTAATTCGCTTTGACATATGAATACATATCTTGAATATTCCCAGGAGTCAACGGTTGTCATAGCAACAAAATCTGGTCTTTTATTTAAAATTGGAATTTCCATCGATTTTGGTTGCTAGGCAACAAACATTGTATTTATTGTATTTAATATCTATTACACTTCTTCAAAATATTGGTAACACATTGTTTGAAAGAATTGGAGAGATAAAAGGTCCGTTTTTATACTGTTTTAGATTTGAAATGATTTTAAATTCATGGCTTCTTAGTCAGAAGTGTCATCAGCGCGAACGCACATTACTTAGATAAGGTCTTCGGTTGCCTAGCAACAGCGCATTGAAGATGATGAAACGTCAACTTCTATATGCAATGAAGCCTGAAGGTTCAACTATATGTGTATAAAGTTTCAGCCAAAACAGCTGACCCACTAAAAAGATGTTAACCAACTCTCAGTTATTTTTGACTGACCCTCGTATTACAAAACAAAACAACAAAAAATTTGTATCATTCAAAAAGATACGCCATTCTCAGAAAAATAGCAAAATATTCATGGTAACATAATTCACATAGCCAATTTGCTCAACTCAATTGAAGATAAGAAGTTATAAATTCAATTAAACTATTTTATCTATCATATTAACCATAGAAGTTATCAACATATAAGTCATGAGAACATTTGAGGTCACTGTGATCAACTGGAATGGCCAAGGATGCAAAAGCGAGAGTGCCAATTTCAAAGTATACACATAAACTTATCAATAAACCTCCAGTGGTAGCAGAAACTAGATAAAATGGTTTGAAAAAGATAAAATAACATTGAACAACAAAGCAGAAATTTATAACCACCGCCGATTTGTTGCCTTTGGTCCTTTGATTGGACTAATCTGTTTTTTTTTTGTTTTTTTTTTTGTTTTTTTTTTGTTTTTTTGTAGAATGTTAAACACATTATCTACTTGTGAATTACGTTACCTATGTTAAATCCAACTCATTTCAAAAAACATACGAACAATCCCTTGGAGATTTACAAGAGATTTACAATTTCCGATTTTGATTTTTTTCAAGCAGATTACTTTGCATATGTTGTGTTGATAAAATGAGTATCATTGTAAGTTACATGAACAGGGGAGTTGATGTACCCAGAGCATATAGGTAAATTCTTGTTAAAGTAAAAGGACAACTGTAATATGGTTTAAATTGATCTTTATTAACTGTGATAGATTTGTTTTGATTAAAAACAAACATTTTGTTTCAGCTAGTGTATGCATTTAGAGAGGTATTTTGATTTTGGTAAAATTGAAGTAACGTAATTCACAGTAACGTAATTCACAAATTTATGTTTCCACTTTTTTTCTATACAAACAGCTTCTTGTAAAGTTCTGGTATGGTTCGTTATATAGCTAGGTTATAGTTCTTACATTGGCTTCAATTGCAATATTTGTACGCCTTTTTATACTAATATATATATATATATATATATATATATATTTATATATATATATATATATATATATATATATATATATATATATATATATATATATATATATATATATATATATATATATGGTAACGTAATTCACAAAACTGCAGATTTTTAGACAACCTCAGATATCTTTCCATCTGCGCAAAATAAACAAATGTTTCCCTAAATTTGTTTCTTTTGTCCATGCACATATTAATCCTCGTGACACTTGAGATGTTTGATGTGAGATTAACTTGCATGATTTGTAATTTGTGAGATAGTTAAATTGGTAACGCAATTCACATTAGACTGTGGGACATTAATCATCAATACAACAAAAAATGTTTTTCACTTTTCAATCAAATGAGGGACATTAAATGAAAGGTATATAGGTGTGTGTCAATAAAATAAAGTTGAGAACTGCTTATAAATACAACCATTTGAGCACAATACTTTCTTAAAATTGCATACTATGACGATTGGACAGCAGTTTTTGGGGCACTTTCATTTTTTTATCATAAACAACCTCTACATATGTAAGCTTCTATTTACATCAACCAATCAGGTAATACAAAAGTAACTCATAGTCATACCAGCTGCTCTATTGCCTAAAAGTCATATGTCTATATGTATTGCGAAATCATGTCAATTAATGTCAGATTTGACATGATCTGTTTATTTGGAGTCTGTAATTTTACTAAACTAAGTAACATTTATCAACACAGCCTTACCTAAGTGTTTAAACATTCCATACGAATTGACTGGCTTTTCAACATAATCTTGCAGAAAAAAATAACAAACTGGTGTCAGAATTCCTTATCAAAACATAAACATGACAATCACAACCGCAAAATGGTGTCAGAATTCCTTATCAAAACATAAACATGTCAATCACAAGCGCAAACTGGTGCCAGAATTCCTTATCAAAACATGCCAATCACAAGCGCCAACAGCACATCTGCGCTGAATATCTGCAGCCAAACTTAATCAATAACTCATATATAGATATTGTAAATCCTTACATTGAATCACAAAAAACAGACTATGATTTAAATCCACTTCCCAAGATTTCAGTTGGTTTTCTACTCATAGCTGGAAGAAATGCCAAAGGCCATAATGTCTGCAGTGGAGTGTGCTAGTTTGTTTATATAGATCAGAAATTTTGATAAAACAAGTTCATCTCTCTCACTGAACATTGCTGAGCTCAAACATATTCGTCCATGCAAGTTTTGGTTATGAATCTAGTGTTATGTTTTTTTTATTTTATGAATTTTTCAACAACAAATAATATGTGTATGTGCGTAAATTATGCTGCTGACATAATATGGAAGTTGGGAAGGTTAAATTTAAATTTAATAAAATGTATATTTTACCATTCATTATGCAGGGGGTTGCTATGTACGCAATTGTGTGGATGTAGTTAATGCATTTATGCATAGAGTAAGCATGAACCCAGATGAGACGCTACACAGCCAGCGGTGTAGCACATTCGTAACATGTCTGGCTACAGATGCATGTCTGACTGCAGATCCAGGGGTCGCAAGTTCGATCCCAGTCCGGTCCCAAACATTCGTAAAGATTGATCTTTATTTGATCATATTTTCATTTGATTTGACTTAAATTTGATTGTGTTCAATTAGAAATTGAATCACCATCATTCATGCTGACATCATAATGTCAACGTTGTGGAGTTAAAACATGTATGTGTCTGCTGGTCCATTTCATTAAGGTAATATTTTAAGCATCTATAAAATATTTAAAATGGGACCTGCTCATTTAGTCATCTGCTGCAATATTTGCATTATTTGACTCATATTAGTATTGGAGCAAACAGTGATGTTGCTGCTACTGGAATAGTTTTATCTGGGTCTACACTGTTTGTCAATATGCTGCTGAAATATTTCAACTGATGACAAAAGCAGGTGTATTTTGCTGTGATTAAGTTGTTTAAGGGCTAAATGACGACTGAGATTATTTCTTGGAATAGAAAAAAAATCTCAATTCATAAAAATCAATCGAGATTGGAGGGGATGATGAATCTTCAGATACATTTTTTCACTTTTCTTAAGGAAGCTATCCATAGATGACACAAATATAGTATCAAGCCTAATTTGAAAATGCAAATATTTCAAGGCGCTTTAAGAGTTCAAAGACTTGCATTTTAACATAGTGTTTCCTGTAGCTGCGAAAAATTCTTTTTGCTTTAATATGCCTGAAATACTTTCTTCAACCAAATAGAAATATTTTAGCAGCGGCTTGATTCTTTAATTTTGGTTATCTATAACCAATATTACAGAATGTGGCATCTTCAGAGACAGAAATCAAACATCATTTACTACCCATTGTTTGAGGTGGCAGATCAACTACCTGATTACCCTTAAAGCTTGTCCTGCTAACCATATTTTTTTCTTTTTTGAATACTTAAACAAAACTCTGCTGGCTTCTGTTGTATTCATATCTGATCAGGATCCACACTGTTTACATTCTGATTGAAAATACATTCTGATAAAACTTAGGAGGAGTGTAGAACATAAGATATTCAACATCACAAGCATTAACAATTAAAGCATCTGATCGTTTTGGGGTCAGATTCCGGTTCAACAGATTTACTAGGAAACTGTCATATCAGCCTTGTACACAATACCTCAAACAAAATATTGCCATTTTTATGTGTTATTATGTAATAACTATAAATGTTATTAATATGTGTGGACAGCAACGAGTCAAATCCAGATTCCACCGTCCAGAAATTAATATGGGCAGGGATGACACATCAGTGCCTAAATCATCACCCTGGAATTTTCTTACTACCTTGCTGTGTGTGTGTGTGGGGGGGGGGTCTGACGAAACTGCATGGATGTACATGCTTTTCTGACCCTTGTGGTTGCTCACCCGTGTAATAAGTATGGTTGCTCATCCCATCATTCTGCACATCTTCTAATTTTATTAAAATACACCAGTATCACTTCTCTTAACTGACACGCATCCACTGGTCAGATTATGCATTGTTCAGGTTGAACAATGCTTAAATCTGTGCATGCTGGATATTTTTTCATGCTTTTGTCGTCGTTTGTCGACTTTCTATTCAGAATAAACCATGTTTTAAAAAAAGCCTTCAAGAATACTACAATGTGTCAACCATTTTCGCTGGGCCTGATTTGGGTTCAAACTGTTATAAAGACTGTCAGCAGACGATATGCAACTGCTAGCAACGAAACCTGTTGAGCCAGGTACATTTCAATGAACTGGTGCAAACAAAAGTATTTCAACTCTTATGGGCAGTAATTGCTAGTAAGAGGGCTACCTTTTCTCTAAAATTTTCGAACTTGATCATTGCATGTTTAGCTCAGACAGTTTGCGAATCTTAAAAATGACATTTTTCCTACTTTTATTCTTGTTTGTGTGCTCAACTTGATAAGGGTTTTAGGTTCTCTGGGAGAAGCTGTAATTGAAAATATCTGAAAAGGATCTGCTTGATGGGTTTCTTGGAGTTGAGTTTACATTAACAACATTGTAGTAATGGTATATGCTCGAGAAAGATTCCCTCAAGTCTGAGGGAGTCTGTGACTTAGAATTTAGGTCTGAAAATGCGAATCCTCTCAGCTGAAGCCTGCTTTCTTAAACTTTTGTCATTTAGAGGTAATTAATTATTTGATTGTATCCAAATTCTAATAATTTATGTAATAAAGGTATTAGAATCACATGGCAGGGGAATCTTTGAGCCAAAATGAACCGTTTTACATTAACTGTCATTGCTTTAGAACTCCATGAGAAACATCCATCAAAATGCAGCTTTGCTGCTCTCATACCCCAAATAATGACTGAAGTAGTTTGTGTATCCATAAATCTGTCAAATAAGCCTCTTTCACACTTTAAAACTCCATGCTTATATAGGCTTCAGTCAATGATTGGGTCTTGTCAGGTCGTGGTTCGCTCTTATAATACAAATATAAAGGGTCACCATAGTTTGCAGTTGGCCTCGCAAATACGCAAAGAAACTTTATATTTTATATTGGATTCCCATAAATTGGCTTAGAATAAAAGTAAGGAAGAAGGCAAAGATCGGGAATCGGTACAATCAAGTACCCCATCTGACCCAGGACATTACATGGGAAAGGGACAAAACACATGAAAACATCAAATACAAGAGAGTCAAGTGGTTACCACTTTCCCAGCAGGTGACCACAGGGCTGAACAGTCAAGACAGCATGACAGACACGAAGCACAAACTGTGATGATAAAGGATCCACAAAAGAAGTACTCCCTTGGAACGGTCAGTAAAAATATTTTTACTGAAGAGCTTAAACTAGTTTTTATGTACAAACCATAAACCTGGTCCTGGAGGAAAAAACTTCAGCAAAATCATAATAAATATGTTTTTTACAATTACATGTATATATGAATATCAGTCTATTTAACGTTCATGATTCACCAAAAGCATAAATGTTTAAGGCCAAACTTAGGTCTAAGTATGATCACTATCAGCAATTGGAACAGTTCATTTCAATTTAAATGGTTGTTGGGTTGTATTCTTCTTTTTTATTCAGATTTTGATAAAAAAAAATCTGTAAGCAAACAGTAAAGACCCTGATCAGAAGCCACGTTCTGTGGTGTCTGATTTTGGTCGGCATTGTTTGCCTATGTGTATGGGTAAACGTAGTACAGTATATTTTTCGTATTTCTCAAACAAAATTTGTGGTTTGGGTACTCAAAAGAACCTCCCAAAAAGGCGTTCTTTCGAACACCACAAAACACAAGCTAAAAGTAATAACTAAGTAAAAAATATCATGATATTACGCTTCCAAATTCATGATTATCTGATGTATTTATAGGCTGTTTAAATTTCAGTGTGGGGCGAACATGTTTATAGCAAGATTCCTGAGTGGCGAAAATACCATATCATGTGGCTAACACACTTCGCAGGACCCCTTTATCCTCTTATGTACGACAATCTAAAATACGACCTCTCCAACGAATTGCATAGAGTCTTCAAATTCCTCAATATGACGATTAGCAAAACAAATTTAGACTGCACAGTCAATGATAAGGAAGGCCTATTTCGTCGACAGAAGAAGCCAGTCATTGGAAAAAAATGGAGAAATCTTGACACTAAACGATCTATACACGAAAGAAATGCGAGGAAATATAACAGCAGCCGCTAATCAAGTTGTAGATCTTTTGCAGGCTAAATTTGGAATTGAATGGACTGTCTGCTTTCCATATGATAAATGATATGCTTCAGATGTCAACATGATCTATTTTGACGAACATTTAGTAAATTCAAGCCCTGAAATACAACATTATATACCTAGCATTAACTTCCTGTTGTTTTGCAGTGAGATAATTTTAGTATCTTTGAGGAGTGAAATATTTGACTAGTGATGATATGAAAAAGTCATATCATCACTGCTCCATGTCGATATTTTTGTCTGAACTACTTATTTTCAATACACATATGCACAACACATTAAGGAGTATAAAATCAGACTCACCACACTGCCTTCCTGCCTCCTGGTCTAGCTTAGAGGAATTTGGGAATTTTGAAGATTGTACGGCATTCTACATAAAAATTGACAATGCTGATCCGATGTTATTATTAGACCTAGATCAGACACTAGCCAAATATTAACATCTGAGCTGTAGTTGTTCTCCTGCATTCCTAGACCTGTTCCAGCTCTCTATCTCCACTCAAATAATCCTTTTCTCGTCACAAGTCCATCCTCATTATGTTTGCCAAACACATTTCAATCAATTTCTCAAGCTATTGCTGATCCACTAGCAAAGAAGCGGACCAGCGAATGGCTAAAAAACGAGCAAAATGTTTTTCAGTTTCAGTTCCCCACGACATTTCATTTCTGCAGGCTTTTAGAGTGCTTTCCCTTGGCTCCGTTGCAACATTATGTTGTAAGGGAAACAACCCAAATATAATATATTAAATTATCGCAACGAAGTCACGTTTCTTTAGCTTCTATTAATAATAAAAAATAAGTCAAAATCCCGGGAATTGCGAGTATATACAGGTTGTTGTTGTTCGTCGTAGAGCGTGGCGAGCCTTGACATGCCGATGTAGGCGTGGCTAAGTAATTATTACTACGCATCATTTTATCGTTGGGGGAGTCGGGGGAAGGGTGGTCGTTAAAAGACTTTTTCTTTCTTCGTTTTTTTATTGAAACATCAGTGGAAGGTATATAATATGCAGAATAGTAAAAAATTGTTTCTGTGATATGAAAATTATGTCACTCCATTTCTTCGTGACATAATTTTCATATCACAGAAACACAGTTTACTATTCTTTATTTATTAACCCATTTGAGCCAAATGGAAATTTTCACTCCTATTAATTGAACTTGTCCACTTCCATTTGAAGGTTGTTAGGTTGGCATTGTTCATCTTAATTCAAATTTTGATATGTTTCGTTAGCAAACATTACAGAACCTGATCAGACGCCGTGTTCTGTGGCGGCTGATCTGGTGCTACACTCTTCGCCGATGTCCATACAAAGAACGCTAGGCTTAAATGGGTTAAGTAATAGTTATACCATGGGTTGTCCGCCTGTACGTGGAGATAATCCACGAGCCTTAGCGAGTAGATTATCTTACGTACAGGTGGACAAACATGGTATAACTATTTATACCACCTACATCAGTCTAGACCTTGCACATAACGAGATATTTCGTACTAAAGTTGGTAAGGGTGGTATAAAGTCAGGAAAATGTAAAGTGTTCGAAAATTTACAACATTTACTGTGACGTCGCGTCAGATGTTGGTGTTAATTTTAAAAACGTAGGGGTCCTCTCTATTGAAAGTTCTCTATTTCACTTATTCCATTATACATTTTTACAAACTAAACATCAAAAGAAAGGTTATTAATTATATTTTACATTGATGAAAAACGAAAGACAAATTAAGATACAAAGAAAAAGTTATCGCTAACATTTTCCGTATAAATTGCCGATTTTTTGCATGTAGAGATGTAACAGAAATCGTTCGGTGGAGTGTTTCTGAATCCAAAAGTTTTAACTAATAATGCATGAAATCTTGTAATTTTCCCCGCATAGCTACTTTTTGTGCTTATCCTCACGACGACATGCGCGAAATTGGCGTTAATCGGCAAACTAACCAGAAATAGCCAACCAAGCAAAGAAACGGAACGTGTAGAGATTTAAAGAAAACGTTGAAAACACGGGGTTTGTGTATTTATGTTGATGTATTACTTTTTAGTGCCTCGTGTTTTTGAAATTCGAAGTATATCACAAAAATGCGTTTTCAAAATAGAATTAAAATTTTGATTTATTCTTGATTTTTTCCATATTTAGAGCAATAATTTGTTATTTTGCTGTGTCTAGCAAAAATGTCACACTCACGCAAATGGCGTCTTCGGAAATATGAGACATTAATTCAATACTAAATGAAAAGATGTTTCTTCAAACTTATTTCTCTCTAAATAAGATATGTAAATGCGTTTTTCGTATATTTTATGCTGTTTTTAAATTAAGAGAATTTGTTAAATATTGAATAAAATATCGCTAAAATGCTTTGTCTAGCAAAAATGTCACAGACGCCGTTTTTTTTACATTGCTAATCGCGTCGTAAAAACGTTAACATTTTAGCGTTATAATATGCGTAAATGCCAAAAACGTAATCGCGCATTTTCTTAAAACTTATATACTTAAATACTGATGCATTAGCATAGTCTTGTAGGGCACTGCCCTACATAAAGTAATATAAAATAGGTCACTGGCCAGAATTAATTCGAGAAATCTGAATATTCAGTGACCTTTACCCCTGTTTTCAGGAATATTCAGGAAATATATCGCAGGAGCTTGAAATTTGATCCTTATTCACTCCTATAACCCCTAAGCCGAAAGCTCATAATGTCATTACGTAATGATGACATTTAAGCTTTTGGTTATGAGGCATATACATGTAATGTAAGGACCAAACTTCAAGCTCCTGTGTATATATACAGATACAGAACATACCCACTCTCCACCCAGTGACGTTGCCGCTTAAATCGATGTATTTCCAGATGTTTTGCAAAAAAATATTGTCCAAAAACTATAGAAGCTACAATTTTGAAAAAAGTACCAAAAGAAAGCAAATTGATTTACGCAATAAACATTTTTATTGTAGCTTCTCGGTTTCTGTTGTTTTCGTATGGTAGTAATTTAAACGCAAACACAAATTAAAATTACAGTTTTTGGTGACGTTAACGTTAGCGTCTACGGGAATAGTGATGTTTTAAAATTTACATTCACTTTTAAATGCGTTCTACTTGAGAACCAAAAGTGTAATTATTTTAATCATTTATTGTATATTGCTGCTCTCTATTTGCTCGTCATCCCTGTAAGTTTTATAAAATTTAACCCATTAAGTTTGTCATGGTATTTTTTACAAAATTCTAGAAAGGTCTTGTTTCAAGCGGCGACGTCGCAAAGTGGCAAACAACTACATGTCCCGAGACTGTACATCATATTGCTAGGTATTAGTAATAGTCAACTCATTGGAAGCCATACGATGAAAAGGGTGTGTCTGAAACTCAAATGTGACATGCTCGAAGATCAAATAAATTAATTTCTTTCTTGTTTTCATTCATTTGTGTCTACATGTTTGTTTGGGCCAACACTAACTCTTGGCGATATTTTGGTCATTATCGCATATACGCAAAGGCCTCGTGAAAATGTGGATGCTGACATACATGTATCAAGCGGTGATAGAGGTCTCAATTCTACAGCTATTTATCATCTACATTCATACTTTACTCTGACGAGCCTGTACTATTACACAGACTTTCCCGAGTCGCGAGTCCTAGTTGCCGGACAATGCGATAAGTACCAAACGCTTACGTATTGGCTAATTTTAATATAAAACATGCAAAGGTGTGTGCAGCGAAGATATCCTTAAGACCTATAATCACCCTGTCTGTCCGTCCGTCTGTCCATTGAAGTCTACTGCAACGAGAATAGATTTATGTAGTTAATAAGCACCGACCAACCAATCGCATTTACTACTGAAAATAATTGTGCTTACCTGGGTATACCCTAATTTTCGTAATTCTACTCGGGAACATGTATTAATAAAATTTAAAACTTAAATATATATAAACCTAAACAAACTTTTCATCTGATCATTTTACAACTGGGCTTGTGTTCTTAGAAATATTAACACTAGGAAGGTCGCCTCTCTTATCTGTGAAAATCTCATTGTTTGACGTGTTTAAACAACTTTTGACGTTACACAAATTAACACCAACATCTGACGCGACGTCTGTGTGTTTTGATTTTAACGTCATTCGGAAAAGTCCGTCACAATTCGAGAATCGAATTGAGCCTCAAGTGTAAGTAAGGCGCATTACGCGTAGAACTATGTACGAAAAAACTCCATTTTGTTAGCCAGAACTGGCATAAGGAAGCTTAGCTCTGTAACATGTGGTTTCAGTCCTATTAAAATCTATTTTTCTGATTACCCAAAACGTTTTATCAACAGAATAAACGAAGCTTATTTTTTTCAACAAATTATCGCTAAAACGATATTTTATTGAAAAAGAACACAAACTTCATTTATAATCGATTGATTTGCTGCAATCGATTTTGTTATTGTGTTGGCATGGTTTCTATGACGCCAGCGTCACCTTATATAACGTCAGCGTTACGTTATCCAGGTAGATCCTCGATGTACGTCCGAGGTCTGATTCCCAAAAATTCCACATAATTGGCTGAGTCAGTTCCGATTGATGAGAAGTTATCTCTAATAAACGCCCATGCTGATGTATCAAGTTAGACCAGGGTTCATCTACTTACCCACTTGTGTATGCGAGCACTGAAAGTTATGAGGACTGGAAGGGTACTCTGGTATTTTCGTATATACGTAGGCTAAAACAATTTTTGGGATTCAAAATTTTTGGATTTAATATTTTTGGGAGCTTCAGAAAAATGAATATTTTTTGGGGTATGATTAAATTGTGGATATTTTTGGGGGTCATTACAAAACTGGAATGTTTTGGGGGTCGTTTCTATAAATTTTAGGGCTTTGTCTTAAGGTAAAAGTGTCATTATGGGAATATTTTTTGAGGTCGCTAAAATTTCAAATATTGTTTGGGTGTATGCCTAAATTGCTGATATTTTTGGGAGTAAACAGTAGATGATGCTGGGTACAATCCCACGTATCAAGAAAAAATGAGAGTGGGATGGAGACTTGTCTGAGCCTTCGTTGCTTGCCAATGCGCTACTAAGCCTTTGTATACGGGAAACCCCTAAATGAATACTGGATGCAAATCGTATTCTTCTGACATAGTAAAGCATATCGTGACTTCATGCCTGCATTGTAGTAACGCACGGGCAAGTTTTATCAACTCTGTCAGTGACAATATCAATCCCAACCTCGGCAATCAATGAGAAAGCGTAAACTTTGAAACCCTCCTCTGAATTCAGATAGGGTCCAGCTCAGCTTTAACAATCGATCTTGACCATGATGCGCACACCAAGTTCCTGACCAGCCCACTTCTGTTTGTAAACAATCTGGTCGGGAATTTAGGGATGCACAATTTATAACTTCAGAAATCAAGTGTCTGGACAAGCATCAAAACTCAGCTTGCAACAGCGAGCCTAATCTTACTCCGCTACGCGCAGTCATGGTCACGTCTTCCTCTAAGTGAAAACGTCGACATGGCAGCCGAATAAAACACACATACATAGTTTTTGTCACAGTTGTGCTTAGCCATTTGACACGCCTTACTAACACTTTGTTTCAACCATCGTCCTTGCACTTTCGTATCGGCAAGGGAGATCGTTGGCAAAACTGATGCAAAAGGTAAATCAACCAGTGTACCAACTCTATCTTTTCTCAAATCGCATACATAAACAGATGCGGATATGCCAAGCATTCGCGGAACTTTAGCCCTCGGCTAGCTGTGCCTGAATTGTGTGGTTGAATTTCATTGACTCAAATGGTCACAAAACGAATCGCAGATTTACAGAACCATTTATACTGGAGCAAATAAAATAAAGAGTATATATACACCCCTAGATACGTACAGTGGAATTTTCCCCAGTTTGTTTATAAAACAAGAAGGTGCTGTAGTATCCATTTGTATACAAAGGATTACGTATATAAATCTCACGTGCTGGTCAAAGTTCTCCCTCATTTATTGTAAAACGGACTTTTTATAATGACAATACTTCTGTAACAAGAAATATCCTTTTAAAAATATACATAGAAGTGATAGAATCCATTTTTGTTATGAGTACATGTAACCTCAGAAATAAAAAAAAGAGAAAAAATAAATTGGCTTTTTTAAGGATTGCTAAAAACTTTGTCATGTTTTCTGTCAACAAAGTTCAGTAAAGCTTTTTGTCTATATGATTCTAATAGGGAGAGTGGTAGTCCAAAATTAGAACTTCATTATCTGGCAGTGGTGAAGATTCAAGTCAGGCCGCAAAACTGGCATGTTCGTGTGCCACTAATTCTGCACATTTAAAAAGCGTCACACTGATCCTCAAGTGTAAAAAATCAATACATGTCGATGTGTGCTACTTTTATAGCGAGACCGCCATAGCCAAATGATGCAGATATTTATTGACATTTATCGCCTTCTGACTATCATTCTGTCAACATCAACGTGAAAATCATATTCAAAACTAATGAAAAAGGGCAAAAAATAAACATTACATACAACTTAATATCTTACCATTTCATTCCATACACATATCATGCTGGCTTTTCGCCAACACTCACATTATAATAGATATACAGTAAAACCTGTCTTAAGCAGCCACTCCAAAAAAGACCAAAATTGTTTTTCAAGAGTAATTATCGCTTAATGCAGGTCAAAAGTATTGCAAAATGCTCCAAGAGAGCATTCTGCAATACTTTCGACCTGTATAGAATTGCATAATGCTCAAAGAGAACATTCTGCAATACTTTCGACCTGCATTAAGCTACCTTCTCTCTTTAAGACCTTTATTTTGTCTGGTTTTGAATGTTCGCTCAAGACAAGTTTTACTGTATGTTGTATTCCGTGGATGTATAGCCTCTGTCTTTTTCATTTGGCTGTTCCTTGGCAGTTACATGTACTGAGGAGGGTGGTTTTGTGGTTTTATGTGTTGTAGCTTCAGAAAGCTCAACAGGCAGTAGTCATTTCGTGGCTATTCCTTGACAGTAACCATTATTGGACCGGGAGGGTTTATGGTTTTGTGTTTGTTTTTTATCTGGGAGAACAAGAAGGCTTCATCGACAGTAGCTCTGGTTTACAACATTCCATAGACGGGTTAACAGCTTAAAGTATGCAAGGGTGCAAAGATCAGGAATCGATACAATCAAGTACCACACCTGACCGAGGATACCAATGGAAAATGACAAACTCACAGTTAAACACAACAAACGAGAGCAACAAGGTCAGCCTTTTCCCAGCAGGTGATCACAAGGCACATATAAACAGACTCGCACAAAGGCATAGCAAACGGAATACAGTACAAACATAATCCGACTGACTGGTGGAGCAGGGGATCGAACTCGGGATCCTTGGTTCTAGGCGAACAATCTACCCACTACACAACGCCCACTCCTGAAATGTTTTGTGGTTGTTCCTTAGGAATAATCGGCACTGAGTCAGGTGGGTTTATGATTTTGTGGTTCTATGTACTGGAGCACCCAAAGGCTCTACCAGCTCTTGTTCTGGTTTAAGACGTCTCAGAAGACGGGGCCACGGCATGAAGACTAGTCTGACAGATGGTGGTGCTGTGTAAAGAGCTTTAAAACTTTGAGTTGTTGTTCCTTGGCTGTAACAAGTACTCAGCCGTGTGATTTTATATTTCTTTTTGTGGTTGAATGCATTAGGAGGCAGATTTGACCTTGACGATAAGTAGGTCTAGGTCAACCTAGGATCTTCATTTGAACAAACTTGGTATGCCCCACAACCTTTGGTGGCCAATTCGGAAGCCATATTGAAAATATGAAAAATGCCTATAAACAACTATTTTATGCAAAATAGATAAAACATCCATCTACATCAAGTATCAAACATAAGGATTTATTCTGATTTTATATGGTTTCATCAAAAATAAATCGAAATAGAGCAGTTGAAGGGCTTAATGCGTCCTGTATGTCATTCCCTTGGACATGTTTTCATTGTTTTGACTTCCGCGAAATCTAATGACATTGCAAACTTTTTTGTAAAGTCAATTCTTGTTGCGGCCGGCCATGGCCAACTGCTTATATAAACTTCAATCAAAACACACATCAAATTCAGGTTTTGATCAAACCTTTATGCCCTGCTCAGAGTATATTTTATTTGCTGCCGAACAACGAGTGGGGAACCAAATGTCGTGGGTTGACCTACAGCGCGAAGTTAACTTTCCGTGAAATCTGTAGGGCTACCTATAGCGCGAGGCACGCTCGTTTGCGAATTTAATTTTTACAAAGAAGGTGGCAATTTGCCCTGTCGGTTATATAAACGCAATAAGTATTAGCTTTTCAAAAAAGCTGGTGAAAGTTAAACGTCCCAAAGTCAAAATGTTCTTGATTGGCAAAGAGTGCGAGCGAACTTCACATCAGTAAACGTACTTATATGATTGTCATCCACATCTGATCACATAGAATTACTATGAATTCAGACACTGTCTTATGACGGTCATGACAAACAGGTTTTATGCCCCCAAAGGGAGGCATATAGTAATCAAACTGCCTGTCCTTAGTGTCCTAAGTGTTTGAGTGTTCATATCATATCCGGAGTATATCTCCTATATCATATTAGGTAGGAATACCAAAATTCGTGTCTAAATGCATTTAGGGTCATGGATTTGCCACTGCCATCAGATCTAGAAAAATCGTGTCACAAGCATAACTCCTAGGAATCCCGAAATTGGTTTGTGAAGACATCTTGGGGTCAGGGAGTCTGTACATATTCAGTTAAGTGACCACTGTGACCTTGATTTTCTGGCATCAGATTTAAGAAAAATGTGCTGTCTAGTGTTGTCATATGATTTTCCTTAAATGTGTCGCATGCTAGATATAAAACATAACATACCATGCATAGGCCCGGTGCTTTCAAAAGATCAAGCAACGTCCTCGCTGGAAGCATGTGTTAAATGGTAACAAATCACAGTTCAGATGTTAATAATCAGAGCTTAGAATAAATCTACATGTACAAGCTCTAGAAGTTCAAAATGGAAGCATGCAGTGTGCAAGAATACATACAATAATAGGGCTAAACGACCGCCAACTTTTATGAAAAGCTAATACTTGTACAGAAAATTGCGTTGTCTTCCATATACGATATTATTATGTCCCCTGAACATTTTGAAATAAAGAACAACGATTTGCGCCCCTTATAACGGTTAAAAATAGACAGCTATCAACTGCGCCTTTAAAAGTCGACTGTGCCGGGCCGCGTAGCGCAGTCGGTAACGTGTCTGGTTACAGATGCGTGTCTGACTGCAGATCCAGGGGTCGCGAGTTCGATCCCGGTCAGGTCCCATACTTTCGTGGAGATTGATTATGAAATGATTTCTACGGTCATTCTCCTCCCTTCCGCTGATTCATTCAAGAAGGGTTGTTGTCAGTTACAAGCGAAAGTATCTGCACGAATTACTGGTTAACCGCTTGTTCAAGCCTGCCCAGGAAAAAGTGTGGTTAGGTGAACTGACCGTCCCGCAATGACCATAGCTGTTGACTTGGGATGTAAAGCAACAAACAAACAAAAAAGTCGACTGTAGTCGCGTTTGGCAGTGAAAGGTAAATTCGACTACAGTCGCGTTTGGCAGCGAAAGTGTTAATGCACGTACCCCTTTGAAATTGCCGTCTGCTCCAAATTTTAGGTGGCGCTTCATGGCTTAACATAAGAAAAATTATTACGCTGGATAAAAGAAAAAATAATGCTATCGATATTCTTTTTGGCCCTTTGTCTACTTGTGGTGTCTGCCAATAACATTTGCAAATAGCCTGGACCTAGATAAGGATCGATCAAACATCTGGCCTGATTTGGATCTACACTTTGATACTCTGAAGGTTTCCTGAAATACGGTGTTGTTATTTTTTTCGAAATTACTATTCAATAGAAACAACAAAAACGAATTCAAAATTACTCGGCATGCAACAAGTTAAGCCACAGCTTGTATTATGCAAACTGAAAGAATCACTTAATTTAGGCCACAGACCTATAAGTGTAAAAAGGGCAGCGTATGGCTCAAAAGGTGGATGGAAGCTCAGCATAATATTTTTAAGTTGTATGGTGTTTCATGATTGGTCAATAATAAAACAAGGAAATATATTGTATTTATTAGACGGGTCTATCTTTGCTGTACTTTTTGAAACAACATCTCATAGCTTTCATTGATTAAGTTTACTGGTGTGGCTTAAAAAAAAGACCTTGCATTCTGGTATTTTTTAAATAGAATTTTCCTCTCATGTAGGGTGCCCACCTTCAGGGGCCAAAGAGTGGCAAAACATGGCGGTCACCAGGGTATCTCATTCTTGTCTATTGATTGAACTAGGTGCAATCTGTAACTCTATGGCAGCTTCATTGTGATTGAAGAGTTGTGAGGACCATAGCCTACTTAAAAGCTATAATGGAGGTATATGGAAAAACAATTACAGGTCTGGGCACTGTGGTCATACTACTACGGCAATTCGGGTTCCATCACGTATTCCGGTGTTATTCTCATCAAATCCAATTTCCTCATTTAATCACAGTAAAACGCTACAAAATGCTTGGGTTTCGATTGATATTTGTACATCAAATTCACATTGTATCTTTTAGCTTTATAACTACATGAAAACTTTGAATTTTGGTGTCTAGGCATGAGATAACAAATTACGGTTTTGTCATCGTGGATAATTAATCTATGACAAAACCGTATAATTATGACTAAACCGTAATGGACATTTTTTATATAACTGTAAAAACACATTTCAAACCTGATTTTATTTCTGTTTTGGAAAAACAGCACAGAGGTTGTTAACTAGAGAGTACATTCTCGAAGCTAATACATTCAAAAGTTCTCCTTTTTGTCATCCTTTATTTGAAGGTAATTTTACTATAACAACGGAATAAGTGACGAAACTCAAATTTCTGTAGTGGTATGACCACAGTGAGTACGCAAACAAAACTAATCTAAGATCCCGTGCTAAAGTATTCTGTTGGGCTAGAGGTATAACTTGGTTTTGCTCTGAGCCTGTCCCTTCTTCCATACTTTGTGTTTGCGCGAAAATCCAAACGGGAAATCTCTGCTCGCCGATACCGGCGATATGTACAAAACATTTCGTGCGCTGCAGGCCCTTATGACCAACTACACGTACATTGTATGGTCGGGATAAGTAGTCGTGTCTGTGCAATGCTTATAAACAGATTCGTTTCCTACTGAAAACCACACTATAAGTACCAAAATGTCGTGCTCTTGGTCCATATGACCAATTAAATTGAAACCTGTCTATAGCGGTTACTCAAACATAGACAAACCAAAGGTCTTTTAAATAGGTGGCAGCTTAGTACAGGAGCATTCTGCAATCATTACGACCTGCATTAAGCTATAGCCAGTCTTGAAACCATAGATTTGTGTCTTCCTTTGAGTGGCCGCTTAAGACAGGTTTTACTGTACATTGTATGTTCGGGATAAGCAATCGTGTCTGTGCAAAATTAATAAACACCTTCGTGTCCTACTGAAACCATAAAAATATATAGGTTTTCTTAGTAATACTCGTCATTCCTCAACCCTCTAGAAAATCGCTAAGTCTTAGGTTTCCTTGAGAATATTGGTACGGATGCCCTCCCCGGAAATCACAAGGAAAGAGCTTTTGTTAGAAATTCTGATCATGACCTGATAAGCCACAAAGCTATATGAGGGAACGCAGTGGCTCAGTGGTAGAGTGCTTGACTCGAGACCGAGGGAGCGCGGGTTCGAGCCTCACCGGCGTCACTGTGTTGTGGTCCTTGAGCAAGACACATTTATCCTAGCTTAGTACTGGTTTTCCAACCAGGAAGACCCATCCCTGTTTAACTGAAAGATTGTTTATGGGATGTAAAGAATCAGAATAAATAAAACAAAGCTATATGAGTCTGTTTAGGATACTGGTACGGAACTTGTAAAATAAGTAGATTGCAAAAAAAAAAGGAGTCAAAACTTACTTTCCGAATCTTAAAAGTTAGACATGTGCCACGCTGACACCCCCCTCTCCTTTTCCCCATGCCCCTAACGAAAATTTATAACTGCTGGATCCGCGCATTGGAAATCGACTTTACCCATGTGAAATGGCGTTTTACTTTGAACTTACTACAGGTCAAGATGTTTCACTTTTTTTTCTTTATATACAGTCAGCCATAAGTTAAGCATCACCTGACTGAAGTGTGGCATAACTTTTCTAATTTATAATTTATATTTTCCTCGCTTGGTCTCAAGACAAACTGATGCCTCTACACTTAACATCTATAGAAAAAATTATTTTTACATGTATCATGTTGTCTTACGAACCGGTTTTATCACACTACTATGCACGATTTTGAAACACCAGTTTGCTTCACATGCTTTATCTTGTTATGCACGGACCCAATAATAATGTTTTGATGCATGGTTGTACATTGATGAAGTGATGGCTAGAAAAAAACTTTCGGAAGCCCAAAAGTAGCAAATTGTGGGCATGAACAATGAAGGTCTTAGCTCACGGAATATTGCTGGACAATTCAGGGTGAACCAGTCAATTATCGTACGACTTCTTCAACGTTATCGGGCTGATGGAACTGCATCTGAACGTCAGCGCTCAGGACGACCACGTTAAACGGACGAGCGTGAGAATAGATATTTTAGGCGACTGGCACGTGCAAACCCTACATTGACGGCACGTAGACTTCGAGACCAGTGGCCGGTGCATAGACCAATATCAATTTGAACGGTTACCGGGTCACTAAATAGAGGCGTTTTAAAAGCGGGAAGACCCATAAAGCGACCAATGTTGACGCCAAGACATAAACGAGTTCTGTCTGAAAATTTCAGATTCATATCTCTAAAAGAATAAAAGTTATGGATGTGTAAAGAATGGCATGTTATATAGTGATAATGCAAAAATTAGAAACACGCGATTAACTATCTCTATGATCCACTATAACTGACACGAAACCTTGAGTTCGACAGAACCAGCTTAGCCATAATTTGAAAAAATATGTCTAGATTATTTCTGTGTTTATTTGAATTCAAAGTAAGCACTTATAGTTAAGCTTTGACACTTTTTAAGGGTACACCCAAAAATAGGGATTGGTGTATACAGGACACCGTAGAAATTCAGCAAAATGACCAAATGACATTCTGATATGTTCAGCAGACTAAAGGAAGACTAGGGTAACACCATATTACAAACTGATTGTTCTTCTGAAGATATTTGTATACAAAAAACGTCCCTGAAATATTGTTTGTGTGATGCTTAACTTATGTCTGACTGTATATATATTTAGACCTTAAACACGACAGCAGACGGATTATTTTTATCTCTTGATTTGCAGGGAAAATAAGGCTTGGATTCTGCATGTGAATCATCTCCTAGCAGACTATCAAGTCGTATTAATTTTTAAAGCATGGGCAAAATTTGAAATGTCGCTTGTTGCAAACTTTCGGTGTCGTTTTAAGGCTTAACACGTTTTATTCAAAATCTAAAGAACGCTCAGTTACCCGAATTAGATATGGCAATAACACGAACCATGTTTCGGAGATCATTTAAGCGGCTGTGTATATGTCTGTTAATTTGTACAGCGTTCTATGTAATAAATTATAATCTGGACCTAGTTCAAGGAAACACTCAACAACGGGAAGATGCAACTTACCACGGAGAGGGTACAACCGACCCTTGTCAGAATATGAGCATCCGCTTGTTGGACGAACCTCTGCCAGTAACAGGGATCGTCAGTTATCCAGGGGCAGGAAACACGTGGACCAGATACCTTCTACAGAAAGTGTCAGGTTAGTTTTTTTTCAGCTCCGACAAATGATAGGCACATTGCTGATTTTTTAACATACTTCTATACCAAGAAAATAGTTAACCCTTTGTATACTGGAAACCCCTAATTGGGTAGTGTTACAAAGAGTGACACCCAACTGAAATGCGGCTAAAAGCTTAAAAGCTGCTCAGATTGTTATACTTATTTCAAAACCAAATAACTGTTGTTTATGCTATCGACGTTTCACTGAAAACAAGAACAATAAAGGCCCACTTCGAATCGAAGTTTAGTTAATACTATAAATGTAGTAACTTAAGTTTGATTAGAGCATCGATAGTCACTACTCGTGCTAAAGCATGGACTTGTCTAACCTTTGATCAGTCTAAGGTCGAAATTTACCAGTACAGACGATAGTATGGACGAATCCATTTCGTAGCATCTGAATGAAAGAACTGTTATACATGTATCCTTTCAGTTTGCAATTTAACATTGGAGTTTCCATGCGTAACTTACTTTGTACTATCTATATACATGGCGTTTATAGCTCTATAAACCTTCCAAAAATGAAGCTCGTTTCTTAAATAGCAAATGCTTCAGTACTTCATGCACTTCTTCGTTGTTTTGCCTTCCAAAAAGTGTTTTAATCTATTTCTCACACACCAGATAGAGATTCCCGTTGTTTTTACCCATGTGAGATAATTCCTTCTCACATGCCAATGCATAGAAGATCAAATGATCCTTTTGTTATCTCACTGTCGGAAAATGTCCTATATCGCTACCCACGTTAGATATGCGTAACTAATACGAGATAAGTGAACGGAGCAATGGACATAATGAGGCTCGTCAAGAGAAAACCTGTCTTTGGGGTAAGAGTCATGTAAGGCTGAAACCAACCTTACAGAGACTAGATGGAAAATTAAAATTTTGCATGAAGCAAATTTAGATATTTTACTTTCCAATAAGCAAATACAATGATCAGACTGCGCGCATGCACTGACTGGTCTGCATCTTTGCTGTTCGCATACAATATGCCAGGTTTTCTCGCGTTAAGGCCCATTATTATGTTACATTATGCTTTTAAAATTATAGACATCAACATCTTTTTATATGCATACAACACCATATAAATGGTTATACCATAATTGACAAAATTGTTTTATTCAAAACTGAATAATCTTCTTCTTCATTCATACTGATCAAACTGAGAAATTATAATACCCTGAAAACAAATGCAACTGGTCACTGACTTACTATACTCGTGATTTTCCGCCATCTGCCGTTAATCTTTAAAAAGTAGAAAAAATACAACACCATTGTTACAAATCTCTAATTGGGGAGTTTTTAAAGTTTTTATTTTATTTCAACAAAATAAATATCAAAGGATTCCTAAAAGTCTCCACTAAGCATTGCTACCAGCATTTTTCTCATATTATTTAAAAAGGCATATTATTATGTTTTTTAATAACACTGCACGGATAAAAGGGGGCATTTTTACTATTTGTTTAATCATTTCAGCAGTGGTCAGGAAAATCTTGAATTGGAGATGAGAAGTTTTCATCCAAAGTTATGAAAAATATATCAAATTTTTTGCAGAATAATATAGTTTCCAAAGTTACCAACAAAAATATTGTATTTTGTTCCAGACTTTTAATGAACGTTTATTTAATACTTTCCTATTCATTTTAGTGTTAACCTCTATAAGAATTAATACTGGTAAATTTGTTACGGCTATCTTTCATTGTTGGGTATGACTAAGCTGGCGCACCCTGGAACAGCAGTGTGCTGAGTCACTACTGGTCCTGACTCACGACTGGTCCTGTTCTATAAGATAGTGCATGTCCTGGTTGCCATTCCCCTCCAAACATATTCCATACTCCTCAATCTGTATTCTTGGAAAACTCATCCACTGGCTTTTAGACAACTGTTACTCTATGCTAGGACTAACTATTAGTACATTGTATTATAAATACTCGTTTTTGCCTTACTGAAACCCTGACAAATCTTGATAGCTTCAAACTTGCTACCTGTCAGGAGTGCCATTTCAGACCATAAATGTAAACGCCACTGTTTTTATCATCACTTTTTGCTTGTTTCTACTGTTTTATACACTAACACTATGCATTTTTATTCCGTTCTCCCTAGCAGCTTTATTTTTAACTCTTACTTTTATCACCTGTTGCGGGGAACCCGGCACGTAATACTCAATTGAGGGTGTATGTCAGATAGATAGATAGATAGATAGATAGATAGATAGATAGATAGATAGATAGATAGATAGATAGATAGATAGATAGTCTTGTGGTGGTTGGGCGGCTCTTCCTCGAGGTGCCACGGGGTTGTCTGCAGTTTGTGATTGTGTTTTTTCCTGATCATACTCACTTACTATTTTTAATTTAAAGCAGGTTTTCTCATGACAGTACATATGGTACAATGCCATAGTGATAATGTAATATTTGAAGGTTCTTTATAATATCAGCGCAAACTAACCCTTGGTACTAGGCAGGAGGGCAGAGGAATTTAGCTTTTCTAGGTTTGCATTCAATGGCGTCTGTCTCAGTTTTGCTGTAAACATGTACAACACGTGAATCACCCAACTCTGACATTCCTCCTGCTTACTACCCAGTAGCCTGTTTACCCTACTCACAATAATCCGGTAAAGTACTTGTGGAATTACCTCTGTCACTGGTTTCCTGGCGCCATAAATTACTACACTCCTCCCAACTTTAAGAAAGAGGTCTTCAGCATAGGTAGGGTTCCTGAAAAGAGAACTATATTGTCTAGCCACAGGCCATCATAGAATACATTACCTTTTCAATGTCGCTATACAGACCGGGTTATCTTGAATGAACTCTGCTCAAGTTTAACTCTGCTTGAAAAATCCTATTGACGTCTTGTTGAGCCACACCCCCAGCCTTCATTCACTGAGTGAGCCACAAACTCAGCTGTAATCTTGATTCTTTGTTGGCCACTGAGCTATGGAGACTCAGTTGTTTTTGGAATCATCATCTAATGGTGACTTCACGATTCCGGTTTCAGCCAGTTATAACCATGAACATGCATATCTGGAATCTTCATCTGTTATCTAGTCAAAGACATAGCCATCCTACAAATTCTACTGTCAGCCAGTCCCTATCTTGAATTTGCATGTCTGGAATCTTCATCTGTTGGCTAGTCACAGACATAGCTGTCCTCCAGATTCTGTTGTCAGTCAGTTGTACACCAGTTGCAACCTTTAACCATGCATCTGCCTTTATGCACATCATACTCTGGAAGTTTTTTTTATCATATTTCTTCTGTAAGTTGTTCTAGTAGATATAACGTCCTTCTTGGAGTGATACTTTTCCGCCAAATCATAATGATGAATACAGTTCAGCTACTACGACCATCTTAGAGTTTTAATTCTTTAATTGCACGACGGTGGGTCAGGCCTCAGACTCTATGACGGCTCTGACATAAAGTTTTAATCGGTGGGTTGGTGCCTGATGCTATCTGTAGCTGGACCCACCCAGGCTCAACTTGAGTTTTCTTTAGCTCTGACTTTCTGTGAGTCATGAGCCCTTTTCTTTGTTTCATCATGGTGTGTTAATTTGATTAGAGTGTTTCTCCATGATGATACATTGCATTAGTTAGATGGCCTCCATGAGAGATGAACATTCCTTGTACTTCAACAACAGCATAATCTAGGGTGAATATTTGGTACCAGTAAAATGCATTTAAGCCCCCCGGTGGTTTAGGCTGCTGTCCGTTCTTTCGGGTCAACTGTTATGTCCCCCATGGGGGAGAACAGACTAGCCCCTTTAGAGGGCGGGTCAGAGTCTTCTACTCGTGTGAAGGATGATAGAAACTACCTATTGCATATATTGGCTTTTTCCTTTGTATCTGTCTTAAGAATTACATTTTCTCTGAGTGATGCGATCCCAAACGCGTCTTTTTTAAGAGATTTGACAAATGACCAAAACTTTTTTATCTTTTCAGGCTTAGGAGTATCGGGATCTGAGCTGTCGTTCTCAAACCTAAATATATTGGAAACGTATTTCCAATAGGCATCTCTCAATACCTTCTGTACATGTGCTCTGAACCGCTTATAATGAATCTTGACATCAGGGTCCTTGGATTTACGAGCACGAAGGTAAAGCGTATTTTGTTTTGGTCATTTTTGATGGGATAAACCTTTCAACAGCCTCTACAAAGCTTGTTTTGAATTTGACCCACATGTCATTAACTGACATGTAACTGTGGGCTTCAGAAAGGTACGCGTCTTTAAAATGGGTCATGTGGTCTTTAAGTCCGACCATATCTTCACGTTTATAGAGATATATTTTTCTTGATGCCTGTTTTATCCTTTTAGCCTCAATGTCATATTCTACGTACACAATGTCGTGATCAGCTTTGCCGGTTGGGGGCATCGGCTTGACTCTATCACAGGAGATGGGAAATTCGTAAAGAGCAGGTCAAGAGTTTTATCATTGCGCGTTGGTATATATCCACGACTTGAGTAAGACAGTGCTCCCCTAAAATGTCCAAAAGTTGTTGCTGGGACTGCCTTTTTTGCACCCCCTGAGGTACTTTCATTTGACTCCACTCTATATCACCG
The DNA here is from genome assembly GCA_964019695.1 of Loripinus fragilis. NCBI lineage: Eukaryota > Metazoa > Mollusca > Bivalvia > Lucinida > Lucinidae > Loripinus > Loripinus fragilis. The sequence continues at coordinate 16,379,288 of OZ026524.1, forward strand.
CAATTAAAATCTCCTCCAACCAGAACATGTGCATTACGCTTTGAAAGTTGTGTTTACCTGTTCTACAGAAACTGTTCTATATGCGATGAAGGAGTTGGATTTGTAGGCGTGAGTGTTAGTAGCGACCTGGTAGGCGTGGTGAGTGCGCTTTGTTCTGTTCTATTCATTATAACATTCGGTGCGTTGATTTCCGATGCGGCTTCATGAAATTAACTTCCCGCCATTTTTTGGGACTTCAAATGAAACGATCGGTAAAATCCCTCGAAATGCCCGCAGGCAGAGCTTCCAGACAGAACAGCAAAAACAACAAGGAATCCGAAGATGTAGGAGATCAGGAAAAACACAAAACACAGTTTCAAACTAAAGATGCGACGCAATGGATGATGCTTTTTAGTGGTAAAATTTGTTGGTCAAACGATTCGGATCACAATTTTTCGGCCGAATGCACAAACAGAATTTTCTCTGGAATTTCGGTGCGCTGCTTGTGATGGATATAAACAGTATGGCGGAATAGAAAAGGTCGGCACATCCGGGAACTTAACTCGGCGCTGATGCAACCTAGGTGCGAGGTATAAACGGTAAAAAGCAGGTCCGGGAAAAGTGATTTCTAGGTTTATTACCTACATCGAGGTTTTAAACGGGTCCGTGGAAACACCCCAAACCACCCCAAAACACCCCAAACCACCTCCAAACCACCCCAAACCACATCTAAACCATCCAAAACCACTTTCTTAACACCCAGAATATGTTTTTGTGATAGTATCAATAATTGAAGAAGAAATTTAAAAGCATTTTTATTACGTTGACCTGCCATGTTAGCCCCAAACCACCACCAAACCACCTCTAAACCACCCAAACCACGTCCTTAACATCCAGAATTTGCATCTGTGATTTTATCAATAACTTCAGAACAAATGTAAAAGCGTTTTTATTACGTCGACCTGCCATGTTAGCCCATGGATGAGCTGGAAGAATAGATTTTTTCAGGAAGAAGAGTGTCGAACATGATCGACCATATTGATTTTTTTTATTTTCTATTTTCTTTTAATCTCATCCATGGTTTCCAGCCAGCACCAAACGTGGAGGTATGACTAGGTCTTGTTATAAAAATTGCAGGAAATGACTTGAACTGTGTGAGTGGGCTTGTTTGCATCCAGGGAGCCTGGTCTGAGGTGGTTTGGGGTGGTTTGGAGGTGGTTTGGTGGTGGTTTGGGGCTAACATGGCAGGTCTACGTAATAAAAACGCTTTAAAATTCATTCTTCAAGTCTTCATACTATCACAAAAACATATTCTGGGTGTTAAGAAAGTGGTTTGGTGTGGTTTAGATGTGGTTTGGGGTGGTTTGGGGTGTTTCCACGGACCGGTTTTAAACCATCCTTCGAGGTTCTGTTAGCGTGTATAAAACCATTAAATATGAGTTTATTTCAGCAAGTGTACAAAATCGCAAATAGGAATAGTGAACATGTTTGACAGGTGCACTGCAAATGGCTGAATGCAGGTGAAGGATGGTTACTTACCTTAAATCCTCAATGAAGGAGTTGTAAGATAACTACCTCTGTTAGCAAGTCTGCCAATCTCAAGCGTGGTCGCGCATTTGAGCGATAATTTTGTTCGCGTGTTTCCGAGATTCCCCAGACCTTGCTAACAGAGGTAGTTATCATAAACTGCGCAGAGACCTATATAAGAGTGACTGGACACTTCATTTTTCAGCCATATAGGTATGTCGTGGCATGTGTCTCGTGACTAACTCTGGGTGCTCCTTTTATCGTACACACTCAAAATGGCGATGCAGCTTGTGAGGCCGCTGCATTTATAGGTATTTTAAAGTACGTACTTCGTCGTAAATATCGCTTATTGGAAAATATTGTTTATAACAAACAGGGTTTTACACCAAGTTGAATGTTTGGGAGTCCTTGGGACTCAACTTTGATTTTGATGGGGGTCCCATCATTGAAAATGGGGGTCCCATCTTTTTATATATATAAAATAATTGGAAAACCCGAATCATTACGAAATAACTTAGAAATTTGGGATTTTAATGAAAGGCACAACCAGGGACCAAGCTGGCCCAGAATTTTAGGGAGAAGTGACTTCTCCCTCCAAGAATTTTAGGGAGAAGTTTGCTAATCCTAGGGAGAAGTGAGAGTGTTAACCCAGAACGGACGACAAAGGCCTGTCAATACTATACATGGTTTCATAAGAGAACTTCAAGAACATTTTGATTAGTGCTGTATCTGAAATGATAAAGAAGAAACAGTATCTTCTCTTTTCATTCTCCTTTCCCCTTGGTGGCTGGACTGTCTATGTGATGGATGGATGGATAGATAGATAGATAGATAGATAGATAGATAGATAGATAGATAGATAGATAGATAGATAGATAGATAGATAGATAGATAGATAGACCATCTATGGATGGATGGATAGCAAAACATTCTTTTTTTATATTGACACTTTTAACCTGCAGTCATTGAATTTATCTAGCTATCTGCAAGACCAACTTATCTGGAGCTATTTATGTCATCGGTCTAAGTCTTTGATCTTTCACTTGAGCCTTTCCCAGAGAAAATATTCATTACGTAATTTGACATAAAGGAAAGACTCCCATAATGACAATGTGAATAAGTGCCCTTCACACCTGACCGCTTGCAATTGACTCCCGTGGAGTGTCTGACTGTCAACCATTTACACAGTGAAAATCAATAATCAGATGGACAAAACAGCTGTTTTACACCCGCTGAGCGGGTACTTTATTTACGGATTATCTTTATTGACGGTCACTAAATAAGCTCTTAGCAAGCTAAGGTAAATATTTCTGAAATTAAAAAAAACAAATCGCTTCTCTTTTCCAAGTTTCCAAGGCGAAATGGTGCAGAAAAAATCGAAAATTTCGCTCAAGTTGCCCCCTAATGTGGTCCCTGACAACACACACGTCTGCGTCCCAGGGGACGCAGGTGAGGTAAATTGACGGGTCCTACCTAATGATTTATGCGTATAAGACGCAGGATATTGCGTCCTGTAAAACCCTGAACAAATGAAAAAACATATATGAAATATTGCTAAATGCTTTGTTTCTGCAATGTAAAAACTAATCCGTTTGAGTTAGGACCGTGTAAATATCGGCTGATTTTAAGAAAGTTGCGGAAATCGGCAAAAATGGCTTCAAAAATACCTCTTTCACTCTGACGAATAAAGCTTCAAACATGGCCATATCTGTGTCTCGATTTATCAATATTCATAAACTTAGATGTCCAATGATTCATAATTATCGTTATATAATTTCGGTGTTTATAAATAGGCTGCTGCGAGTATCCGAGTACTCGGATATTCGTGGATCTTAATGTAAAATCGAGTATGAATATTCGTCACTGCCGAAATCGTTGGATCGCGATCTTTTTTTTTTTTTATTGAAACAAGATATTTTCAACTGAAACAAGAAGTTTTTTACAAAATGGTCAATTGAAATATTCCCTATGATTACTGTTCTAATTAATAATGTCTCTCATTTAAATACCTTTGTTTCTCGCAGGCTAGTGACATGTATTTGCACTCTCCATTATCGGTATTAAATTAAAGATCCTTATTTACTACAGTAAAGTATTCCGAATTCCGTTGATAATTGTAGTCCAATCTATTTTGTTAACACTTTTGTTAGTACATCTACTATAATAAACAGGCCCAAAGTATCATCAGCTGTCAATTGTCAAATTTTTCAAAGGGCTTCTTTTGATGCTTGCCGACAACTGATTACGTGACCCAGGACATGTTGTCAGTGAGTGAAATTCGAGACAAAGGAAAAGAGCCTTATACGGAAATCAGCACACGTCTGTCAGAATATCTGGTTATCCAAGGTCAGGAAAGTATAAAATCTTATAATTTCTGTTGCTTGCCTTGACAAACCTCGAGTGGAAATGCAGTTTATCTTCTTTGATAACTAACTGTGTACATGTGGTACTTCTGGTTTATTAGAAAGGGCTGATTTACTTAGTAAATAGACCTAAAAAGCTGTCGGTTTCATAACAGAAGTCATTTTTTATTAACCAGTGACTCGTAGTTTGATCTGTGAATCGTAACTCATGAATCGTGGATCAGATCGGATCGCCACTTGCCTGACGATCCACAGCCCTATTTATAAAGGTGTTAAAAATTTAGGTAAACAATAGAGAAATTACACTTTGTATTCCAAAACAGCGGTAAAAGCCAATAGTGTAGATAAATGATATCGAGTTTCCCTCATTTACCTGTGTAAGATACAGGACAGTGTTATTTGAGTTGAGTATTGGTATTTTATTGGAGTTTCTAGTCACTCTTATATAGGTCACTGAACTGCGTCACCGTTCTGAGCGATAGAAATTTTATTATTGGTTTATCATTTTGGCCCGTTTCCGCTGATTCGATCAATCTTTTTTCGGATGCATTCGGACCAAGGGGTGAGAAGCTAAACGATAAACAAACAAAATTTTCTGGGAAAAAATCACCAAATTGAACCCTCTTTTGACAGAAATCTGTAATTTTTTTTCTTACCATTTTCACATCAATTTTATCATTGGTTTGTGGCCGAGGTTCTGATTGTTGAATATTTATTTGTAATCTTTTATTTGTGTGTTGTAATGTTTCTGAATTTAGGGCACCATTTCACAAAAGGCGAGACATGTGGTGATGGTCATCGCGGGTATGCGCGATATATGAATGCCAACAAAACGGAAATTGACCACCTACTTATTTCCCCTGATGACATTTAGATTGATTTCCCTTTACATGGGCAGAACGCTATTGCGCATTTACGCGATAATTTACGATCGCATGTTTGTGAGATTCCCCAGACCTGTTCGAGGTCAATTGATACGCGTCAAAAAAATCGGATGTTCGTCGTGGCATTTTTTGCGCAAATGACTTTTTTTTGCGTAAATATTTGCTGAGTTTTACAAGGTTGGCAAAATGCCGGCAAATAAGCATATTTGCCATGCCAGTGGCATTTACCGGGAAATACCGACAAATAATGGAAAATTCTGGCAAATATGATTTACAACCCTCGACATTTAGATTGGCAGTTTCTATAATAGAGGTTATTTGACTTCATAATTCATTTCTACTGGTTTATCAGGCTATCAGCTAAATTATTTTAGTTTAAGGTATAAATCTGATTCTTTAAACATTTAAATTTAATAAAGTGATATTTAGAAGAAAAAAATCCTGTTTCGTACCTGCCAAAGCACTCATCTGATGAGTTGGCTTGTACATAGCTACAGATAAGGTTGGGTTAGTACCATAGATCAAGTAAAGACACCCCTGTTTTTGGTCACCTGGACTTTAATTGTCTTAAGTTAAAATATGAAGTTTAAGTTGGGTATTTGGATGAGTGACCCTTTTCTGTACTATAAACTCAATTAAAGACACCCCTGTTTGTGGTATTTAATTGTCTTTAGTTAAAATATGATTCCAATCATGACATCCTATTGTTCATCCTTGCCCCTGGCTATACAGTATCCACCTGGAGATGTGTTGTTTTAACAATTTATGACAGGCACAGGAGTCAAACAATTGCCAGATATACAGGTAAATTTAAAGGTAAAATTAGAATTTACCATTGTCTTGCTGAACCCAGAATTAACCATTGTCCTGTTGAAACCGTTTTTTAAAACACTAGATCCTGATCAGCTGGTTTCTTTCAGAGGCCATCTTATCATTCAACCCTACATTCAACTCAATGACACCCGTAAGAGAGTTTCCCAACGACTGCGGCAGCTACAAGCTTCTAATGATGTCTACAAGTACTCTTTTTACCCCCCGTACTATCAGTGACTGGAATTGACTGCCTACCACTGTGACCGATGTCCAGACTCTCCAGGAATTTAGGGAAGGATCTCAAGTTTGCCTACCCAGCTTCTGCGACCCTACTAGATTGAGCCACCTGTACATAGTTTTAACTGGGGATCTGGGGTATTTTACCTGTTTTATCAGGCATCGCAGTTTTTACACAGGGTAACCTACAATCTGAGAAGATTACTATCCTTACAGTGGAAGAAGAATAAGAAGATCAGGATCTACACTGTTTTCAACACTATTTGAAAATACAGATTTAAGCTGAACAGGATAAAATTTGGGAGAAGTGTAATTGTGTAGTACATAAAATATTCAGCATGATAAGGGCTAAAGATACTATTTTTGTTAAAAATTATTTCAAAATTACAGTCTAAGATTCATTTTTGGCTGTTTTAACATGTTTAAATGTATTCAAACGTTTTACGGCAATACTGTAACCTCATATTAATATTTACATTTTCACTCATTTAAATTATACTACATACTACTTAAAGTCAACTTCTTAAAGATATCTGCAGCAGTTTACAGCTAAAAATCATACTTGCCAGTATTTCACAGCAAAAAAGTTATATAAAATAATCACCTATTTTCAGGGATTCAGTTTGGTGTCGGCCATCGGACATAGTCCGAAAATAGTTCCAGATGTCCGAGAGTTTGCTGTCCACTTTGGACAGTTTGTCTGAGACGATTTTCAGAAGTGCATACTGTGCGGTAATGCATAGTGATGCATTAGTATTTTTGTTTTATAAAACGATCGCTGATTGGCCAAATTTCTGTAAGCGGTAGGCTGGTTCGCATAATTTTACCCCTAAAATACTTATTCACTAAAGCAAACCAGTCATGAAGTTTTGTTACGCGACGCCTGACTGGTCTATTGCATCCTGTAAACTTCTTACCTCGATTTCATCTCGAAGCGGACAGCATATTTGCATTGGCATTCGCCGATAAAATGACTAAAAAACTTAATTGCCACCAAGAAACAACGGGAACTCAAGGTTTTTATGCCCCAAAACAGTTTGCCCGCTCCATCATTACCTGAACAGCCACTTTCCGTGACTAACGAGTCGTGCAGCGGTTGAAAATAGCAGCAAAAAAACAGTACCCCACCCACTTCCACCGATCAGCAAGCTCCAGTCGCCTCATTTAATAAAAAGCCAGCCAATCAATCAGGCCGCACCTACCATCCGAAATGGTAGCAAAACCACCCCTTGTTTCATTATGAGAAGGGCAGATAGCATTTTCGGTTTATGGTGGTAAAAAGAGTGTCTGAAAAAATGTCCTAAAAAATTTCCAAATGTCCGAACAATATTGGGGCTGCTCGGACAAAATGTCCGAAGTGAATTTCAGTCCAGCTGAAACCCTGATTTTCTTTCTTTCATGTGTTCTTTGAAATTGGTTGTCTTTTATTTCCGGAAGTTATAATCTCTCTGTCGCTTAGATCGTTAGAAAAAGAAGGTAGAAAACTCCAACCCTACTATTTACGCGAATTTCTACGGTGGCCAATATGGACTGTCAACAATAGCTGTTGTAGATATCCGCACCTGAAATCTAATTTGGTGGTTGGATAGAATCAAATCCATGCATTATTTTTTATTTTCATGAAGGCAGTGGCTAGAGGTATGGATCCGTAGTATGGATCCGTGGCGTACCCCTAGCCTGAGAGGCTAGGGATACGGATCCATACACCTAGTCTCGGAGGCTAGGGGTACGGACCCTCACCCCTAGTATATTCTACCATGTCAAGCTACATATAACCCTGATAAGAAAATATAAATTATCATGATGATACTTAAAGTGTTAGAAAATACCTTGTTGTTGCGTTATGAAATACCAATCCAGTAAGTCGCCATTTGCAATGTGGGATAACTTTGTATAGAAAATATAAAAAATGAAACATGAATTCGGAATTGGGACAAGTGGCGTGAGATTTATGTTGCGTTGTTGTTATTATTATTATTATTATTAAATCAAATTCAAACTTGTTATTCATTATTTGTTTTAGATGTTTTCACTTTCGGTTTGTGTCATTAGCGAGGGTGCGAACAACATTCTGTGATTAATTGGTCTGCATAACGCACCACAAAGACATCTTTATACTTAAAAGAACAAATTATAATGATTGGCTGAATGTTTTAATGTCCAAACTCAAAAGACATCAGAAGAATTGAAGAACGTCCTTAATTAGCCGTATCCGTACAAACAGTATCTAGACCTATACAGGATTTTACAGGATGCAATATCCTGCATCCTGTACGCATAAATCATTTGGTAGGACCCGTCAATTCACCTTACCTGCGTCTGCTGGGATGCAGACATGTTTGTTGTGCCTTTCATTTAAATCCCAAATTCTAAAGTTATTTCGTAACGATTCGGGTTTTCCCATATTTACATGCTATCTATAAATAAATAGGACAAGTGCTCCTGTTTAACCAATAATATCGGGAGGTGTGTCAAAACAGTCCAATTAAATTTGTTTTGCTATGGCGCTTTGAAATATCATCATGTCTCGCTCCCGCTCTGATTTATTGGTCAACGCAGACGCTTGTCACCTATTGGGTTTTATTACGATCAAGAGTGTAAATGACTAGAAATAAACGGCTGCTAAAAATGTCGAAATAGAGTGATCTGAGAAACTTATTTGGCAAACTAAATGCAGAAACGGACCAAGAGCCATCCTCTAGGGGCTGTTCGGAGTCAGATAAGTCCCAATCATCTCAAAAACCAGCCCGGAAAACAGATTGAAAATTCCTATCTAGCTGAGTAGCTGATTAGGTCAATACAGGTTGATAGGAAAATGACTTGATGTTTTGCGACACCTGTATGACAACTAAAGCCTCTTCGAATCCCTTCACGGAACATATATAAACACATGGGACCCCCATTTTCAATAATGGGACCCCCGTCATAATCAAAGTTGAGTCCCAAGGACCCCCAAATATTCAACTTGGTGTAAAACCCTGCCTATAATTATACCTAAAAGGCCAAAAGAAAAATATGTCTTGTTTCCGATTATGTCTCCAAAAAAATTAGGGTCGGTAGGTAGGCAAACTTTTTTTTTTATAAAAACTTTTTTGTATAGAAAAAATTTAAAAATCTTTTAAAAAGGTCTAAAAATAGACTTCAATATCCCAAAAGGCCTCAAAAAAGTTTGAGTAGGCCCCAAAATATTAGGGTCGGTAGAGTAACCGGAAACAAGACATTTTCTATTTTTGGCCTAATAATAACTATTTGATGCAAGTGCCTAATTCTTGCTGCTCATTTATCACACCGGTAAATGTATACGTCGATTTGGTGGTATTTACGCATATTGCCGGTAGTTCATAGGAAGTGGTACATATTGGTGTTAATACCATATAGAAAAACATGCCATATGCCTAAAGGACTATAGAATTAGATCATTTTTAAGTATTCAGTATGTGCAAGGCGATTTATGTAAACATTTAGAAATAGATTCGAGTACCGATCATCCAGATCGGTACTCGAATCTATTCCTAAATGCTTACATAAATTGCCATGTGCATGCCGAATACTTAAAAATGATCTAATTCTATAGTCCTTTAGGCATGTGGCATGATTTTCTATATAGTATTAACACCAATATCTACCACTTCCGGTCTATGAAGTACCGGCAATACGCGTAAATACCAGCAAATCGACGTATACATTTACCAGTCGGCAAAAACACAATCAGATAGGGATATTCAAAGAGGCATATGTTATGGCTTAATAACTTCTTCTCTTCTACCTAAAATTGTATAGCAGTAAGTTCTCCTTGTAGAACTCATCAAATCCTTTAAAATGATATATAACATGTCATGGCCATTTGAAGTTTCTGTTTTTCGTGACCAGAAACATAGCACAAAATAGCCCTTTTTTCAGCGTTATGTTGTTTCATTTTAAAATTGACCAATTTGCACACTTAACCTTGAAAACATGCAATATTTAATCATTTGGAGATGCTATGTTTAGTAAAGTATTGCACATGATGCATATCAAATGGCCAAAAACTTCATGAAATATTGCAATGATAAAATTTGGTGTAATTTTGAAAATACTATACCATCGTTATGAAAATGCCTTTTCTATACCCCATACACTTAAGCTACCTTATTTTGTTTAAAGATTCAATCATTTGGTGGTCATTATGATTGTTGCATATAATGAACCCAACAGTGCCAGAAAATTCATATATGTCTGCCTATAGGAAGCAAGCAATAAAATGTCAGTCAGTCAATATCTGTAGTTTTTGTGTAGTGTCCGTAGCCCCATTTTCAACTTCCTTTTATTGATAGATGTATACATGTATTTTCATATTCTGGCTTTTTTTCTATTTAATATGAGGATATTAGCAAAAAATAACTGTTTTAGACAGCTGCAGTATTCAACTTTCGTGGCCTCTTATCTTCAATTTTGTCCGTAGCCCCGTAGTGTCCGTAGGCCCTACAAAGTTTTTCAAGTTTTGAAGGCATAAACAACTCCACCATGCTTTTTAGTGCATAACTATACAAAGCCAACCAAGGGGTGTTATCAAGTATCTTAAATTTCCACAATATGGTTCAAACAATGAACTGCTTTTTAAGGAACCTCCAAGGAGCTTGGAGACCATCTGTTAGGCATACATTATATTTAGCTGTTCATTTTCTGTGTTTATATGATCATTCCAGACAGAAACATGAATTAGAATGCAAAAAACTTGGGATTTAACTACCATTGTTTCCATTTTCCCTTAAACAAATGAATATTAACATGGGGCTACGGACACTACCATTTGGCGTTATGCACTTTGTAAGCTGTAAATATTAGCCTTTTTCAGTAATGTATTGACCATGAACAGCAACAGCTATAAAGATGAAAGCAAAATCTATTTAGGAAAATAAAACAATAAATGAGTAGATACAGAAAGAATATAAAGACAGGAAAAGTAACATATTTTAAATCAGATGCAGCCAAAAAAAGAAAGATAGATTGAGAAAACAAAATGAATGTGAATGTTAACAAAAAGGGAACAGAATGACAAAAGAGTGGCAAAGAAATGCAAAATGTAAATAAGAGCACCGCAAGCAACGAATTACATGCTTGTTGTATGTTACTTTGATAATTGAATATGGTAAGTAGATAGTTTATTAACTTTTAAGTTACAAAGTCGGCACCTGACGTAAATAATGTATTTTAGTTTCATGTCGTTACAATCTGTTCCTTAAACTTGATATACAACACTTACTTCTGAAAAGCGATTTAGGCCATTGCCCCACTCGTTAGATTCAGAAGTACAGAATTAATGTAGGAATTATGCTCTACTTTTTATGTTCTTTAATTTGCTATGCTATGACCCATTTCTGAAAAAAGTGATAAGTTGCCCCTTATCCTACCCTAAAAGCTATACAAGGGACACAAAGGCCTAACTGTGGCTGGTAAGTTCTAATCTCATTGCCCTTCAGTTTGATATGCAATAACACCATTTTCTGATCACTTTTATGCCTAGCCCCTTGTCCTATCCAATAAGGTCATTGAAAAGGACCAGGGACTTGCAAGTTAATCTACTCTAAATGTCCCTTCATTATACATGTATATATAACATGACTTACTTCTGAAGAATGATTTTTACCCCTTTACCCACCCTAAAGTGCACCCAAATGGCATGAAATGGCTAAATTGAAAATCAGTTATGTAAGTTAAATTTCTATAAAATTGCTACTTGTAAGCATATCAAATTCGAATCATATCAAATCAGTTTTAGACAGCTGCAGTATAAAACTTTTTATACATCTCACCCCTAATGCCTTCTTCAGGTTTCTAGGAAGGGGCAGTGCTTATAATATCAATAAGAAAATTGGGAAGTTTTTGGAAATAGTGCAATACTTTGATAAGCAAGTGCTAGGCAGGACACATTAAGCAATTTGATATTATTTTTAATAGTAGGCATGTTCGTAACCACTGACTCTAGATTTTTTTGCATTGATATCGCCTTATTTCAATTTATTTGACAAAGTCAATTAAGAGCGATAGCTAGAATAAAATTATTCTACTGTAACCTTGGTATATTATTGCCCCCTGGCATCAGTAAAACTTTTAACAAAGTCTCAGCTTATTAACTATCCACAATGTCTCCGCTTAATCAAATAGAAGTTCTCAGAAATCAAATCCCAGAAAAAAGCTCTTGTTTTTTGAAGAGCCAAGTGTAAAATCTCCACATTTATCATCTTACTTCACAGAAAAAAGAAGTTTTGTCTAAATAAAGATTTCACACCTGTAGATTGTTTAAATGTTACATGTAACTAGGCAATACACTTTCAAATTTTAAATTATTGCTGGTTATTTGTTGCATCAGCATTCCAGTTATTCACCATTAACAGTAATTCACTAATAACTGAACATGTATAAAAGATATTTACACTTCTAATTCTCTGCAACAGCCCATGAAATGTTTGCAAACTAGATGTTAACAGGTTAGAATTTGGCTTCAAGTTGAAGTCGGTTTATCCAGTGTCTTTATTTAAAGACAATCTACCAAGAGGCACCCTCCAGCATTGAACTTTTACACCTGCCCGGAGGGATTTGAGCCCTAATGCCTGTCCTGAAAGTGCATAATAGCCTGAAATACACTTGTTTTCAAGCATTTGTTAATTCAATAAAACATAGCATTTCAGTAAAGCTAGGTTTGATTTCATTGTGTATGTCCTTTAGAGCAATATTTCATAAAACCTGCAGTGATATCCTTCTGTAACAAATGAGTAGTGTCCGTAGCCCTGCTCCAGCATTAATAGTTTCTTAGTTTTGTTACAATAATTACAGTGTTATAGACCGTAGTATTATGAAATAGAAAAGCTTTTGACTCCAAAGTTTAATGCAATATGAACTCTTCTACAGAGAGAGAGAATTCTTCTATTGTGTATTCATTCCAATCTCCCATTTGATGATTATAAAGTAAGAAGAAAATTCATAATATGAAAATAGAATCTTTATTTTGTCTGGAATGCCTTTGCTTGTACTTAAGAACCACCCTTTTTCCAAAAGTGAGTTCAAATAATGAAACTGGCTAAAAGAAATGTATATTTATAGCATAACATGGTATGTAGTGTCCGTAGCCCTATAGGCATACAAATGAAAAATGACATTTCATGAAAAACGCAGTCCCCTCAAAGGCTGGAAAACTTTTCTATTGTAAAGAATGGAGATATAGTTTGCTATCAAGAAGAACTTCCTCAGCATAGCTATCCTGTATGAAAAGATATTCTATTTGCAAAAAATACCATAAGCAGAATAAAAAATGTTAATTTTTAAGTTTTATTGAGTTTCTAAAATAATTGTTTAAATTTTGAAAATTGTGTGAAATCTTAAGGTACTGACAAGGAATAAGTAATTAGCTTGCAAAAATATAATGTTACACTATTTATTAGGAGTTTTGTACACGTTATACTTTTATATGGTAGTGTCCGTAGCCCCCTGACCCTTATCATGGTAAAAGCTCAATATTTTAAAGATGGAGAAAATCCAATCAAAATCCCTTTATGATCATATGTCTGATATATCAAATAAACAGTATACGCCAAAAATAAGTGATTTCAAAAACTTTTTTATTTTACAAAAAGTGAAACAAACTATCCCTATCTGATTGTGTTTTTGCCGCAGTGTGTTTATAAAGCTCAAAGAAAATTATTTTCAGTCTCACTTTGTCAGAATCATTTTATAATTAATATTTCTTGTCCTTGGAAGAGAATCAAAAATTGGGGAATGTCATGCAACCTCTTACGGGTCCCTATGTTTAAGGTGTAAATAGGAGGTCAGAGAATTTTCTCCTTTTGTCAGATTTACTTTTGTGTGAGGAAGGTATACCAGAAGCAGATATAAACATCAGTGATTTTGTTACCTGCGCATCCTGCATCTTTTGCGCATAAGTAAATGAATCACTGAAACATGTAAAAATTTGTATTGTATTGGGCTGTGTATTCAATTTTATGATGTGCTGGAAGGTGATATATACAGGCCTGATCAAGACTGAGATCGGCAACTGGAATTCAGATTGTTATTTTCATCCAGCTTGTGCAATATGCGAAAAATCTTGGTAGAAAGTCCCCCAAAAAATCTGGTTGAGCATCATGCAGATAATAAAAAACGATAAGAAAATTTAATAGCACCATTTGCCGTTTTTTCGCACCCCATAGTCAAGATAACGCATTCAGTCTGCTACATGGGCCCATACCGACTTACTATTCCCAAACTTGGCGCTACAAATTCTTAAATTCTTGAAAAAAATCCTGAATAGCAAACTATATGTAATAAAATATTTTTGCACGAATATAAAATCATATGACAGGGATTTTGTTTGGCGTCGGCCCTCGGACATAGTCCGAAAATAGTTCCAGATGTCCGAGAGCTTGCTGTCCAGTTTGGACAGTTTGTCCGAGACGATTTTTGGAAGTGCACACTGTACGGTAATGCACAGTGATGCAATAGTATTTTTGTCAAATAATACGATCGCTGATTGGCCAAACCTCTGTAAACCTCAGACTGGTTCGCATAATTTTACCCCTAAAATACTTATTCACTAAAGCAAACCAGTCATAGTGTTTTGTTACGCGACGTCTGATTGGTCTATTGCATCCGGTAAACTTCTTCCGTGATTTCATCTCGAAGCGGACAGCATATTTGCATTGGCCGATAAAATGACTAAAAAACGTAATTGCCAACTAGAAACAACAGAACCTCAAGTTTTTTTATGCCCTAAAACAGTTTGCCTGCTCCACCATTACCTGAACATCCACTTTCCGTGACTAACGAGTTGTGCATCGACCGAAAATAGCAGCAAAAAAAGTACCCCACCCACTTCCACTCATCAACAAGCTCCTGGTGAGTCTCCTCATTAAATAAAAAGCCAGCCAATCAACCAGGCCGCACCTACCATCCGAAAAGGTAGCGAAACTACCCCTGATTTCATTATGAGAAGGGCAGATAGCAGTTTCCGTTTATGGTGGTAAAATGAGTGTCTGAAAAATTGTCCTAAAAAATTCCAAATGTACGAACAATATTTGGACTGCTTGGACAAAATGTCCAAGGTAAATTTCAGTCCAGCTGAAACTCTATATGAATGATCGTATGCGATCAAAATGCACTAAAGTACAGTTATAAACAATTTTGAGTTTTTTTTTTCATCAAGAAATACCACTCTTTCAGATTTTGTTATGGTTTTTATGGACACTGATGTGTTACCATAAAAAATCTAAAAGAGTGGTATTTAGTAGAAATTATTTCATGATCAATCTCCACGAAAGTATGGGACCGGGTCAGGATCAAACTTGCGCCCCCTGGATCTGCAGTCAGACCCGCATCTGTTGCCAGACACATTACCGACTGTGCTACGCAGCCCGGTACATGTATGCTGATATAAACTAATGTTTAAAGGTTTTATACACGCAAACAGAACCCGGTAGGAGTTTAAAACCTCGATGAAGGTAAACTAGAATTGTCAAGAGAATCTGACTATAGCCCCGCTGCAGATCTTTGCATGCAGTAAAACGCCAGAGTTTATCAGTATATTGAGTGGTAACATAATTCTGACATCAATCAAGGGCCATAACTCTCTTACAAATTTGAGAAAAATGACAGCTAACAATACCAACATAGATCTTGTACTTAGTATAAATAGTTATATAAAGTTTGGTCAAAATCTGTCAATTTGTTCTCAAGATATTGAGCTGAAACAAAAAAATGGCGTAAATCAAGGGCCATCACTGGTACAAATGTGCGCAAAACGATGTGTAATAATCCCAACATAGATCTTGTCAATATAAATGCAAATAAAAAATTTGGTGAAATTCTGTTCATTTGTTCTCAAGATATTGAATTTGGCGTAAATCAAGGACCATAACTCTGTTACAAATGTGGGAAAAATGATGTGTAACAATCCCAACGTAGATCTTGTCAATATGAATGCATATATAAAATTTGGTGAAAATCAGTCAGTTTGTTCTCACGATATTAGTGTTTCCCCTAGGCCCTTTTAGCATGGCGCTGCGCCATGCCCTTTTCTTGGAGCGCCATGCCCTTTTCCTGTGCGCCATGCCTTTTTTCTGACCGATTGTAGACTTTTTTCTTTATAAATACGGTCCCTTTTCTTGGTGTAAAAGTCCATTTTCCTTTGTAACTCTAGCCGTAGTCCGAGAATCTTGAGTGTTTTGATCAATATGTGACCTGATTACGTAAGAAACAGACAGGACAGTGTATATGCACTTGACAAGGTCAAGTTGACATCGTTATCATACTGAATACACAATGACTGTACCTGTATGTAGTTCTTAGGGTTATCAAACGTTTGTGGTATTTCCTACTGTGCCTTTAAGCTGGTGATTTTTTTGTTCACTAAATGCTTTATTGCTTGATATGTAATAAAAATCATATGCTAATACCTTTTAATAAATTTCATTTTAATTGTGTTGAAAAAGAAATCATATTTCTACATGAATTAATTATTTTCATTTTTTTATCAACTTACCTCCCTTGACAATACCGTATTACAGTAACATTTATTTCCCTTTGACATATTTCCTCCCAAGCGTTTTGGGGGAAAAGGGACATTTTTTAGCTATGAGAGAACAAATTAAATGATAGATTTTGAGTAGAACAAAAACCATATAAGTGAACAGGGAACATAAGATCTTTTTAGGCTGGGGAACAGTTTTTAAAAGGGACATCCATTTGAAGGAACAAAGGTAGGAATGTTGGATTGGGAGAGGAGCAAAGACAATATATAAACAGAGAATATAATAATCTCTTTTGTGTGTTTACTGTGTGTGTGTGTGGGGGGGGGGGGATAAACACATAAAGTGCCCTTTTTGATCATTCAGCGCGCGCTTGAAGTGCCCTTTTTTATGAAGTTACCGTGCCCTTATTTGTTCCTGGGGTAAACACTAGATATTGAACGGAATTTTTTTTTTTTGCATAAATAAAGGGCCATAACTCTGGTACAAATGTGGGAAAAATGATGTGTAACAATCCAAAGCTAGATCTTGCCAAGATGAATGCATATATAACATATGATGAAACTCTACCGATTGGTTATCAAGATATTGAGCGGAAAGGAAATTTTGGCGTAAATAAAGGGCCATAACTCTGGTACAAATTTCCGAAAAATGACATATAACAATTCCAAGCTAGATCTTGTCAATATGAATGCATATATAAAATTTGGTGAAAATATGTCAAGTAGTTCTCAAGATATTGAGCGGAAACAAATATTTGGCATAAATCAAGGGCCATAACTCTGGTACAAATTTGCGAAAAATGATGTGTAATAATTCCAAGCTAGATCTTGCCAAGATGAATGCATATATAAAATTTGGTGTAATTCTACCAATGACCTCTGACGGTGGTAATGGGAATCACAGTGTGTCACTGCCTATATTTTTTATAAAAATTAAAGTCGATCAAATGCTTCCATATAAGCTCGCTGTTGGTCTCTATTTTATGATTTTGCATTTGATTTCCTATTTCCATAAATGTACTGCTTTATTTCTCGGCTAAAATAGTCACCTTTTTGTATTATACATATAGGAAATATAAAAATATTATTAAAACATCATTCCCCCACGAGTTCCAACTAATCCTTTTGCATGTAAGTGTGTTCTCAGGTTTTACATACTATATGTGAAAAGCTAGTTGGAACTCGGGGGAGGGGGGGAATGATATCCCACAGCCCAAAATGTGACGTTTGGGCGAGCCTGAACGTTAGCATTTGAATTTTTGGTGTGCTCTCTTGAAAATCTTTTTTTCCAGTGTAATGAAATAATTAGTACAAGTAAGTTTCCTTTTCATAACCCATTAGTCATGGAAAATTACAACGTTTTAGCATAATTTTCTTTAGATTATGAAAATTGTCATTTTACTAAATTTAATTTGTAGATTATTTTGCACATATACTGTATCTATCCAATACACATTTATTCCATGGCCATTGACTAGGTGTACTTTACGCATGGCTGAATGGTTAAAGTACAATGCTGCATAATATTGCACCAGGTATAGATATACAAAGTTAAACTGGCACTCATGTATATGCCGTCAATAAGACCTCTCCACCTGGAGATGTGTTGTTTTAACAATTTATGACAGGCACAGGAGTCAAACAATTGCCAGATATACAGGTAAATTTAAAGGTAAAATTAGAATTTACCATTGTCTTGCTGAACCCAGAATTAACCATTGTCCTGTTGAAACCGTTTTTTAAAACACTAGATCCTGATCAGCTGGTTTCTTTCAGAGGCCATCTTATCATTCAACCCTACATTCAACTCAATGACACCCGTAAGAGAGTTTCCCAACGACTGCGGCAGCTACAAGCTTCTAATGATGTCTACAAGTACTCTTTTTACCCCCGTACTATCAGTGACTGGAATTGACTGCCTACCACTGTGACCGATGTCCAGACTCTCCAGGAATTTAGGGAAGGATCTCAAGTTTGCCTACCCAGCTTCTGCGACCCTACTAGATTGAGCCACCTGTACATAGTTTTAACTGGGGATCTGGGGTATTTTACCTGTTTTATCAGGCATCGCAGTTTTTACACAGGGTAACCTACAATCTGAGAAGATTACTATCCTTACAGTGGAAGAAGAATAAGAAGATCAGGATCTACACTGTTTTCAACACTATTTGAAAATACAGATTTAAGCTGAACAGGATAAAATTTGGGAGAAGTGTAATTGTGTAGTACATAAAATATTCAGCATGATAAGGGCTAAAGATACTATTTTTGTTAAAAATTATTTCAAAATTACAGTCTAAGATTCATTTTTGGCTGTTTTAACATGTTTAAATGTATTCAAACGTTTTACGGCAATACTGTAACCTCATATTAATATTTACATTTTCACTCATTTAAATTATACTACATACTACTTAAAGTCAACTTCTTAAAGATATCTGCAGCAGTTTACAGCTAAAAATCATACTTGCCAGTATTTCGCAGCAAAAAAGTTATATAAAATAATCACCTATTTTCAGGGATTCAGTTTGGTGTCGGCCATCGGACATAGTCCGAAAATAGTTCCAGATGTCCGAGAGTTTGCTGTCCACTTTGGACAGTTTGTCTGAGACGATTTTCAGAAGTGCATACTGTGCGGTAATGCACAGTGATGCATTAGTATTTTTGTTTTATAAAACGATCGCTGATTGGCCAAATTTCTGTAAGCGGTAGGCTGGTTCGCATAATTTTACCCCTAAAATACTTATTCACTAAAGCAAACCAGTCATGAAGTTTTGTTACGCGACGCCTGACTGGTCTATTGCATCCTGTAAACTTCTTACCTCGATTTCATCTCGAAGCAGACAGCATATTTGCATTGGCATTCGCCGATAAAATGACTAAAAAACTTAATTGCCACCAAGAAACAACGGGAACTCAAGGTTTTTATGCCCCAAAACAGTTTGCCCGCTCCATCATTACCTGAACAGCCACTTTCCGTGACTAACGAGTCGTGCAGCGGTTGAAAATAGCAGCAAAAAAACAGTACCCCACCCACTTCCACCGATCAGCAAGCTCCAGTCGCCTCATTTAATAAAAAGCCAGCCAATCAATCAGGCCGCACCTACCATCCGAAATGGTAGCAAAACCACCCCTTGTTTCATTATGAGAAGGGCAGATAGCATTTTCGGTTTATGGTGGTAAAAAGAGTGTCTGAAAAAATGTCCTAAAAAATTTCCAAATGTCCGAACAATATTGGGGCTGCTCGGACAAAATGTCCGAAGTGAATTTCAGTCCAGCTGAAACCCTGATTTTCTTTCTTTCATGTGTTCTTTGAAATTGGTCGTCTTTTATTTCCGGAAGTTATAATCTCTCTGTCGCTTAGATCGTTAGAAAAAGAAGGTAGAAAACTCCAACCCTACTATTTACGCGAATTTCTACGGTGGCCAATATGGACTGTCAACAATAGCTGTTGTAGATATCCGCACCTGAAATCTAATTTGGTGGTTGGATAGAATCAAATCCATGCATTATTTTTTATTTTCATGAAGGCAGTGGCTAGAGGTATGGATCCGTAGTATGGATCCGTGGCGTACCCCTAGCCTGAGAGGCTAGGGATACGGATCCATACACCTAGTCTCGGAGGCTAGGGGTACGGACCCTCACCCCTAGTATATTCTACCATGTCAAGCTACATATAACCCTGATAAGAAAATATAAATTATCATGATGATACTTAAAGTGTTAGAAAATACCTTGTTGTTGCGTTATGAAATACCAATCCAGTAAGTCGCCATTTGCAATGTGGGATAACTTTGTATAGAAAATATAAAAAATGAAACATGAATTCGGAATTGGGACAAGTGGCGTGAGATTTATGTTGCGTTGTTGTTATTATTATTATTATTATTATTATTATTATTATTAAATCAAATTCAAACTTGTTATTCATTATTATCCCCCGACGAAGTCGGAGGGATATAGTTTTGGCGTTGTCCGTGCGTCCGTCCGTCTGTCCGTCCGTCCGTCCGTCCATTCCGTCCGTCCGTCCGTCCGGAACCATATCTCAGTACCTATTGGTCAGATTTGATTCATTCTTGGTACAAATGATAAGTACCATGGACTCTCAAACATCTAATAAGTTTGGTCAAAATCAACCCCTTAACACTTGAGTTATTGCCCTTGTTTTAGTATAGGCAATTATAAGGCAAAACCTATATTAGCTTTTTTGTGTGATGATCTTCACATTTTATCAAAGCTATTATATTTAACAACTTCTCACTATTAGACCATGATTGCCAAGTGCCTGTAGATAAGCATGGCAGTGTCAAAGTTTTACCCCACCCCCTTTGACCCCACCTAAGGGGTCAAAGGTCAAATATTTAAAATTCGCAATAACTAAGGCAATTGTTAATATTTTTTGCTGAAATTTTGCATACAGGCAGAGCAGCAATAGATATGAAACATATTAAACGGGATTTCAGTTTGAAGGCCTGGGTCCGAGCCTGTTGGGTGGACTTAGGGGGTGGGGCCGAGGTCAAAATTAAACTTTTTCAGAATATGGTCATGTTGCATATCAAATTAAAGCTGACGACGCTGGCAGCAACATGGTAGCAAATATTTTGCCCACAGACACACCCTCGACCCAGGGGGTGGGGTCAAAAGGTCAAACTATATCTTTTTCTGAAAGTAGTCATGTTGCATATCAAATTAAAGCTGACAACGCTGGCAGCATTATGGTAGCAAATATTTTGCCCACAGACACACCCTCGACCCAGGGGGTGGGGTCAAAAGGTCAAACTATATCTTTTTCTGAAAGTAGTCATGTTGCATATCAAATTAAAGCTGACAACGCTGGCAGCAACATGGTAGCAAATATTTTGCCCACAGACACACCCTCGACCCAGGGGGTAGGGTCAAAAGGTCAAACTATATCTTTTTCTGAAAGTAGTCATGTTGCATATCAAATTAAAGGGAATTGATCACAGAGCACCATGAAAGCAAATATGCTGTCATTACACACACCAACGACCCCGTGGGGTGGGGTCAAAAGGTCATTTTCTTTTTCTTTTCTAAAAGTGGTCATGTTGCATATCAAATGAAAGTGGAAGAAGTGTAGACCTACATGCAAGGTAACACTTTGAATTTACACACACCCTTGACCTCTGGGGTTGGGTTTAAAGGTCAGATATTGAAATTGTGCAGATGTAAGTATATTTCTTATTAAACTAAGCACTAAAGCATACTTGACAGGTGTTTGTTATGATCTGAATGATACTGAAGGTGAACTAAGACTTAGATAAATGGGATTTATGTTTTGTGATTTACATGTTTCTCTCAAATAACCCTTCGTCGGGGGATATAAATTCGTCGAATTTGTCTTGTTTGTTTTAGATGTTTTCACTTTCGGTTTGTGTCATTAGCGAGGGTGCGAACAACATTCTGTGATTAATTGGTCTGCATAACGCACCACAAAGACATCTTTATACTTAAAAGAACAAATTATAATGATTGGCTGAATGTTTTAATGTCCAAACTCAAAAGACATCAGAAGAATTGTAGAACGTCCTTAATTAGCCGTATCCGTACAAACAGTATCTAGACCTATACAGGATTTTACAGGATGCAATATCCTGCATCCTGTACGCATAAATCATTTGGTAGGACCCGTCAATTCACCTTACCTGCCTCTGCTGGGATGCAGACATGTTTGTTGTGCCTTTCATTTAAATCCCAAATTCTAAAGTTATTTCGTAACGATTCGGGTTTTCCCATATTTACATGCTATCTATAAATAAATAGGACAAGTGCTCCTGTTTAACCAATAATATCGGGAGGTGTGTCAAAACAGTCCAATTAAATTTGTTTTGCTATGGCGCTTTGAAATATCATCATGTCTCGCTCCCGCTCTGATTTATTGGTCAACGCAGACGCTTGTCACCTATTGGGTTTTATTACGATCAAGAGTGTAAATGACTAGAAATAAACGGCTGCTAAAAATGTCGAAATAGAGTGATCTGAGAAACTTATTTGGCAAACTAAATGCAGAAACGGACCAAGAGCCATCCTCTAGGGGCTGTTCGGAGTCAGATAAGTCCCAATCATCTCAAAAACCAGCCCGGAAAACAGATTGAAAATTCCTATCTAGCTGAGTAGCTGATTAGGTCAATACAGGTTGATAGGAAAATGACTTGATGTTTTGCGACACCTGTATGACAACTAAAGCCTCTTCGAATCCCTTCACGGAACATATATAAACACATGGGACCCCCATTTTCAATAATGGGACCCCCGTCATAATCAAAGTTGAGTCCTAAGGACCCCCAAATATTCAACTTGGTGTAAAACCCTGCCTATAATTATACCTAAAAGGCCAAAAGAAAAATATGTCTTGTTTCCGATTATGTCTCCAAAAAAATTAGGGTCGGTAGGTAGGCAAACTTTTTTTTTTATAAAAACTTTTTTGTATAGAAAAAATTTAAAAATCTTTTAAAAAGGTCTAAAAATAGACTTCAATATCCCAAAAGGCCTCAAAAAAGTTTGAGTAGGCCCCAAAATATTAGGGTCGGTAGAGTAACCGGAAACAAGACATTTTCTATTTTTGGCCTAATAATAACTATTTGATGCAAGTGCCTAATTCTTGCTGCTCATTTATCACACCGGTAAATGTATACGTCGATTTGGTGGTATTTACGCATATTGCCGGTAGTTCATAGGAAGTGGTACATATTGGTGTTAATACCATATAGAAAAACATGCCATATGCCTAAAGGACTATAGAATTAGATCATTTTTAAGTATTCAGTATGTGCAAGGCGATTTATGTAAACATTTAGAAATAGATTCGAGTACCGATCATCCAGATCGGTACTCGAATCTATTCCTAAATGCTTACATAAATTGCCATGTGCATGCCGAATACTTAAAAATGATCTAATTCTATAGTCCTTTAGGCATGTGGCATGATTTTCTATATAGTATTAACACCAATATCTACCACTTCCGGTCTATGAAGTACCGGCAATACGCGTAAATACCAGCAAATCGACGTATACATTTACCAGTCGGCAAAAACACAATCAGATAGGGATATTCAAAGAGGCATATGTTATGGCTTAATAACTTCTTCTCTTCTACCTAAAATTGTATAGCAGTAAGTTCTCCTTGTAGAACTCATCAAATCCTTTAAAATGATATATAACATGTCATGGCCATTTGAAGTTTCTGTTTTTCGTGACCAGAAACATAGCACAAAATAGCCCTTTTTTCAGCGTTATGTTGTTTCATTTTAAAATTGACCAATTTGCACACTTAACCTTGAAAACATGCAATATTTAATCATTTGGAGATGCTATGTTTAGTAAAGTATTGCACATGATGCATATCAAATGGCCAAAAACTTCATGAAATATTGCAATGATAAAATTTGGTGTAATTTTGAAAATACTATACCATCGTTATGAAAATGCCTTTTCTATACCCCATACACTTAAGCTACCTTATTTTGTTTAAAGATTCAATCATTTGGTGGTCATTATGATTGTTGCATATAATGAACCCAACAGTGCCAGAAAATTCATATATGTCTGCCTATAGGAAGCAAGCAATAAAATGTCAGTCAGTCAATATCTGTAGTTTTTGTGTAGTGTCCGTAGCCCCATTTTCAACTTCCTTTTATTGATAGATGTATACATGTATTTTCATATTCTGGCTTTTTTTCTATTTAATATGAGGATATTAGCAAAAAATAACTGTTTTAGACAGCTGCAGTATTCAACTTTCGTGGCCTCTTATCTTCAATTTTGTCCGTAGCCCCGTAGTGTCCGTAGGCCCTACAAAGTTTTTCAAGTTTTGAAGGCATAAACAACTCCACCATGCTTTTTAGTGCATAACTATACAAAGCCAACCAAGGGGTGTTATCAAGTATCTTAAATTTCCACAATATGGTTCAAACAATGAACTGCTTTTTAAGGAACCTCCAAGGAGCTTGGAGACCATCTGTTAGGCATACATTATATTTAGCTGTTCATTTTCTGTGTTTATATGATCATTCCAGACAGAAACATGAATTAGAATGCAAAAAACTTGGGATTTAACTACCATTGTTTCCATTTTCCCTTAAACAAATGAATATTAACATGGGGCTACGGACACTACCATTTGGCGTTATGCACTTTGTAAGCTGTAAATATTAGCCTTTTTCAGTAATGTATTGACCATGAACAGCAACAGCTATAAAGATGAAAGCAAAATCTATTTAGGAAAATAAAACAATAAATGAGTAGATACAGAAAGAATATAAAGACAGGAAAAGTAACATATTTTAAATCAGATGCAGCCAAAAAAAGAAAGATAGATTGAGAAAACAAAATGAATGTGAATGTTAACAAAAAGGGAACAGAATGACAAAAGAGTGGCAAAGAAATGCAAAATGTAAATAAGAGCACCGCAAGCAACGAATTACATGCTTGTTGTATGTTACTTTGATAATTGAATATGGTAAGTAGATAGTTTATTAACTTTTAAGTTACAAAGTCGGCACCTGACGTAAATAATGTATTTTAGTTTCATGTCGTTACAATCTGTTCCTTAAACTTGATATACAACACTTACTTCTGAAAAGCGATTTAGGCCATTGCCCCACTCGTTAGATTCAGAAGTACAGAATTAATGTAGGAATTATGCTCTACTTTTTATGTTCTTTAATTTGCTATGCTATGACCCATTTCTGAAAAAAGTGATAAGTTGCCCCTTATCCTACCCTAAAAGCTATACAAGGGACACAAAGGCCTAACTGTGGCTGGTAAGTTCTAATCTCATTGCCCTTCAGTTTGATATGCAATAACACCATTTTCTGATCACTTTTATGCCTAGCCCCTTGTCCTATCCAATAAGGTCATTGAAAAGGACCAGGGACTTGCAAGTTAATCTACTCTAAATGTCCCTTCATTATACATGTATATATAACATGACTTACTTCTGAAGAATGATTTTTACCCCTTTACCCACCCTAAAGTGCACCCAAATGGCATGAAATGGCTAAATTGAAAATCAGTTATGTAAGTTAAATTTCTATAAAATTGCTACTTGTAAGCATATCAAATTCGAATCATATCAAATCAGTTTTAGACAGCTGCAGTATAAAACTTTTTATACATCTCACCCCTAATGCCTTCTTCAGGTTTCTAGGAAGGGGCAGTGCTTATAATATCAATAAGAAAATTGGGAAGTTTTTGGAAATAGTGCAATACTTTGATAAGCAAGTGCTAGGCAGGACACATTAAGCAATTTGATATTATTTTTAATAGTAGGCATGTTCGTAACCACTGACTCTAGATTTTTTTGCATTGATATCGCCTTATTTCAATTTATTTGACAAAGTCAATTAAGAGCGATAGCTAGAATAAAATTATTCTACTGTAACCTTGGTATATTATTGCCCCCTGGCATCAGTAAAACTTTTAACAAAGTCTCAGCTTATTAACTATCCACAATGTCTCCGCTTAATCAAATAGAAGTTCTCAGAAATCAAATCCCAGAAAAAAGCTCTTGTTTTTTGAAGAGCCAAGTGTAAAATCTCCACATTTATCATCTTACTTCACAGAAAAAAGAAGTTTTGTCTAAATAAAGATTTCACACCTGTAGATTGTTTAAATGTTACATGTAACTAGGCAATACACTTTCAAATTTTAAATTATTGCTGGTTATTTGTTGCATCAGCATTCCAGTTATTCACCATTAACAGTAATTCACTAATAACTGAACATGTATAAAAGATATTTACACTTCTAATTCTCTGCAACAGCCCATGAAATGTTTGCAAACTAGATGTTAACAGGTTAGAATTTGGCTTCAAGTTGAAGTCGGTTTATCCAGTGTCTTTATTTAAAGACAATCTACCAAGAGGCACCCTCCAGCATTGAACTTTTACACCTGCCCGGAGGGATTTGAGCCCTAATGCCTGTCCTGAAAGTGCATAATAGCCTGAAATACACTTGTTTTCAAGCATTTGTTAATTCAATAAAACATAGCATTTCAGTAAAGCTAGGTTTGATTTCATTGTGTATGTCCTTTAGAGCAATATTTCATAAAACCTGCAGTGATATCCTTCTGTAACAAATGAGTAGTGTCCGTAGCCCTGCTCCAGCATTAATAGTTTCTTAGTTTTGTTACAATAATTACAGTGTTATAGACCGTAGTATTATGAAATAGAAAAGCTTTTGACTCCAAAGTTTAATGCAATATGAACTCTTCTACAGAGAGAGAGAATTCTTCTATTGTGTATTCATTCCAATCTCCCATTTGATGATTATAAAGTAAGAAGAAAATTCATAATATGAAAATAGAATCTTTATTTTGTCTGGAATGCCTTTGCTTGTACTTAAGAACCACCCTTTTTCCAAAAGTGAGTTCAAATAATGAAACTGGCTAAAAGAAATGTATATTTATAGCATAACATGGTATGTAGTGTCCGTAGCCCTATAGGCATACAAATGAAAAATGACATTTCATGAAAAACGCAGTCCCCTCAAAGGCTGGAAAACTTTTCTATTGTAAAGAATGGAGATATAGTTTGCTATCAAGAAGAACTTCCTCAGCATAGCTATCCTGTATGAAAAGATATTCTATTTGCAAAAAATACCATAAGCAGAATAAAAAATGTTAATTTTTAAGTTTTATTGAGTTTCTAAAATAATTGTTTAAATTTTGAAAATTGTGTGAAATCTTAAGGTACTGACAAGGAATAAGTAATTAGCTTGCAAAAATATAATGTTACACTATTTATTAGGAGTTTTGTACACGTTATACTTTTATATGGTAGTGTCCGTAGCCCCCTGACCCTTATCATGGTAAAAGCTCAATATTTTAAAGATGGAGAAAATCCAATCAAAATCCCTTTATGATCATATGTCTGATATATCAAATAAACAGTATACGCCAAAAATAAGTGATTTCAAAAACTTTTTTATTTTACAAAAAGTGAAACAAACTATCCCTATCTGATTGTGTTTTTGCCGCAGTGTGTTTATAAAGCTCAAAGAAAATTATTTTCAGTCTCACTTTGTCAGAATCATTTTATAATTAATATTTCTTGTCCTTGGAAGAGAATCAAAAATTGGGGAATGTCATGCAACCTCTTACGGGTCCCTATGTTTAAGGTGTAAATAGGAGGTCAGAGAATTTTCTCCTTTTGTCAGATTTACTTTTGTGTGAGGAAGGTATACCAGAAGCAGATATAAACATCAGTGATTTTGTTACCTGCGCATCCTGCATCTTTTGCGCATAAGTAAATGAATCACTGAAACATGTAAAAATTTGTATTGTTTTGGGCTGTGTATTCAATTTTATGATGTGCTGGAAGGTGATATATACAGGCCTGATCAAGACTGAGATCGGCAACTGGAATTCAGATTGTTATTTTCATCCAGCTTGTGCAATATGCGAAAAATCTTGGTAGAAAGTCCCCCAAAAAATCTGGTTGAGCATCATGCAGATAATAAAAAACGATAAGAAAATTTAATAGCACCATTTGCCGTTTTTTCGCACCCCATAGTCAAGATAACGCATTCAGTCTGCTACATGGGCCCATACCGACTTACTATTCCCAAACTTGGCGCTACAAATTCTTAAATTCTTGAAAAAAATCCTGAATAGCAAACTATATGTAATAAAATATTTTTGCACGAATATAAAATCATATGACAGGGATTTTGTTTGGCGTCGGCCCTCGGACATAGTCCGAAAATAGTTCCAGATGTCCGAGAGCTTGCTGTCCAGTTTGGACAGTTTGTCCGAGACGATTTTTGGAAGTGCACACTGTACAGTAATGCACAGTGATGCAATAGTATTTTTGTCAAATAATACGATCGCTGATTGGCCAAACCTCTGTAAACCTCAGACTGGTTCGCATAATTTTACCCCTAAAATACTTATTCACTAAAGCAAACCAGTCATAGTGTTTTGTTACGCGACGTCTGATTGGTCTATTGCATCCGGTAAACTTCTTCCGTGATTTCATCTCGAAGCGGACAGCATATTTGCATTGGCCGATAAAATGACTAAAAAACGTAATTGCCAACTAGAAACAACAGAACCTCAAGTTTTTTTATGCCCTAAAACAGTTTGCCTGCTCCACCATTACCTGAACATCCACTTTCCGTGACTAACGAGTTGTGCATCGACCGAAAATAGCAGCAAAAAAAGTACCCCACCCACTTCCACTCATCAACAAGCTCCTGGTGAGTCTCCTCATTAAATAAAAAGCCAGCCAATCAACCAGGCCGCACCTACCATCCGAAAAGGTAGCGAAACTACCCCTGATTTCATTATGAGAAGGGCAGATAGCAGTTTCCGTTTATGGTGGTAAAATGAGTGTCTGAAAAATTGTCCTAAAAAATTCCAAATGTACGAACAATATTTGGACTGCTTGGACAAAATGTCCAAGGTAAATTTCAGTCCAGCTGAAACTCTATATGAATGATCGTATGCGATCAAAATGCACTAAAGTACAGTTATAAACAATTTTGAGTTTTTTTTTTCATCAAGAAATACCACTCTTTCAGATTTTGTTATGGTTTTTATGGACACTGATGTGTTACCATAAAAAATCTAAAAGAGTGGTATTTAGTAGAAATTATTTCATGATCCATTTCCACGAAAGTATGGGACCGGGTCAGGATCAAACTTGCGCCCCCTGGATCTGCAGTCAGACCCGCATCTGTTGCCAGACATATTACCGACTGTGCTACGCAGCCCGGTACATGTATGCTGATATAAACTAATGTTTAAAGGTTTTATACACGCAAACAGAACCCGGTAGGAGTTTAAAACCTCGATGAAGGTAAACTAGAATTGTCAAGAGAATCTGACTATAGCCCCGCTGCAGATCTTTGCATGCAGTAAAACGCCAGAGTTTATCAGTATATTGAGTGGTAACATAATTCTGACATCAATCAAGGGCCATAACTCTCTTACAAATTTGAGAAAAATGACAGCTAACAATACCAACGTAGATCTTGTACTTAGTATAAATAGTTATATAAAGTTTGGTCAAAATCTGTCAATTTGTTCTCAAGATATTGAGCTGAAACAAAAAAATGGCGTAAATCAAGGGCCATCACTGGTACAAATGTGCGCAAAACGATGTGTAATAATCCCAACATAGATCTTGTCAATATAAATGCAAATAAAAAATTTGGTGAAATTCTGTTCATTTGTTCTCAAGATATTGAATTTGGCGTAAATCAAGGACCATAACTCTGTTACAAATGTGGGAAAAATGATGTGTAACAATCCCAACGTAGATCTTGTCAATATGAATGCATATATAAAATTTGGTGAAAATCAGTCAGTTTGTTCTCACGATATTAGTGTTTCCCCTAGGCCCTTTTAGCATGGCGCTGCGCCATGCCCTTTTCTTGGAGCGCCATGCCCTTTTCCTGTGCGCCATGCCTTTTTTCTGACCGATTGTAGACTTTTTTCTTTATAAATACGGTCCCTTTTCTTGGTGTAAAAGTCCATTTTCCTTTGTAACTCTAGCCGTAGTCCGAGAATCTTGAGTGTTTTGATCAATATGTGACCTGATTACGTAAGAAACAGACAGGACAGTGTATATGCACTTGACAAGGTCAAGTTGACATCGTTATCATACTGAATACACAATGACTGTACCTGTATGTAGTTCTTAGGGTTATCAAACGTTTGTGGTATTTCCTACTGTGCCTTTAAGCTGGTGATTTTTTTGTTCACTAAATGCTTTATTGCTTGATATGTAATAAAAATCATATGCTAATACCTTTTAATAAATTTCATTTTAATTGTGTTGAAAAAGAAATCATATTTCTACATGAATTAATTATTTTCATTTTTTTATCAACTTACCTCCCTTGACAATACCGTATTACAGTAACATTTATTTCCCTTTGACATATTTCCTCCCAAGCGTTTTGGGGGAAAAGGGACATTTTTTAGCTATGAGAGAACAAATTAAATGATAGATTTTGAGTAGAACAAAAACCATATAAGTGAACAGGGAACATAAGATCTTTTTAGGCTGGGGAACAGTTTTTAAAAGGGACATCCATTTGAAGGAACAAAGGTAGGAATGTTGGATTGGGAGAGGAGCAAAGACAATATATAAACAGAGAATATAATAATCTCTTTTGTGTGTTTACTGTGTGTGTGTGTGGGGGGGGGGGGGGGATAAACACATAAAGTGCCCTTTTTGATCATTCAGCGCGCGCTTGAAGTGCCCTTTTCTATGAAGTTACCGTGCCCTTATTTGTTCCTGGGGTAAACACTAGATATTGAACGGAATTTTTTTTTTTGCATAAATAAAGGGCCATAACTCTGGTACAAATGTGGGAAAAATGATGTGTAACAATCCAAAGCTAGATCTTGCCAAGATGAATGCATATATAACATATGATGAAACTCTACCGATTGGTTATCAAGATATTGAGCGGAAAGGAAATTTTGGCGTAAATAAAGGGCCATAACTCTGGTACAAATTTCCGAAAAATGACATATAACAATTCCAAGCTAGATCTTGTCAATATGAATGCATATATAAAATTTGGTGAAAATATGTCAAGTAGTTCTCAAGATATTGAGCGGAAACAAATATTTGGCATAAATCAAGGGCCATAACTCTGGTACAAATTTGCGAAAAATGATGTGTAATAATTCCAAGCTAGATCTTGCCAAGATGAATGCATATATAAAATTTGGTGTAATTCTACCAATGACCTCTGACGGTGGTAATGGGAATCACAGTGTGTCACTGCCTATATTTTTTATAAAAATTAAAGTCGATCAAATGCTTCCATATAAGCTCGCTGTTGGTCTCTATTTTATGATTTTGCATTTGATTTCCTATTTCCATAAATGTACTGCTTTATTTCTCGGCTAAAATAGTCACCTTTTTGTATTATACATATAGGAAATATAAAAATATTATTAAAACATCATTCCCCCACGAGTTCCAACTAATCCTTTTGCATGTAAGTGTGTTCTCAGGTTTTACATACTATATGTGAAATGCTAGTTGGAACTCGGGGGAGGGGGGGAATGATATCCCACAGCCCAAAATGTGACGTTTGGGCGAGCCTGAACGTTAGCATTTGAATTTTTGGTGTGCTCTCTTGAAAATCTTTTTTTCCAGTGTAATGAAATAATTAGTACAAGTAAGTTTCCTTTTCATAACCCATTAGTCATGGAAAATTACGTTTTAGCATAATTTTCTTTAGATTATGAAAATTGTCATTTTACTAAATTTAATTTGTAGATTATTTTGCACATATACTGTATCTATCCAATACACATTTATTCCATGGCCATTGACTAGGTGTACTTTACGCATGGCTGAATGGTTAAAGTACAATGCTGCATAATATTGCACCAGGTATAGATATACAAAGTTAAACTGGCACTCATGTATATGCCGTATAAACTCGTATAACTCCGTAAAACTAATTTTAGATTTGCAAACATTATGAAAAGTTTTGATTTCAGAGTAAAGTATTTTCTTATCCTGTATCCATCACTGTCCCGCTTAGCCATTTGGATAGAGCGTATAGCTGTCAGGGTTGAGATAGTGGGTTCGAATCTCACGACATACAATATTTTTTTTCAAAAAAAAAAATTTTCATTTTTTATCATAAATCATGACTTGCACGATTTTTACAAGACTTACGTGTAAAAGTAAATGTAACAGAATTCATTTTAAATCATTATATTAGTTAGGAACTATGATGTCTACTGAGACATCTTTAAAAAATTTAGAATCTAAAGACGAATTTCTCGTAGCTAATGTTTCAAACTATTTCGAGAAACACTAAGGGCGGGACAGCTCATCATATATTTAACATACTTTTCAGGCGACTGGGGTCAGCAGAAGAACCATTTTCCGAGTACACTTTCCTCGCCGCAACGTTCGAAACGGGGACAATACAAACCTGTGGATGACCTTGATGAGGTTGTTATCAGAAACAATGTGCAGGAGTTGTACATCCACCGCCATCAGCTTCCGACCATAAATAATCTCTTATCAGTCTTGAAAACAAACATCATGTCAACTATCCATCAAAATTAGAATAAACAAGAAACAATATGATCATAACTCAAAAAGTATATAAATTTAAAAATGATACCTAAAATAACTATACCCAGTGGGAATCGAACCCTCGCAATCCGGAACATGAGTTAATCGTCTTACCACTACACCACTGCCTCAGCATTGTCAGATCACCTTGCTAAAAGATACTTGTTCCATACATTAATCAATCAAAATAGCTGATACACACCGAACGTGACCGAATGATGTACCGAACGTGACCGAATAATATCGAAGATTAATGAGTGCCAGTTTAACTTTGTATCTATAAATACATTGTCATCAAGGTTGAATGTAGACTACAGTTGCACTTCAAAATATTTCTTAACAAATCAGATAGAAAAAACAACAACAAAAACTAGAACACATTCGATGGCGCGCCATCGCAAATCCCCACGCTCTCGAAGAAATCTAATGGTAATTGACCCTTTGACCTCATCCCAAGGTCATCAGTTTGATCTTAGGTTAAAATTTTTCAGTGTATCCTGGTCTACTGCAAATTCCCTTTAATTTGATATGCCACATGACCATGTTCAGAAAATTAAATTTTTGACCCCTCCCCAAGGCCCCAGGGGCTGGGGACCCAAAAAATTGTGCCGCTGCAAGTGCAATTCATCTAAGTAACTAACACACCAAATCTGGTTGAATTTCGGAAAAAAAAAATTTTTGGCCCCCAAACCCCCATGGTACCCCCAAGTCCCACCCCTGGGCATGACCCAGGTGCCCGAATGAAAATCCCGTCTGATATGTTATATATCTTTCA
The DNA here is from genome assembly GCA_964019695.1 of Loripinus fragilis. NCBI lineage: Eukaryota > Metazoa > Mollusca > Bivalvia > Lucinida > Lucinidae > Loripinus > Loripinus fragilis. The sequence continues at coordinate 16,412,445 of OZ026524.1, forward strand.
TATGTGAGAAGATACGAAAAGTTTGGTTTAAAAATCTTTGAAATTGTCTTTGTAATTCAGATTTAATGATATTTGACCTTTTGGCCCCTCCCAAGGGCCCCAGGGGGCGGGGACCAAAAAAAACGGTGCCGTTGAATATGCCATTCATGTAAGCAACTCACACACCAAATCTGGTTGATTTTCGGAAAAAAAAATTTTTTGACACCACAACCCCCCACGGTACCCCCAAGTCCCACCCCTGGGGCATGACCCAGGCGGCCAAATGAAAATCCCGTCTGATATGTTTTATATCTTTCATTTGTGAGAAGACACACAAAGTTTGGTTTAAAAATTTTTGAAATTGACTTAGTAATTGAAATTTAATGATATTTAATGATATTTGACCTTTTGGCCCCTCCCCAGGGCCCCAGGGGGCGGGGCAAAAAAAAAATGTGCCGTTGCACACCCCATTCATGTGACCAACACACACACCAAATTTGGTTGGATTTCGTCCAATGGTTTAGGAGGAGATAGCGTGACGGACGGACGGACGGACGGAGGCGATTGCAATATCCCCAACGCTTTTTTAAAATGATAACTAAAATGCTCATGATTTTGGACTTTAAAATATGTTCACTGTGATTTGTAATCGAGTATTGATGATATAATAACCCTAACACGTGAAAATAATTGATTTCTAAATGTTTTGGTGAAGTAAAATTTTGCAACCCTTACCCCCTTTGGTAGCGTCTCCTGTTTTGTCCTATGGATCTGCCTGTCTTATTATAACCTTAACAGCACTCTAGATAAGCAGTGTATTTGCTTAAATACACAATTAAAATCCTCAAAAAAGCAATTAAAATCAAATGTGTGCGTACCGAAAAGCAATTCTAACCATCGGTATGCAATTACTTGCGATGTCATTGATTACCATTTGGTCCATTTCATTTCCATTTGGGTAATAAACAAATGCCAGCCAGGTATTGATTTTTTTTTACTAGCGAGCACGCAATATAACTCCAGTTTTATGAATAAAATATCGGTGCCTAGTCCAGTATTTCGCGGAAAAACACTATGATGAAAGTGAAACTTTGCAAACTGTACACGCTGGAATGTCAACAAGGGGCATGAAATTTGCTTTAGCTACTATAAAATCCGCTAGTTTGATACTTTAGAAAGGCAGACAATGGGAGTGAATAAATATGCAAGCACATTCCAGATGGCTTCATACAATAAGAAAGCGTGTAATCACAGAAAAAAACGTGGCGTAAAAAAATATGAAAATACGCAATTGTTTTTGCAAGTACGCAATTGATGATAACCAGGTTGCGTAATTACCCAATTGACCCAAAAGCTTATCTAGGGCACTGCCTTAAATTGTTCCTAATACATCAAGCTTCCTATTCAAAAGGATGCCAGGGATATCGTATACATAGGGAAATTTTGGGAAGCATCTGAAAAATAGGCAGATAACCTATCAAAGTGTCAGATGTCCTTGGTTCTCAAGATATTGAGAGGAAATTAAATTTTGGTGTAAGTAAAGGGCTATAACTCTGGTACAAATTTCTGAAAAATGACGTGTAACAATCCCAAGCTAAATCTTGTCGATATGAATGCATATATAAAATTGGGTGAAAATATGTCGAGCAGTTCTCAAGATAACAAGCAGAAACAAAATTTTGGCGTAAATCAAGGGCCATAACTCTGGTACGAATGTTCTAAAAATTATGCGTAACAATCCCCAAGTAGATCATGTCAATATAAATGCACATACAAAATTAAGTTTGATTCTATGAAGTATTTCTCTAGATATTTAGCGGAAACAAAATTATGACGAACAGACAGAGGGACAGACGGACAGAATGACAGACAACCCATGTCCAATATAGCCCCACTTTTTCAAAGCAGGGCTATAATCCAATATACGGTAAATGTTCTAAAATTACGAACATTAAAAAATAGTTATTTTTTCCGCTGTTCGTAATTCTAGAAATTACGTTTCAGGAAAAGTGTTAGTGTTCGTAATTTTAGAATGTGGTCTTTATCTTTAGCAAAAACGGTATGTATGCCTGTAAAAATGTGGTAGAAACGTGTTGAAAACACGGCGATATGATTCTGTACGCTATCTACTCATTTTTCTTTTCAACCGCCGCTAAATTCTTGCGGACTGAGTCAGTAAAATGTCCAGCGCGTGCGGTAATTGCCAAGTCCAATGCCAGGCACGTGCATGTTATGTCACTCAATTTACTTACAAGTCGTAAAGTCCACGTATTTAACCTCGGACTACCGATGAATCGCTCCTTCAGAAAACCAAAACGCTTTCGCTTGTTCTCCATCTGCGCAAATGCCGTTTATAATGTAATACAGTTACTCAAGGACATCTCGTCGATCAGAATTTCTTGCAAAGATATACACGAAACTTTGAAATACGTAAATGAGTTCTCAGAGTAAAAAAAAATGACGAAAATCGAAAAGAACACACATCTCTCTCTCTCTCTCTCTCTCTCACTCTCTCTACACTTGTCGATGCACTTTGATTTTCCCGAAAGGATGTGCATGAACCAGTCTCTCTCTCTTTCTCTCTCCATTTACATTTGCAAAACGGTTTGGATCCAGATCAGACACGAATGGAATTCAGGAAAGAATGTTTCGTCATTTAAAAAAATGTTTGTTCATGTGCGATAGAAAGTACACAAAGTGTCTTACAAAAGCCAATGCGCACGATAAAATGGGTTTTCAGTATATCTCAATAAGTGTATACATTGGCCGGTCCCATGCGCAGATCCAGAGGGGGGACAGGGGTCCTGAGCCCCCCCCTGAAAAATCACAAAAAAACATAGAATTTCTTTGCAATACTGGACCGGATCCCCTGAAATTCTCAAAACTACCAAGCCAGCATTCAACGTTGGGCCATCATCGGCACGCCAGCGAAACGCCATTTAAAGGCGTTTTGCTGGCGGGCCAATGATGGCCCGCTTTTAGTGATATTTGGATCCTCTCTCCCTTAAAAACGTTGTCAGAGTTCGGATACAGATCAGATCCAAATGGAATTCAGTAAAGAATGTTTCGTCAATTTAAACATTTGGGCATGCGATAGAAAGCATGCAAAGCATCAATCAGCCTGCGCATATGCACAGTCTGATCAGAGCCTTTGCTAGTCGCTTGAATATTCTATGAGTGTTAAGCTACTGACAGAACATCGTTTGGAGTTTGTAAGCTTAAAAGGAGGCTGCACAGGCTCGTCTCAGTCCATACTCGTCAAAATGCCATATTGTTGGAAATCATTTTATGATATATTGGCTTCGAGTCGATGTACGTACATTATGCTGGGTACATTAATATCTCAAAGAAAATGACAAATTCAGACAAGTACCACAAATCTAGTTTTTCATACATGCAGTGCGCCGTTTCATGCGAGTTCATTGAAATTGTGTTTTTTTTCCATGAAAACTCATGAAAAGGAGACACAGCTAGGCAATTATGTTTTGTGTGCTAAGTCCGATTTCGTGCGTCAAAGCCATGCACCGCGTGCTACGCGAGTCTTAAAACAACAACAACACATGGTCTGATAGTCAGCTTCTTTGATCTCAAACATGTCCGTGAACCATTACCCTGTCCCTTTGTCTGCGGCTGATACTATTAGCAGTGCCTTACGTAGGGTGGGGCCTGGGAGCCCCCCCCCCCCAAAGAGGCTGTGACAAACTAATTTAGCAGACAGTTTGGGCCCAGATTTGGCCCGACAAAATGTTTAATGTTTTTTTTTCTAGAAACAAAGTAGCTGATAAGACTGTGCGGTGCGCAGGCTGATCTTTGCATGTAACAAAGTCCGGGTACATACATCTATAGACGTGTGGTAAATAAAGCGAATTCCGAGTCTCAAGGGCTTTTAGCTACTTAGTGGGGCTATATTTCCCAAAATTAAGGCATGCACCTTCATATACATTCCTTCTATGTGTATGTGGGCAGTTAAGGCGCTGGCGATTTTCCACGGATGCGCAGGCTCGTCTGAGTCTTCGCTGCTCGTATATGTATATGTGATAGGTACCATAATCTCATGAACTGGCTTATTTCATGAAATTAAATATGTAAATATTAAATACATCAAGATGCAGAATCGTGCTACAATCAATTTTTTTCTTGGTACATGTATGTACGTTTGTGCGTACATAATACCGGTAATGCGCTCGTAGGACCTTCCATGTGCAGTCTCATGAGGACAAACGAAACAGACACGCTGCGATCGGCTCAACAGTTTGTTAAAATGTTCCATTTTGAGGAATTTGATGTTTTTGATTGATAAGAATAGCCATTATTACATGTACTTAGAAAACCGCTGTATTTTTAAAACAACGTACGTAGATATCCAGAATTTTTATTTGGCTAGAGTCTTCATCCACTTTAAACTTTGTTAGTGAGCGAGACCCTGACGAGATTGTGCAAACACACATGCACTCCTGAGCCTTCGCTGATCACATCCGCCATAAGTATCAGCAGGGTCTTTATCAGCTCATACGGGGCTCCGCGCAAGTTGATTTCATGCTGGGGTCCGAGCTGTGTTCAAGAAAAGAGCATATGCATAGAATGATAGAAGTGCCCCCCGTGTCACAAGCTTGGGCATATTGCAGAACTGGGAAATCCTTTAAAATGCTTAAAAGGGAGGGGAAGGGAGGGGTGTCAGTAGGATAACCTGAGAATCACACATATTTCAGCCTTATTTAACGGTAATGTACCGTGAATAAAAAAGAGATGATGACCACGTGTGAGTTCTTGCAGGTATGTCGGTAAATATTAAATATACGGTGGCTTTATCTTCCACATTGGATGTCTCGGTGAGACAAAACAAACAAACAAAAACCAACATACGATTTTCTCTGCATTTTGCACGAAACCGAATGACCCCTTTATGTTGCAAACTTCCAGGGCAATCACTATACATCAACTTACTTATTTCTCTCTCGCCTAAGTGATCGTCTCAATTTCCACAACTCTTTCTTTTCTCTTCGGGGCTGATATTTTAGAAAAAAAACGAGTACGTGTCACAGCACACTATTGAGGATTGCTCTGCGTGTGTCAACATGCATAATTCAAGTACTCGTTGAATCGCGGCCTGAAGGTCAATGTTTGGTCAGTAATAAATAATAATCTCAGCCATTTGGGTGGATACATGATAGTCAAAGCAGTTTCGGAGTCGTTGCAGGAACTTGTCTGTGCATCAAGTTCGTCAATGCTGGTGACCTTGAATAATGTATAACGTATAACGTCGCGCGCTGGCATGCGAAATAGAACGTCACGTGCCAGATTACCCATCTAAGTAGAATGAAACCTTCCAACTACCGCTACCGCTCACGTGCTGTACGGTAGAAGTATACCGAACACAGATGGGACAAACAGATAAATGGACATCGATTTTCCGCCGAAAAAAAACTTGTGTTCGTAATTTTAGAAATTCACTTTTCTGAAAAAGGACAGTGTTTGATTTTTTAGGATGTTTTAAAAATTATTTTCGGCGATAATTTTAGGTGTTCGTAATTTTAGAGTGTTCGAAATTTTAGAACATTTACCGTAGCCCCGCTTTTTCAAAGCGGGGCTATGCTAACCTAGAAATCTCACTTGTCCTGGACCTGCTTATTAAGTCTAGATTTTTTTATGTGCCAACTCCCTATGCCTGGGACACGGTGATTAATATACAGAACATGCAACATTTGTTTACTTTTTTAGCTCCTCAAAATCTCAAGCGAAAGACACTCAAATTGTTTTTCAACAAGTGGTTGAGCATCTGACGGTTTAGTAGGCGTGTGTTTGTTCCAACATAAATATTTATGAATCTATACTCACTGTGTAAATCAATCACAATAAAAGCATGGTCTTGGTAAACTGATACCTGTAAACTTCCTCTTTCGTGAGAAAATATACAGAAAAACAGATATGCGCCTGCGGGTAGGTGGGATGCATGCTATAAGCTTGGCCGGGCCTCATCGTAATATTGTAGTGAGTATAGATTCATAAATATTTATGTTGGAACAAACATTTAAAATTTATCTCATCTTACTCACGACAATATTACATTATGCTAGATTTTATCTTTCTAGACCAGGAATCAGATGGTGGTAAAAATCTGTCACACAGGCCAAATGGGGACCTAGGGGTTTGCCGAGTTAAGCCCCTGTAATCTGTCTGGAAATGAGACTGGGTGAACGCACTCGATTGACTAAATTTGGGGAATTAACTCAAGATAGGCAGCACCCAGAACTCACTCCAGAAACTTAGAATATGATTTGGATTTCTCAATGTCTCTCCCCTTTCGGTACCCTGCGACGCAGTCCTTTAGCACAAATTGAAATAACACTCTGAGACGATTTGAATTTTCTATACTTTTAATAAATGTAAAATGTTCCTAAAACACTATGGATGCAGACTGTTAATTATCCCCACGCTTTTTTAAAAGAGCGTTGGGGATATTGCAATCGCCTCCGTCCGTCCGTCCGTCCGTCCGTCACGCTATCTCCTCCTAAACCATTGGACTAAATCCAACCAAATTTGGTGTGTGTGTTGCTCACATGAATGGGGTGTGCAACGGCACATTTTTTTTTTGCCCCGCCCCCTGGGGCCCTGGGGAGGGGCCAAAAGGTCAAATATCATTAAATATCATTAAATTTCAATTACTAAGTCAATTTCAAAATTTTTTAAACCAAACTTTGTGTGTCTTCTCACAAATGAAAGATATAAAACATATCAGACGGGATTTTCATTTGGCCGCCTGGGTCATGCCCCAGGGGTGGGACTTGGGGGTACCGTGGGGGGTTGTGGTGTCAAAAAATTTTTTTTTCCGAAAATCAACCAGATTTGGTGTGTGAGTTGCTTACATGAATGGCATATTCAACGGCACCGTTTATTTTGGTCCCCGCCCCCTGGGGCCCTTGGGAGGGGCCAAAAGGTCAAATATCATTAAATCTGAATTACAAAGACAATTTCAAAGATTTTTAAACCAAACTTTTCGTATCTTCTCACATATGAAAGATATATAACATATCAGACGGGATTTTCATTCGGGCACCTGGGTCATGCCCAGGGGTGGGACTTGGGGGTACCATGGGGGTTTGGGGGCCAAAAAAATTTTTTTTCCGAAATTCAACCAGATTTGGTGTGTTAGTTACTTAGATGAATTGCACTTGCAGCGGCACAATTTTTTGGGTCCCCAGCCCCTGGGGCCTTGGGGAGGGGTCAAAAATTTAATTTTCTGAACATGGTCATGTGGCATATCAAATTAAAGGGAATTTGCAGTAGACCAGGATACACTGAAAAATTTTAACCTAAGATCAAACTGATGACCTTGGGATGAGGTCAAAGGGTCAATTACCATTAGATTTCTTCGAGAGCGTGGGGATTTGTGATGGCGCGCCATCGAATGTGTTCTAGTTATTATTAGTCCTAAAGATCACTTTTCCTGTAAATCACAATGTTCTAATTTTATCTTTATTAAAACCACGAAGTCCCTAAAAATATTTCACCAGAATTTGTCCTCAAACTCAACTGTCACCAGCCAATATAATTTTCCAAGACTAAATTGCCCACAATCTAAATTGAAGAGTCCACCATTTTTAAATCTAATCATGAAATGCCTAGTTCTATCTAATTTTAGTCCTAAGGCCTCAAGTCCCCTTTTATAAATTTTGCCCATCACATTTCCAAAAACTGTTCAGATAGGCTTTAATCGATGGGTTGGTGCCTGATACTTATCTGTAGCTGGACCCACCGTGGCTCAACTTGAGGTTTTCTTTAGCTCTGACTATCTGTGAGTCATGAGCCCTTTTCTTTGTTTCATCATGGAGTGTTAATTTGATTAGAGTGTTTTCCATGATGATACATTGCATTAGTTGGATTGCCTCCATGCTAGCTGAACATTTCTTGTACTTCAACAACAGCAGAATCTAGGGCGAAGATTTGGTGCCAGTAAAATGCATTTAAGCCCCCTTGTGGCTTGGGCTGCTGTCTGTTCTAAGGCGGTGGTTCTGTTGTTGTTGACTTTTTGTTTATTGTTACTCCCATTGTGGGAGTCTGTAATTTTTCTCTGTTATGTTGTTCGTTACTTTATGTCCATTCTAGTATTGCAATCATCTTGATGGGGAAGAGAGAGCTGATTGCTTTGCTTAATTTGTCTTCCTGGTGTCTTGTGATGGTTGAGCGGCTCTTCCTCGCGGTGCCACGGGGTTGTCTGCAGTTTGTGATTGTGGTATTTCCTGATCATACTCACTTACTATTTTTTACAAAGATTTATAAGACCTTAAACAAAGAAACCTCTAAGTCAACGGTCTATGCAAAGTCTACAATGTAATATCCTATGTCCCCAGTTTAAAGAAAAGATCTAGACTAAACATTTGCTAGTTTCCAACTGCTTGTATAGGCTATACAAAGATTTATAAGTGCCTAAAACAGAAAACCAAAAATCAAACAGTCTGCATAGAGTCTACAATGTAAAATCCTATTGTTCAGTTTAAGAGCAAGATCTTTATTGTTCTATTCCCAGGTTAAGACTGACCGATTGTAGTGTCCGAGTGTAGGGTCTAGAGTAATCCGGATTTAATCAATACACCATTTAAGGTAACAAAACCATTGAAGGTTATATACTCTTTAATAACAAGCACTACAAGCAAGTAAAGTGACAAACTGCCTAAGTGTCAATGTGCAACTAGCAACGCAGATCAGCCTTATTAACTTTTGCAAACGTATTCCAATGGCCAAAACAATTCAAGATAATATCGCTTTTACTTTTAACTTCACATTCTGTCTCTCTCTCCTTGTTCTGAGAACATGGTTGTTTGTATTATTGATGTCATCTGGAGATATTCACCCTAACCCAGGACCAATGTCCTCTGTTTCATCTATTAGTTCATCTACTTCATCTACAAGCCTATCAGCCTCGGTCTTTGATTCTTTAAGTCTTTCTCACCATCTCTCATTTGTACATTATAATGTCCAGAGTATAATATCCAAACTTGACATTCTTCATGCAGAGCTCATTGACTTCGATATTCTAGCGTTCACAGAGACTTGGCTAAGTCAGTCAACATCCACAGAAGATCTTCATCTCGACACTTACTGTAAGCCAGAACGAAAAGATCGTCCCACAGACGCTCATGGTGGTATTATGGTATATATCAAGGAGAATATACATTTCAGAAGAAGACTCGACCTTGAACCTCAGGGTATTGAATGTTTGTGGATTGAGGTTGAAAATAAGTCAAAACATATCTTGTTTGGTGTATTTTACAGACCACCAAATTCAGATAGTATCTATTATGGGACTATTGAAGATTCCATTCATTTAGCAGTCGACACAGGAATAAATGATATAATCATAACTGGGGACTTTAATCTGAATGTACTAACCAATCCATCCTTCCAAAAAGTTCAAACTCTTTGTAATCAGTTTGCTCTTCACCAGTCTATAAATGAGCCCACTCACTTTACTGAACACTCTTCCTCTAGCATCGATTTAATACTTGTTAGTAACAAAGATCATCTAGTTCTTAGTGGGGTAGGGGATCCATTTCTTAATCAAGAGGTTCGATATCACTGTCCCATTTACGGCGTATTTAAATTTTCTAAACCCAAACATAATACTTATACACGACATATTTGGAGCTACGATCGAGGCAACTATGAACTTTTAAGACAAAAAGCAACTAACACCGATTGGAACTCATTACACGACACTAACATACATCTTTATTCACAAAACATAACTAACTGTATAATTTCTCTTGCTAAAGAATGTATCCCCAATAAAACAATACGAATTAGGCCATCTGATCCGCCTTGGATAACTACACATCTAAAACAATACATCAGGAAACGTAAAAGAGCTTACAAACAAGCCAAACGAACCAATTTACCGGCACACTGGTCTAAATTCAGAAAACTGAGAAATAAGACAATTGCTGTTCTTCGAAACTCTAAGAAGGCATTCTTTGACAAACTCTCTGAAAAACTTAAATCTGAAACACTTTCCTCTCGAGATTGGTGGGCTACACTCAAGCATATCATTAATCAGAACTCAAGATCTCAAATACCACCGTTGGAGAGTAATGGTCATATCTTCACTGATGATAAAGACAAGGCAAATCTATTAAACACTTTCTTCCAAAATCAAACTATTTTGAACGACCAGCATGCAACACTTCCTCCACTTATTCACATTACTGATTCAAGACTTAGTAGTATCATACTCAGTCCCATTGAAGTTAAATCTGTCTTAAAATCACTGGCTACTGGCAAAGCATCAGGACCAAACGGACTCAACAATCGTATTCTCAAAGAACTAGCTACTGAAATCTCTGTACCTCTTTGCAACCTCTTTAACTTATCTCTCCAGGAAGGCATAGTACCTGACTCCTACAAAGAAGGCAACGTTTGTTCTATATTAAAGAAAGATGATCCTTCACAACCAAGTAATTATCGACCAGTAACATTACTAAATTCGGAAGATAAAGTTTTTGAAAGACTTGTCTTCAAATACTTATACAATCACCTAATTGATAACAATATACTTACATCTCTTCAGTCTGGTTTTATGCCTGGAGATTCGACTGTCAACCAATTAACATATCTTTATAATACTATTTGTCAGGCACTTGATCAAGGCAAAGAAGTTCGTGCTGTATTCTGCGACATAAGCAAAGCCTTTGACCGTGTATGGCATGCTGGACTTATCCACAAATTGCAGGCAGCTGGAGTTTGTGGCTCAGTTCTTAACTGGTTCAAAAATTATCTCTCAAACAGAAAGCAAAGAGTTGTACTTCCAGGCATAACATCAGACTGGGTCTATATCCTTGCAGGTGTTCCTCAAGGATCAATTCTTGGTCCTTTACTTTTCCTTCTCTACATCAACGACATAGTCAATGACATAGGTGCTAATATCAGACTTTTTGCTGATGACACCAGTCTCTCTATTATTGTTGAGAACCCTGTAATGGCTGCAGCCTGTCTTAATACTGATTTACTTAAACTATCACACTGGGCAGCAACCTGGTTGGTACTGTTCAACCCTACGAAAACAGAATCTTTAATATTCTCTCGTAAACTAAACAAACCTTTACATCCTCCTCTTTTTATGGAGAACCAACAGATTGTGGAGGTAGAATCTCACAAACACCTTGGTGTTATCTTATCAGCTGACTGTACATGGCATAAACACATAAAATACATAACTGACAAAGCATGGGTACGAATCAATATAATGCGAAGACTTAAATTCAAACTTGACAGGAAATCTCTAGAGATTATATACACTACTTTTATTAGACCTCTTCTGGAATACTCCGACGTCATCTGGGACAACTGTACTCGATATGAAAAACAAGAACTTGACAAAATACAAAACGAAGCAGCACGAATAGCTACAGGTGCTACAAAACTTATTTCCCTTGAAAATCTACAAGACGAAGTCAAGTGGCAGCCCTTACAAAAGCGCAGAGACAACCACAAACTTACCCTGTTCTACAAAATGAATAACAATATAACACCATCTTATCTCTCCGACCTTGTACCAGGAACAGTCAGCACTGCCACGAGGTATAACTTAAGGAACTCTAATGATATCATGACAATCAGAGGTAGAACAAATTCCTACCTAAGCTCATTTCTACCATCAACTGTTAGGGATTGGAATAACCTTCCTCCTGAGATTGCTCAGTCTGACTCAGTTGCTTCATTCAAGTATAATCTTAATAGAGATCGAACCAATGTCCCAAAATACTTTTACAGCGGTAATAGACATGTACAAGTCCTTCACACACGTTTAAGAACCCAATGCAGTGCACTGAATCATGATCTGTTTAAGAATATTTCAGATACTCCACTCTGTCGCTGTGGCAGTATTGAGAATACACATCACTTCTTTTTCAAATGCCCCTTCTACAATATTGTAAGAAATGATCTTTTACACGAAGTGTCAACTTTACATGATGTTTCTCTTAAACTTCTACTCTATGGTAATCCGAACCTTTCAAATGACTTAAACACAAGGGTATTTGAATCAGTACACAAATACATATTAAAGACAAAACGTTTTAGTTCTAACTAATTTGAACAATATGTTAGCAGTTTCATTAATATGAAAGATGCTGTTCCACCTTAGAGTCTGCCTCAAGGCCATATAGGGTCTCCCTCTCCCATCCTCCTATTTACATATGTTTTCTTTGCTTTTTCTCATGATTTTGCACATTTTTCTTCTTTTTTCTCTTGATAATGTACATTTCACCAATTATACAGCTCTGCCAATTACTATGCTAGAAGCCAATCTGCTTAATGGGTGAGAGATTGTTATCAACACACTCATGAGGTGACAACCCTTTCCTCAATTAACAATTTCATTGTTCGCCTAAGTAAGCTTGAAGCCAAAAGGATCACCACTTACCCCTAATATCTAAGTTTGCCAAGAGGTGACAAGTAATAGCTGCTCCAGTTGTCAAATTCTTCAATCTAAAGTCCAAACAACTCTCAAGCCATCAAAATTATTTCCAATCTTAGCCCAAAGCCAAGAATACAGTTTTGAACAGATACTTTGGAAAATATGAAAATCTTAAACCTTAAATAAAGAAAATGCCAAAATTAAATTTTTAAACTAATTTTACATCAAAAACCTTATTTCAGATTCTTCCATCCTGACTCCCATACTATAATACAGAAAAACTAAAAACACAAACTCTCATCTTTCCCTCACCTTAACATTAATACTTTTATTGCAAAGGGGGTCTTGCATCTGTGCCCACGCATGGATTTTCTTTAAACTTTGCATGATAATGACTCGTTATATACAAACTATGAAAATGACTTTGTATGTATTGAATTAGATAGTTAAAAATAAGGCTTTGGAAGCAACCCTGACGTACTCCACCTTTGAGGTGACACCTGTCTCTAATTTTCCATGTCCTAAATCTATAGTTTTGTTTATTTCTATGATTTATCATCTAGATTAAATCCAAAATACCATAGGCATTATATTAATACCAGGAAACCATTTGGATATATTATGGTTTACGTTTTCTGAAGAAGTAATTATAAAATTTCAATATTTTTTTTCAAAAATTTACAAAACATTCAACATTAAATTCCAAAGATAGATATGTTTTAGTCTTTGTCAAGATATCATATTATCACAAAAACATGCCATATATATCCTACTGATCTGAGCCAAATTTCATGAAAATCCAAAACCGGTAACTTTGTCATTTCCTACCTCTTATGGGTATAGATCAGTTTTAGCAAAATTAATTATTTAGTTGAAATGAATCAATAACTCGACAGAAGGAGGTTGTTTTTAAATCTACTTCCACTTTTCTTTAAGAAAGACATGTTTAGACAATTTCAAATGATTCAATTGATGGAAGTGCCAAAGGTCATGGCCCCATGTCATGGCACTATGGGGCCAAGACAATGTGTATCACTTCCTCAAGTCCTGCATGATATTGTTTAAGAAACATAATATCCTATCAATGAACATGTGAAAACAAGAAGACCAAATATTTCTATACATCCCAACTGAACTAGAGTAACCACATTTTGGTGCCGTGACCAGGATTAAGTGTAACAGAGTCATATCAAAGGTATCATAGAACAGTGTTCTACATGAATAAGTGAGGTCCAGAAAACGAAACTGTATGCCTGGAATATACAGCCAGCCAAAGAATAAATGTTGCCATTTGATGGAAATCAGTATCAGTTTTACAAAATAGAATAAACAGAGAAGATTTAAGCATAAATTTAGCAATTCCTTTGAAGCCAAGAGTTCTCTGTGACCAAATTGGTTCATTATAACCAATAGGTTTGACAGGGGCTTATTCTTGTGAACCAGGTTTATTAATGAGGCTTACAATTATAAAACCATAGATATACGGTTCTTCTCCTGTATGAACTGACTTGTCATAAGGTTTCTCTTCTGTATGAACTAAAATTCTTAATAATGTTACATATTAAGTGTAACATTGGTTAGATGTAGTTTTAACGTTAGAAACTAGATGTGGTAAGTCCAGTGTCACCATATTGTATCGTTTTGGGTAATATTATTGTGTAAGCACTTCATTAAATAAGAATCATGACACTTAATATCAAAGAATATTGTTTTTTTCTTTTTCCAATCAGCAATAGGGAAAACACTGAACATATCAACTTCTACCAATAAACGTACTAGCATGGTGATTCAAACTAAGCAAGTATTCAAGTATGTTTTACTGTGAAACATGATTAATGTATTTTTTACATTTTGATGAATTAGGGCCATGTGTTTACATCAAGTTGAAAAATATGTTACCGGTCCTTGAATTTCATGAAATTTTGTCTACATATTCTTAACATATATGGAAAGTTTATATGTTGAAATGGTATCTTGACAAAGACCGCAACGTGTAAAAATTTTAATTTCAAATTCGACTGAATACAAAATATATAGTTAAAAATTGGGGTACCATCTCATAAAAATGATTGCCCACCCGCTAACCTAATACATACAAAGCCATTTATAGTATCAACGTATTTATCAATGATATAGTTATTAAATAAAGCATTTCTGCGCCTGTTACATGATATGTCAATGACTTTAGAAATGATTATATCTGGATACCCTAAGGTATTGTAGTGATTTCATACATGACGTCATAAATTAGCAATGGAATTGCATAAAAACTCAAATGCACCATAAATATAAAAGTCATACCCCAGACAATTAATAAAAATAATATTATCAAATTCCAAGCGTGGGCAGACTCCCATGTTAATTTCCCATACCATGAAAGAGCCCCTTTACTATTTTATGAATTAAGTACCCTTAAATTTAGCTGGTGACAAATCTGTCAATGAATGGGAATAACTAAGTCAAAAGATCGACTTACCGTTCAACATAGGGGTTACAATAAATCATATGATTGAGAATTAGAAAATTGCTCACAGTTTACCTAGAAGTTATAATTGTGTTGCGCTCTATACATAACTTTAAATCTGTTCCTTTGCAGATGGGATACTAGAACACAATCCCAATGAAGAGAACAAACCAGTGATTTGTCCCCTTCGACATCCTAAAACAGGTTAGTGCTAAGGCCAGAATTTTTCTATTAGTTGATTTACAAACCCTCCTGCTGTATTTTTTCCAGAAAGTTGAGAGAAAATAAAATTTAATTTCTAAAATTGTTTTTTTATTTTATCCACCTACTCTGAATATTATTTGTTTCGTTGTAAAAAATAATTTTTTTTGAGGCTCTGTCTGTGTATTTTTGAGTGTGACACTGTTTAATCCTTAAAGCGCCAAGAAAAAAATGCATCTGAAAATGTCGTCTGCTGAAGTCGTCTGCTGAAAATAATTGCCTAGCACTACTGACGAATTAAGTATAGAAGCAAACAGCGTGGACCCAGAACAGACTGCTCCTATAGGAGCAGTCTGATCTGGGTCCACACTGTTTGTCATAGAGGCTTCATTAACATTTCAGCAGACGAGAAAAACAGACGACTTTTGTTTCGATTGGCGCATTAAGGGTTAATGTGATAAGTGATGAAATATTTAAAGATTTAACACAGACCTTACTAGTTTTACTGTTTTTTCTGGAGATATTAAAAAAAAAGAAAAAAAGCTCTGAAAAAAAAAAGCTCAGTCAACTGGTCATTTTCAGAGCTTTTTTTCTTTTTATTTCTCGCCAAATCCCCCCCCTCCCCCCCCCCCCCCCCCCCCCCTAGTACAGGTATGTACAGTCAAATGTATTTGCATAGATATTTTGTTAAAGTTTGTTAAGAGTTGCTTAGATTATGATGACCTTGACCTTATTCTCAAGGTCACATCAGCACTTTGAAATTAACAAAAATAGGGTTTTTTTTTGTATGATAACCCTAAAAATTTAACAATGGATTCTGGCTAAACTTTATCATTGTGGCAAAATGTAGAGTTGATATGATTTTGGCGACCATATGCACAGCCTAATTTTCAAGGTCACCTCATTTTTAAGGTCACCTTCCATAAAAAACTAAAATCAGCCTTTTCTGAGCTCTGACTTTGAAACCAGTGGATTTTTTTCTACACCAACCTTGCATATATATGTATACATTGTTTGGAGACAGAAAAGAGTTGAGTAAATTTTGATGTCATTGACTTTATATTCAAGGTAACCACAGCACTTTGTTATTACAATGTTTGATAAAAATTGTGTTTGAGAATGCTCTCCCTTGAAATAATTGATGGATTTCAGCCTGTATCAGTGTGACACAATTTGCTGTTGGGGGGACATAGTTTTCCTATGAAAGCACTGTTTTAATTTATAAGGTTTTTATTTTCCTAGAGAAGAAATGTCTATTTCTGTTTTGCCATGGTGACAGATCTTTGTATGAGATGGTACAGTTTAAAGAAGAATTCCGATCCTGGTTTATAGGAAATTCTGTTCAACAGGGTAAGCATTCTTTTCTTTGATGCAGGGTATTGAGCATTCAACATTAAACATGACTAAGCCGCGGCATCAGATTTCCAACAATTTGACAAGTGTTGACTCAGACGAACCTCTGCAGCCTTCTTTTAAGCTAAGAACTCCAAATGGTGTTCATTCAGTAGCTTAACAATCATAGAATACTCATGTGACTAGCAAAGGCTCTGATCAGACTGCGCGTATGCGCAGGCTGCTATGAGCCTTGCAGGTCGCATAAACCATATTGTTGGAAATCTCATGCACTGGCTCATTATGTATTTTGGGGCACAACTTTTTTTTTAGCTCACCTGAATATATAAATATACCAATGACTCTGTCGTCCGTCCGTCCGGCGTCCGTCCGTCCGTCCGTCAACATTTCAAACATCTTCTCCTCTGAAACCACTGGGCCAACTGAACTCAAATTTCATATGGAGACTCCTTAGGATGGGGGAATGAAAGTTTGTTCAAATGGTCTTGGTCACATGACCAAGATGGCCGCCATGCCCATATATGGTAAAAACCCTTTAAAAATCTTCTTCTCCAGAACCAGAAGGCCGATGACCTTGGGACTTGGTATTAAGCATCAGGGATGTAGGGCCTACCAAGTTTGTTCAAATGATGATCCTGGGTTGACCTTGACCTACTTAATGTCAAGGTCAAACTTGCTTCCTAATGCATTTTAATGGGGAAAATTTTGAAAAATTGATTTTTTGAAAACTATTGAAGCCAAAGTCATTATTCTCACTTGATATGTTTTATCTAATGTGACAATGGCTATAAATAAGTTCCAAAGGTCAAGGTTGACCTTTGACCTTTCAACCAAGGCCGCTCATATTGGAGTCCCATCAATATATTAAAACATAGTTTTCTCAGAAACCATTTGGCCAATTGAACTCAAATTTCAGATGAAGACTCCTTACAATAAGTTAGCCAAGATTTATGCAAATTGTAATGGTCACATGACCAAGATGGCCGACATGCCCAAATATGGTAAAACCCTTTAAAAATCTTCTTCTCCAGAACCACAAGGCTGATGACCTTGGGACTTGGTATTTAACATTTGGGATGTGGGGCCTACCAAGTTTGTTCAAATGATGATCCTAGGTTGACCTTGACCTACCTAGCATGAGGTCAAATTCGCTTCCTACTGCATTTAAATTAGATTTCTTTTGGAAAAATTGATTTTTTTAAATTCTGTTGAAGCCAAAAGCATTTTTCTCACTTGATATGTTAAGAGGCAATTCCAGAGGTCAATTTTGACCTTTGACCTTTCAGCCAAGGTCACTTATATTGGAGGCCCATCAATTTATTAAAACACAGTTTTCTCAGAAACAACTTGGCCAATTGAACTCACATTTCATATGCAGACTCCTTAAGTTCAGTGGAGTAAATTTGAACCAAATGTTAATGGTCACATCACCAAGATGGTGGACATGCCCATATAAGGTAAAAACCCTTTAAATATCTTCTACTCTGGAACCAAAAGGCCAATGGCCTTGGAACTTGGTATATAGCATTGGGGATTTGGGCCCTACCAGATTTGCACAAATGATGAATCTAGGTTGACCTTGATCGTTTTTACGGCAATGCCAAATTTGATTCATAATGCATTTATTTTGGAAAAATCTTGAAATGTTCATTTTTCTATATATAACTGTTGAAGCAGAAATCATAATACTTGCGAAAAATGTTAAACCTATTGAGACACTGGTTTTATATAAGCACCAAAGGTCAAGCTGACCTTTGACCTTTCATCCAAGGTCACTCATATTGGGACTGCTTTTTACATATCTAAGCATCTTTTTCTCAGAATTCAATGGGTTGCTTGAACTCAAATTTCTATGGAGTATTCAGTAGATAAAGCGATATAAATATGATATTATTTTTAGGTCACTTGATCAAAATGGCCACTGCCCATATATGGTAAAACAAAATATGTTTGAATAATAAGCCTAAGTTGACCTTGACCTATTTATCATTATTAAGGAGATCAGGTGAGCGCTTCCTCTAGTTAATTTTAGAATAGGTGGGAGATAAGAATTTGGCAAATTCACCTTTCTGAAACCAGGGGTTTTGCTAAGTCCCAAAATGCAACTGGCCCTCAGGGCCACCTGACTGAAAATCTACTGGTCATCCAAATTTTCAACTGGCCCGACTATTAGCAATATCGAGGCCGCTTAGGATGTGAGTGCACTGACGTCCTTTCACCCCCTAGCTTGAGCCCTATATATAGTAAATGAGCTGGAAGCTACAAGAAAATGATCTGGAAATTATTTTATTTCTTGAAACTCTTCGATCATATCAAATTCAAATGGAGTCGGCATCTGAATCAGAATCCGAGTCCACATCCATAGCTTTAAGAGTGTCATAGTACAATTCCACCACACCCCTCTGAATGTCCTTCTTAACCTGCACATCAGAGTAGCTTGGTAGAGATGCTTGGTATTCAACCCAATCAGGGTTGGCAACTTTGCTTTTCTCTTTAATTGCACGCCGGTGGGTCGGGCTTCAGACTCTATGATGGTTCGGACTTAAAGACTCATCTATTGATGAGATGGTAGGGGCCTGATGCTTTGGCTGTTTGTCAGGCCCACCGGGGTTTACTTGTTGGATTTCTTTTGCTCCCTTATTCAGTTTTATTTACTGTTGAGTCCTTATCTTTGCTTTATCGCCCTGTTATATCTTGATTTATATGTTTTAGGAGATGATGCATTGATAAGTTAGGGGTCTTTCATGCAAACCAATTATCTATGTGTCTTGATCCACATCTGAATTAAGGATGAGGTTGGCACGGTTAAACCGGTTTAAGCCCTCCAGTAAAATATTTTACTGACCGTTCCAAGGCGGTACTTCTTTTGTGGATCTTTTATGTTTTTGTTCTGTCTTGTGTTTGCTATGTCTTTGTGTGCGTCTGTTTATATGTGCTTTGTGGTCACCTGCTGGGAAAGGGCTGACCTCTTGGCTCTCGTTTGTGGTGTCTGCTGTGAGTTTGTCACTTTCCCATTGGTATCCTGGGTCAGGTGTGGTACTTGATTGTATCGATTCCTGATCTTTGCACCATTACTTACTTTGAGATTAGGCCCAGCTTTTCAATCAGGGTTCCGCTCTCTGAAACAAAAAGAAGTGATATAATTTCAGTTTCACGTCTCTGAATCTGAAGGAACTTACATGCTTGGATTTGGATAATGGGCTTGTTTTTATTTCTGTTGCAGATCAAAACATGAACAGCCAAAGTAGCCTACCATCTTTCCCCCTACCCCACCCTCCCCAGAACAAAAAAATAAGCATTTAAACTTTTAAAGGCCCTACAGAACTCATGGAAATGATGTCAAGATGGTAGGGAAATTGAACAGAGAACTTTTCTCTTAAATAAAATGCTTAGCCCTCTCCCACTGCCCACCCTAAAAAAACTAAGTCCAACCCTTTAAAAAATTGGGCATAGGTTCCCCTGTATTTGTACTTTTCTACTCACCCCAACCCGATAACCCTGGCCATTGAAAAGTGTTGGACAAGAAGAAAGAAGGGGACAAGGTGGGTGGGTTGCATTGACTCATAGTGACAAGTGTCAGGGTTCAATGTACCGCCTTGTCCTCATTTTACTTTAGATAGATAATAAAATGAGCGCTACCTGTCTCAAAGAAAGCAAATAACAGAGTTCTCACTAGGATTTTGAAAACAGGATTCATAGAATCCATCCCTGGAAAAAGTTGGAGTCAAAATTGAAAAATTGGAGTTTGAGCTGGAAAAGTTGGAGTTTTTAGTTTTAGCTGAAATATGAAAAGTTTTATTTATGGATGTAATGTCTTTTATCCTGCAAAATGGCAATTTCAAAATCCTTGTGAGGATTAGCTGTAAACAAAAGATTTTAGACCAAAAATAAAAGTTTGCATCAGGTTACCGTAACAAACTTAAATCCCCCTCTTCCCCAACCCCTACACAATATTTTCTAAACATTGTTGGGGATATCAAAGGGGTTTGGTTATATTGTTTTCCCATCTTCTCCATCAAAATATTGTTTTTTCATATTTTAAAATTTCATGTATTATGAAACACATATTTTTATGTTTGGCCTTATTGCTTATATACGAGGGTTGTCCCAGTAAATCGTGGACTTTCGTTATAAAATGAGACTGTGTATCAGGAATTCTATGAAATTTGTATGATATGTTTATATGAGTCAATGTCAAAATTTGTCAAATTTTGAAAGAAGTAAAAGGAAAAATACGAATTAAATAAAATGATATTCTTTTTTCATGAAAGTAACAAGTTGTTTCTGAAAATACTATGAAAAGCGAAAAGAAACCTTAACAGCCAATCAGATCCTTATAATTAAGTTTCAAAGATCACATGACCAGAAAAAATGTCAATACCGTAACAAACTTTAAATCATGTATTTTCTTCAAATCTCGTCATGGATATTTATTTTGTTGCATTGGATAAGTTCAATAAATCATGTGTTTAATTGTGTCAAAGGTAAAATTTGAACAAAATAGTTATTTATGACAATGAGCAAACGTAGAATGCATTTTTTTTTTTTTTCTTTTAAGTGATTTTGCATACTATTTTCTCAGTATTTTGTTTAAAAACCACATTTCTAGAAAATTACAATGCTTTGGTATGATTATAATCAACCAAAGGAATTGATCAGGTACTTAAAATCTACATGTTGTCTCTGTCTGATATACTTTTTTGCCAAAAATATCACTGTTACGGTACTTGACAAAAATGTTACGGTATTGACCTTTAAAGAATATATGCTAGCATAATTCTTCTGTTTAAGATTTGGTGTAGAGGACTGTTGACCAGATTGCAATGTTAATACTCTTGACACATGTGCACAGAAAGAATTTTGGAATATATGGTAGATTGCATTTATTTCAAAATATTGTTACGGGTTTGACAAAACCGTTACGGTATTGACAAACCCTGCCTGAAAACAAAACAATATGTCAATACCGTAACAAACTGTTTATACTCAAATTCATCATTCAATTTGTGTCTTATGCTTCTGTTTAAATTTGATAAAGCATTCTTATCATAAATTCACTTAATAAACTTGACTAAAACTAATATCTTTAATTCAAAACTGTACTCTTTTGACAGCATATGTCAAAACCGTAACAAGATGTGTCAATACCGCAACATTTTCATCGTTACGGTATTGACTGTTACGGTATTGATATATTCTACATATTTTTTTACCTAAAATAATGATTACTCCCTAAAACATTGCAACAAGAGTGATTTTTTGTTGAGAAATTTTATTTGATCAAGATGTTAAAACCAGAAATTTTTTATCAAATTCCATTGTCCATTTTTGTGTTGAGGTCATTTGACACAAAAGAAATATACTATAAAAATTTCAATCACCAAAACAGTATTTTCTTTTGCCAGTTCTATAGATGCTTTACAAAACACATGTATTCTTGGTAAACAGAAAGTGTCAAATTAGTATGACAGAAAACCAGATTCAGCACCATTAGGGATCCAGTATTATTTTTGCAATTTATCAAGTGTTACGGTCTTGACATAAACGCTTGGGACAGAGGTTTTTTGGTAAAAAAAATGCAAAAAATGTAATGAAAAATCACATATTGAAACCTCCTACATTTACTTTGATAATGCTTTTATCAATACAGCCAGTTAAAATTCCTGAGAAAATAACAGTTTTTTTTAATAATTCTTGTCGAAAGTTCACTCTTTTCCGTTTGATGGACAAAAATGCCAAAAAATGGGGTTTTAATCCAATAAAAAATATATTTACACATCAATATTTTTCAGTTTTATCAGCTAGCCTTATTAAGTATGATCAGTAGTATTGTGTGAAGAAAAAAGATTCATGATCACATCAGCGGTTTTAACAAGATATGAAACGGACAAGAATTTTGACGAATTTTGACATTGACTCATATACATCTACGGTAAGACACATTTTCTACAAATATGGATGAAATCACAGTTTAGATAACAAAGTTATGAACCTTTAATTGAGTGTGTCTCAGCGTATGCGGAGCACGTCGCAAATAATTTTGCTGTATTTTCAAAGAGGGGTGGTCAAATGTTTTGACTCTTCTCTTTTTATATAAGCTTAAATGGTAACAAATATTGTCATCTATTTGTTGAGTAGGTCTCCCTGGTTCAAGTAGTGACTATATAGTTAGTTTAGATATGTTAAGCACACAAACAAGCGAGATCTTTTAGATTTAATACGAGATAACATATTTACCATTAAAATGACTAACAGAAAAATAGCATGTGTTCTGTTAAATTGACAAAAAGGAGCTTGTCTTTGTTTTGTTTGTTTGTTTGATTTGATTCTTTACTTCCACTCAACAATCTTTCAGTTATGCGGGACGGGTCTTCCTGGGTTGAACCAGTACTAAGCTAGGATAAATGTGTCTTGCTCAAGGACACAACACAGTGACGCCGGTGAGGCTCGAACCCGCGGCCCTTCGGTCTCGAGTCAAGCACACTGCGCTCCCAAGAGCTTGTCTTTGTGATATTACTAAAATAATTTTACACGAAATTCATTTTACGATACCAGTGACTGTTCTACCAATTATTTAACATTAAAAGAACATAGTTTTATGTGTTTAATTAGCCAAAAAAATACTGAAAGTTTAATTTTTGCGCTGTACCGTTCTCATAACGTTAGCTTTTTCTGAAATATAGAAATGTAGTAGGTTTGTAAAATCTTTTATAAAATCAATGCGAATAGCCACAAATGTTTCAAATTTTCAGCACTTTACCTTGCATAGTTACTAGTTGATCTGGCAATACATTGTTTGAAATACAAGAGGGAAATTTGATTAAATGTACACTACCTTTTGGACAAGATGAGTTTCATTGAAAATATTTTGACGTGCACCGCTCACGCGGACACCGTCATGTAAAGGTTCATTATTGTTTTTATTTAAACTGCGATTCCACCCGTATTTATACAAGATGTTTCCCATATGTATATAAACACATCCTTTAATTATCATAGAGTTACTTGTACACAGTCTTGTGTTATAACAAAAGTCCACGATTTACTGGGACAACCCTCGTACTATTGATACATGTGTATGTAGTTGATTTATTCATTTACAAGCAGACAGACAGACGAACGGACAGACAGATGGATAGATCTTGTGCAGATGTATAAATCTTGTTCAATCATTTAATTATTAGCATGCAAGTGCTTTTTGCGCACC
Source organism: Loripinus fragilis (assembly GCA_964019695.1). NCBI lineage: Eukaryota > Metazoa > Mollusca > Bivalvia > Lucinida > Lucinidae > Loripinus > Loripinus fragilis. The sequence continues at coordinate 16,436,058 of OZ026524.1, forward strand.
TAGTCTATGGCGATTGTTCCAAAATTAAGATGATTATTTTGATTTCCTACTTACGTGCGAGACGATTTCAATGGTTTAAAATGAACGGGTTTTCTTGCTGAAAGTCATCTGTTTGCATTTTATACCCTAAGAATATTTTAATCGATGAAAAAACGTCAATAATTGAATGCATCACTCATTTGTTGCTAATGACACTTCATTCGGAACGTTGCCTTATTGGACGTTTTCCTATTTGGTTTACCGATGTATTCAGCAAATGTGGAACTCGAGCTGTGGAAGCAATTTCATGTGTTCAAAAAGTAATAAACATTTCAAGATTTGATTGAGACAGACAGTCACAAATGTGCGACTATCATTTGTCTTTACACGCAAATCACCATGTGCTTCTCAAATTTGCATAGGCGTAATTATTGTCCTGTCAATAAAGACTCAGTCGCTGTGTGATGTTCTGATTGGCCGAGAGCTAAATGAGATCACGCCTACTGCTATCGGACGACTGGACATTTTATGATAAATCCTGGGGCATCGGATTAGCCGCTATCTTCTGATCTTTTGGACTCCCCCTGTCGTTTTTAGGTGTTTTTAGGAGTTTGAGACGCGTTAGCAGAAAATTTTCTGGCATAAATTAGAATCCCCAGCAGGAAAATGTACTCGTACAAAACGAAAAGTTGGCGTAAAAATACGCCTGATTGGGCGTTTCCGAGAACTCTAAAATAAGCTTGGCTCATTTGTTTTGTTCTGGTTATTTTTACTGTCTTCTCTATTTCTTCGGTAGCATTTTTTTCCTTTTCATTGAACTGCCAAACTCCCCGACAAAGGCATCCTGCTAGGGATCATTTCTTTCCTGATCCCAAAAGTTTGCTCGAGGAGACACTGTGTAGCTATAGGGGGTGTATGAGTCCATATTCTATTCTATTCTACAGCCAAATTGGCAACCGGAAATCGATACGAAACGGTTAAGACCAGAGTCCCCGCGTGCTGTAAACAAAACGAAAGTACAGCAATTTACCGATAAAAAAATCTACTTTCGGCCAAAAAAATAGCCACTGGTAGCATGCAAAATCGTCGGGCGCCTACCCTTACAGAGACCGCCGATCACGGCGGACGTTTTCAGCTGAAAACACCGACTTCTGATTCATTTTCAGGAGGACCTGCTACAGCGTGATTTAACTGGCCCGAGCTGAAAATTTACTAGCCCGGGCCAAGGGACCCGTGCTTAAAAAATGCCCTACGAAACCACGCCTACTTTCATTTTTTGTTTACTATTGTTGTCTGGTGATAACCTTAATTTGCAATGAGTTCGGACCCAGATCAGGCCCGGCCTTATGTGATCTGGATCCAAACTGTTTGATTCCTGAAAGAATTAACCCAGAACTTGAAGCAAAGAGTTATCCACTAACTGTAAGGTAGACGTCCTCAGATTAACCCTTAAAACGCAAATCACAACAAAAGTCGTCTGCTTTTCTCGTCACTGAAATGTTTAAGAAGCCTCTATGACAAACAGTGTGGACCCAGATCAAACTGCTCCTATAGGAGCAGTTTGATCTGGGTACACCCTGTTTGCTTCTATACTTGAATTTATCAGTAATGTTAGACAATTATTTGCAGCAGACGACTTCAGCAGACATCATTTTTCAGACACATTTTTTCTTGGAGGATTAAGGGTTAATTGTGAGAGATTGAACCTTGTGTGATTTTGTTTGTGAGACTTAGTGCAAAGTCATCATTACATTGATCAGTTATGCACTATCAGTGATTTCTGAGTGACATTCTTGGCGTGGTTCTGAAAGGTCTATTGGCATTTTCTTGAAAATATTGAATCAAATGATACTTGATGGTCTGGATGGAGTTTAATAAGAAGGTAAAACAAACATTCTTTTCCGTGTATTACTGTTTGCCAAGCCCGAGTGTGATAATGTGTAATGCAACACATCACACGAGGGCTTGGCAAACGTTAATATACAGAAAAGAATGTCATATCGTAATTGTTATATACATTCCTTTCAAGCACAAGCAGTTCCAAATGATTTTATTCAATTGTATGCAGAAATTCCACCTAGCATCATGAAACATACAACGAAACAAAACAAAAAACATCAACGGAAACAAGAAAAATGTAAATAACTCCTAACCCTTGTTTCAGATTGTCCTGGCTACCTTTTCAGTATATCAATATAGAAGACATCGGGTAGGCGGCAATCAAAATGTTAATACTATTGGCGAAGGAAGATCAATATTCTTTGGAAACAGAGTTTCTGATTGTTGTTTGTTGCCTGATTGGCAACAAATGGCAATCAAAAACACTGTTTCTAGCGATTTGTGATCCTTGTTCAGTGATTGTTCAGTCTGACAGCGTTTTCGATTGCCGTCTGTCCTGTGTGATAAATGAGCGTATTTTATGGTATTAAATCGAAATAGTTTTGTAATTTCCCCATAAACAAAAATTAACATTATCACCATCTTAACTTGCAGATGATGTCCTTAAGCAGGCTTAAATGGCAATGACGTCTTCTGCTGCCATGTATTAATGGGCATGAAGCCCACGGCCAGTGATTGGTCAACAATCAGCTGCATCGCGACACGTTAAATTCAGATAAAATGTACAACTGTTAGTGATTGAAAAATGTCAAGTTTCCATGGTAAACACTTATAATCAGGAATATAACAATAGTAAACAGTTAATGATTATTTCAGTGATAAATTATTGAAGACAGTTATAAATTGAAGGTAAAAAGTAATTTTCATGCCTTAAATCCTGGAGGTTTTAAAATCAGAAAGAATGTCAGAAAAATGGCATATAATTAACATATTATCATAATAGTAACTTGATCTGGCGTACAGTATCACGTCATTAAAGTGTTCAACCACGAACAACACAAAATATGAAACCTGTGCATTTTTGCACCTGTAGATTTCATGATTCGCATATTTGCAAGGTTTGAATAGATGCCATTTTTCTTGTAGATGGCAGTTTGTATCTGACAACAACAGTTGACCCTGTGTTTCTTATCCTACCATATCTCATCAAGGCTGAACAGGTATTGGTAATTTACTCAAGGGCCTAAGGTGATTTTCTTACCTTTGAGCCAAAACATATGTTGTGGGTACTTAAAAGAACCATCCCATAGACAGTTCTTCAGGGGACAAAAATATCACTCGTGCGCTCGTAATTACGAGTGAAATCTAGAAAGGACGAGTAATTTAGGACGTAGGACGTGTGCATTGGGAAAAATTACTCGTCTTTTCTAGTTTCACCCTTAAATCTGAGGGTGAAACTAGCATTTTCTGAGTATTGACTGTGAAATTTGTTAAAGGACAAGCACATGTGTTTGCAGGACCAGTGAAAATTGTACATCGATCGTCCTTCAGGACAAGTGCACTATTGAAATATTTTTGTTCCCTGTTCTTTGACAGTGTAGGGAATCCACATGACCAGGTGATTTGGAACACAGAAGATTTTTTTTACTATCACGGGTTTAGATAAACAAAAGAATTCAGTGTAAAGTTATATATATTTTCTTACCCATTATTTTTAGCATATGTTTCAGGTGCTCAAATGAACCGTCACATTGAGATGGTTCTTTTGAGTACCCACAACATATGTTTTGGTTGGGAAATGAGAACATCATTTTCTTTATGCACTCTTAACTAAAGGCCTGTTCTTTTTGTTGTTCCGATAAAGGTAAGACTTTGATATAGCTCCCTTTCTACACAACAGAATAGATTCAAATAAAGTGCAAAGAAGAACCCCAATTAACCCTTAACCTCATAAAGAAGCTTTATAGCGTTTTTGCAAACAGCAGAGCCAGATCATGCAGCTCTTCTAAAAGCTGGCTGAGATCAGGGTCTAATCTGTCTGTTAATGGAAATATATCTGATCCTACACTAGTTGACCTGACAAGCAATTTCTTTGTTCTATACATGTACAAACATGAAAATTTATTTATAATTATTTATTGTGGGTGGGGTTAGCATGAATATTCATGAAAAGAAAGGGTTAATGTCTTTCTAGGGTTGTAGTCGAGATTCTTGGGGTCTAGTCAGATTCTCTAGAACATTGGGATTAAATGCTGAGAAAAAATCTGATTGTTCTTTAGCAGTACCTCACATTGTACAGTGTAAACATGACCTATAACCTCAAAAAATCAATAATCCAATAGGAGTCTGTATGTATCTGTATTTGTTTACGTCCACGGGGTGGAAGTTTATCTGCACAGTGTGTAGTACTGTTAGAATCGTTACAGACCACATAATGTTGAATGCACCACTCGAAAGAGCTCAATTTTGGGTCTTCTTTTGGATCTGAAATATAGCTGTCTGTTTCAGACATGGTTCTTTCAGTGAGGGTTGCAAAAACGACTTGAAAAACTCTTAGCTCATTTGCCGCTGGTTCCAGTTGAAAATTGGTCCCACTCTCACCTGAAAATGGCTGCATAAGGATGACCTTGAGATTCGGCTCCAAACTGGCACAGGGTCCGCACAGGCTTGAAAAGTACTGGAATTTAGAGTCCTTGAAAATTAAATATGCCTTGAAAAGTAGTTGGAAATCACTCAAATGCCTTGAAAAGTCCTTGAATTCTTCTCTTTTCTGTAGGACATAACACTGTTTATAGAGATCTAAATCAGTATAAAATTGTTGTGTCTTTATTAAATGCTGCGCCAAATAAAAGCACAACAATTTTATACTAATTTTCTAGTACTAATTTCTCCATTATCTCAGTCTAGCATTTCTGAAATAGAATCTTAACACTTAAATCAGGATTTTTCATAAACTTCTTTGCACCATTACTTACTTTTAGTCCTTGAACAGTGTAGGATAGTTTTGAGAAGGCCTTGAAAAGTCCTTGAATTTTACTCAAACTTGCCTGTATGAACCTGCAGGTCATCATTATCCTTATCCCCTGATCCTGTCACATATGATCTGGACAACTCGGACAGGCTTGTTTGGTCGCCCAAATCATAGATCTCACTCTCAGAAAAACATTCAAACTCACATTTGCTATTGTAGCACCCGAATGTTGTCAATTTGTATTGAACAAAGAGGTTCTGATGCTGCCAAAATAGACTGGCCCTTGTGAATAAGAAAATGGCAATTTCAAGCTGAACATTTCTGCTTAACTGTTTCTATGATTATATTTTCTTGGATTGCCTACTAAATCTCACAGCTGTTTTACATTTCAGAGTGGAAAATTCATGACATTAGACCAGATAGTAATGGATGATGATTATCCAGAATGTCACCGACTTCTCAATACTTCAGGAATATCAGAACTGTACCAAGTCACTGATGTCAAAGGTCAGTATAACAGTATTACGTCTCTAGAGCATTTATCATCTACTTAGGAAATAATTGTATTCAGAATATTCATTTGGGGAGGTATATCATTGATTATACGGTCGGTAATTCAGTTTTACAGCGAGGTGCCAGTGGAGCTGTAGAATGTGATTTCCGACTGTATATCCGACGATATACCTCCCCAAATGAGAATTTTTAATATGGTTATTACCATTCTAATGCACTCCTGCAGTTTTGTCTCAATTTAGAGCATTCCCAAGCCACAAAAAGCTGCATGTCATCCAACAAAATAAGAGGTATTTAACGACATCAAACTATATCCGACAGTATATCGCAGGATATACTGTCCCAAATTTTTGACAATTATCCAATAAGACGTTGCGTTACAAAATCAAGTGCATTAGAATAAAACATGTTATGGGTTCACAAAACAACAGTTCTTTTGAGCACACAAAACAAATGTTTAAACTGATAGATAAGAAAATGTTTTTTTTTGGCCACCCAATAACAACATTTTTTAATCTCAAGTACCTCTAAATATTGCTGTCAGCCCTCTTTGTGGACAAAAAGTGAGAATAGTCACAATCTTTTTCATTGGTAGAGAATTTACCATGACTGGGTTTCCTTTTCTTGCCCTGAATAAAAATCAATCGGGTAATACAATAATAGATTATAGATCAGTCTGACACTAGAGTTAAACAAGACTGTGACACACGCATTCAATTCTCGTGAGGTTAAAAATATATCTCAAGCACAAATCAAAAAAACATTGCATGTTTCGCTTCGCATCTGTTATTGGAAATTCTGTAAGAAAGTCAGTTTATTTTTGGAAGATGACTTTTTTGACCCACAGTCTGCAAATATCTGCGTCAAGATCAAAATGTGTATGTGCTAAATGACCCACGAGACAAATTTGATTCGCGTCATACAGCAAAATAATCTGTCAATGGCGGGGAAAATGCAGCCTTGGCAGAACACTGGAGTTGTATTAAATCCATCGAATTCACTGCCACTTATAAGTGCACGCTATATGCTGTGGAAAATAAGGCTATTTTGATGTTATTATGTGATGTTATATAAATTTCATACACAATTGATAACAACTGGAGGAATTTACACCAAATTTTCTCCTGAAAATAATTTTGCAACAGCTGAAAATACATAAATGTCTGCCTTTGTTTTCAACACCAGTGTTTTGGAATGGTAGACATGAAAGGTGCAATAAATTGAGAATAACCTTAAATTTTTGCGTTTACCATTCCTGCTTCCAGTTTTAAGTCATCATCATTCCTATACAAGCCATTTTTAATAGATTTCCACAATAACCTCTGATTCCAAGAAACAACACATAATAATGCCACTATCGGCTGCCATCTATGAGAAAAATAAACATTTTTCTTCATGAAAAAGGTCTTTTTTCCCTGTAAACAATCAAGCTACAGACACCATTTTACTACGAGGCTCATGGGATACATGTGAAAGTGGACTATTTCATTCTAGAACAGGAAAATTGAGTTTCCTCCCTTAGACCATTATGTACTCTAAACATCCTACATATTGCCCCTGAGTCTCGCTAGTGGGAATGGTGTGCAGGACGCAATTTTTACTACGAGTACCACTCGGGGGTAAGGCAGTGAAGGGGTTAATCATAGAGTAACAATAAATCGCTAGCGCCAGCGATGTACCTACTTATTGAAAATGTTTGATTCTGTTGGTCATCTCAATACAACATAAGAATAGTGTAGGGGCCAAATCTCAAATTTTAAGTTCTGTTGCACCCCCCGGGAAGAAAAACTTGGTCACAATTTTGACAAATCATTCTACCACTTTACAAAGAGACATCCAGTTGCATTGTAGGAGTGAAATTGTATGGACTTGAAATGATGTGATTCAGTTCAGACCTGATAAGAGTGCATAATGGAAAATTATTTTTTCTTTTTTTCTCAATTAAAACATATGTTGTGGCTACTCAAGACGGTTCTTTTGAGCAACATATGTTTTAATGGATGGGTGAGTAAATATTTCATTTTTTGACTTCCTAATATTTGTAAATTCTCTTTTCAGGTGCTGATGATATCAAAGCTTACAGATACAGTATAGATAAAACACTTTCATGGTTAAAATTAAAGGTACAGTATGTGAAAAACTGATTCATGAGGGAGAGTTTTCAGGATTAATCCTGAATTCAGGATTTTGAGGCTGACTTTCCATAGAAAGTCAGCCTCAAAATGATGAATTAAGGAGATTATAATGACTTCTTTGATTAATTTTCAGATTATCTAAACACAATCATTTAAGCTTTAAATTATCCATTTTTGTAGCCATCCTGCAAGTCTTAAAATTTGTATTTGCAAAAGTTCAGTATTTTTGAAATTTTGAACTTTCACCCATGCTGATTTGGGGACTATAGGTTTGCTCGTGTGGACCTGTCTGTCTGTCTGCTAGTTGTATGGTCAGACTGTCTAAGGTAAGACCAATTTGATTTTAACTTTACATGATTATTACTTAAAGCATGGAGGTGTTTTGGGCATATCATTTTGCCACTAACTCTCAAGGTCAAGGTCAGAAGCTGTTGTGTCTGAGCCATATCTTGTGTAAGGATAGGCTGAATCCTTTATAACAGCAAATGATTATTACCCATAGCATGGACATGTGTCATGGACAAAACTTTTGTGTAGATTGATTATGAAATAATTTCTACGGTCATTCTCCTCCCTTCTGCTGAATCATTTAAAAAGGGTATTTGTCAGTTACAAGCGAAAATATGTGCAGGAAGTACTGCTTAACCACTTGTACAAGCTTGCCCATTAAAAAGTGTGATTAGGTGAAATGACAGTCCCACCATGACCATAGCTGTTGATTGGTACGTAAAGCAACAAAACCAACTCTAAATGTCAAGTCACAACTTTTAATTGATTTGACAGTCCCTTTAGATTTGGTGTCCTAATCATACTTACTACAAGGCTAGACCAAATTCATTAACTACATGATTATGACCACAGGTTTAGATAAACAAAAAATTTCAGTGTAAAATTTAAAATATTTTCTTACCCATCAGTTTTATACTCACTATTTTAGCATGTTTTGGGTGCTCAAAAGAACCGTCTCATTGAGACCGTTCTTTTGAGTACCCACAACATATTCTTTGATGAGAAATAAGAAAATTAAATTTTCACTACGCACTCTTTACTAAAGTTCTGTATGACCCATAGCATGTAGGTGTGTCACACATAATACTTCGCCTAAAGGTTACAACTTTGACTCAAACTGGGTAGAAACAGTAGCTCACAGACATTCTTGCTCAGGCTATATCTTCTGTAAGGACAGGCAAAATTCTTTAGAACTCATGACTTTTTCCCATATAGGATGAAGGTATGTCCTGCACAACACTTTGCGACCAACTCTTTAGTTCAAGGTCACAACTTACACTCAAAATGGGTCCGTACTGTGCATATCCAGTGAGTTTGTCACTTTCCCATTGGTATCCTAGGTCAGGTGTGGTACTTAATTGTATTGATTCCTGATCTTTGCACCCTTACTTACTTGCATTGCCGAGAGGCTTAAAATTTAGCACCAACCTTCATTTACATTCCTACTTTGTGTATAGGCTATAAAATCTCAATAGCTGACTCCTATACATACATATTGTCTATAAAAAGTATCAGAATATTCTTTTAAAATATATAATGATTTGTCTTTATAAGCATTATCTAAGCAATATATAGAACTACAAAGGGCAGTACGGGAGCACAGTGGTAGAGTGCTTGACTCTATATTCAGGGGCCGCAGGTTTGAGCCTCACAGGCGTCACTGCGTTGTGTCCTTAGGTTAGCTTAGTGCTAGTTCAACCCATGCATACCCGGCCCTTTATAACTGAAAGATTGTCGATGGGACGTAAAGATTCAAACAAACAAACAAAAAACAAAGGGCAGTAACTCTAAAAGAAATGAGCACTAGCCCTTATTTTTATTACAAATGAACATCTTTTGAATGCAAAATTTGATAAATAAATTTCCATCTGTGACTTTTTAAACCAAATTGTTTCAGACAACACTAAACTCAGTTTTGAATTTGTGTGTGAGTGTGTATGTTGGGGGGGATTTCAGTAACTTAACATTGGGTAGGCCTAAGAGAATGTTAAAGTAATACCGAGGTTATCATAAAAGTAGTTTCTAATTTTAAGGCATAACATAACCAGGCTTGAGCATTAAATAGCTTATCAAGATTAACAATTCAGGATTCGGACAATAAAGATGGAGAAAATAAACCATTAAATGATCGCGACAATAAGCCTTCAATAACACTCCTTCAGTATTGTCGAAGATAGTAAATACCATATGTCACGTATATATATATATATATGGCAAAAACTAGACGTTTTCACATCAAAAAGTTGTGATTGCAAAATATTTTGACTTTATAATATGATAAATAAAATCCAGCATTCCTGTTCTTGTATTATTAAATTTATTAAACTTGTTGCGATAAATAGATAAAATGCTTAACAAGCCTTGCACTCAGGCAAGAACCTCTTTATTTCAGACTGAAAAGGTGTCGTCTGCTCTGGAGAAGAAAAATATAGGACTTGGGACATCAGGTTTAAGTCATTCGAAGTCCTCATCAAAAGAAGACTATCTGCGATATGCATTTGGACTTGTATCTGATTATCTTCCCTTGGAACTGTGCAATAGTCTACGGGAACATCTTGGCATACCAGGGGCAGTCGAAAAGAGAGCATCAACAGGCGAGGTACCTCCTGCTAAGAGAGCTAAACTAGGGGACATAACTCCAGATGATGATTATTCCATGCAGTCAAGCCTAGAGAAAGTGAAGTCAAAGTCAGAAGCTAAGTTGACAACAGCACAGAAGAAATTAAGTCAGATTGATAAGACTGGCATGAGAAGTTTGACCAGTTTCTTCTCACCAAAGTCAAAAAGTTAGATCATCGCATTTGATTTATAAATAGTATTCTACTTTACTTTCGACCTTCATTAAGCTACAATTTGTCATTAAGATCATTGTTTTGTCTAATTTTGAGTGGCGGCTAAAGACAGGTTTTACTGAATATACACAGTCAAATCTCTTAAATTTAAAGTCCTCAGCATGAGATGTTTTAATTTAGAATAGTCAGTAGTTCAAATTGCAGGCAGTTGGACATAAAATATATGCAGTAAAACATGTCTTAAGTGGCCAATCATTAAAAAGACAAAACATTCGTTTTCAAGACTCATTAGTGCTTAATGCAGGTCAATAGTATTGCAGATACCCCAAGAGAGCATTCTGCCTTCATTAATTTAAAATACCATTTGTATTAAAGAACTTTGTTTTGTCTATTTTTGAGTGGCCGCTTAAGACAGGTTTTATTGAAACCCCCAAAACAATTATTATCTTTCTTTTTGTATCAAACATTTGTTCTGGGGGCGTAAAATAAACTTCTAAAAGACACTTTATTCTCAAACACCCAAAACATATATGTTATTATAGAAAGTTATTAAAATATATCATGAATAGGTCATATTCTCTCAGTCTGTAATACAAGGTTTCCCAAATAAAATTGGAATTTGAGAGTATTTTGAAAAATCGAAGTTCAAATTTTGGAGGTTTTACTATATACACTAACAGGAGGCCTACATGATTCAAAATTATTTGAAAATGAAGGGAAGAAGCCCATTCGCTCAGTGGTAGCATGCTTGACTCGAGATCAAGGTGTTGCGGGTTCCAGCCTCACCGGAGGCACTGTATTGTGTCCTTGAGCAAGACACTTTATTCTCGGCTTAGAACATACAGCCCTCTAATGCACATAGCTCTTTGCTGGTAGTTCAAATAAATTGTAAAGTTTGTTGCAGGGTGCTTACCATACAGGGGACAAAATTATTTCAATATTTCACTTGTTCTGCAAAATTGTCCTGCAAACACATGTACTTGTCCTTTAAAAGCACATGCAATAAAGAACATAAGGGAGTAATATGTTATATGACTTATTAAGTTCCTTACATCACTGCTAAAATGATTATTACCCGGTCAGTTTCATTACTGCATCCCATATACTGACAACAAGATTTCACAGTCAATACACCAGCGCCCTAGATAAGCTTTTGGGTCAATTGGGTATTTACGCAACCTGGTTATCCTCAATTGCGTACTTGCAAAAACAATTGCGTATTTTTATATATTTTTTACGCCACATTTTTGGCAGTGATTACACACGTTTTCTTATTGAATGAAGCCATTGCGAATGTGCCTACATATTGACTCTTATTGGCTGCCTTTCTGAGTATCAAACTAGCGGATTTTTATCGTACCTGAATCAAATCTCATCGCCTTGTTGACATTAGTTGCTCGCATCCATTTTGCAAAGTTTTTCCGCTAAAATACTTGACTGGTGCCGATATTTTATTCATAAATTGAAATTATACTGTGTGCTCGCTAATAAAAAAATCAATACCCGACTGGCATTTGTATATTACACAAATGGAAACGAGATGGACCAAATGGTACGCAATGACATCGCATGTAATTGCATACCGATCGACGGAATTGCTTTTCGGTACACAAGCATTTAATTTTAATTGCTTTTTTGATGATTTTAATTGCGTATTTACGCAAATACGCTGTTTATCTAGGCTGCTGATACACAGAAAATGCTAGTTTTACTCTCAGATTTTTCACCTTCACCCTCGAGTAATTTTTCCAGAAGCACTCGCCCTACAGGATGAGTGCTTTGTGAAGAATAACTCGTTTTTTTTCTTGATTTCACTCGTAATTATGAGTGGACGAGTGTAATTTTTGTCCCCTGACATAATAGACATTTCATATCATTTAGAATTAGAAAAATAACCCATTTAAGCCGAACGGAATTTCCCGCTCTTAAAATAAACTGGACCAGTCCATTCTCATTTTAAGGGCTGTTAGGTGGTATTTTTCATTTTTATTCAAATTTTAATAGAACATTTTGTAAGCAAGTAGTGGAGACCATGATCAGACGCCATGTTCTACGGCATCTGATCTTGGTCTGCACTGTTTGCTTATGTCCCACAAAAGGGACGCTAGGCTTATAACTTAAAGACGGGACTTTCATGCCAGGGATCTGGTTCCCTGTTAAGTAACAATTTACCTGTATAGGTAAAGGTGTGATAATGTATTCATTCAATCAGGAGACAAGAAAGGGCTAATATGACAATTTGATTGGTTATCTTGAGATTGTTCTAGAGACGGAATGACACTGTGAAAGTTAGTCCTCCTCCTGTCTTTATAGGTTAATTGGTAACTTAATTGATAGAACATAAAAAGTAGGAGGAATCTGTTAACACTTTTCATTCTTGGAACTGGTAAACAGGCACTTTGACAAACAGTGAAGAACCAAATTATATGCTGCATAAAGCGGCATTTCGTCAGGGTCTGCACTGTTTGCTAGGATTTAAAAAAAAAAAAAATCTTCAGGGACATAACTGCGTTATATTTTTGTATTTTCAGCCTGTAAGAGAAATGGACTATCATATACTTATTGTATCAATATATGTTCGGAAAAATCCATCGGAATGAAAAGGGTTAAGCAACAAAAAGTAAGACGTTTATGTATATCTATCTATCTACTTTACTGGCAGTGATCAATACTGATCATTACACCAGGAAGTTCAAATTTTGAGATTTCGAGATTAAAAATAAAACAAAAAAAGGGAATTTTAAAAAGGTGATAAATTACTTTTCATTAATCATTCATTTGGCCATTTCACGAGATTGAGTCTCATCACCAATGGGTAATATCATTCTTTGAATATGCATGCACATCTATCTAGTGGTGCTAGAGGCCTAACTTTTGATCCGAGTCAGACATCAAATTTGTGCAGATAAGTATATTTGATTGACTTTAGAGACTTGATAGTAATTGGTTATGGTCTGAGTGATACCCAAGATGGAATTATGTGTTGGAGAAATGGGATATATATTTTGTGGTAAACATCCTATCCTCATTACAAGGATTCAGGTGAGCAATCCAAGCCCAAGGGCCCTCTTGTTTTGTTTATCTGGAGGGCTGTAAATTATGTTATTGAATATTTATATGATTATTTGTTAGGTAAGAAAAATGGTCATTTGAGACCTAGTGCATTTGAGCATTCTTTTTGGGAGAATCTGTGCTACTGCTTGTTGATATGTATAATAAAGAAAATATAAAACAAAACGAGGTCTTTATTGTGCTCTTTTTTTAGATGCTTTCTTTTAAAGTGATATAATAACAGTCTTAACACCAATGCCTGAGGTTATAAAACTTTTTTCATACTCAACTCAGCTGAGCACTAAATTGATCCTGCTCATAAATGTATTAGATATTTATTAGCATGATAAATACAACAACTGAGAGACTTAAAGCAAGAAATTTCTTTATTTGTCAGTATTTTAGTTCTTATGAGCAGTTAAAATTTCGTGCTCAGTTGAGTTGAGCACGAAAGAGTTTTATAACCTCGGGCCTGATATTTTTAAGATGAATTTGATCATTTAAAGGTGTGCAACGGCACAAAATATGCATATGTCAAGCAATGAAAGCTCAGACGAGCCTGTACAAATTTGGTATGTAGAATCACTCTCATCATTAATTCTTTTCTACAAAGCTTGTTTAGGGAGCTCAGTGGTAGAGAGCTTGACCCAAGACCGAGGGGTCACGGGTTGGAGCCTCACCATGGTCCTTGAGCAAGACACATTTATCCTAGCTTAGTACTGGTTCAACCCAGGAAGAAACGTCCCTGCTTAACTGAAAGATTGTTGATGGGACGTAAAGAATCAAATCAATCAAACAAACAAAGCTTGTTCAAATAATAGTCACGGGTCCAAAAATGGCCCTGCCATGAGGATAACCTGATCTATTTAGGCTGATATTGGAAAAACAAAACAAAATCCTTCAGTATGCAGCCACTGTTTTTAAGAGCCTTTGTAGTTGATATGTAGCATCACCTTGTAATTGTCTTATTATGACCCATCTACCACATGTTAAAATAATGGTCCATTGCTCAGAGCAAGAGGTCTTGGAATGATGGAATTTAAATATATTTTATTGCCCAAAATTAGTTACGACCCTCCCCATAACAAAGTGCTCAAAGTGTTCTTTTGTGATCACAATGACCGTCGTGCATTATCCCTTGTTTTGATAATTTGCTTTAAATAACATCTACAATACTGGGCCAATTTCAACCAAACTTGATAGGAATGTTCCTTGGGTGACCTGCTACAAATGTAGCTAAAATATAATTGATTCGTCAAACATCATGGCCGCCAGGGGCATGGCTTATTGCAGCTAAGGTTATTTCAAAAATCTTCTCAGAAGCTACATCAGAATAGAGGTGTCTAAACCACGCCCAGAATGTCGGTCAAAAGTCACCTGATAGCGTATTCCTGGCCAATGCAATAGAACTTTGCATGTGACATAGTCCCACAGACAAAATCATCAAATCAATCTGAAGCATACCTTTTACTAAGTGGATTTAACTCAGCATGCTGGCTGTTTTGGTTTAAAATCAGTTTTTTTTTTTCGAAAAATTATTTCAGGAATACCATAAGAGTGTCAAACAGTTTAGATGTTCAAGCCCAACTTTTTGTCGGGCCTGATCTGGGTCCGAACTGCAAAGGTTATCAGCAGGGGACTCTAGTAAACAAAGAGTTACAGTAGGCATGGTTTTCGGAAAGGTAGTTCAAAATGATTTGACAGAAATGATAAATAAGTGACAAAAAAAATAGCTAAAACAACCACATGTATAATCCAACGTGGCCAGTTTATCTTATAAGAAACTTAACAGCATCTTCTCTTAAACTAATGCTCACCTAGAAAGCCTCAAAATGCTGAATTTGGGAGATTATAATAGATCTTCCTATTTATACACAGTCTGTCTAAAGACAATTGACCATTAAAATTGAAATTATGAATATTTAGTGGGCATACTGCAAGTTTTAAGATTGGAGTTTCAAAAATTCAGGATGTTTGAAATTTTGAACTTTCACCCATGGTCAGAATTGAAAACTATTTGGCAGAAATGGTCACTTGAGTGACCTACAAAAATAGCTATAACAAATTTGATCCGTCAAAAATACGACAGCACTGACCCTATATTGATAATATAGGATCCATTTCGACAGGGTGTGTGGCTCATTGCCCTTCTATACCTCTACAGGAAACTTCGTCTTCTCTGGAACCAAGGATCAGAATTAAAAATATTTGGCAGATTTACTCACAAGGTGACCCTCTTTTTTAAAAAATAGCTAAAACCAGTAGGTGTGGCTTATTGCAGGTATGGAAACTTTAAAAAATATTTTAAAACCTTTGAGACCAAATTATTTCATTTTCGTAAGATGTTTTAAAATGTAGGGTGGGGAGGGGGGTTCAAGAAAATCCCCTCTGGGTTGATCCCCCTCTGGATCCGCCATGGCCACCTTTGCTGCTTAGGAGAACAAAGTATCTCCTCTGAAACAGCTGATCAGGATTCAAACTAATTTGGTAGAAGCAGTCAATCATACAAAAGTAGCTTTAACAAATTTGGTCTAGGGGAGCGTAGCCATTTTACCTTCTTTAGAAGAAACTATGGTGAGCGATCCATATCTGCTGACTCGGCCTTGTGTCTTGTGTTTATGATAAGGCACATGCATTGTTTGTTTGATTCTTTACGCCAAAGTCAACAATTTTTAGCTCACTAGAGCCGAAGGCTCACGGTGAGCTTATAGTATGGGACTCGAGCCGGCGTCCGTCCGTCCACACTTTCAAACACCAATATCTCTGAGACCATTATCAAATTTCATCTGGAGCATCATTGGGTTGGGGGATTGACTGCATCAAGTTTTGGGATAGATCGGGTCAGAACTCTGGTTTCCATGGCAACAGATAGCTCCCATAGGGTTATAATGGGGAAAATCTTGTGACCACTCGAGCTCCTTCATTTTTGATTGGTTCTTCTTTATCCTTGTAGGTAACGAGGAAAACCATTAAATCTTGGATGGGTTCGAAATTGGGCCGTATCCGACGAAGGACTTATGAGGAAGCTGCCCTTGAGCGTTTGAAAAAATCCCCGTTGACTTATAATTGGAGAAACGTTGTGACCACTCTAGTGCCTTTTTTCCAATGGATCTTCTTTATTCTTACAGGTAACAAGGTCAACCATAAAAGCTTGGATAGGTTTGAATTTCGGCAAGATTCCATCACTGACACTGGAGTTAGCTGCCCTTGAGTGTCTGAAAAATCAATGAATTATGTTGTGACCACTCTAGCGCCTTCATTTTTGATTGGATCTTCTTCATTCTTGCAGGCATTAAGGACACCAATAAAATCTCGGATGGGTTCGAAATTTGGCAGGATCAGATCAGGGACCAATGAGTTACCTGCCCTTGAGCGTCTGAAAAAATCCACATTGACTTATAAGGGGAGAAATGCTGTGATCTCTCTAGCGCTTTCAATTTTGAATGGATCTTCTTCATACTTGCAGATGAGAAGGACAACTATTAAAGCTTGGACGAGTTTGAATTTCGTTAAGATCCCATTGCCTGTTATGGAGTTAGCTGCCCTTGAGCATCTTGAAAATTGATTTTTAATGTTGTGACCACTCTAGTGCCTTCATTTTTGACTGGATCTTCTCCATTCTTGCAGGTAACAAGGACAACCATAAAATCTCTGATGGGTTTGAAATTCAGCCAGATCAGACCTTGGACTGTGGAGTAAGCTGCCTTTGAGCGTCTAGAAAAATCCCCATAGACTTATAATGGGAGATCTGTTGTGACCACTTTAGTGCTTTCAATTTGGAATTGATCTTCTTGCAGATAAGAAGGACAACGATAAAAGCTTGAATGAGTTGTATTTCTTCAAGATCCCATCACCTATTATTATAGTTAGATGCCCTTGAGCATCTTAAAAATTGATGGATAATGTTGTGACCACTCTAGCGCCTTCACTTTTGATTAGATCTTCTGCATTATTGTAGGTAACAATATCAACTGTAAAAGCTTAGAAGGGTTCGAAATTCAGCTAGATCAGACCTTTAACTGTAGAGTTAGCTGCCCTTGAGCGTCTTAAAAAAATCCCATAGACTTATGATGGGAGAAATGTTGTGACCACTCTAGTGCTTTCATTTTTGAATAGATAATATTCATTCTTGCAGATAAGAAGGACAACTATAAAAGCTTAATGAGTTTGAATTCAGTCAAACTCTCATCACCTAAAAAAAATTCTATTATGGAGTAAGCTGCTCTTGAGCATCTTGAAAATTGATTGATAATATTGTGACCACTCTAGCGCCTTCATTTTTGATTTGATCTTCGTCATTATTGCAGGTAAAAAGGACAACCGTTAAAGCTTGGGTGAGTTTAATTTAAAGTAGAAGAAACCTTAGACTGTGGAGTTAACTTCCCTTGAGCATCATAAAAAATCTGCAAAGACTTACAATGGGAGATCTGTTGTGACCACTCTAGTACTTTGTACCTTCATTTTTGAATGGATCTTCCTCATTCTTGCAGGTAACAAGGACTTCCATAAAAGTTTGAATGAGTTTGATTTTCCGCCACACCCATCCACCAGCTACAGAGTTAACTGCCCTTGAGCATCTAAACTATAACTGTATAATGTGACCACTCTAGCACCTTCATTTTTCATTTGATTTTCTTCATCCTTGTCGGTTAGTTTAAACATATTTTATTGCCAAAATATTTACAGCAATGGGGTTGGGTCACAAGTTCTCACAACATTAGTTTCGACCCTTCCCCTACATTCTATATATACACAATAGCTTATAAACATGGCTATATATACAAACGCATATTTTAACTTAAAGCAAAACAGATAGTAACATGAACAAGGCTATATCAGGATAATAAGTAAATAAGTAAATAAGCAAATAAATATAAAAGAAATAATCAATAAATAGATAAATAAATAAGTAAATAAATAAAATAAATAAATAAGGAAATAAATAAATGAAGATTAATATATATGAAAGAAGAAAAAATCGAACATCAGAATAGTAGATTAATAAATAAGTAAGTAATTAATATTGGATAATTGAAAGAAAAACATACAAAAAAAATAATAATAGTACGACTGCCAGGAACCCCTTCAACTTGGGAATAGAACAAATTGATCATAAGTATACTTATTACTATACAAAATATGTTTCAAAGAAAACTTCAAGCAAAGAGTCAACTGGTTTTAAAACGCTTAGTAGCATGTATATATCTGTGGACAGCTCTGAACAGGACTATATTGTTTTCCATATTCAAATTAAAATTACCACATAGAATCATATCAATACTTAATGGTTGGAAAACTCTAACTGTGTCATTAAAAACCTGCCGTTCCAGTGTAAACTTTCTACAATGAAAGAAGTAGTGGATGGCGTCCTCTATCATGCCACACAAATCACATAAAGGATTATCACGGAGATGATTTCTAAAAAGGTCATTATTAAGGTTACTGCAATTATTTCGAAGTCGTGCATGCAATATAGAAATATATCTATTTCCTATAGTAAAGTGAGAAGGAGCACATGAGTTATTCAAACTTGAAGTAATATGTTTTTTAAAGGTTTGTAATGTTGATAGATTTTTTAAGTCACCTTCAAGGGAGTTCCAAAGTCTAATGGAAGAAGGAATACATGATTTTTGTGAGATACTAGTTCTATTAAAGGGCACCGATATATTTCTATTATTTCTCAGAGGGTAATTTGAAATTTCACTAACTAAAGGAGGAATTAAATCTTGTATATATGAAGGTACAATGCCATTATTTACCTTATACATGAAAGATAGTTTATGTTGTTCCCTTCTTTTTGACAAAGATGTCCATCCACATTCTTTGAACAAGTTTTCTAATGACACAGATCTAGTTAAACCTGTAACAAGGCGGGCGGCTTCATTTTGGATTTTTTGTAAAGTTTGTGAGTCCTGTTCAGAGCATCCATCCCATACAACTGAGGCATATTCTACAACTGGTAATAGAAAGGACATATACATTTGGTTGAGAGCATTTCTACTAATGGAGTATTTTAGCTTACGCATTATTCCCAAAATTTTAGTCGCCGATAGGACAATATTTTCTAAATGAGAATGCCACTGCCCTGTACTACTGAAGGTAACACCAAGATGTTTGTGGCTATCTACGAAATTAATTGGAATATTATCAAAAACAAGTTGTGGTAAGATATTAATCTTTTTAAGAGTAAATAAAACAGCTTCAGTTTTCAGGGGATTAAATGTTACTAGCCACTGTCTAGCCCAGTTTGACAACAACTGCATATCATGGTTAATTATACCAGCTATGTCATCAATGTGTGCTGCAAAATAGAAAAGTGAGTTTTCATCTGCAAACAGCCTTGTCAAACTAAGAAGATGTTCAGCTATATCATTTATGTATACCAAAAATAAAAGAGGACCAAGAACAGACCCCTGCGGCACCCCCGCAAAGATAGACTTTAAACATGAAAAGCAAGACTTTAGACCAACTTTCTGCTTTCTTTGACTTAAATAACTGTTTAACCATTCTAAAAGTTTCCCTTCAATGCCATTTTGCCGTAGCTTAAATAAAAGACCCTTATGCCAGACTCTATCAAATGCCTTTGACACATCACAGAACACAATGCAAGAAAACATATTATTATCAAAGGCCTGGCATATATTATGAAAGATATCAATTAACTGAAAAACTGTTGAGTGGTGAGGTAAGAAGCCAGATTGATACTTGTATAGAAGATTGTTGTCAAGTAGAAAGTTATACATATTTTTAAAAACAATCCTTTCTTGCAGTTTACCAATACAGCTCAATAATGCAACTGGACGGTAGTTAGATGGCTGAGATTTATCTCCCTTTTTAAATATGGGAATAACATTGGCAATTTTCCAAATATCAGGGAATATTCCCTCTTCAAAAGATCTATTCATTAAAATACATAAGGGTTTTGAAACGGATTTGGAGACACCCCTGAGCATTTTATGGCTTATACCATCATCAGCACTTGCTTTGTTAGGGTTGAGAACTTCGATTGTTTTCTCTATTTCTTGTTCAGTGCAAATTATTTGAGATAGAGAGTTATCAGTAAGTTTAGTAAAAGGAGGTAACTGGGTATTTTCTTCATTGACAGTTGAGATAGAGGCAAACTAGTCATTCAAACAATTAGCTTTGTCCTGATCATTAAAATGACATTGGTTGTCACCAGATGGAAGTGCTGAACATAAAGGAGGAATTGAAGAAGTAGAATTATTATTTTTGACAAAGTGACGAATTACTTTCCAAAATTTGCGTTTATCATTATTCTGAAAATCTGAAAATCCTTGTCGGTTACCAGGACATACATAAACGTATGAATGAGTTTGAATTTCGGTCAGATCCCATCACTGACTACAGAGTTATCTTCCCTTGAGCATCTGAAAACTACACTTTCACCAGGTTTCCTCTGCAATTTTTATTCAGATCTTTTTAATACTTGCAGATAATCATACTGGTAAAAGTATATTTCGATTTGCTGGTATTTACTGGTATTTACGCGTATTGCCGGTACTTCATAGATATTGGTGTTAAATCATATATAGAAAAACATGCCATATGCCTAAAGTACTATAGAATTAGACTATTTTTAAGTATTAGTATGCACATGGCGATTTATGTAAGCATTTAGGAATAGATTCGACATGGATCATAAAATTACCTGGATTGGCTTCTTATCTATTTTATCAATATCATTGCCTACGCGTGAATCGGGTATACGCCTAGATAAATACCTTTCTGCCACCATATTCAAAAAGGCTGTTCATAGCGATGATCCATAGGAAAGTTTTCAATATCAAAATCGTGAATATTCATTTTAAATGGAGAAAATTCTTACGGAATATAAGAGAATAAGTTGGCAAGTATATCTCATATGTGTTATGTTGGAATAAAATCACTGAATAACGGTTAATTTTCGTGTTAATTTGGACAAATTCCGTTGTGTACAATCCGCCATCTTGAAAATGATAACTCTTCCAATTTTACCACCGAAGTTGTCGGTTCTAAAGCTAATTAATGTGAGTAATTTGGATATATTTGACACTTGATACATAAAGTACACATATTTCCTTACCAGAATATCAAATTTTTTAGCAAAAACAAAATAAAACCATGCAGTTAAAATGCTAGCAAAATCGTCTTTTTTTTTCGTATTTTCACATAACAAAATGGCGGAAATGTCAGAAACCTAAACATTGCCTCTAATGTACACCAGGAATTTAAACACATTGCAGAGTTTAAAAGCGTGAAAAAACATATCTTAAATAATAAAAGATGCTTTGTCAACCATAGATACACTTCATTTTAATCCCTTAAGCGTTTGGTTAACAATTAACAAGGGATTTGGTAGGGTGTCTATGAGAAGTAGTTATTTCTGCGACTGCGTTAAAATATCTCTTCAACCAAACCGTCTATTTTTTGAAGCGATATTCTCAACAGCTGTCAATAAATTAATTGCCAATTAACAGATTTATGTCACAAAAATTAAATAAAGATACCAAATTTCTATTTAATTACATTATTTAACCCATTTACGCCGAATGGAATTTCCCACTTTAGTCAATTAGACCACTCCATTTGCGTTTTAAGGGGTGTTGGGTAGCACTTTTATAGAACGTTCTGTAAGAATAAGCGAACAGTGGATACCCTGATCAGACGTTGTGTTTTGCGGTAGCCGATCTGGGTCTGCACTATTTGCCTATGTTTTACAAAAAGGACACTAGGATTTTCGCCTAATTCCTTACTTTGTTTTCCATGTCCATGTAGTGTAGGAAGGCCTGATGCGTGTTCTTTTTTTCTTGGGTATTTTTTCCTGAGAACACTAGATTGTTTGGTATCAAATTGTAGCTGGAGAAATTCTCAGTTTATTGGCATTAAATTCACTTTACTACCGTCAAGGGTAACAACCTACGTCATAGCATTGATGTTGTAAACACGTAGTACGGAGCCATCTTTGATTTACATGGTCAGTTTTCCCCTTCGTAAAATTAAACAAATGAGTGTCTGTACAAACAAAGCAGTGCAGGCGGTGCCTAACATCACACTTGAACAGAATATATAACGGTCACGCCCCGATATGCCGTTGCCTTTGTAATCATTCACCCACAAGAATCGAAGCGGGAGACACGAGGATAATTTTAGCAGTCACCCACTTCGATTTTTGTGGGTGAATGTTTACAAAGGCAACAGCATTTCT
The DNA here is from genome assembly GCA_964019695.1 of Loripinus fragilis. Taxonomy (NCBI): domain Eukaryota; kingdom Metazoa; phylum Mollusca; class Bivalvia; order Lucinida; family Lucinidae; genus Loripinus; species Loripinus fragilis. The sequence goes on from OZ026524.1 coordinate 16,458,552, forward strand.
GGACGTGACCATTGTATATTCTGTTCAAGTGTGATGTTAGGCACCGCCTGCACTGCTTAGTTTTGACAGACACTAATTTGTACGACATTTACGAAGGGAAAAACTAACCTTGCAAATCAAAGATGGCGTCATACTACGTGTTTACAACACCCACGCTATGACGTAGGTTGTTACCCCTGACCGTTACCCCCAAGTTGCTAGAACATAAGGGAAAAAGTATGCTTACATGTATGGATCACAATATTTGTAAAGTGGTCAGTCAAATTATCGGATTTAGCTGTATTTCGACGCGGCAATCATTGGGAAACAATTATTAGCAAATCTATTGCAGTTTCATATCCAGGTAATTTTATGATCCATGGATTCGAGTACCGATCTGGATGATCGGTACTCGAATCTATTCCTAAATGCTTACATAAATCGCCATGCACATACTGAATACTTAAAAATGATCTAATTCTATAGTCCTTTAGGCATATGGCATGCCTTTCTATATAGTATTAACACCAATATCTACCACTTCCGGTATATGAAGTACCGGCAATACACGTAAATACCAGCAAATCGAAATATACATTTACCAGTGTGATAACTAGAACTGGCATAATATCTTATGTTTTTGAATAAATTCCTGGTCACTGTTTCAAATTCAGAGTTATCTGCCTTAGAGCATCGTAAATTATGGTGTTGCATAACATTATGCTGGCTCTGAGGTGAGCGATGGTTGCCCATTGGGCGACTTGTTAAGTTATGTCGGGACGGACCTCTCTGGGTTGAATGAGTACTATACAAGGATAAACGTGTCTCAATGACACAACACAGTGATGTCGGTAAGGCTCGAACCCGCGGCCCATCGGTCTCGAGTCAATCAGGCTACCACTGTGCTCCCTAGGCATATGCATTGACCGCTCATTTTATTTCAACCGGAGGGTCAATTCGAAGTTTTGACTGGATGGTACATTCATGCACCTGAACTCTTCGGCTGCTTATCACCACTATATAACGTTTGCTGTATCTGGGGCCACACTGTTTGTCTGTCCTTAATGTCAGGGCCGTCGTCGTTTTTTATTGTGTAATACAGCATTATACTATTTTTTCTGTGAGGTCAGCCTTATTGATTACAAATAGAACTCGCTTCAAACTATAATCCTTTAATCATAATTAATTTCGTTAACTCTGGTTTCAGTTTTTTTAAAACCCTATATTCTTAAACAATAAAAGTGGTACCACTGCTATTACAGACAGATCGAAGGCTAAGTATGACTTTTTTTACAGGGGCAATAAAGTGGCCCCATGAACGGTTTTGGTACTTTCTGATAAAATATTAATATTGATATTACGAGGGGGCTTCAATATGTAATGAGAACCCATTCATAATTCCATCCACAAACGCGTTAGGATTTTATGCTATATGCCAAAAGAAAGATCAAAGCGTGGCCGTTATAATGTGCAGGAAACATTATTTTATCTTTCCAAATTTAATAAGTTACATACTTTTTAAAAAGCACACTAATATACACTGCATATATTTACATCCGAATTGTAAAAACTCATTTAAACAAAGGTAGAAAGGCATGCTGTATTTTCTAAATCAAACATTTAACATGCATGAATCACATATCCATTGTTTTCTGACTCATTTCCCCTTTATCTGCTATAACGATGCAAACTTTTGACTGGTACAGATTTCTCGTGCAACGGTTTTGTTATGTTACCCCCTCTTACGTTGACGTCGTTTAAAGCAATGGACGTAACACTAAAATACGCACGGTTCTTGAAAATCAGAAATTTGGCTTGGTACCAGAAAAGGACAATTTTGATTGTATCGAAGTTTCAATACCGACAGTGCATAGGCAGCAGACCAGTTAAACTGAAACCAATATCTAGGGATATCTCATCTGAGTGGTATACCATTTTCGTTTCCTATAATTTTATCGTCTGAAATTAGCCAGCTGTCTGATCCATTTCAGTGTAAGCCAGAGATGGCATTCTTTTAAGTGGTTTTCTTATTTCAAATGACGTATTTGGGGGTGCTTTATAAGTGAGATTAGATATGGAAACTTAAAAAATTGGCTGTATTACTTGGAAATGAACATCAAAGCGACCAGAAGAAATGTTACAAATGATTTTCGAATACATTTTTGCTATGTAATCGTTCACGCAAAAACGACTCTTGTCAATGGAATGCCACACAATGTAGCATCAAGGAGGAAATTAACCAAAATGGCAGCATCATTATATCATAGAATATAAAACAATATCAAAGATTTTTGCAGTTATAAATCACCAGTATATGGAGTTTACCACACGAAGAAGCAGACTGAAAACATCCCTCGTTCATGTAGTTATCTGCTTTTGAAAACATTGTTTTATTTCATATCGCAGTGTACTTCAGTACCCCTTTTTGAAAGCGGCTTGTGTAAATTGGTTAAGAAGCTTGACAACTGCAATTTTATATTTATCTAGCCAAGAAACAGACCTTTTAAAGAAAGTAATTATGAAGTGTGTAAATATAAAACTTTGGGCTCTACTGGGCTGTTTTCATTGCATATTGAACGCTCCTCGTATTCTTAGTTGTATACAGGTAAGCCCCCTCTTGTGTCCCCTTTATCCTGTGAGATACTGAAACTGTCTCTTATCAGTTAATCCTTTAATGATCTCTATTGGACAGGCATATAGGTCTTTAAAGAGGTAAATCCTGAGCAATAATAGTGGCTCTCTCCAGGGGTCTTACTGGGTAGATCAAAGGGCAAGTATGACTTACTTACAGGGGAAATTAAAGTGGTCCTGTGAAAGGGTTAGGTATTTTCTGATAAAAGTGTTATTCTAGTCTACTAAACTTAATTCCAAATTAAAGCTTAGACATAGGCCTATTGTCCCCGTGTTGCATATGCAAATTATCTAATTTGCATATTCATAAATATTTATTAAAACATTAAAAATGTGATTCACGAATGGGGGTATATGTACAAGATGAATAATATCTCAGCTGCTGTTAGTCATAGATTACTAAAATTTGTACTAAACGAAAGCTCAGACATAGATCTTTCATTCCATGGTCAAAAATGCAAGTTATCATATTTGCATAATTCGCTGGTTCAGAAGATAACACACAGAATCCCTATTTTCGACATTTCAAAGTGCCGCTGTGACGTTGAAAATAAGGTCAAGATCATTAAAATTTATTAAACTCCTTCCGCCTTCCCAACAATGTATCTATGCAAGTTTGGTTAAAATCCATCCACTGGTTCAGAAGATAATGCATTGAAACGAAGCTACGCAGATCTAGACGCCAACGCCGACGGGATCCGCACCAAAAACAATATATCCCTCTCCCTTCGGCTGGGGGACACAAGTATGATTTATGATAAAAAACACCAATTATTCTAAAGCAGTTATGACATTTTGATCTCAGAATTGGCTTGTCCCATACGTACGACAAATCGTTTCCGCGCAATATCTTTTGGATACATTGGTGTATTGGATTCAAATTTGATACTCGGGTATATAATACAGGTCAAGTTCGATTTAGGATACAATCAACCTATTATTAACAAGAGTTATGACTCTTGATCTTAGAATTGGCATATCCCGTACGTACGAAAAAATGTTTCTGTGCGATATCCTTTGATCAATTTATATTTGATTCGTAAAATACAGGTCAAGTTTGATAGATAGGATAAAATTCTATTATTAACAGAGTTATGGCCCTTAGTCTCAAAATGGGTTTCCTATCAATATCTTAAAAAACGAATTGCTATGAATTTGACTAAACTTTTAATATATATATTTGCATTGATCAGCCAAAACGAGTTAAGTTCACCAATTCGGTCCTTTTGTGTCCCATCCCCATTTTAGCATGTAAACAGTGTAGTTTAGGTTTATGTCTAAAAAATAAAGTAAAAGAAACGCAATGGAAATGGTCAATCGTCATTCCTTACGACGTTTATCAACAGCAAGTGCCCCCAAAATTGTGCCAAAAATGGCATGGGATGTTTTGCCCCGGGATGTTTAGTCCGGCTCCCGATTTGTATTAATTTAGGGGCCCTGATTAAATCAAACTTAGGAATCTAAAATAAAACCATCTGTGTCTCATTGAGGCATTTCAAGTTCAATCTCATAAATCTGTGTAAAGAAATATTCATTTTGTATAACTGCAGTGCGGCGGAAAAAAATGATAATTGATAAAATCGTTCCGTTTCAATCATGATTACGGAGATAAGCAGGCATGATTTATAGGGCATAGATATCCCTTTCGGAGCCTCGTTTACCTGTGTACAGGTGACATTGAATACCTGAGCGGCATATATGATGATTACACAAACAGCACAGTCATGCGATTTTTTTGAAATAATTCATCATAAAATGACCAGAACTCCAAAAATGAACATTTATTTGTGAACTGGACAGGTAGGTGTATTTATTTTTTTCTCGATTTTAGGCTGATCAGCACTGTAGTTCGCTGTCGTGTATAAAATGTCATGCTGTATATAATGAAAAAAACAGGTCAGCTGAGCGATCCTCTCGGAGTCCAGCCTGTTTGATCTCAGATCTGAGCATCACCTTAGGGGGTACAAAATGTACATTACCTCAGGGGTAGAGCGCAGTGGCTCGGCAGAGCGTTCGACTGGATCGAAGGGTTGCTAGTTCGAGTCTCGCCGCCGGCGGAGTCACTGGATTACGTCCTACAAGAATTACGTCCTACCAGATACAAGAAGTGTCCTTGATCCAGGCACTTTATCCGCTGATTAGTACTGGGTTGACCCAGTAAGTCCCGTCCCGATATGACTGAAAAGTTGTTGACTGGGGCACAAAGAATCAAAACAAACGAAATTACCTCAGGGAAGTGGCCTATATAGCACGGATGGTAATCAGTGGTACCTCGGACCATGACCCTGGGTCCGAGGTGGCACTAGACCAAAGATTCAACGGAATTTTGACAGAAAAACCGTCATTTTTTTATTCCTTAATTAGCGATCTATGGAAAAATATTGCAATGCTATGATTTTACTTTATACCCCGTTAGAATTCACCGCATTAATATGCGGGATTGACAAGCCCTGCAACAACCCCTATGCTTTATAACTATACTCAGAAGAAAAAGTTTAGTCAGTATGTATGTTTTCTCATAAAATCAACAATACTGGATATATCATTGTCAAATTGTATACATGCGTTGTATTATCCTAACTTTACATGTATCCGTTTATTGTGTGAAAAAGAATGCCTCTATTTTACTGTATCAACCAAATTTCAAAATGCACGATGTGCACGTGCTGCGGTAAACCGACAGGGTTATTTTCTCATATGCTGTTCGATATTGAAAGAGAGTTGTTCCTATTGCAATAACCCGAAGAAAATTCAGTGTTAGCAAGCTTAAGTCGCCGTCCAGGCTATCAACAAATCACAGAAATACCGCTTTTTGACATCTTGACGCAGGTACACGTGTTGCTGACGTGTCACGCAGTTTTGGACGTAATAAACAAACACATTATCGTCTGCAAACACGTTTCCGACAGCCTGGCAGTAACATTGACAAGCCTCCGCCAGGGAGACCACGGATAACGACACCCCTTGAAGTTAGGGTCATAGTAACGCCAATATGACGTAATCTTCTTCTCTTCTTCTCCCGTTAAGTGCAGGGCCCTCTCTGGAGCATTATCGCACTGGATATTTACAAGGTGCATCTGAGGCGTGGTTAAAAACTGGTAAAAGCGATTTGAAAACGGATAAAAACATTCCTCAGTTGTATCAAGTAGTGATCGGGCAGCCCTCCCTTGAAGGTCTTCAAGGTTGGCGCTGAGACGAAACACTGGTAGCTGGTTCCAAAGGCGTATCCCTGATGGAAAGAAGGAGCATCGATAGGCGTCGGTTCTACAGAATGGTTGTAGGTAGCGCATGGAGTTCCCTCGTGTACTGAGAGTGGCTGGATGAAGAAGAGATGTAGCTGAGATGTCAATAAGGCCGCATGTAATCCTGTACATCATCACCATCTTTGCCTCTTTCTTGTAGGGTTTCCCATACGAGGTTGGAAATCACTTCCGATACACTGCATGTGGTGCGGTAGTCCCCTGTGACGAATCTCGCAGCGCGGCGTTGGACACCTTCCAACTTGTTGATGCTGGACTGTGTGTAGGGATCCCAGGCTGATGAAGCATATATGTTGTCTGGTCCTGAAGCTTTGTGAGGTTTTAGACCCCGTAGCAGTTTCTTCACTCCTGCTGTGCCGATCTCGAAGGCTGGGACACCAGGGAATGGGCTGGGTCCTAGTGACGGTAGGGAGGATGTATCTTCCTCTGTGAAAGCACCGGCAAACTGGTCGTTGAGGATGTTAGCTTTGACCTGAGGGTCGCTATGAGCAACACCGTCTCTTCTCAATGGGGAGATGCCGCTACTATCACATTTCTTTGCTTTAATGAAGGACCATAGCTTCTTTGGGTTGCTGTCATCTCCAGAGACAAGGTCTTCAACATAGTTGTTGTAGGCTTTCCTGCAGTAGAACTGGGTCTCTTTCTGGAGGTTCTTGTATATCTCGATGTCTTCATGCGAATTGGTTTGCTGAGCTCTGCGATAAGCTTTTTTCTTGCGTCTAGAGAGTCTTTTCGCATTCCGGTTGATCCATGGTTGGCTGAATCTGGTCGAAGTCATTTTGGTGGGGACATTGTCTGTGATGGCTTGATGACACATATCCTTAAAGTCACCCCATAATTGGTTTATATCTGTCGACATCTTATTCTTTGCCACGAACGAAGCTGATGCGAGACTGACACTCTCCTTCATGCCGACATAATTAGCACGCTTCCACAAGAAGATCTTACGCTGTTGTGGTTTACTGCGGATGGCTGAAATGTTGCTCTCAACAAAGACAATGTCGTGGTCGCTTACCCCTGGGACTGGTTTGCATTTCTGGAAAAGTGAGGGCCTATTTGTTATGAAGACATCCAGTGTGTTCCTTTCTCTAGTTGGGAACTTCACCATTTGCTCCGATCCATTGTCATATACAGTGTCTAAAAACAGTTGGTTTAGGCTGCTGGGATTGCTGTGACCATTAGCTGTATTCTTTTCCCAGTCAATGTCTGGGAGATTGGCATCGCCAGCTATCCAGATGGTAGATATTGGGTGTGACTGGTAGAGGCTTCTGATATTGGAGCATATTTCTTCAGCATACGCCTGCTGGGCCCCACCATTTTGGGGTCTGTATAGTTTACCAACGATAAATGTGTGTTTTCCAAAACATTCAAACGATGCTGCTGTGAACTCTGTATCAGTATCCATATCAATTTCTGTGCCATGTAATCGCTTCATGTCCGCTTGAAAACTTCTTTAACACCTTAGACATGCAACAAATACGAGAAGAATTTCTAGCGATAAGGCGTGCCATTTCCCTAAATGAGACGTTCGTTTTATTTTGTTGAAATAAGGACTGGAGACACTAGGCACATTCAACAAATACACATTGACCAGCCGTATATTCACCCTTGCAGCCTAGTCCGTGTATAATAATCGTTTTTGTCCTTAATGCATATAATAATTCTACTTCGTGTAGAATGAGAATTTATTATGATCATCAACTGTGCTTGTTATTTCAGTAACATGTATGTGAAATAGACCGTTACACTAAGGTAAACAAATGGTATATCACGATAGAGTATATATTTTTATACAGTTGATGTACAATAAAAACGAGCATTTGGCAAAGCAGTCTATTTTTGTCAGATGTTTGATGTCTTCTTTGGCTTATACAACCCCTTCCCCCCCCCTAGACCCAAGACGCCATTTACATATGTTGTATATGTTTATAGCGACATACCATTGTCCAAAGAGCATCTTGGGTCTAGGGGTGGGGGTGTGGGGGGAAACATCTAAAAACAAATTGAAAGACACCAGTTTCACATTTCCAGTGACAAACGTCACAATTTTAAGTATATTTCGTACGCATTCGTAGGAAGAATATCGTAAAGTTTTGGAAATAAATAGCACTTCTATCCTTTACAGTTTAGCACTTTTACGTTTTGAAAACTAGCAATGCATTTACTCAAAGTCTGGTCTAAATGGCGCCCAGTAGAAAGACGTAAAATGAGGGGTGGGAGTAGAAAGCGCAAAATTTTACTGCTTTGCTACTGATAAATTGCTTTGAAACGTATTTTGATGCTTACTATGCATATTTTGCTGCCGAACCGCAACAATTCTAAAGACAAGAGTGCAGTTTGAAAATTTGGTGTTTGTAATCATGTCAACAAGGGAAAATACACGCCTTATCGCTAGAGCTTCTTTCCATCTAAACTGCCAGAAATCGTCTAAGGGACGGTAGATTGATTTTTGAGTTTTGAAATTTGAATTTTGATATTGACCGCATTTGTGTAATTTTAATGAATAAAGGGTATATTTTCAGCATGTTCACATTTGTAAGAAATTTTTGATGAGTAAGGGTTTTGTCAATATTAAGACTGTCTTACAAAATCATTGCACAGAGTGTCTGTACTGACTAAACTTTTTCTTCTGAGTATATTATGATTGTCTGAATCTGGCTTCAAATTTTGTTTCCTTTCTGTTTCAGGTTGTTCTATACCATGCACGTTCTGACTTTCGAAATGCGACGCAACAAGAAATTCTTCCTCGTCATTATCTCCGCCTGCGTCGTTGTATATTTCTTTCTCTACAGATCTAACACCCCTGCACGGCGACGCTATAATCCAGTTAAAAACGGTCATCACATTTCATTCTACAGAGACAGTTTAACAAATAATGAAACATTTCGCCAGTCATTCATAAACCAACCATTCTATCTACCTTCGTCTAAAGAAGTCATTAAAATGTACCTGAAAAAACAAGAACCTCGTTTCGATTTTAAACCGGAAGTGTTGAAAACTGAACTGGGCTTTAACATTAACAAAGACGTGATCGTTTATCTCCACATTCAAAAGGCAGGAGGGACTCTATTCAATGAGCACCTAATGAAAGACCTAGTTCTTGAAAAACCTTGTAATTGCACAAAAGAAATGATAACCAATCCGTGTTTATGTAAGACAAGTTCTGGTCACGTGTGGTTATTCAGCTGGTTCTCGGTTGGTTGGCCATGTGGACTACACGCTGATTGGACGATGCTTCATGAATGTGTGGCGGAAAGTTTTGAAAAGACGGAAGGCAAAGATTCTCACAGAAGGTAACTAAATCATAAATTTACATAATTGTAAAAAAGATCTGACAAAAGTGTCTTAGAAGCAATTATAATACCCAAGTAAGACATACATATTTCGTATTTAGTTTGCCTGCTAGTAGCGTCTTTTGATGTCTGCTTCTAACCTTTGCTAACAAATTGGACAGGACACAGTTCAGGGCCAACAAAACGTCAGACCTTATCTGTTTCCAACTGTTTGGCAATCAACTTGTTATATATATATATATATATTTATTATATACACAGTAATGAAATACAGGAAAATATGTATTAAATATAATGCGTATTTTAAAAAAAGCTGTATTTCACAGCCGTGAAAATATAAAAAGCTGTTTTTTCACTGCAGTGAAAATATAAGTTGTATTTCACGGGTGAAATTGGATGTCCTCTGCTTTCTCCATTGACTTTCTTGAGCCCACTTCAGAATTTCAAACGCCTGTAACTTTCTTATTAGTGGACAAAAATACAAAGTGTGGGTATTCATTTTCTTAGTTAGGTCGCAAGGAAAATTTTGGTAATACATGTGTCGGGATTTGCTGAAATTTTCACTATTTCTACTCCTGCTCCTATGGGTTTCAGTTTTGCCGACATTGAACGTTATGCAACGTCATCACTAATATGACGTAATGTGCGAACGTGTATGGCGTCATTTAGTGCAAAAAATCTGTCACGCTTAAAAGTGTATATAATAAAAAGAAAATTCAATTTTTTGGAATGAATATGCCATTTATTTCATCTCGTGAACCGAGAAAATGTATATTTCATTCGTGGCTTCGCCACTCATGAAATATGTATTTTTCGCTCCACTCGATGAAATAAATGGCATATTCATTCCAAAAATTTGAATATCCTCTATATATATATATATATATATATATATATATATATATATATATATATATATATATATATATATATATATATATATATTACTGAATTATAATATTTAAAAAAAGCAGGTAGGTAAAATGCTGATGGCATTTACCGGTAAATAACGGCAAATACTGGCTAATTGAAACTGCCATCGCACTAATATCTGATCATCTCTGTAACATCCTCTTACACGGATCAGATAACTTGAGCTTGGAAAAAATAAAAAGTCTTTGACTATGTCTTAAAATTTATCTACGAATCTGGACGTTTCGATCACAATGAAACAGCTGCACACGATGAAAGCCTGTAAGATTGTGCTAAAATATTCTCTCACTATCTCTAACACACACTTGCTCTCTCTCTCTCTCTCTCCCTCTCTCTTACGCACACACGCACTTACAAACACACGCACACACACACACATACACAATTTGTTCATTGGATGTATATATGTACATATTTTCATGTTACTGTGTGTCTATCTGTAATCCTTTGTATTAGTATGCACATGTTCTTCATGAGGAGACCTACTAGTGGCCCTGAGACTGTTAGGAATCCTCGTTATATATATAGCATTAAATTAAATAATTGAATTTAGCACACAGGGGAGGATGGAGTGAAAATTCGCCTATCATTAAAAACATTGTCCGTCTATGTAGTTTTATTTTCGCTTAAATTATAAGCCTCAAAGATCGTTTAAAACTAAAATAAAAGTGCCACAGGCATGAATAATACCCCGCTAAGATTATTTTCGATACAAAGACTATGCATAAATCAAAGGCCATAACTTAAAGCTTGACTGCAATTGTCTGGACCAAGAAATTGTATACACAATTTCAGCATATTTTCAAATTAAGGGCCATAACTCTGTTGTTTTTTTTGAAAAAAAATGATATGCATTGCAATCTAATAACACTCCTTCATAATATCAACTCACATGCAGAGTTTGAAGAAATTGATCAAATAATGACCAAGATCAAGCACCAAAACCAATGTTCACCATAAATCAAGGGCATTAGCTCTGAGCTTATTTGACGAAATTTGCCAACCACTCCTCGCAAATTTCAACTCGTATACAAAGTTTGAAGACAATTAGCTAAAAAATGTCCAAGATAGAGCATTGAAACCATTTTTAAATAAATCGAAGGCAATAACTCTGTGCAAATTTGACAAAATTTACCAATCTACAATCTCAAACCACTCCTCTTATATATCAACTCATATACATTGTTGGAAGACAATCAGCCAAAATTGCACGAGATAGAGCAAGGAAACCAATTTTCTACACGAATCAAGGACAATAACTGTGCTTATTTGACAAAATTTATCCATCTTCAATCCCAAACCACTCCTCTTAAATACCAACTCACATACAAAGTTTGCAGGCAATCGGCAAAAAAGTGCGCGAGAAAGAGCACTGAAACCAATTTTCTATACGAATCAAGGACAATATCTCTGTGCTAATTTGACGAAATTTATCCATCTACAATCCCAAACCACTCCTACTAAATATCAACTAGTATACAAAGTTTGAAGACAATCAGCCAACAAGTGAGCCGGATAGAGCACGGAAACAAATTTTCTACTCGATTAAAGGGCATTTACTCTGTGCTGGTTTGACGAGATTAATCCATCTACAATCCCAAAGCACTCTTACTAAATATCAACTCATATACAAAGTTTTAAGACAAACGGCCAAAACAAAAATAAAAATAACAATCCCAAACCACTCCTCTTAAATACCAACTCACTTACACAATTTGAAGACAGTCGTACAAAAATGCGCGAGATAGAGCATGAATAAATTTTCTACGCGAATCAAGGGCAATAACTCGGCTAATTCGACGAAATCAATCCATCTACAATCCCTAACCATTCCTTCTTAATATCAACTCATAATCAAAGTTTGAAGACAATCGGCCAACAAGTGAGCGAGATAGAGCATGGAAACCAATTTTCTACACGAATAAAGGGCAGTAACTGTGCTGATTTGACGAAATTTATCCATTTACAATCCCAGACCACTCCTACTAAATATCAACTCCTATACAAAGTTTGAAGACTATCGGCTAAAAAGATAGCGAGAAAGAGCACGGAGACCAATTTTCTACACGTAAAGGGCAATAACTCTGTGCTGATTTGACGAAATTTACCCATCTACAATCCCAAACCACTTCTCCCCAATATCAACTACACTGCTCAAAATGTTTAAAAGAACACTGCGTATTTTGCCATTGGTCATAAAACAAAGTCACTCATAGTCTAACTCATAACGAGAGTTGGATTAATAAGGCAAAGACATGTTTCTCCTGTGATTAGTTTGGCTACCCATCACACGGGTGGTAAACCTAGGAACTACCACGAAATTGTGTTAACGTAATTTTGTTCCCAAGCCACATCCGGGATACGTCGTGGTAGTTTCCAGGCCGAAAATTGGATAAATAAAGGTTCATTTTCGTTTTATTTTTACTATTTAGAACGACTTGTAGTAAAATCGGGCAATGTGGTTCCGTGTAAATATGTCTCATTGTCCCATCTAGCCCAAAATTTTGTATGAAAAGTTACTTTATTTCTTTAGATGTGTGTTTCCCCACTGACCATCGGACCACTTTTCTCCAAAGTACAGTGCCAGTTATTTACACGGAACCACACTGCCCGATTTTACCACAAGTCGTTCTAAATAGTAAAAATAAAACGAAAATGAACCTATGTTTATCCAATTTTCGGCCTGGAAACTACCACGACGTATCCCGGATGTGGCATGGGAACAAAATTACGTTAACACAATTTCGTGGTAGTTCCTAGGTTTACCACCCGTGCATCAAGGATGATGTTTGTTAATAAAAATGAAGTAATCCCTTTCCGGAAATCTCCATGGAACGCTTAATGTAAAAATAGAATTTTGTTAAAAATCCCTTTTTTTCAAAACCAAATTTTAAGAGGATGTTTCATTCAAGCACCACAAGAGCATCTTTTCTGTACAGTCAATAGCCTTTCTATGTAACAGAAATCATTAGGCTACAATATTAAAAAATTCGGAAGATTCTACAGAGTTCCAGAAAAAAATCGTCATTTTCAAGAAAATTAAAAAAAATACAAAATTTGAGCCATGAACTTTAGCAGCAATTGTTTTATCAAACACTTTTTCTGGTCCAAAACTTTGACTATCCTAGCACAAATGGTAAAAGAAACTGGGTGTCTGTCCTATAGTCTATTGAAATAAATTTTACTTGTCTATTAGACAGGGGTTAACATCATCACCTATGGAAAATCATCAGGTGTTTTTTTTTAATATTTTGAGCAGTGTATTATGCAAAGTGTGAAGAAAATCTGTCAAGAAATGCTAAAGATAGAGAGTGGAAACGAAGTGGTGACGGACAGACAGATGGACGTGCACTCAACGCAAATTTTTGAACGGACGGTATTAACATATTACCCGCACTTTGTAAGTGGCGGGGTATTAAAATAAGATTTTTGACCACTTAAATTAAGATCACTAGACCCAATACCAGGGTGGGTAGTCACGTGGTTTTTGCTTGGATACACTGTACGGATGTTCGAATACACTGTGCGGGCATTCTGATCGAATGTAGGTAGATTTCTCTATGTTTTCTCATCTATACCCAGAAAGTTATACACCATTTATCCAGCCCACATCTTCCCCTATCAAACGCTACCAGGATAGCATCTTTAAGCTTCTTACTTTGAGTACTAACTCTGTCACAAATGTTGTCCGTACAGCTTGTTTCTAAATTCAGGCCCGATCTTCGCCGCTAAAAATTTTGTGACAGAGTCTGTACTCAAAGTAAGAAGCTTTATGAGGATATCCTGGCATCGTTAGATCGGAAAAAATGGGGGCTGGAAAATGGTGTATAACTTTCTATGTAAAGATGAAAAAAACACGCATTAATATCTACTTACTTTTGCTTAAAACATCTGTGTGGAAAGAAGTCCGCCATTTTTCCGTACAGTGTATCCAAGCAAAAAACACGTGACTACCCACCCTGAATACAGACCCTCCCAAGCAAACGCCTAACGTCGATGCGACGTCGCCGTTCAAATGACGCTGTTTTAATGTGTGTCTAATGGAGATCCTTAAATAGTTTGGTTGCTTGAAGGTAAATGAACTAACAAATATTTGTGTAATTTTCTTCCAGATATTTCTACATCACGTTGCTACGCGACCCAATTGCTAGGTACCTCAGTGAGTGGAAGCACCATCGACTTGGAAACCACTGGAAAGACACCAAACTACGATGTAACGGCAAAAGCGTGGGTTTCTTTGACGTCCGTCCATGTTTCAACGAGCGAACATGGGAAGACGTCTCGTTTGATGACTTTATAGATTGTCAGGACAATCTTGCCACCAACAGACAGACCAGAATGTTAGCCAATTTATCTAAAAGTCATTGTTATGACAGGAGGGCGATGAAACCGCCAGAGAGAACAAAGGCCATTCTAGAGAGTGCCGTGGACAATGTTCAACATTTGGCTTTCTTTGGACTGACTGAATATCAAGAGGAAACTAGAAAACTGTTTGAACATACGTTTAAATTACAGTTTAAGAGACCTTTCAAGACTTTACTGGATGACGAAGGGGATGAAGTGATATCTGCTAGACAATACGTACACATGATGAAATATATCGAGGCTGATGTCCATTTATATCAGTATGCCAAGCAGTTGTTTCTTGAAAGAGTCAAGAGAATTCCCACATGACAAACAATTGTCTCCTCGCATGGGCGGATCTAGAGGGATGAAGGACAGGGGGTCCGGAACCCCCCCTGAAAAATCACAAAAATATAGGGTTTCCTAGCAATATTGATCCAGATCCCCTAGAAATCACAAAGCTACCAAGCCAGCATTCATCGACACGCCAGCGAAACGCCATTTAAATGGCGTTTCGCTGGCGGGCCGATAATGGCCCGATTTTAGGTGTATTTGGATCCACTCATTAACTATAAAAAAAAAACGTTCTCAAAGTTAGACCCCCTCTGAAAATACTTTCTGGATCCGCGCATTTAAAGCTGCATAGTGTGTAACATTTGATCTTTTAATTTTAAAACTAATGTTTCTATTTTTCAAGAACACAGTAAAAAAACTAAAATTCAGGTATACATTTTACAAATTTCGTAAATCTTAACAAATTATCAGTATCAAAACAACAGCATTTATGTTAAAATTACCTGTCTATAATTATTGGAGGAACGCAAATAATTACCAACAAGAGAAAAACACACCTGTTTTATAATATAATTCACTTTTCCGTGCAGTTTTCAGCTATAGTGAACAGATTTATTGTGAAAACATAACTTAAAGCTGCATAGTCTGTAGCTTTTGATCTTCTAATTTTAAAAATATTTTTTTTTATTTTTCAAGAACATAGTAAAAATACTCAAATTCAGGTAAACATTTTACCATTTTCGTAAATCTTAACAATTTATCACTATCAAAACAACTGCATTTATGTTAAAATTCAACGGTCTAGAATTATTGGAGGGACGCAAATAATTACCAAAAAGAGAAAAATACACCTATTTGATAAGATAATTCACTTTTCCATGCAGTTTTCAGCTGACAGTGTACTGAATATTTTTATTGTGAAAACATAGCTTAATTCTACTTTTACAAATGATTTAAAAGAAAATAAAAATTTTCGAAAATTGTTCATAGTTACAGAGTATGCAGCTTTAATTCTACTTTTACAAATGATTTAAAAAGAAAATAAAAAAATTCGAAAAATGTTCATAGTTGCAGACTAAAGTCTCTTTAAACAATTGCCTCCTTGCATTATTCGAATGTTTCCATTTTACAACCTCATGAAATGTGTAAAAGGAACATTGAAAGGTGAAATGGCAAAATGTGTAAACCCTGATTAGACCCTCTTAAACTTTAAGGGGTGGTCTCTTCTGTGTTTAGACTCTTTGCTGAGGCTTATATGTCAAACTATTGATACATATGACATTAGACTCTGAATAAACATGTCCAGTGATGCCTTTATGTTGGTTCGGTAATTCATAATTGCAGATAATACCATTTGGGTCCGAGGTATAAATAAGATTACATAACCATTGAGAAATGGTGTAAGTTTATTCCCAAAAGGAATCAGCTACATATGAACTAGAGTGTAGGCTTACTTACGTCAACATTTTTGTTAAATTATGCGAAGAAGAAGGAAGACGAGAAATACCAAACTTAGTGGACCGGGCCGCGTAGCCCAATCGGTAACGTGTCAGACTACACATACTTATCTGATTGCAGATCCAGCGGTTCGATCCCAGCCTGGTACCATACTTTCATGGAGATTGATTATGAAATAATTTCTACGGCCAATCTCCTCCCCTCTGCTGATTAAGAACAGTTGTCAGTTACAAGCGAAAGTATGTGCACGAAGTACTGGTTAACCTCTTATATACTATTGGCATAAAGTTCAGCATATTCAATCTTATGTTTTAGAAACGGTAAGAACGGAATCTTTAGAGAGATCAAAAATTTATTGTGGTAGACAACAAAATCAGAATACCAGCGATTTGATAAAGAAAAGCCATGGAATCTCTTGTTTATAGGCTGCAAACACCTCACAAAAATTGCCCATAAAACTTCAATTAAAAATTTAATGAAAACACGGAGCTCAGTGGTTGAGTGCTTGAATCGAGACAGAGGGGCCGCGGGTTCGAGCCTCACCGGCGTCACTGCGTTGTGGTCCTTGAGCAAGACACATTTATCCTAGCTTAGTACTGGTCCAACCCAGGAAGACCCGTCCTTGTGTAACTGAAAGATTGTTGATGGGACGTAAAGAATCAAATCAAATACATCAATGAAAACAGCACGGAGGCCAAGAGTCAGCAAAATTTTTACAATAAGGTCGCGATAGTTGCAACTTCTTTAAAACTCTCTTTGGAGCATACACTTTCAGGATCTGGTGCAAAAAATCACGAAATGGCCCACAATAATCCACTACTTCCGGTTTAAGTTGCGTATAGCCTTCAAACTTGGCACATTTACATCATTAAATAGACTGGATCCATGCGTTCCCGACATGAAATCCTGTCCCAATTCCGCAGTTACTGTAGAGTCTAGCAAAATTCACAATGGTTTTGATACGGCTGGTTCCCAGTTCCAAACACGTCAGCCGAGCTTGTCCCACACGTATGCAATAGGGTTCAAGTTTGGCACCAAGCTCAGCCGTGGAAGACTAGCGATGCTCTGTTGAGTTTTGTATTCCTCGATAATGCGAGTAAAGTGAGGTCTTGCAATGTCATCTTGGAGCACCATGTTCTGGCCATTTAGCGAGTCAAAGAGTGGCCTGACACCTGATTCCAGATTTGGTCCTGGTACTTTTAAAGAGTTCAAAGTCCCAGTAATCACCTTTAACTGTATCATGTGGTCGTCAGATAATGCACCACGTAACATAATGCTTTAGTAGCAACTCCTTGCACTCAAGAATCAATGTACGTAGACCGTTTACTTTTTCTAATACTGCCACTCTATGTTCTTTCAAAGGTCTGCTTACAACACACTGAGACACGTTTAATACCCTTGCAATCTCATCTTGTTTCACACCAGCGTTCCTAATGGCAATTTTACACATTCTGTCCTTTCTTCTTTGTAGATTTATCAAACACTCACGTTTTAAGGCTATTTCATGACTCACCAGCAAAAGAACTAAAGCATGGCTTCGTATAAATATTATGCGCAGCCTAAAATTTCAGCTTTACAGGAAGTCTCTCTAAACCATATATAAATATATCTTTTATTAGGCATCTTCTTGAATATGCCGATATTATATGGGACAATTGTACCCAACAAGAGGCTAACGAGTTAAAAAAAAATCAAAATGAAGCTGCTCGCATTGTTACGGGAGCAACTAAACTTGCATCAATTCAATCTCTATTGTCTGACACAGGGTGGGAAAGTCTAACATCGAGAAGAGAAAAGCACAAACTCGTCCTCTTCTAAAGGATGATCAATTCTTTGGCACCTGAATACCTCTCCTCACTTGTACCACCAACTGTTGGTAATATAAGTCAATATAACTTGCGTAACGAGACGAACATTCAGACAGTCCCTGCAAGATCCCAACAATACTACAACTCATTTCTCCCTTCAACCACGCGTATTTGGAACAGCCTTCCAGACGATACTAAGAACTCTCCATCGGTTGAATCCTTTAAACATAAACTCAACAGCAACATTACCAAACCACCACCTTACTACTTTTCTGGTTCACGATTAGGACAAATATACCATGTCGGCATACGATTGAACTGCTCACTGAGGTATCATCTTTTCCAGAAAAACATCATTGATAATCCTGTATGTGAATGCGGTGAGATTAAAAATACTTCACATTTTTTCTTACACTGCAATCTCTTTGGACAATTAATGCATGCTTTGCTAGATAGAGTCTCGACCTACTGTCAACCAACGGTCAATGTTTTCTTATATGGTAATACTGATCTGACAGATGTTGAAAATGCAGAACTCTTCTCAGCTGTGCAAGATTATATATTAAAAACAAAACGTTTCTGCTAAAACAAAGGTACACATTTGAAAGTTCTAATAATAGTTGCACAGACTATTAATCAAAACTAAATAAAAACCTAATATGATACTAACTCGATTTTTTATGTTTTTCACATTGATTTTCGGCGATAACTTTTTAACTATTAATTTTAGCAAATTGTGTTCGCGATGAAAGTTGTAGAGAAAAATTAGCGCCGATTTCTCCAAGTGGTCCGAAGTTTGTGGCACAAACAGATTTTTGTGTACATATATGAAGCTTTTGCAATAAATTGAATTCAGCCAAAATTTCTAAGTCTTTTATTGACTGGTAAATTTTGTAGAGGCGTGACAGAAAGGGTTCGTCTCAAAAGAATATTCGCAGGGTTATTCAACGGCTATTAAAAGCATAATCCCGCCGTATGTAAACTCAGAATGTACCGTGCATATTCAGAATCTACTATGAGCATGATCATTTGTAGGTACAGAAGGTGTAATAACGTATTACGCACCATTTCCTCTTATGCACGTGCTCATAAACGGACAGTTTCGAGATGACCCAACTAGCTTAACGCACGGGCGAATCAGGCGCGATTTCCAATATATTTGAACAAGCCATCCATCGTCTTTCTTATTGTATCGGGGCGGTGCAATGTAACTTTTTGACTGACATATTTGACTTAGTTTATTTGCGCTTTGCTTAAAATGCTCAAAGAGTGCATCTATGTGCAGAGTTAATTGCAGCATCTATGATTTAGGAACCGCTTGGAGAAGTTGGCGCTAATTTTTCTCTACAACTTTCATCGCGAACTCAGTTTACTAAAATCAATTATAGAAAAAATATCGCCGAAAATCAATGTGAAAAACATAAAAAATAGAGTTTAATTTGCGGGTACGCATACGCCCAATAGTATTTTATTCAGAAATCTAATTGTTATGGATGAATTTAGTCCAACAACAGACCACTGAAATTATGACTTTACATTCCATTCCCCGTGGAGCCCTCAACAGCCAACTAGTACCCCTATCGCCAAGCAGCTACAAAGTGTGACCATTATTCTCTACATAAATGACAATTACGACAGGATAGTACATATAATAGTAATGTGAACTCTTGGGATACAGATTCAAATAAGTCATTTGACTTTCTTCTGAATCCCATTTGTATAGTGGTTGTATTGTAATCGTATTCTGTGTTGTTTGTATACTTGTCATATATTATACAAATAAAATAAGGTTTAAACCAACAGCAAAAGAAATTCATTCATGCATATCATTTCCTGGAGAGTACTGTGTCGTAAGCTTTCCGTTCATGGACAGTAATGAGTGAATATCGAACCTATCCAAAGTTCGCAGTCAAAATACAAGTGTACATGTCGAATAAAACCCAAAACTCAAAGTATTTTTCATTGCTTCGAAAATCGGAATCGTATAAAAATATGCTTAACTTTATGGCAATAGTATATATACGAGTACAGTATAGTCAAGCTTGCCCATGAGGTGAACTGACTGTGTCGACATTACCATAACTGTTGACTGGGACGTAAAGAATCAAACCAAACCTAAAACAAACCTTAATGGCAAGGTGCGTTATACGTTCAGAGTTTTTAGGCGTCTGCGTCCATTCGTCTGTGTGTTTGAGCATTCAAGCTGACAGTCAGGTTATATATATCAGTGCGTCAGCGCTTTGTTTCCGCTCTCTAACACGAGCGTTTGAGGAGGATTATTCAAACTTTGCACACAAGTTGTTACTGTCGAGAATTGTAGGGATGCAAATGGACAAATAGAGCCCTTGACAGAAGAAAGTGTAAAACATAATTGTAAAATAACCAAACATCTATTTTGTGCTGCAAAGAAAGACGTTTGTTTTAAATCTTTGCCTACTAGCGGCAACATTCCTCATATGCTGATATCGTTTGCAAACAGCACCAACAGAAAGTCAGTCCTGACCTGGATCCAAACTTATTGGCACTAGAGTGGTGTTCATGTAATAAATTTTGAAAAAAAAAGTCAAGAGACGACAACAGAACAAAACATCTTCTTTATTACTCTCAAGTCATACAAACATGGCGATGAGGACAAAGCAAATACAGTGAAATAGGCGGTGTATTGGTGAAATCTATATGTTGTGTGCATTTTGATCCACACTATTGCTAAATTGGACCACGCACTGACTCCGTATTTCATTATAGCAGCAGTATGGAACGACATGGAACACAGAGAATGCATTGGTGGAGGTGAGAAGACCAAACAACAACTATCTAATTGGGTGGGGTTGAGTAGGGGTGGTGAAGCAGTGATAAAGGCGACTATAATAAGTAAATGGGAACTAAACAAAAAAGGAAGGAAAAGCATAAAGAAAGAAGAGGAAAAGGAAAGGGAAAGATTGGCAAAAAAAAAGAAAAGAAAAAAAAAAGAAATACAGAAGTAATTAAAATCATTTTCATTCAAAGATGAGTAAATCGAGTTATTTTCCACTTGAGTGTTTGATCAGTTGTTTCCCTTGCTCTTGCATCTGTAAAGTCTAAACTCCAGCCGTTAAGTTTGTAGAACTAATTTTTGGCAATAACTATTTTATCTTCAATTTTAGCAAAAATAGTTTGCGATGAAAGTTGTAGAGGAGACTTTCCACCAACACGTCCAAAAGGTCTGGTGCTTGTGGCGCAAACAGATTTTTGTGTATATAGATGAAGATTTTGCAATAAATTGAATTCGTCCTAAATTTATAAGTCTTTTATTGACAGTTAAAATTCGTATAGACGTGGCAGAAAAGGGTAGTCTCAAAAATATTCGTAGGCCGCGCATATCCCGTTATTCAAAGGTTGTGCATAACATAACACTGTCATTGACATACTCAGAATTTAGCGTGCATATGCAGAATCCATTTTAGGCAGGTTAATTTGTAGGAACAAAGGTTGGGTATTCGCATGACGTGCACTTTTTCTCTTATAAACGTGCTATGAAATGAACGGTTTTGAGATGACCCCACTAGCTTAACGCACGAGTGAATTAGGCGCGATTTCCATTATATTTGAACAAACCATCCATTGCTTTAGTAATTGAATTAGAGCGGTGCAATGTAACTTTTTCACTGACATCTTGGTTTATTTGCACTTTGCTTAAAATGTTCAAAGGGTGCATCTAAGCACAGAGGAACCTGCATCATCTTGGATGTTGGTACTGTTTGGAGAAGTTGGCAGAGATATTCATGAATACTTTTCATTGGGAAAAGCTTTTTTGATAAATGAGCAGTAGAAGTTATCGCAAAAAAAAATAAGTCTAAAAACTTAACAGCTGGAGTTTAGTGTATAATAAATTTCAGAGAGCACGGCCTGTGTCACCCCGTGCAGGTACTGATGAGACAGATCCTAAGGGATGCCTCATCAGGGTCTACACAATAATTTATTTAGTGGGTGCAATGTTAAAGAAGTTAACGAATAAATGAATATTTTGGTCGAGTATCAAGAGCTAGATAGATGAAAATATATTTGTATTCTGTCTTACTAATATGTGGTAAATAATTCCCCTTTGCATAAGATATCGCTGGTATTCTTTTAAATAGAAAGATTGATTTATTAGGAACGAATTAAGGTTATAATTAGACAGGCAGATCCCTACGACAAAACAGGAGACGCTACCAAAGGGGGTAGGGGTTGCAAAATTTGACATCACCAAAACATTTAGAAATCAATTATTTTCACGGGTAAGGGTATTATATCATCAATCCTCGATTACAAATCACAGTGAAAGTATTTTAAAGTCCAAAATCATGAGCATTTTAATGATTATTTTTGCTGTTGTTTTTTCTATCTGATTTGTTAAGAAATATTTTGAAGTGCAACTGTAGTCCATATTCAACCTTGATGACAATGTATTTACCTGGTGCAATATTATGCAGCAATGTACTATAACCATTCATCCATGCATAAAGTACACCTAGGCAATGGCCATGTAGTTTATGTGTATTGGATAGATACAGTATATGTGCAAAATAATCTACCAACTGAATTTAGTAAAAGGACAATTTTCATAATCTAAAGAAAAATACGCTAAAACGTTGTAATATTTCATGACTAATGGATTTCCTATATGTATAATACAAAAAGGCAACATTTTAGCCCCAAAATAAAGCTGTACATTTATGGCAATAAGAAATCAAATGCAAAATCATAAAATAGAGACCAACAGCGAGCTTATATATGAAGATGGAAGCATTTGATTGACTTTAATTTTTATCAAAATAATAGGCAGCGATACACTGTGATTCCCATTACCACCGTCAGAGGTCCTTGCTCGGGTTGGAGGGGTAAACATTGGTTTCCCTTCAACTTGGTGTAAGATTCGCTATTTCCTTTCACGCTGGATTGTAAGCTTTCTTCCCAAGTTTTGCAAATAAAGAGACTCAAAAAAGCAAACCCAGCAACATAAATGCCTGTCCCAATTAGACCCTTCCTAAAGAACTGCCTGATATGGGTCTACACTGTATGGTATATGGGTCTATACTGTATGGTATCAAATTGAAATGGATTGTAAGCTTTCTTCCCAAGTTTTGTAAATAAAGAGACTCAAGAAAGCAAACCCAGCAACATAAAACGCCTGTCCCAATTAGACCCTTCCTAAAGAACTGCCTGATATGGGTCTACACTGTATGGTATATGGGTCTATACTGTATGGTATCAAATTGAAATGGATTGTAAGCTTTCTTCCCAAGTTTTGTAAATAAAGAGACTCAAAAAAGCAAACCCAGCAACATAAAATGCCTGTCCCAATTAGACCCTTCCTAAAGAACTGCCTGATATGGGTCTACAATGTATGGTATATGGGTCTATACTGTATGGTATCAAATTGAAATGGATTGTAAGCTTTCTTCCCAAGTTTTGTAAATAAAGAGACTCAAAAAAGCAAACCCAGCAACATAAAATGCCTGTCCCAATTAGACCCTTCCTAAAGAACTGCCTGATATGGGTCTACACTGTATGGTATATGGGTCTATACTGTATGGTATCAAATTGAAATGGATTGTAAGCTTTCTTCCCAAGTTTTGTAAATAAAGAGACTCAAAAAAGCAAACCCAGCAACATAAAATGCCTGTCCCAATTAGACCCTTCCTAAAGAACTGCCTGATATGGGTCTACACTGTATGGTATATGGGTCTATACTGTATGGTATCAAATTGAAATGGATTGTAAGCTTTCTTCCCAAGTTTTGTAAATAAAGGGACTCAAAAAAGCAAACCCAGCAACATAAAATGCCTGTCTCAATTAGACCCTTCCTAAAGAACTGCCTGATATGGGTCTTCACGTAATGGTATCAAATTGAAATGATCACCACAACTAGAATAGTTAAATATGAAACAGGTGTGTTAGGCATAAAGGGAAGAAAAAGAGGAAAAGCAGTACAGGCCCGATGCATGAATATAGCAAATCCATAAGGCTGGTATTTAAATGAATTGAAGTTTCTAATTATGGTGTCTTATACTATTTTACAGCCCAGGTCACATAGGTTGCTCTCTCAATACCATTAAACGTTGAAGATTAGGTCTCCTACACGACCTGCTTGTACTTATTTGCATGCTGGCACATGTCCATGCTCGCTCATTTGCGGAGGAAGTAACTCAAAACATAAACTACCATTAACACTCTTTTCTTTTATAGAGCCATCAAATATAGTTAACATAGTACTTATGGAAAGTTTGTAACAGTGCAATATGCGAGAAACAACTTAAAAGATCAAAGAAAATCCATCAGGTAGAAGATATAGAGATGTTTCTTGCCAAACTAGCAACTCTTTATATATTATCCAAGGATTTAATGAATTTTTCAATACAGCTTTTTAATCCTCTATCAGATTCATCGTGCGAGGGTTTTGCAATATGTTAGCACTCTGGTAATGACACCATTGCCTTGTAACAGCCAATTGCATATATTACCCATCGACATCTCTGATACTTTTAGTAACATGACTTCTGAAAAGTGCAAACATAAGGTTAGATTTTCAAATTGGCTATATCATATAAGTAAGCTATTTTCGCATCACAGATATGGACCTTTTGAAAACAAATATGCACCCAAAAGTGTTTCGTATGCTACATTCTTTCATTATTCCTATATAAATGATTTATGAAACTAATATTATTTGATATTTTTAAATGTAAACGTGCGTGCTTACTAATTCATTTTGTATTAAAGAATATTTATGTACCTTTTGGAAGCTGCAAATAGTGTTTCTATCTTTTATAAGGTTTGAACATGTTAACCCCATATCACACAAAATGTGAAATATAATTCTGTGGCTCTTTTGTTAGGGTACAATCAAGTTTTCTTTCACCCAGAGGTACTCCATATTCTTCTCATTTATTTTCCACACATTGTGTCCATATCTGGAAAGCCTCACTTGTTTTCATGTGAAAGACTTGATAGTAAAAAGTTCAATCTTGTATGTACTTCTTGAGGTAAGAAAAGTAGGGTGGAAGTAAGCTCATGTTCATGCTTTGCTTAATTTGTCTTCCTGGTGTCTCTTGATGGTTGAGTGGCTCTTCCTCTCGGTGCCACAGGGTAGTCTGCAGTTTGTGATCACTTACTATTTTTGGTACCTTTTCAGAAACATGTCGTACTGCAGCTTATTCACATTTACATAAATAACACATGTTAGGGCTTCATATCACTGATGAGTGCCTAGAGCAATTCTTTGTTGCTTAGAATGTAGATGATCAAGTGGCGATGGGTTCTCTATCAGTTTGGTAGGAACAACATTTCCGTGTTACTAACACATTGGCACATTGGTAGTGTCACAATCTGTTAAATAGTGTATGACTGTAGATCTCTTCCCTCTTATTCTGGCCAATGTTGTTGACATTCAGAAGGAGCACCTTTAGTTGCATACACCAATGTTGAACAAAACGTTCAGGTTATCCTCTGCGAGAATATTTGTAAGACTTTATAGACGGCTGCTTATACATTGTATATATAATCAGTGACAAAACCAACATGTCCTTCCTTTAGTGCCTGGTTGAATAGTGCCTCGTGGAATACTGGTTCCATCAGATCCTTGAAGCGATTATGCTCTATAGAATGGCATTACCATCAAAGTTAAGTGCAGCACTACATGGCCAATCTAATAATGGTTCAATGTGTGATTGCAATCCATGCAGAAGTTTGGACTTGTCAGTTTTGGTGGAAATTCTATCAGGAGTTGTCAGTGACCATGCTACAGGTCCCAGAAGGTACGGCAGTGTCAATATTATGGCCAATATAAAGAAGGCCATGCTGAACAAAGACGCTCCTTTAAGCTCTCATCTGGCTACTTACATTTTGTAAAATTGACAATTTCTTCTTGACTTCACAAGCCTCAAAAATTAATTAGCTTGTAGCATTTTATGGGGTTGTGAAAGACAGATTTTCAACTAAAAGGGAGTCAATGAAAGTAAGTAATGGTGCAAAGATCAGGAATCGATACAATCAAGTACCACACCTGACCCAGGATACCAATGGGAAAGTGACAAACTCACAGAAGACACCACAAACGAGAGCCAAGAGGTCAGCCCTTTCCCAGCAGGTGACCACAAAGCACTTATAAACAGACGCGCACAAAACATAGCAAACACAAGATAGAACAAAAACATAAAAGATCCACAAAAGAAGTACCGCCTTGGAACGGTCAGTAAAGTATTTTACTGGAGGGCTTAAACCGGTTTCACGGCGCCAACCTCACCCTAAATTCAGATGTGGATCAAGACACATAGATATTTGGTTTGCATGAAAGACCCCTAACTTATCAATGCATCATCTCCTAAAACATATAAATCAAGATATAACAAGGAGATAAAGCAAGGATAAGGACTCAACAGTAAATTAAACTGAATACCGGAGCAAAAGAAATCCAACAGGTAAACCCCGGTGGGCCCGACAAACAGCCAAAGCATCAGGCCCCTACCATCTCATCAATAGATAAGTCTTTAAGTCGGAACCATCATAGAGTCTGAAGTCCGACCCACCGGCGTGCAATTAAAGAGGAAAGCAAGAGTTGTCAGTGACCATGCTACAGGTCCCAGAAGGTACGGCAGTGTCAAGTCTGCAACAGCCTTCCTGCCATTGTCATCAGCCTCAATAAGATCCTTAGCTATGCCAGACTTGTGAAAGACCGATTTTCAACTAAAAGTGAGTCAATAAAGTCTGCAACAGCCTTCCTGCCAATGTCATCAGCCTCAATAAGATACTTAGCTATGCCAGACTTAGCAGGAGCACCTAAAGACAAAAAGTACGGGCCCAAAGTCTTCAAAACTAGAACTAAAAGGATTGGTGAAGCCAGAATCTGCCTCTAGTACTCGTTCTACTTTGCATCTGAGCAGCTTGAATATTTCATTTTAGTGCATTGAAGAGTTGTTTCAGTATATTGAGCTCTGATGTGATGAGTAATACTCCATTCCATCTGTAGTGTGAAGTGTAGTTGTAGCTGCTGAAGCCTATAATACCTCTTTATTGTTTGCCTGACAGTTATGTCAAAAGCATTTCTCAAGCAAAGAACCAATGATTGTGACACACTAAACACATTTTGTTGAAGTTCTTTGCATCTGCGATGTGTATCTTACAAATTTTTGAGTGTAATCGGTTACACAGGTACATATTGTGCGTAGTTGTTGTGATTGTGTGCAATGAACATTGGGATCAAGGCATACAGATAGAGCTGACCTGCAATTCAATGTTTTCCTTGTAGCCCTAATCAGTGTCAACACCATCTGAATTATATCCATATACCTTGCCAAGAACTAAGCTGTTTCACAGTGACTGTCTTTCAGAACTTCCAATTTGAATGCATGGTATCTACTGTTTATGTGAGCAAACAGCGAAGGTTGATAGATCATACTATGATTATAGTTTAAGTCACCATAAATTAATAAGGAACTTCAATTTATTCTAAATTTTATAAATTCTCTGACAGACTTTATACATGTATATACAACAACTGCTATACAGATACTCAGAATAACTTATGTATTATTTGGTAACACACATAACAGTTAAAGCTCAAGGCATTTATTTAATGAATACTTGAAATAGGTAAACCTAGTTAAAAGAAGTACATAAATCTGTGCCAGCATGCAAATAAGTATAAACGGGGCTTTTTAGAGACATTAACTTGAATGTTTAATGCTATTTTGAGGGTAACATACGTTACATGGGCCTGAAAAATAGTGTAAGCGACCATAATGAAGAACTTAAAATCATTTAAGTAGCAGCCTTATCGATTGACTATATTCTGTGACAGATGTAATACACATATAGTCAATAAATACCATACTGATACTCGGAAATAACGCAGGAAACACTAAGTAACGTATACAACGGTAATAACTCAAGACATTTATAAAATTAATACTTTAAATATGTAACTGTGTTATAAGAAGTTCATAAACGTGTATGAACATGAGAATATGTACGAACATGTCATGATTGAGACATTATCAGGGACGTTTAATGCTATCTCGGGGGGGGGGGGGGGGGGGGGGGGGGTAACGTATATAACGTGATGTTACACGTTAACGCTGCCACTCTCAGAGGGCTAACATCTTTTATTCTGTGTCTTATATAATGTAGTTTCAGAAAATTATAGTGTACAAAATTCCCCCTGGGGTGGGAGGGGGTTCTATAGCCAGCTCAAGGCCTAGCAAGAACGCTGAAAAAGTTATGTACATCAAGGGGAGACTATTGGAACAAGCATTGATTCTCTTCAATTGCATCCCTTTTGAAAAAAAGGAACTTCTCTTAAAGAAAAGAATTTGCCCCCAGAGGGAGCAAATTCTTTCCTTTAAAAGCAGGTCCTTTTGGTATGGAAAAAATATTTTTACCCCATTAGGTGACCTCCCTTGAATGTTACTATTTTTATTACGGACGTGTGTAACTGCGTAATAGACATTTTTACCCACAAGCTGACTTGGAAAGCGGACAGCTGACTGCGTAGTTTATGGTATATATACATGGGGGCTGTCTCAACAACTATTACAGAACGTTTACATGCTGGAAAGATGCGACAAGAAAACCCTCAGATTAGCAAGTGTGTTCGCGCAGTTTTGTCATCTAGTTATCATTAACTATGAAAGTGTGTGTGGCCACCGCAAAGTTTATGGTAGAAAAAAACAGTACACATGTAAAGGGCATATATATATATATATATATATATATATATATATATATATATATATATATATATATATATATATATATATATATATATATATATATATATATATATATATATATATATATATATATATATTATGCACCAGTCAGTTGTATGCCCGGCGCCCTTGGGGCCGGGGATACCAGGAACATAGTGGGGCTTAAGTGCCAGGATTTGACCTACGATGTGATCCCGCAGTGTCGTGGATGTGCGGGGGGGGGGGGGTAATTTCCCGCCTAAATAGGCCACTACTGGAAGAATTTGTCTGAAAGGTCCCTAAACATCTACCTGTATATATGCCAATATAGACCAAAAGGATTGCAACTTATGGGTTTTATTGGTCAATTCGCATGTTTTCGGGCAGGGGCGGATCCAGAAAGTATCATATTGGGTGTGGGGAGGGGGTATTCCAATTGAACATTCCAAGGATACTTAAAACTCCAAGAAGGGAGGGGAAGTCCATGCTTTTAGGCGCTGTGAGGGTCAGGGTAGGGTAGGGGTGTGGAATTCCTTATACTTATTTTTAAAGAAACCTATAATACTTGTAACTTTCTGGAGGGGGGTGGGTAGGGGTTCGGGATCTCCTGACCCCAACCTCTCTATGGATTCATAACTCAGAAATTTAGATAATCAGTATAAACGATAGATGCTCCCCAAATATACGGGGATAAACAGATAAGGGTTTCAAGTTGATATCTCTAATAGTGTCAATGTTATGCTCTAGACAAAATTCAAGTGTAACAAAGGGCAATACTATCTAAATTATGCAGAGTTATGGTTCTTGCACACTGTATCTCTCACTGTATCTCTCCTCATCGAGATCTACAAGTATCTATCATTAAAACTGATACCTCTTGTACTTGTTGTGTTTGTGTTATGCTCTAAATATTTTAAGTGTGACAAATAACAAAGGGCAACAACTCCTAAATTATGCAAAAGAGAGGTACGGTTCTTGTACACTGCACTTCTCCGCATCGAGATCTATCTACCAGGGAAGGTTCAAGTTGATACAGTTTCTGTGTTATGCTCTGGACAGAATATTCGTAAATTCTCAGTGAAACAACTGGGCCAACTGAAGCCAAATTTCATGTGGCATCGCCAAGGTATAGGGATAAAGATGGAAAGCTTATTCAAATGATTTAGGTGATTAGTTGTATTCATCATTGTCAACTCCCGGGGGCGGGGCAATAAGCAGGGATTTTAGCACAAATTTGGCCCGCAGTGTAGGGCTTTTAGTGGGGCTCCTTTGCTTCCAAAGGATAACCTTTTCAAGTACATATTTGAAAATTGAAAAAGTTAAAAGCCCCGTTTACCCCCCGGTGGGGGGTAAGCTGTCCAGGCCAGTTTATCTTGCCCCCCACCCACTTGGGTATCAAAGTAAAATTATTTTGCTAATTCTACTTATCTTAAACTATCTGAATGTGAAGATGTATCAATTATAAACATAATTCAAGTCATATTCAGCTGTTATCTTTGTCGCAATGTTCCATATACTTAGTTACAGGGGTGGGGGGTAAGCTGTCCAGGCCAGTTTATCTTGCCCCCCACCCACTTGGGTATCAAAGTAAAATAATTTTGCTAATTCTACTTATTTGAAAATATCTGAATGTGAAGATGTATCTATTATAAACATAATTCAAGTCAAATTCAGCTGTTTTCTTTGTGAGATTGTTCTATATGCTTAGTTGCAGGGGTGGGGGGGGGTAAGCTGTCCAGGCCAGTTTATCTTGCCCCCCCCCACCCACTTTGGTATAAAAGTAAAATTATTTTGCTAAGTTTTCTCATTTTAAACTATCTGAATGTGATGATGTATCAATTATAAACATAATTCAAGTGAAATTTAGCTGTTTTCTTTGTCGGATTGTTCTGTATACTTAGTTACAGGGGTGGGGGGTAAGCTGTCCAGGCCAGTTTAACTTGCCCCCCACCCACTTGGGTATCAAAGTAAAATTATTTTGCTAATTCTACTTATTTTAATCTATCTGATTGTGAAGATGTATCAGTTTAAAACGTAATTTTAATCAAATTTAGCTGATTTCTTTGTCGGATTGTTCCGAATACTTAGTTACAGGGGTGGGGGGTAAGCTGTCCAGGCCAGTTTATCTTGACCCCCACCCACCTGAGTATCAAAGTAAAATTATTTTGCTAAGTTTTCTCATTTTAAACTATCTGAATGTGATGATGTATCAATTATAAACATAATTCAAGTCAAAATCAGCTGTTTTCTTTGTCGGATTGTTCTGTATGCTTAGTTGCATGGGTGGGGGGTAATCTGTCCAGGCCAGTTTATCTTGCCCCCCACCCACCTGGTTATCAAAGTAAAAGTATTGTGCCTATTCTTCTTATCTTAAACTATCTGAATGTAAAGACGTATCAATTATAAACATTATTCAAGTCAAAATCAGCTGTTTTCTTTGTCGGATTGTTCTGTATGCTTAGTTGCAGTGGTGGGGGGTAAGCTGTCCAGGCCAGTTTATCTTGCCCCCCACCTACATGGGTATCAAAGTAAAATTATTTTGCTAATTCTACTTATTTTAAACTATCTGAATGTGATGATGTATCAGTAATAAACATAATTCAAGTCAAATTCAGCTGTTTTCTTTGTCAGATTGTTCTGTATGCTTAGTTGCAGGGGTGGGGGGTAAGCTGTCCAGGCCAGTTTATCTTGCCCCCCACCCACTTGGGTATCAAAGTAAAATTATTTTGCAAATTCTACTTATTTTAATCTATCTGATTGTGAAGATGTATCAATCTAAAACATAATTCAAGTCAAATTCAGCTGATTTCTTTGTCGGATTGTTCCGTATACTTAGTTACAGGGGTGGGGGGTAAGCTGTCCAGGCCAGTTTATCTTGCCCCCCACCCACCTGAGTATCAAAGTAAAATTATTTTACTAAGTTTCTCATTCTTAACTATCTGAATGTGAAGATGTATCAATTATAAACATAATTCAAGTCAAATTCAGCTGTTTTCTTTGTCGGATTGTTCTGTATACTTAGTTAGAGGGGTGGGGGGTAAGCTGTCCAGGCCAGTTTATCTTGCCCCCCACCCACTTGGGTATCAAAGTAAAATTATTTTGCTAATTCTACTTATTTTAATCTATCTGATTGTGAAGATGTATCAATTGAAAACATAATTCAAGTAAAACTCAGCTGTTTTCTTTGTCGAATTGTTCCGTGTACTTAGTTACAGGGGTGGGGGGTAAGCTGTCCAGGCCAGTTTATCTTGCCCCCCACCCACCTTGGTATCAAAGTAAAAGTATTGTGCCTATTCTTCTTATTTTAAACTATCTGAATGTGAAGATGTATCAATAATAAACATAATTCAAGTCAAATTCAGCTGTTTTCTTTGTCAAATTGTTCTGTATGCTTAGTTGCAGGGGTGGGGGATAAGCTGTCCGGGCCAGTTTATCTTGCCCCCCTCCCACTTGGGTATCAAAGTAAAATTATTTTGCTAATTCTACTTATTTCAATCTATCTGATTGTGAAGATGTATCAATCTAAAACATAATTCAAGTCAAATTCAGCTGATTTCTTTGTCGGATTGTTCCCTATACTTAGTTACAGGGGTGGGGGGTAAGCTGTCCAGGTCAGTTTATCTTGACCCCAACCCACCTGAGTATCAAAGTAAATTTTTTTTGCTAAGTTTTCTCATTTTAAACTATCTGAATGTGATGATGTATCAATTATAAACATAATTCAAGTCAAATTCAACTGTTTTCTTTGTCAGATTGTTCTGTATGCTTAGTTGCAGGGGTGGGGGGTAAGCTGTCCAGGCTAGTTTAACTTGCCCCCCATCCACTTGGGTCTCAAAGTAAAATTATATTGCTAATTCTACTTATTTTAATCTATCTGATTGTGAAGATGTATCAGTTTAAAACGTAATTTTAATCAAATTTAGCTGATTTCTTTGTCGGATTGTTCTGAATACTTAGTTACAGGGGTGGGGGGTAAGCTGTCCAGGCCAGTTTATCTTGACCCCCACCCACCTGAGTATCAAAGTAAAATTACTTTGCTAAGTTTTCTCATTTTAAACTATCTGAATGTGATGATGTATCAATTATAAACATAATTCAAGTCAAAATCAGCTGTTTTCTTTGTCGGATTGTTCTGTATGCTTAGTTGCATGGGTGGGGGGTAAGCTGTCCAGGCCAGTTTATCTTGCCCCCCACCCACCTGGGTATCAAAGTAAAAGTATTGTGCCTATTCTTCTTATTTTAAACTATCTGAATGTAAAGATGTATCAATTATAAACATAATTCAAGTCAAATTCAGCTGCTTTCTTTGTCGCATTGTTCCGTATGCTTAGTTGCAGTGGTGGGGGGTAAGCTGTCCAGGCAAGTTTATCTTGCCCCCCACCTACCTGGGTATCAAAGTAAAATTATTTTGCTAATTCTACTTATTCTAAACTATCTGAATGTGATGATGTATCAATCTAAAACATAATTCAAGTCAAATTCAGCTGATTTCTTTGTCGGATTGTTCCGTAAACTTAGTTACAGGGGTTGGGGGTAAGCTGTCCAGGCCAGTTTATCTTGACCCCCACCCACCTGAGTATCAAAGTAAAATTTTTTTGCTAAGTTTTCTTATTTTAAACTATCTGAATGTGATGATGTATCAATTATAAACATAATTCAAGTCAAATTCAGCTGTTTTCTTTGTTGCATTGTTCTGTATGCTTAGGTGCAGGGTGGGGGGTAAGCTGTTCAGGCCAGTTTATCTTGCCCCCCACCCACCTGAGTATCAAAGTAAAATTATTTTGCTAAGTTTTCTCATTTTAAACTATCTGAATGTGATGATGTATCAATAATAAACATAATTCAAGTCAAATTCAGCTGTTTTCTTTGTCGCATTGTTCTGTATGCTTAGTTGCAGTGGTGGGCGGTAAGCTGTCCAGGCCAGTTTATCTTGCCCCCAACCTACCTGGGTATCAAAGTAAAATTATTGTGCCTATACTACTTATTTTAAACTATCTGAATGTGAAGATGTATCAATAATAAACATAATTTAAGTCTAATTCAGCTGATTTCTTCGTCAGATTGTTTTGTATGCTTAGTTGTAGGGGTGGAGGGTAAGCCGTCCAGGCCAGTTTATCTTGACCCCCACCCACCTGAGTATCAAAGTAAAATTATTATGCTAAGTTTCTCAATTTAAACTACCTCAATGTGATGATGTATCAATTATAAACATAATTCAAGTCAAATACAGCTGTTTTCTTTGTCAGATTGTTCCGTATACTTAGTTACAGGGGTGGGGGGTAAGCTGTCCAGGCCAGTTAATCTTGACCCCACCCACCTGGGTATCAAAGTAAAAGTATTGTGCCTATTCTTCTTATTTTAATCTATCTGATTGTAAAGATGTATCAATCTAAAACATAATTCAATTCAAATTCAGCTGATTTCTTTGTCGGATTGTTCCGTATACTTAGTTACAGGGGTGGGGAGTAAGCTGTCCAGGCCAGTTTATCTTGACCCCCACCCACCTGAGTATCAAAGTAAAATGTTTTTGCTAAGTTTTCTCATTTTAAACTAACTAAATATGATGATTTATCAATTATAATCATGATTCAAGTCAAATTCAGCTGTTTTCTTTGTCAGATTGTTCTGTATGCTTAGTTGTAGGGGTGGGGGGTAAGCTGTCCAGGCCAGTTTATCTTGCCCCCCACCCACTTTGGTATCAAAGTAAAATTATTTTGCTAATTCTACTTATTCTTATCTATCTGATTGTGAAGATGTATCAATCTTAAACATAATTCAAGTCTAATTCAGCTGATTTCTTTGTCCGATTGTTCCGTATAAATTAGCAAAATAATTTTACTGCTGAAAACAGCTGAATTTAACTTGAATTATGTTTATAATTGATACATCATCACATTCAGATAGTTTAAAATAAGAAAAATAGGCATAATACTTTTACTTTGATACCCAGGTGGGTGGGGGGCAAGACAAACTGGCCTGGACAACTTACCCCCCACCCCTGTAACAAAGTATACGGAACAGTCCGACAAAGAAAACAGCTGAATTTGACTTGAATTATGTTTATAATTGATACATCATCACATTGAGATAGTTTAAAATGAGAAACTTAGCAAAATAATTTTACTTTGATACTCAGGTGGGTGGGGGTCAAGATAAACTGGCCTGGACAGCTTACCCCCCACCCCTACAACTAAGCATACAGAACAATCTGACAAAGATAACAGCTGAATTAGACTTGAATTATGTTTATTATTGATACATCTTCACATTCAGATAGTTTAAATAAGTAGTATAGACAAAATACTTTTACTTTGATACTCAGGTGGGTGGGGGTCAAGATAAACTGGTCTGGACAGCTTACCCCCCACCCCTACAACTAAGCATACAGAACAATCTGACAAAGGAAACAGCTGAATTTGACTTGAATTATGTTTATTATTGATACATCTTCACATTCAGATAGTGTAAAATAAGTAGTATAGGCACAATACTTTTACTTTGATGCCCAGGTGGTTGGGGGGCAAGATAAACTGGCCTGGACAGCTTACCCCCCACCCCTACAACTAAGTATTCAGAACAATCTGACAAAGAAAACAGCTGAATTTGACTTGAATTATGTTTATTATTGATACATCTTCACATTCAGATAGTTTAAAATAAGAAGAATAGGCACAATACTTTAACTTTGATACCCAGGTGGGTGGGGGGCAAGATAAACTGGCCTGGACAGCTTACCTCCCCCCCCCCCCCCACCCCTGAAACTAAGTATACGGAACAATCCGACAAAGAAAACAGCTGAATTTCACTTAAATTTTGTTTATAATTGATACATCATCACATTGAGATAGTTTAAAATGAGAAACTTAGCAAAATAATTTTACTTTGATACTCAGGTGGGTGGGGGTCAAGATGAACTGGCCTGGACAGACTACCCCCCACCCCTACAACTAAGCATACAGAACAATCTGACAAAGAAAACAGCTGAATTTGACTTGAATTATGTTTTAGATTGATACATCTTCACATTCAGATAGTTTAAAATAAGTAGTATAGGCACAATACTTTTACTTTGATGCCCAGGTGGGTGGGGGGCAAGATAAACAGGCCTGGACAGCTTACCCCCCACCCCTGCAACTAGGCATACAGAACAATCTGACAAAGAAAACAGCTGAATTTGAATTGAATTATGATTATAATTGATACATCATCACATTCAGATAGTTAAAAATGAGAAAACTTAGCAAAAAAAATTTACTTCGAAACTCAGATGGGTGGGGGTCAAGATAAACTGGCCTGGACAGCTTACCCCCCACCCCTGTAACTAAGTATATGGAACAATCCGACAAAGAAATCAGCTGAATTTGACTTGAATTATGTTTTAGATTGATACATCTTCACATACAGATAGTTTGAAATAAGTAGTATAGGCACAATACTTTTACTTTGATGCCCAGGTGGGTGGGGGGCAAGATAAACTGGCCTGGACAGCTTACCCCCCACCCCTGTAACTAAGCATACAGAACAATGCAACAAAGAAAACAGCTGAATTTGACTTAAATTATGTTTATTATTGATACATTTTCGCATTCAGATAGTTAAAAATAAGAAGAATAGGCACAATACTTTTACTTTGATACCAAGGTGGGTGGGGGGGGGCAAGATAAACTGGCCTGGACAGCTTACCCCCCACCCCTGTAACTAAGTACACGGAACAATTCGACAAAGAAAACAGCTGAGTTTTACTTGAATTATGTTTTAAATTGATACATCTTCACAATCAGATAGATTAAAATAAGTAGAATTAGCAAAATAATTTTACTTTGATACCCAAGTGGGTGGGGGCAAGATAAACTGGCCTGGACAGCTTACCCCCCACCCCTCTAACTAAGTATACAGAACAATCCGACAAAGAAAACAGCTGAATTTCACTTGAATTATTCTTATAATTGATACATCTTCACATTCAGATAGTTTAGAATGAGAAACTTAGCAAAATAATTTTACTTTGATACTCAGGTGGGTGGGGGTCAAGATAAACTGGCCTGGACAGCTTACCCCTCACCCCTGTAACTAAGTATTCGGAACAATCGGACAAAGAAATCAGCTAAATTTGATTAAAATTACGTTTTAAACTGATACATCTTCACAATCAGATAGATTAAAATAAGTAGAATTAGCAAAATAATTTTACTTTGATACCCAAGTGGGTGGGGGGCAAGATAAACTGGCCTGGACAGCTTACCCCCCACCCCTGCAACTAAGCATACAGAACAATCTGACAAAGAAAACAGCTGAATTTGACTTGAATTATGTTTATTATTGATACATCATCACATTCAGATAGTTTAAAATAAGTAGAATTAGCAAAATAATTTTACTTTGATACCCAGGTAGGTGGGGGGGCAAGATAAACTGGCCTGGACAGCTTACCCCCCACCACTGCAACTAAGCATACGGAACAATGTGACAAAGAAAGCAGCTGAATTTGACTTGAATTATGTTTATAATTGATACATCTTTACATTCAGATAGTTTAAAATAAGAAGAATAGGCACAATACTTTTACTTTGATACCCTGGTGGGTGGGGGGCAAGATAAACTGGCCTGGACAGATACCCCCCCACCCATGCAACTAAGCATACAGAACAATCCGACAAAGAAAACAGCTGAGTTTGACTTGAATTATGTTTATAATTGATACATCATCACATTCAGATAGTTTAAAATGAGAAAACTTAGCAAAAAAATTTTACTTTGATACTCAGGTGGGTGGGGGTCAAGATAAACTGACCTGGACAGCTTACCCCCCACCCCTGTAACTAAGTATAGGGAACAATCCGACAAAGAAATCAGCTGAATTTGACTTGAATTATGTTTTAGATTGATACATCTTCACAATCAGATAGATTAAAATAAGTAGAATTAGCAAAATAATTTTACTTTGATACCCAAGTGGGAGGGGGGCAAGATAAACTGGCCCGGACAGCTTACCCCCCACCTCTGCAACTAAGCATACAGAACAATCCGACAAAGACTACAGCTGAATTTGACTTGAATTATGTTTATAATTGATACATCATCACATTCAGATAGTTTAAAATAAGTAGTATTAGCAAAATAATTAAGCTTAAAATCACTTAATCTTGATATTTTTTATTCAAGATGATGTTAAAGTATTACCTATATTAACCCCACAGGCACCAATTTCTTACTTTATGTCTTATGGAGGATCTGAATTCATTAAAATGATACTGAAAAATAACAAAATAACATGTATATATTTTTACTTGTGTTGGGCAGGGGGCAAGATAAACTGGCCTGGACAGCTTGCCCCCCGGGGGTGAAGACAACCAGGATGGGGGGCAAGATATCCAGGGACAGCTTGCCCCCCGGGGGGCAAGCTGTCCAGGGGGCAAGATAAACTGGGACACCAGCATTAAAATTTCGATCGTCATAACGTAACCCGTGCAACGTTGTCGCGAACAAAAACGTCGACGTAATACTCAGTCCGGGCATCAGCACTTTCCGTGTAATGTCAGACAAACAAATCAGGGCTCATTTTAAGTATTGTTAAAATAAAACCCGTGTTCAAACAGCACGTGAACTTCATGATTTGACCATGGCTTCATACAGCTTCACGTAACGAATTTCTATGCTTGAAAAGAATTCGTTACGGGAAGCTGTTTGAAACCGCAAAATCCATGTTCAAATTATGAGATTCGCGTGCTGTTTGAACATAGCTTAAACTTGTCACAGCCTAAACTGGGTCCTGATTTGTTTGGTATAACGTTACGAGAGAATGCGTTGCAGCCTTGACTGGTCATTTTGCCAATGTTTTTGTTCGTGAAATCGTTGCGCGCGTCTTTGACGTTGTGGCGACGTAACGACGTTCGACAATTTGGCAATGATTTTATTTTGTTTAGAGAGTACTGTGCAAGAAAATTGATAATTTACTGCTTAAGCGACGTTTTGGAGCGGTTTTGGTTGGAATCAGGTAAAATATACAAAAATAACGACCACACTGACGGCCTCATCCTGTTTTAACAACTTCCTCGGGAACCCACAAAAGTTAATGCATGGAAGAAGATGTGTGATCACTATATTCGAATAGTTTCAAATAAACGAGACTGGAATCTGGAGATTTACGTTTTAAAAATAGTAAGTGAGTATGATCAGGAAATACCACAACCACAAACCGCAGACAATACCGTGGCACCGCGAGGAAGAGCCGCTCAACCATCACGAGACACCAAGAAGACAAATTAAGCAAGGCAACCAGCCCTTTCTTCCCCATCAAGATGATTGCAATACTAGAATAGCATAAAGTAACGAACAACAAAACTTAGAACAATATACAGACTCCCACAATGGGAGTAACAATAAACAAAAAGTCAACAACAACAGAACCATCGTCTTAGAACGGCCAGCAGCCTTAGCCATCAGGGGGGGGGGCTTAAATGCATTTTACTGGTACCAAATCTTTGCCCTAGATTCTGCTGTTGTTGAAGCACAAGAAATGTTCAGCTCGCATGAAGGTCATCTAACTAATGCAATGTATCATCATGGAGAAACACTCTAATCAAATTAACACACCATGATGAAACAAAGAAAATGGCTCATGACTCACAGATAGTCAGAGCTAAAGAAAACCTCAAGTTGAGCCACGGATGTTCCAGCTACAGATAAGCATCAGGCACCAACCCACCGATTAAAGCTTTACGCCAGAGCCGTCATAGAGTCTGAGGCCTGACCCACCGTCGTGCAATTAACATTGTTTTGAATTTAAAAATACTTAAAATAAGCCATTTGTATGGCAAAAGCGATGGGGGCCAAACTGATCAATATGCGATACTTTTGTTGACAAAAACATTGCGTACGGCTATGACGTTGTGACGACATTATGACGTTCGAAAGCTTACACTTGACGCCATTTTGTCTAGAGAAATCTAGTGAAGCTCAAATTAGAACCTACAACCCCTCGATCCGGAGTCAACACAAATAATAATGGAAGTTTGTTTCATTCATTAATACTTACCGGGTCCCTTGGTAGATGTTTGACATTCAGTCTATCGGCCTTATGTTCAAATATATATAGCTTCCCTCGATCCTGGAAAATCATGGGTTGATGCATTTAAACATGCACAATATCCCTATAGTCTTTAAAATATTAAGCGATGCGATGACAAACTCTTACAGTGAGATTTTAAAGTAATTTTAAGCCATGTAATAAATAAAATCTAAATTTCGTACTCCTAATTTATTCCATTTATTAAAGCGACAAAATACTTGACACGCCTCGCATTTTATTGCTTTCCCCAACTGGTTTTATAAATCTATAAAACATGAACATTCATGTAAGATATATTCAACGAAATTATATCACACAAATAATAAAGTCTAAATTACTCGAACTTCACCAGCTCGAATTCTCTTCTACATTTTTGTAATTAGTGTTTGAATTGGCGGGAAGCAATTGTCTCCATACAGTTTCGTCAGAGCACTCATTACTAGATGATGGTGAGAAAAGAGAGTAACAATTTTTCAACCACTGACCTAATCATCTTCTATAGTACTTGACAAAAATTGGTGATCAGAATGTATAGTTGCTGATAAATCACGTCACTGACGTTATGTCAATTTACCTATCTTGGACCTACAGAATTAGGGAAATAATCTATATAGATGACTACTTAATGATTAAATGGATAGTTTTATACAGCGTTTCTATTTATGCAGGTATATTTGATATGGACCTGCATGATATTTTAGTATGGATCGCATATGTGCACAACGCTTGTGACTGAAGTATAATGGTGAGGGCCGGATCTATAAGTCTAATAATTATATGGTCTGTGGATCTTTCTCTACGTTCACACTATGTGTAGGTGAGAAGCGACGGCTCTGGCGAGACTGTGCGTATGCAAAGATTCATATGAGTTTTTGCTGTCCACCAAAATCTGGTTTAAACATATTTTATTGCCAAAATATATACAGCAATGGGGTTGGGTCACAAGTTCTCACAACATTAGTTTCAACCCTTCTCCTACATTCTATATATACACAACAGCTTATAAACATGGCCATATATACAAACGCATATGTTAACTTAGCAAGTTGTAATCAAAGCAAAACAGATAGTAACATAAACAAGACTATATCAGAATAAATAAATAAATAAATAAATGAATAAGTAAATAAATATAAAAGAAATAATCAATAAATAATAAATAAATAAATAAATAAGTAAATAAATAAAAAATAGATAAATAAGATAAATAAATAAATAAATAAGGAAATAAATAAATAAATGAAGATTAATATATATGAAAGAAGAAAAAATCGAACATCAGAATAGTAGATTAATAAATAAGTAAGTAATTAATATTGGATAATTGAAAGAAAAACATACAAAAAAAAAAAAAAAAATAATAATAGTACGACTGCCAGGAACCCCTTCAACTTGGGAATAGAACAAATTGGTCATTAGTATACTTATTAATATACAAAATATGTTTCAAAGAAAACTTCAAGCAAAGAGTCAACTGGTTTTAAAACGCTTAGTAGCATGTATATATCTGTGGACAGCTCTGAACAGGACTATATTGTTATCCATATTCAAATTAAAATTACCACATAGAATCATATCAATACTTAATGGTTGGAAAACTCTAACTGTGTCATTAAAAACCTGCCGTTCCAGTGTTAACTTTCTACAATGAAAGAAGTAGTGGATGGCGTCCTCTATCATGCCACACAAATCACATAAAGGATTATCACGGAGATGATTTCTAAAAAGGTCATTATTAAGGTTACTGCAATTATTTCGAAGTCGTGCATGCATTATAGAAATATATCTATTTCCTATAGTAAAGTGAGAAGGAACACATGAGTTATTGAAACTTGAAGTAGTATGTTTTTTAAAGGTTTGTAATGTTGATAGATTTTTAAGTCATCTTCAAGGGAGTTCCAAAGTCTAATGGAAGAAGGAATACATGATTTTTGTGAGATACTAGTTCTATTAAAGGGCACCGATATGTTTCTATTATTTCTCAGAGGGTAATTTGAAATTTTACCAACTAAAGGAATTAAATCTTGTATATATGAAGGTACAATGCCATTATTTACCTTATACATGAAAGAGAGTTTATGTTGTTGCCTTCTTTTTGACAAAGTTGTCCATCCACATTCTTTGAACAAGTTTTCTAATGACACAGATCTAGTTAAACCTGTAACAAGGCGGGCGGCTTCATTTTGGATTTTTTGTAAAGTTTGTGAGTCCTGTTCAGCGCATCCATCCCATACAACTGAGGCATATTCTATAAC
Organism: Loripinus fragilis; assembly: GCA_964019695.1. Taxonomy (NCBI): domain Eukaryota; kingdom Metazoa; phylum Mollusca; class Bivalvia; order Lucinida; family Lucinidae; genus Loripinus; species Loripinus fragilis. The sequence goes on from OZ026524.1 coordinate 16,500,581, forward strand.
TGGTAAAAGAAATGACATATACATTTGGTTGAGAGCATTTCTACTAATGGAGTATTTTAGCTTACGCATTATTCCCAAAATTTTAGTCGCCGATAGGACAATATTTTCAATATGAGAATGCCACTGCCCTGTACTACTGAAGGTAACACCAAGATGTTTGTGGCTATCTACAAAATTGATTGGAATATTATCAAAAACAAGTTGCGGTAAGATATTAATCTTTTTAAGAGTAAATAAAACAGCTTCAGTTTTCAGGGGATTAAATGTTACTAGCCACTGTCTAGCCCAATTTGACAACAACTGCATATCATGGTTAATTATACCAGCTATGTCATCAATGTGTGCTGCAGAATAGAAAAGTGAGCTATCATCTGCAAACAGCCTTGTCAAACTAAGAAGATGTTCAGCTATATCATTTATGTATACCAAAAATAAAAGAGGTCCAAGAACAGACCCCTGCGGCACCCCCGCAAAGATAGACTTTAAACGTGAAAAGCAAGACTTTAGACCAACTTTCTGCTTTCTTTGACTTAAATAACTGTTTAACCATTCTAAAAGTTTCCCTTCAATGCCATTTTGCCGTAGCTTAAATAAAAGACCCTTATGCCAGACTCTATCAAATGCCTTTGACACATCACAGAACACAATGCAAGAAAACATATTATTATCAAAGGCCTGGCATATATTATGAAAGATATCAATTAACTGAAAAACTGTTGAGTGGTGAGGTAAGAAGCCAGATTGATACTTGTATAGAAGATTATTGTCAAGTAGAAAGTTATACATATTTTTAAAAACAATCCTTTCTTGCAGTTTACCAATACAGCTCAATAATGCAACTAGACGGTAGTTAGATGGCTGAGATTTATCTCCCTTTTTAAATATGGGAATAACATTGGCAATTTTCCAAATATCAGGGAATATTCCCTCTTCAAAAGATCTATTCATTAAAATACATAAGGGTTTTGAAACGGATTTGGAGACACCCCTGAGCATTTTATGGCTTATACCATCATCACCACTTGCTTTGTTAGGGTTGAGAACTTCAATTGTTTTTTCTATTTCTTGTTCAGTGCAAATTATTTGAGATAGAGAGTTATCAGTAAGTTTAGTAAAAGGAGGTAACTGGGTATTTTCGTCATTGACAGTTGAGATAGAGGCAAAATAGTCATTCAAACAATTAGCTTTGTCCTGATCATTAAAATGCCATTGGTTGTCACCAGATGGAAGTGCTGAACATAAAGGAGGAATTGAAGAAGTAGAATTATTATTTTTGACAAAGTGACGAATTACTTTCCAAAATTTGCGTTTATCATTATTCTGAAAATCTGAAACAATTATATCTAAATTATTATAAAAATATTCCTTAGCATGTTTTTTTTATTGTTTACCTTATTTCTGTAATATTTGTATTTTTTCCAATCATTTTGATTACCTGTTTTTAATGCAGTTTTCTTTAGTCTGTCTCTTTTCCTTGAATTCCTCCTTATTTCAGAATCATACCATGGTTTGTCGTCTTCTCGAACTACAATAGTTTTACTAGGTATGCACAATTTAGCAAATTCAATAAAAATATTTGTAAATAATGAACTTGCTTCATTGACAGTACCTTGATGAAGACATGACCAATCAAAGTCAGATATTTTTTTATTGAACAATTCATAATTTGCATCTTTATATATCCATACATTTCTGGTAAAAGTATCATGTAGTGGGTATTCAAATGGTATATGTACATAAGTAGCACAGTGGTCACTTATTTCATTTGGCACTTGAATAATCCCTTGACTCAGAGTTGACATGTCTTCATGAAATATTATAGGGTCTAACAAAGCAAGTTGGCGTGTTGTTTCTGAAATAATATTGTGGAGAGAGTTTAAAAGCAAAACATCTTTCAAATTGTGCATATTGGGATTAAGTAAATCTTCATTCATATCTCCCAGAATTATTATATTATTAGTAATATCTAAAGCCTTTTCTATATTTTTGTTAAGAGAATCAAAGAAAATTGCATCTGCTGTCCGTGGAATATAAAACAAACCGATAAGATATATATCTCTATTTACCTTAATTTCTACCCATAGTGACTCATTCCAAAATGTCTCCAAACCTATAATTCGTGTATGTGCAAGCTCACAGGACAAATACATTAATAAACCGCCACCATGATTTGTTCTATCTTTTCTGTAGGGAATATCATATTTGCTAGACATAATCAGAGATTCTGTAGTTATGTTAGCATCAAGATGAGATTCACTGAAACACAAAATGTCAAAATCTAAAAAGTTTTCAGTTAAATAGTCAAATTTATTACGTATACTTCTAATGTTACTGTGTAAAATGGAAAGAGAGTTATTAATGTTATTAGGTCCTGGGTTCATCTCTATGTCTCCAGATTTCAGAAGTAGAAAAATAAGCACTATCTTAAAATATAAGTTACACACCATTTCGTCAAAAACAAAAGATAACAATTTGAAAGTACTACTGACAGCCCATTTTAGGAAAAACATCATGTAAGTAAAAATGAAAGCCATAGAAATATTTACCCAGACTCTTTGTTTGATAATACATTTACTGTTGAAAAGACCAATGCTTGCACGCCACTGCTCTAGACCATTACCCATGCTGATATGAGACAATCTCAATAGCAAACATGCATGCAAGCATCAGGCCTTTTCCACAGCAGTTTATTTCATACATTGCGCATGACCAAATTATGCATAGTATAGGATTCTTATGAAGGGGTATATAGCAGTCAAATGAAAATATAAACAAATAAGAATAAATAATCATTATACAAAGCATTTCTAAGAACACAAAAACAGATTTACATAAATCTAGCATTGTCATATGGTTATGTACACATAGGGCTCAGTATCGTTGTGAACAATCTCGGTAGTAGTATCCAATATATGTCATATAGTGATTATATAGCTATGATTTTTTTATTCATGGAGTGATAAATATTTTTACATTATTATATTACCTGTCAGACCAGGATGAGATTCGAGAATAATAGAAAAAAGAACTGAAATAAAACAGTCTGATAATTTGACTTAGATCCAATCGCCTTTTTCGCTATTTTGTACTAATATCTGATCAAAAGCATATGATGAGGGTACCATAGGTTTAGATAAAAAAAGATGAGCTTAAAGTTGTAAATATTTGCTAATCCATTTGTTTGAATATGTGTTTTGAGTGCTCAAAAGAACCGTCTCATTGAGATGGTTCTTTTGAGCACCCATAACATACATTGTATGCTTTGGCTGAGAAATAAGAAAATTATTTTGGGTACGCACTCTTTGCTAAAGGCCTGGGGTACCCAAAAGAACCCTCTCAAAGAGACAGTTCCTTTGAGCATCCAGAAAGTATGAGGCCTACTAAAAAGATTTTTTTTTTCAAATCAAATAAACTTCATTTCACTCGGTCCATTTACATGGCAACATGAGGTAAAATACATGGTGCATTATCGATTGAGGCATGAATGTTTAACAGTCAATAGCATCCGTTCATTGGGCGGAGTCGAAAGTTACCACTCCGCGACAACAATGGACGGTCTGTTAATCAGGAGGGCAAGCACGAAATTCACATGATCATAAATTTCAGACAGGTAAACCATAGCTATTTTCCATCATTTACAGCTATCATTAAATGCAAGATCATGTATTTGTGAGAGGATTCGCTCTACTGTTGTCCATTCAGTCGCCACAAATGATTATTTGTATAAGATAACTAAGGTATTTCGAACGTGCTCGACAAGGCTGCTCTTTTGCCGTCCGATTCAAACCAGCGTTGTTGGGCATTTCTTTTCATCGTTGTTATTAATATCTTACATATTTGTCTTCTTTTCGTTCTTTAGATGGACGGTGTCAAACAGAGGGACCCAGATGAGATGCCACAGAGTGCTACATCTCATCTGAGTTCTTACTGTTGACCTAGCAAAAAGATTGCGTGCTTTATTTTGTTATTCTGTTATTGTGACACTATATATTATACGTACAACAATATTTACATATATAAAGTAAATTGACGAATGGTTAGACAGACAGACAGACAGACAGACAGACAGACAGACAGATAGATAGATAGATAGATAGATAGATAGATAGTGCGAGACACGGATAAACCGAAATGCTGCATTGGCGGTTCATAATCGTATTTCATACATTCAGTCGACCCGTGTCGCGCAAAATAGTAATTTTCTCTTTATAACATCAATGAACATTTCAGTATAATTATTTTCCAAGGGCTACCTTGTTTATAGCATTCTTACTTTGAAGGAGGGAAGACTCAGATGAGACCTACGCATTGGCGGTGTCTCATTCGAGTCTTCACTGTTGCTATTTTCGCAGGTCTGCTGGTTTCGCAGGCTTATCTTTAATAAGCCCGCGATTCAGCAGACATGCATGGAAGTAAGGTCAGTCCCTTATCAAGAGCCTTTTCGAAACGAAACAAAGGGCCCTTTGGAAAGGACTAATGTGAAACATGGTCTTATCATGATTAGATCCAATTACCTTTTTTTCATTGTTTTATACATATATCTGGTCAAAGCATATGATCAGGGCATCGTAGGTTTAGATAAACATTTTTTTTTAACATAAAGATGTTAATATTTTTAATAGATTAGTTTTAACACAAGTTTTGGGTGCTCAAAAGAACCATCTCATTTAGACGGCTCTTTTGAGTACCCACAACAGGCAATACTAACGGGCGTCTCCATATCGTTCAGTATCATGATCTATCATCATTAACGACCTTGGTCGCTAAAACGAATACACAATCTTTAAATACCACAGCACGTCATGAGAGACAATTTGGCAATGATTTTATTTTGTTTAGAGAGTCCTGTGCAAGAAAATTGATAATTTACTGCTTAAGCGACGTTTTGGAGCGGTTTTGGTTGGAATCAGGTAAAATATACAAAAATAACGACCACACTGACGGCCTCATCATGTTTTAACAACTTCCTCGGGAACCCACAAAAGTTAATGCATGGAAGAAGATGTGTGATCACTATATTCGAATAGCTTCAAATAAACGAGACTGGAATCTGGTGATTTACGTTTTAAAAATAGTAAGTGAGTATGATCAGGAAATACCACAACCACAAACCGCAGACAATACCGTGGCACCGCGAGGAAGAGCCGCTCAACCATCACGAGACACCAAGAAGACAAATTAAGCAAGGCAACCAGCCCTTTCTTCCCCATCAAGATGATTGCAATACTAGAATGGACATAAAGTAACGAACAACAAAACTTAGAACAATATACAGACTCCCATAATGGGAGTAACAATAAACAAAAAGTCAACAACAACAGAACCATCGTCTTAGAACGGCCAGCAGCCTTAGCCATCAAGGGGGGGGGGGGCTTAAATGCATTTTACTGGTACCAAATCTTTGCCCTAGATTCTGCTGTTGTTGAAGCACAAGAAATGTTCAGCTCACATGAAGGTCATCTAACTAATGCAATGTATCATCATGGAGAAACACTCTAATCAAATTAACACACCATGATGAAACAAAGAAAATGGCTCATGACTCACAGATAGTCATAGCTAAAGAAAACCTCAAGTTGAGCCACGGATGGTCCAGCTACAGATAAGCATCAGGCACCAACCCACCGATTAAAGCTTTACGCCAGAGACGTCATAGAGTCTGAGGCCTGACCCACCGTCGTGCAATTAACATTGTTTTGAATTTAAAAATACTTAAAATAAGCCATTTGTATGGCAAAAGCAATGGGAGCCAAACTGATCATTATGCGATACTTTTGTTGACAAAAACATTGCGTACGGCTATGACGTTGTGACGACATTATGACGTTCGAAAGCTTACACTTGACGCCATTTTGTCTAGAGAAATCTAGTGAAGCTCAAATTAGAACCTAGAACCCCTCGATCCGGAGTCAACACAAATAATAATGGAAGTTTGTTTCATTCATTAATACTTACCGGGTCCCTTGGTAGATGTTTGACATTCAGTCTATCGGCCTTATGTTCAAATATATATAGCTTCCCTCGATCCTGGAAAATCATAGGTTGATGCATTAAAACATGCACAATATCCCTATAGTCTTTAAAATATTTAGCGATGCGATGACAAACTCTTACAGTGAGATTTTAAAGTAATTTTAAGCCATGTAATAAATAAAATCTAAATTTCGTACTCCTAATTTATTCCATCTATTAAAGCGACAAAATACTTGACACGCCTCGCATTGTATTGCTTTCCCCAACTGGTTTTATAAATCCATAAAACATGAACATTCATGTAAGATATATTCAACGAAATTATATCACACAAATAATAAAGTCTAACTTACTCGAACTTCACCAGCTCGAATTCTCTTCTACATTTTTGTAATTAGTGTTTGAATTGGCGGGAAGCAATTGTCTCCATACAGTTTCGTCAGAGCACTCATTACTAGATGATGGTGAGAAAAGAGAGTAACAATTTTTCAACCACTGACCTAATCATCTTCTATAGTACTTGACAAAAATTGGTGATCAGAATGTATAGTTGCTGATAAATCACGTCACTGACGTTATGTCAATGTACCTATCTTGGACCTACAGAATTAGGGAAATAATCTATATAGATGACTACTTGGTGATTAAATGGATAGTTTTATACAGCGTTTCTATTTATGCAGGTAAAGTTGATATGGACCTGCATGATATTTTAGTATGGATCGCATATGTGCACAACGCTTGTGACTGAAGTAATATGGTGAGGGCCGGATCTATAAGTCTAATAATTATATGGTCTGTGGATCTTTCTCTACGTTCACACTATGTGTAGGTGAGAAGCGACGGCTCTGGCGAGACTGTGCGTATGTAAAGATTCATATGAGTTTTTGCTGTCCACCAAAATCTTGTGGGCTGGCCTATATAATGTCGAAACATGCGAGCGTGCTGCAAACAAACTAACTGCATTAACCGATATCTGAAAGAAACATATCCTATAGAAGTGTGGTAGGGTGCAGTTTGATATGTTTACAGGGAATGAACTTGCTGTCAAATGTTTTCAAACTTGGTCACAATGCGTTCCATCATATTTGTTACATAACTTAATAGCCGTCTTTGCAAGACACATGAAGAGTGAAATAGGTGTGATCTAGTGTAAAGGGTGCAGAAATTGTGACCATAAGGTGAATCTCGTTTGTTCATGTCGTTTATTTTATTAAATCATGTATTAACAATTTCTTTGCCATCTAAACGATTACATTATAAAACACAAAACGCAATTTTCATACCATAATAGATTTCCAACAATATGGTATGTGCAACCAGTAAAGCCTCAGATCAGCAACACCTACGCGCAGTCTGATCAGAGACTTCGATAGTCGCTTGAATATTCTACTACTGTTTAACTACTGACTGAATACCATTTGAAAGACAAATTAACAGACAACGTTAATTAAATGCCGTGCTTGCCACTGCTTAGACGTTTATCGTCAATAGCGTTGTTTTTGATAGCAGGTATCTCCACTTATTTTGAGAAAGTCCCTCAACAACCTATCTAATGTCAGTGTCAGGTGTCAGCGTAAGGTGTCAGTCTGTGGGTAAAAATATCTAATGGGAGCTACGCCAATGACTGTGGTAGCAATGTTTGGGAAGAAGTACACCAAAACAGTAGAAAAGCGAAAGATATAAACACATGAAAATATGCAGAGTTCTGTTGACTTAGCGTATGCGCATGCGCGTACAAATGTACCTTTTTTATCGACATTTAGCCATAATTCTTACCGAGCCTGTGCCCAGAATAAGGTACATGTACATGTTGGCCTGTTAGTACAGCGAAGATTAAAATCAGTCTGTCGTCTGATTAGAGTTTTAGTTTTCTGCCTTAAGAAATGATACCCTTGGCTACCCATAGAGCGCCCATAGAAGACTCTGATCAGACTGCGCAGATGCGCAGGCTGATCAGAATATTTGATGGACGCTCATGCCAACATGTACCTTTTACGGGACATCGGCTCATATTCAGTAAGAGACACATCACAGCAGATAAACGTATCAAAATCATTGAATTGATTCACATTGATAACATGTGGCTGTATTGGCGGATCGAGAGGGGGGGGGACAGTGGGTCCGGACCGGACTACCCCTGGAAAATTACAAAAATATAGGGTTCCGTAGCAATACTGGTTCGGATCCCCTTAAAATCACAAATCCACCAATCCAGCATTCAATGTTGGGCCATCATCGGCCCGCCAGAGAAATGGCGTTTCGCTGACGGGCCGTTGATGGCCCGCTAATAGTGGTATTTGGATCCTTCCTCTCCTCATCAAAATAAAACAAAAAAAGACCAAAAAAACGTTTAACGTTGCCCTCTGACAAAAAATTCTGGATCCGCGCATGGTTTTGTTAATAAAGAGGATTTTGCATAATATACTCATCATTGGTGCACTTGTATATATGCTTATATTTGTGGGCATCTGACATCAGCCATCGTGTATTATATTTTATATTGTACCATGTTGGACTTCTAAACCTTTTTGGAATTTGAAATTAACTTATCTGTCTAATATATGGGTCATTTTCAAAAAATGTATAAATTTCAGGTAAGAAGAAAAATCGACTTTAATTTTGATTATTAAATCGGCAGTAAATATGAGAACACAAAATCCAAGCAAATGTAACCTAAATCTCTGTACTTTTAGTCATTTTACATCAAAATGATATGGTTGTTTGAAAATGTCAATGCAGTTACATGTACCATTAAACCAACCTTGTTGGTATGTTTTTTCATTTTCATATTCTGGTCCTTCGGGAATATTGGGTTCTGACGGAAAGCAGTATACCGCTTAAGCCGGTGCTAGGTGGGGTGAGAATTGTTGCTCTTTCCGTTAGTTCTCATGAACAGACTCAATAAAGCCGAGCCTGCTGTTTTCTAATATTTTAGGTTCTCTCTATTTATGAAGGATCCGTTTACCAGATTATTTAGAGGTCGTAACAGCTGGCATTGTTTCTGTGTGCAGTTGGTAAAACTTCTCCCCGTGCATCAATATAGTGTTGATATTTTTTTATATTCTGGTCCTTCGGGAATATTAGGTTCTGACGGAAAGCAGAATACCGCTTAAGCTGGGGTGTGAGAATTCTTTCACTTTCTCCATTAGTTCTCATGAACAGACTCAATAAATAAGTAATGGTGCAAAGATCAGGAATCGATACAATCAAGTACCACACCTGACCCAGGATACCAGACCGGGTCTGCTGTTTTCTTATATTGTAGGTCCTTTCTATTTCTGAAGGATACGTTTTTCCAGATTATTTATATCTAAAAAGACATTTGCAATTTTAATGTGAAGCCCTAGTATTTCCATTAAGTTCACATAAGTTAATCATTTATTTTCAATCTCATTTGATGAGGACAACCTCTATTGCAACACCAGTGGCACTGGTAATTGCAATAACATATATGTATTTAGTAACTGCATTGACTTTTTCAATGCAAATAATGTTTGAATCATGTCTGATGTTGTTAACAGATTAAAATACATCAAATTTGACACGTCTAATTTTTATATTCAGCAAAACAGCGGACTGGAGTCGGCAACTGAATTTGCATTATCATCGCATGTGTTATTTTTCTTGTCAATGAAGTTACTTCAGGTGTCAATGCAGTTACTATGTTTGCTTGTAGAAAATATTTATTAATTGATGGAAAGCCATCTGTTGGAATATACTCTATTTGAAATGCTTATGGTCAGAGCAAATTAAACTACATTTTCGCCATATTGTTTTATGCGTATGAAGTTTGTAAAAGAAATAGCATTCTTTGTCAATGCAGTAACCAAGCCTGCCAACATTGTTACCGTGTTCATTTAAGAAATGAATTCAGCTTTCGGAATGTTCATGGAATCATGAATACTTCGGGTCTCTTACAAAGTAAGATTTCACGTTAACTTTGCAGGAGACCCGAAATATTCATGATTCTATGAACATTCCAAAAATTGAATTTACTGCTTTTATTTACATTTTATTATAAATATCTAAAATATAGAAATTATTTATAATTTTGGAAACAAAACAATTTGTATTTAATTTGTTATTGTATTAACGGTTTTGTTGGAGTGTAAAACTAAACAACTCCAAACTCTGCTCTGGACCTGCGTCGCGGGAGCAAACCGTCAATGTGTAAACAGTAGATATGCAAAGTTCAAATAAACAGAAAATTTCGCAATGTAATCTACAGTAAGCATTTCAGATGAAAAAATGTCTAAGTTCAACACCCGTCAAAAATGTGAAACAATTTATGAAACGTGCACAATATTCGAGGTGCACATCTTCAATATGTGAAAAATCATAAGGCAAAGTTTGAATAAATAGTAATGAAAACTTTTGGAGTTACAGATTACACAAACTTGGTACCCCTAAAATGTTGCGGACGGACGGACAGATGGGAAAAATGTCTAGGTTCAACACCCATCAAAAATGAGAAAAAACAATGAAACAATCTCACAAAATAGAAGGTGCACATTTTCAATGAGTGAACAATCCTTATGCAAAGTTTGAATATAAAGGAATGAATACTGTTGGAGTTACAGATTACACAACTAGGCACCCCTAAGCATTTCAGATGGGAAAAAAATGTCTAAGTTCATCACCCGTCAAAAATAAGAAAAAAATATGAAACGTGCACAATATAGGAGGTGCACATCTTCAATGTGTGGACAATCATTGTGTGAAGTTTGAATATAAAAGGAATGAATACTGTTGGAGTTTACAGATTACACAAGCTAGGCACCCCCTAAGCATTGCGGATTGAAAAAAATGTCTAAGTTCAACACCCGTCAAAAATAAGAAAAAAAAATGAAACATGTACAAAATAGAAGGTGCACATCTTAAATGTGTGAACAATCATTGTGACAAGTTTGAATATAAAGGAATGAATACTGTTGAAGTGACAGATTACACAAACTAGGCACCCCTTAAGCATTCCAGATGGAAAAATATGTCGAAGTTCAACACCCCCCAAAAATGAGAAGAAAATTATGAAAAGTGCACAAAAAAGAAGGTGCACATCTTCAATATTTAAACAATCATTAGGCAAAGTTTGAATTAAAAAAAATGAAAGCTTTTGAAGTCACAGATTACACAAACTAGGCATCCCCTAAGCATTGCGGATGGAAAAATGTCTAAGTTCAACACCCCTCAAAAATGAGAAAAAAATTATGAAACTTGCACAAAATAGGAGGTGCACATCTTCAATATGTGAATAATTATTAAAAGTTTGAATAAAAAAGAATGAAAACTTTTGGAGTTACAGATTACACAAACTTGGCACCCTAAAGTGTTTCGGACGGACGGACAGACAGACAGACAGATGGACGGACGGAAGGACGGACGGACGACCGGACGGACGGAGTTGGCCCACTACTAGACCTGCTTTCGCTAAAGCGACGCAGGTAAAAAGCGAAACAGCCAGTGTGAACACGTTAGCCAATGGAGCAAACAAGAGGCTTGTTTTGCACGTGCGACTCGGGTGTAGCTCACTGTCAATCACAACACCAGTGTAACTTCTGGCAAATGAATTCGATGTTCGAAGCGTATTGCAAGGGCAAGTGAGATTGGCAGCTGTCAATCAAATTTATGTCATTCATGAGGCTATGAACGGTTGCGAAAATCTAAAGATTCATTAAACACTTGCTATGAAAATGAAAATATAGTAACATCATTGGCAATAACCGTATTGTCTTTTTGGACAAAAGTTATAATTAGAACCTTGAGGTAGAGTATTACTTGTCTTTTCGCTTACTATAAAGGCGGCGCCTCATGAATGCGTAACCTTAGGCATAGGTAAAAGCTGAAAAGGAGGCGTGGTTTTATTCAAAAGTAACTGTATCATCTTGTGCCACAACCCCAGTCATTATTTAGTCCTTAAAACGCCAGCAAAATGTCTATTTAACATAAGCGGGGAGGCAAACATTGTGGACCCAGATCAGACTGCTCCTACAGGAGCAGTCTGATTTGGGTTCACACTGTTTATCTATGAGGCTTCAAATAGTTTAGTGGACGACAAAAACACACACATTTATGATTATTAGCTTTAAGGGTTAATAGATGCGAGTTCAGTGTGTATACGGTTAGGATTTTCATGAAATACACGCACGTTTGCGCGCCTCAAAAAGCTTATTAACTCTTTACCAAATTATAAATAAAACCTGATTTCCCTTCCTTAGCAGATGAAATAGTCGAACCACACCCAGATATGAATATTAAAGTTGCCGCCTTTTCAATAAGCGAAAAGTCGAGTAATAGACTGATGTAAATGCATAATCAAAGCAGATATTTGTATTTGCTTTAAAGTTCAAGTTAGTAACTGCAACCACTAGAATGCTATTCGAAAAAAAGGTACAAAAAAAACAACAGCAACAACATTTGACCGACCTGCAATATACTCGCCCAAGAAGATAACATTTTTTCATTATATAAAATCATGCTTATGACGAATTTAAAAGGAATAAGACTGCTCTCACAATGATGTCAGGAAGTAGGGGTCCTCATTAAAAAAATACTTGACTTTTCGCTTACTGTAAAGGCCGCTTAAGGCGGCAACTTTAATATTCCTAACTGGGCGTGGCTCGGCTATTTCATCTGCTAAGGAAGGGAAATCAGGTTTTATTTATAATTTGGTAAAGAGTAAATCAGCTTTTTGGGCCGCGCAAACGTGCGTGCATTTCATGAAAAATCCTAACCGTATACACACTGAACTCACATTTCTTAACCCTTACAGCGCATAGTCACAAAATGTATGTTTTTGTTGTCCACTAAAATATTTGAAGCCTCACAGACAAACAGTGTGGACCCAGATCAGACTGCTCCTAAAGGAGCAGTCTGATCTGGGTCCACAATGTTTGCCTCTGTGCTTAATATGTTAAATAGACATTTCAGATGCAGTTATTTTGCTGGCGTTTTTAGGATAAAATAACGTGTTTTGCGTCTACACTGAGGTAATGGCGCAAGATGATACAGTTACTTTTGAATAATTCAGCTTTAACCTTTGTCTGAAGCCCCGTTTATATGCACAATTTGCACGCTGGAGCAAATTTGCACACAGGTGCAAAATTGCATCCGGGAGTAAATTTGCACCCCCTTATGTAGCGTTCATATGCCAATAAATTGTATTCATATGTTATTGGATTTGCTCTTTAAACGTATCACAAATGTTTCAGTTTTACTTTAAAGATAAAATCGATTAGTCAGTTCAAGATACCGTCGTGTGAGAAAAACTTGAATTGGTTTTATTTGCTTTATTTATTCATACAATATTTAAAGAGGATAAGTGGCACTTATAGAAGCTGTTGCAGCAGTACTGACTATCTGGTCAAGAGTGGTGGCCGAACGTAGTGCTTGAGACTTGTACATGTACTGATTATCAGTGGCGCAATAAGGGCGTCTTTTGACAGTCTCTGCGACAAACATGGCGAACAGCTGCAACGGAAATTGCATGATTGTGTGTTAAGTTGTTTCAATTGAACTGCTGGTGACATTTTGACTACGACTGCGCACAGCTGGACAATTGAGAACCTCTTCGTAATAGCAAAATAAACGTCTTGTGGATGTGTGCAATCATCTTGATGGGGAAGAGAGAGCTGGTTGCTTTGCTTAATTTGTCTCCCTGGTGTCTCGTGATGGTTGAGCGGCTCTTCCTTGCGGTGCTATGGAGTTGTCTGCGGTTCTCTGTGATTGTGGCATTTCCTGATCATACTCACTTACTATTTTTGGTCTTCAATTGTTTACGAACTCTTCGAAATCTCTGTTAAGTTTCCGAAGGGAAATGACTTAACCGAGGTTATCAATGGCTACAAGAGGTTTGGATTCCCAAACTTTTGGGCTAAGATAGACGGTAGACATATTTCAATTAATGCTCTGTCTGAACATCACTTTGATTACATGAATTGTAAAGGTTGGTCGCTCCGTTATTATGCAGGAGGAACCTTTTTACCGATGTGTACATCGGATGGCCTGGACGTGTGCTTCTGGCAAACTCTGATTTCTATTGCTGAGGTTAGGAAGAGATATTGTTCTGAAATAGAACCGCGCAAATCGAAGCCCATTGACCAGAAATTCCAGTTGTTCTGCTTGGCAACCCGGCATAGCCGATGAAGTAGTGACTACAGAGAGAAGCCATGACCTTAAGTTTGATAAAGGGTCGATTTATATAGTTTATTTTCACACAGGTTCATATAGAAAAGATGGGTAATTTTTATCAAAATCTGAGATCGAATTGTACATATGTGATAACAAGATGCGTTCATGTGCGCAATTTGCACCCCGGGGCAAATGTGCACCCGGGTGCTAATTTGCTCCACCGAATTTGCACCACCTACAAAGGTGGAGCAAATTCGCACCCGGATGCAAATTTGAACCTGATGCATTTTCATAAAACACCGTTTACATGACCAAAATACACCCCAGGTGCAAATTTATACCCTGGGTGTGTATTTGCACTGGGGTTTATATTGTGCATATAAACGAGGCTTAAAGTTGTCCAGTCCTAATTACGCATTCATGAGGTGCCGCCTTTACAGTAACCAAAAAGTCAAGTAATAGCTTCAAACAAGCAATTGAGAAAATTCCGTGTAACAATTTTATGCAATAGTAACTGCATTGACAAGAAACTTAAGCTGAATAAAATATTTAAGACTCAAGAATATGATTTATACATATCTGAAGAATGTTCCTTGATATCAATTTATCTGAAACAACATTTAAACCTATTTTGAAATTGTGTGTGCATTACTTTTCATCAGATCTAAAAGGTAAAGAGCCACTAATTGGATAACAGATGTCTACTATTCATCGAATTCTGACTTTACTTTACAGCATTCATTAACAAAAAAGTGCATAGTTTGTTGTAAAACTTTGTTTCTATTGATGAATTCAGTAAAATGATAGCAGCTAAAATTATTATGAAAAAAAAAAAAAAAAAAAAACTCGGACTGGTATTTGCAATTTTTTTTAAATGACCCATATACATATGATGAAAATGTTTTATGCAGAATTCTTATCAATTGAATTTAGCGTAATTATTTTAGGCAAATACGGCTAATTTGGCTTAAATTGAACAAATAATGCTACATTTTTCTGGGACAACGTCGATTTAAAAAATGCGTAAGTACACACTCTCTCTCTCTCTCTCTCTCTCTCTCTCTCTCTCTCTCTCTCTCTCTCTCTCTCTCTGACTGTCTGTCTGTCTCTCTCTCTCTCTGTCTGTCTGTCTGTCTGTCTCTCTCTCTCTGTCTCTCTCTCTCTCTCTGTCTGTCTGTCTGTCTATCTCTCTCTGTCTCTCTCTCTCTCTCTCTCTCTCTGTCTGTCTGTCTGTCTGTCTGTCTGTGTGTCTCTCTCTCTGTCTGTCTCTCTCTCTCTCTCTCTGACTGTCTGTCTCTCTCTCTCTCCCTGTCTGTCTGTCTGTCTGTCTGTCTGTCTCTCTCTCTCTCAATTGTGACATATTGTCACTCGAAAATTTCTGTATTCTACCAAAACCCATATTATGCCGAATGTATTTTCCCATCTTTATCAATTGGACGAGCCCATTTCCATTGTTAGGGTTGTTGGGTGGTATTTTTCATTTTTAATCAAATTTTAAAAGACACTTCTGTAAACAAACAGCGGAGAATCTGATCAGACGCCGCGTTTTGTGACGTCTGATCTGGATTTGCTGGAGAGCACTGGTAATTATTTTCAGGGATTTGGGGAGCAAGCTCATAGTTTGGGGGATCTGGGGAGACCTGCAAAAAAGTAAAAAAAAAAATTCACCTTAAAGGAAAAGCCTTCACATCGTTTGATTTTTCCAAAAAATTCTTCGGTTTCTGGGGGGAGCCCCCAGGCCCCCCCTTGGATATCTAAATATATTTACTTTCATGCTAACATGCTAATCTGAATTGGTATTCATGACTGGTATGGCGAATAATTTTTACTATTTTGACTTGAAAATGTTGACTTTTTGGGTTGATAATAACGTATTTTGGGACACTCAGAATGCGCCATATTGCACCATTTTAATAGAAAAAAACTTCCGGGCCTCCAAGCATGAATCTGAATCCACACCATTACAGGATATAACTTCGCGTCTGGTTTGTAATATTTGATGTAAAAAATGTATAGCCTCCATTTTTTTTACATTTCTTTTGCTTCTGGGGCTTTTGCCCCAAAGACTCCCACTTGTAAAACTGTGAATGTTTTTATTTATGTGCCAAAGTATGCATCTGGATTGATCTTGAAGAAAAATATGGCAAAAAATTTGGGTTGTTGATTATCAAAAAAATGTTGATTATTAGGTTGATGATAACTTTCTTTGGAACACTCAGAATGCACTAGATCGCACCATTTTTATCATTTTTTTTCAGGGGGAGCATGCCCCCGACCCCCCTAACACAAGTGATATCAACAACATAACAGGGCTACCTTCACATCTGGTTTGTAATTTTCTATCTTGGTTATTAGATGTGTTTTTTTATTTAAACTTTGATGAATGTTGATCAGATCTATTCTATCTGTTGAAAGTGAAGTTAAAGCTGCATAGTCTGTAACTTTTGATATTCTAATTTTGGAAATAAAGTTTCTATTTTTCAAGAATACAGTAAAAATATTCAAATTCAGGTAACATTTTATCATTTTCATAAATTTTAACAAATTATATATATCAAAACAACAGCATTTATGTTAAAAATCAACTGTTTAGAATTATTGGAGGGACGTTAATAATTCCTAACAAGAGAAAATTCACCTGTTTTTATTAGATAATTCACTGTTCCATGCAGTTTTCAGCTGTACTGAACATATTTATTGTGAAAACACAACTTAATTCTATTTTTACAAATGATTTAAAAAGATTTTTTTTTTCGAAAAATGTTTATAGTTACAGATCTAGTCTCTTTAAACTTGTGTATAGGGGCCTAATAGCAATTAAAAAACAACAAATTATATGGTTACAAAAATAAATGCTTTCACTTTGTCTAAGAAAATCTAGTTTCATCTATTGGAAAAAAACAGCCCCTCCCCCACCAGAAAAAACAAATGGTCTAGCTGTCCCTAATAAAGAAAACGAATCGAGAGTGCATTCCTCCATACCTACTCTACCAGGTACAGCAACAAAATTTTAAGGATGGCCTCATACTTTGAGCTATATATCATGCATTCCATTAACATAATTATATATCGTTTATTCCGTGACCAAGGACTCTCTATTTATAGAGAGTTCCTGTCCGTGGCTAAGCCCTATCTTTACGTGTATAACGTTAAATATTAAGTGAACATTAAGTCATCTGCTCGTGTATAGCTTTATAGTTTTTAAGTTTGTGAATTTAATCCTATAGAAAGAAAATTACATTTTAGTGAGAATTTGCTTATATCTTTGGGGATTTGGGGAGAAGCTGAATTAATTTTAAGGATTTGGGGAGCAAAGGAAACACATTTTCAGTGAGCTGAGGTACTTTCTTTCATGGATATGGGGAGATCAATGCATTATTTTCAGGGATGAAGGGAGCGTGGACCCCCAATGGGGGCCTCGACATTTCTTTTATTAGGAAATCAATCAACCAAGAACATTCGTTCAGTTTTTTTGGTGCTATATTAACAGTTACCAAGACCAACAAGAAGAAAGATGCAATTGAAATTAATCTCCAGTATTTTTTTGACAATCTTTTTTTAAATTACATTATATTTTAAGTCAAACATTGTTTTGTACTTAATTCCACAATTGTTTGTGATTAGTAATCGTCCGTTGTGGCTTCCGCTTGCCTGAGGCTCATCCATCCTTGACTGTAATGCATAGAAAATCACGTTTGATCCCAATATTGAAAAGCAAACTGTAAAAAGAGATGAAATGCGAGGCTTGCACAGAATTTTGTCACTTTTTCGGGACAAGCTTTATAAATTTAATAAAACAGGAGCACGACTGTTATGTTCAAATACAAATACTTTATTCAGTGATATAGGCCTCCTGTCCAGAACACAAAACATTGTTTAGACAATATTCATTGTAAGACCCTAAAACAACTATAAATCGCGCTTAAAAATTGCGTGGAACTATGCTTTGATGGGGCCTCATAACAGCTGGAGTTTAGGTAACTTCATGCTGACTCAGACGTCAATTTTCTAACATGCTGATAGACAAAAATAGTGCTCCCTGGTTTCATTCTGGAATGAGCAAGTCATTGCGGTCGGCCATGGCCGGCCGCTTATATGAACTTCAATCAAAGCATACATCAAATTCAGGTTTTGACCAAATCTTTATGCCGTGCTCAGGCAATATTTTATTCGCTGCCGAACAACGAGTGGGGTACCAAATATCGTGGGTTGACCTACAGCGTGAAGTAAACTGTCCGTGAAATCTGTAGGGCTACCTATAGCGAGAGGTTAGCTCGTTTGCGAATTTAATTTTCATAAAGAAGGCGTCAATTTGCCCGGCCGCTTATATAAACGCAATAAGTATTAGCTTTTCAAAAAAGCCGGCGAAAGCGAAACGTCCCAAAGTCAAAACGTCCTTGATTGGCAAAGAGTGCGAGCGATCTTCACACCAGTAAACGTACTTATATGATTGTCATCCACATCTGATCACATAGAATTACTATGAATTCAGGCACTGTCTTATGACGGTCATGACAAACAGGTTTTATGCCCCCAAAGGGAGGCATATATTAATCAAACTGTCTGTCCTTAGTGTCCTAAGTGTTAGAGTGTTCATATCATATCCGGAGCATATCTCCTATATTATTTTAGGTAGGAATGCCAAAATTCGTGTCTTAATGAATTTAGGGTCATGGAGCGTCACGCACCTTTACCACTGCCATCAGATCTAGAAAAATCGTGTCACGAGCATAAATCCTAGGAATCCCAAATTTGGTTTGTGAACACATCTTGGGGTCACAGAGTCTGTACATATACAGTTAAGCGACCACTGTGACCTTGATTTTCTGGCATCAGTTATAAGAAAAATGTGCTGTCTAGTGTTGTCAAATGATTTTCCATAAATGTGTCGCATGCTAGATACATTACCATAACATACCATGCATAAGCCGGGTCAAAAGATCAAGCAACATCCTGTAAGCATGTGTTAAATGGTAACAAATCACAGTTCAGATGTTAATAATCAGAGCTTAGAATAAATCTACATGAACAAGTTCTAGAAGTTCAAAATGGAAGCATGCAGTGGGCAAGAATACATACAATGATAGGGCTAAACGACCGCCAGCTTTTTTGAAAAGCTAATACTTGTTAGCATGAATCGTCACATTTTACGTGACTATAGATAAACTGTAGAGCATCTCGTAAGAGGCAACCGGAAATGCCTCGGCCAATTCCGTGGGATCAGACCTCGGATGTACATCGAGGATCTACTTTGATATCGTGACGGTGACGTTACATAACGTGATGCTGACGTCAAAGAAATAACGCCAACACAATAACAACTGTGATTGCAGCAGACAAACGGTTATAATGAAGTTTGAGTTTTTTCAATAAAATATCGCTAATTATAAATTGCGATATTTTATTGAAAAATTCATAAACTTCATTTATTTTGCTGATTAAACTTATCGGATAATCAGAAAAATGGATTTTAACAAAGTTGAATCCACATGCTACAGAACTTATTTTCTTAACACCAGTTCTGGCTAAAAAAAAATGGAGCTTTTTCGTAGTAGCGCCTTACTGTCACCTGAGGCTTGATTCGATTCTCGAATTGTGTCGGACTTTCCCGATTGCGTTCGAGGATGTTTTAGTCTGTTTAATCATGATAATGGAGCATATTTGACTTTGTGGGATTTTTTAGTTCAGCCTGCACAACAACAGAAGCAGGCTAGAATTTAAGCTTTACCCTTGACCCTTTGGTAAGCAGTGAAGATCCAGCTAGTTAATGCGGTGATTCATCATGGTTTACACTGATTGTTAAGACAAAAACGATCTTCCATGGGTATGGGGAACAAGAAAAACACGTGTATGAAATGGTTACCCGTTAACCCCGATATATACTGTGGACCATTTCAAGATTATTGTATCAAACCAGAAGGAAGAATCCATCAGAACAGAGAGGGTTTAGTTATCACCCTAGTATACTATAATAATACGAATAAAAGCGGTCTTTGCCATTAGCTTATATAAAAAGCCCTTAATTGTATGAATAGACGGTGAGCTGCTTATAGACCCCCCTCCCCCCAGGGGGAATTTTGTACACTATGATTTTCTAAAAATACACTATATATGACGCAAAATGACACATGTTAGCCCTCTGGCAGTTGGGGTGATACTGTGTTACAGCCTTGTTAACTACAATACCCTATAACGCCCGAGCAGAGTATTCACTGTCTGTAAACATTATTTTTTTATCAATGTATACCAATGGTTGACATCTTGTAAGTCCGATCAGGCGCCGCATGATGAACACATTCAGGGGTTCCGACAAAGCGAGACTCAAACCAGCCTGCTCAGCAACAGAGACTAGCTCGAAAATTTAAATTTAGCTCGTATCAAGTCTAGATATAAAACTTTCCAATAAGCGAATAAAAAGGCGCTGATCGGACTGCGCGGATGCGCAGATTGGTCAGCGCCTGTGTTGTTCGCAACTCACAAAAGACCGGGTTTCTCGCGTCGTGCTCCATATCATAAGACATAATAAACAAAGAACGTGACAAAACCTGTCTTCTGGGTTTCTGACAAAGCAAGACTCAAACTAGCCTGCTCACATAGAGAGACTAGCTAGAAAATTGAAATTTCGCTCGTATCGAATCTAGGTATGATACTTCCCAATAAGTGAATAACAAATACGCTGGTCAGACTGCGCCGATGCACAGGTTGGTCTGCGCCTATGTTATTTGAACTCCCCCCCCCCCCCCCCCCAGGAAGACAGGTTTTCTCGCGTCGTGGTACATATCATGGTTTATGAACATTAGGAAATAAGAAATAATAAGAAAAAAGAACCTTAATATGGACTCGTCCAGTGGATTATAATTAGTCGAATGGCTGGGAACAGGTTTGCTCCCCCCCTAGGGAATTTCGCAGACATATCCTATCTTGTAGAGAATTGAAAGCCGAGTCTTTTAAGAAATGTTTGCACTCTGTGCGTTGAGGCGTTAGTCTGTAAGAGCCTGTAACATACGTTACTTTATCAAATTAAGAAAAAGTAAATTGAAAGTTTGGGCTACAAATTAAAGACATTAAAATATTTCTTTTTAAATTCATTCATATAGTCTGCATACTGAATTTCTTAACTACGTATGACAGCCATTTGAACGAAATTGCGGCTTCCTAAGGTGTCATATGCGTTACATAAATCAGATAACCCGATAAAATTTTCATGTGTGGCTAACATCATTTGCATTCACAATCTCTTTTTGTGTTTTGCAAAATGTTTTTAACCATGTCTGACTAGCTTATGCAATTCTCTAACAGAAAAAATAAAGTTTGTTTCCCTATCTTAAATATTTTTTTCTGGAATAAGCAATTAAACAACCCTACCCCTACCCAGTTTTAAGGTGAAAAGTTTGGTATTCAAACTAAAGCAAAATAGTTAAAAAAATATTTGGAGTTGATGAATATGTTTCATTGTTTGGGATTTATTTGCTTATATGAAAAGACTCATAAATCTGCAAGTTTGTTGCAAAATTTTTAATATCAGAGGCTGTAACATATGTTACCTGATGTAATAAATGGGCAAGCTCATTGTCTTTACGTAAGATATGCCTAAAAATGTTTTAATCTCCTCGAGAGAATTTTGCAGACATATTCCTTCTAAAAGTACAACTCAAGCTGCATCAAAAAAGGGATGTTTGCACTCTCTAAGTTGGGGCGTTTGTCTGAAACAGCATGTTACATGCGTTACTATATCAAATAACGGAAATGTAGTTTGAAAGTTTGAGCTAAAATTGTGAAAAAACTCGCAGCTGCTGGATATCTTACATTGTTTAGGGATTTTAAGCTGGCTTCTATGATAAAGACTTATAGATCTGCTAGTTGTCACCAAGTTTTAAAGATTAAAGAGCGTTACATATGTTAGCGTGATAAGTAAAATCATCAAACAGTATTTTGACATCAAGCTGAGTAAGGGCCTGCTCAATCCTAATCCCCTTTGGAATTCTGCAGACATATTACATCTTATGTAACCATTTAAGGTGCATTTATTAAGAAATGTTTGCACTCTGTAAATTGGGGCGTTAGCCTGTAACAGCTTGTTACCTATGTTACTATATCAATTTGAGAATAAGAAATTTGAATGTTTGAGCTACAGAAAGAAGACATTAAAATCATCTAATAAATTGACATTCTTATAGTCTGCATACTGGATGTCTTGACAACATATGGAAGGTGTTTAACATTAATACGGCTAACTGTTGTGTTATGTACGTTACATGAACCTTATTATAATTTAAAAGCCATAATTGTGGCTATCGTTATTTAGTTAAACAACTACTATGACTTGGTTTCAAACTGTTTTATTATATTTTACAAACATATACTCAATTGATGAATAGGAAAAACCAAGTTTGCTTTTCTATCTTAAATATATTGTTTTATAGGAGCTAATACACAGCCCTACTCCCAGTTTTACCAAGAAGCAAATTTTGTAATTACCGTTTAAGTAAAACACATGAAAGCGATTGCAGCGTGTGGATATTTTACATTTTCTTGGTCTGTCTTGCTCATATATCTGCAAGATGTCATTAAGTTTAAGATCAGGACACTTAATGTGTACTTATAAGTCTTTGGTGCCAAAACACTAGAAATTATATTAATTTCTGATTATCAAGCCCATGGATTGTTGTTACAGATGTTATCAATGACCTTTTGGACACATTTCCTAATACTGTGCATATAAGGCTAAATATATAGCCAAAAATTGAAAAGATAGTTTTACATTTGTACAAGACAGTACAATAAATGAAATGGTCCAAACTAATTCTCATCGATTTAACACTCATGTTAAACGTTTGTCGTTGTCTGCTTCTGTGGTAATTATTATTATCACACGCCTACTTGCAACTAGTAGAATCATCACACAATATTTCGATCACTTACTGTAATACAATTTTACCACCAGTCGTCTCAAAATTGATGAGCCATTTCCAATTTTCCAATTTTGCCATTCATGGCTTGGAACATTCGGAAACTGATATGAATTCCTAATAATTGGCTTTGAGTGTGTTGGACAGAAGGAGTTTTGTTAATATCGATAATACTATCGTACATTGGTGTAACGCCATGACGTAACGACGTTACAGCGTATTACGTAACGTCAGTTGCTAAGTAGTGTTAGAGTTGAGACGACGCCATTATAACTAGGGCCCAGCATTGTGTTTAGAATCGTAATTAAAGAGTATTTTGGGACTCACAATCGGAGTTCATTGTTTTTGGTGTTATTCCATATTCGGGAACAATCGTCACACCAACATTTGGTAGCAGAGCGAGGTTAAAACTAGTTCTAAATCGACAGAAACAACAATCGAAATGACGTCAATAGGAACAAGTAATATAGAGAAAGAAACAGAATTGAAGAAGGAAAAGTTGAAATCGAAATCAAGCTTTACGCTTTATAGAAACAGACTGTTGCTGTTAATAGAGGATCAGGGTTTACCTAGATCAGAAGTACGCAGTGCCTGTAGGAAAATTGATTGGTATATGGAATCGTCGATGGAGGTAATGTCTCAGTTGTCAGATATTTACATACGAAATAAACAATTTGACAAAGGCGCGAAAATCGTGAATGAGATGGAAAAATTAGAAGAAGAATTCCATTCTGCATATGTGGCAGTTTGGGAATCTATGAGCTTATGGAAGTGCAATACAGCAAATATGAAGTCAAAGAACGTGCAGTATGGAAGAGTCCATGTCCGAATCGTTTCACAAGAGCGACAATTTGATAGAGCACACCGTTAGTCAAGGGAAAATACATGAACCAGAGTCCCGCAGTGCTTATTCTATTGGAGAAGATCTTTGGAGGCAGCTAAAGCGAATCCAATTACCAGTGTTTACCGGGGACAAAAGGAGTTACCGAAATTGGAAAGCTGCATTTATGGCGTGCGTAGATACCGCCCCTTCTACAGGCGAGTACAAATTATTTAACTCAGGCAATGCCTATCAGGAGAGGCTCTGGATGTCATAGAAAGTCTCGGGCATTCTGCGGCAGCCTATGAAACAGCTAAGGAGCGACTGGAGCGGAGGTATGGAGGTAAGCGAAGGCAAGTCGCAATTTATCTCGAGGACTTGGACAAATTCCCACAAATAAGACCAGGAAACGCACAAGACCTTTCATTCTTTCTTTCTATCGTTACTGGCTTCGCTCAAACTTGAGCATTACACCAGGGAGTGCGAATTTAGAAATTTTGATAAAATAAAAAACAAAACAAAAAAAACAAAACAACACAAAAAAACACAAAAACCTTTGGCTGAATTTTTGTTTAAATAAGGAGTGCCCTAAACTCCTCTGTGGACTGGGTATTGGCCACAGAAGGAGACAGACTATTCCAATGAGGAATAGTTCGGGGGGAAAAGGAATTCTTCAGGGCATCACTGTATGTCTGGTGTCTGCGGTATTGAGCACTATGTGATGACCTGGTAGTTTTCAAACTGTGAGCAGGGGTCATATATTTGTCTTTTTCAATAGACACTGCTCCACAATGAATCTTTTGAAAGAGAAGCAAGGAGGACTGGTCCCTCCGGGCCTCAAGAGATGGCCATTCCAGCTCCTCCAGCATTTCGCCGACACTACTCGTGTTTCGCCATCTCCTGCAGGTCCAGCGGGCTGCGGTCCTCTGAACTTTCTCAATCTGATTAATCTGAAGTTTCAAGTGAGGGCTCCAAATGGGTGCTGCATACTCTAGTTTAGGCCGAACCAAAGTTTTGTATGCAACTTCCTTAGTACTCCTAAGTGCAAAAGCCAAGTTCCTGTGAAGGAAACCAAGTGTCTTAGTTTCTTTGGAAGAGATTTCTGAGACATGTTGACCCCAATCCATGTTATCAGTAATAGTGATACCAAGGTATTTTGCCGACTGAACATTTTCCAAAGTTTGATTGTGTAGTGAGCAGTCGAAGTGAATTTGTTTGTGATGCTGATGCCGGGTCACTCTCATTGAGTGACATTTGGCTACGTTAAATTTCATTTGCCAATCGGCTTCCCACTTTCCTAAGCTGGTGACGTCTTCTTGCAAGGTCAAACAATCCTGAAGTGAATGTATATTCCTATACAGGACACAATCGTCTGCGAACAGGCGAACAGAAGACCTGATGTTATCCGGCAGATCATTTATGAAGATGAGGAACAGGACCGGACCTAGGACCGATCCCTGGGGCACACCGGATAGCACTGGGACTGGATCTGAGGCTTGGCCATCTAAAACAACTTGTTGAGTGCGCCCAGAGAGCCACGAGTTGATCCACTTGTGGGTGGATCCTCTAATCCCATAATATTCCAATTTGTGTAATAGCCTCCTGTGTGGAACTTTGTCAAAGGCCTTAGCAAAATCCATTATGATTAAATCTGTCTGTTTGTGCCCACGATTCACAGCCCCATCCAGGTTGCTGATGATGTCGTGCACAAACTGGACCAACTGGGTTTCGCAAGACCTCTGACTTCGGAAACCATGCTGACAGTCAGCAAGTATGCTATCTAAGGCTAAGTGTTTGTTTATGTTGCTGACTAAAATATGCTCTAGAGTTTTGCAGCAGATGCATGCGAGCGACACCGGCCTGTAGTTAGCAGCATCGTATTTTTCACCCTTATTAAAGACCGGAGAAACATTTGCTTGTCGCCACTCATCTGGTACATCGCCCCGAGCTAAAGACTCATTGTAGATGAGTGCCAGTATTGGAGAGATCTCATTGCTACACTCTTTAAGCACTCTGGCATTCAGTCCATCCGGACCAGAGGCTTTATGGATATTTAGTCCGTCCAACAGTTTGGTGACCCCTTTCGGGTCAACTGTTATGTCCCCATGGAGGCGAACGGACTAGCCCCTTTCGAGGGCGGCTCAGAGTCGTCTTCACGTGTGAAGGCTGATTGGAATTGCCTATTACAAATGTTGGCTTTTTCCTTAGAATCTGTCTTAAAAATTCCGTTTTCTCTGAGTGATGTGATCCCATACGCGTCTTTTTTAAGTGATTTGATAAATGACCAAAACTTTTTAATCTTTTCAGGCTTAGGAGTGTCGGGATCTGAGCTATCGTTCTCGAACGTAAATATATTGGAAACATGTTCCCAATAGGCATCTCTCAATACCTTCTGAACATGTGCTCTGAACCGCTTGACCTGGAACAATTTGCAGATTTTTTGGAAATTGCCATAATTAATCTGAAGGAAACAGGCTATCATAATGAACTCGGGAATGGTTTTTTTATGGTATGCTGCAAACAAAATTGACAGAATCAATGCTAGCGAAATACCATCGTTGGGTGTTTGAAACACAAACGCCAGAATCTGTAGTGGCTTTAAAGACGTGGGTCTTTCAAGAATCTGCATTTCAAACCATCGCGTCAGAGACTGTACATGGTATAATATGCACATTCAGGAATCACCAGTCATCACCAGCTTCACCGACATGTAATAGCCAAAGAACGTTTTTCGGAGAAATGATAGGCTATAACAGCATAAACAACACATCCTGCCAGATATGCAGAAGGGATCACAAAATCTGGACCTGTTCGAAATTCGTGGAAAATAGTGTATCTAAACGATGGGATACAGCAAAGCGTTTCAATTTATGTTTTAGATGTTTAGGTGATGGGCATAGAGGGAAATCATGCCCAAGAAGTCTGCCATGTGGGGAAAACGGATGCAAAAAATTGCATCATGTGCTTTTACACAGAAATGACGATCGGCCAGTAAAAGCAAATTCAATGTGTTATATACTTAATAAATCTTTTCCTACTAAAACATGTCACACTCCAGCTGAATCAAGAGGTATCGTGACAAACAACCTACATGTACATCGAGGTACGGAGGGGAATGATAAACCCAAAGAATCGCAAATGCAGACAGAAAATGATTATTCTGCGGACTTCAGAGGTTTACCCACTGGTCCCGTCGTATTGAACCAAGGGGATCGCAGATGTAAAGTAAGCAATGCAACCATAAAACAATGTACCAAAGCTGGATTCGCTCTTGAGATAGATAGCCAATCAGAGAACACATTTGGCGATAGAAACTGCACAGACAGGCTACACGGAGGAGATAAAACTGCCCATCTGGCTGGCGAAGGAGAACAAAAAATACCACACATTTTCATGGAGGGGAACTACACAGCTAAGTGCAGCAGAGTTCTTGAAGCTTTTGCGTAATTTGAGTTAACTCAACGGAATCTTACTATGCTGTTGCAGATATAGTATAACTTTGTACATGTTAATCTTTATTTTAAAGATGATCTACATTAGTTTTAAGTTTAAACTTCAGAGAAACTTTTTATGGGTTGTTAAGCTTTCACAATTTAATGCGATATGTATCTAAGCACATTTTGAATTACTTACGTTTCCGTGATGCCCAATAGTGTGATAGAAAAAAAGGACGTTGCCAATAAGCATTGTGTAAACTAGGTTTGAAAAAGTATTGTTTTGACACCAAAAAACATTGCACAGTTTTATCAAAATGAACATTTTGAGGAGGGGAAATGGACAGAAGGAGTTTTGTTAATATCGATAATACTATCGTACATTGGTGTAACGCCATGACGTAACGACGTTACAGCGTATTACGTAACGTCAGTTGCTAAGTAGTGTTAGAGTTGAGACGACGCCATTATAACTAGGGCCAAGCATCGTGTTTAGAATCGTAATTAAAGAGTATTTTGGGACTCACAATCGGAGTTCGTTGGTTTTGGTGTTATTCCAAATTCGGGAACAATCGTCACACCAACATGTGTGTTTCATGTGATACTCTACAAGTAGGAGAAAAACTAAAGCTTTACAAGAAGGAAAACTATGCCATTAAAAGCAATGAGTACCTGGACTGATGTACCTTGATATTTCTGTGATAAAGAATCATATCTTAGCTGGTTAACTTTTATAAATGTAGCCTTTTACATTCATGCAACAAACCTATTTTCATCTAATAATGTCTCTGCACTTATTATCTTTCCCCAAGCATTCAAAAACTTATTTGAAGTCTTAGTACTTCTAAAGTGCTGAAACCGTGGTAACTCTTTCCATTCAGATAAACAAACTAGATGTATCACAGCAGGTAAAGCAATGAAATGCAGATGAACAAAGCGCAAATTAGACCCTTTCACTTCAATGATTCACTAAGTTTCTAAGATTAGAGCACTTATTAAAGGATGTAACATATATGACTCGTCATAATAAATGAGCAAGGTCATTGTTGTGACATTCTTTTTTATTACACAGTCAGAGGCAAGTGTTTTCAATTTCAGTGTTTTCAATGGATCATGAATTGGGGCAACCTTATCAACTTGTTTTCTCTGTATAAATCTTCCATAGAGCATAATATAGAACTACTGGTTATCCTATTCTATCCATAGTCCACTTTCCTTCTTTTGAATGCAACAGCTAATGATATGGCTGCAAAAACTGAGAAATCAAAGGTTTTACATTATTTTAAGGCTTGTTTCAATGTACTGACAACAAAAAACAACCAGCGGCAAACATAAATGATGGCAATGTCCAACTTCATGTTCTTTCTCATATACCAGATAAATTTCAAGGTGTAACAGAAATTGTTTCAGACGGTCTGCCAAAACCATCAAAAGTCAACATTTTATCTAACGAAAACTTATAAAGTTCTTTGGGTTCAGCAAAATACTATTGATCTAAGACCTGAGGACTTAAGCATCAAAGGACTGGAAAGGTTCCATGGCAAATGCTGCAAAAAAGCGTCATATCAAATTTTTGTTTGATCAATGTCAGAAATCTTAAGGTATGCTTAGAGGTACACGGTAGAGAAATAGCTTTTGCAAAATCAGAGCAAAATTTTAATTTGACTAGCATGGATGCAGAGGCAGCTGCAGTAAGATTGCTCTTGTCACTTCACAGGAAGAGACATATACCAGAGTCATACTTCATTGTATGCATATATGTGAAATGGCATTAAACCCATATTTAATCAGGTGTTTGATCCCATGACACTGGCATGCTGTTTTTGCTTTTGAAGAGTGCTAAGGATTCAAGTTATAGCTGAGTCAATTTGTTTGACGCTGGCACTGGCCACACATACAGAGAAAATTATGTCTTGATGGCAAAAGAGGAGGATCACACGAAATGCTTTTAAGTGATTTTTGTCACAATTACCAAATTTTATAAAGTAATCTTAATTAATGTAACACATATAACACCAAAGGAAGCTGTATATTTGTTAAAAAACATTTTCTAATGTTTCAAAGGTATTCTGCATGCAAACTACACAGAACTACACACTGTGCAGATAAACTTTCACGCTTTGGACGTAAACAAATACAGATACATACAGACTCCCATTGGATTATTGATTTTTAAGGTTATAGGTCATGTTTACCCTGTACAATGTGAGGTACTGTACATGAATAATTCAAATAAATGGATAGTTTTATGTCTGCTTTCTGTTTCTCAGACTTTCAATTCATTTATTCTTAAATTGATATGGTAACATACCATTACAGGCTAGCCCCATGGGTAATAGAGTGCAAACATCTCTTATTTGATGCAGCTTGAATTGTTCTTTACGGTAGGATATGTCTGCACAATTCCCAAAGGTGTGGAGAGGAACAGGATTGTACTCATTTTGCAGTCCTAATGCTATGCCATGATTCTACTGGTTGTGATGAAATGGGTGATTATTTTGCAATAGAAGCAGACACAATGATAGACATTGTGAGGGTGACTTGTATAAAGATTGTTTTTGAATAATTATATTTAATAGGAATATTTATTAAATTGTGTCATTTAAATGAGAACTATTATTTTCTATCTATATGTCTATATATTTTAATATTATAGGCATTAGGAAAAATTGATAAAAAGATTATATATAACATCTGTAACGCAATTCCATGGGCTTGTTATCAGCAATGACTGTAATTACTAAGACTTTGGCACCAGAGGCTAGAGATTAATAGGAAAACATGTGAAAAATAGTATTTTTTTCTTAAATATCATCTCTTACTTCCAAGACAATTTTCTTACTCATTCATTATACCATGTAACATACGTTACATACTTTAATAAGTGCTCTGATCCTGATGTCAAACTTGCAAATGTATGATTCTTTGTTGCATTAGCAAGAAAGTGCCAATAATAGAAGATATCCACGAGCATCAAATATTTTCATATATTTTTCTTCAATCATAGATACCAAAATTGGGTACTTAAAATTAGGGGTAGGGTTGTTTAATAGCTCATAATAAAACAATGTACTTGAGATAGAAAAGCAAGTTTGTTTTTTCTATTAGTTGAATGAGTATTTTAGTAAACTAAGATTAAAAATACATGTAAAAATGCACAAATCATCTGTAAAATTAAAGATGTTAGTAAAGATTTCAACTTTCAAAGGGAAATTTAATCTATGTAACGTATATAACACCATTGAAGGCTGTAATTTTGTTTAAAATGCTGCTTTTATGTAGCTTAGGCATCCAGCATAAAAACTACATTTGAATAATTAGATGGTTTAATGTCTTCTTTCTGTAGCTCAAACTTTCATTTTGATTTTTTCCTTATTTGTTACAGTAACATATGTAACAGGCTGTTTGAGACTAACGCCCCGGAGCACAGAGTGCAAACATCTCTTAAAAGATGCGGCCTGAAATTTTCGTTAAGATAGGATATGTCTGCAAAATTCCCTAGGGGGGAGCAGGACCTTTTTTTAGCTCGAAGTCTGAATCATTCTGCAAAAACGGATTTATATTTTGTACATTCGGTCTTTCAATGCGGCATTCTGATAATTACAAAAATGAGAAAACACTGAGTAAAAGATTAATTTTCACAACACCAACAAACTATAAAAGGTTATTATTTATATTAAAGGGAAAATTCACACCTTTTTTAACGCATTTATTATAGAGCTTACAGTATGGTAGGAATAATCATTAATCTAATATGTGTGAAATCCCTTCAATTAGCCTGTAAGTAATTACTTTCAGTGGGCACTGTGGGTCTGGCCATTTGCAGGTCAATGAGCTCCTAACAAGTGGACTGAAATCACTATGACCTGCTTACACACTACCAGACCAAAGTCTTTAAACTTTGATAATGGCAAAAATTAACAATGTTTCAAGTAATATTTTAAGCAGTGTATACATTGATGACTATATTTTGATACATGGGCCTAGGTTTGATAATCATTTCTAAAATTCAACCCTTAAAACACTTATTATTACTATAGCAGACGACATATTTTGTAATAACTTTCTTCACTTTGGGTACAATAAGACATAGCAAAATCAATTGAAACTTATTGAAAAACAAAATATTTTTTTCTTTTAATAGTCGTAACAATCTAATTTGCATTAATCTGACTGATAATTCTTATTAAAACAGAATATCAATTATCCAATATTGAAATGAAGTAATGTATGGAACCACTAGCAAGGTGGTTCCATGAGTCATTTAGCTGACCTGAAATAGAGGTTAATGTCCATCTTTTAATGTCCATTACTGTAATATGGCAGCCCCCAGATGTTAAGATTCAGGCAATGAACACTGCCATATATAACTTAGCAGATGAGGGGATGATTTATGAAAAATATATAAGTACATTATGAAATATTTATTTTTGAGTTAATAAAATGTTCAAAACCTTTACAAATGTTTTAGAAAGGATCAAAAACGGATTTTTAATTATGCGGCATCAATTATTGACCATAAGCAGGACATCAATTTTCTTTTCTTATACCAGAAAAATAAATTCGTTCACTTTTAAACTCTGTATATTCTTAATTATCAAAAATGTGTTTTCAACTTTCAGCTTCAATTTCTATATATGATACTATACAGCAGTGCCAGCGGCAATTACCTGGAGACCTGATCGTGTTTTATCGGCATCATTTACGGAAAAGCACAATTGAAATAAAATTTCACAAAAATAAAGAAATGAGGCAAAAAGACCATTTTATAAAGGAGCTAGACAAATAAAAGTTCACCAGATAAAACAATTATTTTTCTTTTCACATGATTCATTTGGGATACATTGATTTTCTGATTAATTAATTGAGTAAAATGATGTGGAATTTATGTATCCATCCCTGTTTTTCCATGTTTTACAGAAATTTCCCTATTTCTTTAATTAAACTTAGCACCATCAGATTCTTACATGCAAAAAGACCATTTTATACTAACGCTAGAATCAAAAATAAAACACTATATTAAGGATGGATAATTTATCCTTTTGGAACAGTTTGGGATTTAAAATTATGTTGAGAATTAAAAAAGATATTAATTGATAACGCAACTGTCTTCTATTAGCCGTATACATTAAAATCGATCACACCTGTAGAAGCGCTAGTACGAGGTTTCTTCACTATGTCACTACCAGTAAAGACTAGAGTGAATTTAAAACAAATGCCAATTCTTGCTGTGGCGTCTGATATGGGGTTTTAAGTTGTGCTTTCAACGTTGTCTAAACGGCAGTATTTTTTCCCTTTTTAAGCAATTTCGAGAAACTGAAATGACTTGCAGTCAACCAGTGATCTATATAAGAGTGACTGGACACTTCATTTTTCAGCCATATAGGTATGTCGTGGCATGAGTCACGTGACTTACACCTGGTGCGCCGTTCATCGTACACACACAAAATGGCGACACAGCTTGAGAAACCGCTGCATTTATAGGTATCTTGAAGAGCGTAGTCCATTGTAAATATCGCTTATTGGTACATCATGTTAATAACAATCGATACAACATATATGAAATATTGCTAAATGCTATGTTTCTGTAATGTTTAAACTAATCCTATTGAGTTATGACCGTGTAAATATCGGCCGATTTTATGCAAGTTGCGGAAATCGTCAAAAATGGCTTCAACAATACCTCTTTCACTGCGAAGAAAAAAAGCTTCAAACTCGATTTATCAATATTCGTAAACCAAGATATCATATGATCCATAATTATTGCTATTATGCTATTTTGGTATTTGTAAAGGTGTTAAAAGTTTTAGTAAACAATAGAGAAATTACGCTGTGTTTTCCAAAGCTGCGGTAAAAGCAAATCGTGGAGATAAATGATATTGATTTACCTGTGTAAGATGCCTGACAGAGTGATTGGAGTCGAATATATAGAGGATATTAAAATTTTTGGAATGAATATGTCATTTATTTCATCGAGTGAAGCGAAAAAAAATGCATATTTCATGAGTGGCGAAGCCACGAATGAAATAATCATTTTCTCGCTTCACAGGATGAAATAAATGGCATATTCATTCCAAAAATTTGAATTTTCTTTTTATTATATACAATTTTAAGCGTAACAGATTTTTGTGCAGTAAATGACATCATACACGTTTGCACATTGTGTCATATTAATGATGATGTTGCATAATGTACAATGACGGCCAAAACTGAAACCATAAGAGCAGGAGTAGAAAAAGTGACAATTTCAGCAAATCCTGACAATTTAATTACCAAAATTTTCCTTGCGATCTAACTAAGAAAATGAATACCCACACTTTGTGTTTTTGTCCACTAATAAGAAAGTTACAGGCGTTTGAAATTCTAAAGTGGGCTCAAGGAAGTCAATGGAGAAAGCAGAGGACATCCAATTTCACCCGTGAAATACAACTTATATTTTCACTGCAGTGAAAATACAGCTTTTTATATTTTCGCGGCTGTGAAAAACAGCTTTTTTAAAATATGCATTATACTTAATCAATATTTTTCTATATGTCATTACTTTGTATATAATAAATATTGGTATTTCATTGGAGTTTCTAGTCACTCTTATATAGGTCACTGAGTCAACCTATCATTTTACGAGAATGCGTTCTCAAGACTCAGAACTTATGTTTCTTGTCGCGTTAAAGGGTAAAAGGGGAATAAACCAAAATTAATGTCAATTATGAAACAAGGTAAACTATGGATAATAACCGTTTTTTCTTCGTCAGCGTATGTCACTGCGTAGTGTGTGCTGCCTTCTTTGTTTCAGTGTCAACTGGTTATACTTTACTTTAATCGTGTTTGAATTTCAAGCTTATCAACATGTAATTGTAACGCTTGACGTTGTTAAATGGACGTAGGCGGCAGCTGTGGAATTCAAAAGGACTGAAACATTGTCAAAATGCATTTCAAATATCATGCAAAGTGAAAAGAGTTGATAAAGTGACAGTGTTTTTTTAAAGCTCCTAAAACGCTGATATTGTAAAACTAGCGTTAAGAAAATGAAAATGGGCTTTTAAGTTGAGAAATGCACACATGCTTTATAGCCCGTGAGCTGCTAATAGACCCCCCTCCCCCAGGGGGAATTTTGTTCACTATGATTTTCTAAAACTACGTTATATAAGAAGCAAAATGAGACATGTTGGCCATCTGGCAGTGGGGGCGTTACCGTGTAACAGCCATGTTAACTACGTTTCCCTTAAACCTCTCCAAATCCTATTGTCCAAATACAAAGCTAAACATAATTTTTATTTATCCACATGCTGATTGTCTTCAAAGCACCTAATTAAATGCAGCAAATTGCCAGTTTGCGTTAAAACAACATATGCATACTGTATTGCAGTTATATACGTTACTTTATTTCAAATAAACTACTATTTAGCTATGTGCAATCACTAGACCATGTGCTGCCAAAATACCTCCTAGGAGGAGTTTTGTACACTACTATTTTCTAAAACTACGTTATATAAACCACAAAATAATGCATGTTAGCTCTGTATGGGTTTGGACGTTACCCTGCAATTGCAGAGTTTACTATGTTACCCTAAAATAATAGGAACTACTTTAGTGTAAATATCAAAATTATTCCTTATTTTACAAATCAATATTATCTTGTAACTGAAAGTAAATGACTAGCAGTACAATTTTAACTCATTTAGGTAACATTTTATTACTGTTATTTACGTTACTTTCTTTTGAATACATTAATTTAATGCAAAAATAGCATTATTTGAGTTTAAACTCCTTATGGGCGTAAATTACTGCCATTTTAGGGATCAATAATGAGAGAAATAATGAAAAGAGTCTTTTTTAAAATAAAATATCAGTGAACTTAAACTCTGACAAAAGCACAGGTGATGAAAAGGAAGAAACTTGAACTTAAAGCACATAAAATGCTATTTCAATTAAGAGTTTTTTTATTGAATGTGTAAACATCGCATAGAATTTTTTATTTTAATGATCAAATCATATTTCTTAAATGCTTGAATAATATCATTTATCTTTGACACTTTTACGTGTTAACTTAATTTAATATATGAAATGATATATACAAGACATTTTTCCATACTGTCTACATGTCAGTTTAGACAACATATAGTAGCTTAGTAAGATCTATTACCAAAAGTGTGAGCTAACCTTATAAATACACAGCTTATCAGCTATTGATTATAACAACTATAATGAAAACAACTAAGGACGAGAGCTAGCTCACAATATGTGAAATTTGAAGTCATTTCAGGCATGGTTAACATTGAAAAATTAAGAATGTATATAGGTGTTATCCCTGATCCTTTCAAAGAAAACTGAAGTTCTTTTTAATCATAACAATTTCTATCCAAAATAGGGTACCCAACATGCCTGTCCCTATGGTTATAATACCTATGGTAGTAATCAGCATGTTTAGTTTGGCGAAGAAAGAAAACAATAATCTTGGTAACATGCATAACAACAATATTTAAGGAGATTATTACTCTTATCATCTGTTTTGCCTGTTTCTACAATTTTGTGAAGCATTTAAACAGCGAGCTAAGGCAGCATTTTTTTCAAAATGTTCAATTTAGTCAGATATTTAAAAGAGATAAGTTAATAAGTAGAAAAGATCCCTTGCATTTATAGTATTGTATTATAGACATGTCTAAATGAAAGGACTTCAACAGTTCATTGGGATTTTTATTTGAATTATTTCTGCCAATAAGACTTAGTTTAACAGTGTAATTTTGTTTTATATTAAATTTGGTACTAAGCAAACCACATGGAAACATGATCATTGTTATGAATAGTAAGTGAGTATGATCAGGAAATACCACAATCACAAACCGCAGACAACCCTGTGGCACCGCGAGGAAGAGCCGCTCAACCATCACGGGACACCAGGAAGACAAATTAAGCAAAGCAACCAGCTCTCTCTTCCCAATCAAGATGATTGCAATACTAGAACGGACACAAAGCAACGTGTAACAAAACATAGAACAATTACAGACTCCCACAATGGCAGTAACAATAAACAAAAAGTCAACAACAACAGAACCACCGCCTTAGAACGGACAGCAGCCTAAGCCACCGGGGGGCTAAAATGCATTTTACTGGTACCAAATCTTCGCCCTAGATTCTGCTGTTGTTGAAGTACAAGAAATGTTCAGCTCGCATGGAGGCCATCTAAGTAATGCAATGTATCATCATGGAGAAACACTCTAATCAAATTTACACATCATGATGAAACAAAGAAAAGGGCTCATGACTCACAGATAGTCAGAACTAAAGATAATCTCAAGTAGAGCGACGGTGGGTCCAGCTACAGATAAGCATCAGGCACCAACCCACCGATTAAAGCTTTACGTCAGAGCCGTCATAGGGTCTGAGGCCTGACCCACCGTCGTGCAATTAAAGAGGAAACCATAGCTATAAACCGTGATTGGGTTTAAAACTAGACATGCAGACTGTCGCATGATATCCAAGTTATATCCAACCCTTATATAACATTTTACTATTTCATTGAATTGATCACTAAAATTAGGTTTTTCCTACAATTCGTTTGAATTTATAAACTAAATCACCATAAAATATAGGTTCTGATATACCTTGTTGCAGAAGAGTTTTTAATCCAATGTTGTATTTAACAATTAACTCTGAGTGTCTATGGTAGAATTTAGAAAACGCTTTTCTAATTTTATGATATCTATAACCTTGTTTTAATAATTTAGCAGTTAAAAATAAGTTTCTGTTGTTGAAGTAATCAACATTACAACACACTGTAGCAAAACGGATAAGCTGAGAAACATATACACCATAGGAAGGTGAGCGAGGAACATCTCCATCAAGAAATTGGAAATTTACTATTTCAAAATTAAAATCATCTCGATTATCATAAATTTTAGAAGAAACAATGCCATTTGTTATTGGCAAGTTCAAGTCCAAAAACGGAGCTTCAGTATCAGAAGAATTTGCCTTATTTTACTGAAGTTCAGTGGGATATATCTGACCTATCATTTGTTCAAAATAAGGATTATCAATGTTAAGTAAGTCATCTTAATATCTGGAGGTTGAGTTAAAAGCTTCAATAATATCAGTTTGATTATTGTCTGACAGAGACAACATAAAGTCTCTCTCATAATAAAATAGAAACAAATCTGCAGCAAGAGGAGCACAATTAGTACCCATTGGAAAACCTACAATTTGTCTATATAATTTCGAGCCAAATCTAATAAATATATTGTCCAAAAGATAATGGAGCGCATCAAACATTTTCTGACATGACCACAATTTATATCGTTTAGGTTGTTCTGAAGTGAAAAAGGCATTTTTATCATTACAAGCCAAATAAAGTGAACCCTCTCTGTTAAAAGTTTGTTCAATTAATTCTGTCAGTTTTTCTTTGATTAGATTATGAGGCAATGTAGT
This sequence comes from Loripinus fragilis, assembly GCA_964019695.1. NCBI lineage: Eukaryota > Metazoa > Mollusca > Bivalvia > Lucinida > Lucinidae > Loripinus > Loripinus fragilis. The sequence continues at coordinate 16,538,269 of OZ026524.1, forward strand.
ATAGAGAGAAGAGAAATCATATGTAGACAAACCAGATGCTAGAAAAACCTCTAGACTTCAATTTATTAAGAATTTCACCTGAATTTTTAATAGACCAAAATAAATTTTTACCATTTCTTTCATCAACTGTTGTGCAATATTTAATGACATGGTTTTAATCGCAGTGAGGCAAGAAGTCAAAAGAATAGACAACTCAGTAGTTGTACATGCACTAGAATTAGCAATAAAACGCGACTTATAGGGCCGTTTATAAAGTTTAGGTAACCAGTATAACGTAGGAAGCTTGCTATGGTCCTCATCAACAAACAACCCAAACTTAACTGCCATATTGCATCGATGCCTATCAACGATAGACGTCTCATCAAGCCTGTTACGCTCATATGTTTTTGCAGTGCTAAGTTCTTGTTTTAGGGTGTTAATATAGCATCTTTTTCAAAAGACTACAACATTGTTAGCAGCCTAATCTGCTGGGGCCAAAACGAACCACATATGCAATTCCTGGATCCCTTTCTTCAAGTGTCTAAAAGTGAATTTAGGTTTAGGTGGTAGAAGATCTAAATTTTTGCAATAAAATGAAATTCTACCATCAATAATTTTGAAAATATTTAGTTTCCAACTATTTAATGCATTAGACTCAACATGCTCTCGTTTACACCAGCGATTACAAAATTCTTGTAAGGCTTCTGCAATTTCTTCATGACATGATTTGAGGTCTATTGGCACAGGAAACCTAAATTTAGACCCCTTACATATAATAGACCGAATTTTTGAATATCTTCCATCAAGAAATGGGAAATTTACTATTTCAAAATTAAAATCATCTCGTTTATCATAAATTTTAGAAGAAACAACGCCATTTGTTATTGACAAGTTCAAGTCCAAAAACGGAGCTTCAGTATCAGAAGAATTTGCCTTATTTTACTGAAGTTCAGTGGGATATATCTGACCTATCATTTGTTCAAAATAAGGATTATCAATATAAAGTAAGTCATCTAAATATCTGGAGGTTGAGTTAAAAGCTTCAATAATATCAGTTTGATTATTGTCTGACAGAGACAACATAAAGTCTCTCTCATATTAAAATAAAAACAAATCTGCAACAAGAGGAGCACAATTAGTAACCATTGGAATACCTACAATTTGTCTATATAATTTCGAGCCAAATCTAATAAATAAATTGTCCAAAAGATAATGGAGCGCATCAAACATTTTCTGACATGACCACAATTTGTATCGTTTAGGTTGTTCTGAAGTGAAAAAGGCATTTTTATCATTACAAGCCAAATAAAGTGAGCCCTCTCTGTTAAATGTTTGTTCAATTAATTCTGTTAGTTTTTCTTTGATTAGATTATGAGGCAATGTAGCATAGAGAGAAGAGAAATCATATGTAGACAAACCAGATGCTAGAAAAACCTCTAGACTTCAATTTATTAAGAATTTCACCTGAATTTTTAATAGACCAAAATAATTTTTTACCATTTCTTTCATCAACTGTTGTGCAATATTAAATGACATGGTTTTAATCGCAGTGAGGCAAGAAGTCAAAAGAATAGACAACTCAGTAGTTGTACATGCACTAGAATTAGCAATAAAACGCGACTTATAGGGCTGTTTATAAAGTTTAGGTAACCAGTATAACGTAGGAAGCTTGCTATGGTCCTCATCAACAAACAACCCAAACTTAACTGCCATATTGCATCGATGCCTATCAACGATAGACGTCTCATCAAGCCTGTTATGCTCATATGTTTTTGCAGTGCTAAGTTCTTGTTTTAGGGTGTTAATATAGTATCTTTTTCAAAAGACTACAACATTGTTAGCAGCCTTATCTATTGGGGCCAAAACGAACCTCATATGCAATCCCTGGATCCCTTTCTTCAAGTGTCTGAAAGTGAATTTAGGTTTAGGTGGTAGAAGATCTAAATTCTTGCAATAAAATGAAATTCTACCATCAATAATTTTAAAAATATTTAGTTTCCAACTATTTAATGCATTAGACTGAATATGCTCTCGTTTACACCAGCGATTACAAAATTCTTGTAAGGCTTCTGCAATTTCTTCACGACATGATTTGAGGTCTATTGGCACAGGAAACCTAAATTTAGATCCCTTACATATAATAGACCGAATTCTTGAATCAATTATGATTTTTAAATCCTCTGTGACTATATGGCCTGCGGGTTGATAGCAATACTTAGAGTCTTTACAATCTCAAGAGTCAGGAATAGAATTTTCGATATCAAGTTCTGTTACTAATTTGTTATAGTTAAAAACAGTTCTACGAATAGGTTTATTATACTTATAACAATGATAGGGGATTCCTTATTTTCAAAATAAGTAGGAATAGAAGAGATAACAGATTTATCTTTAAATATACTGGGTAAGTTAATGAACTCAATGCCCTTGTTGACAAATTGAATTTGATAAAATGCCTAATATGATTAATTTCGGAGTCCATATATGGCCGTATAGCATGTTGAGTGTTACACCGGGTCAGAATTGCTGCATCATAAAGTCGATGAGCTCTATCGTAGAATTTATTAGCCTCAATATCCAAATTACGAAGTGAAGATATAGAAAGAGTTACTAAACGAGAAAGGGCCATATGTTGGCCAGAATGTTTAAAATGATATTTAATTCTGAAAGAGTCAAAACATGTTTATTTTTGCGTTTTAAATTTCCATTTTTGCGTTTACCATGAGGTCTTTTATTTCGTTTACGGATATCAAAAAGAGAAAAGACATCAAAATCAGGTAATCTAGAAATGTTACCCTCATGGTAAATGTTATCATTAAATCCAAGTGGATGTGGTGTTTGTAATAATTTTATCCACTTTAATTCTAATTCGTGCCTAAGAATATTTCTATATCTTTTTAGTTTAATTATCACCATATGTTATCTTTTCAACAGGCTGAATAGAAATACTGCTAGTAGAGTGATTAGTTTGTTTGAAATGCCTATATAGAAAATTATCAATTTTGCGAGGCTTTTTTGTTCGACGATAGTGTTCAGAAAATCTAGTTTTTAGAAATCTGCAAGTTTGGCCAATATATTGCATGCCACAATCTTTCTTTTCTCAAGATAAAACATTAATGACATCAGTTGATTTTCAATCAAGATCAGAATAAGTAATTACAGAAAATTGTATACCATTAACGTTAGATTTAATAGTTGATTTACAACATAAATGTTTGCAACAGCTACACCTCTTGGCATTGCACTTAGAAATAGAGGGATACACTTCATTTCTTCTATACTTACTCCTAGAGTTCCTAAGTACAGGTGACTTAAGAGGAGAAAGACGAACTTTTAAGTGGTTTCTAAAAAGAGCAGAGTCATAAACTCCATGTAAATTAATTTTAGTGGCCGAATGAAGTTTCAGAGGTGAAACGTAAACAGATGGTAACATAGAATTATATCTATTGGTGGACTGGGGAATCTGTATGGATGAAGCAGAATGTAACCAAAGAGGAGAAAGTAAAATTTTGACTGTTTTTAGGCTATTCATAATTGAGTTATAAGTTTATACCATACATTGAAAAGCAGCATTCATATCGGTTATTTATAGATTCTATTAATCCTTTTGATATTTCAAATCAAGCTAAATAGACAATTACTAGTAACAAAGAATAAATCAAATGAGCCAGCACATTTGATTTGGTTCTGGTACTCAATGCAGTGTCAAGAAATGAGGGCTCAGGCAAGCCTTGTAAATGTGCAGACTCACCAGAGCCTTTGCTATCTGCATCCACAAAGCATGGATATATAGATGCAGATTCAGGCCAGAATTAATATGGCTAGCTCGACTGCATCAGCATGAGCATTCAATTGATCCGAGATATTTGCTAATATGTGGTAAGTTCCAAAATCTCATATGCTGGTCAAAATTTTATTGAGCGCTTTGTAAATTACAATAAATGAGATCAACAATGACTTTTTCGTCTAAAGGCAATACTGTCAAAAACAAATCTGATGTAAGGTTTCAATATTTGGTTTACTATATCATACACACATGTAACATAAATAACAATAGAGTCTTTAAAGTTATACTGCTGTCAATATCTGAAATTTATGGTATCCTTTTCAATGAGAAAGAAATATGATTTGTTTTGGAGATGATTAAATTAAAAGACCCATGGTAAATTAAATTAGAAATCAATAAATACTTACCACCTAATTCATGTACATGTATACTTTGTTAACATTGCATGTAAGTCTATCATCGATAACAATGTTTATACTGAGTAGAGTGTTCTCCCAATACTTATTTTTCAGAACAGTTGACTTTTTTCATATGTCTTGAATCCATACCCTGGTGTGCTTACAACTCATTTTTATTGCTAATATCCATATAACGTTTTGCTATTCTTTGGTCATGTCACATTCTGTATAGTGGAAATTACCATCAGCTATTTTAGCATTGATTGCTAAAACTACCAATACATGTAAGTAAGATTTCATGACTGCACATTTTACTTTAAATATTTTATTTTTTCCATTCATTATTCTAAACGAAAATTGTGAAACCTTTTTTTACATCAACTTGAATGTCTAATTGGGTCCTGCCTTATTCTGGCACATAAAGTGTTATAGATTTAAATTGGTATCGAAAGTAACAATTAACTTGTTTTCTTGGATATGATCATATCACTTGTGGTTATTGTCATGTAAACTCCACCATTATCAATTATTTTTCCCATTTCAAAGAAATATTTGTTCTAAATAAACCATATACTTATAAAATTTACTTTGCTTAAGCAAACGATCAGAAGGACTATGTTGGTTTAATTATCAGTTTCATCCATTAAATAATGAAGCTATGCTTAAGCTAAAATAAAAATAGTAAGTAAGTATGATCAGGAAATACCACAATCACAAATCGCAGACAACCCCTAGGCACCGCGAGGAAGAGCCGCCCAACCATCACGAGACACCAGGAAGACAAATTAAGCAAAGCAACCAGCTCTCTCTTCCCCATCAAGATGATTGCAATACTAGAATGGACATAAAGTAACGTACAACAAAACATAGAACAATTACAGACTCCCACAATGGGAGTAACAATAAACAAAAAGTCAACAACAACAGAGCCACCGCCTTAGAAGGGACAGCAGCCTAAGCCACCGGGGGGCTTAAATGAATTTTACTGGTACCAAATCTTCGCCCTCAATTCTGCTGTTGATAAAGTACATGAAATGTTCAGCTCGCATGGAGGCCATCTAGCTAATGCAGTGTATCATCATGGAGAAACACTGTTATCAAATTAACACACCATGATGAAACAAAAAAGGGCTCACGACTCACAGAAAATCTATTTAAAAGCCAAAAGTAAAGTAATGCATCAACATATGTATACGCAACTACAACGATGTCAGTATAAAATTGATTTGGTGACGATCTCTTCAAACAGTATATGATTACATACACTTATAATGCATAGTAATACGTATCTATGTAACGTTTATCAATTTTTGCCCTACCAACTTACAAATAATTGATTCTATATAGGTTATAATAGCACAAATGTTTTGTATGCTACAATTTACCATACAAAATTTAGTAAAATTTTTTGTTATTGTGGATGAACCAAAATATACAAGGACTACCAGCGCGTATTGTTTTACTGACTATGTTTGTATAACTTGATCAGCAGTAAACTGGGTACGCTAAAAATATTTTGGATGCTGTTTAATAAGTGACTAGATTAAACTTAGTGTTCTGCAGATAAGCAAAAAAACTCTAAATCCACCATACATAAACATTTCAGACTTAATTTAATATTGTTTTTCACAACATTTTAGACATACATAGTATCTTATGATATATTTTTTATGGTAATATATGTTACTTTTACAATTTTGACATAACATGGGAACTTATCCTTGTTCAGCTGGTGCTTGAGAGCAAAATTGTCTTTGTTAATGAGGTTTAAAACCTATAACTTTGGCCAAATCAACATATTTTAAGGTTCTTAATAAACCTGTTCACAAAAGTAAATATGCTTTGACAATTTGACATAGTTTCTCACTAAGATCCATATAAATTCTATTGTAGACAAACTAGTATCTTAATATCTATTTAACACTAAAAATCAGATCAAAAATGAAATAAACTACCCTTTGATGTATCATTTAGCGAATTAAGCAATATATAGAAAGCCTTAAAGTTTGTAACATATGTTACATATTGCCAAACAAACAAAAACTGATACTTTACACCAGAAACAGTGTTTAATATCCCCCTTCACTCTTGTTTATCAATATTATGCTCATTTATGGTGTTTAAAATATTACAGATAGGATAACATGCTTTTTTTTTAATGAAAAGGTTCTTAAAGTACAAAACGTTATCTTAGGGGTTGTCATATTCAACAGCTTATAACTCCCGAAGTTTCTGTGATAGAAGCAAGCTAGCTGCAGTTATGAAATGGTCTGTTAATTGTCTTTCAGAGACATGTTATTTAATTCTAAAATATTTATTGAGAATGTTATAAAAAGAAACTATATAACAAATTGTCAATGATTTTATAGGGTGTAGTTGAAAATGTAACGTAAATGACACCATAATGTGCCTAGATTACTCTAACAAACATCACTATCTGCAGGAAATAAACTGTTCTTACATATAACATGACTGTTTAGCCAATTTGAATAGCTCAAGTACCACTTTAATCGCCAAAATTTTATATATTTTGTTTTTCAAAAGAATGAGGGGTAACGTATTTAACACGCTGTAGCACCCAAAAGCCCCCACCGCCAGATAGCCAATATGTTGCAAAAAGCTCGTTAGATGTTATGCTTTAAGAAAAACATAGTCTACAAAGTTCTCCCTGGGGGAGCAAAACCCTTAGTAGCTTATGGCCTATCCTCAAAGATGCCAATGAAATAACAAAGAATCACTCTGAAGCAGTTTCTAGAGAATTTTGCGTGATTTCTTTGTTCTTGCAAAAATTGATTTCATGGGTTACGTGACGTTTTGAAAGCTGACGTCTGAAATTAGTTCATCTTTTCAAATAAACTGAGTGCGTCTTGGTCTATGTATGTTCAGATTTATGCACTCGAAAGACAAGTGTGCATAGTATTCGTTTACTACCGAAAAATGGCGCACAGTATGTTTCAGCTTTCTTAAGTGGTTAAGTATTTTTGTCAAATCCTCATTTGGCACGTTCTAGGACCCCTAAAGACCTTTACCCAGTGCATGTGAGAGTGCGTGCGTGAGCGCTTGTATGTGTGTGCCAAAATGAGGGCGAGTGTATGAGAGAGAGAGAGAGAGAGAGAGAGAGAGAGAGAGAGAGAGAGAGAGAGAGAGAGTGTGTTATGCGGTTTAGATTTTCACTGCATATTCCCTTAGGTTAGTAAATATCGTAATGGCATATGCAAATATATCACGTGTATCTATTGAGGTACGAATGGGTATATTCACAGGGGAAAACAACTAAGTTATTATTTTACAGGGGATTAGGGCTTCAAGTAAAAATAAGGACTTCCCCCATAAATAAGTTTAAGTTACGCGTTGTACATTTTAATCCACACGTGTAAGTTCAGTTTAAAGTTGTTTAAAAAAGACAACGGGTGTCACATGTAACATGGAATTACAATAGCTTGCCTGATAAGGCTTTAAGCTGTAACCAAGGTTCTGTATGACCTTACCTGTAAGCAGGACGTTAAATAGAGGACCTTACATGATGAACGCCCATGTTTTATAATTGAATAAAAAGCTGTATCGCACGTTAATGACAGTACTAGTCGTGTTTAATCGGCGCAAATCATCAGGCAATTCACATGCTGTTGATGCACAGCTGTTTTGTTGTTGCTTTTTTCCCTTTTTAACTTTACTTTACGTATACGTGTTCTGGATTTGTTACAAAATTGACGTCATTAGTAGTAGCGCGCATAGAAGTGTGGTCAGGTTGACGCAAGTCTGTGATCTGGAAAAATGTTTTATTACCTCCTGCATGCCATTATTGAACTCGAAAACGTTGTTGCAAGTTTTCAAGCAAGCAAGAAAATGACCTTATGCAATAATGGTTTTCTGATGCACTAATATCTGCTAGACCCCCCCCGCAGTGGTCATCATAACCCTCACCTTTCAAGTTTGGGTTTCAACACCACCCTCGTGTTCTAGCAGGTGGTAACTCTTTTCGCAGTGCACCGGCATTTTGTGTTCTTAATCTGTTCATGGAAAGCATGGGGCTTGTTTGATTGGGCACTTATGTACTTCGATTTTCATATTTGGATAATTTCCTTATTTGACCTCTGTGGGAGTTAAGATAAGGGAGCCGCTATGAGCATATTGCAAGCCATCATTGTATCATATTTTACTCTTGATAATTGGGAGTTTTATTTCCAATAGGGCTGTGTCCGCAACTAAAATTGTATGGTATAATAACATCTTTAGACCTACACAGGGTTTCTGCTTTGCACGCTGGATCTGTGAATGAGTTTCTCATACGTTCGCATACGTTGTTACTAACGTACCTTAACGTTTGCACAACTTACCTGTTGCGTACATCTAACCTATGTCGAACGTATAGAAGCAATACGTTCACATACGCTGGCGATTTTTATCCAAGCACAAACTGTTGGTCCTCTTTGTCGTATGTCAACGTATACCAACGTATTATAGCGTGTTCGTAACGTGTTTAAAACTTTTGTCTAACGTATTCAGCGTACACCAACGTACTTGCTTAATTTCTCATACGTCGGCATACGTTGGTGCTATACGTCGTAGTGTGACAGGGCCTTTAATTGCGTATACCAAATAAAACAATTGTAGTACGAGAGGATGATAAACCGTGGTGCGATTCTGAAATAAGGCGGAATTCAAGAAAAAGAGACAGGCTAAAGAAAACCGCTCTAAAACAGGTAATCCAAATGACTGGAAAAAAATACAAAAGGTTTAGAAATAAGGTAAATAATAAAAAAAAACATGCGAAGGAATCTTTTTATAACAATTTGGATATTATCGTTTAGATTTTCAAAATAATGACAAAAGGAAGTTTTGGAAAGTAATTCGCCATTTTGTAAAAAGCAATAGTTCTGCATCTCCTATCCCTCCTTTATGTTCAACACTTCCAAACGGCAACAATCAATGGCATTTTAATGATCTAGATAAAGCTGATTGTTTGAATGACTATTTTGCTTCTATTTCAAATCTAAACGATGAACACACCGAATTACCTCCTTTTTCAAAAGTTACTGATAATACGTTGCACTGAACATGAAATGGAAAATATTATTGAAGTGCTTAATCCTAACAAAGCAAGTGGCGATGATGGAATAAGTAATAAAATGCTCAAGGGTGTCTACAAATCGGTTTCTAAACCCCTCTGTATTTTGATGAATAGATCATTTGATGAGGGAATTTTTCCTGATACATGGAAGCTTGCAAATGTTATCCCAATCTTTACGAAGGGAGACAAATCTCAACCTTGCAACTATAGACCAGTTGCGCAATTGAGTTGTATTGGAAAATTACAAGAAAGGATTGTCTTTAAAAATATGTATAACTTTCTCATAGAAAATAATCTCTTATACAAGTATCAATCTGGGTTCTTACCGCACCACTAAACAGTTTTTCAGTTAATAGACATTTTCCATTATATATGTCAAGCTTTTGATAATAATATGTTTTCGTGTATTGTGTTCTGTGATGTTTCAAAAGCTTTTGATAGAGTCTTGCACAAAGGTCTTATGTTTAAGTTTAGACAAAATGGAATTGAAGGGAAACTTTTAGAGTGGCTTAAAAGTTATCTATGTCAAAGGAAACAGAAAGTTTGTATTAAGTCCTGTTTCTCTGGCTTAAAATCTATATTTGCTGGTGTGCCACAGGGGTCTGTTCTTGGGCCTCTTTTATTCTTAGTGTATATTAATGATATAGCTAAACACCTTCTTAGTTTGACAAGGCTATTTGCAGATGATAGCTCACTACTTTATGCTGCTGCACATCTTGCTGATATAGCTGGTATAATTAACCATGATTTGCAGCTTTTGACAAGCTGGGCAAGACAGTGGCTAGTACATTCAATCCACTAAAAACTGAGGCTGTCTTATTTACTTTTAAAAAACTAGACTTCTTTCCTAAACTTCTATTTGATAATATTCCGATAAGTTTTGTTGATGGTCATAAACATCTGGGCGTTACCCTGAGTAGTACTGGACAGTGGCACTCACATATTGAAAACATTGCCAAGTCAGCAACAAAAATTTTGGGAATTATGCGAAAACTTAAATATTCTTGAGTAGAAATGCACTCAACCAGATGTATATGTCTTATATGTTACCTATTGTAAAATATGCTTCATTTGTATGGGATGGATGCTCTGAACAAGACTCAGTAACACTCCAAAGGGTTCAAAATGAAGCAGCCCGACTTGTCACAGGATTAACATGATCTGTATCATTAGAAAACCTGTATAAGGAGTGTGAATTGGCAACTCTATCGCAAAGAAGACAACAACATAAGCTTTCTTTTATGTATGATGTAAATACTAGAATGGTACCCTCATACATACAAGATTTAATCCCTCCCTTAGTTAATGAAGTTACTGATTACCCTTTGAGAAATACTAGAAATATAACTGTACCTTATAATCGAAAAGTATGTCACAAAAATCTTGTATTCCATCATCCATTAGACTGTGGAACTCTCTTGCAGATGATTTGAAAGATTTATCCTCATTACTAACTTTTAAGAAACATTTCATTTCAAACTTTAACATATCATGTGTTCCTCCCTATTATATTATGGGAAATAGATATAGCTCTGTCATACATCCACGGCTTAGAAATAATTGTAGTAGCCTTAACAATGATCTTTTTAGAAACCATGTTCGTGATAACCCTTTATGTGAATGGTGTGGTGTGATAGAGGATGCCACCCTTTTCTTCTTTCATTGCATTAAATATATTGGTGAAAGACAGGTTTTCAATGATACAGTTAGGGAGTTTCAACCCTTAACCATCAATTTGATCCTTTTTGGAAGCGAAAACTGGAATACTGAAACAAATATGGTCTTGTTCAGGGCTATCCACAGATATATCCATGCCTCTAAACGTTTTTGATAAGCTCTTTGACTCTTTCGTTGAAACTAATTTTAAAACAAATTCTTAAAACATGTATATGTAAATACGAGTACTTAATGACCTGAATCAAAAACTTATTCCTAATTTTAGGGGTTCATATTGGCAGTCATATACTTTGCTTCTTTATTTATTTTGTACTTTATTAATTTATATATCTATTTATATAATTTTGAATTTATCATTTTTTATTTTTTCTTATTTTCTTATTTATTAATTAATTAATTAATCTATTTATTGTACTCTTATGTTTATGTATTTTTTTTATTAATTACTTACACTTCTCTAGTTTATATTGCTATCATCCTGTTTTGATCATAACTTGTATTCTTAATCAGATTGTATATATTAAGCAAAGTATATAAGCTATATTCTGTATGTATATAATGTAGGGGAAGGTTCGAAACTAATGTTGTGAGAACTTGTGACTCAACCCCATCGCTGTATCATATTTGGCAATAAAATATGTTTAAACTAGTCCCGTCAAACATATTCATATAAATCAGGGAAAATTTTGATTACGGTTTCTGGTATTAAATAGATATTGAATAATATGCAGGTTTTTTTGCTGTCAAGTATATTTATAGTAAGCTTATTGCTTACTATAAAACATTAATCTAATCGATAAAACAATTTTAATAATTGAAGATTTTCAGATTCCCGTCCAGGATGTCATTTTTGTGTAAAAAGGACACAGTGACAGCAAAAAAGAGTTGTTGTTTGATTTGATTCTTTACGTCCCATCAATAATCTTTCAGCTATGTAGGAACGTGTCTTCCTGGGGTGAACCAGTACTAAGCTAGGATTGATTATAAATGTGTCTTGCTCAAGGACACCATGCAGTGACGCCGATGAGGCTCGAACCCGCGGCCTGCAAAAAAAGACAGTAAAACAGATTCTTGTAAAATGTGCAACAACATGTGGAGAAGAGTCCATAAGATCAGCAGCAATAGACCTATTGGTGAAGTGCGTCAGTAAAACCTTAGAGATCAAGACTTTGTTGCCAAATAAACACTTTATAATAATCATTGCAGAAGAAAATACACAATACTCAACCTCATAGTGTAATGCACGAGGACTCTTGAGAGTTCTAAAATCATAGCAAAATCTCATGAAACGGTCCAAATGTATTTCGACTAATTTACTTTCTCTTTTTTTCAGGGATTGCCACTAGGATTCGTTCACGACTAAAGGTCGTTGGTATTGCTGTTTCTCTCTGTATCACAGCAGCTGTACTAACCATATTGACACAGTACCTGTCAGACAACCATATGTTGTATGTGTATGAAGCTGATGCCAAGTCTTTAATGGACCCACTTGTGCACAAGCATAAATACAGTCTTTCACTGAACAATGCCGACGTTTGTTCCAGTAACGTATTTCTATTGTTTATTGTCAACTCAGCTCTAGAAAATGGAGAAAAAAGGGACATAATTCGAGAAACATGGGGCTCTGTTAAAGAGTACAGCGGTGCACAAATCCGAGTCGTCTTTCTTATTGGGGAGTACAGAAAACCAACGGCTATGAGTACTGGGGAGTTGAATGAGCGGTTGAAAGCAGAAAGTGACACACATGTTGACTTAATTAAAGGGAACTTTATCGACGATTACGCCAATATGACATACAAAACAGTTATGGGCCTTTACTGGATGAATACATATTGCTCTAGAGCCTCGTTTGTGATGAAGACTGATGATGACGTCTCGATTAACTTGTTTAAAGTTGTTGACTTTCTTCAGGAAATTAGCCAGACTCAATCGAAACTATCAACATTCTTTTATGGCAGATGTTTGCAACCCTTTCCAGAGAGATCAAAGTCATCAAAATGGTACATCAGCTCTTCCGACTATAAGCATTGGCTGTATCCACCATTTTGTATGGGGGGAGGGTATATTCTATCAAATGAAGTGGCCTCTCAGATCTATCGCGCAACAACGAAAGTGCCCTTCTTTTGGATGGATGATGTGTACATAGGCTTTTGTGCCGGGTTGGCAAATATAAAACCGATAGATAACTATTTTGGATATTATTTCATATTGCCATGGAGTTGGACAGATGCACCCTGGGAGTATACTATTTTAAAAGTAAATGATGCTGGTAAAACAGAAAGAAGAGAAACGTGGTCTTATATAAAATCCCTCAGAAATACCCATAGTTTACGGTATTATAGAATTGTTGGTACATGTTTGATAATGGTACTGGGTTTGCTTGTTTGTATGCTTTTAATTGTTATACAGTTTTGTAAGTCAAGAAACGGCCGACGTTACAATACACGATACTACATGTACCAACTCGCTCGTCTTTTCTGAGACTTTACAATACACTTTACTACATTTACCAGCTCGCTAGTCCTCTGTGAGGCGTTACAAGACACGATACTACCAGCTCCCTGGTCCTCTGTGAGGCGTTGCAAGACACGATACTAACAGCTCGCTCGTCCTCTGTGACCTTTACAATACACTTTACTACATTTACCAGCTCGCTAGTTCTCTGCGAGGCGTTGCAAGACCCGATACTACCAGCGCGCTGGTCCTCTGTGAGACTTTACAATACACTTTACTAAATTTACCAATACACTTTACTACATTTACCAGCTAGCTAGTCCTCTGTGAGGCGTGACAAAGTAATAAGGTTGCAAAGATCAGGAATCGATACAATCAAGTACCACACCTGACCCAGGATACCAATGGGAAAGTGACAAACTCACAGAAGACACCACAAACGAGAGCCAAGAGGTCAGCCCTTTCCCAGCAGGTGACCACAAAGCACATATAAACAGACGCGCACAAAACATAGCAAAAACAAGACAGAACAAAAACATAAAAGATCCACAAAAGAAGTACCGCCTTGGAACGGTCAGTAAAATATTTTACTGGAGGGCTTAAACCGGTTTAACGGCGCCAACCTCACCCTTAATTCAGATGTGGATCAAGACACATAAATATTTGGTTTGCATGAAAGACCCCTAACTTATCAATGCATCATCTCCTAAAACATATAAATCAAGATATAACAAGGAGATAAAGCAAGGATAAGGACTCAACAGTAAATTAAACTGAATACCGGAGCAAAAGAAGTCCAACAGGTAAACCCCGGTGGGCCCGACAAACAGCCAAAGCATCAGGCCCCTACCATCTCATCAATAGATAAGTCTTTAAGTCGGAACCATCATAGAGTCTGAAGTCCGACCCACCAGCGTGCAATTAAAGAGGAAAGCAAAGTTGCCAACCGTGATTGGGTTGACTACCAAGCATGCAGTCTGTTGCAATACATTAATGTTATAGCCAATCTTTTTATAATGGGAAATTATTTTAATGAACTGCGCCGAAAAACCACCAGAGCCAACAATCTTCTTCAACTTATACACCAAGTCACCATAGAAATCAGGTTCCGAAAGTCCTTGGCGCAAGAGAGATTTAAGTCCAACTTGGAATTTAGAAATCAAATCATAGTATCGTCTATAAAATTTTGAAAATGTTTTGCGAAGTTTATGATACCGATAGCCCTGTTTAAGAAGTTTCTGAGTTAATAATTTATTGCGAGTGTTGAAGTCAGTAACATAGCTGGATGCTCTAGCAAAACGAATGAGTTGAGAGATATAGACTCCATAGGATGTAGAACGAGGAACATCACCATCTAAAAATGGGAAATTGACAATTTCAAAATCAAAGTCGTCACGTTTATCATAAATTTTGGTAGAAACAATATCATTAGAAATTGACAAATGCAAGTCTAAAAATGCGGCTTCGGTATCAGAGGCATTGGCTTTATTAAGTTGGAGCTCTGAAGGGTATATTTGACTAACCATATTTTCAAAATAAACATTATTAATATTTAAAATATCGTCCAAATATCTGGAAGTAGTGTTAAACGCATCAATAACATCAGCCTGCTTATCATCAGAAAGAGACATCATAAAGTCCCTTTCATAACAAAACAGGAATAAATCTGCAACCCGATACTACCAGCTCGCTGGTCCTCTGTGAGACTTTACAATGCACTTTACTACATTTACCAGCTCGCTAGTCCTCTGTGAGGCGTTACAAGACATGATACTACCAGCTCGCTGGTCCTCTGTGAGACTTTACAATACACTTTACTAAATTTACCAGCTCGCTCGTCTTCTGTGAGACTTTACAATACACTTTACTACATTTACCAGCTCGCCCGTCCTCTGTGAGATTTTACAAGACACGTTACTAGCAACTCCCTCGTCCTCTGTGAGACATTACAACCCACTGTACTACATGTACACAAAACAGGAGCCGCACAGCTTCAATGTATGAACAATCATTATACAAAGTTTGAATATAAAGGAATGAAATTTTTTTTGAGTTATAAATTACACAAACTAGGCACTCCAAAAGTGTTGGACAGATAGACCGATGGAGTGGACCCACTACTAGACCTGTGTTTCCCCAAGGCATTGTAGGTAAAAATGACTGCAAATACTGCACGGCCGTATTCATCCCCGTTTTCAATAAAATTCGTCGGAGAAATACCTGTTTTTTAAGGAAATAAAATGTGTACATTACTGTACCCATGTGTGGAAAACAAATTTGCTTCCTTCAAAACCCTTTGTACATGTATACTAATGGATTCTTCCTTCTGGTTTGATACAATGCAATTGGGATAGTCAATTGTTCATAATTATCTAAGGGTGGCAGATTATTTACCGTTACAAACAGTGTAAACCCTGATGTAATGCAGCAATATCATGCATTTTATCTTGGTCTTCTCTGGTTGCAAAAGTACTTGTTTAGTCGTTTCCTGACTACAAAGTGTTAATTGGCTACCTCAAAAAGATCGCGCATTTAATATATATGTTTTAATTTAAAAAAATTCTACTAACTACTAGTAAAACAAACAATAAATTAGCCGCGACATCAGATTTCCAACAATGTGGTATGTGCGACCAGCAAAGCCTCAGATCAGCCTGCGCATACGCGCAGTCTGATCAGAGCCTTTGTTAGTCACTTGAACATTCTATGACTATTAAGCTACTGACCGAACATCATTTGGAGTTTCTAAGCTTAAAAGGAGGCTGCACAGACACGTCTGAGTCTACACTTGTCAAATTGCCACAATGTTGGAAATCACATGTCATGGCTCAAATGATAAAACAGTTGTAATAGGTAGATAAGTGATGGTTTTAATCCATCAAGAAAAGAAAGACAATAGGCTCTACTGCTTACAGGTAAATTCATAACACCAATAGATACGATAAAGGCTGGTGTTCTTGCGCATGTAAAACCAGCCTTCTATAAACACATGCGAACACATTATAAGCAAAAGACATTGTACAAAGCAAGACTTGCAAAGCCAAATTGTAAAAACTTACAACACTTTCCTAACAAGAGGGCCAGAGTGGCCCTGAATCGGTCACCTGTACTCATATATGTGCTCCAGTCTTGTTCAGTGGAAGGTAATGATTTAAACCATTTGCTGGAGGGCAATCAAGCTGGTCTCTTCTGTAGTATATATAGTCTTTGAGAGTATAACAAGACCTACCCCTTCCCCCCACCACACACAAACATTTTCTACATACCAAATATTAAGGCTCCAGCCCTTGTGGTTTCAGACAAGAAGGATTTTCTATGTTTTCCCTAGACGTGCCTCAGCAAAACATGTGACCCCCGAGCGGACCAATTTTGTGCCCCAGGGTCAAAATTTTAACATACTTGGAAGAGGTCAACTATGTGATGTTACATAACAAATATCAAGGGTCTAGGCTTTGTGGTTTCAGAGAGAAGAGTTTTTTGTCTTCCATATATAATCCTATATAAAACAAGAAATGTCACAATCACGTGACGAATGCCCCCAAAGGAATTGGTCTAGCAAAAGACACATTTGAGGAAAAATAGCTGTAATATAGGAGAAATGCTCCAGACACAAAAAAACCTAGAAATGAGGCCAGAAGTCAATGTCAAGGTCAAAGTGACCAAAAATGATATGCACCACTCCCCCATCCCAAGAGGAATCAACATCCCAAATTTGGGATTCCTACATCAAATAATATAGGAGATAATTAGGCTCCAGACACAAATATTCTAGAAACTAGGTCATAGGTCAATATCACAGTGACCTAAAAATGGTATTCGACACATCAGCATCCAAAGATGTATCCATACATCAAATTTGGGATTCCTCCCTCAAATTAAATATGAGATATGCTCCTGACACGATTATTGTTGAAATTAGGTCAAGGTCACAAAAACTGATACATGACACTCTGCCATCTTATGATGCAACCACACACCAAATTTGGGATTCCTAGCTCAAATAATATAGATAAAAATGCTTCAAACATGATTATTCTAAAAACTAGGTCAGAGGTCAAGGTCACAATGACTGGTATGCGACACTTGGCCACACACCAAATTTAGAATTCCTACCCGAAAGAAAATAGAAGTTATGCACCAGACTCGATGCCGATTCTAGAAACTAGGTGAGAGGTCAAGGTCACATTGACCAGAAAATGGATTGGGACAATCTGCCATTCCAAGATGCATTCACACACCAAATTTGGAATTCCAGCCTCAAATAATAAAAGAGAAATGCTCCAGATATAATTATTCAAAAAACGAGGTCAAATGTCAAGTTTGAGGTCACAGTATGCTGTAAATGGTACAGGACACTCCACCATCCCAAGATGCATCCACACACCAAATTTGAGATTCCCATCTCAAATAAGTTAAGATATATGCTCTGGACACGAATACTCTACAAACTAGGTCAGAGGTCAAGGTCAAAGTGACCAAAAAGGGTATGTGACACTCCGCAATCCAAAGTGGCGTCCACAAACCAAATTTGGGATTCCTACCTTCAATAATATAAGAGATATGCTCCCGACATGATTATTCTAAAAACCAGGTCAGAGGTCAAGGTCACAGTGACCAGTAAATGGTACATGACACTCCACCATCCCCAGATGCATCCACACATCTAATTTGGGATTCCTATCTCAAATAATGTAAGAGATATGCTCTGGACAAAATAGATATTAAATCTAGGTCAGAGGTCACGGTCACAGAGACCTGAAAATGGTATGTGACACTCAGCCATCCCAAGATGCATACACACACCAAATTTGGAATTCCTATCTCAAAGATTATAGGAGTTATACACCAGACTCAATGCAGTTTCTAGAAACTAGGTCAGAGGTCAAGTTCAAGGTCACAGTAACCCAATTATGGTATGAGACACTTGGTCATCCCAAGATGCATCCACCCACCAAATTTGAGATTCCTACCTCAAATAACATAAAGAATATGCTCCGGACATGATAACTCTAAAACTAGGTCAGAGGTCAAGGTCACAGTGACCCGAAAATAGTACATGACACTCTGCTATACCAAGATGCATCCACACACCAAATCAGGAATTCCTACCTCAAATAATATGAGATATACTCCGGACACAAAAAAATTTTTAAAACTAGGTCAGAGGTCAAATTCACAGTGGCCCGAAAATGTTATTTCACACTCTGTCATCCGAAGATGCATTTACACACCAAATTTGGTATTCCTATCGCAAAGAATATAGGAGATATGCACCAGACTCAATACAGATTCTTGAAACTAGGTCAAAGGTCAAGTTCAAGGTCACAGTGACCCAATTATGGTATAGACACTTAGTCATAGCAAGATGCATCTTCACACCAAATTTGAGATTCCTACCTTAAATAATATAAGAGATAAGCTCCGGACACTTTTATTCTAAAAACTAGGTCAGAGGTCAAGGTCACAGTAACCCAAAAATGGTATGCGACTCTCCACCATCCCAAGTTGCATCCACACACCAAATTAGGAATTCCTATCTGAAAGAATGTTTGGGATAGGCTCTGGACACAATAAGTCTTAAAACTAGGTCAGAGGTCACGATCACATTGACCCGAAAATGATATGTGATACTTCGTCCTCCAAAGATGAATTTATACACCAAATTTGGAATTCCTACCTGAAATAATATAGGAGATATGCACCAGACCCAATGCAGTTTCTAGAAATAAGGTCAGAGGTCAAGTTCAAGGTCACAGTGACCCAATTATGGTATGCGACACCTCATCATCCCAAGATGTATCCACGCACCAAATTTGAGATTCCTACCTCAAAAAATAGAAGAGATATGCTCGGGACATGATTATTCTAAAAACTAAGTCAGAGGTCAAGGTCAAGGTCACATTGATCCAAAACTGGTACGGGACACTCCGCCATCCCAAGATGTATCTACTCACCAAATTTGGAATTCCTACATCAAAAAATATAAAAGATATGCACCAGACACGAAGTTGGACGGATGGACGGACAGTGCGATTACTATATGCCTCCCAAAGTTCCTTTGGGGGCATAACATGTGACACTGGGGCGGGACCATTTTTGACCCCAGAGTCATTATTTGAACAAACTTGGTAGAGGTCCACTTGATGATGCTAAATACCAAATATCAAGGCTCTTGGCCCTGTGGTTTCAGACAATAAGATTTTTTTCACATTTTCCCTATATAAGCCTTTGTAAAACATGTGACCCACTGGGCGGGGCCATTTCTGGCCCCAAGTCTATAATTTGAACAAACTTGGTAGAGGTCCACTAGGTGATGCTTAATACCAAATATCAATAGTCTAGGCCGTCTGGTTTCAGACAAGAAGATTTTTTCTTGTATTACCTATTATAACCCTATGTAAAAACAGGTGACCACCGGGGCAGGCCATTTTAGACCCCAGGGGCATTATTTGAACAAACTTGGTAGAGGTCCACTAGGTGATGCTAGAAACCAAATATCAAGGCTCTTGGCCCTGTGGTTTCAGACAAGAAGACTTTTTCACATTTCCCTTAATAAGCCTATGTAAAACAATTGACCCCCGGATCAGGGCCATTTTAGGCTCCAGGGCTATAATTTGAACAAACATGGTAGAGTTCCACTAGGTGATGCTACATACCAAATATCACAGATCTAGACCCTGTGGTTTCAGACAAGAGGTTTTCTCATGTTTACCCTATATAAGCCTATGTAAAACATGTGACCCCCGGGGGGGACATTTTTAGCCCCCAGGGGTATAATTTGAACAAACTTGGTAGAGGTCCACTTAGTGATGCTACATACCAAATATCAAGGTTCTAGGCCATGTGGTTTCAGACATGAAGTTTTTTCACGTTTACCTAAATAAAAACTTTGTAAAACATTTGACCCCCGGGGCGGGGACATTTTTGGCCCAAGGAGTATAATTTGAACAAACTTGGTAGAGGTCCACTAGGTGATGCTACATACCAAATATCAAGGCTCTAGACCATGTGGTTTCAGACAAGAAGAATTTTTCTTTTTCCCTATATAAGGCAATGTAGAACATGTGACCCCCGGGAAGGGACCATTTTTGGCCCAAGGGCTATAATTTGACAAAACTTGGTAGTCTTGGGTTATAATTTGACAAAACTTGGTAGTCTAGGCGTTCTGGTTTTAGACTAGAAGATTTTGTCACGTTTTCCTTATATAAGCCTATGTAAAACATTTGACCCCGGGGCGGGGCCATTTCTGGCCCCAGGGGTATAATTTGAACAAACTTTGTAAAGGTCTTCTAGGTGATACTAAATACCAAATATAAAGGTTTTAGGCCCTGTGATTTCAGACAAAAAGATTTTTCCACATTTTCCCTTGAAGCCTATGTAAAACATGTGACCCTGGGGTGGGCCATTTCATGCCCCAGGTCTATAACTTGAACAAACTTGATAGAGGTCCACCAGGTGAAGCTAGATACCAAATATCAATAGTCTAGGCCTTCTGGTTTCAGACAAGAAGATTTAATCACGTTTTTCCTATATAGGTCTAAGTAAAACATGTGACTCTCAGGGCGGGGCCATTTTTGGCCCCAGTGCTATAACTTGAACAAACTTGGTAGGGGTCCACTAGGTGATGCTACATACCTAATATCAAGGCTTTAGGCCTTGTAGATTCAGACAAGAAGCTTTTTTTCACATTTTCCCAATATAAGCCTATGTAAAACATGTGACACTGGGGCGGGGCCATTTTTGGCCCCAGGGGCATAATTTGAACAAACTTGGTAGAGGTCCACTAGGTGATGCTACATACCAAATATCAAGGCTCCATGCCTTCTGGTTTCAGACAAGAAGATTTTTAAAGTTTTCATCTCGAAAATATATTTTTAGCCTCTGTGACCTAGATATGCAACATCAATAATTTTGGTAGAGGGCCACCCAAGGAATAATTGCGTGAAATTATTTCAAAATTGGACCAGGGGTTTAGGAGGGGTTGTCATTTAAGTCAATTGTTAACGGACGACGGACGGATGGGAGGACAAAGACCGATCACAAAAGCTTAACAAAAGCTAACAAGTAAAATGAGAAGTTTAAGGCACACAAAATCCTAAAGCTACTCACCTGAGATTTGCTGGCCACTTTAAGGACCACACAAAAAAGTTACACACCAATACTCAAAGCTCTAGGTGCAATAATTTATAACAAGAGGATTTTTTATGTTTGTTTTTAAATGAACATATATAAAATGTGATCTAAGGGGTGATGCCTTTTGTTGGCCTAGAGTTTCGGGCAAATGTTTTTTTTTTATATTTTCCCTATATAAGCATAATGTAAATGTAAATTAAGGGTCAGGGCCAATTTGAGCTCCAGGAGGATTACTTGAACATACTTAATAGAGGTCCACCAAATGATGCTACATACCAAATATCAAGGCTAGGCCTTGTGGTTTAGGACTTCGATTTTTTCATGTTTGCCATATATAAACCTATGTAAAACATGTGACCCCCGTTGATGACCTTTTTATGACCTGAGGGGCATAATTTGAACACACTTGGTCGAGGTCTACTAAATGATGCTATATACCAAATATCTAGGCCCAGATATTTCAGACAGGAAGATTTTTTTAAAATTTATTCCCTATATAAGACTTTCAGTTAATTGCCCAGTTTCACATCACTTTTACTTCAAAGCGGATTCCAAATATCTGCTCAGCGGAAATAAGATTTCGGCTTTACTGTTACAAAGCACTATCATTCCCCTAAATAATGAAACTCAGTTTGTTTCACTCAGACTCTGCTTCGAGTCACACAATGACTTTGAAGTAGACTGACAATCATCTAGTTTCGGGTCATTTTCCCAGCTTTGAATCACTTCTGCAATTCCTAAAAAAGTATCTTCAACAATGCACTTGTGTTATATTTTTTTCTATTTGTAAGCTTAATCACTATTTCCAAAGATGAACAAGATACATCATTTTACCGTATTTATTGCAATAAACAGTCATTGTTTAGCCCAGCTACTGACTAACTGGGCTAAACAATGGCTGGTTACATTTAATCCACTGAAAACAGAGGCTGTCTTATTTACTCTTAAAAAGCTTGATTTCCTTCAACAACTTGTTTTTGATAATATCACAATTAGCTTTGTTGATAGCCATAAACATCTGGGTGTTACCTTAAGTAGCAATGGGCAGTGGCATTCACATGTTGAAAATATTGTTAACTCGGTAAGTAAAATTTTAGCTTTAATGTGTAAACTTAAATACTCTATTAGCAGAAATGCTCTCAAACAGATATATGTCCTATCTGCTTCCTGTTGTTGAGTATGCATCAGTGGTATGGGATGGGTGCTCTGAACGGGACTCTCAAACACTTCAAAAGATACAAAATGAAGCAGCCCGCCTTGTAACAGGACTTACGAGATCTGTATCGTTAGAAAACCTGTACAAAGAGTGGGGATGGTTAACTCTATCACAAAGAAGACAACAACATAAACTTTCATTCATGTATAATGTTAATGTTGGCTTAGTGCCATCATATATCTCAGATTTAATCCCTCCATTAGTCAATGAAATTTAAGATTATCCTTTGAGAAATAATAGAAACATCTCTCTTCCTTATAATAGGACTAACATTTCACAGAAATTAAGTATACCTTCATCCATTAGTTTATGGAATGGCCTTAAAGATGATTTTAAAAACTTATCAACTTTACCAACCTTCAAAAAACATGTAATCTCTAAGTTCAACATGTCATACATTCCATCATACTTTACCTTTGGAAATAAATATATATCAGTCTTACATGCACGGCTCAGAAATAGGTGTAGCAACCTAAATAATGACCTTTTTATAAATCATATACGTGATAACCCTCTATGCGACTTGTGTGGTGTGGTAGAGGACGCCATTCACTACTTCTTTCATTGTAGAAGACACACAAATGAAAGACAGGTTTTCAACGATACAGTGAGAATGTTACAACCCCTAAGCATTAATTTAATACTTTTTGGCAATGAAAACTGGAATTTCGAAACCAACATAGTCTTGTTTAGAGCAGTCCAAAGGTACATACAAGTTACTAAACGTTTCAATAATATTTAGACTCTTTGTTTAAAAACATCATATTACGTGAATACCAACTAAACTATGTTTTATTGTTAAGCCCATGTGGTAGTCATAATAGCAGTTTAGTAACCTTTTTTCTCATAGTCCTTATTATATTTCTTACTTTAATATATACTTATCTGCTTACTATTGTATCATTCTTTTTCATTTGTCTTTAGTATACTCAATATACATAGCTATTTTTGTTATTTACTTCTGTATACTCATATTATTCTTTCTGTCAACTATTTATTGTTATTTATTTATTTATTCTGATATGTTTCCAATATATGTTCCTAAATGCTTTGCTTTGTTAATTATGTGTGTATAATACATATGCATTTGTATATATCTAGCCATGTTTATTAGTTATTATGTATGTTTAAAATGTAGGGGAACGGTGGTAACTAATGTTGTGAGAACTTGTAACACAATCCCGTTGCTGTATATATTTGGCAATAAAATATGTTTAAACTATAAACAGTCAAGGGCTGCGCTGATCCAGACCCTTCGATGATGGGGATAGGCACGCATCAGCAATATATAAAAGCACTCTGCGAACAACGTCGTCTGAACAATCAGTTGGACTGTTCCATGGCCAGTTTGTCGGAGTAGTGAGTAGCGAAAATAGGCTGTAGTGCGGTTAATTATAGCCGCTTCTCAAGAGATCTGTTTCCGTGCTCGAGAATCCCCATTAGGTTAACACAGCCCATTCTAGAGAGTTATACAGATTTGCGAGTCTTAAAATTTATAGAAGCAAAATAAATTCTCCTGTCTAGACATTATAAACAGCAATACAAATACGCAAAATAAGAGGAGCCATCTTGGTGTAGTGGATAAATCACTTGTCTTGTACCCAGGGATTCTGAAATCCAGACTCATCCAGTCTGTAAGATGAGACTCTAAACCCTGGCACCGTCTCCATATTACCTCACATGTTGCCAGTACGTTACACACTCACTCTCTCATGCAACGTAAGGGACTGATCAGCAAACAGGCATGTTCATGTCAGACCAGGTCGGTATCCCGAAAGACAGACATTCTTGCACCGCGGCCAATGATTTATGGAAACATTCACCAGCGCGATTTTGCTGCAGCTTAGCAAGAGGAACATTTGATTTGCTTCTATACGTCCCAGTTAACTTTTTTTCAGTCATGTTGGGACGGGTTTTCCTGGGTTGAACCAGTATTAAGCAGAGAATAAAGTGTCTTGCTCAAAGACACAACGTAGTACCTCCTGTGAGGCTTGAACCTGCAACCCCTCGACTGTACCACTGAGCCACTGCGCTCAGGTATAACTAATGGTTTTGATGTATGGAATTGGTAACCCCTTACACGAAGGCTATCCTTAATACGAGAACACACTCAAACATTTGGTAAAAACGTTTCAGCACTTAAAACTTATACGCTCACATATCAGCGCTTACAATCAATTTGTCTAAGGAAGACATGAAGTTAGCTAGCCTCTCCGAAAGGAGAGTATTAAATTTAGACATTTGCATTTGCTTTACCACTTTTTCCAACAGCATTCGAAAATACTGTCTGCATCAGACGCCTGCTGCAAATGTTGTTAATATTAATGTTTAATGTAAGGATATAGAGAAAACCGTGTGGACCCAGAGCAGATTGCTCCAACTGGATCAGACTGATGCGGATCTAGATGCTTCAAAACATAACAGCAGACAACGAAAGCAGACATTTTTTGTTGGGGTTATTATTTCCATTTCAATGTATTTCAGGTTGTTACAGAATAGGAATATTTTTTTAGGATGTGGAATTTTAAAAGATTTTTTCTGGGTATCCCTGATATATACTGAGCGAAACTTCGAACCCGCCACTGGATATTTTCCCATATATCTTAGCATATATAATACATGCAAGGCTACAATTTACACTCAATATGGAAAAATTAATTAAACAGAACCTGTCAAAATTTCAGGTTCATAAATTGAAATTAGCATGCTCAATTGATAGACTGTATAAAAGCACCATCACATTTCAATTTCACACAAACGCTAGAATTTGAACTCATTGCTTAAAACCGAGTATTCCAGGGACCTAAAGTGAAAACACCAACTTTATGGTGTTATAAATGGACATAATTGATCATTTTTGGGTTTTGCATTTATTAAGTAGCAATTTTCAGGTAATCCACAATGTTTCTATGGAAGCCCATATGACATAAAACAACACAAGAATGCTTTATGGAGATGACATGTTTTTATCCACTTTATTGAAACTTTCTGGTGCGGTAAATGGACATTATTGAACACTATTGTATTTTTTTTGCAATAAAGTAGCAATTTTCATGCAATGCAGTCCTCCTATGGAGGCCCATATGGCCTAAAATAACACAGAAATGCGTTTATGGAGATGAACTGTTTTTGTCTACAAAAGCATTGAAACACCCGTCACCCATTGGCTGTGTACTGCGCATTCAATCTCGACACTTCCGACATTTGAATGCAGCATTTATGCATCACCGCATCAAAGTATGGTGGACTATACAGGACATTTTATTACATACGTAATACTCAGTATTTTGTCAATTTTTCTTGTCATACGAGTGCAAAAATGAAAAATAACCAACATGTTGTGGTGCAAACTTTCGGCTCTATCTAAACATGTGAAACTTTAGGATAAATTATAAATCAGTCTCAGCAAGGCCCCGTTTTTGATTGAACCCACAGCCAGATCCCTCTACTTTATACCCATACAAACCAAACGTTGGCATTGTTGTGATAAAATAAATTTGTTGGATAGTTGTCGATAATAATATGAATATACACAAGGCGAAAAACATTAAGCATTGTGTGCCAAGTGCAAAACAGGTATAAGTACTCTATCATTACGCATAAATTAACATCCTTATTTAATCAAACTTTTTTATGTTCAATCGTGGATACATGTGCCAAAATATACTGTGTCAATTATCATTTCAAACAGTTTAATAATAAAGCTATATTGAAAAAATGTGTCCTGTTAACAGGCGGTTTAGAAGTTTCGTTCAGTATAGATCTATATATGTGCTTATATTGTTTAATTTGTTCATATATCAATTTAATTATTGGAGGGGGGCTTGGGGGTAACAGTATATGCTGGTAAATATTGAGATTACTGCTTCCATCCACCCCTTGGGAAAACCCCTATATCGAACTCTGGTCTGCTAGGTTCTTTAACACACACATGGGAGCGCAGTGGCTCAGTGCTTGCCTCGAGACCAAAGGGCTGCAGGTTCGAGCCTCACCGGCGTCACTGCGTTGTGGTCCTTGAGCAAGAGACATTTATCCTAGCTTAGTACTGGTTCAACCAAGGAAGACCCATCCCTGTTTAACTGAAAGATTGTTGATGGGACGTAAAGAATCAAATCAAACAAACAGACACACACGTACGCACGCACAGAGTCCAGTGGCGCTTGACTCGAGATTGAGGATTTGTGAGTTTGAGCCTCACCAGCGGCACTGCGTTGTGTCCATGGGAAAGATTAATCCTTCCTTTCAGTTTGGTACAGGAGGACCCATCCTGGCATAACTGAAAATATGTTGGCTGGGATGTAAAGATTCAATTCAAACAAACAGAGAGAGAGAGAGCATATGGTACCCGTGAAGTGTTTTTCACATATTAATTTGACTTTCTATGTTGATCAATCTTGTACAAACAGCTGAGCGCATGTAGGTAATTGTTATGTGACATGAAATAAACTTGCGTTTACACACTCTGAGTCAGCTGATTCTAAACTGGGCAAAAAGGTGACAATGATTACATGGTTATCACGTAACCAAAAACAGAATAAAAGGTCCTTTTTTTCTTGAATGTATTTTAATAAATGTTGGAAAACATGCTGAAACCAAAAGTTTGACATAAATGCATTTCTAACGAAAGTATTTTTTGAAAATATGCAGTGAACAGATACTGATACCTGTGAAAATATGCCTTGATAAAAAGGGTCATGGGGGAAAATTGTAATTATTTTCACAAGCAGATAACTTACAGATTTTTGCTTTCACACACATACAGTGTGATAATTATACAACAAAACAAAACCAAAATATGTTTTTTAAATATTACCGCTGATGTGTAGTTTGCAATGACACTGTAAAGCGAATCTGATCTAGGCCAGATTCGAAACTGGGCAATTAACTGTATAATGTAAAACACATGTCCCCACAGCCGACCCATTTTCGTCCCCAGGGGCATAAATTTGAACAATTTGGTAGAAGTCCACTGGCTTATGTAGCACACCAAATTTCAGGCTCTAAGCCTTGTGGTTTCAGACAAGAAGATTTCCTGTTTACCTTTATAAGACTAAATAAAACAAGTGACCCCTGGGGCAGGTTATTTTTGATCCAAGGGGCATAATTTTAACAAACTTGGTAGAGGTTTACAAGATAATGATAAATACCAAATATCAAGGCTCTAGGCCTTGTGGTTTCATACAAAAAGTCAGCTATTATTTCTCAAATCTATTTTAGCTTGTGTGACCTAGATATGCAATGGCCTGGAACAATTATTGAAGAGGGACATACAGGGATAATTCAAGTCAAGTTTGGTCAAAATCCAGTCAGTAGTTTAGGAGATGTGCTTTGAAGTCATTGTTGACAATGGACATCCAATATGAACAATTTGGTAAAAGGACACCCAAGAACCCTTTGTGCTAAACTATCTTCAAATCGGCCCAGTAGTCTTTGTCAAGGAGATTTTAAAGCTTTCCCCTCATAGATACATAGAAAAAAACTGGCCCAACCCCTGGTGACTTATTTTTTGATGGATCATTAGGGTAAAGTCGGGTAAATTCGGACATCAGGTAAATTCGGACACATATTTGCAAACAGTGTAAATCCAGATGAGACGGCTCCTTATGAGCCGTCTCATCAGGATTTTCACTGTTTGCTTAGTTTATTTTATTTTTATGCCAATCATTCAAAAATAAAAGAAACAGTGTCGCTGTCCGTATTTAGACGACTGTCCGAATTTACCCTATAATTTGAACAATCTTGGTAGGGGGTCACACAAGGACCTGTTGTGTCAGATTGTTTTCAAATCGGATTTTGACAAAGGAGATTTTAAAAAAAATCGCAAAATATACATGGGAAAATTGGCCCTGCCCCATGGTGGCCATGTTTTTTGATGGATCAATATAATTTGAACAATCTTTGTAGTACCGTATTTGTCAAATTATTTTCGAATTGGAAAAGTAGTTTTTGCCAAGAAGATCTTTTAAAAGTTTTTCCTCTTGGTCGCCATGGCAACCAGAAGTCTGCGTGGAATTGAAATCTTTGAACAACTTGAAAAAGGACCATCCAAGTATCATTTCTGCAAAAATTGCTGAAATTCCACCCAGTAGTTTAGGAGGAGATAATGGTTTAAGGACAATGTGGACAGATATCGGACTGACTGAGAGGTGACAGACATCTTATGATCACGATTACTAAGCTCACTTTGAGCCTGAGCTTATATGGCTCAGGTGAGCTAGAAATACACCTTGACAGATTGGAAATACATTATGACAAGCTTGAAATTTATACATGATGCACATATTAAACAATTTGCAATGTTACTAAACTAAATGTTAATATTAAAATTCTATCTCAAACCTGTAAGTAGGAATGTAACAATACATGGGACTATCGATATATCCCAATAGTAACCTAGGCAATGTTACTACATTGATAGGAAAGTGCCAATACCAATAGCCAATAGTATCGACAATAGTCTATTCATTATCACAATAATTGAATAGTTTTTAGACATAGGGATTTTCACTTGAAAATTGCTTGGAAAGGCACAAAAAGGAAGTTAACTTGCAAAAAATGTATATGCTGTTGCATCCCATGCATTTCAGCAGGATAAGTGGACTTTGACAATATTCTGAAACTTTTATGTTGTTTCGATACGAAAATTGGTACCTCTTAGTGCAGAAAATCCCTACTGTATTATTAATTTTCTCCTTCAGACATTAGCACCACAATAGTATTGCAATGGTAGTACACAATAGTAATAGTATCACAATGGTGCTTCCTGCAATGTCAATACTATCGCAATAGTCAGATTTGGCCACAATAGTCACCCCTACATATATAGACTGAGGATATTCACATTTGAATTTTTTTTTTATTATCTACAACTTATCTTTAATCTATTAAGGTAAAGAGAAGTGAACCTTACTTTACATAAGCTTTTGTATTGATTTTCTAGTTGTAGCAGACGAAGTTATAAAAGCTCTTTCTTTTTTTAAGCTTCTAAGCCACTCTGACTATTTGTTTGCATTTCCAAAGAAATAGGAAACACCAATAGTTGTTTCCCTTAGAAAGGAAACAGATATGCCATAAAGAATTGCTTCCCTTAGACAATATTGAGAAAATAGAAAAAAAATATTTCCAATCTTATGGTTTCTCTCCCGTGAAAATATCAAATCTTGTATTTTCACGGCTGTGAAATATATGCATTATACTTAATATTTTCCTGTATTTCATTACATAGTAGAAGCTAATAAAAGTATATACAAGAGGTATCATCAAAACATATACTAGAAGAAACTAGAAACACATCTGATTAAAGAGTAGATAACAGTAAAACCTGCGTAAAACAGCCACTCTCAAAAAGACCCAAAATGGTTTTCAAGACCGATTATTGCTAAATGCAGGTCAAAAGTTTTGCAGAATGCTCCAAAGGAAGCATTCTGCAATACTTTCGATCTTCATTAAGCCACCAATTGTCATTAAGACCTTTTTTGTCTATTTTTGAGTGACTGTTTTGCAAAGATTTTACTGTAGCACGTAAATCGCTGGAGTTGTTTTCTTAATTTTAGACCAAAAATGATGTGCCATTTACTTCAGCTGTAGGCTTGATGAAGAAAACGTCATTTTAATAAATGTGTTTGATGGCGTAAATAAAATCCAAACCAATAAATTTGATAATTATATATTGTCTGATAAGCAGCCCTTTCTTTATGGGTGTGAAATGTTTGAAGTCTCTAAATACTGCAAGGACAAGACATAATAAATTATAAAAACAATTCTGAAAATTTGGCTTCAAACACGGTTACTGCAAGCAATGTGCCCAACAACAATAAAGATACAATCAATACCATCCTAGTGTGTGAAGTATAAGTCAACGCCTATCAGACAAAGCGTATGTCAGTCATAGATGACAATGAAAGGTCCTTCTGTACTATCTCAAAAAATGAACGCTTCTAACAGGGGCATGCGAACAGTTTTATTGACATCACTCAGATGCAGCATATCGCAATACCATGGGAAATTGTTGCTGATTTCCATAATGTGAATGTTTGATAGTCTGACTTAATCAACAAGTTTGCTAAGCCATATCCATTGAGCTGTAAATATGGCAGCAAACTTAAAATAGTCAAACTGCATGCAACACAAATTGATGTTATTGTGACCTTTTATCAGACATGAATATTGCAGAATTCTTTTGCTAGTCTATTGCTTCATTTTAATGTTCCAGACTTTGGCTCAACAGTGAATTCCGTCATTAAGATGCATTTTCATGCTGGCGTTAATGACGTCAAAATAATGGTAGAGCTTTGACTTTATTTAATTGATTGCTTATTAATCGAGTCTAGAAGAGTTTTTAATTAACCCTTCCCTTCGTGAATATTCATGCTAAGCTCCTCCCACTATGAATAATTATATAAATAAAATTTTACATTTGTACATAGACAAAGAAATTACTTGTCAGATCTACTAGTGTAGAATCATATCTAATCATATTTCCATAAGCAATAAGAGTAGACCCTGATCAGGCAGCTCTTACAAGAGCTGTCTGATCTGGGTCTGCTCTGTTTTCAAAAGTGTTAAAAGGCGTCTCTGAGGTAAAGTGTAAGGCTAAAGTTGTCCAGTTTGTTATGCTTATTTGCAGTAACTTGTTTTCTATAGGCTATTGATTCAGGTATCATCAACAGAATGTTTACAGTGCCTGTGATTTACTTGATACTGTTCAATGGAGGCTGGATGGTACTATTTAAAAATGTTATAAATCTAAGAAAATGATAACATTTTGTTTCCAAAAATCTATAGTATAAAATAACTGTAATTTTGTGTTTCTTGTTTCCCTTGGAATATTTGTTAAAGTTAACATGTTCACTTTCATATGAGCCCAATTAACTATAATTAATTGAATTATTAAAAGAAAATTGGTACTATTACTCCAGGGCTCAATGTTATAAAACATTTTCCATGCTCAACTCAGCTGAGTACGAAATTTATCCTGCTCATAAATGTAAAAATGCCAACAATTGTTGGCATTTTAACATTAATTAGCATGATAAATACAACATCTGAGAGACTTAAAGCAAGAAACTTCTTCATTGTCGATATTTTAGTTTTTATGAGCAGTTGTATTTTTGTGCTCAGTTGAGTTGAACGTGAAAAAAAGTTTTATAACCCAAGATAAGAGTGCATAATCAAAAATTTATTTTCTAATTTCTCAACCAAAACATATATTGTGGGTACTTGAAAGAACAGTCTCAGTGAGACAGATCTTTTGAGTACCCCAAACAAATGTTTAAACTGACTTGATTGATAAGAAAATATAAACAATTTACATCCCAAATTTCCACATTCAGACATCATATTCAGACATTCATGAAGGAACATATTAGAGATGATCTTTTCCTACATGTAACAATCTCCACTGTTGCAAAAGAACCTAGAAAAGAGGAATACTCAAATTACAATTTCCTCCCTAAAATATATGGGCCTCGACACCAGAAAACATGTCTTCGTGGTTTGCGAACAACAAAGGAGCAGACCAGCCTGCGCATCCACAAAGACTGATCTGCACCTTTGTTATTCACTTTTTGGAAAGTACCATATCTAAACATGCTACTAGTGCAAATTCAACTTTTTAGCTAGTCTTTGTAGCTGAGGAGACTGGTTTTGATTTGCATTGTTAAAAAACCCCAAAGACAAGTTTTGTGGCTGCTAGGCCCATATAATGGCGATGGTATGAGAAACCCCATCTTTATGGGTCTGCGATCAGCTATGGTTCAACCCAACCTGCTCAGCGTCAGAGACTAGCTTGAATATTGAACCAAGATTAGCTATTATACAATTAAGAAAGGAAATAGCAATGGCACTGAACAGACTTGCTGATGTGCCTTTGTTGTTTCCATGCAAATAAATCAGGTTTTTTTCACAATGAGGCCCGTATTAAGCCCAGAATTTTTTTGTTAGATGATTTACTGGAATTGTTTTTCAGATTTAGGGTGACGAAAAAAAAAGATCTGAAAATGACCAGTTGACTGGTCATTTTCAGAGCTTTTTTTTATCTCCAGAACAAACTGCAAAACTAGTAAAAGTAAACCAGCAGTCTGTATTAAATCTTTAAATTTCATAATTTTCCTTAAAATCTGCATAGGACAATCACTTTTAACAGTGTCACTCGCAAAAATACAAAATACACAGACAGACCCCAAAAATATATAATTTTTTTCAAGGAAACTAATAATATTTATATTCAGTGGATAAAATAAAAAAAATAATATTAGATTTTTTTTTCTACTTTCCAAAAAGTTACTGTAGGAGGGTTTGTAAATCAACTAATAGAAAAATACTGGCCTTAGGGTCAGAATTGGCAGCATCTTGAGGAGACTTTCCAAAGAGCACAATAACAAATGTTGGCATGGAGGAATAAGAATATTATTAACAGTTTTTGTACACACTGATGGATTCTTTCTTCTGGTTTGATACAATAAACTTGGGATGGTCCACAGTATATATCTAGGTGTGTCAGGTTATAATTTAAAAAAAAAACACACTTTTTTCTGAAGATCTTTTTTACCTTAACAAACAGAGTAGACTCTGATGAAATGCCGCATTATGCGTCATTTCATCCGGGTCTTTACTGTTTGCAAAAGAACTTGTATTAAGGGTTTCCCATATACAAAGGTTTCTGGGTCTTGTCTTGAAAAAGCCTGTCTTTGTACTCTTGTGGGTTTGCAATCAGGCCCCAAGGCTATAAAAGTTTTTTTAATGTGCCTCTCAACTAAGCATGACATTTAGTGTAAAATGCATTTAGCATTTATTAGCGGGAGTAATATAACATTTTTAAGTAAGATTTTCATCAAGGAAAGTTTGATGATTAATTTCTAATTGCATGCTCAGTTGAGTTGAGCATCATTTTTTTAATCTTTGTGCCTCGTAAGGTGTAAATCAACCTACTCAACTATTTACACTAGCTAGCAACTTGAAAATTTGCAATTAACGAGTTAAGCGATCACATTTTCCAGGAAGTGAATAACAAAAGACTGTAAAGTGCAGGCTGATCTTGATCTGTTCCTTTGTAGTTTGAATACAACAATATAAAGTTTTATTGCAACAAAGCCCATCTTATCCACGGCTCGTGTTGTAGTCTTTCAACTGAAAAGGCAAAAGCAGGATACAGTATCTTGGTGGATATAGTCCTTGCCTCAGTTTGATCGTAGCTGCTTGCCTATCTCTTGAGAATGTTTCTGAACGAATAGATAAATAGAGGATCTTACATGAGTGGTCATTTTATATGAAATTTATTTAATGAGACTTTGGCAAGTTTAATAAATTTAATATAAAATGATCACAACTGTAAGATTCTCTTTATCATATGACACTTTAAAAGTGATTTTATCGCCTTTAAATTGTGCTTATTTCAATGAAAATTTGCTATGTTGTAACGGACGTCGTCATGGCGTTACTTGTTCCTTGCCAAAAGTGTTATGTAAGTTACTAACGTGTGGTCAT
Organism: Loripinus fragilis; assembly: GCA_964019695.1. Lineage (NCBI taxonomy): Eukaryota > Metazoa > Mollusca > Bivalvia > Lucinida > Lucinidae > Loripinus > Loripinus fragilis. The sequence continues at coordinate 16,572,465 of OZ026524.1, forward strand.
AACATTATTTATGACATGAAGTTATCCACAGAATAACAGTAACGTCATATGATAAAACAATATTTATCATATGACGTCGCGTCTGGGAGTGAAATAACGCCATACAATAAAATCTGTAAACCACTAGTGGTTTATCGATTTACGGGAAACGTTATTACGTCCATAACAACGTTGCGTACATGATAACAAAATCATAACGTTTTTCGCCAGAAATGAGATTTCAAAGAATTTGTCATATGATAAATAGAATCTAACATTCGTGCTCTTGTATTATTGAATTTATTAAACTCGTTGCGAAAAAGAGATAAAATGCTCGGCAAGCCTCGCATTTTATCTCTTTTCCCCAACTCGTTTAATAAATTCAATAAAACATGAGCACTCATGTAAGATCCTCTATATATATAGACTAGACCATGAAGATATAAACCAGCACATGAGATTTTGGAGATTATCACATCATTGAGAAACAATGGCTCAAGCAAATAACACGGCAGGGACCTCCCTGCTCAAATACTCAAATTATTGATGTAGATGAAGTCTTGTGCCAAAATTTAGAAATCTGACCCCACTGGACATGTCAGCATGGGTGTTTAAAAGAGGCTTGTCAAAAATTTGCACATACAAAAAATACCAAAATCTTCATGAGCTGGCCCATACATGTATGATTCTTATCACATAGATACATACGTTTTATGGGGGCATCTGGCCACGCTGGTCATGTCAGTATGGGTGTTTAAAGGAGGTTTTTGCACATACGAAATACCAAAAATGTTATGAGCTGGCCCATACATGTATGATTCTTATCACATAGTTATTTAAGTTTTATGGGGGGATGCTTTGTAATCTTGTTTAGATTTCATTTCACTGTAGAAAGGAGAGGTTGTTAGCTTGGCTTGATTTATGTCTTGTTTACGCCAGATAAATTTTCCTCAGACCTGCGGAATGCTGATGAATGTTAGACAGGGTTCCCACAAATTATGGAAAGCAAAATTCCCTGACATTTCCCTGACTTTTCCCTGAACAAATCCAAATTTCCCTGACCCAAAATATCGGCATTTGTCAACCTTTGTGGGTAATCTATGAGTATGATTAGTGAAACAAATATGAATTTCAAGCAAATATCTCATATGCCTGTATAGTGTAGATAAAATGTATGACAATTCATCGACCCCTTCAAAATGATTTTAGACTTAAGGTAATTTTTGACTTACAAAAGTGCTAAAATGCCTATCACTACTTCCACGAAGCAATCTGTTGAGTAAAATTCAAAATGTTACGATTCAACAAAATGATGAGATTGGCCCATAAGTGCATTATAAGACTTGGTCAGGTGTGGTACTTGATTGTATCGATTCCTGATCTTTGCACCCTTACTTACTTTCTTATACATAACTTAAAAGCAAACAGAACAAAACTGGCTAGGCATATAAAACTGCCATTTTCCCACTGATTAATATTTTGATCACCAGAATTCTTGATACCTTTGAAGCATCAATATAAACCAAGTAGCAGATGCTTGCCTGTGTCCACAAGCATAACCCCATATTTCAAGAGGCCAACTTAATGAGGCTGTCAAATAATTTGGTACCCAAATAGTTATAAGGAAGACTCAGGGAGTGCCACAATCAGACGCATGCAACCTATCCCATGCATCAAATGGAAAAAAACAAAACACAGAGTAACAAGTAACAGAATTTTCAAATGTTCAATTTGGCCATTAGTTTCGTGCAGTTTCATCGACTCATTGTTGCTGAATCTGTCAATGAACTAACATAATTTTTGTCTGAAAGCAAGCAGGAAAAACTGGAAATGTTAACACAGCGTTATGAAACATAAAGACAAGGATTTTGACACCAACACTCTTCAAACAAATGCTCGTTGAGTCAATAGTGCTCAATGAACATTGGGTGTGTAGAAATAAGCATACTACTATTAAATGCAAGCAGGAAAAGCTTTCCAAGTTTTCAAAGCTACCAATCTGTCAATCATATTTTTTTCAGCAATATTTCCTCATACAAATGTTAACCGCAACCATAGTGTGAAGGAATGTACTATACATGAGTAATTTGACTAAAAACTGTAGAAGGAACTGATCACCATGCAATTTAAGTTTAGCTCCTTCAGTAAATCCCGGGGCCCCTTCTTAAAAGATTATTTCACATAACTTTCAATTTTTGTTACCAAATATTAAACAAATATGATGAAGGCAAAGTATCTAATGTCTTATAACAAAAACTATGGTAGGTGTTGATCTACACTGTCTCTGCGTATGCATAGTCCAATAAAATTTACAAAGAGAATTTACTCTAATACAATTGGGCCCTACCCATTACTGTTGTATTTATGAGTGTCTGACTTGAGCTAATGAATTTATATCTACTAGTCAAAAGTTCTAATCGGCCACGTGTGTTTTTACCGATTTTCTGAAAAGTTGTTAGCACTATACCAATTCCATTTGCATAACTGAATAGGTCAGCCTATCAGTTAATGATAGCAGAAAACGGCTAAGCAAATTTCATTAAGTTGTATCCGGGAGGCTTCGCCAAACACGTATACCCTCAATTTCAAAATTAACAGGAATTTGCATTAGATGGTGGGGTAATTTTTGACATATTGGCCAATAGCAACGAGTCTCATGCAGATGGAGTGCTCATTTAAACAGTTTAGTGTTCAATATGAGTTTGGCTTTTGAAATGAAAACATTTTGCGTGTGAAAGGCGGTTATTTCAAAAAGTCACGACTCGCAAATTGTGCCAAAATGCGAATTTTGAAAATGGGGGTACCACTATTCAATTTGACATCCTGCTTGCACTGTTAAACATTTTGTCAAAAGTTTTACTGTTTAGGGTACATGAAATGTCTTGCTATTTCGAGATGCAAAAAAACTAGTCACAGCATTTCACGTTATGAAGAAAATCAATAAAATACAGGTGGCCGGTTAGAACTTTTGGCTAGTATATTAAATTGAATTCATCTCTAAAGATATTAAGGAAACATTAGGTCACAGACAGACAATAGGAAAGACAGAAAATGAAAAACAATATTTCCCTACAGAAAACAGTTTTCAGGGGAGGGTGCTTCCCTATCTGTCAATGTTTACCGCCTTCCTCTAATGAGCATATATTTTCAAATTTAGGAGTACATGTACTTACTATTGTACAATTTTGTTTTTACATTTTCATATTCCAAATATCCATTCAGTATTCTATATCATATTTTGTGTAAAACTTTGGACATCCCTAGAATTTTGAGGACATTGATCTACTTCAAAACAGTATTCATCATTATAAAATATGAAAAGTTGTTATAAAACTCCCTGACTTTTCCCTGACTTTCTCCAAAATTTCAAATTTCCCTGACTCAACTCAAAATTCCCTGACTTTTCCCTGACCTTTAATTTTTTCATTTTTCACTGACTTTTCCCTGACCGTGGGAACCCTGTTGGATCCCTAGGCTACCGGTACAACCAACCCTCAGCTCAGTCCTTTAGTGCGTACCAAAATATTGATTTTCTTATTTCTCAACCATAACATATGTTGTGGGTACTCAAAAGATCCGTCTCAATCAGACGGTTCTTTTGAGCACCCAAAACATATGTTCAAACTGATGGATTAGAGAGTATTTAAAAGTTTATGCTCCAAAATTTTGTTTATCTAAACCTATGCAGCTACAGAAAAGTATCATTTTATTGTCAATTTTACCGACAACCCTTTAAAACGCAATTCCATACATCCCACGGAAAATCTAACATATGAAAGCGTTTATAACTGAATCTTGAGAAATTGGGATTTGCAATTATAACCCTAAATATTCTGACAGAAAGGTCTGTTTAAACAACTTTAAACCCGGATCATTAGGCTCCTGGAGGAATATCTGCAGATGACTAAGAATTATGAAAAACAAGGCAGAGGTGTTACCCGCAATACGCAAGTCCTCTATCAGTTTTGGTATACCATGAAAAAAATGACATGCATAAGGCCAAAAAAATTATTGACATGTTTCTCAGGCCATATTTTTAAAGAAACAGATGCGACAGGGCAGCTTTTTATTTTAAATTTTATTCAGCAGAAAACAGATGCGGGAACTTTTTTTTTGAAATTCAAACGATTTTTCGGATATTATTCAAGTCAGGCCATAAAACTTGATAGTGAAAGCCTCTGCACATTAAGTAGATTTGACTTCATCACCTATGCAAAAAACTTACACTGTTGGGGCTCGATAACTAACAAAACACAGTAGAAAAGCATTGAGGAAATACCGGAAATGGAGCCGAGAATAAATAAACTAGCCAACATTACCAGCAATGGACCACAACGTCCTAGTGAAACCACATGGTCGTTACCGATAATGATGTTAAGAAATTGGAAAAGCGTTTTTTTTTCTTTTTCTTTTTTAGAAAGCAATAAAAAAAGTAATGCGGGGCTTTTAAAACAGATGCGGCGGTGCCTGAGAAACAATTCAATTTTTTTTGCCTAATCAACACATTGCCACCTGTTCACAGACCAATTTTCCTGAAGCTAGCTTTAATAGTTTTTGAGTTATCTCGGGATCCATATCTTAGCTGATAGACACACAGATAAATGACCATGTAAACTCCGGTAGGGGACGAATTAACCAACATGCAAAGAGTTAATGTCTGTGTGCTAAGCACAATTATCTCTCGGGCTGGCTTAAATGAGTTATTCTAGACCTTTACACTGCAAGCACTCACCTTAAAGTTTATGTAGATTGTTGAGGTTCTTCTTCTCTCTCAAAACTGTAGTTAACAAACCTGCCTGGATTTCTACAATAAGAAAGACTTTGTAAGAATTCCTGGCCCCAAGGAACATAAAACTTTTTTCACACTCAACTCAAATGGTTTTGTTTGTTTTGTTGCTTTACGTCCCAAGTCAAAAGCTATGGTCATTGCGGGACGGTCAGTTCACCTAACCACACTTTTTTCCTGGGCAAGTTTGAACAAGCAGTTAACCAGTAATCGTGCACATACTTTCCCTTGTAAATGACAACAACCCTTCATGAATGATTCAGCGGAAGGGAGGAGAATGACCGTAGAAATTATTTCATGATCAATCTCCACGAAAGTATGGGACCGGGCCGGGATCGAACTCGCGACCCCTGGATCTGCAGTCAGCTTTGCATCTGTAACCAGAAACCTTACCGACTGCGCTACGCGGCCCGGGCATGAAATTTTAACTGCTTTTTAAAATCAAAATGCTGAACAGTATAAAGACTTTTTCTTGCATTCAAACTCTCATACATTGTATTTATTATGCTAATAAACGTTAAAATGCTAACAATTGTTGACATTTTAACATTTATGAGCATGAATAATGTCACACTTAGTTGATTTGAGCATGGAAAACCTTTTATGACCAGGAGGCCTGCTCTCCTGCCATATTTACTCAGCTATAAGACATTTTGGAGATAATGCATTGTGTAACTGGGGCTGAGGCTATAAAACTTTTGTTCATGCTCAACTCAAATGAGCATGAAATTAACCATGCTCATAAACATTAAAATGACAACAATTGTTGGCATTTTAACATTTATTAGCACGATAAGTACAACATCTGGGAGTTTGAAAGTAAGAAATGTCTTTTTTCTTCAGCATTTGAGTTTTTACACGCAGCTGAAACTTCAGGTTCAGTTGAATTGAGCATGAAAACAGTTTTATAATATCGGGGCTTGATGTTTGTTTTGTGACTTGTTTTAGAGGACCCATTTTATCACTGAAATACAGATGAAAATCAGTCCTACAGCCAAATAAATATGGGCTAGTGCAGAACAAATGGAGGATATAACAATTGTGATCATGCATTATTGAATTTATTAAATGAGTTGGGGGAAAAGAGACAAAATGCAAGGCTTGTTTAGCATTTATCATTTTTTCGTAACAAGTTTAATAAATTCAATAACACAGAGGGGGGGGGGGGGGGGGGGGGGGGTATAATAACATTATCAAAGAAGAGACAGAAATATACAGGACTCTACTATTTTTTTTCATTTCGAATCAATCTATGTAATTCAAAGACCCTAGTATACACTGTTCCAAAGATGTTGGAGGCATTTGAAAGTGTTCCCTAATAGACTTAATGATGGACAGACATGCTAAGCTAAAAGCATGTTTGCCATGACCCTCAGTCTAAGTTCTCCACCCCTTGCTTTCCAACAGGCATGAACACAGCCTACGGTGCCAACAAAGATTTAGGACTTACTACCAATGATTGAATCATATAGGCCTCCCGATAAAAGTGCGTATCTGAAAATTAGTTTCTTATTTTTCAATCAAAACGCATGGTGTGGGTGCTCAAAAGAATCATCTGATGTCTCAATGAGACGTTTTTTTTTGAGCACCAAAACACATGTTTAGACAGATGAATAAGGAAAACATAACACTTTTACAATCAAAAAGTTTGCTTAACTGGACCTTTGATCATAATATTTTATAATAATTGGCCTAGCAACTGATTAATTAACAGGACATTTACACCATATATACATAGGAAATTCTGAGTCAACAGGGATTTTCCCTGGCCTGATTTGGGACTTAATATCGGCCCATTCCCAATTAAAAAATGAGCAAAAACTTCCCAAAACGGTGTTTATCATTCCCAATTTCTTAGTTCTAAATTTCAGTGATATCTCATGAAAATCTAAACAAAAATAGCAAAATTACAGATGCATGAAAATTTACATAAAAACGAAATTTCATTCACATTTTTATGCAAATTTTCATTAGTTTTTATGAAGGGCAATTAAAGCAACACAATGTTACAGCTTTATACTGCTAATTTCTGATATGAGCCATGTCATGTGATTTCCAACAATGTGGTATTTTGACAAGTGAAGACTCAGACAAGCCTGTGCAACCTCCTTTTAAAGCTGCATACTCTGTAACTATGAACATTTTTCGAAAAATTGTATTTTCTTTTTAAATCATTGTAAAAGTAGAATTAAGCTATGTTTTCACAATAAAAATGGTCAATACAGCTGAAAACTGCATGGAAAAGTGAATTTTCTTATCAAATAGGTGTGTTTTCTCTTGTTGGTAATTATTTGAGTCCCTCCAATAATTCTAGACTGTTGAATTTTAACATAAATGCAGTTGTTTTGATAGTGATAACTTGTTAAGATTTACGAAAATGGTAAAATGTTTACCTGAATTTGAGTATTTTTACTGTGTTCTTGAAAAATAAAAACATTATTTTTAAAATTAGAAGATCAAAAGTTACAGACTATGCAGCTTTAAGCTTAGAAACTCCAAATGGTGTTCAGTCAGTAGCTTAACACTCAGAGAATAGTCAAGGGATAAGCAAAGGCTCTGATCAGACTGCGGGTAGGCGCAGGCTGATCTGAGGCTTTGCTGGTCACACATATCACATTGTTGGAAATCTCATGCACTGGCTCATATATATGGTTTTAATCCATTTAAAATGACAGTCGTTCTTTTAGATTGTATCAAATTTTCCTAATTTTGATGGTCAAAATGCTTTTTTTCCCTGATCTTAACAGACCTCTGGCCCCGACATTAGAATGGTAGGAAAATCCATGTTCCATCAAGTTAAAGTGTGAAAGTTCACTATTTATTAATCATGTTAATATGGAATCATCAAATGAACTGAAGTGTGCAGTGATTTTATTTGACCATTTTTGAGGCCGTATATGGGAGTCATTCCCAATCCAAAAATGGCCTTTATTTTCCCAATTTCATGTATTTTAGCTCTTATTTTCCAAATTTTAATAAAATATTTTCCCAAATGTGTAGGAAAAGGTAGCTTCCCAAAATCCCAAATAAAATCACTGGTGTGGTTGCTGGTCACCTGGCTTAAGATGCCTCTTGATCTGGATCTCCACTTTTTTCCCTTGAGAGTATAGAATTTTGAAAACAATATGCACACAGTGCATTTGTTGTGGTTGTTTGTGTTTAATGTCCTACCAACAGCTAAGGTCATATGGAGACGAGACCACAGCTTAAAGTCTCACCCGACAGACTGGTGAAGTCCTGGAATGAACCTGCGACCCCTGGTTTACATGGCTAGTGACTTATCCACTACACCAAAGCAGCTCCTACACAGTGCATTTAAAAAGGTGCAAAATTGTAATGTGTAGCTCATTAAATCAAATTTGGTGTCAGATAAAAATTATAGCTGTTATGTAAATATACTAAATTCACCATATGATGACAGGTATTTTAATACTGATTGATAGTTTGAAATGTTTTAAAAATCAAAGACAATAACATGATACTGGATAAGTGTAACTTTCAATGTTTCTTATTTTTGATATATGTAGTTGGTGCACATTGGAATTGCCTCAAAGAGGCAATTCCAATGTGTACCTACAACATATCTTCATATGTCATTTCATTAAAAGTGAGTTTTTATCTTAAGCTTATTTTCACAAATTTCTCAACTACTTTCATTGTTTCAGTGAAATCATCATGTAGAAATGAACAACTTTTCATGTAGTTTGTCATGCACCTGGATGACAATAATAGACTGCCACTTTATGTTATTGACAGCTTATCTGAGATGCTTCAGTGAATTAAATGCTAAACTGGTACAAATGTGGTTGTATTATAAGGTTCAATATAAAAGGTATCTGACTCAGGTTCTTATATTACAAAGAAAAGATTTAAGACTTACACTGAAAAAGGACCAGGTACATACTCAGGAGTTTTCTCATTCTGCCTAAAATATTGTGTTGTGAGGTTGTCCATTATGCTATACATGTCCCTGAAAAAATACATAATTATATTATATTATGCAATAGGCTAATATATACACTCACAATGTATTTTAGTACATGAACAAAATTTGGAAAGATGCATTCATTTTCTAATAAATAGTACATTTGGTCCTCAACTCAACACAACCTGTCTTCAGGGTTTCCAACAAAGCAAGACTCAAACCAGTCACCTCAGCTATAGAGACTTGCTAGAAAATTGAAAATTTGCATGCAGCAAGTTTAGATTATGATACTTTCCATATGTTAATAACAAAGGCACTGGTCAGACTGTGTGGATGTGCAGGCTGGTCTGCACCTTTGTTGTTTGCAAACTTTCTTGGGTTGAGGCCTATATAAAAGCTACATTGCATTTCTCATGAACAGCGCAAATATAATAGATAAAAGATGCATTAATTTATAAAAAAAAAGAATATTGATAAAAAAGATAAAAATTCGGGAACAAGTTTTAGCCTCAAAATCAAGGCATTTTGGCAGGATTTTTATCTTCTACAGATTGAACAGTCTTTAACTTTTATAATCAAGGGTCAGGGAGAAGTGAGAGTTTCTCTAAAACCTGTTTATTTTTCACAACTTTCCTCATTGAGATAAAACACACACAAAATCATAACCATGAGGGCCCTGAGGAAAACATTTAAGTTGCTCACATGAGTTTTCGTTGCTACCTAGCATGCCTAAAACAAGTAGCCCAAAGGGAATGATTGCTCTCCTGAATCTAATCCGGGCCTTCTCTGATGTTTAAGTGGCTTTTCCCTTTTGATATTTGCCACTAACATCAGAGTAACTCCTATAACGAAAATCCAGAATTTTATTCACCTATCAAAAATTGGGTATTTTTACCAAAAATGTTGACAGTTGAATGATGTATTCATTAGATAACTGTTTAAAATGATAAAACTAATAAACATACAACTGAAAAATAAAAGAAGTTTCACTTTTTACGTGATTAATGGGAAATGATGGGTAATGAATATAGCTTAATCACCAGCTATATGTGTACAGAGGGTAGGCTACAATAGGTGTGGATAATTTTCATCTTCGTAAGATTTAAATGAAAAATATCATTTAATTTTAGAGATAAATCATAACTCGACCCTTTTTTTAGCTTTTATGTCACAGATCTCTCATTCAATTACCATATTTTGCATTGAAAATGCCCAGCCACAACTGACTGGGAGAATTCTGGATTTTTGATAGCTATGAAGTTGCTCTGACGGTAGTGGCAAATATCAAAATAAAGAAAAGCCACTAAAACTTTAGAGAAAACTCTGACTATCCTGAATCTAATACACATTATTTTACAAAATTTGTCTTTGTGTAACACTTTATAAACATTATGCAAACTGAGATATTCAGCCACCCAATAAGCTCTCAGATGTCAACTATGAAATAAAGGTCATAAAAAGGTCAAAGGTTGGGTCACACCGTCTCTGAAGCAATGCCATTCACACATCACATGATCTTTCAGATGCAGAAATCACACATGGCTAAAGGTTTCCTTAGAAATACTGATATGGACACACCTCAATAAGCAATTGGTCCCCTTGGGCCCAATTGCTTCTCAAGGGAGGTCCATACGGCCCATGTGATAATGTTGATAGCTAAAATTAGAAAAAGCAATATTGTCAGGACAGGATTTTCTGATCCAGACATAAGATATATTGAAATATGCTTGAACCATGGAATGTAGGATGAAGTTTGACAGGAAAGTCTGGACAGGATGACCCGCCCCTCCACTAGTGGCTCTATGGTTATGTCCAGCTGGACAAAGCATGATCAGAATGATAGGCTTCACAGAATATATCAACTAGAATCTGGAATTCAGACAATACACATAGGGAAAATTGTTTATATCTTTTGTTTTGTAATACCCTGACAATTTTCATGTGGTAAAGAGCAGAGAATTTTTCTGAACACAGACATATTATGACGAAAAATATGACAGGGTATCTGCACTTAATTGACACAGTATTACAATTTGAATAATTTTCCTTGCTTCAGTTGCCTGTGTTATCCTAATACTGGTATGAAAATTCCCTGAACCCTTTCACCCCCTATTACTCTGATCATATAATGCCAGCTTGTCTATGGCTGAAATGTGTCAAACCAAGGTTTTGTCTTTATCAGTCACCTCTGTTGCACTTTTTGAATGTTGTCGATGATGTCAAATAACGCCATAATCGCTAGTTTGAAGAGTGAATGAATTTGTTAACAGATAAATGGGATACCAGGTTCAGCTTTGCTTGGAGAGCACATGTTGAATTGCTGGGCAGAGCCTCATGATTCATACTAGTGTTCTTGAACCCTTGTCAAGTAAACTTGATATCAAAAGACACTCACCTTGTATTTTCTACATAATAAGACTCCATATGTTTCCTAATGAATTGTGTACTCTATGGTTAAGAATCCAGGAATGCTAAAAAATATTCCAAAACCGATAAACATTATTTTGTGCAGTAAACATCAAATTATCCATAAAAGCTCAAAACCTCTGGCCTTTACAGCCAAAATACTTTTCCGAACGACACCCAGAAATTGTTCCTCAAGTCACCTGATAGTGTACAAATGACCAATGCTACGTACCGGGACTACTATGTGACAAAGTCCCGCAAACAAAATCACAAGTGTTCAATTTACGACAAGGTTTACCTTGCATTTAGTGGATTTAACTCTTTTCATGCTTGATAATTTTTCATGTGTTTTGTCATCGCCTGTTTTTTTGTTTCAAATCATCTTTTTCAAAAAATTCTTTCAGGAATGCCATCAGAGTGTCTAACAGTATGGATCCAGACAGGCCAGAATCATCGTGTCTGGCCTGATCTGGGTCCAAACTGTTTGCAAATTAAGGTTATCTGCAGACAACACTAGTAAACAAGAGATAAACATAGTAAAGTAGGCGTGGTTTTTGGAAATGATTTAGAATTGTTGAGATTAAAATGCATATGCAGAGATGACAGTGAACCATGAAATATAGGTCAGAGTTGCCTACATTATTCTGAGGTCAAACTTGATTCATTCTAGTTAAATCAGCCCCACTTAAAGTAAAATCTGTGTAAAACGGCCACTGAAAAATAGACAAAACATAGATCTTTATGACAAACACTAGGTTAATGAAGGTTAATTGCAGAACACTCACCTAAAACTTTTGACCTGCATTAAGCGATAATTGGTCTTGAAACCCAATTTGTGTTCTTTTTGACAGTTTCTGTTTTACATAGGTTTTACTGTACTTACAAATATGCCATGTCAAAGGTGCCTTTCTGCTTATTTGCCTGTGAGCGCTTCCTTCTCTTTCTGTATGGATGAAACTGTCTTGCATCTGGATGAGGATGAAATGATCTTGGTGGCGGCTCTTGGAAATTAGAATGACATTGTCTTGAACCTTGATTTCCATAATGAAGTTGAAATTGTCCTGTATTTGCAATTTCAAAATCAGGACCAAACTCAAAATTAACATGAAACTGTCCAGTTTCTTCAGTTTCAAAAACTTGTTTTTCAAAATCGTGATTAAATCGTTCAGCACTTCGAGCATCTTCCAAATCAGGATCAAACAGTTCGGCACCTTGAGCAGCTTCATAATCTGAATGGAACGGTTCTGTGTTATCATAATTATCATGATTGGGATGAAAATGACATGGATCTTGATTATCGAAACCCAAGAATAATTGTCCTCTGTCTTCAGTTTCTAAATCTGGATGAAATTTTCTTGTATTTTCATCTGGAAAACCTGGATACAAATGCCCAGAATTTTCATTGGCAAACTCTGGCTGAAATTGCTCAGCATATTCATTTACAAACTCAGGCTGGAATTGTTCAGAATATTCACCACCAAACTCAGGATGGTACTGTTCAGAATATTCACCACCAAACTCAGGCTGGAACTGTCCAGAAATGTGTTCATTTCCAAAAGTTGGATAGAAGTGACTCTGACTTTCAAATTCAGGAAGGATTGGTTCTGAATGTTGATTCTCAATGGGTGGAAAGAAATATGGGGGTTCAAGATTATGGTCAAAGGGTCTTTCAATCTGTTGTTTAAACATAGAATTAAACCATCTTGCATCTCGTTTCCGAAAATTACGATTGAGAGGTCTGGAACCCCCTTTTTTAAATTTTTGATGGACTTTTTCCTTCTGTTTTCCGGAGTTAGGCTGTACTTTACTTGTGATGTCAATGAGAGGTGATGGCTTGGTTCTAGTCTGAAAACAAACAGTACATGTATCAGAAGAATTTTATGGGCTTTATTGCTAGACTAACACATTGGGTGAAATATAAAAATTTACAAAATCCTAAACTGTATAAATTCCAATCTTAAAATGTGCAATTTCACAATGCAATGTCTTGTGTTTGTCATGCTTTTGTGTCTGTTCATTGCTGCCTTGTGGTCACCTGAAGGGAAAGGGCTGACCTCTTGGCTCTTGCTTGTGATGTTAATTGTGATTTTGTTATTTTCCCATTTGGTATCCTGGGACAGGTGTGGTACTGGATTGTATTGATTCCTGATCTTTGCTGTCTTTCTTACCTTGCCTACATATATCAACACTGTTCAAGTTAAAATGGTCAATTGTCTTAGATTAACTGAAAATACATCAGGGAAGCTAATACAATCTGCCTAATTCAGTATTTTGAGGTTGACTTTTTTTTTTGAAAGACAGCCTCAAAATCCTGAAATCAGGTATAACCGTGTTCCTGAACAGCAGTCAGACATTACTGGTAAATACTGGCTGTGTGTTAGATTCACCATTTATTTAATTTAATTTAGTGGTCCATTTGGTAAGAAATGCCTGTGAAGTATTTGTGAACACTGGTTTGTTTGATTTCATTCTTAACGTCCCAATCAGCAATTTTCATTTATATCGGGTAGGTCTTCCTGGGTTGAACCAGTACTTGCTCAAAGACACAACACAGTTACGCCTGTGTTGTGAACACTGGCATACTAAATCCTGAGAACATTAACCCATGCTACCTGTCTTCATGGTTTGGGACCAGGTAAGGCTCAAACATGCCTGCTCAGCTACAGAGACTAGCTAGAATATTGAAACCTTGTATGCAGCAAGTTATTGAAATTCAGATAATATACGTTACAGAGAGTGAATAAAAAGGCACTGATCAGACTGCTCACATTCAAAGACAGATTTTCTCATAACACCAATAGTCCAATACATCTATACACAGCGTCAGAAGTTAAGCACTACCCAAACAATTTTTTTCAGCTAATTTTTTCAAAAGAACAGTAAATTTGTAAAATATTATTACCCAAGTCTTTCCTAGGTCTGTCACACCTGTCAGAATGTCATTTGATACTTTTGCTAAAGCTCTACAGTGTCCTATATACACCAACCACTATTTTGGGGGTATACCCTTAAAAGTGTCATAGCCGAACGCAAAGTGATTCCATTTAATTCACATTAACACGAAAATAAACTTGACCTATTTTTCAGGCTAAAGCCAAAAGGGTTCTGGCAAACTCAAGGTTTCTAGCTACATGTAGTTACATGTACAAAGATAGTGGTTTATAATTTTTGTGTTTTCAATATATAACATGTCATTCTTTACACCTCAATGTCTTTTGTTCTATCAAAGATACTAATCTGAAATTTACAGACAGAACATGTTTTTGGTTTTGTAATAATATGACACTAACAATTTTCATCTCGAAGCAGTATGAAAATGCCATTATGGGACAGTGAATAAGGATATTTTTAGGGGTAAGTGTGCATTTGCCATTCCTAGTCGTTAACATGAATGCAAATGGAATCAATTTTTGCTATAAATTGTCACCACTTTATCTAATTTCATAAATATAACAAGATTAAATTAATATTTAGAAATTTTCTCTGTTTTTTCTCGGAAAATATTTATGCAGTGCTTAACTCTTGATGTTGTGTATAATATGTATATATACTTAGGGCCAAAAGTAACTTTACACTGTTATTATACATACCTTTTCTGGGTATTGGTGAGTGGTAATTTAAATGTGTTTAATTCATAGTTAAGTTCAATCAATAATCCATATGACCTTTTAAATTTCATGTTGTTGCTGTCATAAATGCAACCACAATGCCCTAATGAAAGAAGCAAGGGGGCAAAATAAACTTTTCCAAAACGCATCACTTTTGATGTGTTACTGTAGCTTTGCAATTGGACACTTTTTAATTTTAAAGAACCAGTCTGAAAGACAGGCTATTGAGTTGTTGTTTAAAGTTCAAATACGCCTGGATCACCCTTCCAGTAACACAAATTAGAGTTGTGTTTTTACGTACATACCCCTTTTTGTGAACTTAACAATGCTTTCAATGGAATTTCCCATAAGAAATTGTTTGCCGTTTTTCTTCCAAACCGATGGGAATTTTTTATCAGATTATCTCGTCACATACTCAGGGCAGAAGTCCCAACAAGTCGCTGGTAAAAAAATGCTTATGCCATCTGAGATAAAGCTTTTAGCAGGGACTAAAATTTACTATTGTTTTAATTCAAAGGGAGATAATTTCAAAGTGAACCAACTTTAAAATGCTGCCAAAAACAAACTATACGCCAGAGACAGAATGTCTTGCAGTACTTTTAATTTGCAATCAATGGCCTTAAAAAAGCGTGTTCAAATCTTAGGTTTACATTGGATTTTGTTAGGAAATGCTGATTTTGTGCTTTTAATGAAAGCACAGATAACTTGAAAGAAGATTAATTTACCTAAGTTGTTTTTTCGTGAATTGGGACAGGGCGGGAACTAGCAACTCATTGCAATATTTAATTTGGTTAAACTCAAAAGCAGTAAAGATATATTCGATAGTTCAAAGTGTAAAGTTACTTTTGGCTTTAAGTATATAAAGCAGCATCAACATGTATTCTAGGATTTCAAAATGAAAGAGGTTCTAAAATTAATGGAGTACTATAAAACACTTGGTTGGCATATTTATTTGGTGCTATTGGTGGTAATTGTTTGTTTGATTTGATTCTTTACGTCCCATCAACAATATTTCAGTTAAACAGGGATGGGTCTTCCTGGGTTGAACCAGTACTAAGCTAGGATAAATGTGTCTTGCTCAAGGACCACAACGCAGTGACGCCGGTGAGGCTCTATTGGTGGTAATATAAGAATCCATCATGAGTCAGTATCAAGTACTCTGCAGGGATTAATGTGTCTTGCTCAAGGAAACAAAGCAGTGCTGCCATCGAGGCTCAAACCCGTAACCACACTCTCATAGGGCCAGTTATGCAAAAAAAAAAAAAGCGTTAAATTGCAATTATTTGCTTAGCCATGTCTCATCGAGACGGTTCTTTTGAGAACCCACAACATATGTTTTGGTTGAGAAATAAGAAAAATAATTTTCAGTTACACACTCTAATCTGGGCGGCTGACTCTACCACTAAGCCACCAGGCTCTCTAAGAAGAAGGATATTTTGGTACTTTAGCAGTGTTTCCACTGCATTTTTGG
The DNA here is from genome assembly GCA_964019695.1 of Loripinus fragilis. Classification (NCBI taxonomy): domain Eukaryota; kingdom Metazoa; phylum Mollusca; class Bivalvia; order Lucinida; family Lucinidae; genus Loripinus; species Loripinus fragilis. The sequence continues at coordinate 16,588,640 of OZ026524.1, forward strand.
GTGGAATCAGGTTAAACATGCAAGAATACTGATGAAACATGTTTCTGTCATTGCATAAATTAGTATTTGCCTGGTCGTTCAGGAGATGTTTGACTACTTGGCCCAGCTGCCTCATGTTCAAACAGCTGTCTCCTGTTCCAAGTTGTGTTAGTGCATCAAAACAATGTACAGGTATGATCCTTGTATTGTTAACTCATTACTCCATAGACTATTTTTAGATCATGACATCATTTTCTGTTTTTAGACATTTAAGTTAAGTCTTTTATACTTTTGAAATATTCTGGAAAATGGAGCATTTGCTCCAAAAAAGCAAATGCTCCATTTCCAAAATATTTTCATACACATGATATTTCAAAGGCGTCAAAAGGCGTTATTATGGAGTAAAGGGTTAAATTACATGTACCTTTACTGATTGTTTTCCAGTAAGCTGTTTGCTTATGCCAGGCCCACTGTTTTCTTTAGAATCTTCACTAGAGTTCTTGTCATGGCCAATATCTTCATTGTGTGTCTCATTTGAACTTTTTTTGTCTTCTATTTTGACTGTATCTAAATTCTTTGCCGGTGGACACTGTGAAATGGTGACTATAATGTTGGCCTCTTTAGGCTCAGCATTCTTTTTCTGGGTCTCAACTGACCTTTTTGTATCTTCTTTTTTGACTGTATCCAAATTCTTTGCCGGTGGATGCTCTGAGACGGTGACTGTAATGTTAGTTTCTGTTGATTCAACATTTTTGTGTTCAGACATGATTATCCTTTGTTCAAGTATTAGAACACTATTATATCCATAAACCAGTAATATTCAAAATGGATATATTCAAAGCATGGCAGTATGTGAATTTTGTGCACACCTTTCAATGGGTTACATTTAGATCTAAATTAAAATGTTTAAAATTTTAGGAAAAATCTTATGTATCTCTATAGATCATCAGCACATTCGATGGAACTTCTATCTACATGTAGAGTTTTGAGCTATTATTTATGGTTTGTTCATAAACATTTAAACCTTTGGAGCTTCATCTCAGCAAGAAAGCTCCTTGCAGTTATCTCTGTAGCTGGAACACATCTGTATGTAGGAGCCTCATTTTGTGAATTCTGTCGGATAAAATAATATAAGAGTTACATGTAAGTCCTTAACATCTAATACATAAACCCTTTGATGATCAAAAACCTCTAAACAGAAACCTTGGCAAACAGCGATGACCAAGATGAATTGCCACATGATGCAGCATTTCATCAGGGTCTACACTGTTTGCTAAGACAATCTCAATCTTCAGAGAAAGAAATGCAATATTTTTGGAAATTATAACCTGTGACCCCTCAATATATACAATGGACCATCATGGCATAACTGTATCAAACTTTATGGGAAATTCCATTGGTCCAAAAAGAATTAAATGAATAGATTTTATTGTTGAACTATAAAACTCGAGAATTATAAGGGTTTTACAATACACACACCGGATAGGTGACAATCGAAAACGTCAATACTATCGGCCAATGTAGATCAAATATGGTTAGAAACAGAGTTTTTGATTGTCATTTGTCTCCCCACTATGACAAATGACAATCAAAAACACTGTTTCTATTGATTTTAATCTGCGTTTGTCGATTGTCAGAGCATTTTCAATTGCCGCCTATCCGGTGTGATAGAGGATGAGACTAGGAAAGTTGTCCTGGATAAACATACACATTGTATACCCTAAGTTTGGATAAACAAATGTTTTGAGTGTAAAATTGTTCATACACCTAAGGAATCTTCTATCGCATACACTTTTGTTTTGACATTTTCTTGAAAACTTAAATTTTGAATTAAAAAATACTTTGGAATACATTAGAACAATGTTTTCCAGTAATGCAGAGACAACTGATTTAGAACATTCAAAAAATTGAAGTTTGAGTTGAAAACTTCAAAAAAAGAAAGTCGCAAATTTACCATTTCTCAAACAAATCAATACGGAAAACAGTATAGCATTTTGTCAATGTATTCATATTATTTATGAGACATGAATTATTTTCAAAAGTAAGTCAGTCTGTATTCTATTATTTATAAAACAGAAAAATCATCCAGCTTCTACCTTCAGCTACATCTATTAAATTGGTGTCAAAACACACACACACACAGAAGTAATTAAAAACAATGCATATGTACTTGATTGGTTTTCGATCAGTTTAGCAGGATGGCCATGGAAAAACATTTATTCTACAAGATTACTGCAGTGCCCAGCTGATGGTACTTACAGTGTGGATTTTTATAAGTTGAACTGAGCAAATGCACATAAAAAGGTAAATGAGTATGACCAGGAAATGTCACAAATAAACACTGCAGACCAACCCACGTCACAATGAGGAAAAGACACAGAACACTAACAGTCAAGTGACATTTAAAGACAACAAAAGTGAGATGAATGCAAAACTAGAAACAATACTAAGTATTGCACAACAAAACAGGGACCAAACATGACCCCTAAAAAACAATGGAGGCAACAATAAACAATTAATCAACAACGGCTTACTGTCAGATCCTACTTCTATGATATTGTACCTATGTAAAAGTGATTGATCAAATAAAATATGTTTAAACCAACAACAGAATGGTCAGCCGAAGTCACTCAGGGCTTTTATTCATTTTACTGCCAAATATTCGCCCTAGTGCCCTATTCTGCTGTTGTCAAACCAGAAAAAAATGTTTAACTCGTTTGGAGGCTACCTTTCTTATCCAATGTATCATCAAGTGTTAAAAATCAAATTTATAAACATACTGCGACGAAACAAAGAGAATGACTCTCAACTCACAGACAGTTAGAGCTAAAGAAAAACCAAGTTGAGCCACAGTGAGCTCAGCCAAAGACAAACATCAAGCACTGACCCACCGATGAAAAGTTTTATGCCAGTGTCGTAATGGAGTCTAGAGTCTCACCCACCATGATTAATGCATCTCTCACAAATTTATAAAATGACATTTTTCATTTTTCAGCATGACATATGAAATTAAAATTGCCTCACGACAAATGATATTAAAATTGCCTCACTTAATTTGCAGACTTGAGCCTAAATTCCAATTGTTGTGACTTTCGATTTAGACCCTTTCAAATTAAATAAGCTGTATTTTAATGCCCAAGGTATTGTTCCGAAACTTTCACACATGATGTGAATAATATTGCATTTTTGCTTAACAACAGAATATTAAACAAAAATAACATAATTAAGCTTTTGTAGTAAATTGTTTACTGCATGCGTTAGAAGATTCGGAATCCTTAAGTATATTTTCATCCCCAGTTTTAGCATTATGTTTTAGGTACAAAAGAACCATCTCATTGAGACAGTTCTCTTATGTACCCACAGCATTATGTTTTGGATGGGATTCCAGGGAAATAAGAAAATTATTTTTTTGGTACACACTCTTAACTGATAAAATCGTGACTATTCTCTTCCACGGGTTCAAATACTATTATCAGCATGTACTTTCAACTTGTCTATGCCTATGTAGTTTATTTGTTTGTTGTGTTGCTTTACGTGCCAAGTCAACAGCTATGGTCATGACGGTCAATTCATCTAACCAGACCTTTTCCTGGGCAAGCTTGAACAAGCGGTTAACCAGTACTTCATGCACATACTTTCGCTTGTAACTGACATCAACCCTTCTTGAATGATTCAGCGGAAGGGAGGAGAAATTGACCGTAGAAATAATTTCATGATCAATCTCCACGAAAGTATGGAACTAGGCCGAGATCAAACTCACAACTCCTGGATAAGCGGTCAGACACGCCTCTGTAGCCAGACACGTTAATGTCCATGTAGTATGACACTCAGCCTTGACCATTATGTCTCAGGTGACCAAGAAAAAAATTAGATAGAATGATATCAACAGAAAGAAGTTATTCACGGTATAATTAGAATGTACAGATATAATAAATAAGATTTAAATGAGCCGTGGCATGGGATTTCCAACAATGTGGTATGTGCGACCAGCAAAGCTTCAGACCAACCTGCGCATACACACAGTCTGATCATAGCCTTTGCTTGAATAATAGATGACTGTTAAGCTACTGACTGGACATAATTTGGAGTTTCTAAGCTTAAAGCTGCATATGGCCAAGTGCAAATAAGGTGTGACATTTTGGTCAAAAAATTTTGTGTGTAGAATGCATGTGTTCATGTATTTTCTCAAGCAATATACATTATATTTCATGGAAATAGGGTTTCTTTTGTAGAAATTGATGTATAATGGGAAAAAGTTACTTGTTAAATTGAGAAAAAACGGGCAAGATTGTGACACGGATGTATATGAATGGATTGGTCACTGATCTATTTTATCAATATTTATTTATTGCCTCCGCGTAAATCGGGTATACAGCAAGATAAATAACTTTCCACCTCCATTTTCAAAAAGGCTGTTCGTAACGATGATCCATAGGAAAGTTTTCAATATTAAAATGGTGAATATTCATTTTAACTGGAGAAAATTCTTACGGAAAATAAGAGAATAAGTTGATGAATATATCTCATATTTCTTATGTTGGAATAAAACCACTGGATAATGTTTAATTTTCGTGTTATTTTGGACAAATTCCGTTGTGTACAAACCGCTATCTTAAAACTTCCAATTTTACCACCGAAATTGTCGGTTCTAGAGCTTATTAATGTGAGTAATTTGGATATACTTGGCACTTGATACATCTAACTAGAATGTAGAATTTTTTAGCAAACAACAAAATAAAACCATGCAGTTAAGATGCTAGCAAAATCGTCTTTTTTTCGCATTTTCACATAAAAAAATGGCGGAAATGTCAGAAACCTAAATCATGCCTCTAATGCACACCAGGAATTTTAACACATTGCAAAGTTTAAAAGCGTGAAAACATATCTTTAATTATAAACGATGCTTTGTCAACCATAGATACACTTCATTTAATTCCCTGAAGCGTTTGTTTAACAATTAACAAGGGAGTTGGTAGGGTGTCTATGAGCAATAATTATTTCCGCGACTGCATTAAAATAAATATCTCTTCAACCAAACCTTCTAATTTATTAAGTCATATTCTCAACAACTGCCAATAAATTAATAGCCAATTAACAGATTTATGTCACAAGAATTAAACAAAAGATACCAAATTTCTATTGAAATCACACTATTTAACCCATTTCCGCCGAATAAGATTTCCCACTCCAGTCAATTGGACCACTCCATTTTCGTTTTAAGGGGTGTTGGGTGGCATTTTTCATTTTTATTCAAATTTTAATAGAACAATCTGTAAGCAAATTGTGGATACCCTTATCAGACGCCGTGTTCTGCTGTGTCTGATCTGGGTCTCACATAAAGGACGCTAGACTTATATGAAAACAGTTTTTGCCTTCTTCCTATACTTTGTTTTCCATGTCGGCGTAGTCACATTAGTGTAGGAAAGCCTGATGCGTGGTCTTTTTTTCTTGGGTATTTTTTCTCGAGAAAACTAGATTGTTTGGTATCAAATTGTAGCTGGATGAATTCTCAGTTTATTGGCATTAAATTCACTGTACTACCGTTTTCCCCAAGTTGCTGGAACATTAGGAAAAAAGTATCCAACCATGTATGGATCTCAATATTTGTAAAGTGGTCATTAAAATTATCGGATTTACCTGTATTTCGTCGCGGCAATCATCGAGAAACAATTAGCAAATCTATTGCAGATTCATATCCAGGTAGTATACATCCGTGATTGTGACTATACTAAGGTTTGTTTTAGAGAAGATTTGTGCCCAAACTCAATAATTATGCATCTGTTTTTACTTCTGGTGGCAAAGTATGGTACCTGACAAGATTTTGAACACTGTTTTAGGGGTATTTTATTATTTTTGAACAAAATTATGACAATTTACACCCAAGAAAGGTTTTTAAAAATGAATATGACCTATTTAAATTCTACTGCTTACACATGAGGCAATATTGATTTGATGCAAGTACTTCAGCACATACTCTGATGTTGCAGCAGACAACAGTGAAAATTTGGTGTTAATATCCTGTGTATTTTTCCAGTGATTTTAAACTTAACTATTGGTCTGGAACATCCAGATTGCCGTTACTGTTGGGACACATTAACTTCATGATATTTCTTAATATATTAACAGCATATAAAAAATCACCTGTTTTTTCCATTGCAGGAAATATTCACAGAATGTTTATTTACCAAACACCAAAGAAAAAACAACAGTATTTAACCAAATTACACCAAGTGAGCATGCTTCTTGAACACCCAGTATTTTAATAAAAACAGTCGTGTAATATTTAGAATACTTTCTTTTGGCAACATTTTGCTGTACAATAGACAAAAAAGAGACACTGGTAACAAAATTGATACTGATCAGAGATATACTGAGACAAACATTTCAAGGAAAACGTTCATGTTGGACAATATACGAATGGTAGGAAATGGCCATAACACAAATTATGTAGCACAGATTCTGTGATATTGGGATTTACTATTGAAAAGTAAGGTATTTTATGTTAATTATGACCCAGATTTGGTTCCATTCAATGGTTTACCTAATTTAAACCTTTTTCAAGAAATATGAGTGGCATTAAGATGGAGGTATAAGCGTTACTGTTGGGACAATTTTCAAAATTTACCATGGTATATCAGGATCTTGTTAGACCTTACTTATCAAGTTTCTTATATCCTCTGTGACTAAAGCTTTCTGGAAGATGTGTTTGGTCATTGTTTACCCATTACAAGAGAAATTGTCCCAGCAGTAACGGTCCAGTAATAGCACTCTTAAGCATTAAACACATAGATTACAAGTAAAACAGAACACTGAAACGAATAGCTATGTCCTATACTTATGATTTGGAAAGGTTAAATAATAAACTTGACCACAAGAAAGTTTGAGAAAATGTTGGGTGTGCATCAGAATATAATATTGTTTTGGGGTTATGCGTAGACGTTGAATTATGTCCTGAAACTGGTACTTCCGATATAGTTATTATAAAATAATGGTTCTAAGAATAGTATAGAAGGGAATAAATCATTTTTGTAAGCAATGCCCACATCTTGTTTGGAGATAAAAAGCTAAGAAAACAACCGTTACTGTTGGGACATTTTCCGTTACTGTTGGGACATGACATTGTAGTGCAGATATTAGGTTTCTATGAGTAGTCACAGAAAACTTCTGCTGCAGGTAATAACTGGCCTCCATGGAGGAATGCAAAAACTGGCAAATGAAGCTGTTTAATACACTATCTGCAGATGCAAGTTAATAAAATAAAAACATGTTACTGTTTGAACAAATTTTGGCCTGGTGCAAATGGCTCAGTAAACAAAGTAACATGGAAAGAAAGTGACAAGAAGTGGTAAACTAGTATCTGTGATCTATATACAATAATTCTGAGTTCTTCAGTATCACCTAACCCTTTCCTGGTAAATACAGCTCATGCCTTTAGATACATGGGGTTGAATTTGACTTTTTGGCCCCTTTTGGTTATTTTTTGAAAAACATTGCCAAAATAATAATTTCTTGATTTTTTCAAATAATTTAGCATTTCATGTTGAGCAAATAGTTACAGATAATGTAGATAAAGAGAAATATGCTATAAATAGAAGTGATTTACAGCAATTTAGATAAAAGAGAGTGATTTTAAATGTTTGTCACACAAAAACCAAGGTTTTTTCTGGTTTTTGCAATCTTCTACTGTTGATAAATTCTGGACGGAACACCCGATTGCCATGAAATTTTCAGCTTATTTTCTTCAGACCCTATCATTTTGAAAAAACATAAGCTTAGTCTGATATATTTAATACTTTCGAAAATATTGTTTGGTATATCCTGGCCCCAACAATATGAATCCTTATTTGCACTTGGCCATAGTCTGTAACTTTTGATATTCTAATTTTTGAAATATTGTTTCTATTTTTCAAGAATACAGTAAAAAATATTCAAATTCAGGTAAACATTTTACCATTTTCATAAATTTTAACAAATTATATCTATCAAAACAACAGCATTCATGTTAAAAATCAACTGTCTAGAATTGTTGGAGGGATGTAAATAATTCCTAACAAGAGAAAAATCACCTGTTTTTATTAGATAATTTACTGTTCCATGCAGCTTTCAGCTGTACTGAACATATTTATTGTGAAAACATAACTTAATTCTACTTTTACAAATAATTTAAAAAGATTTTTTTTTTCGAAAAATGTTCATAGTTACAGATCTAGTCTCTTTAAAAGGAGGCTGCACAGGCTCTTCTGAGTCTTCACTACCCACAAGTCTTGTCAAAATACCACATTGTTGGAAATCACATGTCACGGCTCAAATATACCTTGAAATAATAGTGGTGAATATACACTGAACCGAAGTTATAAGTAGCCATCATACAATTTTTGCTCTTGTTCAGAAAGTAAAAATCGCTCTCACAAAATTTAAATTCTATAAGACGGTCCAGGGTATTGTTGAGACTCTGCAAATTATGTCATTTCAAAATGTCTGGTAGACCTTGCACAGACGAGGTCCGAGTAAAGGTACCATCATTTAAAAAAGTCACACTTTTTAGTGTAATATAAACTATTCATCAGATACGCTATCCATTTATATTTTAATTAGTTTGAAGATGTTTATAACAGCCGTGATATAAGATTAAAAGAATCAAAGGTTTTTTATGACAATTGAACACTCCATTTCTCTTCTACGTTAACATGAAGACAGCCACGGTCAACAACTTAATCAAAGGAGTTTTAGCTTAACCATGCAGTTTGAATACACACTTTGCATTGCTCTGTACGCTTTATTATCTGCGGCACAGTAGTGCAATGTTCAGGGGTTCTTTATTATGGATTGGCGTCACTGTTCTGCTTAAAAATTAAAAGAAATCTTAAACAAATGCCATTTAAATGACCTTTAAAGTTTCACGTTAAAAGCGGAAGTGGATACCAAATTTGTAAAAAAATATCATTAGAAAATGGGGTCATCAAGTTGCATGGTGTTTTGTCAAACATATTAACGTAAAATAAAACACATACAATGATTTTAGTATGTGCAGCTGATGATTTCCGAAAATTTCGGAAAATTCGGAAAATTATCAATTTTTAAAAATTCATAAAAAATCTGTCATTAGCAAAATGTCAAGTGTTTGATGTTTTTCAAGTCGACTAGGCAGGTTTGCAATCACCTGTACTTGAATTTGATAAAAACTGCACTCGAAACGCTTATTTTCTTCATAAATTTTACTTTTTGAACCCAAAAATTGTGAAGTGATAGAAAACTCTTCCAAAACACCGCTTAACTTAAGTTCATTACAATACATATACTTGGGCAAAAATTCATTTCAATATCACTAGGGCTTAGTCAGAAAAAAAGAAATTGAAAAGTGGCTACTTAGAACTAAAATCCTGAACTTTCGAAACTCCAATCTTAAAACTTGCAGTATGCCCCCTAAATATTACCAATTTCAAGTTTAAATGGTCAATTGTCCTTAGACAGACTGTATATAAATCAGGGAAGCTATTATGATCTCCCTAATTCAGCACTTTGAGGCTGACTTTCTGTGGAAAGTCAGCCTCATAATCCTGAATTCAGGAATAATCCTGAAAACTTTCACCCATGAATATAGTGATGGCGAATACAGATATAATAAATAAGATTTAAATTAGGACAATTTAATTTAACAAAATAAGATAGAAAAAGAAGTAGGAATAAAGTATTTCAAGCAGAGTGGAAAACAGTATGAATTCTGATCAGATGGCAACACTAGAAGTCAGCTGATTTTGACAGTGATTTTCCTTGGCCTTATTTGGGGCTGAATATCGACACCTTTCCAATCTTAAAATGAGCAAAAACTTCCCAAAATAGTGTATAACGTAATTCCCAATTCCTTAAAATAGCATAACGTTTTGGCAAATGGACCAAAAACAACAAATTTACAAATGTTTACACATTGAGCAATTATTTATGAGCAATTATGAAGATAAATTAAACCTTTTATGCTTTACATGTATTTTTATGGCTTTAAATCAATTTAAAATGGAGACCTAGTTTGTTAAGACACAATCTAGTTTTCTCAAACAATATTTACCCAATTTCAACAGGCCTGTGTGCCCCCCAATTTAGAGATAGGAAAATCACTACTGGATCTGCAGTCTTTTTAATCGGGGTTCGGCAGGAAAAGGATTAGAAATTTCAAATTGCATTATTCTGACAGAATTCCCAAGATGAGAAATGTCACTTGACAGTTAAATCACCAGTGAATTTCTAAAACAGATTCTGAATGTCAATGTCTTGATTTTGGTTCTGTTTCTTGATCTTCCATACATATTCAAACCTAGAAGAAAACAGAAAAAATTGAAAACATAATAATATATTGTGCTGGCACACATAAGGCCAAACAAAAAAATACCTGTGTTTACTGTTTAGGGTTTCACCAGACCCTTCCTAAATTTACTGCTGAAACCTAGAATTTTTTCAGGTTTGGAAAAAAATATAATTTTATGCATTTTGAAATTTTTAGGCAAATTGCCTTTCAAAATGCATAAAATTATATTTAATCATCAAGCAAAATATGTGTGCCTACACTACCTAAAATTTTCACACCTGTTACCCAAAACACACTTTTTTTTCTTTTTTTTTTAAAATAATGTTTCTATTTTTCAAGAACACAGTAAAAATACTAAAATTCAGGTATACATTTTACCCTTTTCGTAATAGTTAACAAACAAGAGCATTTATGTTAAAATTAACTGTATAGAATTATTGGAGGGACGCAAATAATTACAAACAAGAGAAAATACACCTGTTTTTATAAGATAATTCACTTTTTCATGCAGTTTTCAACTGTAGAAATTAGATTTATTGTGGCAACATAACTTTATTCTACTTTTGCAAATGATTTAAAAAGATTTTTTTTTTTCCGAAAAATGTTCATAGTTACAGAGTATGCAGCTTTAACATTTATATAGAGGATCTTACTTGAGTGCTCATGTTTTATTGAATTTATTAAATGAGTTGCAGAAAAGAAATAAAATCCAAGGCTTGCCGAGCGGCGAGCACCTAGATTTACCGGATAGACCCGAATTACCGAAAAAACTGCCGAAATACCGGAAAGACCAAAAATAATAGGGAATTAAAATATATCTACTAAGTTTATGCCTAGTGATGTATTAACCCAGCGCCCTAGATAAGCTTTTTGGTCAATTGGGTATTTACGCAACCTGGTTATCCTCAATTGCGTATTTGCGAAAACAATTGCTTATTTTCATATTTTTTTTACGCCACGTTTTTTTTCTGTGATTACACGTTTTCTTATTGCATGAAGCCATCGGGAATGCGCTTGCATATTTATTCACTCCCATCGTCTGCCTTTCTAAAGTATCAAACTAGCGGATTTTATTGTACCTGAAGCAAATCTCATCCCCATGTTTACATTCTTGCGTGTACACTTTGCAAAGTTTCACTTTCATCATACTGTTTTTCCGGGAAATACTGGACTGGGCACCAAAATTGTATTCATAAACTTGAGTTATATTGCGCGCTTGCAAGTAACAAAAATTATTGTTTATTACCCAAATGGAAACGAAATGGACCAAATGTAACGCAATGACAAACCCATGTCATTGCATACCAATCGTTAGAATTGCTTTTCAGTACGCACACATTTCATTTTAATTGCTTTTTTGAGGATTTTAATTGCATATTTACGCAAATTCGCTGCTTATCTAGAGTACTGTAACCTGTTTGGGGAGAAAAGCATTTTTTTAATATTTTATTACCAATACATGTATATAGAGGATCTTACATAAGTGCTCATGTTTTATTGAATTTATTAAACGAGTTGCCAAAAAGAGATAAAATGCAAGGCTTGCCGAGCATTTTATCATTTTTTCGCAACGAGTTTAATGAATTCAATAATACAAGAGCACAAATGTTAGATTCTATTTATCATATGACAAATACTTTGAAATCTCATTTCTGGCGTACAAATGTTATAATTTTGTCATTATGTACGCAACGTTGTTATGGATGTCATAACATTTCCCGTAAATCTATAAACCACTAGTGGTTTATCGATATCATTGCATGGCGTTATTTCACTTCCAGACGTGACGTGATATGATGAATCGTTTTAAATATTTAACCATCTCTTCGAATATTGTTTATTCAAAGAAATGATAATTGGATTAAGGCCTAATTAAGGATCCTTGTTAACCCCTACTGAGAATTAACAATCCCAATCAACCTGTCAATAAGGGAGAGTCAACCAGCCTAATTAAAGGACCCTTGTTAACATCAAGAACATGCAACCCAATCAATGTGCATGATTAGTAAAAGTGAACATACCAGCATGTGAATAAATGACACTACATTTTTTCAAACTTATTGTATGACTCCCGTATTCCAAATGTTTACTAAAATATGTTAATTAACTTTTTAGATTTTTATTCTGTGTTGTTCACCTTCTGTAATGTTCAGTTTATCGACATGCACAACTAAAAATTTATATATAACAAATTATATAAACATATACTTTTTATTATATTCATTAAACAATAAAATTTTACGTCAAGGCACCAATCAATTTTTCCCTATTATTCTTTGGTCTTTCCGGTATTTCAGCGGTCTTTCCGGTAAATCTAGGTACCGATATTCTAGTACCTTTATTACACCAGTCACCTATAATGTATAAAATGGGTATGCAATAAGGGTCACTGCATTCCTTTTTCATAGTATGTGCATATTTCTATTGTAGTAAAATCATTTTGGGTGGAGTGATTGTCAAAACACTCAAATAACCAAATGCTGTCCCATATGGGCTATTTATGTCGGGTAACCCAGATGGGTCTCACAGAACAGTGCCTTAAATATGATATCAACATATTTATTTTAACTTATTTTTTTGTCTATAAAGTATGGCTAGCTTGATCTAAACTTCCACTATTTATTTCATTATACATGCACCATATTTATTTAATGCACTAACACGTGGCATCCCAGATGGGTCCATTATGGATTATTAGCCCGGGAGAGGGGGGGGGGGGTGGCCAGGGTTGGCCTGCCAAAAAGCGGGCCAGGGTTGGCCTGCCAACGAAATGCCATTTGAATGGCGTTTTGCTAGCGGACCGATATTGGTCCGACATTGTGTGTTGACTGGGTTTATTTGTTAGGACCTTTAGACGTATGGACAAACCTAATATTTTTTAGATCCTTATGGTACTTATGTTACTTCTAAACACGAAAACAAATAATAAATTTGTACGGACAGACGGAGGGGTGGTGTGTTCTATCACTTTTAACGTAAGTTTTGGGTGCTCAAAAGAACCGTCTCATCGTGAAGACTCTTTTTTAGCACTAAAATGTTTATCTGAAAATGTAATAGTTGATTTACGCATTACATCAAAACTAACATCAAAACCGGACATAAAAAAGCGGACCAGGGTCAGGCCGCCAGCGTAATGCCATTTGAATGGCATTTTGTGGGCGGGCCGATGTGGGTCCGACATAGTGTACTGGCTGGGTTTACTTGTCATCATCTGCAAAACTAAAAGATAGATAGATAGATAGATAGATAGATAGATAGATAGATAGATAGATAGATAGATAGATAGATAGATAGATAGATAGATAGATAGATACAGACGTTCATTAAGTTTTCTGTCTAGCATCCGTGGCTGTGCCTTTTCAATAGTTTGCGAACTGCGCCTAAAGAATTGAACATTTTCTTCCTTCTGATACTGCTGGATGGCAATTTCTAAAGAGGAAAAGTCCTCAAACTTTTTCCCTATGTTCAGCATTTGAGCCATTCTGACAAAGTGAGACTGAACATAATTTACTTGGAGTTATATAAATGAGCAGCGAGAATTAGGCGATTACATCAAATAGTTATTATTAAAGGTATAATTATAGGTCTAGATACTGTTTGTACGGATAAGGCTAATTAAGGACATTCTTAAGTTCTTCTGATGTATTTGAGGTTGGACATCAAAACATTCAGCCAACCTACCATTGTAATTTGTTCTTTTAAGTTTAAAGATGTCTTTTTGAACAGCGTTATGCCGACCAATTAATCACAGAATGTTGTTCGCACCCCTCGCTAATGACACAAACCGAAAGTGAAAACAGCAAAAACAAATCATGAATAATAAGTTTTAGTTTGATTAAATAATAATAATAACATCAACAACACAACATAAATCCCGCGCCACTTGTCCCAATTCCGAAATCGTGTTTCGTTTTTATATTTACTATACAGAGTTATCCCACACTGCAAATGGCGACTTACTGGATTGGTATTTCATAACACAACAACAAGGTATTTTCTAACACTTATCATCATGATAACTTCTCATCAGGGTTATATGTCTGTACCTGTAGTCTGACATGGTAGAATATACTAGGGTTACCGGTCCGTACCCCTAGCCTCCGAGACTAGGGGTACGGATCCGTATCCCTAGCCTGGGAGGCTAGGGGTACGGATCCGCACCTCTAGCCACTGCCTATCAGAAAATGTCATCTCGCTGACATCCCTAACCTCTATTTTGAGACTGGTTTTGAATTTTGACACTTTGTTGCAATGGTATTTCGTTTGTGTTTTGTTAGGTACGTATGCCAGAAAACGATGAACAAGTAAAATAGACAAATATGATGTATGCGCCAGAAGCTAGAAAAATGCTTCCCGGCGGACAATGGGGAAGCGCGCCTTGTTTTCCTCTGCTTGCACCCACATTACACAGAAAAACCCTACATGTGTAGCTCTGTACTGTTTCACATTTCTTCAGACCGACATCCTTAAATTATTACTGGTAGAATGTATCATTTTAAAGTTACTAAATTAAATCTTACCAAATTTTCCCGGGTCTTTGTAGAATGAACTAGGTTCGATAACTTTTCACTTCATTCATGTCAATTTGCAACCGTAATCCTGGTGAACTGTGTTTACTAAAACTGCAACTGCAGAGAAATAACTGTGGCATTCGAGACTGCCTATTTTTCAGATGCTTCCCAAAACATCATTCTCTATGCATAAGATATAATCACTGGTAACCTTTTAAATTAGACGTTTGATGTATTATAAAGGAACCAATAAAATCTATAGCAGGAGTCATGTACAGCCAACATGTATTAGATACAGTAGGCCTTACCTACAATCTATGTACAAAATAATCTATTAAGGTAGAACCAGACTTGTCAGCATGTGTCCAAAAAGTTGCCATCTTTTGATATGTTAAAAAATAGCTCAAAACTCATCTATTTTGAAAAATTTACAGGACCTTACCGTGCTTTTTAAAAAGTTATTAAACTTTAAAAACTGTAAAAAAAGGAGTTTTTCAAAATATCAATTTCTTATATTTTAAAAAGATTGAACGTGAGAAATGCCATATTTTTTCTGGGAATACGCTACATGCTATTAGCTAATAAAAACTGACTACCTGGCGTGAGAAACACGGAACGGCAACTGCGTGCTCAAATATCGATATATATATATATCGATCCTGGGTTTTAGTGACCCTCGTGTTTTGCCGAAAATAAATTACAGAAAGGAATTAAGATATAGGCCGCGTATTTTTTTCCCACTTGAGTATGGTGTTTAATATAGGTTGGGATTAGATGAATTTTGGCGTTTTTCTGATGACCCTCTTTGAATTAGTCCCTAAATGAACCTAACAGTATAAACAAACTATGGTTCGTACAAATCAGTGGTGCATATTCGTCCAGTATATAAGCTATGATTCGCCACATATATACTAACTAAATTTTCTGTATATCTTAAGCCGTAGCATTGAATGGCCAGTATTCAAAAGCGATTCATATCAAGTTATGTACAGCGTTGGCGGAACGTTATATGCTGGGTAATTTTATGTCCTTGTTGCCCTTGCTGATTTTTTTCGAGATAAATTGTTTTAAAAAATATATCTTTCAAGAGTACGTGTAGAGTGTCAAACAGTATGGATCCAGATAATGCCTGACATTTTTAGCCTGATCTGGGTTCAGGCTGATGCAAAGTTCAGCAGGCAAATATTCGATGGGTGTAGTTGGATCTAAACATGGCGTCTTTTTGTATTCAAAAAGAATTCAACAACGTTCAACTTAAGAATAGGTGTATTCCCCCAAGAATTTCTAGCGATAAGGCGAGCAATCTCCCTAAACGAGACGTTCGTTTTATTTTGTTGAAATGACGACTGGAGAAACTAGGCACATTAAACAAATATATATAGACGGGCCGTCGATGCACCATTGCCCCCGAATTTGTATATTTAAAACGGGATTTCCTTAGTGCATGTAATAACTCTACTTCTTATTGAATGGGAATTTATTTCGATCATCAACTGTACTTGTTATTCAGTAACATATATGGGAACTAGACCGTTAAACAAGGGAACCAATCGTCCTATCACGCTATGTACAGTAAAACTATTTATACAGTTGATATACAATAAAAACGACCATCTTGCAAAGTGGTCTATTTTTTGTCAGATATTTGATGTCTTCTTTCGCTTATACAACCCCTTTGCCCCCCTAGACCCAAGACGCCCTTTACATATGTTATGTATTTGTATAGCGACATTTAATTGTCCAAAGGGCATCTTGGGTCTAGGGGGGCAAAGCATCTAAAAACAAACTGAAAGACGCCAGTTTCATTTTTTCAATGACAAACGTCACAATTTTAAGTATATTTCGCACGCATGCGCAGAGGAAAACCGCAAAGTTTCGAAAATGAAGGGTACTTATATCCTTAATATTTTAGCACTTTTACTTTTTGAAAACCTGCAAAGGATTTACTAAAACTCTCGTCTAAACGGCACCCAGTCTAAAGACGTAAAATGAGGGGTGGGAGTAGAAGGCGCAAGTTTTAACGGTTTTGTAAATGATGAATCGCTTTGAAACCTATTTTGATGCTTTCTATGTAAATTTTACTACCGGAACAGACCAATTTTAAAAACATTAGGGCAATTTCAAATTTAGGTTTTGCAATCATGTCAACTAGGGAAAATATACGCCTTATCGCTAGAACTCCTTTGTAATCTTTATGTGTAGTGTGGATCCACAATTCGCAATATCTAATCGACTCCCAAATTTATTTGGATTGTCCTCATAAACTCTTATCCTACTAGTGTCATCTGCTGATAACCTTTTAGTAAACGCAAACACTTTTGACCAAGATCAGGCCCGACAAAACATCGGACCTGATCTGGATCAAAATCTATGACACTCTGATGATATTCCTGTAAGATTTTTTTTTTTTTGGGGGGGGGGGGGGGATCACCCTAATTTTGAAAAAA
Source organism: Loripinus fragilis (assembly GCA_964019695.1). Taxonomy (NCBI): domain Eukaryota; kingdom Metazoa; phylum Mollusca; class Bivalvia; order Lucinida; family Lucinidae; genus Loripinus; species Loripinus fragilis. Next base: position 16,605,877 of record OZ026524.1, read on the forward strand.
AATCAGCAGAGCAGACGACAAAACATTATAAACATGATAAATTACTCATTAGGCAAAGCGTCAATGATTTCATAGACAGGAAACACATTTTGTTTCATTTAGCGATAGAGAAGTACTAAAAAAATACATGCAGTTCAATGAAGTCAGATGTTATTTTCGTGTAAAAATCCTACTATTTGTCTACTCCTCATTTGACACGTTCTATGACCCCTAAATACCTTTACAAGTGCATGCGCTTGTGTGTGCCAAAATGAGAGAGAGAGAGAGAGAGAGAGAGAGAGAGAGAAAGAGACTGAGGGAGGGGGGGGGGGTATGCGGTATAGATTTTCGCTGAATCCACGGATATAGATATTCCCGCAGGTTATACTCCGTCCAGATAAGAGACGTTGGGCGGTTCTAAGCGAAGCTCAACCCCTGGACAAATACATTTAGACATCGGCTAGTCAGGTTGCATTGTTCGCGTATTCACTCATCTGTGAAACTATCCACACCAAAAGTATATACCTCTAGACTTATTGTTGCCGTATCGTGGAAAATAAGCGTTTCGAATTATTGAAGATGAAGCTGATCAGCCCAGATACCTTGTTTGAAATATGCACATACATGTATCTTATTCACGTACGTTTATCTTAAACTATACAACCAAAACATCAATCTTCGACATCACACACGTTTTATTGTTTTATAAAGATGTGTGTACCCTTTCCCGGACTTTATATAGCCGTGTAAAGTGGTTTAACACAGAGTGAAAAATACGTAGGTATGTGAAGAAAGCTTTAAAGAAGAAGAATGTGCGGATCTGGATGAAGGCAGGGGGTCCGGACCTTCATCCCCTTGAAAACAAAAAGTTACATAGGTTTACAATGAAATTAGCAAGTGGACCACCTGGAAAATAATGGATCCCCTCCCAGAACCTTGCAAACTTGAAGTTTTTCGGACAAACATTCCTGGACCCGCGCATGAGAAGACGAGCAGGCGACAGCATATCAATCCCTTAAACTTGGTGCATATACATATTTATTTATGTCAAACGTCGGTCTGATCTGGAGCCAAATTCTTTGACACTTAGATGACGGGTTTCCCGAAATCATAAGAAACCATGTACAAGTAAGGCACAAAAGAGTAAGATTACCTAAAACCACAAAATATATTGAGAGTCACTAGAAACTAAAGGTGTTTTTTTAACATGTCTGGATGAAAAATAATAATTCAATTGAAATCTGATATCCTCAACATCCATCTAACGAATTAATGATAGCATCCAGAACCAGTCCTATACTGCCGACAAATTTTGTATGCTCTCGAAATTTGGTCCTGAGTCGTGGGCATTATGAGCGGTTGTCTCGGCTTTCTTCACACCCCGATGATTGATTGCTGTAATGCTCAATTACAGATCCATAAGAGGGACATACTATTATCATTTGAACATAAAAGAGATAGATCATATTGTATTCATAACAAAAATGGTACATGTAAAGTTTCTTGAAACTGCGTCCCGGAAAATTACTCGTTTTCACACTTTATGTTAACCCATACATGTTGAATCGAGTTTCCCATTTTTAATCTTTTGGACGAGCTCATAACCTGATCCGACGCCTCCGTGGTTATGTGGCGTCTGGTATGGGTTTTTTTTTTAAATTCCCTTAAAGGCCCTGTCACACTACGACGTATAGCACCAACGTATGCCGACGTATGAAAAATTCAGCAAGTACGTTTGTATACGCTGAGCACGTTAGGAATAAGTTTTTAACACGTTGCGAATACGGTATAGTACGGTGGTATACGTTGACACACGGCCAAGAAGTCCAACATTTAATGCAGCCATTAAAAATTACAGCATATGCGAACGTACTGCTTCTAATTGTTAGGCATACGCTAGATGTACGCAGCGGGTAAGTTATGCATACGTTAAGGTACGTTAGCACCAACGTATGGGGACGTATGAGAAATTAAGCAAGTACGTTGGTGTACGCTGAATACGTTTGAGATAAGTTTTGAACACGTTACGAACACGCTACAGTACGTTGGTATACGTTGTCATACGGCGAATAGATCCCAAAATTTTGTGCTTGCATATGCCGACGTATTGCTTAAACGTTAGACATAAGTTAGATGTACGCAACTGGTAAGTTATGCATACTTTAAGGTACTTTAGCACCAACGTATGAGGACGTATGAAAATTCACCAAGTACGTTTGTGTACGCCGAATACGTTAGAGATACGTTTCCGATACGTTACGAACACGCTACAGTACGTTGGTATACGTTGTCATTTGACAAAGTGGTCCCGAAATTTGGTACTGTTTCAAATGTTTGACATAAGTTAGGTGTACGCTACACATAAGTTATGCATACGTTAACGTACGTTATATGTACAATTCAGCATACGTTAGACGTTCGCTGTGCATACTTGTCTCATAGGCCAAGAACGCTAGTAATATGCTGCACATACGCTTTTAAACGCTGATACAAGTATAAGTTATGTTACGTCGGAAATAAGTTATGAATAAATTACTTATAAGTTAGACATACGTTCTATGTTAGTTTCGCATACGGTTTGCATAAGTTCTGAGAGAGGCTTTTAAATATAATTCAGCGTATGCAAGCGTACTAGATAACATATTTCATACGTCGGCATACGTTGGCTAAAACGTTAAAGTGTGACAGGGCCTTAAGGTTTCAGACAAGAAGATTTTTTCATGTTTTCTCTATATAAGCCTATGTAAAACATGTGACCCCCAGGTCGGGGCAATTTTTGGCCCCAGGGGGATAATATGAACAAACTTGATAGAGGTCTACTAGGTGATGCTACATACCAAAATATCAAAGCTCTAGGCCTTGTGATTTCAGAAGATTTTTAAAGTTTTCATCTTAAAAATCTATTTTTATCCTGTATATCATTAGACGTGATGGTTAGGCATAAATTCAGCCACTGACGGCATGGTGGTCATAGAATAATCTCTTGGTGAGAGTATACAGCGTGGTAGGGGAAGGGGTGGGAGAGGTTGCATGGACACATAAATAACTCATAAACATCAAGGAAAGGGGATCTTATTTTCTCATTTTGGTAAATCATACGGTATGTAAATTGCAGTACTTTCAAGGTATTTAAACCTTTGTCGATTTTTGCTCTTCAGCCTCTAGAATCGTGTGAAATGCAGCAGTCTAGCTTGCTAAGTAGTAAGTTAGTAATACTTATGACAAAGACGTCAGGTGCGACACCTAAATATTTGTCTTAAATATACGACAAAAAGTAAGAAGTTCGCAAAGTTCAATAGTTTGATGAAACCCAATTTTTAACGTACGAACTTCGTACGATGTTTTTAAGACAAAAACACGTCGTAAACTCGTTGATGAAATTGGCCCCTGGTCGCACTATAGTAAATATCGTAATGGCAAATGCATAAATACCACGTGTATCTATTGAGATACAAATGGGTATATTCACAGGGGAAACAACTAAGTTATTCTTTTTTAACAGGGGATTAGGGCTTCAGTTAAAAAATAAGGGCTTCCCCCAAAAAGAAGTTTTAGTTACGCGTCATGCATTTAAATTCACACGTCTAAGTTCAGCTTAAAGTTGTATAAAAAAAGAAAACGGGTGTCACTTTAAACCTGGAATTACAAAATCTTGTCCGATGAGGCTTTAAGCTGAAACCAAGTTTCTGTATGACCTTACCTGTGAGCAGGACGTTTTTAATCAGGCAATTTACGTGCTGTTGATTCACAGCATTTTTGTTGTTGTTGTTTTTTTTACGGCGGCTAAAAGCTGCCGTTCTAATATCGCTTTAGACCTACATTTTATTTAAATTATTCACCAATCAGAAGTATTCTTAAATTGTAATATTCATAACACCATTTGGAAAAAGATGCTCTCATTGGTTGATACTCAGAATGTCCATACAATTTGATTAAACATGCAACTTAACTTGAAAACATACATGTGAATGGCAGAGAACCAGTCTGTGCACTGGTTCTAAAAATGCAAATGTATTAACGACCTAATCTCGAATATAGGTCAACCCCCGATGTACAGTATTTGTAAATTGTTGTCACTATCATTGTTTACATGCCGTGCACACAGTAAAGAAGTGCATTATAAAATAATTAACCCACTAAATCCGAAAGGATTTTACAGTAATATCACGGTTTTTAAATAAAAATTTTGTAACTTTTCCAATTCCCATATCTGGACATGATTATAGTCTGTTTCATATGTATCGACAATAGTCTTTTTTGGCCGTTATACGGTTATATTCCCAATGCCTAAACATTTCTTTTCTCCAATGTTCGGATGAAAAAATCCCAATTTCAAGTTGGAAAAAATTTCAAAGAAAAATCAATGTTTTGTCGAGTAAATTGTGTTTAAATTTGTTTGTTTATCTGGGTTCCCGTCGGACATTTTTCTACCGACTATCGGCATATCAGTCGTGCTACTACGATGTACATCCTCTTGTTGCACTATAAGGGCCCAAGGGTGTTGAGCCCTCTAATGATCGGCATTTCCGCTGTGGTTTACTTCTTTGCTTAAACGCCCAGACAACTGCCCATGCGAGCAGGTATACGTTCCTCAACGGACCAATGGTTGAGCGCTGTTAAGCAGCTCGTTTGCTCAACAGACCAATCATTGTGCGACGTTAAGGAGCCAGCTTTCCTCAACGGACCAATGGTTAAGCAGTATCTATGACATGCGCGGAAGACGTCATTATCCAAGATGGCGGCGCCCTTGAAGTAAGAAATGAGACCAGGAAGACTGAATTAAATTAAGAATTATATTAGTTTCCATCAATTAAAAATCTTATGAGTTATACTGTTGCGTTGTTTGTTCCATATATATTTGCTCTGTAGGCAGTTGCAGATATAAATAGTCGATAACCAAGAGTTTTCGAACGTCGAAAGTTTCAGTTTTCAAAACGCGTGAACAGAAGGCTTTGGCGAGTTTAAAAACGAGGAAAATCGACAAAGGTAAGGTTGAGGTAAGTTTTTAGCAGTACACTACAAGGCCGCCTACACACTTTTGCAAGAATTAAATGCCTACATCTACATGGTACGTCGGCACAGTCACTCTTGACTTTTATGCGACGGTGGTGGTGCTAGTCTAGAAACAAAAAGAAATAGAGGAGTAGAAAAGTTAAAAGCAACATGGGATAGATAAAAGACAGAAGAATAGATAAAGTTTGGCACAGCCACATTTCGTCCCTTCAACTCAGACCAATCCGGCTACGGTGACCGCTAAGGGGTAAGGAAGCCCCACCGGCATAGCTCTAAGAATCCCTAGGGGGTTCAGGGGTCATTAAAATCTAACTAGGTCACCACCACCCCACGTTGAATCTATGTCTTCACGACAGAATTAGTCTCTCTTGTATTTTGCATCATCTCTGGTATGTATTCACTTGGTTTTCTCAGGTATTATCTTCTTAAGTAAATTGTCTCTCGGTATAACTGTTAAACTGGAGGTGCACATTAAAACCTAGCTGTCCGGGTGATGAAATCACCCAGCGCGGAGAAGATGTTCATTTCATGGATTTTTCTGAATTAAATTAAGAATTATATTATATTATATTACCCACATCCGTTGCCGTTGGTCCATATTCTGGAGCCAGGGATTTTTTTTGCAATTTTGGGAAGGGGCCCTAGGGCCTTTCAGATTGGGAAAATTAGCGCGGTAAACCACTATTTTGGGAAATTTTCTAAACAAACAAGAACAGCATTTTTGGTCAGTTTAAAAACAAAATTAGCTATTACACATACTATTGCCATTAAATTGAAGGAAAATAGGATGCAATTCTAGTAGATTGTCATCATGTAGCTTGTGAGTGTGTGTGTGTGGTGACTGAATGAAAATTCTCAAAAAAAAAAAAAAAAAAAAAATTTTTTTTTTTTTTTTTTTTTTTTTTGAGATTGGGAATTTTTTTTTCAAATTGGGAAAAAAGTCACCTAAATCCCATTGGGAAAGGGGCCGAATTTCGGCCCCTGAGGACACCAAAAAAAATCCCTGGGAGCATAGAAACTGCTCCTCAGCTGCTGTGTTTGACTAGCCAGTCACTTTAATTCTTGATATACAATCTCCCTGCGTAATCCCTAATTGTGATCGGGTCTGTAGATCAATTGTTGCAGAGAGACATGCAAACAAACAGCTGAGCAGTGAAGGCCCAGATCAGGATTGTCTATATTTTTTGTCATTCTGTCTGCATGGTTCATAAACAGGTGTATGGGTAGGTAACTGCTTGAGCTACCTGTCAGTATTGATGGTGTTCACTTAACAAATTGATTGATTCGCATGTTCGTTCCTCAGAATTGATCTGCTGTTCTCCACAATTGGTCAACCTTCCCCATGTTTGAAACTGTACCTCAAACTGTCTTACAAATGGTTCAAATTTGATTAACACTCCAACCGTCTGCTACTATACAGCTCGGGGTTAAGACATAAGTCATATGTTTCATTTAATGTCATGTCACAAATATTTGCAAATATTTAGGAGCCATTAGATATGAATAGGTATTTAAAAATAGTTTTTCTTACTTGTCAACCAAGGCATATGTTGTGGTTTCTAAAAATATCCGTTTCAATGAGACGGTTCTTTTGAGCACCAAAAAAAGCTGATTTGGCGTCGAGACGGTTCTTTTGAGCACCCAAAACAAACGTTATATATATGAAAGGTGAGAATTTGAAAGTAATACGATTACAACTCCTATTCAGTATTCATGTAAATACACATTAAATGACGGTTAAAAAACTTAAAGTTTGGGTTCTGATCAGGCCCGACATTTTGTACAGCCTGATCTGTGTCCGTTCTGGTTGCACAGCAACTCAGCAGACAACACTAGTAGGTAAAGAGGTAACCAATATAGATGTAGTTCATGTTAACAAAAATTGTATGGCTTACAGTATATTGTATGTGCTTTCATTTCTTTTTTTCTCTCTACAATTTTTAGATATGGTGGATTGACTTGGATCATATTATGTTTTATTATAGAGACAGGACACGGCTACTGTGACACAGCTACTGTGGAATAGAATTTTTTCTGGAAAAGAAAGAATGGATACTGTAAATGGATGAGTTTATAGAGACAGGATATGGATACAGAGGAATAGGATATTTTCTGGAAAAGCAAGAGTGGATCCTGTACATGTATGGTCTTATAGAGACAGGATATGGATACAGTGGACTAGGATTTTTTCTGGTTAACCAAAACTGGATGGTTTAATAGGGACAGGATATGGATACAATGGAATAGGATTTTTTTCTATAACTAATTCCAATGAAGATTATGATTACCTCTAGAGGATAATGGCAGTCAGGTCGCTTTATTGTTGTTGGGGCTGGTCTTGCATACAAGTCTGATCAGCTTTGATGAACATATAATGTATTTGACTGAATGCTACAATAAACCATGGAAACCTAAAGGAACAATGGCACTGAGGCACACTTCAAAATATACTATTTCTTTTAGCTCCAGGCCAGATTTGATATAATGATCACAGGTAAATAATTTGGAAAATGGATCCTTCAAAAATAGAGAGGACCTACAAAAAGTGAAAACAACATAACTGGTTTCATTTAGTATGTTTATGAGAATTGGTGCAACAACTCTCATGCCCCTTACCGTAGATAAGCTTCCAGAAACAAATAAATTGTAATTATTTTCTTAGCCATCAATTTAAACATATGTTTTGGGTTCCAAAAGAACCATCTCATTGAGACGGTTCTTTTGAGTACCCTCAATATATGTTTTGGTTGTGAAATAAAGAAATAATTTTTAACTGTGCATGCTTATATGGAGGCCTGGAGCCTGTCAAGTTTATGTAACTCTTTTCTTGCTAATGGTGACTTTTGTCAACAGCTGATAACCTTTGCAAACAGTTTGGACCAATATCAGGACCAACAAAATGTTGGTCCTGATCTGGGTCCAAACTGTTTGTGGAGACATACTACTACTACTACTACTACTTTTCCTTCTACTACTACTACTACTACTACTACAACTACTACTATCATACTACTACTACTACTACTACTACTACTACTACTACTACTACTACTACTACTACTACTACTACTACTACTACTACATCAATTCAACTACTACTACTGTTAATACTATGTATAACACTACTACTAGCACTACTACAACACAACAACAACTACTTCTACTACAACTGCTATTACAACTTCTACTACAAAAACAACAACATCATCATCATCATCATCATCAACAACTCTCATAACAACACTTTTACTGCCACTTCTACAACAACAGCAACTACTACTGCTACTCCTGTTACATCACTTCTACTACTACTAGAACAACAGCAACTACAACTACTACTGCTGCTACTACTACTACAAACAGCAGCTTCCTCTACTACTGCTGCCACTACTACAAAAAAACAACAATAACTTCTATTACAACTACTAATCCTATTACATCACTTCTACTACTAGTCTGCTACAACAACAACTGTAAACCACTTCTAATACTAATAGAACAACAGCAACTACAACTACTGCTACTACAAACAACAACAACTTCTACTCTTGCTGCCTATACTATAAAACAACAACAATAACTACTATTACAACTACTAACTCTACTCCAACACTTCTACTTCTATTACAACAACAACTGTTACATCACTTCTACTACTAGAACAACAACAACTGCTATTGCTGCTACTACTATAACAAACAACAACAACTTCTACTACTGCTATCACAACTACAACAACAACAACAACAACTGCTATTACAACTACTAATCCCATTACAACACTTCTACTACTACTACTACTACAACAGCAGCCAACAACTACTACTACAACTACTATTACATTTTTCTTCAACCACTACAAGGAAAACAACAACAACAATTTCTACTACTACTACTTCTACTTCTGCTGCTGTTGCTGCTGTTGCAACTCCTTCTACAAGAGTAACAACTACTACTACTACTACTACTACTACTACTACTACTACTACTACTACAGGTACTACTAGCACTACTACAACACAACAACTACTTCTACTACTACTGCTATAACAACAACAGCAACAACAACAACAACAACAACAACAACAACAACAACAACAACAACAACAACAACAACAACTATCATAACATCACTTCTGCTGCAACTACTAAAACAACATCAACTACAACTACTACTGCTACTCTATTTCAACCACTGTTACATCATTTCTACTACTACTAGAACAATGGCAACTACAACTACCACTGCTGCTTCTACTACATACAACAACGACTTCCTCTACTACTGCTGCCACTACTACAAAAACAATAATTACTATTACAACTACTTATCCTATTACAAAACTTCTACTACTACAACAACAACAACTGTTGCACCACTATCACTACTACTAGAACAACAACTGCAACTACTATTGCTGCTACTACTTTAAACAACTTCTTCTACTGTGACATGTCTTGTCTTCTTCAGTGTGCTGCTGCTAATACAGCAAAATAATGACAACAGGAGCAACTTTAAAATTGCGACCAAAATCAATATACCCCTGCTGCTGAAGCTGTTGCTGCTACTACTACTACTACTACTTCTCCTACAGAGTTGAATCAATGTCATTCTCTCCATCATTGCATATGTACGTTTGTTATATTTTTGTAACTGCATTTTCTCCTAAATTATTGGAAGTAGAGACTTGAAACTTTGTAGGCGCATAGGTCACATTATGCAGAGGATAATGGGTAAGACTTTTCTGACATTGACCACAAGGTCAAGGTCAAATGTCAGATTGTGTATTTTCATGTAAATGCATATCCTCTTAAAGCATTGTACGTAGCAACTCCATACTTTGCAGCTGTATACATATCACATTTTGTATAGCATACTGTTCAATGTTTCAAGTGACCTTGACCTCCATATCTGAGAAAAAGGTCAAATGATGTATTTTCTTGCAAAAGCACCACTTTGTTATTGAAAAAAGTCAGTACTTGCGATGGCGTAGCGATGGTTGCAGTCAAGTATATGTTTACTTACACATTTCTTCCAAAAATGACGAAAATATGATCAAGATCTGACAAAAATTGATGAAATAGATTCATATAACTTAAGTAAGGGTGGACCACAAAACGTCATACAAAGGCGAAACAATCCACGTTACTCTGCTCATTAATTCGAAATTGAGAAGTTTAATATATTGATATTCAAGAGTATTTATTCCTGAACAAAATGGCGTTTATTTTGTCAAAATCGCTCCATTTTTGACGAAATGGCAAGCCTTTCTATATGACCCCTATTGATTTTCCTTAAGTGATGATCCGATCATCTCAGTTGAGCAATACCCGCTCCGGGGGGTTATAACCTTTAAACAGGTAATTTCCCCTGTAAGTACAACAATCAATTAAAGCTTGTTCTCCGGATGCATAAAAAGATAAATACCAACCAGCTGATAAAATTAGGTAGCTTAATTTCGTACATCTGTGTGTAAGAATGGAGATGGAAATGATAGAAGCTGTATGTTATTTTGACTATCTTAACTGTCTCTTGTCTATCACACCTGAAGGAGCTGGTACTTTGGTGTAAGCTTCTGTAGTACCAAGTGCCCCATCCCACTTCTTCAGTTTTTCTAATTTATTCGCACTTTGTGTTGGCTGGGGAAAGGGCTGGGGTGAACGAAAAGTCATAAAGTAGTAAGGGAACCCCTGCCAAATGTTTTTTCAGTATGTTGACTTAGTCATTCTCATGCAAATGATGTAAAGGGGAGCCCGCTCAAATTTGTTTAGGGTGGGTTTGCAGAATCACTTTAAGCAGTTAATAGGAAATCTAAGCCTACTCTGCGCTTTCAAAATGCTTAGCTGTCGGAATTTTCGTGGGCCCATGTACCCTCTAAATAATTGTGCCCTCTACATTTTGCCCTATGTACCCTCAAAAATACGAGTGGTAGCCCTGGTAATATTCAACATTGCGCAGTATCATATAATACATCATGCAAGTTAACAGTTCAGCTAAATTCAGATTAAATATGATGTGTTTTATGATTTGACAATATAGCTAACAACACAAAAAATTCGCAATTTTAGGGGTTTTCGCGCTAAAATTCCCAATTCTAGGGGTATGTGTCATTGTCCCAAAACGGTGGATATAAACCATTGATTTCTAAAAAAAACAACTTAACAAGTGAATTTTATTTGTTCCATTACAATTGCGTCAAATTAACCGCGAATTTGCACGTAACCTTTGGGTTCAGGCGATTGAGCTTGCCCTGGCCGGCATATGCATTTTCTTACAAGAACAGTGTAACTATGGTAAAGTCTCTTATATCAATTACGAGTAGTTAAATGGTCACATGTGCGGATCCAGGGGGGGATAGAGGGTTCGCACTCCCTCCTGGAAAATCACAAGTTATATGGGTTTCTAGAATTAGCATTTGGACCCCCAGCCCCCGCCCCCTAAAAAAGGTTTGACCCCATGGAATAGATTGGACCTCCCCCCCCCCCCCCCCCGAAACCTTGTAAAATTGTAGTTTTCTTTGAAATGAACCATTGATAAGCCACTGTAAAACTGTAAAAGTTGAATACAAAAAAGACAAAAACCGTTGTCAGAGCTGTTTTTGGGCAGTCGAAGCCTGAACCACCCTGACATAAATTCCTGGATCCGCGCATAAGTCAGCCAGCATCCAAACTCGGGCCACTATCGGCCTGCCAGCAAAACGTCATTGGGGTGGCGTTTCAGTGGTGGGCCGATAATGGCCCGATTGTACGTTTTAACTGGGTGTCGATCAGTTTGAATCCTACATGTATTTATTCCTCGATCCTGGCTATGTTCTTTTCTGGTGTTCGGTTTGTTTCAGTGAACGTTTAATTTTACATTAATTTATTGTCAACATCCCCCATTTTCCTAAAAACTTAGGACTTAAACCCTTGCTTGCGAATGCCTAAAATTAAAAAGAAATGATTCAGCTGCATATCGCTCAGCGACAAGAGTTAGATGTGCACAAAACCAAGCAAAAGAGAGACAGAAACACGACCACAACTTCGCTGGTTTTAGATTCCAGCATGCAAAGGGGTAGTAGGGAATTTCGTCTAAAACCAGCGAATTTGGTTGCGTTTATCGTCAGTATTTGAGAGCCGCCGAATATTTTTTTTAAAGATATTTCTTGTTTCTTTTCTTTTTTCTTTACTGGACACAAGATAAGTCGATTTTAGGGCACTAGAAAATCTCATCACGCTATTCTAGATATTTAGGCTATCATGGCGTTACTTGCGTTATTACGTCGGTTATATAACGTACTTTACGTTAGTCGCTAGGGGATTTAGAGTAGCTTTTACGGTTTGAGCGTAGTAAAAATCGTTTATACTCATTTTCGGGGTTTGTGTTTTAATTTGCGTATCTTCCATAATCGGGAAGTATCGCAAGAACATCCTGGTAGCAGAGTGAGGTTTAATTACCAATGTATCGAGAGAAACCTAGTAGTCTACAATGTGAAATAGAGAAAATGTTGATTGTCGCGACAGCTCTTTCGACGTTGCTATGCTGGAAGCTGAAATTAGAAAGGACAAAGCTAAAGGGAAGTCGAATTTTACTCGGTCACTAAATATTTTGTTGTTGATATCAGACTCTAAAAACTTGCAAAGCCTCAGTGAAGTATGTGATGCCCGTCATAGCATGGATTTGTGCATGGAAATTGTGATGGAACGTCTATCAAATTTCACGAGTTTTTATATAGAAATTAAAGAGCTACAAAAGACCTACGTGGTTGTCAGCGAGATGGAAAAATAGAGACCGATTTTCTGCAGCATATAAGATTACATTGGCGTATCTCAGCCAAAACGAGTTAAGTTCACCAATTGCAGCCAATTTTTGTCCCACAATTTTTTTGGCTTAGATTTTCATTTTTATGTTATTTTTTCACTTATTGGTATATGTCAATTAGATAATGATGTCTAAAAAATGTGCTCATCCACAAATTTCAATTCATTCAGTCTCACAAAGAGCACCACTGAATTTGAATGTGAATTACGTATCTGTGATGAAGTATACTTGTACATACCAAATTTCTTACAAGACTGAAATATCTAAGAGTTTTTTTATAGCATGCACTTATTTTATTTATTTATTTATTTATACAATGTTTAATGAGGGTGGCACAATTAGTTATAAATAACTATTCTACCTTGTGGCCCTCGGAAATACAAAACAGATATGTACATATTTACATACGATAAACGAATGATAAAAAATCAGCTTAGGAATCACATAGTTTTGAATGATCATATTCCATATTAAGACGTCCAGGGTTAACAACTCAAGATGAGATCAAATTTGGCACAAAATGTGATAAGTGAAATGAATTTATCATTCAAGAATCCTTACTGGTAAGGTTAAAAAAGAAATTCGAGCGCATAAAACATAACTAGAAAATTAAAAAAAAATCATTGCATTGAAAACCAACAGTTTGATAAGCTTTGGTGTAAAAACAATAAAATTTGCATGCATATATCTATGAAATATACATGAACATGAATGAGTGTCGCTCTTGTACCGTGGACGCAACAGCATAGTTTGATACCCTGATGGACAGGAGGTATGTGGCGGATACCAATGTCCAGACAGCATCCTCATGCCCAATCAGCTGTATCCAGAGATGCATACACGGCGAAACGCCAATCACTCCAGTGAAATCTGCAGCAGAATATTATTAAGAATGGATGTTAAAGACATGTACACTTTAAAAGCCTAATTTAAGAGATTGTTTAAAAGTTGGTAAGGAGCCAGCATTTCTGACTGTTTGAGGAAGAGAATTCCATAGACGGAGTGCAGAACATGAAAATGATCCGTCATATAGTGATGTCCGTGACCTCGGAACATATAATGTACCATTTTCGGTAGACCGTAGATTCAGGGTGTGTACTTCAGACATTGGTTTTAAAAGATTTGTGATGTAATTAGGTGCTTTGTTATTTAGTGCCTTATATATAAGGGTGGCTTTATTATGTTTAAGCCTATCAGTTACTGAGAGCCAACCCAGCTCTTTAAACATGAGCGCAGATGGGGTAGTGAAATCTGCATGCAGTATTATCCTTGCGGCACGTTTTTGCAGTTTAGAAAGACGCTCTATATTCCCATTGGAGGTTGCTCCCCAAGTAACGGAGCCGTAGTCGATTAGGGGGAGTATGTATCCTTGATAATACAGTTTTTGAGCATGCGTCGGTATATATGTTGACAATTGTCTCAAGAGAGAAATTTTAGATGAAATATTTGAACATAAATAGTCTATTTGGGGGTTCCATGTTAAAGTTTGATCAATGTAAACGCCAAGTAGCTTTTGTTTAGAGACAGTTTGTATGTATACGTCGTCTGCTTTAATTAATAGTGAACGAGACTCATGTATTTGATGTCTTGTCCCGGCCAGCATGCATGTGGTTTTCGTGAGGTGTACTTGCATTTTATTTTCTTTGCCCCATGTTAATGTATTTTCAAATTCACTTTGGAGATTGTCTTCAATTGCATCGACACTTTTCCCATGAGTATGTGTGGTTACGTCATTGGCAAATAAAGCACAAGAGCAGTGTTCTAAATAGAGGGGAAGATCATTTATGAATATTAGAAATAGTGTCGGGCCCAATATGGACCCTTGTGGGACAACAGAGCGCACAGATGCGAAATCAGCAAATCCTGTTTCACTCTCAATAGTTTGTTGACGGTTACTCAGGTATGATTTGAACCAGTTTAAAACAGAGGGGGTACATTTATACAAAGAAAGCTTTCTTAATAAGATGTTATGATCGACAAGATCAAAGGCCTTGCGAAAATCAATGAAGAGTGCACCAACCATCCCCCCGTTATCAATACATTTCGCCCAGTCGTCGACTAGCTTGACTAAGGCAGTTTGGCAGCTGTGTTTTTGTCGGAAGCCTGACTGGCTTTTATGCAAAAGCTTATATTTATTGAGATAAGCCATTAAATGCTTATTTACATGCTTTTCGAAAATTTTAGATATAGTGGGTAGAATTGATATTGGCCTATAATTGGATGGATCAGACTTTTCGCCACCTTAAAAAACAGGGAAGACCTTTGCAATTTTCAACTGAGATAGAAATTCTCCACTCTCAATGCTTTTATTTATAAACCTAGCAATAGATGGAGATAATGAATCGACGGCAAGTTTTATTATTCTTGGACCTAGATCATCGAGTCCTGTCGCCTTAGTCAGGTCCAACTTATTGATATATGATTTTACCTGTTCTGTGTTTATAAAAGGGATATTAAACTTTATATGTCCAGGGACTTTGCTATCAACAAACTGACCAATTTTTTCAGTGTTTAAGGTACTTCCATTTGATCTGTTTTCTGCTAGACCATCAGCAATCGATGTAAAGTAAGCATTTAATTTACTTGCAATTTCGCTTGCATCATTTATACGTTCATTGTTGATCACAAGCTCTTCTGGTAATCTTCTAGATGTCAAATTTGACCCATCAGTTGCATTTCTCATGTGCTTCCAAATGGATTTGGTGTCCTTGTAATTATCAATACAATTAGTAAAAAAGTTGCGCTTAGATTGTTTTATTAGATGTCTTGTTCTATTATGATATCGCTTATAATTATCCCACTGCTTGAGACGTTTGCTTTTATCTCGTAGATTTTGCATGACTGTTATTTCGGGTGTAAACCACTCGGGTAAGCGCTTTGATTTTACCCTTTTTTTTTTAATTGGCGCAAATTCATTTAAATGTTTCAATATAATAGATGACCAAGTATTGAAGTCTTCTTCTATGCTCAGTTCATCAGCAACAAATGTATTAAGGTCGTTTGTCAGCTCAAGGAGGAAGGAATTTTCATCAAAATTTTTGAAACAGCGATATGAAGTTGTTATATGTTTATGTTTAAGTAATCTCTGATTTATTTTCCTCGTGAAACAGATAGGAAAGTGATCACTGAGGGATAGATCAGAAACGATGCAGTTTACTATATTTTTGGGGTGGGATGTGTACACATGATCAATTATGGTCGCAGATGTTTGTGTGACTCGGGTTGGCTGTTGTACAAGTTGTTTTAGATCAAACAAATTTATTAGATTTTTCCATTTACGATTACCAGGTATTTTCGAATCAATGTTCAAGTCACCCATAATAATGACTTCCAGACCAGTGGTTTGTGCAATAGAAATCTCTTCCTCAAATAAGTCGATCCATTCATTGAGAGAACTTGGTGGTCTATAAACAGTACATACCAAGAATGGTTTGGCATGTGGTAGTTTGATTTCAGCCCATATTGTTTCTATTTCAGAAACTTCATATTCAGCTTTTCGAACATACTTAACTGTGTCCCTTATATATAAAACTAGCCCACCGCCAGTTTTATTGACTGTATCAGACCTATCTTTTCTAATGAACTCACAACCGTCGATAGCCACCCGATTGTTAGGAATATCTGGATCTAAAAACGTTTCACAGACACCTAGTACATCTGGTGATGAACTATTTGCCATGATAATACGAAGCTCATCAATATTCGGAAGAATATGTCTAATATTTATATTGCAAAAGTGCAATCCTTTCGAGTTAAATGGTAGGCCCAAAGAGTTTTCAGTGGCTGGCAACAAGTGAGTAGCACCGACGGTATACGAATTATCAATATTGTCAGTGTTTTGACCAGGTGTAATGGAAGGACCATCGATGCGAGTGGCACCCACATCAGGCGTTTCAATAGGAGCATACCTTAGAAAGCTTCTATCTATATTTAATTGTGTTTTTTCAGGTAAAACATCATTTAAGGTCAATGTTTGATTCATGCGCTCAGTGATTTCATACTTTGCCCTCTTGTTGATCAAATAAGCCTATTATGTAGAATATATTTCATGTTTTTTGCTTCTCAGTATGGTCTCAGCAGGTTTGTTATGAATTGACAGTGGCATTCAACTTTAATTCTATGAGTACAGTTATTGGTTTAATCGTATCCATCAAAAATGAAGAGTTGACAAGAAACAAATTATTGGTTTTGGAACAGTAGATGATTAATATTCAAAATTACATTCATCTTTGGTACTGGCTATAATAAATTGTATTCTTGTATAAAGAACATTGTGGCAATAGGTTGGTAACGTAATTCACATACCTTACACTCTGGTCTTATTTCCTGCGTAGAAACATATATGTTTCTGCAAACTATCAGGTTCTAGTGTGTTGCCTAACACTTTTTACAACATCCTTTGCACATTGGAAGTAAGCTGTTAGATCTAGTTTCATTCATCTTGTTGGAAAACCACTTTAAAATATGACTATAGAAAAATTATTTTAAATTTTACATATGTTTAAAAACTTCTTGTGGCTCACTACAAACTAAGACAATACAGAATTAATAATTTAACTTCGATAAATACCTTCCATGTACATTTATTACAAAAAAAACATAGTTTGCATCATTCACAAAGATACGTCCTTCTCAGAAAAATGGCAAAATGTTCATGGTAACGTAATTCACATAGCTTATTTGCTCAATTCAATTGAAGATAAGAAGTAATAAATTCAAGATAACTATTTTATCTATCATATAAACCATAAAAGCTATCAACATAGTAAGTCATGAGAACATTTGAGGTCACTGTGATCAACTGGAATGGATCAGGATGCAAAAGCGAGAGTGCCGATTTCAAAGTTTACACATAAACTCAGCAATAAACCTCCTGTGGTAGCAGCAACTAGATAAAACGGTTTTAAAAAGAGAAAATAACATTGAACAACAAGTCAGAAACTTATAATCACCGCCGATTTGTTGCCTTTGGCCATTTGATTGGACTAATCTGGGTTTTTTGCAGAATGTGAATTACGTTACCTACTTGTGAATTACGTTACCTATGTTTATTCCAGCTCATTTAAAAAAAACATACGAACAATCCCTTAGAGATTTACACTATTCGATTTTGTTTTTCAAACAGATTACTTTGCATATGTTGTTTTGATATAATGAGTACCTTTGTAAGTTACATGAACAGGGGAGTTGATGTACCCAGAGCAAATAGGTGTATCCTTGTTAAAGTAAAATGACAACTGTATTATGGTTGAAATTGATCTTTATTAACTGGGACAGATTTGCTTTGATTAAAAACAGACATTATGTTTCAGCTAGTGTATGCATTTAGAGAGGTATTTTGATTTTAGTAAAATTGTAGTAACGTAATTCACAGTAACGCAATTCACAGATTTATGTTTCCACTTATTTTTTTTCTATGCAAACAACTTCTTTTAAAGTTCTTGTATGGTTCGTTATATAGTTAGGTTATAGTTCTTGCAATGGTGTCAATTGCAATATTTGTACCTCTTCTTATACAAATAATATACATAGGGTAGCGTAATTCACAAAACTGCAGATTTTTTAGACAACCTCAAATATATTTTCATCTGCGAAAAATTAACAAACGTTTCCCCGAATTCGTTTCTTTTGTCCATGTACATATTAATCCTCTTGACATAGAGATGTTTGATGTTAGCTTAACATGCATGGTTTGTTATTTGTGAGATGTTTAAATTGGTAACGTAATTCACATTAGATTGTGGGACATTAATCATCTACACTTCAAAAAAATTGTTTTTCACTTTTCAATCAAAAGCTGGACATTAAATTAAAGGTTTATATGTGTGTCAATAAAATAAAGTTGAAAACTGCTTATAACAACAACCATTTGAGCATAATTCGTTCTTAAAATTACATACTATGACGATGGGACAGCCTTTTTTGGCAATTTTGGGGGTACTTGCTGTTGATAAACGTCGTAAGGAATGACTATTGGCCATTTCCAATGCTTTTCTTTTACTTGATTGTTGAGACATAAACCTAAACTAAACTTATAAACCTTAAAGTGTTAGAAAATACATTGTTTGCATGCTAAAATGGGGATGGGACACGAAAAAGACCGAATTGGTGAACTTAACTCGTTTTGGCTGATCTAGACTCACTAAAAGGTGACAAGTCAAGTAGTCTTTCGATCGTCATTGAGAGACGGAGCCTTATTAACGAGGATACAGAAACTGATACTTATAGAAAATAGCCTGAGATTACATCAAATCAGGTAGGAACATTAAAGCAGAATAGCATTCGCGAATCTATTGGTAAGACTCGCACAACGTCATGCAACGTCACACTTCACGGACTCATACTTTAGCAGCGGTGAAATGAAAGTCGAGAACATGAATACACGTTTGAATCAGAGAGATCTGGGGGAATCTATAGGGGTTTTGCCAGGAAACAAAAAGTCAGTCGATACAATCGATGGACAAACACTATCGTCAAAAGTAGAAGAACCGATAAGCTGTGAAGCACTGAAACCGTTTGGGACAGGTTTACCAAGAAAAAGCACGTTTTTACGGAGGGGAACCTGTCACACCATCCCACTTGAGAGACTAGAATGCGGTTATATCACGGATGTGAGGAAAACGACGAAGATCAAACGATCACCCATTCCACATCAACATGTCGTGAATTTCCAGAACATGGCGCAAACGTTGGACTGTCCGTTATCTCGAGATCATACTGGTGACCCTGTGGAAACAAGCATCGAAGGAGGACTCTCTAGAAATATAAAGGGACAGACACACATCTTTGGGCGACAAGTCTAAGTGGGATAGTGTGTTTTGTGTTGAGTATTTTTAACTATTCAGAGTGACCTTTGGTTTTCAGTTTCATCGATTTACAATACAGATAAACATTGCATATCTCTGACAACTTGTTTATTTGGAAGAATCACCGTTTTCATTACATGTATGCATGCATTTTTGGCTTTATAAATACTAGGAAATCAAAATATTATTTTGAGGAGGGGAAAATGGGCACAAGATAAAGTTGATTTTAGGGCACTAGAAAATCTCATCACGATATTCTAGATATTAAGGCTATCATGACGTTACTTGCGTTATTACGTCGGTTATATATTGCTAGGGGATTTAGAGTAGCCTTTAAGGTTTGAGCGCAGAAGAAGTAAAGATCGTTTATACTCATTTTCGGGGTTTGTGTTTTAATCTGGATCTTCCATAATCGGGAAGTATCGCGCGAACATTTACTTTACGTACACTATACGTGATGTGGCTTCGTTACAAAATTGACATCATCAGCAGTAACGTGCATAGAAGTGTCGTCAGGATGACGCAAGTATCTGATCTGGAAAAATGTTTTATTTCAAAAACGTTGTTGCAAGTTTTCAATAATATGCAATAATGGTTTACGGATACATTATTATCTGATAGACCCGTGACAACCGTTATGCTCAAGCCCAACAAAGAAGAACCCTAAACAACTCAAATCAAGCAACGTTAAGCTGGCATCACTTAACATCCAAAGCGTAATGAGTGCGAAAAAGAAACCAAATTTCTGGAATTTCCTCGACAATGTACAGGCAGATATTGTTTGTGGATGTGAGACCTGGCTATCATCCTCTGTGGGAGACAGTGAGGTACTGCCAACAAACAGCCCCTACAACATATACAGGAAGGACAGACCCGATGGATATTAGTGTGGGTCCAGATGTAATCTTGTGCGATTTCTTTGCTAAAATTGATTTTTTTTGCTTAATTCAATTGGTACAGTTGTTCTAAGCACGAAAATCATAGGGTTCAAATTTTCCAAGCCCTAGAGCCCAATTGAAGCCCCCCTTTTCAAAAGGTAGCCCATGTGCCTATTTAGCAACAAAGTTTAATCCAACATATCCCTCATTTAATGATATTTTAAGATTTTTCTATCAGTTTTAAGCGATTTAAAGGTGTTGTATTCATTATCAATACTTTTACTGCGATAAAAGGCTCTAAAGCTCGGTCTTGGGCTTTCATTTTCACGCACGAGCCCAATTTTTTAAGCTCTTAATGAAGACCACGCCCATTTTATGCGTTTTTGACACTGTAAACATTTACAAAGTTATTTTACCTGATAAAACTATAAGTTAGCCTTGTATTTTACAATTCAGAAGTCGTTTTTAAATTTTGTTAATGTTCACAAAAGAGTTATAGGCATTTTCGACTAGAGCTGCTCACTGAAAACCAATTTAGTAGTGGGTGGGGTAGTTTAACAGGGTCGAGAAATCACAAAAATAGCCCCCATGTGTTTTATGTACCAACATTGACTATATTGCGTTAATTGATTGTTTAAACTACATGTATTGGAGAGTAATTGGGTTCCTTACTACGAGCTCTTGACTTCATTCTGCCTGCTCCTAAACAAGACCACACCCTTTGTGTGCCTTGTCAACACTGCAAAACATTGACAAAGATGTTTGACCTGATGAAAACAATATGTCAAGCTTCCATTTTACAACTTAAACATACCAAAAGATATAGACATGCCTTGTTTACCAAGGCCTCATAACATTACATAGTTTGTGGTAAAAAGCGTGGCTTGCATTTGAAGTGGAGTACGTCCCAGAAGTAGAAGTTAATAAAGCAAAACCTAAACGTTTTGAAGGTCATAATCTAGGAAAGAGACAATAATTTGTGTCAAAAAACTATACTCATACGTGGGCACTCGCCAACTTCCTAGCTACACCAGAAGAAATTAAAACACATATAGATGATGAAAATGCTCAAACTGCTGAGCAGCAAGACCAATTTAAAGAACAAGATGCTCAAAGTCTTGGACTGCGAAGATTGTGTCTTGCTGCCTTGTGGTCACCTGCTGAGAAAGGGCTGACCTCTTGGCTCTCGTTTCTGATGTTTTATTGTGTTTTTGTCACTTTCCCATATAGTCTCATTGGTCACGTGTGGTACATGGTATCGATTCCTGATATTTGCCACCTTTCTTACTTTCCAAAAGTCAAGAAACACAATCGGCAGACAAATCTATCATATCAGTTACAGTAAAAGCAGATGATAATAAACGGTTAGCCAAACAAGACGTTATATGCCCATTTGGGCCGCAACTCGCTCACTGTTGCTCCCAAACACACATAAAATTATCACTCCAACAAATACTGAGGTTATTGCTCCACTTTTAGGCTTCACCAACTGACATTCAAACTGTATACTACATTGTATACTGATGTTGGCACAGGGTATAACTACAGTTGTCGTTAGTCAAGACATAAAAACAATTATAACGCATGACGCGCCAAAAGAGGGCAGTGACTTCCACTGAATACGAAGTTACCCTGAAATGAAGCCTTCAATGTCTCTTAAAGAGCTACTTTCCTCTTCCAAGACCAAAAGTAGCTTGTAGAAAGCTCGCTTGCACATTTCCATAACTGTGCTACTTGCAGTGTAATGGTAGCTTATGACACCAAAATCAAAGGAAGAACCTTTGTAGAAGTTCACACACATGGAGAGGCTGATACCCAACCAAGTACTGGCCTCAACAGCAGAACATCCTTGTTGCGAGATATGTATTTCATCCCCTGTCACAGACGTCTTCATTCTTCTTATCAATATTGTCTCTCGCGGTCTACTTGCACCCCAAGCACACCCGCTTTTTTAACGTGCAAAGAAGAAAATATAGAGAAATAGACATAATCAAGAGAGTACAAGTGATTGGAAGTTGAAAATGCCAAGGGTTCATTGGACTACACAACTTCTCTGGTGCTGATTAGGATGAGAAATTTATCGGGATCACTAAGAATACTTGGGCCGATGCTTACATGGCCCTTGATGAAGATGAACCAGCTATAGACTGTTTCAGAACCTTGGTACAGCCCCTTAACGCTACACAGCTCAGCCATGGGCAATTACCTCCACAAGTTGAGAATTTGGAGAGCTTTGCATGCCGTGTTAATTGCAAATCAGTACCACATAACCCTCAAGAGATGCGATTAGAAATGTTTAGGTCTAGGAACTTTGAAGGAGAAAAGCCTACCGCCAACACGCACAGCCATTCTTCCCCATATTATGCGTGCAAATTACATAGCCTTGCGTGACAAATAATACACATCAAATTGCCCAGTACTACCTCTTATTGACAAAAATGGATGGCTGGTAAAAGGGAACTGTAAGGAAGTAAAATATTTGGAAGACCCCTGCCGAAAGCTGTCATTGAATTGAATTGACAAAATGTGGGTGTAAATCAGGGTGTATTGGCTCCAGATGCAAGTGCTATAGTAACAAACTGCAATGCACACCCCTCTACAAATGTTATGCTACTGAGTATGCAAATATGATCAGGAAGGAAGTAAAATCAGTGATATCGAAGAGTGAATAGTCAATCCCTATTTGTCGTTTTTTAAATTACATACATTTTGGGCAAACCTGGTCACATAATGTTTCTTGACTGCTCCTACAAATATGTAGTTTTTTTTATTTCGCTCATTTATTATTCCATATATACTGGCATGTCTAAGTAGTCTGGAAATTTGATATGGAATTCATTACAATTAGAGCTAAGTTATGACAAGCTTTGCGTATATAAGTTGTACACAAAATGGCATATGTAAGGCTGAATAACAATTTTCAGCTTAACTTACCCACCCACTACTTTATCAACAACAAGTAGCCCAAAGGGCAACGATCGCTCTCCTTGGAGCCAGCGTAATGTTTGGAAAGACCATAATTTATGATGCTCAATGGCAGGTAATTCTTACTTGAAACAGTGACAAAATTCAAACTCATTCAAGCTTTTATGGTTGCCCTTGTTCCCTGTAAGAATGAAGAAGATTCATCCAAACATGAAGGCACTAGAGTGGACACAACATTCTCTCAGTATAAGTCTATGGAAATTTGTCCTGACACTCAAGGGCAGCTTACTCAGCAAACCTTAAGTCTAATCTGGCAGAATGTTAAACCCATCCAAGATTTTATGGTTGTCCTTGTTATCTGCAAGAATGACGAAGATCCAATCAAAAACAAAGGCACTAGAGTGATCATAAGATTATCCATTGATTTTTTTCAGATGCTCAAGGGCAGCTAACTCGGTAGTCGGTGATGGGATCTTTACAAAATTCAAACTCATTCAAGCTTTTATGGTTGTTCTCGTTACCTGTAAGAATGAAGAAGATGCATTCAAAAATAAAGGCACTAGAGTGGTCACACAATTTCTCCCATTATAAGTCTATGGGGATTTTTTAAAACGCCCAGGGGCAGCTAACACCCCCAGTCCCTGGTCCGATCTTGCCGAATTTCAAACCCATTTGAGATTTGATGGTTGTCCTTGCAAGAATGAGGAAAATCCTATCAAAAAGGGTGCTAGAGTAGTCACAAGACTATTCATTTATTTTTCAAACGCTCAAGGGCAGCTAATTCAGTAGTAGTGGGTGGTGGGATCTTGATGCAAATCAAACTCATTCAAGGTTTATGGTTGTCCTTGTTATCTGTAAGAATGAAGAAGATTCATTCAAAAATGAAGGCACTAGAGTGGCTACAACTCTTCTACCATTATAAGTCTAAGGAGATTTTTCAAAACTTCAGGGGCAGCTTACTCCTGAGTCTCTGGTCCGATCCTGCCGAATTTCAAACACTTTCGAGCTTTTATGGTTGTCCTTGTTACCTGCAAGAATAAAGAAAAAACAATCAAAAATGAAGAAGCTTGAGTGGTCAAAAGGTTTTCCCCATTATAACCCTATGGGAGCTATCTGTTGCCATGGAAACAAGAGTTCTGATCTGATCTGATCAAAGACCTAATACAGACAATCCCCAACCCAAATGATGCTCCAGATGAAATTTGAATACGATCGGCCTGCTGGTATCAGAGATTTCCATGTTTGAAGGTGTGGACGCACGCACTAAAGGACGCACGCACGGACGCCGGTTAGAGTCCTAATCTATAAGCTCACCAAGAGCCTTCGGCTTAGGTGAGCTAAAAATGTGTAATACTATGCAGCTTTGGGAAACAAGACATGTGCATATGTCTTGGTATATCTAAGTTGTAAAATCGAAGCTTGGCATACCGTTTTCATCGGGGCAAACAGCTTTATCAATGTTTTCAGTGCCAACAAGGAGCTGGCAGTATGAGGTCAAGAGCTCGATATAAAGAACACCATAACTCTACAATACGTGTAGTTAACGCTTAAACAATTGATTAGCGCAAAATAATCAATGTTGGTACATAAAACACATGTGAGCTATTTTTGTGATATCTCGACCCCATTAAATTACCCCACCCACTACTTAATTAGTTTTACAGGTGGCAACCCTAGTCAAAAAATGCCTCTAACTCTTTTGTGAACATTAGGAAACCTTAAAAAACGACATCTGAATTGTAAAATACAAGGCAAACGTATTGTTCTATCAGGTAAAATATCGTTGTAATTGTTTACAGTGTCAAAAACGCATAAAATGGGCGTGGTCTTCATTAAGAGCCCTAAAATTGGGTCAAGGGCTCGAAAAAATTGAACCCCACGATTTTCCAATAATTTAACCCCTAAACAATTAATTTCAGCAAAAAATCAATTTTAGCACAAAAATCGTACAGGAGCTATTTTTCTGACATCTCGACCTACACTATATGGAGGATCACTCTTACTGATAAAAAGTGACGTCATCAGCAAACCCGTGGACATCCAGTCTAGTTGTGAGTTGTATTTCGGAAAATCCAGTGCCCAGACTCCCAGGCCCTGATCATTGACTCTGCATACAGGCCGACAAACCATGACACAGATTATGCCAACGAGCTTGTAGAAGTCATCCAGAAATTATGTCACAAACATAAGGATGCAGTTGTATGGCTAACAGGTGATTTCAACCTCCCAGACATTGACTGGTCAAGGAACACTATTACTGGATATCAGTACAGAAAAGATGCCAGCAAGGCCTTCCTTACTCTTCAAAGCGATGTAGGCTTACACCAGATTATTGACAGACCCACCAGAGAGAATAATATTCTTGACTTAATTTTCGCGAACAGACCATAACTAGTAAATAGATCAACAGTCATACCTAGAATCAGCGACCATCATGCTATTTTTATTGACTCACATATTACCATGACATGGCAAAAACCAACTAAAAGGACTATCTTTATGTGGGGTAAAGCTAACATCCAAGGAATAAAGGAGATGTGTAAAGAACTTTCAAAGTCTATAATCCTAGGCCACACCTCCAAGAACAGCATCGACAATGTCTGGTCATTTTTCAAGGACGGGTACCAGAAGATAATAGAAGACAATGTGCCATCTCGCACAGCATCGTAGAGATTCAAACAGCCCTGGATTAATAGAGACGTGCGACGCATCACTCGCCTGAAAAGACGCTGGTTTAGACGTGCCAAGAGATCAAAGAAACCTCAAGACTGGCTAAGGTACATTCTAATGCACATGAGTTTGTAACGCGACGTCTGATTGGATAACGTCAAATATTTGCTACAGTATATCCTGCGATATACTGTCGGAAATAGTTTGACGTCATTAATTACGTCACCTTTGGTTGGATGACGTGCGGCTTAGTGCGGCTTGCAACGCTCCAATTTAAGCTCAAACTGAAGAAGTGCATTAGAATGGGGATAACCATATTCAAAATTTTCATTTGGGGAGGTACATCGTCGGATATACGTTCGGAAATCACGTTTTACGGCTCCGCTCGCGCGTCGCCGTAAAACTAAATTTCCGACCGTATATCCGACGATATACCTCCCCAAATGAAAATTTTGAATACAGTTATCCCCTAAATGTTCTCAAGAAGCAAGCCCAAAAGACCTGCCGAGATACACATGACAGCTATACAAACGACATGCTGACGATCGACAACAAGAACCCAAAGCGCTTCTGGAACTTCATTAAATCCCGCAAGAAGGACAGCATAGGTGTTGCACATTTGAAGAAAGAGGGACTCACCTTTTTCGACAGCGTCAACAAAGCCAACATCATGGGTGACCAATTCAGCTCTGTATTCACACAAGAAGATGTGTCGGAACTACCAGACCTCGGACAAAGCCAAACACCCAGCGTACCAACCATAAAGGTCAACACTAAAGGAGTTCTGAAGCTTCTAAAAGACATCAAGCCCCACAAAGTGACTGGACCTGTCAACATTCCTGGAAGTTTGCTGAAAGAAGCCGCAGAATAATTAGCTCCTGGCCTGGCCCACCTCTTCCAGATCTCGATTGACAATGGGAAAATCCCACTGAATTGGAAATCAGCCCTGGTCACTCCAGTCTTCTAGAAGGGAGACCGATCGTCACCATCAAACTACAGGCCAATCTCGCTCACGTCTATTGAGTGTAAACCCTTGAACATGTAATCCACTCCAGTGTAATATCCCACTTTGAGAAGAGCAACATCCTCACTGACTGCCAACACGGATTTCGTAAGCGCAGATCAATATATCACTACAAATATTCACAGTATGTAAACTGAAATAAACATCCTGTACCGTTCCTCCGCTAGCTCACGCCTTATAAACATGAATAACAGCACTCGTGCGTAGCCAGTAGTCGGAAAATGCGTGTATTTAGGTACATGTACACGTTTCGATTTATAGTGTTAGCGATACAGACTATACACATTCGAACAAGGTAAGAAAAGCCATTTTATCTACTTTATTCCGTTTTATTCCATGATTTTAACGGTTTCCTTCTTTGCATTTTGCTTTGTTAAAAAACGACTTGCTCACAATCAGAGCCGTTCTGTGTCGAAAACGGGCTTAAATGCCAGATTGCACGGTTTAAGTGGAATTGGCAATCACATGTGTACATGATTACATAGTTGTAACTGTAACAGTTACTTAGATCTATGGAAAAATGAATTTTAATAGGTGAGCCCTCGCAATTACAGCTGTACCAACAACTCTCACATCACGATTTCCGACAACTTGTTACGCACGAGCGCTGTAATTCATAATGTATAAGGCGTGAGCTAGGAGGAACGGGTACAGGATGTTTATTTCAGTTTCCATACTGTGATATTAGTATTTATACAATCATTGTATGCTTTATGAATTTATTAGGATATACTTTTTTAAGGTTTTATAAATATTTTTTTTAAGTTTATTATTATTAATTTGTTGTGTAATTTTTATTTCAGTAAAACATAAATTTTGGTACCCTATATCACGGATCGAAACACTATATTTCCATCTCCTGGTATAACTAATTTAAAAGGGAGGAAGAAATAATAAGAATGATAAAAAGAAAAGGAACGAAAGACGATGGGCGAAAGAAAGAAAAAAGGAAACAGTAAGACCCCATGCAAGTCTGTGTAAACTCGTTGTAAAGCGTCATAGGCAATTTCGTCATTATTGTAAATATTATGCGCATACTAGTCTGAGCATTACTCCGTTCGCTGCTAAGACAGTTGTACATTTTATAGATTTGTAAGTAATAAGGTCTACATAGATTTTCAAATAACTTAGAAAAGAAATGGTTATGGATTTCAGTACGATGTTTTTAATATTTCGATTTTAATCCTTATACGACTAGCGTACTTTTTGCGGTACATATGCAAATAGTGCAACCCTGGTCAGACGCTGCAGGACTTTGCGCCCGGTCAGGGTCTTCACTGTTTGCTTAAAGAATGTTTCGTCCACGGTGACCTGAAACGTGATTGCCTTGGCCACCGGGGACATCGTGTAAACGTAGCACAAACAATTTTGTGTTTTAACACCGGCAGAATCTAGGGCGAAGATTTGGCGCCAGTTAATCCATTTAAGCCCCCCCCCCCTGTAGCTTAAGCTGCTGTCCGTTCTAATGCGGTGTTCTGTTGTTGTTGATTTATTGTTTAATGCACATCCCATTGTTTGTGGATGTTCTGTTTTTGTCTTTGTTTTGGTAAGCATTACTTTGTCCCCTTTCTAGTTTTGCAATTATCTTAAGAGAGAGAGAGAGAGAGAGAGAGAGAGAGAGAGAGAGAGAGAGAGAGAGAGAGAGAGAGAGAGAGAGATCTGTTTGTTTTCCTTTTATTGTCTTACGGATGTATTATTACTGTAAATGTTCTATGGCTCTTCCTAACGGTGCCCTGGGCTGGTCTTCAGTGCGTGATTGTGGTATCTCCAGATCATACTCATTGACTTTTTGAAGTAAACATTTATATACAGCAGACGACTTCAGCAGACGACATTTTCTGATGCATTTATAGTTGCAGGTGAAGGGCTAATTAGTAAAACTTAATTATTCAAGCATGATACATACGAATATGCAAGTTTGTGTAAGACCAGTACCATTCAATAGGATTAAATAACATTAATGCATGGGCTCTGTTTTTTTTATTGAATGTTGAAACTATGAGGCCAAAACGAATTTATATGTGTGTTTCAAGTTTCCGCCTAAAACATCAGGCATGGTTGGTCTGATTTTGTTTTATCATGGTTCTTATAAGTTTTTTTATTTATGCGCGAATCCAAAAACTCTGAAAACGTTTTTTTTTTCTTCTTCTAGTTGATGACCCAAATACCACTAAAAGTGGAACATTATTGGCCCGCCAGAGAAACGCCATATGAATGGCGTTTCGCTGATGGGCCGATGATGCCCCAAAATTTAATGATGGCTTTTTAGACGAAGTCTTATAATTTCATTGGTGACCTAAAAGCTGCTTTGATCTCTGTATGGAAGAAAGTACATGTCATGACATGGAAATTGATCTATTAAAACTATTTAGTTTTATGAAATGTTTATTTTTTGCACTTTTTCATTAGTTCAAAATATGATTTTCACGTTGACGCTGAAAGAATGATGGCCAAAACCTGAGAAATGTCAAACATTATATGCCTCGATTCTTACCTTATGGCGCGAAACATTTTCCGTAGGGATATTTATAGATCTCATCCCACTATTAAGGTAGCACTGTACTATTATTTGTTTACGCATGACGCTTGGCATTTTCGGGGCGCAGGGACATGATATTTTTTGCGTTCAGCCTTGAATTTTCGCGGGATTCCCGAAAGAAGTCCCGCACCCTATAATATAAGCAGCTCTGTCAGATAATGAAGTTGTATAAAATGCTTGGACTACCTCCCTTCACTGCAAAGATTCCATATTAAAATCACACAAGTATAATATTTCACCAAAAGTGTGATCTACGCTAATTGTTAAAATTGTTTTTCGAAACAAGTCTTATATTAAGCAAAGAGGAAATAAGTTTTGTGGCAGACTAGGACATGGGATGCCAGGGCTGACAAACAGATGGACAGACGAAAACACTGACCGACCCCAGGGGATTGGGGCACTTTGATAAGTTTTATAAAAAGAAAGAGAGTACCCTCTCCCAGGTGACAGAAAGGCAGGAAGGAAGCCACGCATGCTCTTAGACGCACGCATGCACTCGCACATGCATACAGAGAGACAGACAGTCAGAATGACCTTGCCGTTTGAGTTAACAGCCCTCGGGTGGTCCAAATCGCTGCCAGCTGTTTTATATTTATTAATCAGTTCGGGGCGTTTTGACATTGGGTGTCTCAGAACCTGGCTAGTTGTTCAACAACGGCGGATTTTTACAATACAAATCTATTCGATTTTGGTATAGTGCGACCAGGTAACGGACGTTGGGCGTGTCAGACAGAGCACTGCCATTCACTGTCAATTTAGACTGGTCAACAGTAGATTGGGTATCACAGCATAGGCACGCTTAAATCGTGCAAAACAGCTAAGCCGTAGACGACAAAGGAGGCCAGCTTTATACGGTTAGTATGCCTGGTCACAGGAGCTTGAAGTTCTGTCTTTATCTCACCTCTATAGCCTCAAAACCAAAATCTCACAATGTCATTACGAAGATTTGATTGCATGTAGCGGGCTTTTACCTGTGATGTCCTTTAGTATTGTATTTACTATACAGCCATATCACAAGAAACCATCTTAACCCATCTAAGCCAAATGGAATTTCCCACTGTTATCAATTGTACTTGTCCATTTTCGTTTTAAGGTTTTTTTGGTGGTATTTTTCATTGTTATTCCAATCTTGATAGAACAATCTATAAGCAAAAAGTGGAGACCCTGATCAGACGTCGCGTTTTGCGGTGTCTGATCTGGGTCTGCACTGTTTGCCTATTTACCACAAAAAGGACGCTAGCCATAATATGGGTTAAACGAAAAACTCCATACATTTGTAGGAAAAGCGAACTGTTTTACACATGATGTACGGATAAACGGCGTACATGTAATATAGGTTTAATGATTACACTTTAATGAACTAGCTCAACAAACAGGCTAACATGAATGACGCCTTCAAAAATCTGTAGTTACCTGTAGAGTTAACCAGTGGTAGAGTGCTCGACTTGAGATAGAGGGGCCGTTGAGTTGAGTCTCTCTGGAGGAACCATGTTATTTCCTTGTGCAAGGCACGTTATACTCTATTTAGTACAGGTACAACCCAGGATATGTCCCTAAATGACTGATTTGACTGGAATGTAAAGTATCAACTTCGAGTAATCGAGGTCTACAGTTGCTTTGCACCAGTGTGTTAGACATGTGTTTAAAGGATTGCTATTTGGAGAAGGCTGGGCAATGATGGAACTTAGTAATGTCATACTCTCTGCTAAGTACTGGTTCAACCTAGATGGACAGGGAAACATCGCGACATGACTGAAAAAAATGTTGACAGCGACGCAAAATATCAAAACAAACGAAAAAAAAATCAACGCAAAATAACAAAAGAGCCCCTTATCTCGAAACTTTGCTGCAGTTGTGTGCGTCTACTGGTAAACAGGTTTATCTTTAGTATGCTACTTGGAAAATATTTGTGTAAGATGTGTTGTCGATGAAAATATTTTCCAGGCAAGAAAATGATTTGGGTTTTTTAATCTGCCTTCGAAAAAATGGTATTGTAAAAAAACACACAAAAAACCCACCCAAAACAGCCCACCTTCCCTACACACTGTCACAACCAACACCAATTAAAATTTGGCATGATAAGGGTTCAATATCTGGGCCACCGGGAAAGGGTACACCGATCTTTTATGAAACAATACAACTTGTGTGATTGTAGATATCATTGTCGACGGTTGATTTTTGCTTGAATAGTTTAAGATACATGTACGTGTTTAAGATATATGTACGTGCATATTTTAATCAACAGCTTAGCATAGGTATCTACACTGATCAGATTCATCTGCAATAATTCGAAACGCTTATTTTTCACGATACGGAAACTATAAAACTACAGGTATATAATATTCGTGTGGAGAGTTTCACAGATGGATGAATACGCAAACAATGCGACCTTACTAACCGATTTCCAAATGTATTTGTCCAGAGGTTGAACTTAGCTAAGGACCGCCCAACGTCTCTTATCTGGACGGACTATAAATAGCAATCTTTTAAATATAACTGTGGGCTCTTTTGAATTCATTGGGGTTACTGAGTTAGATTACAGTTGTCACAAGTCACACCATTCTAAAATGGTGGCAATCATTGGATAGTCTACGTGGACCATAAGCCAACATTTTTACTGAAAACAAAACAAAGTATCTTCAGCAATCCTTAAAAGCAAACAAATTAATGTTTTTATTTTCTTTTCGTATGTATATTCCGCCAGACAATCGGCACACCACCTTTCGATGTATGAGTGAGTAACTAACTAATCTGCTGAACTGTAAAACATTAAATGCACAAATATATACAAAATATGTACAAATCTAAGGTTTTTTATTTTGGTTTTTTTTAATTTCTCAAGTTACTCATATCAAACATGTCTTCTTTCACTTATATAATTTTTTAAAGATATTTCTTGTTTAGTATATTATAACACAAAATAGTTAGGGTAAAGTCGGGTAAATACGGACAGACTGCTAAATTCGGACAGCCACCTTGTTTGTTTCATGGTTCAATTATTGAAATAAAAAATAAATGAACTAAGCAAACAGTGAAAATCTGATGAGACGGCTCATAAGAAGCCGTCTCACCTGGATTTCCACCGTTTGCAAATGTGTGTCCGAATTTACCTGATGTCCGAATTTACCCGACTTTACCCTAGTAATGTGGACATAATATGTCATGGAGTAATATGTGTGAGGAATAGATTGGTTAAACACTGAAATTATTTCTCTTTGCTTTGTATTTCCAGAAGAGATAATTCTTCTCTCTTTTTTTCACAATTAAATGTTATGTAGGCCTACTGGAAATTTTCACAAGGGTCTTATTTTCTCGAGAAAAGTGTTCAAGAGATTGCAAAATATATCTTTTAGTAAAAGATATACTTTGCAATCTAAAATTCGCAAATGGGGCACAATTTACCTTCATTAGAAAACACCAAGCTTTTTCGCAATTGTTTCCGGTCTTTTTGCGAATCTTTGCGAAAATTTCTGAATTAATGTACAGTAATGGTTTGAATAATGCTACATGTAGTAAACCACCTTTCTCTAAAACCTCCAAATAGGAGGTGGCAAACTAAATGTTTTTAAGCATGGCCCTCAAATTATGTATTCTGGTGGCGCACTGTTACTAAAATATTTTTTTGTATGAATGCATTTTAATTTAGATGGGCATTGAACTGGAGTTTTACTTGGTGACAGGAACTGTTCTGGCTTTTAGACAACTTGATTTACATTCTATTTCCCTTGTATTCGTTAAATAATATTGGAATTTAGAGCCTCTGGCGTGCGCGGATCAAGAAATTTCACCAAGGAATCCTGAAAACAACTTATATCAACAGCGAATTTCGTATTAAGATAAGTAAAAGTAAGTAAGGTTGCAAAGATCAGGAATCGATACAATCAAGTACCACACCTGACCCAGGATACCAATGGGAAAGTGACAAACTCACAGAAGACACCACAAACGAGAGCCAAGAGGTCAGCCCTTTCCCAGCAGGTGACCACGAAGCACATATAAACAGACGCGCACAAAACATAGCAAACACAAGAAAAAACAAAAACATAAAAGATCCACAAAAGAAGTACCGCCTTGGAACGGTCAGTAAAATATTATACTGGAGGGCTTAAACCAGTTTAACGGCGCCAACCTCACCCTTAATTCAGATGTGGATCAAGACACATAGATATTTGGTTTGCATGAAAGACCCCTAACTTATCAATGCATCATCTCCTAAAACATATAAATGAAGATATAACAAGGAGATAAAGCAAGGATAAGGACTCAACAGTAAATTAAACTGAATACCGGAGCAAAAGAAATCCAACAGGTAAACCCCGGTGGGCCCGACAAACAGCCAAAGCATCAGGCCCCTACCATCTCATCAATAGATAAGTCTTTAAGTCGGAACCATCATAGAGTCTGAAGTCCGACCCACCGGCGTGCAATTAAAGAGGAAAGCAAAGTTGCCAACTGTGATTGGGTTGACTACCAAGCATGCAGTCTGTTGCAATACATTAATGTTATAGCCAATCTTTTTATAATAGGAAATTATTTTAATGAACTGCGCTGAAAAATTATTAGAGCCAACAATCTTCTTCAACTTATACACCAAGTCACCATAGAAATCAGGTTCCGAAAGTCCTTGGCGCAAGAGAGATTTAAGTCCAACTTGGAATTTAGAAATCAAATCAAAGTATCGTCTATAAAATTTTGAAAATGTTTTGCGAAGTTTATGATACCGATAGCCCTGTTTAAGAAGTTTCTGAGTTAACAATCGTATGTCGGACTTTCTTTGAGAAGCATTTGGACCAGTTGCCTCTGTCCAAACCAGAATTTGTTAGAAAATCTATAACTTCTTGTGATTTTCTAGGGGGAGGGGGGAGAGGCTCCGGAACCTCCGCCCCCTTTTGATCCGCCTATGTCTGAAATGCTAATTGTACCGTTTTCAGTCTGTAAAGTATAACACACCAGAACGGCGGTTATCGAAAACATGAATACTATCGACAAACGCAGATCAAAAACAGTAAGAAACAGAGTTTTCGATTGGCATTTATCTCCGACTGGCGACAAGTGGCAATCAAACAACTGTTTCTAACGTTTTATGATCTGTGTTCGTCGATTGCTAAGATTGTTTTCGATTGCCGCCTATCTGTTGTGTATCTCTTGATTGTATCTTTCAATTTCACTTTCTATCTTATTACTTTATTATGCTTATTGTAATATTCAACATGCGCGGAACAAGAGAGTTTTGTCAGAGGGGGTCTAACTTGACTCTGACAACGTTCTCATATCCAACAATCAATTTTTACCTGGTCGAAAAACCAATAAAATATTTTGCATTGTGATTAATGGGAACTGATTAAAAAAAGTCTTGTAAAATCTTTATTTTTCAATTTATTTTTTAGGCGCTGATCTCATTTTAAAGATAATCATTGCACCATTTTAAAGAACCTTTTCTCGTTTTTCTACGATTTTGGCAAGACCGACTGTTTTTGTGGTAAAGGTGAAAAAAAACTCCCATTTACTTTAATGTAATGTGAAATGACGAAACGGTTTTTGTTTGTTTAATACCTGTTTTTGAGATTATTTGAAATGATTCTTTTAAGGCGCTGATCAGATATTCTTCTCATTTCATTTTTGATTAATTTGGTGCTAATTTTGTTTTTGTAAAATGACAATAACACTGACTGTTTTTAACTTTTAATGACCAAGGGTCATATTTTTTACACTTCCGAGCGACAACGGAAAGTCACGATGTAGTTTCCGAGTTTCCGAGACATTTACCTGTGTAAAGCTCTTGGCGACAGTGTAAGAATTTTGTACATGGCGCCTGTTATTTCTGTCATGCTGGGAAGTCTCAAATATATTTGAAGGATGGATATTTTAAATTGGTTGCCAGATTTAAAAGCAAACATTGATAGAACTTATAGAAGAATGAATGTCAAAATTATGCATATGTTTTGTCCTTAACATTTAACACAGACCATGCTTTAACCCATTTAGGTCCAATGGAATTTCCCTACAGTTACATAAATAAATGCAGGATGGTTCAATATATATATTGAGGGACCATAAGCTATGATTTTAGGAAAATGTATTTATTTTCTGAAGATCGATTTTGTCCTGAGCAAATATTGCAGGCCCCTATAATAAAATGCGCGTCATTCCATCTGGGTCTCCACTGTTTGCAATAGTACACGTTAAGCGGTTTCCACTGCGATTCTTTTGTTTGATATTTCGGAATGACATCTTTTGCTCATTTGACTAATTAGGTCACTGGATTACTATTATGGCTTTTTGCAAGTCTGCGCTCCAGTGCAGTATATGGAATCGGAACAGATACAATGTAGATGCGCGTATTCATAACTCTGCCAAATTATGTCAAGATTTTGTAATCTGTTGAATATCTTGCCAGCAGTTTTTACCCAGATCAAATGTCGGGTCTAGTCTGGATCCAAACTGTTTGATACTTGGATGGTATGCATGAAATAATCTTCTATTAGAAATACAACGCTTATCAACATACAGTACAAAATACGGAACAGACTGCAACGCTCCGTGCACTATACATTTTCAAACGTCGAGCCTGATCTGGATCCAAACTGTTTTACTCTATGGTGGTATTGTAATGTTAGGTTTACGTTTATTTGCTCTCTGCCATAAAAAATGTACAAAACATGGAACCTGTGCAAAATTGCAATTGTTCAATAGTTTGTGCATTTTCCAAGCAGCGACTTAACGCATAAACACAGTTTGATATCGAGCCTGATTTTGCTTGATTTGATTCTTTACGTCCCATTAACAATCTTTCAGATATATATTGAAGGGTCTTCCTGGGTTGAACCAGTACTAAGCTAGGATTCATGTGTCTTGCTCAAGGACACAACACAGTGACGCCGGTGAGGCTCGAACCCGCGGCCCCTCGGTCTCGAGTTAAGCACTCTACCACTGAGCCACTGCGCTCCCTAATATATCAAGCCTGATCTGAATCCAAACTATATGCGGCTTTAATATATATTATACATATATATGAACGCGTGAAAATTTTGATAAAGCGCAGATTTGCAACTTTATAGTATTACACTGCCCTTAACAATTATCAAGTCTCTAAATGATGTACATGGGTGAAAGTTTTCAGGATTAATCCTGAATTCAGGATTTAAAGGCTGACATTCCATACAAAGTCAGCCTCAATATGCTGAATTAGGGAGATTATAATAGCTTCTCTGATTATTATTTTTGTAGGCATAATGCAAATATTTGAATCTCTAAAGTTCAGGATTTACGCCAAGGACAAATTTCGGCTTACAGACCAACAATGTGGACCCAGAGCCTGATCTGGGTCAAGGGAGCAGCCTGATCTGGGTCGACACTGTTTGCTAAAATGAAGTTATGAATAGCCTATTAACAGCCGTTAAGTTTACTATATATGATAACAGACATTGTAGAACTTAATCAAAATGCAGTATCTCAATTGAGTCTTCTCGGATAAG
The DNA here is from genome assembly GCA_964019695.1 of Loripinus fragilis. NCBI lineage: Eukaryota > Metazoa > Mollusca > Bivalvia > Lucinida > Lucinidae > Loripinus > Loripinus fragilis. The sequence continues at coordinate 16,642,987 of OZ026524.1, forward strand.
TGGGTCGTTTAATCCCCATCGTTACCAATAACACGGTATATAGACGCAAAGGAGCCTATCCGTGAAAAACTGCTTTTCCCGAGCCCTATCCGGTCCAGAAAAGGAGCCTATCCGCCAAAAACAAGACTCGGGGAGAGGAGACACTTCAAATCTGGGCCAACATCAGATTATTTGCGATGTAAGTAACATAAAATCAATCGCCACGGGACTTTTAAGCCTCTAACTGGATGGATTTTGAAACATATGATAAGGCTGGTATCAAGTCACGTCTACAAAGTTGAACAGAAAATGACTGCTCTGTTTTCGGCGATTTAGTTTGCGTTGGAAAATGAAGCAAAACTTAACAATTGAGACAATTTTGCCGGCCTACACCACAGCAGAAAGCGTTTTATGTTCCACCCCCTTACTAAAAGCGTCTGTTTTGCTTTTAAAATTGGTTTTTCATAGAAAAGAAGGGTGATGTTTGAAAACAAGACGGCTAAGGAGCCTATACGTCTAGAATAGATTAACCATTTTGCGGCACAGGATAATGAGCCGTACCCGTGGCACAGGAGCCTATATGTTTGCAACTAAGTGCCATGGGAGCCTATAGGTTATAAAAGTAAGAAATGGCTTTAAAAAGAGACCGCTTTTGCTGTCAGTTGCGCTGTGATAAGTGTAATGCCTCACGGGTTCATGTACATGTAGATACATCCCAGCAAACATGCCTATATGGGTCCCATGGATCCAATGGGGAGTGCAACCGGGTTTCACATGTGTCTGATATGCGGGTTGCCCAGGTGGGTCCCGATATGGGTCTCATATAAAAGCCCCCAAAAGAAAACGGAAATGATATCAACATATTTATAAAAACTTATTTCCTCATTTATAATGCAAGACTAGCTTCTTCAGTGGCGGATACAGAGGGAATTCATGTAGTTTGAACCCCCTTTTGAGACAAAATATTTCATTTTCATGAGGAATATAAAAAAATCAGCATAAACTATAAAATTATCAGGTGCACTTTTCAGTTCGAACCCCCCTTTGTAAATTTGACCCCTCGGAAGAAATCCTGGATCCGCCCCTGCTTCTTCTATTTATTTCAATTTATTTACATGGGCCAGCCCATATGGGACCCATAAGGAACCCGGTTGCAGGCCCTCAGATAAGAGTGCGTAACTAAAAATAATTTTTCTCATTTCTCAACCAAAACATATGTTGTGGGTACTCAAAAGAATCGTCTCATCGAGACGGTTCTTTTGAGCACCCAAAACACATGCTTAAACTAATGGATAAGAACAAAGCTGCCTGCAGAAAGCTAGAGTTTTAGCTGTCTTTTTACTACATGTGCATTCGTCGTGCAAGATTTTTTTCACTCAGTTTGAGCGAAGGTTCAGGCATCAGCGCAGGTTCACCAGAGTCTATGCTGTTCGCAAATAGAAGCAGTAATTCAAGAGGAAGCCAGGCATCGTTCAGATCTTTTAGATGGTATGGTTCGAAAGTTATTGATCTCTAAAATTGATTTGTTTTGAGACAGCTTTAACGCAAAATGCTGCTAAAGTGTCGCCGATTGGGGTCATTTTATAAACCCGTTTGGGAATCGGCATATGAAAATCTTATAGCCTATAATAGAGAATCAATCAGTTCTAGAGATCAATAACTTCCTAACTCCTTTATTTAACACAATCCTGAAAGGTAGAAAGTTTGACAATAATGCACTCTGTACATGTTGGTGTAATCAAATTTATATTGTGATAAATAACTTTTTGCACAGAACCAATGTTCCATAAAAAATTTCAGGAAAACCTCCCACCCCTATTTTTTGTTTATCTTATCAAAAGAAAAAATGTTAGAAAACGGCTGAACATTTTTCTTGCCAGCATTTTTGTAAAAAACCTAAAATACTTGTTTTTATTTACTCAGTTTGACAATTTTTATTTAATGGTATTAAAAGTTCCTTTCATTACCGCTCCGTTCTTTAAAGCAGTCAGATTAATAATAATAATAATAAAAAAAAACCTCCCACCCGCCCATTTTTTTTCAAATTTGGATGAGAATCTAAACATTTATTTTGTGTGGCCTAACAGTGTGTGTTGGAAAATTATTTTCTATATTTCTCATCCAAAACATATGTTATGGATACTCAATGAGACTTCTGAACAATAATTTTAGCCTCGTACAATGTGGCATTTTGATATGTGTAGACTCAGACGAGCCTCTGCAGCCTCCTTTAAAGCTTAGAAACTCCAAATGGTGTTCAGTCAGTAGCTTAACAGTCATAAAATACTCAAGCGACTAGCAAAGGCTCTGATCAGACTGCGCATATGCGCAGGCTGATTGGCGGCTTTGCTAGTCGCACATACTACATTGTTGTAAATCTTATGCACTGGCTCATTTTATATGCATTATGCCTCTGAATAACATCACGATAACACACCTATGCAATATTTTGGTCTGACACGTAGAATTCTGCTTTAAACCATAAAAGGCAAGCATTATTTGTCGGAAATAAGCAAGCAACACAGACCCAGATCAGATGCCCAACAAAAGTGACATCTGATCGTGGTCTCGACTGTCTGCTTACAGAATATTCTTTTAAAGTTAGAATAAAAATAGAAAATACCATCCATTAACCCTTTAACTGAAAATGGACTGGTCCAAATGATAGGAGTGGGAAATTCAATTTACTTTCAATGGGTTAATATAGTAAAACTCTTTATTTGTGGGGTATAGATTACTTTTCCCCACCCTCACGAACCTGACTTTTTTGCATGTGAACAACAACTACACAAACCTGCCTGAACAGGGCCCAATCAGCACAGAATGATCTGCGTCTTAGTTGCTTGCTTTCTGAAAAGTATATTAGTTAAACTAACTCCATTTCTGGCTAATTTCTGTAACTGAGCAGCTTGGTTTGAGCTCCATACTGGGTCAAAAACCCTTAAGACAGGTTTTCTTGCATAGAGGTTGTTATAGGTGTGATAACAAGTTCAATTCATGTCGGCACAACAATACACACACACACACACGCACGCACGCACGCACGCACGCACAAACACACACGCACAGAGAAAGATATAGACAAACAGAGTTTCTCTTACCTTTCAGTCCTTCTTTTCATATCAAAATGAAACATGTATGTTTACTTTTACTAGAACCTTGAAATAATGGATAATCTGCAGATAACACACAGCTGGTACAGCCAATCAGTCATACATAAGTATTTGGGGTAATTAGCTTGACAGCACCTGAATTGTTGACATAACAGCTTTTTTCTTGATGATAATCTATGATTTTCTATAGAGATATATAGGAGAGAAACAGGTTGCTGCAACCAGTGAACTATGACCTCCAGCAGTATACACAGAAATGAAACTGTGAAAACCTCAACTTTAAGTAAGGTTAGACACCCTAGCTATTAGTTTTGCATTTCCTTGTCGTCCTCTTGGTGCTTTGGTATAGTGCGACCAGGTAACGGACGTTGGGCGTGTCAGACAAAGTACTGCCATTCACTGTCAATTTAGACTGGTCAACAGCAAATTAGGTATCACAGCATAGGCACGCTTTAATCGTGCAAAACAACCAAGCCGCAGACGACAAAGGTGGCCAGCTTTATACGGTTAGCATGCCTGGTAAACACTCGCAAGCACATCTTTGCTGAAAACTTCAGTCTTACTAGTTTACAGACACATTGATATATATTATTGCTCACTGCTCAGGGCCTCCTAGAACGCAAATGAATTTTAGTTAGATCAGCAAGGCAGACTTGTCCATGTTTGAATGGCTGTTGTTGCTCAGATTGCACAGCGTAATGAAGATTTGATTGCATGTAGCGTACTTTTTACCTGTGATTTCCTTTAGTAGTGTATTTACTATACAGCCATGTCACCAAAAAAACACCTTAACCCATTTAAGCTGAATGGAATTTTCCACTGTTATTAATTGGGCCTGTCCATTTCCATTTTAAGGGTTGTTGGGTGGTATTATTCATTGATATTCCAATCTTGATGGGGCAATCTATAAGCAAACAGTGGAGACCCTGATCAGATGCCGCGTTTTGCGGCATCTGATCTGGGTCTGCACTGTTTGCCTATTTACCACAAAAAGAATGCTAGCCATAATATGGGTTAAACGCAAAAAATCCATACATTTGTAGGAAAAGCGAACTGTTCTACACATGATATACGGATAAACAGCGTACATGTAATATAGGTTTAGTGATTACACATTAATGAACTAGCCCAACAAACAGGCTGATATGAATGACGCCTTCAAAAATCTGTAGTTACCTGTAGAGTCAACCAGTGGCAGAGTGTTCGACTTGAGATAGAGGGGTCGTTGTTTTGAGTCTCTCTGGAGGCACCATCTTATTTCCTTGTGCAAGACACGTTATACTTTATTTAGTACTGGTACAACCCGGGATATGTCCGGGGATATGTCCCGACAAGACCGATTTTTTTTGACTGGGATGTAAAGTATCAACTTCGAATCATCGAGGTCAACAGTTGCCCAGTGCTAGTGTGCTAGACGTGTGTTTAAAGGATTGCTATTTGGAGAAGGCTCAATGATGGAGCTTAGTAATGTCCTATTCTCTGCTAAGTACTGGTTCAACCTAGATGGTCAGGGAAAGTCGCGACATGACTGAAAAATGTTGACAGCGACGCAAAATATCAATACAAACGAAAACAATCAACGCAAAATAACAAAAGAGACCCTTATCTCGAAATTATGCTGCAGTTTTGTGCGTCTACTGGTACACAGGTTTATCTTTAGTGTGCTACTTTGAAAATATTCGTGTTAGGTATGCTGTCGATGAAAATATTTTTCCAAAGGCAAGAAAATGATTTGGGTGTTTTAGCTCTGACTTCGAAAAAATAGTATTATGAAAAAAACAACAACAACATCAAAACAGCCCACCCTCCCCTTCACACAACCAACACCAACTAAATTTTTGGCATGATAAGGGTTCAATATCTGGGCCACGGGAAAGGGTACACAGATCTTTTGTGAAATGATAAAAGTTGTGTGATGTCGAAGGTTGCTTTTTTGCTTGAATAGTTTATAATACATGTACGTGTTTGAGATACTTGTGCGTGCATATTTCAATTAACAGCTTAGCGTAGGTGTCTATACTGATCAGATACATCTGCAATAATTCAAAACCCTATTTTTTCACGATACGGAAACTATAAAACTACAGGTATATAATATCGGTGTGGAGAGTTTCACAGATGGATGAATACGCAAACAATGTGACCTGACTAACCGATTTTGAAATGTATTTGTCCAGGGGTTGAACTTAGCTAAGAACCGCCCAACGTCTCTTATCTGGACGGAGTATAAGGTTCCCATGTGGGGGGGGGGGGGGCACAGCAATTGCAATGCAAGTCTGAGTCAGTCCAATGTTCAGAAAAACAACAGAGCCCTTGTGAGGGGGGGGGGGCTTAAAACTTGAAGAAAATAAATGCTGGAATAGCAGTCTACACCATCAAGTCCACAAAAAAATTGGGCATAGGTTCCCCTGTATTTTGTACTTTTGCATTCACCCCCAACCAAATAACAGCAGCCTAGGGACTGGGGCTCTCTTTTTAATTTCTCTGAGTCTGGTCGGGGAGGGGTTGGGCACAGCTATTACTTATTAGCTTTGTGACTACTATATAGACTACATGGAATTTTCAATGGAATCAACTACGGAATGGAAGATGGGGGCGGGGGCGCACACACCAGCCCCACAGCCTTGGGACTGGGGATAATTGTTTGTTTAATTGGTTTGATTCTTTACGTTCAATCAACAATCTTTCAGTTATACAGGGACGGGTCTTCCTTGGTTGAACAAGTAAGCTAGGATAAATGTGTCTTGCTCAAGGACCACAACGCAGTGACACCGTTGAGGCTCGAACCCGCGGCCCCTCTGTCTCAAGTCAAGCACTCTACCACAGAGCTCCCTAAGGACTGGGGATAAGTGCCCCGGCCCCTACCACCCCAAATTTCCGAGTGGGATGGGAGGGGCACAAACGTGTTTTATCCTCTGTGACCAGACTACAGGAGATTTACAAGCCCGGATCACACTCACAGCCCCGTCTGTGCCCCCACGGCCATCCTTTCTTTCAGCAGAATTGTGGGTAATCCGTCATCATCTGGGTAATCAAGGTCGCATGTTAAGCAGTACCGTATAACGCATATCATATCATGCGTTTTATTATTAATTTTTTAATTAGGGCACTCACTGCGTCTTGGGGGGGGGGGGGGGGGGGGGGGGCACGTGCCCGCCCACCCAGCCCCCCTCCCTCCTTGGTCCGGCACTGGAAAGGAATTTATAACGAAGGTCATGATACGTTCTGTTCGAATAAAGGCCCCTAGGTTATATACATTTTTTCCATGCTCAACTCAGCTGAGCGCGAAATTTATCCTGCTCATAAATAATAAAATGCCGACAATATTATTGTCCGCATTATAACACTATGAGCATTATAAATGCAATATCTAAGAGACACAAAGTAAGAGACTTCTTTATGTGTTGGTATTTTAAATTTTATGAACAGTTGATTATTTCGTGCTCAGTTTAGTTGAGCATGAAAGAAAAACTCGGTGTCAGGTGCAGAATACGACAACACCAGTAGTTTTGGAGCTCAGCGAACAACTTTTAATAGTAAAGACGTAATAATGAATTCTACAGATAATTTTATCATCTAAAATATTTAACCTTCAATTTTTACCCCTTAACTATTTCAATAAACTGTTGTTGTAATTTTACTTATAAATAGAACCCCACAGCGTAGCAGAATGAATTAAAATCAATGATCAACAACTCTTGTCCGCAATACAGTTTTTGTTATATATCTACGACTGCATGTAGTATTAGAAGTGCTAACCGGTCGCTTCATAATTTCAAATTGAAGCTCACAAAGAGCAGTTGATTTCCATGAAAGAAAACCCATGTGCGGATCCAGAGGGGGGTAGGGGATCCGGACCCCCTATCTGGAAAATCACAAATTCTATGGGTTTCTATAAAAATTAGCATTTAGACCACCCGCCCCCATCCTCCCCCCCCCCCTAGAAAAAGTTGGACCCGAAATAAACCATTGATGAACCACTGTAAGATACGTTGAGGACTTGGAAAAAGTCGGGTATGGACCCCCGCCCCCCCCCCCCCTCCACCCCCTATCAAAAATTCCTGGAGCCGCACATGAAACGGCCACGAGGTCGCTTAACAGATAGATGTTTGATAACCGTTTTTTGAAGAAAAACAATACTTGTTTATATGCATATAGGATCCTTAGCCAGTAGCCATATAGGGCTCATTAGCCAAAGACAAATAGGATCCCTAGCCAGATTATTTTTCATTCCATGCTATTTAAAGAGGGAAATAACGTATAATTCGGACTGTGAAATGCATGTAAGTCATCTTCCGCATAAATTATTTACAATATACCAAAAGCAAATGCGAACCCAGCCCAAACTGTTCGAAAAAGCTTGTTTTCTGTGTTGTGTAATCGTCTGTGTACGTCGCCGCAATGAAGATTGTATCGCGTTATAAAAAATCTGCATCATCAACGAAGTCGTGGCTGTTTGATTTTTGTCTCATAGCTTCTCTGTTGTTCCGTTGCATTGTCATTTTCTTCATGCAATTAAAGGAACGTATTATTTTACCCACCTTTTGATGTCACTGTCTATCGCTAAGGTTGTTTTGGGCGGATAGGCTCCTTTTCTGGACCGGATAGGGCTCGGGAAAAGCAGTTTTTTCACGGATAGGCTCCTTTGCCGTCTATATACCGTGAATAAACAAGATTAAGCTGATAACAAATTAACACATGGCGTGTGCTTAGCTATCCCGTGGTTATAGCTGTGGGTGCTTTTGTGTGATTATGACGATAAGCAGACTCATCTGATTCTCCCAGAGAAAGCCCGACTTTGCTGCATACGAGTGTCTTTCAAACAGCTTAGACCAAGATCTGGCCCGGAAAATGCCAGGCCTGATCTGGATCCAAACTGTTAACTACTTTGTTGATATTCTTGAAATAACTTTTCGAAACAATTTGAAAATTAAAAATCAACTGATGCCAATTTTGAAATAATGCGTTTGACAAGTTAATACAAAAATGTATTTTTTTTCTTCATGAAAAATAACAAAGGCACGGATCAGTCTGCATCCTCGCAGTCTCGTCAGCGCCTTTGTTATTCACGCTATGTAAAGCACAATAGTAAAACTAGTGGCACGCAAAAATTACTTTCCTAGCTTGTCTCTGTAGCTGAGCAGGCTTGTTTGAGCTTTTTTGGTCAAAAATCCCAATGGAATATGACATGAAAACCTGTTTGCTGCGATTATTTTGCCGACAACTCCGCCTCGGCTCTGTTCCTCAACTTATGTATGTAGCAAACGACAATGACATTGACCAGTCTACATAAATATGCAGTCTAATCTATATCTTTGTTGCTCGCATATGGCATGAACATGTTTTCGATGGCGAGGCTCATGGATTATTATTATTTAATGTATAAAATATTGTTTTAGCTATTGATTGTTTGATTGTGTGTTGTTCATTAATCACTAAATATAATAATTGAAATAAAAATGCTTTTATGCTTTTTTAACATTGGCTTAGTGATATGGCAAAAATGTGTGAAACACATCATTAGCTTGCATATTAACAAAGGCACGGATCAGTCTGTGCATGAGCGCAGTCTCGTCAGCACCTTTGTTATTAACTTAATTCGCGTCTCGCTCTATAGAAGTAAAAACTAAATTGTAATGTTTTCTTTCTAGCTATAAATATCTCATTTTTTCATTCAAGAAATTACTCGATCAAGAGAAAGAAAAAAGCATTATTAAAGATAAGAACATGTGCAAAACAAATCGCTTTAGGCCATAGATCAATATCAATATTTTCACACTTAGACGCAGATAAGTACACCCCCGCTGTGTCACTGACCAGCTCAACACATCGTAAATCCACGGAAATCATTCGGAAAATCTACCCGAAGACCGACGCTAATCCCTAAGCTGATAAGGCTATCGATTTCGCCATATCACCGTAATGATAGTTGGCTATGTTTTTTTAGTTGATGATGGGGAAGAGGGGATTCAACTACCAAGAAACCGAGCCATTATCGGCCCGCCAGCGAAACGGCATTTGAATGGCGTTTCATTGGCGGACCGATGATGGCCCAACATTTGAATGCTGGATTGGCTCTGATTTCTCAGAAATCCGGACCAGTATTGCTACATGTAAGGAAACCTATGACCATTTGTGATTTCTTTCTCTTTCATGACTACTTTTAGATAAAAATAGGTTTTAAACTTTTGACCCCACCACTGTCCCCCCTCTGGATCCGCACATGTTAAACTTGAAGGCAGACTAAACATTTCCCCGGTTTTCAAAAGAAAGCTGCGGAAACACCATGAACACATTACAGGTCATTAAACAGCTTTTGATTCAATTATTGTTTTATCACAGCTGCGACTTACTTTTCTTCAATGAATGGTTGTGTATTGATCATTTGAAACATTAGGCAATTTTAAAGGAAAAAAACGGGTTCGTCATTTTTTTTATGTATTGAACTTTCAAGTATATTTCATCTGTAAGCTATAGGTGCGGGGCACCTGATGGTTACATGTATATACGTGTGTGGTTTATACTCGGTGCGCTACCACTGGAATATTAGTGCTGACATAGGAAAATACTAAAGGTCTTGTCTAAGAGCCTTGATATTTGGTATGCAACATCACCAAGTAGTCCGCTAATACATGTAAGTATGTTCAAATCCCCACATCGAGAGTATTAGTAACTGTTCAGTTTTCCACTCCCCAACTAAATGTAGTATTTTGTTACTTCTTTTGGTTTGGTTTAATGCCTTACGTCCCAGTCAACAGCTATTATATATGGTCATTTCGTGACGATCAGTGCACATTGACAAATCTTTACTAAAAGTAAGAAAGAGGGCAAAGATCAGGATTCGATACAACCAAGCATCACAACTGACCCAGGATACCAATGAGAAAGTGACAACGTCACAATTACACATCACAAACGAGAGCCGAGAGGTCAGCCCTTTCCCAGCAGGTAGGTTAACGACCAAGGGCATGTAAGGCCGCGTTTACACTAAAACGAATTAGATGGACGTTCCCTCAACTAGTTTCAAAAATATGGGAAAAAATCTTAGATATACACACATACGCTGAGAAATCCGACGAACGTGATAATCGAGGCTTGACATAACGAACTGAAAGCGAATTTGAAACGAACCAAGAACGCACCCATTACGTACGCACAACGACAAACTAAAGGACTTCAGCGAAATTGAAACGAATTTCAACGGTGAAATCTCTGCGTGCGCTCTGCTAGTCGTTTTTCGTATGCGAACCGATCAAGTGCCGTGTAGTTATATAAACGAGAAATCTTTCTTTCTTTTTTTTTATTCCCAACTAGTTTTTGCTGTGTTTCCCTTTTTAGGAAGCGTTTTAAAAACAACCAGAGAACATACATACATGTAAAGTTGGGCTATAGACATGTGATTTACTGAAAGACACAGCCAAGGGCGACCGCCAGTGACTATTCGGCCATTTATTGCCCAAGAGGCAAACGACCAAAGTTTATTCATAGGCCATGCACGGTATATATGGTTTTACTCCCCCTTAGGGGGGAATTTTGCAGACTATGATTTTGATAAAGCCCAAAGTCTTATAAGATTTTTTAACTATGTTAGTCCTCTGACAAGTGTCGCGTGAGGCTGTTACATCATGTTACGTATGTTATCTACCAAGCTCATTCAAATGACATGGAATGTTTAAAAGTCAAAATATGTTATAAGATGTATTCAAATGTTTTAAATGAGAAAGAGGGCAAAGATCAGGAATTGATACAATCAAGCACCACAACTGACCCAGGATACCAATGGGAAAGTGACAACGTCATTAATAGAAATCATAAACGAGAGCCAAGAGGTCAGCCCTTTCCCAGCAGGTGATCACAAGGCATCAACAAACAGACGTGCATGAAAGTATAACAAAACAAGACAGAAATAACATAAATGACCCACAAAAGAAGCACTGCCTTTGAACGGTCAGTAAAATAGTTTACAGGAGGGCTTAAACCGGTTTAAAGGTGTACCAGCCTCACCCTTAGTTCAGATGTGGATCAACACACATAGATGTTTGGTTTGCATGAAAGACCCATACCTTATAAATGCATCATCTCCAAGATCTTATAAATCAAGATATAAAAAGGAGATAAAGCAAAGATAAGGACGCAACAGTAAATAGAACTGAATACCGGAGCAAAAGAAATCCAACAGGTAATCCCCAGTTGGCCTGACAAAAGCCAAAGCATCAGGCCCCTACCATTTCATCAATAGATAAGTCTTTAAGTTGGAACCGTCATAGTGTCTGAAGACCGACCCACCGGCATGTTTAACACTTCCATATAAAATTTAACATTTCATAAAGCCCAATTATTAGGCAATTCATAAAATCTAAAACAAAATCATGCTATCCACTATGTTACTTTCGTGACATTTTACATTAATACCCTATTTCTAGTAAATTATTATGTCTGTCGTTTTTTCTACAATGTTAATGCCTGTTTATTGGGTCTTGTCTTTGATACTGCCATAAAGACAATTAACTGACCCATCCAAAACTGCAAATCTTGCTCCCTAACTTCTATAATATATTTTTGTGAGCGTTTGAAAATAGGTACCCATTTATAAATTTTCAATAAGCTTAAACACATTATTTACTAATCAGCATTGAACAAAATCATGCGGTGAAATACAAAATATATATATATATATATATATATATATATATATATATATATATATATATATATATATATATATATATATATATATATATATATATATATATATATATATATATATATATATATATATATATATATATATATATATATATATATATATATATATATATATATATATATATATAAATAGATATATTCAGCTGGCATGCTGTGTGAGTGATAACCAGCAGTAAATAATACTTGAGTAGCATGCTAATTTTGAAACTATAATGTAAATAGTAATGTACGTAACATAAAAATGAGTAAATGGAGCCTCTCTCCAAATTAATGGGTGATTTTGTACTCTATGATTTCCTAAAGCTACATTAAATGTATATTAGAATATAAGATGCAAAATTGCTCATGTAAGCTTCTGTTAGTTTGGGTTTCACTGTGCTCCAGTTCTGCAACCATATAATAATCTCAAATCATATTGTGCAAACACAAACTTGAATCCAATTCCCATTTATCGACATGGTCAGTGTATTTAAAGCACTTGAATAAATGCAGCCAACAGCCTAACTGCATCAAAACAATCTACATCTATAATATTACTGTTATATACATTACCTCATTTTAAATATATTACTATTGAGTACACTGCTATCACTTGGCCATTTGCTATTCGAATACCTCTAAAGCTTTATTCACAATAGTTTACTAATATCTCATTATATAAGCCAGAAAAAAATATATACTTTAACGCAAAAGAAACGCAACTCTTTCTAAAATTGTAGTTCCTTCTTTTTCATAAAAAAAAATCAGCCAGCGATAATGAAATCGCTAAGTACCGTTATTTGCCTTGAATACAGCACCAAAATCAGACCGTTGTAACTAGTGGTTGGCGAGCTGCAACGAGATATGTAAAGCAACCCCCATTTTTAAAGTCACAAAGCTCAAAAATTGTGCCCATTTGCGAAAAAACGTTTTAAACCAATATCGGTTTCTGAGAGCAAAAGGGTAGACAAAATCAAATCAGGTGTTTTTTATGCTTCTGTCAACGTCCATTTTATCAAAATGACGTCTTTAATGTTTTTGCGTAATTGGCCATTTTTATCAAAACGAATATTAATACTCGAAAACGTTTAATGTTACGATATAGCCCTCAATACATTGCATAGAAGACATAAGTATCACGACATGATCAAACAAAATGCGTCTGTAATGACTGTTTTGAAAAAAGTAGATTGACGTCAATAAAAAAACGCAGCAACGCAGCGACTGGTAGCGTTGATTATCAATAACTTCCAAACCGTTTTAGTGTTTTCCTTTAGTTAAGACATCTGGCTATCAGATCAATCTGTTTGTTTTCAAATCGAATGAGACATCACTTTTTTAGACTCCATTTGTTGAAATTTACTGACGTCATTATAACGTCAGAATGGAAAACGTGATCAAAACCGTTTTACGGCAAATCATTACTCAATGGATTGGAACACATGATATTATTAAGAAGTTAGCCTCATGTGATCCATGTGGAAGAAAAAGAGGATCGAAAACGGTTGCATTTCTTTTGCGTTTAAGTTTATGTAAGCTCTTCAGCAGATTGGTTATTACTCTGCAATATCAAAGTTTACTATGTTAACCTAAAATAAGTTATCATATAGTGATAATATCATTCCTTTTCTAATTCCAACATATCAATACAATTCTTTTAATTGATAGCTTATGACTAGCAGTATAATTGCATCTAAAAGACACCTACTTTAACTGTTACATATGTTACTTTCTGTTATATACATTATTATATACATTATATGTTTACACTGCTAGTGAATATAAATTGCTGCCATTTGTAGGTACGATTATGAGAAAAGTGATGAATATTGTCTTTATCAGATTATAGAATAATAATGAGAGAAACACTGATTGAAGCATTGGCGATGAACAGATGGATACTTGAACTTAGAGCACATAAACACATCATAAGTTTTTTTTTATCAAATATGTAAACATCATTTAAAGTAATGCTTATTTTATACCTGAGATTCATAATGATATGCTTCACATTTTGAAAAAAAAAATATTTTGAAGGTAATTTAATAAAAGAAAATTGTATGCCAAATTACGCATGCATATATCCTTATAACGTTCCTGTATACTCTGTTGCTGGTGACAATGGTGATATTTTTTATCTAATATTCCAAAAACATTTATAATCGATTTAAAACTAACTCTTATGTAACCTAGTCAAATTGGGTCTTAGGCCCTACCTATTTCTGGCTGAAAAACAGTTTAATGTAAATTGGTATTGTAAGCAACAATTGACAGTAACAATTGACCTGTTCCCCTTGATATGATTATCTAATCAGGTGTGATCATTGCCATGTAAAGTATGACATTACTAGTATTTTCTCAAAAATGACTTATTGATAAAATTCAGATTTCTTATTAATTAAACAATGAAAGCTATGCTGAAGATAAAGCAAAATCATTTTAAAATTATCAATTAATGTGTCTCCATCTGTATACATTAATGTGGGTATAAATGTTGACATGGAGACAGTCTCTATAAACTGATTACAGACAGCTATAATGCATAGAATTAAAAGTTGCAAGTATCATTTGGATTCTACCAGATACTATATGAATTGTAAGTAAATATAATTTGTATCCTACCACATTTAGTAATTAGCAGTTTTGAACTTAAATCTGCAAGGTTGTCAGTATGTACCGTGTTATTGACTATGGTTGTATAATGTGAGCAACAGTTAAATAGGTACACAAAAATATTCAAATGCTTTTAAAGAATGAATCAAACTTATAACCCTTCATATAAGTACTGTGGGTGGTAGGGAGGTGCACTCTCTTCTGCAGTCTTGGAGAGACGACGCTGTCATTTTTGGCTTGTTGGCAGGATGGCGTTTGCTTCACTACAGGCACATTTGGGTTTGCTTTGGGGCCTTTCAGTCTATCTTATTCATGTTTAGTTTATTTTCCCCGCCTTCTGGGAAGAGCCCTGGCATGATTTTAATTTTGTTGACTGGGACGTTGACTCAATGAATGAATGAATGAATGAATGAATGAATGAAATGAATGAATGAATGAATGAATGAAATGAATATGTGAATGAATGAATCAATCAATCAATCAATCAATCAATCAATCAATCAATCAATCAATCAATTAATCAATCAATCATTTCAAATAAATATTCCAAAAATCCAAATCCACCGTATCTGAGAATTTTAGGCAAATGATTTTATTATCTTTGACAACCTTTTAGGCAAACATGGGACCATATGATATATTTTATATGATTATATATTTTACTTTAACACATTTGACAGAAAATGAAAATTGCCTTTATTCATCTGTTAGTTGAGTTTTATATTGTTCTCTTTGTTTGTGAGCTTTAAACATATACATTTGGACAAGTTAATAAAATCATTTTGCTGTATACTTTTATAGAAATGCTATCAACAGCTTATAATTCTTACAATTTCTGTGATAAGAAGCAAGCTGATTGCAGTATTGGAATTGACAGTTAATTGCATTTTAGAGTTATGGTATTGTGAAATGAACGAATGCATTAACGTTAATCAAATTGAAATGATATTATTAAAAATTTATAGTGTGTAGTTCGTTTTATATTATATAATTTTTATGTTTCACAAAACCAAAAGTGCATTGATAAAGTATTTCGATTATAATTAATGAATTCTATTTGGTCAAACCGGTAGCTATATATCTATTTAATGCAAAACACTTTTTTAAAATGAAATAAAACACCCCATGATGTATAATTTAAGAACTAGCCTTTAAACAGAATGTACTAAAGTTAGGAATGTAAGTTACATATGATTATAATAAAACAAGAAACCGAACCAGAACATTTTTAAATATTGCCCAAATACTACTCTATATAAATAAAAATTCTTATATTATGGTGTTTTAAATGCTTACAGATATGATTACATGATCAGTTTCAATAAAATGTCTTTACCTCATAAACATGTTATAAAGGTCCATCATACTAAACGGCTTATAGCTTTTACAATTTCAATGATAGAAACAAGTTGATTGCAGTTTTGAAATTGATGGTTGATTGCTTTTTAGAATTGTGGTATTGTGCTGTAAGCGATTGCATTAATGATTATCAAATTTTAATGATACTGTTAAAAACCAATGGTTTATAGGATGAGGTTCATCTTAAAATATAACATATGTAACACGTAATGATGTAAGTAGCGCACTTCAGCTCGAATTAAACATTTTTTAAAGCCATCCTAAAATAGTTTGAGCACATACAAACTTAAAGACAAGTATGTAATTGTGTCTTAGCATACTTTAGCATTGCATCAAACTAATATTTGATAGTTTTTGGGGTAACGCATGTAATTTTGGTGTTAGATTATAATGCGTCTCTTCTCAGAGGGCTAATATGTCTCATTCTGTTGCATATATATTGTAGTATTGAGAAATCATAGTGGCCAAAATTCTCCCTGTAGGGGGGGGGGGGGGAGGGGTGGGAAGGGGAGCAGGGTCTACAGCCATCCAAAGGTCTATGCACTGTTACTGTAATTTTATTTCAAAGCATTTATAAATTCGATAAAACCAGCTTTGTACTCTTCCGTGTAGTATATTTTCAGTCGAACAGCGCCGTTTGCAAGACCACAGTTTGGTTGGACGAATACAACCGTTAAGGTTACGTACCGTTGTCGCACTGCGGACGAACAAACCGTTCGAATCGCGTTCAGTAACGAGCCGTTAACGTACTGCCGACGCACAAACCGTTCGCATTGCGGTCAGTGAACGAACCATCTGTGTATATGGACAGTTAGATGGCGTACATCAAAAAATTGTGTGCATGCACAAATATCTTCGACGCACAATGTGAATAAAAACGTACGCGAACGTACTTCAACGGACTGAAAACGACATTTAACCGTTGAGCTAACGTTCTGCAACGTATTCCAGCGTGTGTCGACAAATGTCAAAATATCTCCAAACGCAGAGCGAGAGCTGACCCAATTCGTTTTTATGTAAACGCGGCTTAAGCAGTTAATCAGTACTTCGTGCACATAATTTCGCTTGTACATTTTGTTAAGATGCGTTAACACTACAACGGATTGAGTGGAATCCTTTTGACATTGGCAGCTGGTGAGCTTCTTGAATGTGGTGTTATATAGAGGATCTTACATGAGTGCTTTTTCGCAACGAGTTTAATTAATTGAATAATACAAGAGTACGAATGCTAGATTCTTTTATCATATGACAAATACATTGAAATCTCATTTCTGGCGTAAAAACGTTATAATTTTGTCATTATGTACGAAACATTGTTATGGACGTCAAAACTATAAACCACTAGTGGTTTATCGATTTTATTGCATGGCGTCATTTCACTCTCAGACGCGATGTCATATGATAAACCTTGAAACTCTTTATTTACAAGTCAGTAACTGTCTTATAGCATATCCAATTTAGAAATTGCCACCCTTAAATCCAGGTGAGCGATTTAAGGCAATGTCGGCCCCCTTGTTTGACATTTGCCACAATATCACATTAATTGTATACCTATAATAAACAGTATCTCTACTTCAAAGTGTTTGAATAATCTAAACCGTTTTACAGGTCAACGTTCTACTTATCACACATAGTATTGCAGTACTTTCTGCATTCCCAGGTTGGCAGATATGCCATAAAATTGAGTTATGCTCAAAATGCATACACGCTTAAAGGTAAATGACCGCTTGCATTGCACAAAATGTGAAACCTGTGCAATTTTGCACAGGTTTCATATTTTGTTCAATTTACACGTGTTTATACGCAAATTTGAACAGACAGGTCCTTTTCAAAACGTTTATTTCAATAATAATAATAATGATAATAATAATAATAATAATAATAATAATAATAATAATAATAATAATAATAAAATTTCAACCCTCATGTTGCTACAACGCATGTTCGCCAAATGCATGTGCATGTTACTGACTTGTCGAAATAATTGCCATCCTCTTGCCATCCTCTTACCACCTTCAAACCCTCAAGAGGATGGCAATTATAATTGACTAAGTTTGGAACCTGTATGGTAGCACTGACTAAGTGATGTACCATTTCTGTAAAAATTACCTGTATGTATTGTCTCATGATTTCACAACATTAAAATGACACGCCTAGCTCACCGCCATCTCCGCAAGCGGAGATGGCAGTGAGATGGGTGTGTCATTTAATAAATCACCACTTTCCTTTGAAACAGCTACTGAAATTTCGCTTTCGAATGGCTGCTGTACCCTCAGTCAGTGGACAACAATCGCATTTTAGTTAATTGCTGAAAGATGGCAAGCTTTCTGAAAGGCTTATACTTGCATCATATTTATCAATTTGACTCTTTTTGGTTTATATTATTAGGTTTTAATGTTTCACTATTCGTTATCAATTTTCCCAATATATGCACCAAACATGATTTTCTATGCATTGTTTAACCGCAATTTCACACTTCGCAAATTTCACACCGTGTGAAGAATTGGTACCAAAACGTTACTTTTGGCAAAAGTGAAATTTGCGTAGTGTAAATTTCGATAATTTTGGGAGTCTAAAAGCTGTGCTCAAATTTCACATTTTTATATTTTTAACCTGCAAAGAATCGGTACGTATTCGTCTTATTTGTGAAGAACTGGTTCGATTGTTCTAAGATGTGAAGAATTGGTACTCAATTTTCACAAATGTGAAGAATCGCTACCAATTCCTCTAAATCTGAAGAATTGGTACTCAATTTTCACAAATGTGAAGAGTCGGTACCAAATCGTCACAAATGTAAAAATTGGTACCAAATACTCACACATGTAAAAAATCAGTACCAAATTATCACAGATGTGAAGTATTGGTACTAAATTTTCACAGATGCCAATGATAGAATTTGTAATATCTAGTCACATGTGAAAAACTATATTTATAGCATGACTTGCGGTTGCAAGCGACTGGATGACTACATCTCTCTCTTTCGTGCACACGCGCGCACGCACGCACGCACGCACGCGCGCACACACACACAAACACGCACGCACGGAGAGAAAGAGAGAGAGAGAGAGAGAGAGAGAGAGAGAGAGAGAGAGAGAGAGAGAGAGAGAGATCAGAAACAATTTTAAAGCGAACGTAAATTCGTCTTAGAAACAGCTTTTAACGGAGATCAAAGGGACACTAGATACTAGAGTTACAGCCATGGCTGTTGCGTTCTGCATGTCTTCAAATGTTCGTTTATATTTGTATGTAATTTCATATATGTACCTTGAGTTTGTTTTCAGGAATAGTTATAACTACCCTTCCACGATATTTCTAGGCACGTCGCACAGTCAAATTGTGGTAGCAGTTTTTCAAGAGGAGTCGTTTTGTTCACCTGCCCAAATTTTACTATAAAAATCAAAATTGCGACATTTGAAAAAGTAATGGTATCCAGGTGGTATCCAGACGGTGCATACATTCGTTATTTACTGCCAAAACCTCGTTTAGGACCTAAACAAATATTATTAACAAATATTAAAATGACTTGTTTGCATCCAGAAACCTAGCTGTTAAGCTATAAATGTAATTTAAGTTATATTTTCAACTACACCTTATCAAATAAATTAATTTTGATCAACATTTTTATTTGATAAGCTCTATAACGAGTATATAGGTTTCACATGCCATATTTGGGTAAGACAATTACCTGACTGTTTCAAAACTGCAAACAGCTTGTTTCTATTATAAATGCTTTAAGAATTATAAGCTGTTGAATATGATTACCCCTAATAAAATGGTGAATATGGTTAGACCCATTTTATTTTGCAAGTTAGCATGTAATACCATCTGCTATTTTTTTTAAAAAATACATAAAGGAGTATTCTACCGATAAACGATAGTAAATAGCTATAATTAACATAGTTTCTGATGTTAAGTACCGTTTTGCTGCTTGTTTGACTATAATGTAACGTACATTACAATTTTTAAGACTTACTATATATTTTGCTAAATACCTTATATTATATGTCATATTGTATTTTAATCAATTCTATAAATGTTTTTTTTTTAATTTATAACAAGGTAGCTGTTTGTTCTAAAATAATGATCAGTTTTTATTAAGTTACTATATCTTCACACATCAGCAAAAAATGAAGTTTGCATCTCTACAAAATACCATTTTGATTTGTCCAAAGTTAAAGGTTCTAAAAAGACAAATAGAGAAATAGATAACTCTTTAGTAACAGTAGAAGAATACATTCTATTTCTGTCAAATTCATCAAAGTAACATATATAACCGTATCAAATAGCATAAGGTCCTATGTCTGTCTAAAAGTATACAATTTGGCCCTGAAAAGCTAAAATATTAAGAATGTAGAGTTGGTAATATTTATCACAAAAATAACAACTAGAATTCCGAAAAGGATATGTCGCCTTGCAAAACAGAAGTCTGTCGAATTTATATTACTGGCGAATGTTTTTTTTGAGAAACTTATAAATAAAAAACATAAATCCCATTTATCCAACCCCTAAGGGTACCGTGGATATCATAAAGATCAAAGTTAAAAGCCTATCAGCTTTTTTAGTGGTTAGTTCAATAAAAAAACAACTTATCTGTACAATTTCAATATCTGACTTCTTATGATTTTCTACTCTTTACACTACTTTACCTCATAATTTAATTAAAGATAAACTTATTGATCTTATTGAAAGAACCTTCCAGAGAGAAGGCTCTCCTTACCTTGCATGTAATGACAGAAATGCATTTTTTACTTCAGAAAAAAACTAAAAAATATCATGCATGGTCGTGTCAAAATGTATGTGATGCGCTGACCTTTTTGTTGGACAACATTTTTATTCGATTTGGCACCAAGCTCTATAGACAAGTAGTTGGGGTTCCTATGGCACTAATTGTGCTCCCGTGGTATCAGATTTTTTCCTGTTTTGTTATGAGAGGGACTTTATGATGTCTCTTTCTGATGATAAGCAGGCTGATGTAATTGATGCGTTTAACACTACTTCCAGATATTTGGACGATATTTTAAATATTAATAATGTTTATTTTGACAATATGGTTAGTCAAATATACCCTTCAGAGCTCCATCTGAATAAAGCCAATGCCTCTGATACCGAAGCCGCATTTTTAGACTTGCATTTGTCAATTTCTAATGATATTGTTTCTACCAAAATTTTTGCTAAACGTGACGACTTTGATTTTGAAATTGTCAATTTCCCATTTTTTGATCCTATGGAGTCTATATCTCTCAACTCATTCGTTTTGCTAGAGCATCTAGCTATGTTGCTGACTTCAACACTCGCAATAAATTGTTAACTCAGAAACTTCTTAAACAAGGCTATCGGTATCATAAACTTCGCAAAACATTTTCAAAATTTTATAGACGATACTATGATTTGATTTCTAAATTCCAAGTTGGACTTAAATCTCTCTTGCGCTAAGGACTTTCGGAACCTGATTTCTACGGTGACTTGGTGTATAAATTGAAGAAGATTGTTGGCTCTAATAATTTTTCAGCGCAGTTCATTAAAATAATTTCCCATTATAAAAAGATTGGCTATAACATTAATGTATTGCAACAGACTGCATGCTTGGTAGTCAACCCAATCACGGTTGGCAACTTTGCTTTCCTCTTTAATTGCACGCTGGTGGGTCAGACTACAGACTCGATACTCTACCTCCTGATATTTGGATGACTTACTTAATATTGATAATCCTTATTTTGAACAAATGGTAGGTCAGATATATCCCACTGAACTTCAGTTAAATAAGGCGAATTCTTCTGATACTGAAGCTCCGTTTTTGGACTTGTACTTGTCAATAACAAATGGCATAGTTTCTTCTAAACGGGATGATTTTAATTTTGAAATAGTAAATTTCCCATTTCTTGATGGAGATGTTCCTCGCTCTCCTTCCTATGGTGTATATATTTCTCAGCTTATTCGTTTTGCTAGAGTGTGCTCTAATGTTGATGACTTCAACAACAGAAACTTATTTTTAACTGCTAAATTATTAAAACAAGGTTATAGATATCATAAAATTCGAAAAGCATTTTCTAAATTCTACTACAGACACTCAGAGTTAATTGTTAAATACAACATTGGGTTAAAAACTCTTCTGCAACAAGGCATATCAGAACCTATAATTTATGGTGATTTAGTCTATAAATTCAAACGAATTGTTGGAAAACCTAATTTTAGTGATCAATTCAAAAAGATAGTAAAACGTTATATAAGGGTTGGATATAATTTGGATATCATGCGACAGTCTGCATGCCTAGTTTTAAACCAAATCACGGTTTATAGCTATGGTTTTCTCTTTGATTGCACGACGGTGGGTCAGGCCTCAGACTCTATGACGGCTCTGACGTAAAGCTTTAATCGGTGGGTTGGTGCCTGATACTTATCTGTAGCTGGACCCACCGTGGCTCAACTTGAGGTTTTCTTTAGCTCTGACTATCTGTGAGTCATGAGCCCTTTTCTTTGTTTCATCATGGAGTGTTAATTTGATTAGAGTGTTTTCCATGATGATACATTGCATTAGTTAGATGGCCTCCATGCGAGCTGAACATTTCTTGTACTTCAACAACAGCAGAATCTAGGGCGAAGATTTGGTACCAGTAAAATGCATTTAAGCCCCCCGGTGGCTTAGGCTGCTGTCCGTTCTAAGGCGGTGGTTCTGTTGTTGTTGGCTTTTTGTTTATTGTTACTCCCATTGTGGGAGTCTGTAATTGTTCTATGTTTTGTTGTACGTTACTTTATGTCCATTCTAGTATTGCAATCATCTTGATGGGGAAGAAAGAGCTGATTGCTTTGCTTAATTTGTCTTCCTGGTGTCTTGTGATGGTTGAGCGGCTCTTCCTCGCGGTGCCACGGGGTTGTCTGCAGTTTGTGATTGTGGTATTTCCTGATCATACTCACTTACTATTTTTCTATGATGGTTCCGACTTAAAGACTTATCTATTGATGAGATGGTGGGGGCCTGATGCTTTGGCTGTTTGTCGGGCCCACCGGGGTTTACCTGTTGGATTTCTTTTGCTCCGGTATTCAGTTCAATTTACTGTTGAGTCCTTATCATTGCTTTTTCTCCTTGTTATATCTTGATTTATATGTTTTAGGAGATGATGCATTGATAAGTTAGGGGTCTTTCATGCAAACCAAATATCTATGTTACTTGATCCACATCTGAATTAAGGGTGAGGTTGGCGCCGTTAAACCGATTTAAACCCTCCAGTAAAATATTTTACTGACCGTTCCAAGGCGGTACTTCTTTTGTGGATCTTTCATATTTTTGTTCTGTCTTGTGTTTGCTATGTCTTTGTGCGCGTCTGTTTATATGTGCTTTGTGGTCACCTGCTGGGAAAGGGCTGACCTCTTGGCTCTCGTTTGTGGTGTCTACTGTGAGTTTGTCACTTTCCCATTGGTATCCTGGGTCAGGTGTGGTACTTGATTGTATCGATTCCTGATCTTTGCACCCTTACTTACTTTCAATCTGAGGTCAGGGGTGTGTGTAAGGTCAAAGAGTTTGCTTTTATGTTAGTCTATACTTCTTTCACCTTAATTTGATATGCACACGGCTCATGCATGTGAAGAATTGGAATCAAATGCAAAATGCAGCAGATTTTGGGGGGTATTTTATCAATGTGAAGAATACGCGTGCGTATTTTTCACAAAATGTGAAATATTGGTATGAAATACGTGACGTATTGGTACCAATTTTTCACGCGCTGTGAAGAATTGGTACCAAGTTTTAACTGTGTGAAATTTGCGAAATGTGAAATTTGCGGTTCGACAATGCATCAGCATCTCTGGCGTTTGTCGTAAAAGGTGCTATCTGCACTTTTGGTGTATTTTTTCCATTTTTTTCGTATTTTCTGACTCCAAATTTGATTCTCTGTAACCTGTTGCGTTTGTGGCTGTTATATCTTAAAATTCACAGAGATATTTAACAGAACACAAAGGGGCTATGTGTGTAGTGACACAGTAAGAAAACACAAAAGGTGCTACCTGCATGTGTATAAGGGAATACAGATTCTATATGAATACACATAGCAACTTTTTGCAAAATAGTACATGGGGTTAAAAGGTGTTATCTGACATATGGCCCCTTTTATCTCTGACTGAAACCAAAGATAGTAAATGATATACACACAGTTGATGGCTTTGTTTGTTTCCATCTTCTTACGCTTCAAAATATATACTCAATTACAAAAGAAACCCATCGATCACTTTTTAGGGCAATTATGGTAAAATAATTAAGAAATCAAAATATATTTTATACCATATTCTTTAACAATCCATTATGCATCAAATTATTGAATAATGTAACAATTTTACTTAAACCCGTTTATGCTGTACGCCAGTGTATAGACAAGGAGTCATTTCTATAAGTGACAAGTTTCAGACAATTGGTTTTCACTAGAGTTCTAGTCTTTATCAGTTCACTTCATCCAATAACCGGTATATCCCTCTTTGACGAGGGAATCAAGTATGTGCAGAAGCCAAAACAAACCGCTTAAGTTTTGAAAGCCCGGATCTCAATACGATAGAGCAGTTTTTGGATGAGCTCTGGTGACGCATCCGGGATCGTTCAGTGCAACCCTGTAATCTTCGACATCCATTAAGAATGGGCACAGATTCTCAAGAACGTTGTGCGGCGTCACATGCGTTTGGTTCGAACTCGTTATGAGGCAGTTATTGCTACAGGAGAGGGTCATATCTGTTTGAGGACGAATTTAACTCCAAGTGAACTGGTTTAGACGAGAACGAGATATTCATTCTCAAGTGAAAAACTTGTTATTTTTGAAAATGACTCCTTGTCTAAACACTGGCGAATTGCATGAACAGATTTAAGTAAAACTGTCACATTATTCAATGAAATGATGCAGAACTGATTGCTACGGAGTATGGCATAAATATATTTTCATTTCTTAATTCTGATTTCCATAATTGCCCCGAGAAGTGACTGATGGGTTTCTTTTGTAGTTGAGTATATGTATTTAACAAGCGAAAAGATGTGTGGTATTAAGGGGATGCCAAAGAGCTTATACTGAAGTTTGTTATTTTCTAAAATTTATTAAAATGTAAAAGGGTCTATGTACATATTTGTATTATTTGGGCATGTTATAATGCTGTTCTGCGTGGAATAAATTTATAAAATAGAGACCAAATAATATCCTATACTATATGTGTACAATTTATGCAGCAGCCACTGATTCTTCATAATTTCATTTTAAATGGTCAATACAAATCTAAAAATGAGCCGCGACACGTGATTTCCAACAATGTGACATTTTGACAAGTGTAGACTCAGATGAGTATGTGCAGCCTCCTTTTAAGCTTAAAAACCATAAATGATGTTCGGTCAGTTGCTTAACAATCATAGAATATTCAAGCGACTAGCAAAGGCTCTGATCAGACTGCGCGTACATGTATGCGCAGGCTGATCCGAGGCTTCGCTGGTCGCACATACCACATTGTTGGAAATCTCATGTCGCGGCTCAAATATGTTTTTCTCGAAATTATAAAATATGCACATAGCACTTTTTGCGACAAACCCTAGATCTGTTGGGCCTCGAAGGTGGTGTTTTAATCCGAGCCCGAAAAGCGATGTCTTCAACAACCACCGAGGAGCAAAGCAGATATAAAGTGTATTATAAGACAAATTGACCGCTAATATTGCATCAAGTCATTTTGTTGCTTAAAATGTGGAGAAAACGCTTCAAAAAGTTCATTTTTACGTCCCATCCAACAGTTTTCAATAATGTCGGGACGGGTCTTCCTTGGTTGAGCAGATAATAATGTGTCTTGCTCAAGGACACAACGTAGTGCCTTCGGTGAGGCTCGTACCTGCAACCCCTCCATTCTACCATTGAGCCACCACGCTCCTCATCAAAAAGTTCAATATACATGTATTATACATGTAGTACATACAATGATACGCAAAACACGGAATATGCGTAATATAAGTTTTAAAGACAAAGACTTGCGTCACTCTATTCATTTTTTGCTCGGTCCCAGAATGCATACACTTATATATAACATAATTAAAAAGCCGTGCATAAACAGCATGCGAATGGCCTTGTTGTTGCATGAGTTTTCGCCAGACTGTTAATATCGTGCGCCAAGGCTTTTTATGTAAAAAAAATAGTTTGGCTGTTGAATATGGCTATTTTGATAACACACAGGACAGAGCCCATGGCCCCTGGTGAAATGAGACGCCACGTTTTTGGTCTACGTGCTGTGCAAAAGTCGACTTATTTGGGCGCCATGCATAGAAATTAAGATATACCACTGTAAAATTCGTCTTCATATCACACTTACATACTGATTGTAATTAAGTACAAAAAAGTCATTCTAATTGATATACAACAATCGTAGAAATATATTTATGTATTAATTTTACAGTATATTTATACACATTTCAATGCATAGTTTGATGTAGCACATCAGCTTACGTCGCTAGCGGCGACTTTTGTCGTCTGCTGACAACCTTTGCAAACAGTTTGGACCCTGATCAGGACCGACAAAATGTCGGTCCTTCATCTGGGTCCAAACTGTTTGACACACTGATAGGCCTAGTGTAAAACAGCCACTCAAAAATAGACAAAACCTAAAAGATCTTAATGACAACTGGTTGCTTAATGAAGGTCGAAAGTATTGCAGGACGTGCGATAATTGGTCTTGAAACCCATTTTTGGTCCTGTTGAGAGTGTCCGTTTTACACAGGTTTTACTGTACCCAATTATGTCAAATAAAACATTCAATCCTTATTACTTCTGTTATGATGGAATCATCCATTAATAGTTAAATCCGTTTAAGCCAAGCTTCCTTTTTGTTGGACACAGGCAAACAGTGCAGACCTCGATCAGACGCGCCAAAACGCGGCGTCTGATCAAGGTCTCCACAATTTGCCAACAGAATGTTCTATTGAATTTCAAATAAAATTAAAAACATACCACCCTACCTCTTTTAACGGAACTTGACTGGTCCAATTGATAATAGAGGAAAATTCAATTAGGCTTACATGGGTTAAAGAGGCAAATTTTGTCGTCTGTTAAATTTCAAATTTAATCACATGCATTGCTTTCTTGAAAGATAATTTGTTAAAGTTAAATTTTATCATCTTAGGTTTTGGAGATATTAAGCGAGGGTCATGGCAAAAAGAGGCCTAGATCACTGGGCGGATATTCTCGTTGTTGTGCTCTACCTGCTATTAGTTCTTGGAGTTGGTCTGTGGGTAAGTCCTATTCTTTCTTTCATAATGAAATGCAATCAGTTCTCATGGAGAGCAGTTTTTTTGCACACCGGTCAAGGATACCTGAGATTTTACCCAGTGTGGGGAATCCACGTGATCTTTCGATCAGGCACGCGAAAATTGCTTCGGAAAAATCCTCGCTTCACGGTAAGACTTTTCGATATCTCGCGTCAAACCCAGCGGATTTTTTATGCAAACAAAGTGCAGACAAGATTCCAGATCGAGTTCTGTAAGCAGTATTATCGAGAACCTTGAGTCTGATCTGGTTCTCGAGATCATTCAAAAACATTTTTCTCGGCATTATGGCTTCCGAGATCATATCCACAAATTTGGACGAAAATCTCTCTTGCACTAGTTTTACTGATTTTTAACTCATTGTTTTGCTAGCAACGTGTCCTAACACCCTACCGAAAGAATATCTGTCAAATATTTGTGGTTATAGATGGCCCTTTCTAATCATTTGTAGTTGCTATTAGAAATGATCGAGTACACGATATGAATTTGATTATGAACACGAAATAATATGAATATAGCACTCCACGGTCCTTTCATACGGTGCTGTGCACCGGTGTAAGGCTTAATGGTTGTGCAGACCTGAGATACTGTGATAACCTTACCGCAGTATCTGCACACACATGGTGCCATGGAACTCATTCTGAAATTAAAGACACTCTTGTATTATAAGTTTTAACAGCTATAAATATCATAGTAAAGGTGTACATTATGATAAGATCTGCTGCGCGTGTTTATATTTTTTTTTATTTTACTTTCATTGTGTGTGTTTTCATGCTAGTATGTGGGTGTGTGTCATTGTTTCATAACAGTAATTTGCTATAATTTTATCTCAATTTATAACTTTAAAAAGGGAATGGAGACTTTTCAGATTAACGTGATAGATATGGTTTGGTATCACCCCCTCAGGGGAATTTTGCAGACTATGATTTTCATATAGCCCTATGTCTTACAAGTGTTTTTGAAACATGTTAGCCGTTTGACAAATGACGTATAAGCCTGTTATATCCTGTTATGTACGTTACCCACCAAAATTCATTGACAAGTTACCTGGAACAAGAAAAACTATAACATGAAATAATCATGTTATACTGGGGCGTTTTTGTGTTTTCTCTTAAAATGCTTTTTTCCAGATTATGAAAGGGCAGTAGATATTTATTTAGTATATGTGGCTTTTTTCACTAAAGATAGAATTCAGATAGTGTCTACCACATAATTGATGGCATCAGTGACCCATATATCGGTCACTGGTGGCATGGAGTTTTAGCAATTGTGTCCATGTTTTATATTGATTAGCGTATTTAGCCACCAAAACTAACGTGGTTAGCGATTTTTAGGTCCAAAATTTAATGAGTTTCTGCTTAATGTCCCTATTCCAAACGGACCACGAATCACCAAGAAGTGAAAAATATTATGATTCGTGTGTGTAATTTTCAACCCATTCGTGATGTTCAACGGTCAGTAACGATACAGGTTAGACATAGTTAGACTATTCGTGGAATTTTGCTGGATAAAAATGAATGTCGGTGAACTGTCTTGTAGATGAACTGTCATGATTCCCTTCTTAAAATCTCGAAGAAAATACAAGTATATTGGCTTCGAGTTAAAATGTTAATTAGTTTTTTGTTGTTTGTAGGTTTATAACTATGCACGGATCAAGGAATTTTCGTCAAGGGGGGTCCAGGCTCAGCCGACAGAAAAAAACCTTTGACAACGTTTTTATTATTTTCTATTTGACTTTAGTCCTCAACTTATTTTCAGTTATACTGAATTTTTTTTATGAAAACTATAATTCTTAAAGGTTCCAGCTCGGACCGAGGTTCCAGCTGGGGTCCAACATTTTCAAAAAGGGGGGGGGGTGTCCAACTTTTTTCCAGGGGAAGTGGGGTCAACGCTGATTTCTAAAGAAACCTTGTGATTTTCCAGGCGGGTCTCATGAACCCCCATATCCCCGCCCCTCTGGATCCGCGCATGTTAACTCTTGATCTTTTAATTAGTAGCACTTATACATCGGACCATGCCGTGTATTAAAACCCAAGACCAGTTTTCACGGGAATGACGAACGAATTTTACCAAAAGAACTGTTTTACAGCCGAATTTTTATTATTTTTGTCGTCTTAAAGATCCTCAAGACTATTATGCATCAAAAATATTTTGAATTTACTGAAAGTTCTACGAGAAATCCACAAGCTAAACGTTGGTCCCCGTAAAATTTGTTCCGGATCACTGACATTGGTCCTGGCTTTTATACTTCCAACCTAGATATCGGTGTTATTTGTCTCCCGTGATTGACCTATTTTCAGTCTTATTTTTAACGCTTATTATAATCTCTGGCAAGTTATTAAATACTAAAAACGACAATTAAACCTCATATTGGACTTTTTTAAAACTCATACTCCATTAGTTAAACTTTAAAAACAATTTATAATAGTAGAATTTAGCCTTTCAGTGTCTCAATCGGCTCGGGATCGGCTCCTAGGTGGCGTTTCACCATTTTGTAAAAATTGCAATATTTTGCGTAACATCAGATGTGAATTCAATGGGAAATATTAAATTCTTCTGAAAAGAATACTTTAGATTAAATACTTATAAAGAAACACCTCACATGATCATTTTTATATGAAACACTTCATGATCATTTTTATATGAAACACTTCGCCCCAGATTTTTTAACCACGCCCACCTTTGATTGACAGAATAATAGAAACATATGGGAACTATAGAGTACTTATTTGAGCATTGCGTAGTCTGTGAATACTGTCTTTGAATTCGCATTTATATCTTTGTATTTATCAATAAGTTCGCCCCAGAAAAATAAATATTTCTAAATAGCCCAATCATAATGCAACAGAATCTTATTATTTAAAACAAAATTATGCTATCCAGGATATTAGTTAAATGACATTTCGCATTACTACCCTTTTCCTAGGAAATTGTTATGCCTGTCGTTTCTTCTAAAATATTTATTACTGATTATTGGGTCTTCTTTTTGATGGTGCCATAAAGACAATTATCTGACCTATCCTAAACTGCAAAGATCAGCTCCCTATCGCTTATGAATATCTTTTGTAGACATTTGAAAATAGCTACCACTTTATAATTTTTCCAATACTAACAAACGCATTTTAGCTAAAAAGCTTGGAATAAGTCATGCCATTTAAAAAACACAAATATATTCAGCTGGCATGTTATGAGAGTGCTTATCAGCAGTAAATTATACATGAGTTGCCCGCTAATCTTGAAACTGTTATGCAAATAGTAACATACGTAACATCCAAATATCTGCGAATGGAACCCCTCCCCATTGAGGAGTTATTTTGCGCACTATGATTTTCTAAAACTACATTAAATGTATCTAAGAGTATAAGATACAACATGGCTCATGTCAGCTCCTGGCAGTTGGGGCTTCACTGTGTTACAGCCATAAAAACTCCGTTACCCTACGATAGTTTCAAGCTCTATTATGCAAAAACAAAGTTAAATCTAATTCTTAGTTATTGACATGCTCATTGCATTGAAAGCTCTTAAATAAATGCAGCCAACGGCCAGTATGCAACAAAACAATCTACAACTATGATAATACTGTTGTATACGTTACTTCATTTCAAATATATTTATAAAGCTGTAGTACAGTGCTATCACTTGACCACTGACTTTCATAAAACCTCAGACGCTTTGTTCAATATGTGTTTCTACAAACTCCTTATATAAACCAAGTAATAGTATTTGTTAGCTTAGCCCTTACGCAGTTAGGGGATTACCCTGCAATATCAAAGTTTACTATGCTACCCTAACAAACAGGAACTTCTATAGTGAAATAGGAACTCCTATAGTGATAATATCTTTTTTTTCTTATTCTTATATGTCAATATCATTTTTATTGAAAGCAAACGACTTGCAGTTAAAATTGTAACTATTAAAGTCACATATTTGTATAGTGATATATTTTATTTTTTATATTTATCATTTAATTATAATACAAGCACTATATGAGTTCAAACTACTTAAGAAATAGATCAGCTCTAGCAGTGAATTGTTGAGTAATAATTCACTGTTTGGAGGTCAGTTGTAAAGAAGATCAAATCACGAGCGCGCA
Source organism: Loripinus fragilis (assembly GCA_964019695.1). NCBI lineage: Eukaryota > Metazoa > Mollusca > Bivalvia > Lucinida > Lucinidae > Loripinus > Loripinus fragilis. Next base: position 16,674,092 of record OZ026524.1, read on the forward strand.
GCGCGAGTGATTTATCTTCGTACAACTGACCGACAAACAGTGAATTATTACTCAACAATTCACGCACTGGGGCTGATCTATTTCGATTCTAACACAAAATAAAAGACGAAAACATATTTGAAATCTTCAGCTTCTTCCAACTTTCCGCCATTGCACTAAAGAACTCCCGCCAATACTTAGACTACGTCGCATACGTTTACATGTATTTGTAGCGTTTTTCAAGCGTAAAAACGACGTTACACCGTCTAACGTCATAAATGACGTCATTTTCCAGTAACAAATGACGTCAGCTAGCACGTACTTTCCTCGCGATTTCAAAACTGTGAATTATTGTTTGATATATCACACTTTTTTAGCATTGGCTCTATAGGCGAGGTGTGTTAGAATAATGGATATAAATTGCCATTTAAAGGCTCATTTGTTAGAAAAATGATGAATATTGTCTCTATTAATATAAAGCATATTGCTGAAGAAAGTGATTGAAGCATGGGTGATGATGAGGAAGATACTTGAACTTAATGAACATAAAACATCATAGAAGTTTTTTTTATCAAATATGTTATCAGCATTTAAAGAACTGCTTAATTTAATAGTCAAATTATTTTACTTAAGGCTAAATGATATTGTTTATCTGAATTGTAAAAATTCAGTCCACATGCCTATCCCTAGTGTTATCATCTAGTTGTATCTAAAGCATGTCCAGTTTTGGTTGATTTAATGTGAATAATACATTGAATAAGCAGCATATTTGATTTTGGTACTTATTGCAGTGTCACACAATAAAGGCTCAGTCAAGCATGCGCAAATGTGTAGATTGGCCAGTCACTACTGCTCCCATACACACCGGTGTACCAGCACTATCCCATATGTGAAAAGTACAAAAAAATATGTGCTGGTCCAAATCTTCATTTGAACATTTATATAATATGATAAATATCCATTTTTTCATCCTATGACAATCAAACTGGTACTTTTGCTATTGTAAAATAATAAATCTGTGACAAGATATTCAGTATTTGGTATACTATATCATATACAACACATTTACAATAAATGACAGGAGAGGCACCGCTGTATCCAATCTGATATTTGCAACAATCTGAAAGAAATGAATTCTTCTGAAGGTCATTTGGCAAATAACATATGCATAGATATTTATTAAATTACTGCACACTTTGATACTGGTGACAATGTTGATACTTTTCCATCCAATGTTCTAAACATTTAAAATCTATTTTAAATTAACTTTAATGTCACCTGGTCAAGTTTAGTCTTACACATTTACTGGCTGAAAAAAGCTTTAAAAGTTAAAAAATTGGTATCATAAGTATTGATATGAGCATATCACATGTGATCATTGCCATGTTAAGTCCATCTGATTTTCCCAATTTTTAAAGAATTGTTTTAGTCTAAATAAATCATTTATTTATAAAGTCTACATTGCTTATTGACAAGCAAATGACCATAATAAACTTGATTTGATGACAGTTGTATTCCTTAAACAATGAAAGTTATGCTGAAGAATACTAAATCATTTTTAAAAGCTAAATATAGATTAATGTGACGTCATCTGTATATGCAAATGTGGGTATAGAATTGGATATGGAGACAGTCTCGTTTAAAAGTAACTGATGACAGATCATTATAATGCATAGTATAAAAAGTAACATCTATCATTTGTTTATTCTACCAGCTCTAAGATGCTAAATGCTATATGAACTTTAAGCAAATATTAGTTGTGTCCTACCACGTTTAGTAAATAGCAGTTTTGTATCATAATGAATTTAAAGATGCAAGGAAAATAGCCTGTATCATGCTACTGATTATGTTTGTACAATGTAAGCAACAGTTTGCTGAGTACACAAAACTATTGAGTTCATTTTTAAAGTTTAATATAACTGATCAAAGCAGACTTAGTTTCCTTCAGGGAAATACTGTGGTTGGCAAGGAGATGTGATATCTGTTGCAGCTTTCAGAGTGATATTTGGCTTGCTGGCAGAATGAAATTTGTTTCACTTGAGGCAAATTTTAGTTTGGGGTGGGGCCTTTAAGTCAATCCTATTCTATTTTTCTTTCTCCCTCCCTCTTAAATGAAATATTTTTGACATGACTGTTAAACATTTACTCAATAAATCAATCTAACCAAATAAATATTACAACAATCTAAATCCACCCTATCTTAGCATTCAAGGCAATATTTTTCTTATCTTTGACAACATTTTGGACTGCATTAGGACCATATTATGTATTTATATAGTCTTATATGTTAGCTTAACGGATTTGACAGAATATGGTAATTGTCTTTAGTCAGCTGTTGCTTAAATTCTATCATATTCTCTTTATTTACGAGGTTTAAATCCCACAACTGGGCAAATTAGTAAACGTATTGTATTGTTTCAAAAAAAGTATTATGTTTTGCAAAAATAATGTGCATTGATAATGTCTTTTGATAATAAATATGAAGTCCATTTTAGACAAACAGGTAGCTATATATCAATGCACAACAATAGGTATTTATTACACTCAATGATGTATATGTAATACATAACATATAATAAACAATCAACAGACTGATACTTTACACCAGATTTTTTTTTAAATATCGCCTGACTCTATTCTTTATCAATATAATGCTCATACCAAGGTGTTTAAATGCTTACAGATAAGATTAAATGCTCAATTTCAATAACACTTACAATTTGTGTGATATAAGTAAGCTATTTGCAGTGTTGAATATGCCAGTTAATTGCTCTTATGGTCATTGTATTGTGATTTGAAATACACTTTAAAAGTTTTTCAATGAAAGTATCAAATGAAACGTTTTTCAATGAAAGTATCAAATAAATGAATGGTTTTATAGGGTGTAGTTCATGAATATAACTTATGCAAATTACTTAGATTACGTAAGTAACTTTAGTGACACACTTCTGTTGGGATAAAACACTTTAAGAAGCCATATTGCAATAAAATTGAGCATATACAAGCTTGAAAACAAGTATGTAACTATGTCTAAGAGAGTTTTAGCATTGGAAGTAAAATAGTATTTAACATTCAAGGGAAACGTATGCAATTTTGATGTAACATGATAATGCGTCACTTCTCAGAGGGCTAACATGTCTTATTCTGTGGCATATATATTGTAGTATTAGGAAATCATATTCCCGAAAATTCCCTCGAGGGAGCAGAGTCTATAGCCGTCCCAAGGTCTAAGATGCCCGTTCTTGTCAAAAAGGGACAATGCATAAATCTGTGTTTCATGTTTATTTGAACAAATTGGAAATTGCTGTTTCTCATTTATTTCTCATTATGTTTCGCAATAATAAATGCACATGAAACGGACCATGGAGTTCGATATTGGTATTATTTCGTGTTCATGATCACTTTCATTCCATGGATATGATCATCGTATTTCATATCGTGTGCATGTTCATTTCTAAAAGCAACTACAAATGATTAAAACGGGCCATCTATAACCAAAATCTTTGCCAGATATGTATTTTGGTAGGGTGTTAGGACATGTAGCTAGCAAGACAATGAGTTAAATCTCAGTAAAACGTGCAAGTGAGATATTCGTATGATCTTGGAAGCCCAAATGCCGAGTAAAATGTTTTTAATGATCTCGAGAACCAGATCATTCTCAATATTCTCGATAACACTGCTTACAGAGCTCAATCTGAGTTCTTCTCTGCACTTTGTTAGAATAAAAGCTGTTTGGTTTGACAAAAAAATATAGAGAAATGTTTTACTTTGAAGCGAGGATTTTTTCATTCCTGATCAAAACGTCACGAGGATTCACCACACTGTTACCCTGGGATAGAAAATCTTAGCTCACCCAGGTTAGCTTTCCCATGCTGTCAAGTGAGGGCTACATATATGGTTGTATTGGAACTCACGCATATGGTCGTCAAGTGACGTCATTGTTGTGTTAAAGTGACGTCATCATGTGGAATTGCATCTTAGGTATTCAGGGACTTCTGAAAGCTTACTTTAAAATAATAATAATAAAAAAAACAGTGGTGAGCAAGAAAAGAATCCATTATTCGTGTGAGGGTAGGACAGAAAAAATCCGTCACTCGGGATCACCACTTGTTATCACTGGGCAAGCCTCGTGATGCCAAATGGCGATCCTCTAGATTGGTTCCCCTCGTTGATAAAGGCATCAGGGGAGTTTTGAAATTGGGGATGGGCATGTAGTAGGGATAGGTATATAACACACTTCTACTGCCTTGCGATAGAAGCCGGCTTTTACAGCGACGTGGTTGAGTGTTTGCCTTTAGATCCTGCGGCCCAGGTTCTATTCCCACCTCGGGCAGTTGGCGTTTTTTTTCTGCACCCTGTGACATTTGGTGGCCAGTATGTGGGGTCCACTGCTTGTGTTTCGGGCATCACTCAGCAGGAAATGTCCCGGATTTACAGCGTGGTTTCGACTAGATTCGGGGACGCAGGGAAATATGTAGTAGGGATGGGTATAAAACACACTTCTACTGCCTTGCGGTGGAAGCCGGCTTTTACAGCGACGTGGTAGAGTGTTTCCCTTTAGATCCTGTTTTCCGAGAGATTTTGCAAAAAAGCTAATTGGATATTAAAGTGTGGCCTTTTGATTTTGAACATTGTGTAATATTGATCTACAGACTGAAAGTGAGTGATAGGACTGGTGACTGGTTTGCCATACAGGTTGTGTTGGGGTCAGTGTATTTTCATTATTGAAAAAGTGTTGATGGGGATATAGCAAATACTCCACTGGTACCTAGTTTTGGTCCATAGTGGCTTTATTTTTAATTTGCCAGTTTTTGACTCCTGTTGGGAGTAAGACAAGGTAGGAAGTGAGTTGGTGTGCCTATTTGATGAAAAGTTATAAAGTTTTAAAAAAAAAGTATGTGGCCGCGGGCCAAAAGGTCCTCAAAAGAACCGTCCTGTGATGCCAAAGCTCTACTTCCGCTGCGCATATCAAGCTATTAAAGGGAGAGACCCAGTCTAGCGATCCTTGGGATGGATTTTTCTATCCTACCCATTCTGGCGAGGCATGACGATACCTCAGCTAGATCTCTCGCATTTCGTCCTTTGCATTATGGGTAGCTAGCCACATTAGGCTAGCCCCGTTCAATTCTCGCGCTCCTGTAGTGACGGAATTTGTTGTTAAAATAGCAAAAAGTCAACTTTTTGACAGTTAAGCATTTCTCTTTTAGTCAATACTTTCTGGATGTAAAGCTTTGGGACATGCAAGCAGATATCGCATAATATACATGTAGTTTTAACAAAAATGGCGGTTCAATCCCAGTGTACACCGAGCGAAAAGCGACATGTTAGTACGTGCTAGAGTGCTTCCTGTCTGCGACAATGCTATCCTACCCTCACACTCATGATAGATTCTTATATTCTCAGCTGATAGAGCGTTAGACTTTATCCGCTGCTTAGTACTGGTTCAACTCAAAAAGACCCGTCCCGACATAACTGAAACTAGAGGATCTGAGGATTTCACTCGAACAAACATTCGTTCCCCAATCCTTTAATTGGCCCAGTGGTTTCAGAGGAGATGTTTGAAAATGTTGACAGACGGACGACGGACGGACGCCGGAGTCATTGGTATACTAGTATTAGCTCTCCTCGAAGCCTCCAGCTCAGGTAAGCTAAAATGATGACTAGGTCGTAAAGCACCAAAGCAAAATTGTCAATCATTTTCCTGCTGAATATACTTGTTTACATTTACTATGTTTACCAGTCTATTAAATGACGGAGCTAATCGTTTATCTAATCGTTAATTGCATTTGTACAACAGCCACTCTTTAAAGAGACTAAGTCTGCAACTATGAACATTTTTTCGAATTTTTTTTTATTTTCTTTTAAAATCATTTGTAAAAGTAGAATTAAGTTATGTTTTCACAATAAAGCTGTTCACTATAGCTGAAAACTGCACGGAAAAGTGAATTACCTTATAAAAACATGTGTGTTGGTAATTAGTTGCGTCCCTCCAATTATTATAGACAGTTAATTTTAACATAAATGCTGTTGTTTTGATACTGATAATTTGTTAAGATTTACGAAATTTGTAAAATGTTTACCTGAATTTTAGTTTTTTACTGTGTTCTTGAAAAATAGAAACATTAGTTCTAAAATAACGTATATGTGCAGCTATCCTTAAGCTGTTTTAAGACTCAAGTCATAAAGTTTATGTTTAATGAATGATTTTAACTTTTACCATGAGTTTTAATCCATGTTCATAATTGATGCTCATTTACAAGTTTTTATGCCATGAAGTATTAACGAGACCAAATGCTGCCAAATATAAATGTTTTATACGCTCGTTTATGCTTAGCATGTTTTATCATTTTATCATATGCATAACTTGTGTATATGTGTATATATGTAAATATGTTTTAGAGGGACGCATGGTACATGTAGACTAGCGCGGATCGCTAAATGTGTTGTGCTCTTTAAATAAAGTTTAAAAAAATCTAGTGGGGCTTAGCTGAATTTTTCCAATTACACTGTTGTCTAACGCCACCGTTGGTGCTTTGATTCGAAACGTAGGCCCCATTGAGAGCATGATTAGACTGAGTTTCAATATGGCGGCAGCGTCGCACATATGGTTCAGAAAAGGGGAGTTTTAACATATTTACGTAAGTTTACATTTTTATGTTATAATTGTATTTCTTTGAACAACTTATCAAGTTGAGCTTTTGTTGATTCCAGCATATCAATGCCCTAAAACGAGATATTGACCCCCTAAAGTTGTGCTCACGGAAAACAGTGAATTTGAACCCAACAACATTCTTCAAAATGTAAATGATATTTACTCGTATTTTGTACCTGTACTCTGTTTCTATGTGAAATGCACAATAAGTGACAGTCCTTGCTATTTATGCCATTAACTTTGTTTGCTTTTGGTATTTTGTGGTCAAACAAAGGAGTTTAAAATTTGTGAACCTGGCTGTGTTAGGCCCGGATTAGCAACTTGTGGACTAAGGATTGTTTTTTCTATAGAAATCGAATTGGAATGAGTTCCCCTGTAAAGAGTGCGGATTAGTCGTCCTTAATTGTTTTCAAAACCATTTTTATGAAGAGAATAAACATGCAATTTTCAAGTTCAATATATTTCCTCTGCATCAGTGATACTGTTAGCTAAGTATGCTTACTCATTTGCACATTTAATAAAGACCATGCAGCGTATGCATTATGGCAAAGCAAATATCAGAACCAACGTTGCTCTTCAAGAGATGTATTTTGATTAAATTTCTCTTTGAAGAGGTAAGTGAGCATAATCAGGAACTAGAACGGGCAGTTGATGGGGCGCCATTGCAAATCCTCACGCTAAAGTTTTTGACCCCCCCAGCACCCCCAAGTCCCACCCCTAGCGCATTATTCCAGCATCAGAATGAACATTCTGTTCAATTTGTTTTCTATCTTTTATTTGTGAGAACACACACAAAGTTTGGTATAAAAAAAGAAATTGACATGGTAACCGAAATTTAATGATTGTTGACCTTTTGACCTCACCCCAAGTTCACAAGTTTGACCCTAGGATGAAAATTTTACTTGTACTTGGTTCTGCTCGTCATCCCCGTCGATTTGATATGCCACATGACCATGTTTGAAAAAAGATTTTTTGACCCCCTAGGCGACCCCAGCGCCCCAAAGTCCGACCCCTAGGGCATGACCAAGGTGACAGAATGAAAATCGCGTCTGGTATGATTCGTATCTTTCATTTGTACAACACACACAAAGTTTGGTATAAAAATCTTTGAAATTAACATGTTAACCGAAATTTAATGATATTTGACCTTTTTACCTCACCCCAAGGTCACCAGTTTGACCCTAGGATAAAAATTTTCCTTTCATTCTGTTCTGCTCGTCATTGCCGTCAATTTGATATGCAACATGACAATGTTTGAAAAAAAATTGACCCCCTCCACACCAATGGCGTTTCGCTGGTAGGCAGATAATTGCCCGCTTATGGTAGTTTTTGGAGCCTCGCTCCCCTGGAAAAAACAAAGCAAAAAAGAAACTTATCAGAGTTGGGCTCCCTCTGACAAAACTTTCTGGATCCGCGCATGATGTTTCATATCTTGTATTTGGAAGAATTCATTCAAAAATTAGTATAAAAATCTTTGAAATTGACTTTGTTATTGAAATTATTAATATTTGACCTTTTGGCCCTGACCTAGGGGGGTGGGGCGAGTTTTTTTTTTTGCTTTTGCAAACCCTATTTATGTGAGTAACTCACACACCAAGTTTGGTTGGATTTCATTCAATGGTAAAGGAGAAGATAGCATAACGGACTGTGATGATGCGAGAAAATACTTGGAGATTTTTCTTTTTTTCGAAAAGTCTTACTTGCTTACCGTTCACTTCAAAATGTGTTTGCTGGTTTAATTTAGATGTCTTATTTGCATATTCAAAGGAGAACTGCATAATTTGGCACTTACTTGCAAGTATTTTGGCTTTCATGCAGTACTGGAATACCAGCTTTTTCAAACAAGTACACAACTTGTAAACCCTTTATTGGTTGAAGGGAGATAGGCTTGAATTCATAGTTTTTTTATAACATTGAAATGGTCCAGTTTTGCAGGAAGCAGATCTAGCCACAATATAACTTTACAAATTAATCAAGGTGCGTTGATTTGATTATAATTATCAATAATTTTAGCAGGAGATTTAGTACATGTCTAGCTTATTACCCATTTTTAAGTGAAATTTGAGATGTGCCACGAGTATAAAAATAGTTGCTACCGTATGAGCAACGTCATTATCTCTTTGTTCATGACAGAGGATCGATCTGACAGATCGTTGACTGAGATAAGTTGATTTGGAAGCAGGTAACCTTTTAGTATTGCACTAAGGGTAACCTGCATCTTGAGTGGTCTGTTTTGTTCGTTTGATTGATTTGCTTCTTTTTTACGTCACATGTTATGTAGAGACGGGTCTTTCTGGGTTGAAACAGTAGTCTAGCATTGCGCTAACGAACTACTTGTCGAAACACATAGGCTAGAGTTCTGACCAGTTTTTTTTTTTAAAAAAGCATGGGGATAAAAACGAGTTTGAATATTAAAATTATTCCTATGAAGAATATATTTTGTCAAATCTACGTCACTGAGATAAATGTCTACGTGAACGAGTCAAGAACAAATATCAAAATCGTGACGTCATGATAAGCAGTCATTGATCATGTGACTACTAATAGGCATAATGACCCATAAGTTGATATTGGTAGCACCTGGTTTGAATTCAGTGATTTCTCAAATATTAACGACCCAAATTTTTGATTATTACTTTAATGCTGGACAATTGCTCCTTTTAACTTAAACCACTCCGTTTCCTTCACCTTCAAATCCGTACTCCTTGCTAAGCTAATCCGTAGTTTAACCTAAATAACACAAAACCAATCCAAGTTATGACGATTTCGCCTATTCTTTAAATTCATTTGAAAAGTCCATATGTATGGTCCCATACTTTGGTGATTGTTAAGATAATCATATCAAAGTGATTTAAAGCGCTTTATCGCACTGTATAACGTGTCATAGATGCAAAAATGCATTTATCAATCATCGTGACTCGATTCAACAAATTTCTGTCCAAATGAACACGCAAATTATGAAGGGCTGTGAATCATACGATGAGCAGATCTGACTGGGAAATCCCACATTTACGTAAGAAACATGTAAGCTTAATTTTGCTAACTGCAATTACTGCTGAGGGTAAAAATAAGTGGTTAAAAAGCTCAATATTACCTGCTGGCATCAAGCGTTGGTGTTGTATCCGCCATTTTGAAACCCAGTCTAATCATACTTCCTTTTGGGGCGTACAGTACCAATCAGAGCACATTCGGAGGCATTAGACAACAGCGTGTAACTCTATCTTTGGTCAGAAAACACATCGGGTTGTTTCTGATTTTTTTAAAAAATTGACCAGAAAATACTGTATTCACTGAAGTCATCTTTTTCAGTTGGTGCTCATACTATGTGTATGCGAAATTTCGTGGAATCAGACCACGGATGTACATCTAGGGTCTACTTTGATAACGCGGGTGATAACGTGACGCTGACGTTATATAACGTGACGCTGACGTCACAGAAACCATGTTAACACAATAACAAGTGTGAATGCAGCAAAACAAGCGGCTTAAATGAAGTTTATGTTGTTGTTTTTTTTTTCAATAAAATATCGCTATATTTCATTGAAAAAACAAACAAACAAACATAAACTTCATTTTATCTGTTGATTAAGCTCTTCGGATAATCAGAATAATGGATCTCAATAGAGCTTAGACCACATGCTACAGAACTTATTTTCCATACGCCAGTTCCGGCTAACAAAATGGAGCTTTTTGGTACATAGTACTACGCGTAATGCTCCTAACTTACATCCGAGCCATGATTCGATTCTCGAATTGTGGCGGACTTTCCCCGAATGCTGCTTGCCGGTGCGACATCAATCTGCAAGCACATCGGCCAATTCCGTGGAATCAACCTCTGCCGTACGTAGAGGGTCTACTTTTCATGGACTTTGGAAAGGTGACGTTGACGTCACAGAAATCATGCGTTTGATTGCAGCGAAACAAACGGTTGCAACATTCCACAATAAACGTCGTATAAAAGAAGATGCTATAGCGATATTTATCTTAAAAATAAACTTCATTTATCCTGCTGACAAACTTTTCGGATCATCAGAATAATCGACTTTAACAGGGCTGAACCCACATGCAACATAACTAATTTTCACTGCGCCATTTCCGCGAACAAAATGCAGCTTTTTGGTACATAGTACAACGCATAATGTTCCTTACATACAGCCGAGCCATGATTCGATTCTCGACTTGTGGGGGAGTTTGCCGAATGGGTGCGACATGATACCAAAATCTCACGAAGAATATAAAGGATCTAACATGATAGCTTATGTTTTATTGAATTTGTTAAACGAGTTGGGGTAAAGAGATAAAAAGCGAGGCTTGTTTTAACTGTATGACACAGAGTATTAGCTCGTATCGCACATGCGAAACGCCTATTTAAACACCCATGCTGACGTACACATCCCAGCTAGTGGTCTTTAATTTGGCCTGAGTCTGTATCGTCATACATACTCTGCGTAGATTTGATTTCCGCAAGCTCGCCAGAGTCTATGTTTTTCGACAATGCGATAAGCGCCAAATACGTATTTTTAGCGTTATATTTCTAACTCTGGTGTATAAACAAACATAATCCTGAGTTTTTGTTTTAATTCTGACCACACCATACTAAATTAACCCATTAAACGTCTTAACCCATTTTAAATGTGGGGTTTCATTTTATACTTGCCGTTTTGTACGTAATAAATGAAACACCCAAGTCTTGTGTTGGGCTACCTCGACATGTTTTAGTTAAACCCATACATCTGGTATGTTAATGTCCAATGCTCAGATAGAAGATAAGTATAGTACAGAAGATGATGAAACAAGAAGTTACAGAAAAATGGCAGAAGATTTATGCCAATTCCCTTAAATCTGACACATTACAAGATGTTATCACAGAAGTAGGGAAATCACAACCTAGCATTGGAGATAGAAAGGTTGAAGCCATTATAAATCAGCTCATTACTGGTCAAATTGATTTAAACTACTTAACATCAAAAATTGACAAAAATAAAGCCCCTAACTGTGACTTATGCTCAGAAAAAGAAACAATTGACCATTACATATTCAAGTGTCAAAATTATCATTCACAACGACAAGTTCTTGAAAGAGAAATAGAGGAAATCCTAGCCAGAAACACAATAATCCAGATAGATATCAACCTAAAGTCTTGACAGGAAATATAGATGGAATATGCAGGGCTATTAATTTGGAGTTAAAGACAGCATTCGGCACGTTCCTGAGATCTACAGGAAGACTCATTAACTAGAATTCATAAAGCTAAAATTATATACAAAAAAAGAAACGAATCATAAGAATTCATTATATATTATTCAATTGATTTAAATTTTATCAAAAGAAAACAAAAATGTATCTCGCTCGAAGACCTATTTCACTTAGAGTTTTGCACCTTAAGAAAGCATAGTTCAAAGAAGCACCAAGTGGAAACAGCCAGTGTAATATTGGCAGAAGAATCAACAACAACATCAACTACAGAAGACAAGAAGACAACACGTTGTTTTCTAAGTAGAGAGGAAGGCAATGCTCAGGAATCGATACAGTCAATTACCATTATACCTGACCCAGAACACAATAATGGGAAAGTAACAAAACACAAGAAAACACAACACGCAAGAGAGCCAATAGATCAGCCCTTTACCAGCAGGTGATCAAAAGGCTGCAAGGAACAGACAAGGCAGCATAAAATAGATAAACATGAAAATGATCCACAAAATAATCCCACCTGGTTACAAAAAATTTACTATGCGTTGTTAAAAATGAAATAGTTTTCCTAATAGAAAATCCAAATGAGCCGCGAATTGAGATTTTCACCAGCAAAGTCTCAGATCAGCCTGCGCATACGCGCAGTCTGATCAGAGCCTTTGATATTCGCTTCAATATTTTTTGACTGTTAAGCTACTTATTGAACAGCATTTGGAGTTTCTAAGTTTAAAAGGGGGCTGTACAGGCTCGTCTGAGTCAACACTTGTCAAAATGCCATATTGTTGGAAATCACATGTCGTGGTTCAAATGTTAGTGTACAAAAGAGAATGTCGACATGTTCCATAAGCTACAAATGATTATACACAGTATTTTCTCTTTTTTCCAGTCAATTTTCCGTCCTAATAGAGGCAATGTCAAAACGTATTTTCTCGCTGGTGGTTCGATGTTATGGATTCACGTAAGTATTTATGCGTTTTGGATGATCTGGTCCCTGGGGCCTGGGCATACATCCAGCTCAGCAAGCATTTATCGTCACGAGAAACCTATATTTGAGCATGTATAAGAATTACAGTCAACTTATTAAACCCTCACAAACTGTGTTTGTGGAGGACAGTTTATGTGGAGGGTATATTGTTTTTAAGTTGTCCGTCTGTCAGTGTCCGTCCGTCCGCCCGTAACGTTTTGTTCCCTTAGCATATTGAAAAGTCATTTGTGGAATTTCATCAAATCATGCAAACACATTTATACATACAAGTCAAAAGCTTTTTATAAAAAATAAGTGCTAGAGGCTAATTCTATTAGAGTTGTTATAGTCATTTCCCTTTATAATTCTTAATGACTTTATATATAGGGTTTATGCTTATGCTATGACAGTCCATACACGAGACGATCAATCCCTATCACAGCCTTTGATGGAGCAATTTGATACTTTGCTAGAGCATAAGGTAGACAAATTGAACATATGCATGAAGGAGTTTGTTTCAAAAAAAAACAATTTTTGACAAAATGAAAGCTTTGGGAACTTGGACAATTTTCCCTTAATATGGCTTTTGTATATGAATAAATAGTGCCTTCATAGGCCGATCAACTCCTGCCACAGCTAATGATAAATCCAATTAGTTACCAATACAATGTAGACATATTGAACATATGCATGAAGGAGTTTGGTGCTAAAATATTTTTTGACACAATGACAGCTATGTGAACTTAGACTTTTTTTTCCTTTATGCATACTTATATGCATAAACAAGTTTGGTGCCATTTTTTGTCAAAATGACAGCTATGAGAACTTAGACGAGTTTTGGCTTACTATGGCTTTTTGTATATGCAAAGATAGTGTCTTCTTGGGCCGATCAACTCCTATCAATACTTTTAAGTTTGTTCTAAAATTTCGCCAAAACACACCCAGCTAGTTTGCATTTAAATGAGTCCAAAATCACATGGCTAACTTTGCTCTAACGCAGAATTTCACGCTATCAATATAGACCCTTCAACTGTTATTGTTTGTATATAATTGCCTCTGAAAATTTCTCTTTAAAGTATCACTTTCAGTTTAACTAAAGCCACCAATCCGAACACACAAAAAATAAAAGGTAAGCCAAATAGAACAAATGCATCCGGCAAATCGACCATCAAAGCGACTACACAACTAATTTATTAAGGAATCTCTAAAGTCTCACGATGCAGAAGGTTCAGTTGCAAATTATTACAAGGTTTGTGCGCTTGAAATGCAATAATCTACGCGTTAACACTCGGGAATTGTCTGTTCGTACAGAAGTCCAAACCATAAATACCGGAAGGATTTTACTAATTGAGCCTCGTCGCGAGAAAACCTGTCTTCGGGGTTTCCGTCAAAGCGAGTTTAGAATCAGTCTCCTCAGCTACAGAGACTAGCTAGAAAAATGGAATTTCACCTGTATTAAGTTTACGTATGATACTTTACTAAAAGCGAATAACAAAGGCGCTGATCAGACTGCGCGGATGCGCAGGCTGGTCTGCGCTTTTGTTGTTCGCGAACCCCCGAAGACAGGTTTTCTCGCGTCGAGGCCCAATCAATAAGTTACAAAATTTTCAGTGGAGTTTGTTTTAAAGACAACATAAATAAATCTGTTTTTAAAAATATTTTTGTAGGTTGGTGCGTCACTCTTTTCCAGCAACATTGGTGCAGAACATTTCGTGGGTTTGGCCGGCACTGGTGCAGCTGCGGGTATCTCTATTGTACTGTATGAATGGTTTGTGAGTACATTTAAGCCGTGACATGTGATTTCCAACAATGTGGCATTTTGACAATTGTAGACTCAGATGAGCCTTTGAAGCCTCCTTTAATGCATAGAAACTCCAAATGTTGTTCGGTCAGCAGCATAAGAGCCATAGAATCTTCATGCGATTGCTCGTCGAAATACCACATTGTTGGAAATCTCATGTCGCGGCTCATTTGTCATTGTTAAATAACATTGGCGGATCCAGAGGCGGTTTGGGGTGGGGGTTCGTTTGAACCCCCCTCCCCGCCCCCTGTTTTTATATATCCTATGAAAATGAAATAATTTGGTCTCAGTGAGACGATATTATTTCATTTTCATGAGATATTTAAGGAAAATTAGTTAAAATCAACAAAGCGAACCCCGACACCTTTATTAATATGAACCCCCTTTTAAGAAAGCCTGGATCCGCTTCTGCTTAACTGGAATTTCACACTCTTATTAAATGGACCAGTCCGTTTCCGTTTTAAGGGTTGTAAGGTGATTTTATTTTCATGTTTATTAAAATTATTAGAACATCCTGTAAGCATACAGTGGAGACCCTGATCAGACCCCGCGTTCTGTGGCGTCTATTCTGAGTCTGCATAGTTTGCTTATGTCCCACAAAAACGACGCTTGGCTTATATCGGTTAAAAATGATAAAATCCTTCAAGTTATAGTTAAAGTATAGCCTGCTCCTAGAGGAGCAGACTTTTCTGCTTTCCACGGCAAATAATTTAATGGTCATTATTGGTAACCAGGAGTCAAAGAGTTATGGATTCCTTTTTAGCACAAATGTCTAAATTTTTGTTCCCCTTGAAAAGTCGTGCGCCTGCTCAATTCACTCGTCAGTTTCTATACACAATTCAGATATTGTATCTGTCAATGTACCTATCGCACGAGTCCACAACCATTTATTAAATATGACAATACGAAATCCAATGGTACCCCTTGTTAGTATCAAAACCTCATTGTAAAACATTGTAAAACATGTGGTCTGTGCGTTATCCACAGTTCTGTCAAACCAAAGAAGCAAGCGATCCTGATCTATGGAAGACTGAATTATGGTGTCTGTCACTGCCTGAAACAATTTGAAAGGTTGTTTGAAATACATTTTATTCAGGAAAATTGCATATTTGTTGAGGGATTATGGAGATGGATAGGGAGAAGGGCACATTTTGTGACCATATTGTGAACTACGTCGTATAATAATATTTAGCACCACTGTTCTGATTATTTTGTTTGATTTTCAGCCTGGAATCCTTGTGATCCTTTTAGGATGGTTCTTTTTACCAGTATACATTTCATCAGGGGTAAGTGGTCCGCTTAATCACCAAAGTTTGAAATTATGTTCTATCTATAAGAAGGGTGATGATACCAAGACAGCGTATTTATCAAATGAGCCAGTGCATGAGATTTCCAACAATGTGGTATGTGCGACCAGCAAAGCCTCAGATCAGCCAGCGCATACGCGCAGTCTGATCAGAGCCATTGCTAGTAGCTTGAGTATTTTATGATTGTTAAGCTATTGACTGAACACCATTTGGAGTTTCTAAGCTTACAAGGAGGCTGCAGATGCTCGCCCGAGTCTACACATGCCAAAATACCACATTGTTGGAAATCTCATGCACTGGCTCAAATTCATTCTCGTAGGAAAACAGTGTTGATAAGATGAAACAATTGAAAATCTCTCAAAGCACTAGCTTGATAAGGTTTACGCTTAAAAAAATCAATTCATATTAACAAACCAATTAACAAACTTTCAACACTGTATTTAAATTCATAAAGAAGTAAGGCTTACAACAATAACAATAACAATAACTATCTATCTATCTATAGTTACTGGCACGCTCAATTTTGAACATTATGCAACAACAATAGCAGCAACACCTTCTGATTTCAGGTTTATACTATGCCAGAGTATCTGGAGAAAAGATTTGGCGGTAAACGAATACGGACCTACATCAGTGTTTTCTCTTTGTTTATGTACATTTTAACCAAGCTATCGGTAAGTTGACATTTATTCTATTGTAGATTTATATAACCCTGAGAGTTTTTTTTATCGAATATTTCAGAGCCACTCTGCTTTTAAGATGCATCAGCAGGTAGATATTATTTTAAATATGAGCCGTAACATGTAATTTCCAACAATGTGGCATTTGGACATGAATAGACTCAGACGAGCCTGTGCAGCCTCCATTTAAGCATAGAAACTCCAAATGCTGTTTGGTCAGTAGCTAAACAGTCATAGGATATTCAAGCGACTAGCAATGGCTCTGATCAGACTGCGCGTATGCGCAGGCTGGTCTGAGCCTTTGCTGGTCGCACATACCACATTGTTGGAAATCTCATATCGTGGCTCATATGTCGCAAAACCAGATGTTTCTACTATATTGAATCCCTTTACATTACTTATTATATGACAGCGTCTTGGAGTAAATATGATAAATAGAATCTAACTTTCGTGCTCATGTATTATTGAATTTATTTCACTCCTTGGGACAAAGCGATAAAATGCTCGGCAAACCTCGCATTTTATCACTTTTCCCCAACTCATTTAATAAATTTAATACAACATAAGCACTTACGTAAGATCCACTATTTAAGTATCTATACACAGATAAGATATATCATCCTTTATTGTCAATCTATAACGACTAGACAGCACTGCAGCATTACTGATGCAACACCATGACGAAACATCGACCTGGCATCACACAGCATCAACAATGCATGTATAAATGCTCACATTTGAAGTTTTAACTATTTTTGCATACAGTATCAAGAGGTCTACTTTTATGTACCTTTTGTGTGTGTGAGCAATTAAAACGCAGTTACATTGTTATTATGTGCTCAAAGCCACCTAAATACTACAGTGTTGGTGCGTGACTGTCATGCCAGACTCCAAATGCAATGCAGTGCTTTAAATACTGATTTATATCGTAAAATATTGTCATCAGCCCATAATGCCAATGTGGTGGCTTTGCAAACGCCCAGCATGCCTTCTGCGTCTGTCCACTATATGCTGCCAGTAGAAGTAACCTCTCAATAAGTTTAGAAAGCTAATCTATTAATCAACTTCTATACAGAATAGAAGACGCCACCCTACAGGAAATAAAACCCGATTCAAAGTGATACAACATTTAATAACTAGTTGTGGCAGGTGCAATCAGCGTATGTTGCTCATTCTAGCAAGGGCTCACTAAAACTTAATGGCTATTGCCTGTAACAGGATGCCAGTCTCTCTCTCTCTCTCTCTCTCTCTCTCTCTCTCTCTCTCTCTCTCTCTCTGTGATGTACTACAAGGGCGTCTTGACGACCTCGAAACAATGTATGCATTGAGTTGAAGTAGTTGAGACTCCCCAACAATTCATGACGTTGAACATGACATTGAGCTGATATTTGTCAAAGTCTAGGTGGTGCTGACGTGACGTCATAACCACTTACCACTCTAACTTCTACCTAACTTCTCTCTCTCTCTATCTCTCACTCTCTCTCTCTCTCTCTCTCTATCTCTCTCTCACTTTCTCTCTCTCTCTTGTTTTCATATATATTTTGTTCAGTCAAAAAACCTCCTTGTATCGAACATCATACCACCTGTCAGGAGATGACTCATATAAGCTTACGCTTACTGTCAGTTTATCTCCATTAACGTGACTTGTTATATTATTCTACTAGAATAAAACATGTTAAACCTAAATAACAAAATTAGACTTATCTTTAAGAAAAGAAAATGCACACCTTTATTAACGACAATGTAAATCAAGCTTGGTAGACTACTTTTTCAGAGATACAAGATACGAAATACATTGCGTAAGTTGCACGCAGCAGACTATGAGGTTTGTACTCAACGATTTTAATACTGCAGAAATCCAGTTATTTATGTAACAGTAAAACATGTTTATAACCCAAGGCACTGAGAGGCACTGCTTAAATTTATAAAATAAATAGCCATAAAGTACTGACTCAGATGTTACCGGTCGCGGAAAAGTTAAGTTTTTTGAATAACAAGGTAAACTCTTTATTTCAGACAAGTATCTTTTCAGGAGCACTTTATATACAGCTGGCACTTGGTTGGAATATGTACCTGGCTATTGGAGTACTTCTCTTCTTGACAGGCTTGTTTACCATTCTAGGTATTACCACTTTGATTATATATATCATAAATGTGCAACCACCAGTGAGGAGGGTTGGGGCAACATATAATAGTGTGGATCCTGTTGGCTTCAGCGCCGACGTCGTCATGGCTTTACACATTGCCTCAAGACCAAGCATGCAGATTTTGTTTAAATTACTGTGAATACAGCATTGGTGCATAATGATTTCAATTAGATTACCATGGATACAGTTTTAGGTGCATGATAGTGATTTTACTTTTTACCATGGATACAAAATTAGGGTATGATGATTTTAATTGTATCTCCATGGATACAGCATAAGAAGCATTGTGATTATACTAACATGCACATGTGTATTACCATAGATACACAATGATTTGAAAAAAGCACCATGGATACAGCATTAGGAGCATGTTGGATACCCTAACATGTACATGTTTATTGTCTTTCATGAAGATAGAAAATTTGGGCATACTGATTTAAAATAAATCATCATGGATATAGCTTTAGAAACATGGTGATTTTACTAACATGTACATGTTTATTGTCATAGATAGAACATTCGGGCATAATGATTTTATATAAATCACCATGGATACAGCATTAGGAGCATGGTGATTTTACTAACATGTGCATGTATATTACCTGTATCTCCATGGCTACAGAATTAGAAGCATTGTGATTATACTAACATGCACATGTATATTACCATAGATACACAAGGATTTGAATAAAGCACCATGGATATAGCATTAGAAACATGGTGATTTTACTAACATGTACATGTATATTGTCATTGATAGAACATTCGGGTGTAATGATTTTAAATAAATTACCATGGATGCAGCATTAGGGACATTGTGATTTTACTTATATTACCATGGATACAAAATTGGATTATGATGATTTTATTTAAGTCACCATGGAAATAACATTGGCGCGCGAAGGGTGGGAAATTTACATAGATTATGCATTGCGCATACAGAGGTTAGCATATGACTGTATATATCTTGCGAACGTAGGAGTATCATATATATATCACATTTGAAGAAGTATATTTTCTTTTTTTAGTCGTCAGCTCATATTGAAAGTATTGTTTAAGTGGATGAAATGATTATGGGATAATTTGTAGTAGACACAGGTTAATTTTTGACTAGAATTTAAGACTTGACAAGCTCATCTTCCTCTATTTTATAGGTGGATTAACAGCAGTTATGTACACTGATACCTTACAGTCTATTATTATGATGTTTGGATCCTTGTTTGTAGCTGGATACGGTAAATACAATCATTTTATGTAACTCTAACTCCAAGGGATTGTCATTTTCTTTGACCAGAAGTTTACTTTAGAAGGAGATTGTCTGATTTCATACACACTCAGCATATTCTTTTTTTCTCTCTATCACAGACATGAGGTGGGTACTTAACGAGACGGTTCTTTAAGTGCCAACAACATTTTTATTCGAATGTACTTATAATTCGTCAAGATGAGAACTCATGACTTATGCTTTGATGGAAAATTAAATAGTTCAGAGGGACACCAACATATAAGCAAATACTCCATTTGATCTCAGTCTAATAAACACAATCCGATTTAGACTCAGCCAGATACTCTGAGCTAATCAAGATTTATTTTAATGGATACTCTCGTGGCTATTTTTCATACATGCTTTAAAGAATGCTATTTGTTTCAAATGAAATGGATGCATTTTTCATGATTAATTTTTTAATAGCAATACATTAGCTAGAGAATGTAGACACCCACAAGTGATTGTTAATGTTTAGGTTTTGCTTGAAACGGCTTCTGCAATTGTACATATCGGAACCCGTTTTAATGTGGAAACCTTTGCTTCCTGGTCAAAGCAAAACGTTAAAATAGAGTTGGGTGTTACGTGAGTGTAATGGTCTAGACAATATGTACCAGGTTTAAGTATCTAGACACTGAATGAAGATCAACCAAAAGCAATTTTCAGCTATAATAGTCTACTCAATACACGTATTACCATATGGGCCTCGATGCGAGAAAACCTGTCTTTGGGGGTTTGCGAACAACAAAGGCGCAGACCAGCCTGCGCATATTCGCAGTCTGATCAGCGCCTTCGTTATTCACTGAATGGAAAGTATCCTATCTAGACCTGCTACAAGCAAAATTTCAATTTTCTAGCTTGTCTCTGTAGCTGAGCACGCGGGTTTGAATATTACTTGGTCGGAAACCCCGAAGGCAGGTTTTCATGCCACGCAGCCCAACATTAACGCATGGGTTTGAATCATACCAGAAGCTGCACAGTTAAAAAAAAGATTCAACTTATTTACAAATATCATACCGAATGATATAATGGGCTGCCATGCGAGAAAACCTAACATTGTTACATGCTAACAACAAAGGCACAGAACAGTTTGCGCAATGCGCATCCGCTGAGCCTGACCAGTGACTTTGTTTAACGCCCTCTGGTGCGTATATTATAAGCTAAACTAGCGACATTCAAAGTTTCAGTAATCTAACTAGTCTTTGTAGCTGAACAGACCCATTTGAATCTTACTTGATCGGAAACCATGAAGACAGATTTTTTCGCGCTGAGACACAAATTACTAATGGCTGGTTAAGTCCTGGTCAGTAACTAGATAAAGAATAGCGCTTGCTGAGGTAAATATTACTGAGATACTTCCACTAATAATAAAGTTTAATTCCAGCATACAGCGCAATTGGTGGCTACAAGAAACTTGAGGTCAGATACCTTGATGCAATGCCATCCGCTCATAACAACACCACCACATGCGGGTTTCCTCGAGACGATGCATTCCATATACTAAGGGATCCAGTAACCTCTGACAACCCGTGGCCTGGATTCTTGATGCAAACTACATTCGGATGTATTTGGTATTGGTGTTGTGATCAGGTGTGTTAAATTTTACAATATTAATTTTATATAATTTAAAGATATACTTATAAATACATGTAAATATATCATTTCTCTCCATATGGGCATCGATGTGACAAAACCTTATATGGGGATTCCTACTAAGTGAAACTAAAGTTTCCTCAGCTACAGAGAGTGGCTAGAAAAAAAAAATATCACCTGTAGCAAGTTTAGATATGATACTTTACAAAAATCGAACGACAAAGGCGCTGAGTAGTCTGAGCGAAGCCACAGGCTGTTCTGCACCTTTGTTATTCGCAAACCTCAAAGACATATATTTAATAGAAAGCGGGTCAACATACAACGACTAAGCTCATATCTTAATAAAGCAATTTTACAGCATTTCATCTGGGTCTTTACTCTTTGTCAAAGTACCCATTTACAGGTACACACTATACAATAGGGTTAGGCTTTTTGCAGTATTGTCATAGATCCATAATATGTATAAATTAATTCTAATTAAAAAAAAAGTTTGCTACCCTTTTCTGACTGTGAACCCTTTCTCGCATGTTACAAAGTGACAACTCGTTATATGTGTCTTTATAAAAAGCAATAAAGAACCAAGATGTGATCATAGGGCAAGAATGTACTTACGATTTTGGTTAATTTTGGGTACCTGCTGCCCTGTTCCTCTGAAAAAATCTTGCTGGTTCCATCCTGACTTATCTAAGTTATGTTCGCTTTTATGTACGTTACTAATGATGGCGTCAATGTTTGTTTTAATATAAGCCCAAGAATGTGCATAGTCAGTATCAAAAAGCTGTGTATTAACATCATGTGAATTGCCATGGTAATACACAAGGTTTGTGCTGTTTAAAACATGACTTTTTATCGTGTATGATAAGGCATATAATGTAATTATGTTTATTAGTGGACGTTATCTACTGAAATACAGCAATGATATATATTATAAATAACTACTGTTGTGTTGTAGCAACATCAGGGTTTTCTACACTTTAGACGACTATGTAGTATAATTGGGCCTCGATGCGAGAAAACCTATATTCAGGATTTGCAAAAAACACAGGCACAGACAAGCCTGCGCATCTGAGCAGTTTGATCAGCACCTTTGTTATTCGCTTATGGGAATATATCATATTGAAACGTGCATCAAGCAATTTTTTAATTTTCTAGCTAGTCACTGTAGCTGATAAGACTGATTTGAGTCTCCCTCTGTCAGAAACCCTGAAGTCAGGTTTTGTCTCATCGTGGCCCATATGTAGATGCGCCTGTTTTGAAGAAGGCTGAACTATTTTCTGATTCTGTAGGTAATGGTCCAAAGAACGCTGGCGGCGAAGAATCTGAGCCACGCAAAAGGCGGAACTTTAATGACCTGCATATTGAAAATAACACCCTTGTTCATCATGGTTATGCCAGGAATGATCAGTAGAGCACTTTATCCAGGTGAGCTTGTTATTTGTGAGCTAAGAGTGTGACGATGTGTTCGTCGTCATTCCTTCAACATTTGAAGCATCATCCCCTCTTAAGCCACAAAGCCAAATTTACATGACAGTAAAAAAGAAGGCAAATATCAGGAATCGATACAATCAAGCACCACACCTGACCCAGGACACCACATAGGAAAGTAACAAATACACAATAAAACATTATACACAAGAGAGCAAAGAGGTCAGTCCTTTTATCAAGGCTTCTCAGGGCGAGCGAATACTGATCCAGTTTAAACTATTGAATTAGAAGCATACGTTTTGCAATGTGCTAGATACAGTGACCCAATTAAAAGTCAACAAACTAGGCTATAGTTGCTCAAGTTGGACTCTGTTCAATATTACTGTAAACCTATTTCATAATTCAGTTGTAAAATGCATGCCAAATTACATAGATGAAGCATTATTAGATATATTGTTAGTGTTCACACTTTAGTTCAGTATACCTTAACCTCAACTGGCAATGCCTGTTTCACCTCATAATTAGGTAAGACGATATTAAAATCAGCTGATAGAGTCCTACTAAGACATAATGTAAGCAAGGAATTCACACTGTCAGATTAGCCTTACAGGTTGGTATGATCCCCTTTCGTTACCAATAACAATGCGCTCAGTCCAATGCTCACATAAAAAACTCAATAATAAATTATTTTAGTCTGTCCTGTATTGACACGACATATATAGATCTACATTATTTGTAAAAAGGCCCATTTGTAAAATTAATTCTATGCGTAAATGCGCCAACCCTACTTTCACAAGTGCATTCTATGAACTTTAAGGCAGTGAAGCATCTGCATTTAATTAATTAGTATTGCTGAGTAGGCAGTCGAGGCTGTAGGTAAACGTTGACCACTATCAAGTAATTTTAAATTAAAGAAATTATTATGATAAAACTTTAAATATTATGCTTGCCTATATTTTTGCAATTTTATGATTATGAACAATGCACCAGTGACTTGATGTCCTCTCATTCTACAATATCCACATAGACTAAAGATAGTTGTTCATGTATTCTCTTTTAACTGATTTCTTATAAGTTGTACCAAAGTTTCAAACTCGAATTCAATTGTTGATGTTTTTAGAGGAGGTTGCTTGTACTGATCCAGATGTATGTCGTGAAGTATGTGATAATTCTGCTGGATGTTCTAATATTGCTTACCCAAAGCTTGTGTTGGAGTTGCTTCCAGTAGGTAAGTGGAATTGATAAGCCAGGAACACAGTCATGCCTGTAGATAAAAGTTTTTTATCCAAACTTGTTTTTCTTATTTCTCAGTCAAAGCATATGTTGTTGGTACTCGATGAGACAGTTCTCTTGATCACCCAAAACAAATGGTTATAATGAGTAAGAAAATATCCAGGACTGTACTCATTTCTTCTTTTTCTTGTACAAAAGATCTGAATTTCCGTTGTCTTTTACCCATGTGAGATAATTCCATCACATACCGATACCAGCCCATGGCAGAGATGAAAAATGAACAACCGCATGTCGCGGCATGGCGGTACGCAGATCCCTGACGTTATTGTAATATTAAAATGACGTCACCATGTCGCATTTCAGCGTATTCAGGATTTTCCGGAAGCCTTTTTTATGTTTTTCTAATATAAAATGAGTTATTTAGTGGTGATCAAGAAAAGAATCCTTTATTCGTGTGAGGATGTGATAGAAAAATCAGTCCCTCGTGATCATCCGTTGACATCACTCAGCAAGCCTTATGATGCCAAACGGTGATCCTTGGGACAGATTTGTCTTTCCAACCCTCACACCCATGATATATTCTTATAAAATTCACAGTGTCTAGTGGTCTTCACTTACCCCTAATTATTCAATGGTAATTTTTTGTATGAAAATGGAGAGAAAAATCCATTCCTCACGGCCACGCTTTGTCATCACTCAGCAAGCCTCGTGATGACAATCGGTGATCCTCAGGATGGATTTTTCTATCCCACCCTCACACTCATTATAGATTTTTATAATCTTTACCTATGAACTACGCAGTGTCTTTTGGTCTTCACTTACCCCTAATTATTCAATGGGGCTTGGTGCATGTTCTCTATCTGAGAGATAATACATCGATAAATAAGGGATCTTTCATGTGAACCAAACGAGGGTGAGGTTGGTACTGTCAAACATGTTATAGCCCTCTAGTAATTGTCTTAATGTCCGTTCCAAGACGTTGCTTCTTTTGTGGATCCTTTATGTTATTGTGTTTCATGTTTGTCACTGTCATACTGCCTTGTCTTTTCATTGCAGCCTTGTAGTCACCTGCTGGGAAAGGACTGACCTTTTGGCTCTCTTATGTGTGATGTTTTCTTGTGTCTTTTTCACTTTTCCATGTGGTATCATGGGTCCGGCGTGATACTTGATTGTATCACTTTCTGATCCTTGCTATCTTCCTCACTTTCAAATATCAAGTTTTTACTGTAAATTGAAACATCAAATGCTGTGGCAAAATAGAATGGTCACACACGCGAGACTATTCAGCGATCACATACATGTATCAGAGACATACAAGTACCATTGTTGGTATGTCCTAAGGCATTTCATGAAAATTGTAACCAATCATCAAGTCTGTATATAAGTTTATTTCATTTATAATTAATGACTTGCAATATAACGTGACATAATGAGCATGATTATTAGGAAATGTCATACAGTAAAACCTGCCAATACCGACACACCATGGGACCACAGAAAAAATTCGGTTTTCACAGTGTGTCAGTGTTTTAAAACAAAGGGTTTAGTCACGATGGAAAATTGTTGAAGGCATGTAAACATGTTCACACGTTTGAAATTGTCGTTATTCAGCAGCTAAAATATCCTTCAAACACGTTGAATCCATGGGTAGAATCAAAAAGAATGGTCCATTTTATTTAACATATAAAGCTAAAAGATTAAAAGTATCATGCTTATGTACATATTCAAACAAATCAATAAAAAGAACAACACTCGCGGGCATCATGCAATTTGCGACACTGACCACACAGGTATTCACTGTATGGGATACGTTACATAGGAGCTCTGTTTAAAATGAGCAACTCTGATCTGGAATCAAACTGTTTGACAGTCTGGTGGTACACCTTTAAACTTGAAACAATAAGCTCTTTGTGTTTTGTAAAGTTAAATTTGGAAAAGAATTGGCAAAATCAACAACTATAATTACCAGCATGCAAAGAGTTCAACTACTTCTTTATCCATGAGCTATATTCAACATAGTGATATTTACACTGACCTCTGAGAAAGGTGATGAAATCATGATTATCGGGTCAGACTGGCTTGAAGTACTGCAACAAAGAACAAAGGGACTTACTTACCTGTGCGCTTTAAACGTGTTTTGATCAAGTCCAAACTGTTGGATCAAGTCGGTTTTAACAAGTGAATTTTGCATTGCATTTTACTCTAGGGACCAAAATAAGGTGTCGGTATCAGGAATAAACAATTGTCGGTATGTCAGGGTAATTGTACATGCATTTATATAGGGTTTTGGCAGGGATCTTTTCCCAAGTCCGGTTTGGACAATATGTCGGTATTTTCAATGATCAGTTTAGGCAGTTTTTACTGTACCAGCAATTAAGCTATTTTAAACATTGTATTATTTTTTATTTCAGAAAAAGTGCATTTTTTGCAGGAATCGAACTGTCTCTACACCACACTCTACCCCCATTTGAATCTTTTTAACATTATTTTTCAGCGTTACTCCAAAGAACTGGTCTCTATATTGACAGAAACTGTTTAATATGATTACCATTTCTTATAAAGGCATATATTTTGTGATATATGGAATCATTAGTGAATTTACTGATAAGGGACAGTTTCAGTATCTCACAAACTTAATGGCGCCTCAAGAGGGGACTTACCTGTATACAACACAAATTCTTTCACTAAGATAAAGATCAATATTTTATCAGAAAATACCTTATCCCTTCATGGGATCACTGTATTGCCCCCTGTAAGGAAGTCATAATCACCTAATCAAGATTAGCCTTTGACCTGTCCAGTATGACCCCTGGAGAGAATCATAATGAGTGGTACCAGTATTATTGCTAAATTTTCTATGTCTTTAAACATATTTGCCATTTTGTGCGGAAAGATATATTTACAATGTACAGGTTAACAAAGTTATTTTGTAATTTTTATGTGTATCTACTGTCTCACTCTTTTAATTACTCTTTGCTGTAATTACATCTTTGTTATGTTAATCACTTTTACTCTGTTTCCTAATACAGGTTTGAAAGGATTAATTATGACAACTATGATGTAAGCTTTTAATTTTTATCTTCGACGTCGCTAATCACTTTTAGGTATTGCTGTCTAATACAGGTTTGTAAGGTTACATATGACAGCTATAATGTCAGCTGTTATTTCATCCTCGACGACATTAGTCACTTTTAGGTATTGCTGTCTAATACAGGTTGCAAGGATTACTTATGATAGCTATGATACATGCACCAGGTGCTATTTCATCATGGACAGTCATTTATTACTCTCGGATATTGCTGTCTAATTCAGGTTTGCGAGGACTCCTGATGGCAGTAATGATGTCAGCTGTTATTTCATCCTTGACGTCAGTGTTCAATAGTGCGGGTTCTGTATTTACTCTTGATATTTGGACACGTATTAGACCAAAGGCATCACAACGAGAATTGCTTATCATTGGACGGTATGTTAGCTATCAAGGGTTGCCTCACAATTAGTAAAATCTCAATCCAAACAAATTTCCTCACAGTTAATCATAAATTAAATTTTGTAGGTTTAACCAAATAAGTCACCTGATTGCTACAATGTTTTCGTAGGAATTCGTCAGACACTGTTTAAGCATGACCATTTACATAAAGAAGTGACATTTGTTACAATAGTTAATAGATTTAATGGTTAATATGAATCTTTTATATAAATAAACACACACACACACACACACACACACACACACACACACACACACACACACACACACACACACACACACACAAAACTGAAACTAGAACAATTAACAGTCGAAATTTTGAATTTTAGCTTACACACTAATTAATTCTATGCTTGTTGTGAAAACCAAACTTACTTTTCAGGCAATGGGGACATTTTCCTTGTTATTATTCGCACGGGAATATTCGGGTAACAAAGTATTATACATAGCCCAAGCTTTCATTGATCACAAGACTGCTGTAACGTTCGGTATGTTAGAATATCCTCTGATGCATCTTGATTGCTTACAAAGTTATGGACTAAATACTTTCTTTCACTCACCAAACTCTGTTGAGAACGAAGAGTAAAAGAGGCAAACACGTTTAAAATTATAGTTAGATATAATAGGTTACACCATTCTTAGTGTTACCGTCCCCCCATGACAATAGCTGTTGACTGTCCCGGGAAGTAAAGCAACAAAACAAACAAACAAACATTCTTAGTGTAACAGCCAAGGCTTCTTAATATATATTTTGGAAGGGACAAATAATAGATAGGGACTTTGTTGCTGGATTGCTGACTTTTACCCTTAGATGACAGCATGTATATGATGTGTTTGTGACAGATACCCTAAATTTGTTTTATATTACTGAAGAAATCATTTAGAAAAGCAAAAGAAATAGATATACATGTAATAAATATGTCAGTCATACAGTTTGAATGACATAGTGCTAGACGCAACAAAATTGCAAATGTCAGAACCTGCTACGCACTTGAAGTGTGTTATTCTGGGCCCAACAATAAGTATTTCAATCTATCTTTAGCTACGAATGGCATGCTTTAGCTTTTCAATTCAAACATTGCACATGTTTTATAATTGGATCAAACAGCATGAACAATATGGTTAATATATTGTAGAAGGGTACTCTAAAATACATTGACAACTGATTTAATCAAAACCATCCTTATTTGCAACTCATCAGCGGACATTAGCCAGAGGGAAAGTATTTAAATGTTTGGGTCCTATTGTCATGCAGAAGACTTTTTTTTATTATACCCCTGCCAACTTTGTTTGTGGGCGGGTGGGGTATACTGTTTTCAGGTTGTCCGTGTGTGCGTGCATCCATCCATCTGTCTGCCTGTCCATCAATCCGTAACATTTTGTTTCCTTAATATCTTGAAGAGTCATTGTTGGAATTTCCTCAAACCTTGCAAACGTATTTATGTCTACAAGACAAATGCTTTTAATAAAAAAGTAAAGGTTAGGGGCTAATTCTATTTTAGTTATTTTCCTTTGTTATTCTAAATGGCTTTTATATAGGGTTTTGCTTATGCTATGATAGTGTATCCACAGGCCAACCAACTCCTCCTATTCAGATCCCCACCCTTAACCATATATTTAATGATATTGCTTATGATAGACACATTCAATGACACCAGGATGTCCCCCAGGGCTGTGTTTCAGCATTCTTTCCAGGATGTCCCCTGGAGCCTTACCCTTCACTTCATAAATGACCTTATGTCTCAGAAAATATTGAAAGCCCCACCCATAACCATACATAATGTTATTTCTCATGATAAGATGCACTCACTAACACTGACCAGGATGTCCCCCGGGGATGAGGCCGATCATGCCCCACCCTTCACTGCATAAAAGGCTAAATATCTCGAAATTTGTTCATAATCATGTCTCTTATAATAAGACACATTCAATAACACTGACCAGGATGTCCAGGGCATTGGGTGCTTGTTTGGGAGACTTTATAATCGATAGATTATAATCATAAATAGTAAGTGAGTATGATCAGGAAATACCACAATCACAAACTGCAGACAACCCTGTGGCACCCTTGTTACATTGTATGTTTTTTATAATACAGGATTACTGTAGTGGTGCTATGTCTAATTACTATACTCTGGTTGCCAATGGTTAAATCCTCACAGGGTGGCCAGATCTTCATCTACCTCAATGCGGTTCAGGCGTACTTTGGGACGCCTGTAGGTATGGTCTACCTCTGGGGAATATTATGGAAACGATGTACAGAAAAGGTAAGTATAATATGGGCCTTGTCGGGAGAAAACCTGTCTTCGGGGTGTCCGACAAAGCGAGTTTTAAACCAGTCTCCTCAGCTACAGAGACTAGCTAGAAAATTGAAATTTCACCTACAGCAAGTTTACAAATGATACTTTCTATAAAGCGAATAACAAAGGCGCTGATCAGACTGCGCGGATGGTCTGCGCCTGTGTTGTTCGCAAACCCCAGATGACAGGTTTTCTCATGACAAGGCCCATATTTCATCATATAAACTGGATAAAGGATGTATTCCATTGTTTTGCAGCTGGCGGTTTTCCCTATTGCACATTCGTTTAAAACAAAGAAAAAAAAGATAAAAAAAATTTCAACAGTTAGAAGATTACACATTAAGCGATGTTTTTTACAGATTTTTAACACTCCTGAGCCTATTTGGACGTCCAAAATGACTGGTCAATATTGATATTCTGTTGTAGATAATACACCATATATAATGACTGTAATATTTGTATAAAATGTTGTAAATTTATATTAATGTATGGTTACATCCCTTGTTAAAGTATGCAAGCATGTTTATCATACAGAGCATAATTAACAGGAACCTATGATAATAGAACTTAGGCACAAAAGGGAAGAAATACAAGGTTACGAATAATTAATAACAGAACATGTCAGTTTTAAGTTAGTGTGACTTGCAAACGTTGAGATAAAGCGAAACAGCACTTAAAGGGGCAGTTTGGCACATGCGCACTGGCATTTTAAAAATGGTATACATTTGTATTATACATGTACATGTGTTATATCATCGAATTCTTCAATTTCTTATAGGCTGCTTTTTCTGCGTTACTAGTGTCCCTGGGAGTAGGGATAATTAGACTAGTTTTGGAGCTTGTCTACCCAGCTCCACTGTGTGGGGAGGAAGATGTGAGACCAGCGATACTTGCCAAAGTACACTATACATACTTTGGTGCATTGTCTATGATCATATGTTCTGTTGTCATAGTATTTGTTTCCTTGGTTACAAAACCAAATCAAGATGTAGATGTAAGTAAACACAATTGTTATCATATCATTTATAATACAATAAAACCTGTGTAAAACGGCCACTCAGAAATAGACAAAAACATTTTAATTACAATTGATAGCTTAATGAAGGTCGAAAGTATTGCAGAATACTCCCCTTAATCAATAGCATCTGAGATTGTAATTCTATTTCATTACAAAAACCAAGTTACTATGATTAGGGAGTGCCAAAATCACAGAACACAGACCAACCCATAGTGCAACTAGAAAGACACACAGGGTATCAGCATGGCAGCATGACTACACTCAAGGTAAAGTAGCAAACTCTCTCTTCCTCCTCATTGAGATGATTGCCAAACTAGAATGGACACAAAGAACTACATAAGAAAACAAACACCGAACAAAAACACACAAAGTGAGCAATGACACATACTGAACCAACGACAACAGAATACCTTATCCAAACTCCACACTAAAAGTGCCTGCTTTTGCCCCCAAAGGAACGTTGGGAGGCATATAGTAATCAAACTGTCTGTCCGTCTGTCTGTCTGACCGGCTTTGTGTCTGGTGCATATCTCCTCAAGGTACAAATCCCAAATTTGGTGTGTAGATGCATCTTGGGATGGCAAAGTGACACATACCATTTTCGGGTCACTATGACCTTGACCTTGACCTCTGACCAAGTTTTATAATATTCGTGTCCTGAGCATATCTCTTTTATTGTTTGAGGTAGGAATCCCAAATTTGGTGTGTGCGTGCATCTTTGGATGAGAAAGTGTGGCGTACCGTCCTTGGGTCACTGTGGCTTAGACTCTGACCTCTGACCTAGTTTCTAGAATCGTTTTTGAGTCTGGTGCATATTTCCTATATTCTTTGCGATAGGAATTATAAATTTGTCACAAAGTGTCACATACCAATTTGGGGTCTCTGTGACCTTGACCTCTGACCTAGTTTTTAGAATATTCATGTCTGAAGCATATCTTGCATATTATAAAAGGCAAGAATCCCAAATTTAATGTGTATATGCATCTTTGGGTGGCAAAGTGTCATGTTCCATCCTTGGGTCACTGAGACCTTGATCTTGACCTATGACCTTGTTTCTTAATTGGCAGTGAGTCTGGTACATATCTCATTTAATCGTTGAAGCAAAAATTCCAAATTTGGCGTGTGAATGGATCTTGGGATGGCAAAGTGTCACATACCATTTTCGAGTCATTGTGACCTTGACCTCTAATCTATTTTTAGAAAAATCATGGCCTGAGCATATCTATTGCATTATTTGATATAGGAATCCCAAATCTGGTGTGTGGATGCATCTTGGAATGATGGAGTGTCATGAACTATTAACAGGTCACTATGGCCTTAAACTTGACTTCTGACCTAGTGTTTAGAATTATCATGTCCAGAGCATATCTCTTATATTATTTGGGGTAGAAATCCCAAATTTGGTGTGTGAATGCATCTTGGGATATCAAAGTGTCTCATCTCATTTTTGGGTTATTGTGACCTTGACCTAGTTTCTAGAATAAGCATCGAGTCTGGTGCATATCTTCTATATTCTTTGAAGGTGATATGTCGCGTACCATTTTTGGGTCACTGTGACCTTGACATCTTGACATCTGACCTAGTTTTAAGAATAATCGTGTTTGGGGCATATCTCCGATATTATTTGAGCTAAGAATCCCAAATTTTTGTTTGGTTGCATCTTGGGATGACAGAGATTCATGTACCAAGTTTTGGGTCACTGTGCCTAGACATATTTTCTAGAATTGTCGTGTCAGGGGCATATCTCCTATCTTATTTGAGGAAGTAATCCCAAATTTGGTGTATCGATACATCTTTGGATGGATATATGTCGCTGATTACCTTAGGTCACTGTGACCTTGACCTATGATCTAATTTCTAGAATAATCGTGTCTGAGGCATATGGCCTATATTATTTGAGGTAGGAATCCTCCTCTTGGGAAGGCTGAATGGTGCATACCATTTTGGGTCACTTTGACCTTGACATTGACTTCTTACCTCATTTCTAGGTGGGTTTTTTTCTGGAGCATATATTCTTTATAACAAATAACTTTTCTCAAATGTGTCTCATGCTAGACCAATTCCTTTGGGGGCATTCGTCACGTTACTGTGACATTTCTTGTTAAAAGTATCTTACAATAATACAAAATCAAACTGCTTCATCAGTAGCGCCCAATTTATAGTTTACTAACAATACAATATCCAAAGCACTTTATTAGTAAGATCTTTAGTTTTTTCCGTTTTATTATAATATCTATGAAATCTCTTCATAAACAGTGCTTGTGTATCTTTTATTATGTTTTAAATTATAAACACTTGACTGGTAACATCTGAATTTCACATGAACAATCACATATAGAGGGTTTGGTACTTAATTAGTAATGACTGAGGTTACAGTCAGTAAAGTGTCTCCTATCTGTCACCATGCAAAACATGCTTCAGTAAATCATATATTATGAAAGATCAATGGGTACAATCACTTGTTTGTTTTTGAGTATCAAAAGATAGATTATTTAACTCTTTTTTACTTTCATAAATCTAATTGTACGAATACCATTAGTGTATTTATCAGAGCAATATAATCAGGTAATTTCCACCATTGGAATAAAAAAAAATCATGGCCGCCATATTTATTTAAAGTGTGCCCTAATTTGAATAATTATAAAAAGCATCCAATCAGGCGAGGGAGAATATTACCATCGGAATTTAATAAGAATACATGTAAAAATACATCATAATAAAAAAAATGGTTAATTCAATCATATCGCATACAACCTCTTAAAGATTGGTCAACTTTGAAGCTCTGTAATTCAGTTAGTGTTCGATGGGATCCCTGTGGACCTCTGGCAGAATGTGAGGAAGATTTTCCCTAAAACATTAGGCTTGAAGTTAGGTACCTATATGTGAGTGGATTTTGACGCTTATGCTTTAATAGCACCGCTATCCAAGGCTAAATACATTGCAAGTACATTTAACAGGAAAATGGCTGACTGACTATGATGTATATTTGATAGTAGTACACCTGATCGATTTTCAATATACAAAATAATATTCATGGCCAACAATTGTAACTTTTTCATTCCTGGGTCAATTTAAAAAAATAAACACTATTTTCTTTGTTATCAGTTGAAATTATAGCCTGATTAATCAGATTTGAAAAATATTGGAAATTCCAAAAAGGTCAGTTATTACTATCTTAATGCAGAGGTGAGCACCAACGCCTTCACTGCTTGCATAAACAAAGCATACAGTAGATGAAGTCCCAAACCAAACATTAGATCTCAAGCTGCACTTGCATGTAAATAGAGAATACTAGGTGAGTGTCTTTTGATATCAATTTTTCCAGGCAAGGCTTTGAGAACGCTTGTTGACATTGCGAGGCTTGCCGAGCGATTCAACATGTGTTCTCAAAGCTGAGCCTGGTAAACTTGATATCAAAAGACGCGAACCTGGTATTCTTTTTATCAGTTTACCTATTGTTTCACTTTTCAAACAAGCAATTTTGACCTAATTTTCGTTTTGTTGTTGATTTTGCGTCATAGGCGACGTCGTTCAAAAAGTGCAACGTCATCATGACCTGATAAAGGCACATGCCATGAGATAGACAACGTTTATCAGGCAACGTGCAACAACGCATTTTATATGCAAGCTAACTGATAAAATATAAAGTGACTTGAAGCATGTACGTTAAATCCATTATCTCATGAGTTGCAATATCTACATGTTTTATTCACAGCTTGAGGGAACTACATGGTGGACACGATATAGAGGATTGACAAAAGACGAAGTCTATGAGAACAAACAACTAAACATAGATGCAACTAATGATGAACTGGACTTGGCAAAACTTGAAATAGGTATTCTAATTTAATGAAAGTCCTTGAAACCATAGTTCGTTTTTAGAATTATCAGTAGTACAAATAAAAGGGAGATACTATTATACATCACTTGAATTGTCTTGCCTTTGGAACTTCCAACACCATGTTACATGTAAGAAGAAACATGTAAAAATAAGGGAATGATGCTAATTAAAAAAAATATTACATTCATCAGAAGATAATAGTCACAATTAAAATATAGTTTTAAATATCAAAATACTAAAATGGATGAAAAAAGCTAAGTAATAAGTGTGCAGATGTCACATCCAATATGTATGTGCACCTTTAAAAACTTGAAACTTGTCTTGTAACTGTAAATGTTCTGTGGCTCTTCCTTACGGCCCTGTGGGTTGTCTGCAGTGTATGATTGTGGTATTTCCTGATCATATTAACCAGCATTTTACAGTAAAACCTCACTGTAAAACGGCCACTCAAAAATAGACAAAACAAATATCAAAATAACAATTGGTAGCTTATTGAAGGTTGATAGTATTGCAATGCTCCAAAGTGGAGCATTCTGCAATTCTTTTGACCTTCATTAAGAGATAATTGGTCTGGGAAACCGACTTCTGGTCTTTCTGAGGGTGGCTATTTTACACAAGTTTACTCATTTTAGAGCATCCTGTAGCTGAGGTACCATCAGTATGTCAACACTGGATAAACACTGTGTGTGGTATACCAGACAGTGGTACTGAAGAAGACAGTAGTGATCATCAACAGCAAGCAAAGACACTAGATGAGATCAGAAAATTTCTGACAGAATCAAGCCGCGATAAGACTATACTTAATGCAGTTGCTGCACTTACTGTGATTATTATTGCATTTCTGTTTGGTTTTTATCATTAACCATGAATGCTTAATTGATAGAGAATACTAGGTGAGTGTCTTTTGATATCAATTTTACCTGGCAAGTCTTTGAGAAGTAAGAAAGAGGGCTAAGACCAGGAATCGAGTACCAATCAAGTACCACACCTGACCAAGGATACCAATGGGAAAGTAACAAACTCACAATTCAAACTAAAAAGGCTTGTTCAATCGTGAGGCTTGCCAAGTGATTTAACATGCTTTCTCGAAGCCCAGACTGGTAAACTTGAGATCAAAAGACATGAACCTGGTATTCTATTTATCAGTTTACAAGCTGATTCACTGTTCAAATTACCAATTATGAGGTAATTATCGATTTTCGTATCGATTCAATGTCATTGACGACGTCATTCAAAACGTTCAACGTCATGATGACCTGATAAAGGCACATATTGTAAAATAGACAACGGTTATCAGGCCAACGTGTAACAATGCAATAATATGTACGGTAACTAATAAAACAACTACTAGTATAAGTTTAATAGCAATATAATGGTATTATAATCAATGTAATATTTTTGTTAGCAATTCACAATATATAGATAGTGCAGAGCTTGGTGAGATGCAGCATATTGTGGTATTTTATCTGGGTCTACACGGTATTTGTTTTTTTCAGCACACTTCTTATGATTACAATACAAACCTGGAATGCTGCTTATCAGTTACCTCTCATATTAACTGCATTGTTGCACGTTGCCTGATGTGCACGTTTTGAATGACGTCGCTAATGGCGTTGAATGAACACAAATATCGTCATTAACGCTAGTTTGGATAGTGAAACAATGGGTAAATTGATAAATAGAAAACCAGGTTTGCGTCTTTTGATACCAGGTTTGGCTTTAAGAACGCATGTTGAATCGCTGGGCAAGCCTCGCAATGTCAACAAGTGTTCTCAAAGCCTTGCCTGGTAAACTTGTTATCAATGGACACTCACCAAGTGTTCTCTAGTTACCTATAACATACAGTGCAGTCTAAACTAAAGCTGGCACTGTGGTACACATGCTTGGACACCAGTGCACCACAGGTGTACAAGAAGTGCAAGAGCGGAACAGCTGAAGTTCTACCAGCAGCGCTCTACAATATTTAATTTCTTGGATAACTGTATTCAAAACTTTCATTTGGGGAGGTATGTCGTCGGATATACGGTCGGAATAGTTTTGCGGCGCAGCATAAGCGGAGCCGTTACACGCGTGTTTATCCCCATTCTAATGCACTATTAACATTTTCCCTTCAAAAAGACAGTGAAAATGTACTTCGTTGGGCTGCCAGCTGCATACAATCGCTTGTCACCTGCATATATTCACTTGTCAACCAATGAAAAGCAACGTTTTCTAATGATGTTAGGTTTGCGACAGCATATTGCAAGATATAGTGCCGCAAATATGACGTTATTCAATCACGCGTCGCGTTGCATTTGCAAGTGCATTAGAATAGTAGCTTGATGAAATTTTTATTTCTATACGGGTACATTTGATATTTAAATATACATGATGAAATAGATATTGTGTACAAATAATATTATTTCATATACTTGTTGTTCTCTGTGTGGTGTAGATTAATAATTCTATATATCTTAATATCAAGCTATTATCGTCTGTTATTGTCAATATGTAGAAAACAGTTTTTTTGCAGAAAATGATACGTCAAAAATATAGGGATCATACATGTTTTTTCATGCATTAACATTTGCCAGGTCCCAAGGAAGCTGTTCGGACGTCTCTCGGGGGACCCTGCAAGTTTAAATGCAATGAAACAAACATGCGTGATTGTTATTCTTGCATAGTTTACCTTTATCCCACCAACTTGGCACCGAAAACGCTGCTAATACATTAAAACATCAATTTTCTTACTGTGGATTTCTGTAAGCAAAACGGCGTCAGCTGTAAACTTTCGAACGTCATAATGTTGCCTCAAAGTCATAGCTGTAAGCAAAGTTTTCGCAAAGAAAAGTATTGGCGAAATTATCGGTCTAGTCCACAAAGCTTGCCATATAACGACATGAAAATAATCCAGGGCTCTTTTTGAGTATTTTCAAGTTTAAACCCTAGTTCAAACACCACGCGAATCTCCTAAATTGAACATGGAATTTCGTTCAATTGACAAAGGGATAAAACAGCTATACAAATATGCATTAAGCGTGTCTGACTGCAGATCCAGGGGTCACAAGTTCGATCCTGACCAAGTCCCCATACTTTCGTTCAGATTGAAAATGAAATAATTTCTACAGTCATTCTCCTCCTTCCGCTAATTTAAGAAGGTTGTTGTCAGTTACAAGCGAAAGTATGGCCACTAAGTACTGGTTAACCGCTTAGTCAAGCTTGCCCCGGAAAAAAGTGTGGTTTAGCGAACTGACTGTCTCAACTTGACCTTAGCTGTTAACTGGGACGTTAAACATCAAACCAAACAAATTGAACATGTAGTTTCTATTCTGTGAAAAAATAACTCCGCACTTTGTTTAACTATTGCATCACATACAGTAAAACATTTGTATAACGGCCTCTCAAAAAAAGATCAAACAAAGATCTTAATGACAAATGGTAGCTTAATGAAGATCTAAAGTATTGCAGAATGCTCCACTTGGAACATTCTGCAATACTTTCGACCTGCATTAAGCGATAATTTGACTTGAAAACCAATTTTTGGTCTTTTTGAGACGGGCCGTTTTTGAAAGGTCTTACCGTACCTTATTCATAAAAATGAATAAAAATAAAATTAAAGATTAATAAAATGTCAGAAAACCAGGAAATGTCACAATCACAGAACAATTACTGATCAACGGAACCTTGAGGAAGAAACACAGAACACTGACAGCCACATTACAATAAGAACACATTCAAGTATTAGGCAACTAACACTCTATTGCTCAGCGAGATGATTGCAAAACTAGACATGACTCTTAGCACAGCATTACAAAACAAGGACCAAGCTCAAAATTTCCACAAACAATGGAAGCAACATTAATTAATGAATCAACAACAACAGAGGTCGACTTCTAATCGAACTATAGTTCCTATTGAATTTCTAATGTAATAGATGTACACGCACGTTTATAACCTGAACGGCTACAGTTGCAACTTAGTAGATTGGCAAGTAAGGAAATATGGCCGAAGTGAACCAACAAGTTCTACAAGCTCAATATGCTCCTTTCTAATTCTTCTTAGAAGCTAAAAGGCTGTACTGCACAACGTATACTAATTAACAATTACGAATATATATGCTCAGGTTTTGCAATATTGGGACCGCAAAAAGGGCACATAAGAAGTTATTTGTAAAAATTCGTCCGTAAGAAAGAATTGCTCGATATTTATAGGTTATGGCCAACTAAACATATAAGGTAGCACTCAACTGACCAAAGGCATAACAACATATCTACACCTCAGAGATGTACACCCCAAAAATAAATTGTTTTTTTGTTCTTTAAAAATTTCAAGTTACTCATATCAAACATAGTAAGTAAGGGTGCAAAGATCAGGAATCGATACAATCAAGTACCACACCTGACCCAGGATACCAATAGTAAAGTGACAAACTCACAGTTAGACACCACAAACGAGAGCCAAGAGGTCTGCCCGTTCCCAGCAGGTGACCACAAAGCACATATAAACAGACGCCGCATACAAAGACGTAGCAAATACAAGACAGAACAAAAACATTAAAGATGCACAAAAGAAGTACCGCCTTGGAACGGTCAGTAAAATATTTTACTGGAGGGCTTAAACTGGTTTAACGGCGCCAACCTCACCCTTTATTGAGATGTGGATCAAGACACAAAGATATTTGGTTTGCATGAAAGACCCCTAACTTATCAATGCACAATTTCCAAAAACATATAAATCAAGATATAACAAGGAGATAAGCAAAGAAAAGGACTCAACAGTAAATAAAACTGAATACCGGAGCAAAAGAAATCCAACAGGTAAGCCCCGGTGGGCCCGACAAACAGCCGTGAGATATCAGAAAAACAGTGAAAAAACAACATTAGAAACCACCAAACTTGTTTGTCAAATAAACTATCTATTCTGTTCTATTCTGCCGTGAATTAGTCTGCAGTATGATTGTCTTCTTTCACTTCATTGTACATCTTTTTTAAAATATACTTCTTGTTTCTGTAATAATGTATTTTAACGTTAGGCAGCCATACACTACTGAATCAGTACACGAATTTAGAGGAAAACTATATTCACTATCTTATTTAATCGAATATACTCGTACAGTATGAAAATTAGCTTTAAATTTGGTCACAATAATGCAGTCATAACACACGATTCCCAACCATAAATGCCCACTAATATACCTCCCTAAATGAGTTTGAACAGGGTTGTAGCGCAGTCTGTAATGTGTCTGACTACAGATGCGCGTATGACTGCAGATCCAGGGGTCGCAAGTTCGATCCCAGCCCGGTTCCATACTTTCGTTGAGATTGATCATGAAATAATTTCTACGGTCATTTTCCTCCCTTCCGCTGATTAATTCAAGAAGGGTTGTTGTTAGTTACAAGCGAAAGTATGTTCACAAATAACTGATATATAACCGATTGAACCCAGGAAAAAGTGTGGTTAGGTGAACTGACCATCCCCCATGACCATAGCTGTTGACTGGAACGTAAAGCAACAAAAACAAACAAAACCAATGAACAGGGTTGTCCCATACTTTTGCACTTTTAAACATTTCACTCAGATGTGACCTACAGCCAGCCGTTGCCAGTTGCTTTAAAC
Organism: Loripinus fragilis; assembly: GCA_964019695.1. Lineage (NCBI taxonomy): Eukaryota > Metazoa > Mollusca > Bivalvia > Lucinida > Lucinidae > Loripinus > Loripinus fragilis. Next base: position 16,714,571 of record OZ026524.1, read on the forward strand.
CACTCATAAACCAATGGAAGGCCAGATTATGTAATTTAATAGGGTTTTGGACAAAATATCGCAGATTTTTCTGCTGCAATTGTCTGATTTTATTCATTAAGAGGCCGCGCTACATCAGCAAGTGTATTTGAATGGGAAATGATGCGTTAAAATCAGGTCGAAGAGATTCTTGAATCACAAGTATGCAACAAATGTTCAGGTACAAATGCCAAAACGCTTCACATGACTTTAATATGAGTTTTATTTGATATTGTAAGTTAAGGAATATTCTGCTTGAGGCTAAAAACCTGGTAAAATGGACTATAATAATTGAATTCTTGAATTTCATTACCCATGATAGGAGCCGAATGCAGAGAGCGTCAATTTGATTCTCTATCATGATGCATTGCATACGTTAGGGAACCTCCATGCAAGCTAAATATTTTTTGTGTTTTAACAATAACTGAATTTAGGGCGAAGATTTGTTGCCAGTAAAATGCATTTATGTCCCCTACCCCGGTGTCTTATGCTGCTGTCCGTTCTAAGGCGGTGATTGTGTTGTTGTAATTGCGTTGTTAAATGTTCCTTCCATTGTTCGTGTGGGTTTTGTGTTTGATCATTGTTTTGTTATGCATAAGTGTCCTTTCTAGTTTTGCAAGAGAGAGAGAGAGCGTGTTGTTTTATTTCAATTGTCGTCCTAGTGTCTTATGACTATATATTTTCTGCGGCTCTTCCTCATGGTGCCGTGGATTGGTCTACATTATGTGATTGTGCTAGTTCTTGACCATACTCACTTATTTATTATCTCCTCTTGGTTGAGCTGAATGGTTCACTATTCTGTATGAGATATATAGAATAATAGGTGAGTGTCTTTTGATATCAATGCTACCAGGCAAGGCTTGAGAACGCTTGTTGATATCCTGAGGCTTGCCGAGTGATTCAACATGCGTTTTCAAAGCGGAGCCTGGTAAACTTGATATCAAAATCTACCCTTTGTTTCATTCTTCAAACTAGTAATGTTCGATTTTTGTGTTGATTCAGCGTCATTAGCGACGTCATTCAAAAATTGCAACGTCATCATGCCCTGATAAAGGCACATGCCGTGAGATAGACGACGTGTATCATGCAACGTGCAACGCTGCAGTTAAGGAATGTATGAATGGTTACTGATAAAAAAGCAATCAGTTCAGGCCAGTATGAGATAACAAGTTTGGTGGTTTCTAATGTGGGTCGTCACTGTTTTTCTGATATCTCATGGATGGGGTTCAATGCGTACAGGGGTTAAACCACTTGAGATCGTTAGCTAGGAGCTACAACTAAATTTTGTGACCAAGACATCTATATCTTTTTTTTTTTGATTGATTAGAAACTGTTAGATATACGTCAAATAAACTATCAATTCTGTTCTGTTCTTGGAACTTACCCATGTAAGCCGAGCATCCATTTTATTGGACATAGGCAAACAGTGCAGAACCAGATCGGACGTGGCAGTCGCAGAATTAATAGATTTTGCACTGTTTGCAATCGATGTATTTTTTTGAAAACTCTTTCATTCGAAATGAATTCGCCCAGTTGTTTAGGGTAAGGAATTCCAATAGGCATAAGTGGGTTAGCCAACGTTAAAAATCATAAATAGTTTATGATCGCATCTGCAAATGAGTCTCTTTTTGCACATAAATTGTATACATAACATTTACTTATTGTCCTGCTTAACCCGGATATTTTAAAACAACTAAGATCCAGATCAGCTTGTCTGCCGAAGCCATCTGATCACTATCTGTATTATTTGTAATGCAACTTCAGAATCTACTTGATAAAATTGATGTTTGACATCTGAACTGGCTTAAAAACATAATTGTTTTTTTTCATATTGTTTCGTTCAACAGGCCAATGGTTTATTAATCTATATGTAATGAGACAGGTTCAACTGATCGTTCCCTAGGTACATTGCTATTAAATAGAGCATAGAAGGATACATTACAGTTCTGAGGCAAGAACAACTATGTACAGACTACAGATCAATATCTAAAATGCATAAATTAAAATTTCAGCATGATAATATTAAATGCACAAATTGAAAGGGGCTCTTGCATGGTATGGGAAATTAACATGGGAGCCTGCCCACGCTTGGATTTTAAAAATATTATGTTATTTAATTGTCTGGGGTATAACTTTAATATTTATGGTGCGTTTGAGTTTTTATGCAATTCCATTGCTAATTGATGACGTCGTGAATGATATCACTATAATACCTTAGGGTACCCAGTTATAATCATTTCTGAAGTAATTGACATATCATGTAACGGGCGGAGAAATGCTTTTTTAAATAGCTATATCATTGATAAGTTCGCTGTTACTTAAAATGGCTTTTAGTTGGCCATCCAGAGCCTGAAAAAAAATTCTGTTGGCATTTTTGAGTACATTTTGGCATCCATGCTCAAAGTGTGTCTTGATGTGTTTTAAGAAGGATAGGGGTGGATGCCAAGTCTGGAAATGCCCCAAAGTCCCAGAATTAGGTCAAAGGTCAACTGAGTGCAAATTCTTGTATATATGTCAGATTTTAGCGTTTTTATCAATTAGCTATCCAAAATTATGATTCAAAAGAATGCAAAATCTCTTTTGGATAATACAGCCATGCTATATAAACAAACAGCATCATCAGGGCATGATGTGTTTCTGGATCATAGGTCATTTAAGTGCAAAATCGGTGAAAATTGTATCAATTTTTTATTTATATAGGGTCAAAATTCAAATTTTAAGTTCCCTTCTATCTCTATCCTAATGCAAGAATTTTTTATTGCTATCCTGCTAGGTGTGTGTCTATCACGTTGGGAAAGCAATGATTTACAAAGTTTCCTGCGGTCAAATATTCATAGTATGCATGTAAAGTATGTTACTGTATATAATCAATTAAAAGGTAATACAACTAAGAATAACCATTTCATTGTAAGGAAATATTTTTTTGCTTAATGCTTTGTATGAATACGTCATTTTATGCAATTATCTATCTTTTTATACATAAGATGTGTTTAAGTTGTTACTTACGTTACATTTTACTATCTGAAATGGAGTCATTTCTCAACGGTATATGTTCCTAGCTACAGCTTTCATGAAGTACTTGACCATGATCTCATGCTTATAGGGCTAAAATATATTTCTTTTCTCATTTCACACATTTGTTGTATTTGTTCCCATCTATGAGTTATTGTAAAACACTTTTTACAAGGCCACTACCTGCTAATTGCATATACTAAGAATAGCTTCATGAAAACACAAAGACCAAGCCTCCTTTCATAAAACATCAGGCATGCTGAAACTATGATAGAATATGGTTAATACCATATACTGAAAGGAATATAACCTCACATTGGTCTTCATATTGGCCTGTTAGCAGATGGTAACATACATAACGTAAAGCTAATATACAGGTATATTTCTAATAATGACATCCAGTGAAAACATTGTTAACTTTTTGTGGCCTATATCATGGAAATAGCCCTGACATTAAGGGTAATCCTCTATATAACTTTAAACATTTAATTGTAGGGGTGTCCTTTCATTTGCAGATATTAATGAAATGATGTGGATTCAAAAGCAGCATTTCTTTGAAATCAGGATGCTTGTGTAAACGTATTCATCTATATATATATAAGCAGTATAGATATGATATTAAAGGTAACCTCTGATTTTAAGATACCATAAAATATATATCTTTGTCTTTCACAGCGCAACTTTTTATACATTGTAATTGTTTCAGTGTTGATAAACTCATTTCTGAGTATCATTATTAAACATATTTTGCTTATTATTTTTTGCAATGATGATAGAGATCAAATGCTATGAGCTTATTGGCATGTGTTTCTTTATGTTATTCTTTTTAACTGTAAAATGCCAATGCAAGTTTTATTCCAAATTAAATTCCCCCAAAACAGATTTCTGGTGACTTCTTGGGAACACGGGCATTCACCATATTGGAGCACCTAATGATTTGATTGTGTTCATAGTTTTCCATCAGTTTGGGGTCATTTCTTAGTATTTAGAGTAAGAGTGTCCTGAAATGGTTATCTAATATGTACATTTACTAGCATAATACATTGGTTTAATATCTCGGATTTGCTTGATGTATATAAGATCCTAAGGTAGTTAACTCGCCTGTTCTAGTGTAGAATCTATGTTATCCATGACAATTTGCTAAGACAGGGATTGATTGCACATAGGGTAGGTGACTTACATTAATGCATACATCTACTGCTCGTAGATTCAAGTGCAATATATCAGATTGGATAGCACTTGTAACTGGTAACATACTCGAAATGTGTAGTTTTAATATGGCATTACTCTTGAAATATAACTGAACTTCTTTCCTTTCACTATATACAATACAATATATTTATTCAGCATTAAACATATAGCAATGTTTATAGCCTTCACATTAACATATATTAATGTAGTGAAAACAACAACAATTTTCCGTTTACATTCCACGATATACAAGACAGTCTTCAAACAGTGTTAGTCTTCACAAATATCTACAAGGATATAGGTACAAGAGTGAGCAAGTTTATGCTTAAAATGATTTCTGCAAGCTGTTGTCAGCAATGTTGTTCATATTTTCGATGGTTTTGCATATATATTTAAGACTATCACAATAAGCCTAATTTAGTAAACCTTTTAAAACCAACAAACAGACCATAACTCACTTTTCATAGGACATATATAAAACATGTACTAGGGTTATAAATAGCTCAACAAAATCAAGCAGTGCATAAATAAAACTAAAAACAGACTACCTTGTGAATAAGAAAAGCAAAGAAAACAGCTGCGTGTGACACTACTTTTTCAACATTCAGTTTAATCTGTGAGTTTCAGAGATGCAAACCATACTAGTGAATTTTGGGAGTCGTGTTTTTGTTTTATGCTTAAGAATAAAAAAGTTAACTGATCTTTAAAATAAAGTATCACTAACGTTCGAATGATTTGTTGTTTATGTTACCATGAAATATGTTCAGATGTTTTACTAGACTGCTACATGTACATGGCTCAAATAATCTTACCTCAACCAACCTTAGTCTAAGATAATTAACAAGCAAAATAGTTTCTATCAGAATTGCAATAGAATATATTAAGATAATCATCATTACAATATGATATGAAATCTAGTTTAACAAGGAAAATCTTTAATAATAGATCTATGTTACATCCTTTATTTGGACATAAACCATGCTGGTTCTGTACTACGATGTAATATTTGCAATCTTCAAAAACCTATACCTGCTATAGAAGACACTCAGCACTACCCCTGCCTTAATTCCTGCCTTGCCACTGGATGTATGAAATATTGCTATGCTATTTTATGTAAATTATTGATATCAAGTCATTATTTAAATCATGATGTAGATTGCATGTTTATCGTTATGTACCATTTGTAAAGATCTGAAAACTGCAATATAAATGTAAAAGAACCAAGCAAATTACATAGGGTAATTGAGTAAGACCAGGAAATGCCACATTCACATATTGCAGACAAACCCATAGCACTCTTTTACATTAAGTCTTATATAGAATAAAATGTGTGTAGTATACGTAAGCGAATTGTGGAGAGCAGACCCAAATTTTATATAAGCCTAACAACAATTTACTACCTTAATCCTTTTATTTAAGGCACCTTTTGTTACCTTCGTTACCTCATTAATATATGTGCAGCAATTTAAGATCCATTATTGTTAATATAGTTATAATTTGATTTCTTTATGAAAGATACTTTGCCAATCCCAGTGCAATGTAAATAAAAGAAAAAAAGGAATATGTAAGCAGCTATGTGTTGCATGCCAGTACAAATTACATACTAATTAGCATATTTAAATATTTACTTGATTTCACTTCATTGCAAATTAAAAGTTATAAACAACTTCAAATATATGAAAAAGAACATTTTCAAATAGAATATAGATCAATATCATGTATATTTTAGGTCAGGTATCATGGTTTATTCTAATACCTGTAATTTGTAAAGTCATTATCTGCAATTTAGTATAAAATGTAACATACGTATCGCTGACGAGCAGAAACACATATCACAGATGTATGCAATTGATTTTTATGTCTAGTTTAAACATTTAATGCTTAAACTGTCTCACTAATACTATTAAAATAAATCAACATCAGCCTTGTACTGTGTGTACTGTTATTTTCAATGCCAGTATGGTAACGTTGATTACAGGTGATTTATAGAAAAATAACCTCAGAAAAGTTATTAAATTATGGATTTCTAAGGCCCCAAGACATGTCCCAAACTAAAAAAAAGTTTTACTTTCTGAGAGGAGCAGCAAACTTTCAAAGTAGCCCATATATCTCAGTTTAGCCCAATTGAGGGAGAATTTCCATCAGAATTGCACAAAACTTACGAGGTTTGTCTTTGTAAAATCCATAAAAGGATGCTTCCAAAGGGGTTCTTTTGGTGATAAACATGTTAATTAAAGCCTTCTGAAAGACTTCTACCCTTTTTAGAGTTTAAAAAGCATCTTGTTGTTGGACCAGAGAAAAAAAGAAACACAGTTTGTAAAAATGCTCCGATTATTGCACTTGATGACCTTTGACCCCATTTTAAAGTCGACATATGAAAATTTAATTATAAAAAACATTTTCTCAATAAATTTCAGACTTATAACTATAAGCATACAAAATTTGGCTTGAAATGAAATATGTTTACATATAAAAAGATAGAGTTGTTTTACAGTAGTACATATTTTCTCATTTTTGCACTCAATGACCTTTAACCTAGTTTCAGAGTAATAAGGTTGCAAAGATCAGGAATCGATACAATCAAGTACCACACCTGACCCAGGATACCAATGGGAAAGTGACAAACTCACAGAAGACACCTCAAACGAGAGCCAAGAGGTCAGCCCTTTCCCAGCAGGTGACCACAAAACACATATAAACAGACGCGCACAAAACATAGCCAACACAAGACAGAACAAAAACATAAAAGATCCACAAAAGAAGTACCGCCTTGGAACGGTCAGTAAAATATTTTACTGGAGGGCTTAAACCGGTTTAACGGCGCCAACCTCACCCTTAATTCAGATGTGGATCAAGACACATAAATATTTGGTTTGCATGAAAGACCCCTAACTTATCAATGCATCATCTCCTAAAACATATAAATCAAGATATAACAAGGAGATAAAGCAAGGATAAGGACTCAACAGTAAATTAAACTGAATACCGGAGCAAAAGAAATCCAACAGGTAAACCCCGGAGGGCCCGACAAACAGCCAAAGCATCAGGCCCCTACCATCTCATCAATAGATAAGTCTTTAAGTCGGAACCATCATAGAGTCTGAAGTCCGACCCACCGGCGTGCAATTAAAGAGGAAACTAAAGTTGCCAACCGTGATTGGGTTGACTACCAAGCATGCAGTCTGTTGCAATACATTAATGTTATAGCCAATCTTTTTATAATGGGAAATTATTTTAATGAACTGCGCTGAAAAATTATTAGAGCCAACAATCCTCTTCAACTTATACACCAAGTCACCATAGAACATCAGGCCTTCATATGCAAATTCAGACTTGGCATCCACCCCTATGGCTTTGTACACATGCTAAATATTATGTTAAAAGTGGTCTAACAAATGTACTCAAAAATGCCAACAAAACCAAAAATATGCATCTTTTTTCGATTCGGATTGCCAACTATTTGTATGTATTAGGATATTTGTCGGGCATTCATTTTTATAGCACGGTACCCAAATTTTCGACTGTATATTTTTTATTCAGTCAAATTTGGAATCAACATTTTACAGGTTGTTGTCTTTGTCAAGATACCATTTCAACATATAAACTATATATATGTTAAGAATATGTGGACCAAATTTCATGAAATTCAAGGACGGGTAACATATTTTTTTTAACTTGATGAAAAAAGCATGGCCCTAATTAATCGGAATGTAAAAAATACAATAATTATGTTCCTGTGTAAAACATACTTGAATACTTGCTTAGTTTGAATCATCATGCTAGTACGTTTATTGGTAGAAGTTGATACGTTCAGTGTTTTTCCCTATTATTGGAAAAAGAAAAAAACAATATTCTTTGATATTAAGTGCCACAATTCTTATTTAATGAAGTGCTTACACAATAATATTAGCCAAAATGATACAATATGTTGACACCTGTACTTAAAACATCTAGTTTCTAGCATTAAAACTACATCTAGCCAAAGTTACACTTAATATGTAACATTAGTAAGAATTTTAATTCTTACAGATGAGAAACCTTATGACAAATCAGTTCATACAGGAGAAGAACCTTACATTTATGATTTTATAATTGTAAGACTCATTAATAAACCTGCTTCCCAAAATAAACTCCTGGCAAACCTATTGGTTAAAATTAATCATTTTGGTCACAGATAACTCTTGGCTTCAAAGGTATTGCTAATTTAATGCTTAAATCTTCTCTGTTCATTCTGTTTTGTGAAACTGATGCTGATTTCCATCAAATAGCAGTATTTATACTTTAGCTGGCTGTATATTCTAGGCATATAGTTTTGTTTCTGGACCTCACTTATTCATGTAGAACACTGTTTTATGATACCTTTGATAAGACTCTGTTACACGATATCCTGGTCACGGCACCAAAATGTGGCTCCTCTAATTCAGTTGGGATGCAAAGGAAATATGTAGTCTTCCTGTTTTCACATGTTTATTGTTAGGATATTATGTTTCTCAAACAATATCATGCAGGACTTGAGGAAGTGATACACATTGTCTTGGCCCCGTTATGCCATGACACAGGGCCATGACCTTCAGCATTTTTGACCATTGAATCATTTAATATTGTCTAAACATGTCTTTCTTTAAGAAAAGTGGAAGTAGATTAAAATACAACCTCCTTATGTCGAGATATTGATTCATTTGAACTAAATAATTAATTTTGCTAAAACTGACCTATACCCATAAAAGGTAGGAAATGACAAAGTTACCGGTTTTGGATTTTCATGATATTTGGCTCAGATCAGCAGTATATATATATGGCCTGTTTTTGTGATAATATGATATCTTGAAAAAGACTAGAACATATCCATCGTTTGAATTGAATGTTGAATGTTTTTTAATTTTTTAAAAAAAATATTGAAATTTTACAATCACTTCTTCTGAAAACGTGAAACCATAATTTATTCAAATGATTTTGTGGTATTAAAATAATGTCTATGGTATTTTGGATTCAATCTAGATGACAAATTATGGAAATAAACAAAACTATAGATTTAGGACATGGAAATTTAGAGTAAGGTATCACCTCAAGGTGGAGTACGTCAGGGTTGCTTCCTAAGCCTTATTCTTAACTATCTTATTCGATAAATACATTTTCATAGTTCGTATATAATGAGTTATTAATATGCAAAGTTTCAAGAAAATCCATGCGTGGGCACAGATGAAAGTACCTCTTTCAGCAAGATGAATAATGTTATTGCACCTTTCATAAATATCCAATGTTTAACGTCAAATATCTCGCAATGTACAAATTACAAATGCATGCTGGTGCAAAAAGACAGTTATTGTATGGTTTGTGCGTTTGTATCATAAGATATCAGCAAGGCGCACCTAAATGTTAATTACAGAGACACCTTTTTGAAGAGTAACTAAGCGAAAGTAGGTCGGAAACCCAAAGTAAACTTTTTTTATATATATGGTTTGTTTTAGTGTTTTGTTTCTTTTTATGTGTTTTAGGGATTATCTGAATACATAAAGATTTATCTTACAAAATGATATAATGCATTTCAGTCTCGCTTGCTGTCTGTATTGAGCAAATATTTGATCCCCTCCAGAGTCTCACATTGGCAAGAACCCCCATTATCTCTTTATGTTCAGTCTGTGAAATAATATTGTATGATATTGCTCTTGTTGATAAGTTTGCTCTCTCTCTCTCTCTCTCTCATTCTCTCTCTCTCTCTCTGTCTCTCTCTCTCTCTCTCTCTCTCTCTCTCTCTCTCTCATTCTCTCTCTCTCTCTCTCTCTCTCTCTTGATAAAAGTGCAGTGAATACAGCATTCGTTGCCTCTTCTTCGTATACTTTTAACACAAATGCAGCAATGTTCTAAGGCTTGCGATCTAATAGCCTTCCAATAAGACACAATGGAGTCTGTGCAGTGGGAAAAAAGACACTTAGAACATGGGGATTACGAGTGGTGTGAGATGCATAATGACATATATTGGAGCTGTTTCTCTCAGCCAAGATTCGTGAATGAACAGTGGTTACATTACGGCAACAAACAAATTTTAACATCAATATTTTGCTTAATCTGATCCAGAGTGGGAGGGAGCAAACAGGTGGTCTGGAACCCCCTGGAAAATCACTCTATCACACCATTGTAATGGCGTTTCGCTGGTAGGCCGATGATGGCCTGCTTAGAATATTGGTACGGACCTCCTCTCCCCTCTGTAAAATATGATGACTAAATTAAAACAAAATCTAAATTTTGAAATATTTGGACCCCCACTGACAAAACTTTCTGGACCTGCGCCTGTTATCTGAGACAGCAAGGTGACTGACACATGTTGTAGTCAATATGTTGCCAATTGAGCACATTTGAGATGTCTTAGGTCGCCAGGTGCGCAACAGACTGTAGCCTTGTCCAATTGTCTTTAGTATTACTGTTCATTCACGATATCCTGACCTAATGATACCGTTAACTGTAGTCTGAACTATAAAAAATAAAGGAGCACGGGATTGGATGCTCACTTACCATATAACAAAACTGCTTAAATCAGATTGAAGTTAAATATGTAGGCAAGGCGCACCTAAATGTTAATTACAGAGACACCTTTTTGAAGAGTAACTAAGAGAAAGTGGGTTCGAAACCCGAAGTAAACTTTATTTTATATATGGTTTGTTTTAGTGTTTTATTTCTTTTTATGTGTTTTAAGGAAAATAGACAAAACAAAGATCTGATTGACAAATGGCTGCTTAATGAAGGTTGAAAGTATTACAGAATGATCCCCTTGGAGCATTTATCGTTTATGTATTTATTCTGCAATACTTTTGACCTGCATCAAGAAATAATCTGTCTTGAAAATTACTTTTTGGTCTTCTTTTTAGTGGCCGCTTAAGACTGTACATTGATCAGAATCTACATTAGGAATCACAGGCGTACACTTCAACTCGCATTCCTGGGTGACCACTCGTACTCCAGGTTTTTGGGATGAATCTGATGTATCTGCAGTGAACTGGAACAAGAAGTGACTGTTTAGTTATTGAAGAGTAACTGCTTCCACTACCATTGAAAGTCTGTAAAAAACAGACACATAACATCAAAATTTAATGCATTATTGATTTGTACGCCATTCAACATACTACAAACTCATCTTGGTCTGCTTGTTTGATTACAATAATGGGTCAGTGCATTTTTCAGCATATACATAAAAGAAGGTTCAAATGAGACTGTGTGTTAATACAGTATCACCAGAACCTTCATTTTTATGCACAATGTATGATCATACATTAGGCCTAGTCGCAATCAGGATTTGCGACAATATCTAAATGAGTTACAAGAATGTTTTTTATTAAAGTAAGCCAGTATAATCAGGAAATACCACGATCACACACTGCATGCCAACCCACGACACCGTATGGAAAAACCACAGAACATTTATAGTATCAACACGTCTGTAAAACAATAATAGCAAAGCAACCAGCTTTCTCTTCCCCTCCAAGATGATTGCAAAACTAGAAGAGACACAAATTAATGCATAACAAAACAAACACAAACACAAAACTCCCACAAATAATGGAAAGTACATTAAAAAATAGATCAGCAACAACAGAACCACCGCCTTAAAACGGACAGCAGCCTAAGCTTCCGGCGGGCTTAAATGCATTTTACTAGTGCTAAATCTTTTCCCTAAATTCTGTTGTTTTTAAAACACCAACCATGTTAAGCTGGCATGTAGTCTTCCTGACTAATGCAATGTATTATCACAGAGAAACAATCAAATCAAATTAAAACATTATGATGACACGAAGAAATAGCTCATGACTCACAGATAGTCAGAGCTAAAGAAAACCCCAAGTTGAGCTATGGTGGGCCCAGTTAACGACAAGTATAAGGCACCAACCAACTGATTAAAGCTTTACGTCATAGCCATCATTAAGTCAGAAGCCTGATCGACCGTCTTGCAATTAAAGAGGAAACCATGGCTATCAACTGTGATTGGATTCAAATCCAGGCATGCATATTGCGGCATGATATTCATGTTGTATACCACTCTTTTATAACGTTTAATAATCTTTTTAAAATTGATCACTTAAATAAGGCTTTCCAACAATTCTCTTAAATTTATAAACTAAATGGCTATAAAATACATGTTCTGATATGCCTTGATGCAGAAGGGTCTTTAAGCAAAATTAATATTTTATTTAACAATCAACTCTGAGTGTTAGTAATAAAATATGAAAACAAGCTTAACAGAGTTTAGAGTATCAATAACCTTGGTGTCAAAACAAACATATTTCTATTGTTGAAGTCATTAACATGAGAACATACTACTGTAAAACGAATAATTAACAATGCAAACACCACAGGAGGCGAAGCGAGGAACATCTCTATAAAGAAAAGGAATATTAACTATGTCAAATCAAAGTCGTCCAGTTTATCATAAATTTTGGTTAAAACTATGCCATTTCTAAGCCTATAACGAGCTTAAGTATCTGAAGGATACTGAAGTTCTGTGGGATATATCTGACCTACCATTTATGCAAAATAAATATTATCAATATAAGCAAGTCATCTTAATATCTTGAGGTAGAGTTAAATGCTTCAACAACATTTGCTTGATTATTGTCAGAAAGTGACATCATGAAGACACTCTCATAAAAAACAAACAAATAAACAAATCTGTTGCAAGATGAGCACAATAAGTACCCACAGAAATACCTACAGTTTATATATACAAGTTTGAGCCAACTCTTTTAAATATATTGTCCTTAAGAAAATGGAGAGCGTCACAAACTTTCTGACATGACCACAATTTAAATCTTTGAGGTTGTTCAGAAGTGAAAAATGCACGTTTCTCATTCCAAGCCAATGAAATGAACCCTCTCTGTTATAAGTTTGTTCAATTAACTCTGTTAGTTTTTCTTTGATTGGATTATGATGAAATTTAGAATAGAGAGTAGAGAAATCAAATGTAGATATAACATATGCATACTCAGCAGAATCAATGAAGTTTATGTATAAGGGTCTGGATGGGGGGGGGGGTCTGGTATTCACTATTCATTAAAAATTTAGCCCATTATTCATCTCATTAAAATTTTGGGTCATTCATTAAAATAAGACCAATTATTCATTAAAAGTAAGAAAGGTGGCAAAAAAATCTTATTATTCACTGTTCATTAATTTTTTCTTCAATTCATTAAAAAAATAGGATTATTCATTAGTTTTTAGGCTCTCATTATTCACTATTTATTATTTTTTTGGCTCATTATTCACTATTTATTATAGAAAAGTGCCATTATTCACTAATCATTATACCCCATCTAGACCCTCATGTGTTTTTCAAAAAAGTATAAACTTCATGTATAGCCGTTTGTTTTGCTGCAATCACACTTTTTATTGTGTTAACATGGTTTCATTGACGTCAGCGTCACGTTATCACAAGCGTTATCAAAGTCGATCCTCGATGTATGTCCGTGGTCTGATTCCATGGAATTTCGCGGAATTGGCAGAGGCAGTTCCGATTGGCTCAATTTATGTTACCATGCAACTTACCATTTGAGCAGTACCATTTGTCACAGATAAGAATCTGTTGCCATCCAAGCTGTACGTCAATGAATATGTTGTAAGTGTGTACTGCGCTGACATGCCTTGGGTGGCCACGGCATGAACTATCTTCTCATTTCCAAGATCAACCTTAAATATAAAAAAAGCCAATATGCACATGTGCATTGTATGAATATATTACAGACAATTTACGAATTTTATGATCGCCAATATGACCTAAAAGTCAAATATCAAGGTCGTATAAACATAATATTTGGTTTATGGCTCTAAACACGGACGTTTACGTTTTTATTTGATGGACAGTGTTCATGTTTGGCAAAATGATAGCTTATGGTGTGTATATGACGAATAATGTTTCGTTTTGACGATATGACCTCGGATTTGAAGGGTCAGTCAAATCAACCTATTTTACATCATTATGTAACTCCTCTTGATGGTGGATGTTCATATTTAGAACAATGATTACCTAATGTGTGCAGATGACAAAAACGTTTTGAATTGCCAATATGACCATTGAATCAAGGTCAATGTCATGTAAACTAAAGTCTGTTTTATGTCTCATTAAATCTTACACTTTTTAATGGAGGACGTTAATATCTGGCACACTGATTGGCTTTATTATGTAGACGAATACAAAGGTTTTAGATCGCCGACATGGCTAACAGATTATGTTAAGGTCAAATATATTTTCAATATATCTTATGAATGGTAATGTGAAGTCTATTTTTCCTTTTTTCAATAGAGGCATGTTCACAATGAAATGCTGTGCAGATGGCAATGAAGGTTTTTGATCACCAATACATCATTCGAGCTTAAAATCAAGGTCAATGTCAAAGTCAAATATACTTAAACTTGTTTTAGAGCTCGTTACTCTTACTTCTCTTATATTTTTGATGGAGAGTGTTCACTATTGTCACTACAGTTTTTCTATGGTGTACACATGAAATCAAAGGCTTCAAATTGCAAATATAGTCTTGAAGTCAAGGTCAACATGTCAAGGATATTAAAAACCTGTTGTGTAACTCTGATACATAATACAATAACAAGAGTATGAAATACAACCACAATAATACCAGATTAAAATGATTCATGAAAAATAACAAAAATGACGAAATAAGTTATACATTGTATAATCAGTTAAGATGGCAGATACAAAGTTCACATTACTCAGGGAGAAACTTAAACATATATTGGAACATGTATCACAGGTTAAGATAAACATTTTTTCTGCGCAAAATTGTCAATATTTTCTTATCCATTATTTCTAGCATATGTTTTGGGTGTTAAAAAAACGTCTTATTGAGGGTGCTCAAAAGAACCGTCTTATTTAGACGTTTTTTTGAGTACCTACAACATATGTTTTGGTTGAGAAATAAGAAAACTATTTTTCTGTTACGCTCTCTTTACTAAAGTCCTCAATTTTATGGAAAAGGACCTCGCTAAAATGTGTCCAGGGGACAGGGATGTCGCAAAACAATGACAAATTCTATCATAATAAATGGCATATTTTCATAAATGACAAAAATCCTTGGAACTTTAGGGTGATGCGGATTATTATGGAGCTTGAGCTAGACATTTTGGTGTTAAACATTGTACCCATCTTATTGTTAGAGACCTAACATCGCAAAAATGATATCTGTTTTTCAAACAAAGGGCGAAAAGGGATCAAGCTAGACATCTAGGTACTAATTATTTTGACCGGATTTCGTATAGTTCTGATCTAAATCACTTAATTTATAGTCAATAATTTAAAGATATATGACCATATGGACCAATATCAAATATATCTTGTACTAAACATTGTGAGCAAGTCTCAAAACGTTGTGGTCAAATTACTAGCTTTAGGGATAGGACGTCAACAGAAATGGAGTAATTTTACAAACAAATGACAATAACTTATGAAGGCAAATGGCGGTATTCTCAATATAAAACTCGAATAAGACATTTATGTTCTAGACACTATACCCAAGTTTCATAAAATAATCCAAATTACTTGCTTTAGAGATCAGGTATAAAAAAACCCTGACACTCTTGTCACTAACAATGGGCAATTACTTCTAAAGGCATCTAACGATATGGACTATTATTAGACTTGAGCAAGGCGAAATTGTGGCCAAGTTTCATAAAACTCTTATCAAGCTTGCTCAAGATAGAGAGTGGACGTCATTAGTGTTACGTATGTTCAAGAAGGGACGGACAGACGGAGGGACATTTATTGCCCTGACCATTCGCCCATTGTCATGACAGGGATATAAAACTAATACAAAAGCATCACATTAGACCAGACATTATCTACAGTCACTAACCTGTAACCAGGAGCTAGTACCCTG
The DNA here is from genome assembly GCA_964019695.1 of Loripinus fragilis. Lineage (NCBI taxonomy): Eukaryota > Metazoa > Mollusca > Bivalvia > Lucinida > Lucinidae > Loripinus > Loripinus fragilis. The sequence goes on from OZ026524.1 coordinate 16,730,665, forward strand.
CCCTATCCAACCAGCGCCTGCACTGTTTCCAATCCTAGCTTCATACGCCTTGTGGTCACTGCTAGAGTAGGCATAGTGACCAGACATTTGGGCGTCAGGAATTCTCCTCAATGATGTAGCAACACCCACTGCTTCATTTGCACAAACTAGAATTGTATATTAACACATTTAAGCTGAATGGATTTTCCTAGTCTTAATAACTGGACAAGTCCTTTTCCGTTTTAAGGGTTGCTTGATGGCATTTTTCATTTTTATTCGAATTTATATTGAAAATACTGAAAGAAAAAAGTGAAGTCCCTGTTCAGACCCCACGTTCTGTGGCGTCTGATCTGGGTCTGCACTTTTTGTCTTAGTCCCATAAAAAGGACGCTAGGCTTATACGAATTAAGCCTATCCATTATACAAAATTCTGTATTCGTCCAAATAAACCCATAACTTAAAAATACCCTGTTTACAAACATTACAGATATAACTTCGATCACTTCAGTGAAGCCAGCTGAGTAGGATTTATAACAATCTTGCGCACAATGGATGCATATCAATGATAACATTATACATCTTGAATGGAAAACGGTTATCATTTGTATTGTGTAAAAAACAAAAGACTCATTGTAAAGGAAGCATGTACGCCCATGAGGTCTAATATCATATTACCAGAAATTTTACAGTTAAAGCAAACTGCTTGAGTTGGTGTTTTATGCCCCAGGTAAAGAAATGCCAGCCATGTCAGGAGTTTTGCCAGGTTTAACAGTTACTAAGCAAATGATAAAGTGTCTTGTTTAAGGACACAACTATGTACCTTTGATGAGGATATATCTAGTGACCGCTCGGTCTCGAGTCGAACACTCTTCCACTGAACCACAGCGGTCTTCAAGTTGTAGCATTTGACCTACCATGATGGCACTCAAACTTTCATTTGAGCCGCAGCATGAAATTTCCAACAATGTGGTATGTACGACGAGAATAGGCTCAGATCAGCCTTAGCATACGCGCAGTCTGATCAGAGCCTTTGCTAGTTGCTTGATTATTCTATGACTGTTGTGCTACTGAGCAACCAGCATTTCGAGTTTCCAAGATTAAAAGAAGGCTGCACAGGCTCATCTGAGTATTTATGCCAAGATGCCACATTGTTGGAAATCAGATGTCGCGGCTCAATTTCGCTTTCTAAAAAAACACTATAAGGACCAGCACACGGGATTTGGGTACTTACCTCATCAGTGAGCAGTGAAGGCTCAGACAAGTCTGCACATATGCACAGATTCGTCAAAGCCTTCTCATACCCTTTACAAAATGTATTGAAATTGAAGAAGGTTCAGACTACATTTTAGATCTCTCACCCGCTGGATATGCCAGTATGGGCATTAAAAGTATGCTTTTTATGTGCGGACCCAGGAAGTTTTGTCACAGAGGGTCCAACGTTGACGTTTTTTTTTGTTTTTTTTAGCTGATGAGGGGAGAGAAGCCAAAGTACCATGATGAGTCGGTCATCATTGGCCCAACAGCAAAACGCCATTTAATGGGATCCGGGTCAGTATTGCTAAAAAAACCCTATATCCTTGTGATTTTTCTGGGAGGGGTCCGGACCTCCTATCCCTCTTCTGGGTCCGCGCATTCTTTTGAGCATGTGCCATAGGTACCAAAATCTAGTGTACTGGCCTATATAGATCCCTTTGCGAAAGGGGCCACACAGCCTGGAAAAAGTGAATATACACACCTCAAGCAGCTGTACCCCTTCAATCACTCCATTACACTTACCTATGTTACATGTCTTCCCTCCATAGCTTGATATACAGCTACACCTAAAGGTTCCAATGTCATCAACACACGTGCCACCATGTTGACATGGCGTAGATTTACACTGGTTGCGTTCTGGAAACATGACATGAATCTCAAATCAAAGAGGTATATATACATTTATACAAACACTTAATCAAAATAATGTACATTGTATATTCAATTATAGCAAGGGGAAACAGGGCCATATTATAATGTTTAACAATCTACTGTGACGTTTCTAAAAATCAGACGCAAAGTATTTTGACCACAAATGAGCATATTAATGCAATCAGCACACTTTCAAGAAGAGTTGATTTGTTCTTTAATATTTAAAAGAAATGTCACATGAAAACGGAGCTCATATTGTCAGTAACTCTATGACTGATTCATTCTGTTCTTCTGGTGACCAGCTTATACATAATAAATGTACTTAATGAATGGTCTCCAACCTTAATATTGATCTCTATTATTTTATGGGCCTCGTCGCGAGAAAACCTGTTTTCGGGGTTTCCGAAAAGGCGAGTTTGAAACCTTTGTCGTCAGCTACAGAGAAGAGCTAGACAATTGAAATTTCACCTGTAACATGAATATGTATGATACTTTCCAAAAAGCGAATAACAAAGGCGCTGATCAGACTGCGCGAATGCGCAGGCTGGTCTGCGCATGTGTTGTTCGCAAACCTCCGAAGACAGATTTTCTCGCGTCGCGGCCCTTATTATACAAGATAAAGAATTTATTGATTCATTCTACCATAACTTCCTTGTAACTGGATCAGCCAAAGACCATCTGTTTGAAACATCCAAAAATGCAATTCAGTCTCTACTATCAAAAGATAGGAAGTGCAATATGCTGTTTTTAATATTTTCTATTTGGTGGTCTTTTTACATAACAACAGTAGAAGTCAAATAAATTTCAAAATTGTATACTTGGATCATTGTTCTAGCATATCAATCAGATAGAATAGGTGGAATAGGACTCTTGTTTTGGTCGTAAATTGTAACAAGACTCCATTAAACGTATTTGTAATCCTTTTATCAAATGATATACTCCAAAATATATGATTGTGTTGCACTTTCCATTAGATCTCATAAACAGACTCAATAATATAAACAGACTCAATAATACAGAGTCTGCTGTTTTCTAATACTGTAGGTTCTCTCTATTTCTGAAGGATCCGTTTTCCAGATTATTTATCATGTGTACATTTTTGGGCTATGCAGATTGAAATGGCAATATCTTACTTGTCACAAGCATTACCATGTAATTGCTAAGAGCACAACATAAAAAATTGCAGCATAAGTCTAGGCCTGATCAGAAGCCGCTGCCAGTCGTTTAAAAATCTACATTACCTCTTGTGTCAATTGTAAAGGTCTGATCGGCGTATTTGCCTTGTTCGTCTATTACACGTATACCAAACTCGTAGGTAGCATCAATATCTGGGGCTGTTCCATTCAGTTTACCAGTCCTATGATCCAACACAACACCAGGGGGAAGAGCTCCCGAGATCTTCTCAAACCGCAGCTGAGACCCTTCAGGATCCTACAGTCGTATTAAGAACAATACTTATTCACGACCAGAATAAACAATTCTATTGGTATATTGCACCATAAATGGAACACAGTTTTTCGTTTTTAAAATTTTACATGAAGGTTTCTTCACCCTGAATATTTGCATGCGCATAGATATAGCAAAACCCTAACTAAATTTGAATTTTGGCGGAGAATGATATCAATGTTACTGCTCTGATATCTTGTAAAAATAAATAACTAAGTTTTTGTTGGAATGAAACCCATGTTTGTACTGTCAGTGCAATACACCTTGGATAGATATAGTTGTATTTGCTCAGCTATAAAATGTCCATTAGAGATTACAGCAGACGATTATGTAACATCAAATGAAATGGTGCGGTTTACGATGCAATCCAAGCTACTTATACAGTTCTACGGATAATGGGTTATTAAAGCGTTTCATGCCCACCAAGTACGATCATTTTGCCTGCTTCCGTCTGGCTACCTAATTGTATGTTTTGTTCATGTGTCTGTATGTGCGATCGTACAACTAGAAATGCACAGGTCTAAAAATACGAATAAGATCACAGATGTACGGGCACTTACATGTACCACATTTCATTTTATATTTAATTTTTACTGCTTCTTTATATGATGGAAAATATGCATGTTTTCATATGGGAGTGGTGAGATCAATAAGCAGACTCGTTCATGGAATAGCTAGGCAAATGGGCGCTTTCAACTAAGAGGGCATTTTGGGTATTAGCCATCTATAAATGTAGCCTTTCGTTTGTGTCACCGTCTTAGTGACATGGTTAGAAAACTGAAATATTGTTGACTATGCTGATAAACAGCAACGCAAGCCAATAAAAAACTACATTTAAAACCCACTGATGCATTGTAATTTGTCTTATATATGTATATACATGGTATTATATTCAACTGATAGCCATTGATCAATATCGCACAAGGTACAAGAAGGGAATGTTATTTGGCATAAAACAGTAAGAATGTTAAAATTCCATCCTATCCCAGCATTTATGAAAACGTATACAAACTTCAAAAAAAATATTTTTGTTTAGGGTTTTTTGGTTAAAATATATTTTTCGAATTAAATTTAAAATTCCCATTTTAGATTTAATGCTTTTGCCAAAAAACAGGGTTCCATTTGAAGGGCTATGTATAGCCAGGCGATACATGTACTACCGAATTATTTCCCTTATTTCCCAGACTGGACACGGACCGGCGTGACCTCATTCGGCCGCCAGTTTGATTTTTATGGCGTCATCTATCACATACGGCATTGTAACGTTGACAATAGACGGAGTAACGTCGTTTTTACAACTAATGGACGTTCAAAATGTACGTTAGAATACGCGTTTCAGTCCAATCAAGAGTTGCGTGAAATTCTAGCAGTCTGTTTAAGATTGCGGAATCGTTCTAGAATACGAAGGATTCGTTCATATTCTTAATCTTTTTGTGTGTAAGAATCGAAATATATTAGCACTGGCAGCGATTTGTTGCTTAATATATCTCTGTCTGTCGGTCTGTCGTAAGTGGTTAAATCATTCGCGCTTCCCGCTCATAATTGATTCACTCTTACGACTGACCTCCAACCAGTGATATATTAAGCAATAAATCACTACGAGCGTGAATCTATTTCTTATCTACAAAAATACTGAGGAGCGCAGTGGCACAATGCTAGAGTGTTAGGACTCATTTTGTCCAATGGTTCATTGATCGACGACGTCAAGTGTTACCAGAACTTTTCAATGAAGTAACAGTGTGGAAAACCATTCACAAGCTTTTATATTAACTTGGAAAACGTATCATTCTATCGCTAAATACAAAACTACAGTATAGTGTTATTATGTGGTTTTAAACTACTACAAATATTGATTCCAATGTTTGTATTTGATAAATCTGTTTTATGACACATCCTGATTCTTAGTGTGTTTTTTTTGTTACAAATAATTTCGGTACATGTACCTCACACCTAGACACTCTCAAATGCCAATCTAATATTAAAAAAATAGCAGTCACGCCTATGTTGTGATGATTACTTACTATTGCCGTGAGAACAACGTTGATCTGATCTGTGCCATAAAAGGTTCCCAGACTACCATAGGGCGCCTTCTGTCCCCAGACAGGGGGCATACTGTTAACAATCTGAAGAACAAAATATAGAGTGGATTGCAAGCGCATTTTAATTACAGTGAAACCTGTCTTAAGCGGCCACTCAAAAAGAAGACCAAAATCGCTTTTAAGTGAAGAAGCAAACAAATAATCTCTGGTCAGAATGCAGTCTGATCTGGGATACACATGTGTTTTTGTTTGAAAATGTTTTTTTTTCTCTCCTTTTTACATGTCTGCATCCGTTGGTCCTGGCAATCAAGGAGTTTAGAAATTGCTTTCATTATTCAATTTAATCACAGCAAAGCGTGTTGAATTATATGGGTGTTTAGAATTTTGTCTTGTACCTGAGTGTAAATAACATATTTGTTAAAGCAAGTTAATAAACGATGACATGAAGCTTTGGCATGAGTTGTTAGAAAAGTAAGTAGCGCAAGTGTACCTGAAAAAGTTGCAGCATGTCCGTATGTCCGATATACACCGTGCCATTTGCACCGGGTGTCATATAGATATTGCCACCATTGGGTCCAGCCTGAAACATAATAAAACAGCGACATATAGCGTACTGTGCTTTTGAGCTCAACTTCCGGTATCGAAAATTGGGGGCATTTGTTTTATCTGCATTTGTGCGTGCGTGCGTGCGTGCGTGTGTGCATGTTCGTGCATAGCTTTCTCAGTATAGACCTTGTTGGAAGAATATTCAAATATACATGAATATATGGCTATATGGGCCTTGACCGTTGGCCTACTTTAAAAAATGAATAAATAATATTCATTATATTTGTGTTTACCAAAACTTTTGATATATGTAGCTTTAGTGTCAAATGTATCTTCTCCGGGGATGGGACGTGGGATAGGGGTTCAAACATTATACATTATATATTACATGTACATTATAAGCAATAATAAAATTAAACTGATGTATTATTGTATTTTAATTATAGGGCAACAAAGGTTAGTATTACACGATTTGAACAACTAAAAGCTCGAAGTGAATATTTGGTATGGTCTCACACGAGGGCTGACTGTACTAAAATAGAGGCTTTTATGATGACAACACAGAATGACAGTATAACATACCACTACAGAGAGATTTCCACCAGTCTCAGCAGTAACTGCCACGCTGGGATACCGTACTTCGAAGAAACTGTAAACATAAAAAAAATTAAAGTAAGTAAGGGTGCAAAGATCAGGAATCGATACAATAAAGTACCACACCCGACCCAGGATACCAATGGGAAAGTTACGAACTCACAGTAAGACACCACAAACGAGAGCCAAGAGGTCAGCCCTTTCCTCCCAGCAGGTGACCACAAAGCACATATAAACAGACGCGCACAAAGACATAGCAAAAACAAGACAGAACAAAAACATATAAGATCCACAAAAGAAGTACCGCCTTGGAACGGTCAGAAAAAATATTTCACTGGAGGGCTTAAACCGGTTTAACGGCGCGCCAACCTCACTCTTAGTTCAGATGTGGATCAAGACACATAGATATTTGGTTTGCATGAAAGACCCCTAACTTATCAATGCATCATCTCCTAAAACATATAAATCAAGATATAACAAGGAGATAAAGCAAAGATAAGGACTCAAAAGTAAATAAAACTGAATACCGGAGCAAAAGAAATCCAACAGTTAATGTCCGGTCGGCCCGTCAAACTGCCAAAGCATCAGGCCTCTACCATCTTATCAATAGATAAGTCTTTAAGTCGGAACCATCATAGAGTCTGAAGTCCGACCCACCGGCGTGCAATAAAAGAGGAAAGCAAAGTTGCTAACTGTGATTGGGTTGACTACCAAGCATGCAGTCTGTTGCATTACATTAATGTTATAGCCAATCTTTTTATAATGGGAAATTATTTTAATGAACTGCGCTGAAAAATTATTAGAGCCAACAATCTTCTTCAATTTATACACCAAGTCACCATAGAAATCAGGTTCCAAAAGTCCTTGGCGCAAGAGAGATTTAAGTCCAACTTGGAATTTAGAAATCAAATCATAGCATCGCCTATGAAATTTAGAAAATGTTTTGCGAAGTTTATGATACCGATATCCTTGTATAAAAAGTTTCTGAGTTAACAATTTATTGCGAGTGTTGAAGTCAGCAACATAGCTAGATGCTCTAGCAAAACGAATGGGTTGAGAAATATAGACTCCATAGGATGATGAACGAGGAACATCACTATCTAAAAATCGGAAATTGACAATTTCAAAATCAAAGTCGTCACGTTTATCATAAATTTTGGTAGAAACAATATCATTAGAAATTGACAAATGCAAGTCTAAAAATGCGGCTTCGGTATCAGAGTTATTAGCCTTATTCAGTTGGAGCTCTGACGGGTATATTTGACTAACCATATTGCCAAAATAAACATTATTAATATTTAAAATATCGTCCAAATATCTGGATGTAGTATTAAACGTATCAATAACATCAGCCTGCTTATCATCAGAAAGAGACATCATAAAGTCCCTCTCATAACAAAACAGGAATAAATCTGCAACCAGGGGAGCACAATTAGTTCCCATAGGAATCCCAACTACTTGTCTATACAGTTTGGTGCCAAATCGGATAAAAATGTTGTCAGCGCATCACAAACATTTTGACACGACCATGCATGATATATTTTTAGGTTTTTCTGAAGTAAGAAATGCATTTCGGTCATTACATACAAGGTAAGGAGAGCCTTCTCTCTGGAAGGTACATGAAAGTCATGTACAGAAACTGTAGTCCAGGCAGTAAAATAACCCTATCATCCGTATGTTTCTGACTTAATTCTTCCACTTTGAATTGTAGAAGAGTCCATTGAGTTAGAAAGGGGTGTTAGACAAATTCTAAAAAACTGAAAAAAATGATATAGAGACAAAAATGAGTAGGCAAACAGTGTAGATCCAGATAAGATGGCTCATATGAGCCATATCCTCTGGATCTACAATGTTTTTCCAGAGCTTTTTTACAGGTCTGTAGAGTTAAAGGGAGTAAAGGCACTGCATTTGAATGCTCAGTCACTATTCAAATGTGCATGAGCAGCTAAACAGTAGGGTTAGATTATGATACATGTAGGAAGCGTAGAGCCTTTTTTCTACTTCCATGCTTTGTGTAATTGGGCAGCTAAGGGTCTGGCGAAACTGTATGTATGCGCAGACTCGTCTGAGCCTTGAAAGTTCGCCGAGGAGATAGGTACCACAATCGGAAGTACTGATTCAATTTACAAGCATTAGTTAGTTTGCAGAACCCATCGAAGTTTTCTATCTGTTGATGATTTCCTATTTTTGAATTCATTTTTACTTGCATAATGCGTTCTTGCTATTGACACGTTTAAACCGAGTGTGTCCCATACACTTTAATGGAACGCATGCAAATAGTGAAGACCCAGACGCATGTAATCTGTCACAATACGCATTATCTTGTACATGTCTGCACCCAGTTTGTTGATTTTCAAAACAGCGATATATAACAAGGGGATAATTCGGTAATATCTCCCAGCAACCCCCTACAATGGGTGATAGACACTTCTAATTAAAACATATTCCAATAAGTTTGGAATGTGTCTAAAAAGTTGGGTAAAGGATGAAAAACACAATCAGGAGCAGAATTACAGAACAGTTATAAATGTTTATTGCTTTAACTCTAAAGTATTTAATGGACCTTTCAAAACATTCATGGGACAAACTGAATGGAAGATGTCACCATGATATGTTGGTGCTTTAGATATATATTATACGTGACGTCTTCTTAAAACATGCATGCAAAACTCTCTTAAGTGGAGTAAATCGCCTAACGTTTATCCTAAGTTTTGTTTTTTTGCATGTCACTGTCACCATTTTTTTCAGCATTTCGGGACAATTTACTGTCTTCCCGGTTCTAACCAGTACATGTACTTAGCAGAGGTCAATCGTATTTCTCAAGACAGTGACTCCGGTGAATCTCGAACTAACAATCATCCGATCCCCAGCCTAACGCTCTACCCATTGAGCCACTACGCTCTACCTTTTGTCTAAGTCTTCATCTGTGCGAACAGCGAAGGCTCTACGGATTTTCAGGCTCGTCTGTCCTTCGTCGCTCAAATATGCGGTCAATGCCAAAACCTCATGGACATATTTGAGAAATCAGAAAAATTATATGTTGTTGAGAAGTATTACCTGTACATGTTTAAATTTCAGAGATTTGTACTTATATAGTTAATGACAAATAACAACTAACCTCCCACGGACCGATACAAAGACGCAAAACAACACGCTGATCAAAGGCTTCATTTTTATTGTACAGAAATCCTTTTATTCTGAAAACAAAATCTTGTCAGACATTTACAGCGGCAAAGCCGTTTTAGGCAAGGAGCTATTTGGGTAATGGTACCTATTGCGTGTATATATGGCCACTCGTTAAACGTGCGTGCGCAGCTATCCAGTGGGGCAAGCTGTCTAACCTTTGACCTCGTCATCCATAATGAGCATGTGCATGTAGGGACGGCTGCAACGGGACTGTGCATCAGCACAGTCCCGTCGGAGCCTTCCCTGGTGGCCCTTGCAATACGTATCAAAATCTGATCTCCTCCGCTGGTCCTTTGATGTGTGATCCAACTTGGAAACGCGGATGTTTTTCAAGAATTTTATCATTTCATGATCCTCTTGGTGTCAATAAAGGTATGATAAATGCTGAAATGTGTCTGCTTTATCATTATCGGAGCCCCTCTGCAATGGTCTGAGATTAATAGAAAGGACCACCTTCTGGTAGATTAATATACAAATCGGCAAAATGCACAGTGGTTTAAGGGTGTTCGATACTATATTTAAGGGGCTATTTAAATATTCATCGGTGGGAGGGTATGGTAAACCTGTGAATGTTTGATTTTGCAAGAAAGCTGAAAAACAACAATAATGTAAAACCGCTACCTTACGTACCCATTTAAAGATGCGTTTGCAGCCTTCAGATTGTAAATTCAACGTTGCAAAAAAATAAATAAGAGGTTATGAGTAATCCAGATTTCAATTCATTTGAAATCTCCTGGTATGCCAGAGATTTTATTTCACATTCCTAGGTAGAAACCCGTTCGCTGATACCTGTAAGCATATGCTATAGATTTTATAGGCACTCTGCCTCAAACGAAGCCACTGTTATGGTAGCATAATTATAATGATACAGTGCTGTTAGCATACATAGAGGATCTTACATGAGTGCTCCTGTTTTATTGAATTTATTGAACGAGTTAAGGGAAAAGAGATAAAAGCGAGGCTTGCCTAGCATTTTGTCTCTTTTTCACATTGAATTTAATGATTAAATAATACAAGGGCACGAATATTAGATACTTTTCATCACATGACACTAAAATTAATCAAAAATCGCATTCTTGACGTGAAAACGTTATAATGGACGTCATAACGTAACGTTACGATTTCTGTAAACCACTAGTGGTTTATCGATTTTATTATATATCTGCAATTAAATATATCTGATACAACTACTTTTCCAACTCGAAAATACAAAATCTAGTATCACGCTACTCGGGTGATATTTTTTCGTATCACCATCCTCCATGTTTTACCCAACTCACAAGATAAAAGCCAGCACCTGGCGGCGAACTCTTAATCTGACTCGCAATCTTAGCCATAGCATTATTAATCACTAAAATCACATTTCTATCTGACGTTTAGGCGATTAGCCTCTATTTGTTCATTTTCCGTATTAAAGGAAAGGAATTAAACACGATAAATGCATTTTCCGACTCTGTCGTAACATGTTTACACAATGTGACGTCATCAAACATTTTGCGCGACGTTATTGGCTACCGTAACGGCATCGCAACGTCACGTCACATGGTTTCAGCTTTGGTGAGTTAACCGCTAAAACTGAAATGAGTTTTGTTGTGTTATGTAGGTATATAATAAAAACATTATTACTTGAGTAACTTGATCCGATGGGTCGGGTCACGTCTCGTGGCTGCGCCAGGAACCACTGGATCACACTCGACTTCGTCTCGTGTGATCCGATCGTTCCTGGCGCAGCCACTCAACGTGATCCGATCCATCAGATCAAGTTACTCAAGTAATAATGTGTATTTATTTTCTTGTAAATCATACACCTACAAACCGTTTAAAGATTGTGAACAGTTTAAAATATTAAAAAAAGGCTTTAGTAATGCTCTATTAAAACTTTGTGAAAAAATGAAAAATACCACGCAACACTCCTAAAACTGAAATAGGTGTAGTATGTACGCATAGTGCAGACTTCAGAAGCAAGCCATATAAATGAATAGTGATATTGTGCGATTCAATAGGATAGTTTTGAGACAACCATTTTCCATGTATGATGTGTTCAACAATAATTGTTAATGGACAATCACGAAATAAAGAAAATGGTGAGCACACTACTCCTGGCAGTAATTTTTATCCCAGCATATGCTCTGACAGTATCTTACGAGTGAGTATTTTAACGATTTAATTATTCTTAAATTTCTCATCTGTTTTCTTGTCACTTTTCTCTCTTTCTGCTCCTTTTTCCATTCTGTTTTGGGTCAAAACAATGCAAAGTGCTATTAATAATCACTAAATGGCTTAAGACTATCCAAATTAGACCAGATTCCGTATCTTAAATAATTGTACATCTAGTTATCACACATGCGTTAGGGGCCTCGCGTACATGCGCATTTAATCTCACCAAAAGTGTAACTTAAGGCCACATTTGGTGGCAGCTTTATAGCCATTGATATAGGTGTAAACTTTCAACTGCTTTAAACTCTATTCTCTGTCCGATTTTATTGATCCAGAGAATAACTACAACAATAACAGGTAGAACTATTTTAACATTTAAAATTGGACAAATGTTGGCAAAAACTGTTTAAAAAGGAAAAATATTTGTAAGTTTTCATCAAAAGTTGAGGCAGCTTGGCCGCCACATCTTTTTGTGTTAACTTACACTTATATTTACAGTGCAATAGGGCTTGATGTTTTGGATTTTGACCGACTCTTCCGTAAACTTCTATACGTGTGTGTAAAAGCAATAAAAGTTCTATCGAGGCTGCACGGCTGGTCCGCTGCTGGTTACACAAACATTATATGGAACTCGACGCGAGAAAACCTGTCTTTACGAGTTTGCGAACAACAAAGGCGCAGACATGCCTGCGCATATGCGCATTCTGTTCAGCGCCTTTGTCATTCGCTTATTTGGAAGTATAGTATCTAAACCTGCTACAAGCGAACCATCATAGAATATTCAAGCGACTAGCAGCGCGTATGCACTGGCTGGTCTGAACCTTCGCTGGTCGCACATACCACAGTGGTGGTAATCTCATGTCGCGGCTCAATTATCTTTTTTTTTTGCATATGATCCTATTTTAGACATTTTACAGCTCACTGTTTGATACGATGCGCTTGGGGTAGTTTATTGTCCATATAAAGGAGTTACGGGTTAGACTTTCCAAATTGACATGTACTTGAGTCCCTGAATATTGCCCTTTTCTTAGCAAACAGTGCAGACATTGGTGAAATGCCTCCCTCGGCCGCATTTCATCTGGGTCTTTACTTTTTGCTAAAATACCCATTAAAGGGTTTCCAGTATACAAATGGTAAATACTATAAAGGCACTTAATATGATATAAATGATATCAAGCAAGCACATGCAATTGTGGTACTCATAACGCGGTAGACCCACTATGACTCACTTATGTATCAGCTCAGTCTCAACATGTAGCACCAAGAGTAAGGAGCGCAGTGGCTCAGTTGTAGAGTATTAGACTTGGGATTTAAGGATTGCTTGCTTGATATTCATAGGCTATTTTTAGATCAGGACATCATTTTCTATTTTTAGATAACACTAAAAAAATAAAAAAAAAAAATAAGTAAGTTTTGAAACTATTATGGAAAATGGAGCATTTGCTCCAAAGGAGCAAACGCTTCATTTTCCATAATATTTTCATAAATGTTGTATTTCAAAGGCAGCAAAAGGTGCTATTATGGAGCAAAGAGTTAAACAACGATTTTTTTGCAAAAATATGAATATTTTCTTATTCATCAATTTATAATATGCATTACAGTGGGTTTGCTAAATGTACATTTCAGCCCTCTGAAGATCACCCAGCCCAGTATTGCAGTAGTAACAGAACAAAATGGCTACATAGGAATAGAGGTAGGATAATCTGTATTGTGGTAGGACCAACCGAGTCTGTATATTCAGACAGAGCCACATGTTTACGTGTCAGCTTTTTGGAATACGTTAGGGTAAAGGCAGGTAACTTCGGACATCAGATAAATTCGGACATACATTTCCAAACAATGGAAATCCAGATTAGACGGCTCATCAGGATTTTCACTGTTTGTTATGTTACTTATATTTTTAGCAATACTGGTCCGGATCCCCTGGCTACAAAGCCAACATTCAATGCCTGACTATCATTGGACCGCAAGCGAGACGCAATTTTGAAAAAAAGAAAAAACAAACAAAACAACAACACCTTGACAGACCGCAAACCGCGCATGCGATTAACAAGAACATCACTACTTCTGGCTCTACTTGCTACCCGTGCTTGCTTGTAAAGCCTGGCAGAGCACGGCTGGGCACACGGTTTCAATACGGTATATTCGGTTATACACGGATTGACTGGTACGATTATTGAGCTTCAACCGTGCCTGGGTATGAGTTGGTACGATTTAGACTCGAATGTAGCACGAGTATGTACGAACAAAGCACGGATATACTCGATCAAGCAAAGTTTGTCACGGTTTGAACACGATTTTCATACGATTGTCGTACGGTTCAAAGTACGGTCTAGTACGGTCTGTTACGGTCTTGTACGATTAAAACGACTATTATTCGACTAACTGGACATTTACAGGGTTAATGCCCAGGTCACACATTCACGGACTGGACGCCGGATTAGCCACGGATGTACATTCATGGCAATCCGTATTGGTCCGTAGCTTTCCGTATTAGATCCGTAATCATACGTAGTAGTACTTAATCAGACGTATATAGTGCATCCGTATCGGACTACGGAAATTGGCATTTCCGGGGTCATCCGTGAGATTTAATCCGTAGTAGAACCGGCGAGGTTATCCGTGAATGTGTGACCTGGGCATTACATTCGGTGACACCGACTTTTGCTCGAGTTCGATTCCATACGATTTGTATTGACACGGTTGAGCTCACTCGTGGAGTGGACTTCATGTGCGGTTGTATATACGGTCTCGTACGGTTTCACACGGTCTCGCACGGTCTCGTACGGTCTCACACGGTCTCTCATGGTCTTGTACGATCGTTAATACGATTATACACGGACGTGGCACCCGTGTCAGTTTTTTAAAAGTTTTAAAGATCATACACGGCTTTCACGGATACACTCGTATGGCCCGAGTTTAAACTCGGATAAGACCACGGTTGGTTCGGTTGTACATGTATGTTGCCCAACCGTATAAGCCGTGGGTTCTGTATCAGACAGGCTTTAAAGAAAGGCATTACATATATATAAAACTTACCTCTCAAATATAGACTGATCCATGTACATTTAAGTTATTGATACTGTATCTCCTAAATAATATTTTCAGTCTGGAACAGGTGGTGACATCCATATCAGCCCAGGAGCGAATAACTCAGGATCAGTGTATCTAGAGGGAGAGGATTTGCTTTTCCTTATACAGGTTCGTAGTTAGGTTTACTTTAACCTTTATCCTGCTACGTAGTAATATGTAATTGTCCTAAAATGACTGCTTATTTTGTCTGCTGCAAATGCACTTCAAATTAACTTCTGACTAGAGTTTTATCATAAAATAAACACATAGGAAGCATTCTGATTTTGGGACATATTTTTGCACCATAGCAGGCTACCAAAATATATCATCCGGTGAGTAAGCAGACGGCAATTGTCGTTAAATGGCATTTACTTTACACAGAAAGAATCATGTGCATGAGAGGGCTAGTTCCCCATTAGGCCGAAACATAAAAGCTACTTTTTCTGAATATCTGTTGGTTAATTAGGCAAATTGCTAAGCTGTAATTGTCTGGTATTATTTAACTTTTGCCATTGCTATGGTAACAGAAAACGGCTGCCCCAAAAGGATAAACAAAGATAAAGGGCCATTTTGGACCAAATTTGGGCTTTTTGGTACAGCAGCATGTTTTAATGCTATCAATATACAGGGAGAAGTTTCATCGATTTCAAACGGCACAACAACAGCTGCTGTGCCTGTACTATCGGTACTATCTATATTATATTTATATTAACCCAAAGCATGGATCCATCGGAAGGCTGGACTTGGTTTTATTCAGTTAGATCTTGTATTTGAGCCAGTGCATGAGATTTCCAACAATGTGGTATTTTGACATGTATAGACGCGGACGAGCCTGTGTAGCCTCCATTTAAGCTTAGAAACTCCAAATGGTGTTCAGTCAGTATCTTAACAATCATAGAATACTCAAGCGACTAGCAAAGGCTCTGATCAGACTGCGCATATGCGCAGGCTGATCTGATGCTTTGCTGGTCGCACATACCACATTGATGGAAATCTCATGCACTGGCTCATTTGATAGGCAATTGATAAGTTTTTCGTAGGTTAAGAAGTTGGAAACTGAAAGTAGACGTGTAAGTAAAACCGGTGTATTTGACTTGCGTTTTTTGTATCTTCCACCAGGTTATACTGAGTAAACCGCCGGTATGGGAAAACATCAACAATCGGACGGCACCTTTCAGTTACCTTGGAGAATTCAGAGCTGGACAGCGTATTGCAATAGAACTGGATGCCATGGTAAAACACTTTTACTAAACAGCAACATCGCGAGCTCAAACCCTCTTAAGTTGAATTAGATTTTGATTAAATTGGATTCAGAATTTATGGCATTTTTTGGAATAATAGTGTTTTGTTTTACGAAGTGGCTATTTACAGTCAACTGTAAATAGCCAAAAAACGTTAAAATGGCTATTTACAGTCAACTGTCAATAGCCAAAAAACGTTAAAATGGCTATTTACAGTTGACTGTCAATAGCCATTTTAACGTTTTTTGGCTATTTACAGTTGACTGTCAATAGCCATTTTAACGTTTTTTGGCTAATGACAGTCAGTGTCGTTATTTATTTGGGATACAGGGGGAAATTATTTGTTATATCAAATTTATTCACTAATCCCTTTATTTAGCTGAAATCCTATTTTGGCTTTTGTTGAAGCATTTGTTTTCATGATGGTGCGGCTTCCCGCTCCGTTAGCGGAAAAAGAGAATCAAGACATTAAACATACTAATTGCAAAGATGTGGT
This sequence comes from Loripinus fragilis, assembly GCA_964019695.1. Lineage (NCBI taxonomy): Eukaryota > Metazoa > Mollusca > Bivalvia > Lucinida > Lucinidae > Loripinus > Loripinus fragilis. The sequence continues at coordinate 16,747,326 of OZ026524.1, forward strand.
AAGCAGTTAATCTTGAGTTTCCTAGCATTATTTTGATATGACTTTAAGTGCAAAGTAAGGAGAATTCCTAAGTGACACGAGCAGCCCTGTCTTTGTTGGTGATTTTAAGACTTGGAAACTTTTCTCACAATTTTTTTGTTTAAAAAAATATCCGCCCAGATCTGGATTGAAACTATTTGGCATTACGGATCCAAAATAGGCTCCGTGTTGGCATTTAATAATACTTTACTTTAATAGACATCTCTTCTGGGTCTACCATGTACTCAATTATTCGTCAAACTCATGATCGTAACCGTTCTTTTGACTAATTATATAGTTTGCTTTTGACTAATTATATATCAAACAAGAGTGAGTCATGATCTGATAATAACAGATAATTCCTATAGGAGTTGTCTGATTCTGATCTATACTGCCTGTTGATGTTGTGTACATGCAAGTTGTCATGAGACAGCTAAGGGTTTGGCAATTAGTTCCAGTCCGCAAAATTATGTACGAGGGCCAGTACAGGTATTTGGTTTTTATACCTCACGCATTTTTGAGCCTGGAAAGCGAAGGTTTGTCGGCATATGCGATGACTCGTAAGAACCTTCTCTACTCCCTTATACAAAGTATGGATGTCTCGCAGAGAGGATCCATGTGATATATTTAACATGCTCTTCATTGAGACAGCCATCCATTTTTTTTCTTTTCTACTATCATTATCAATTTTCTTTTCGGCCTGTCGAGATTTATTTATATTTTGTAAAAGGTTTACACCAAAAGGCCTTTGCTAAAAACATTTAGTCTCGAAAAATGTGCAAAATATAAAACCTGTGCAAAAATGTGCAAAATATGAAATGAAACCTGTGCAATATGCACAGGTTTCATATTTTGCACATTTTTCGAGACTATTTTTTGTAATTTCGAGATAAACGGATGCTTTCATTTTTTTTTTTTTTTTTTTTTTTTTTTTTTGGGGGGGGGGGGGGTGGGGGTTGCGGTGGAGGTGATATTGGAAGTTTTTATTAGTGGAATAGAATCTTTTCATATAATCTATTTTTATTTTCACTTAAGTATCACCCAAAAGCTTAATCTGTCCCAATAAACAGGATTAGTGTACTTCACCGGTAGGCAATATAACTCCCGTGGTGCTTGACGCGTGATTAAGAGGTGTGACAACCTTTATTCAGGAGAGGAGACTTTAAAGAGGTTTATAAATTACTTTCGGCGTCATCATTGGCCATATGCAAGGTTCTCGAGCAGAATGTGCACTTGTGCGGTCTGTCCGAAAACTCATTGTTTTGTAGTTTTATGATTTTCGACGACGTATTATTGATGCCTTGAACATTGTTTCCCTATGCACTCAGAAGATCGCAATGACCGTGACCAGATTGAGCATATGCTCGCACTGATCTTGGCCATCGATGTCCGATGATCCTGGCCATTGATTTCTCTCAATATCTCGCCCCCCGTCCAAAAAAGTCCTTGGGAACATCTGATTATAAGTACTTTCGAGGTGCCTTCAACACATGGTGGCAAAAAGTTTGATCCAGAGGCACAAACTGTTTGCATAGGTTATCAAAGATGACACAAGCGGGTACTCTGGATGCTGACGTGCGCACTGCCTGGTATTAAATTTGAAAACCCTTGTTAATGTAACATCCATGGATGTTTCTAATGCTTTACATTATCTGAATGAGCTATAAGTTTTAAAGGTGGAAGATGGAAAATAATCTTGAAAGATGGAAAATGCGGACTGAGTTTCCTGCCATAGTTTCGCCATGTCCAAAAATGAAATTTTTTAACAGGTAGAATATTCGTACACTTCACCCGTCTCAAGCTGGTGACAGTCTATAGACTTCGGCTGTTTACTGGAAAGACGCGGTGATATGCGATGGTTAGGTGTGAAAATAAACCCTGGGGCTTGTTGTTTTATCATAATCCTCATAAAACACTGGTCTTTATGGTGTTAATTGAAAAGCAACTTACTATAAAGAGAGTAGAGTTTTAAAATAAGATTTCATGCAAATCATACCGCGTAGGCGGCTATCAAAAACGCTCTGAACAATCGACGAACGGGGATCAAAACTCGATAGAAACAGTGTTTTCGATTGCTATTTGTCGGAGTATTTAGCAGTGTAGATCGAGATAAAGACTACCATTTCATCATAGCTAGTTTTGAAAACCTTATCACCAGAAGAGACTGCATGCAACAAAATCCGGTTTTCTCACGACTAAGCCTAATTATTGGACATTTGTTTACTACATTGTCTAAACTCATATCAAAGGTTTTTCCACAATTTACTTTTTTTTCGAAAAAAAATGATACCAGAGTTTCAAAAAGCTTGGAACAGCTATCTACAATAAAAATGATCTAATCAAGAATAACTCTTACAAGTGTACCGCTGTCTCATTTAAGTTATTTAAAGACCGTGCACAAATAACTTAAGCGTTTAATACAGATGTCCCGCGAACATCCCCCCACCAACTATAATCAACCGCAAATACAGTATCAGAGAGATTACATATTGCAAATTCTACATCGCGGAAGTTGATTTTGGGACACTGGTTTACAGTATCAATGTACTCTGGGTTGCAATGGTGTCATATTAGATGCATATACAGACTCAAACTCTGCCGACAGGATATACTGGAGTTACTTAGAGGAACCGTCTCATTGAGACGTTGCTTTATTCAGCAACAGCAAAGTTTTATTAGTACAGTTGGGCGTTCTATAACTTTTGCTTACCGAATCGTCGCCTCTCACTAAAGCTTAATGGTTTCGGCGAGAAGACGACAGCAAAAAGCATATGCTGTGGTTACTTAAATGAATCGTATCACTGGGATGTTTCTCTTAAGTAACCACGTCATACGACTAGAAACTGATTAAAGAAACTCTGAGAGCTATTTCCGTGTTAAATTTCCAGGCGTTGAATTAACTGAGCTATATAAATTGGCACAATGGTTAAAATGTACATACATGTACTGTTAGTTGATATACATGAATCGCCTTTATTTAGAAAATGTGAATCGGATTACATTAATAAAACAATAAAATGTTCAAATGCGATGCTTATTTCAGACATAATCAGACATCGTACATGCACGTGTAACTCCGAGAAACAAAAACAACTTGTGCTATAAACAAGTCAAAGTAGCTATATATACATCCATGGGATATAGACAAACAGTCGAGATCCAAATCAGATTTCGCAGAATGTAGTGTCTGATCAGGAAACCTTTGAATATATGTTACACGTAAGAAGTCTGAGCTCTATAATCGTGATCAGGAAATGTCACAATCATAGAATAATTGCCTTTCACCTTACTGCAAATCTATACTTGTACATTTTTTGAGATGTTTGGCTCTTATATGAATCATTTTCTACTTATGCGTACGAACAGCGATGCCAATGGAGCGTCTGTGTAGATGCACAAGCCTGCGTGTTTCTTAACTTTTTGCAAGCGTCAAATACCCCAAAATCACATGCCAGGCTCAAATACGATTTACAGCATGCACTAATTATGGAAGAAACACATTTATTTGACTTTAATATTCATCTGTACTTGAAATTGTCCACCAAATGTTCGAACATAAAGTCAACATCAATGAAAATATCTGATTTATCTGTAAATAGCCAAAAAACGTTAAAATGGCTATTTACAGTTGACTGTCAATAGCCATTTCAACGTTTTTTGGCTAATGACAGTTGACTGTAAATAGCCACTTTAACGTTTTTTGGCTATTGACAGTCAACTGTCAATAGCCATTTTAACGTTTTTTGGCTATTGACAGTCAACTGTAAATAGCCTCTTCCTTTGTTTTAATGCCTAATATAACATACGTTTTGGGTACCTTAATTAAAGAACCGCATAATGGAGGCGGTTCTTTTATGTTCCCCTAGCGTATTTTGGTAGAAATTTATTCATCATCATTTTGTCAAATACTATTTACAAACCAATCAAATCCTTTCAGCTTAAACTGCTGATAACTATGTGAATAAGTTATATACTGTAACAAAACAGTAGTGAGGAGAACGATCTATTTACATATGCACTTATGTATTGCCAAGTGGCACATCAGAGGTCCCCACAGGGGGTCTGTGTTACCTTAATCCCTAAAAATAATACACGCTCTCCCAATTGCCAGATTCTCTCCTCAGCTTTTTGACATCCAAAAGTATGTACTTTCTCCCCAGCTCCCCCCCCCCAAAAAAAAAAAAAATACCAGCGCTCCCCAGCTCCCTCTTCTAACCAGCCCCCTCCAAAAACAACAGCCCATAGGGGCTTTACATGAAGAATTTCATGCTTTTCAATCAAATTCGTTCCAAATCTTGTATTGTACTGTATATATGTTGTGATCATATTGAAATGGATATTGTTTAAACTAAGTGGGATATACCATTGATCGCTTTCTGTTCTATTTCCTGACATAAATAGTTATTCAGGCTGATCTGGGCTTTCACATGTTCACATGTGGACTAGTATCGAAGCAGTAAAAAGAGCAATAATAGAAAAATATGTGCACATACATGTACAAGCATACATTACCTATGTAACAATTTTCAATAAATATCTCATTTACTTGTATTTTAGCAAATGGGGAAGTAATAAAGTATCATAGACATAACTCTGTAGTAGTGATATACCTTTCAGTAATGAGTTCTAAATACATGGTCTGAGGCAGGCTAGTTCACATGTTGTTTTTTTTGTTTTTTTTTTGAAAATGTCGCACACAGGTTTATATAGTTGAAACCAAACAAAATCAAAGGAATAGAAGATGTAGACCTTATGTAGATTATTTATCTTGAAGGATCCAGAAGGAACAGCGATTACATACCAGCTGGTAGCGGGGGATTTTCCACCAGGCATCCGTCTCTTTGGTAGCAATAATAAGATGATTGGGGGCATAATACCAGATACAGATGCCACGTACACCGTCACTATTAGGGCCACAGATGGTCACGGAAAATATGCTGATGCCGTGTTCCGCATGGTTGTGCGGGGTAGGTATTTACTAGCAAAATGAAAAATACGCCTTATGGTTGCCTCATTAAAAGCAAATGCATACTACAAAGAGGATCGTATATTTGAGCGTTCATGTGATACTGAATTTATTTAACGAGTTGGGAAAAATAAATAAAATGCGAGTCGTGTCGATAATACAAGAACATGATTGTTAGATTATATTTATATTATGAATGACACTAATCTTCCTTTGAAATTGCGTTTAACATGTAGTGTAAAAAGTCAAGATTTTGATATGTCACGAGTACTTGTACAGTAAAATTCTTGTGTAATGACCAATAAAACAATCTCCTTTTAATTGATTCATCAGATATTCAAGTCAATTATAAGCTCCACCCTTGACAGGGGCTTGTGGAAATTACTGAACAGCTTAGATCAAAGAAAAGGCGGCGATGTCATGATGCAAATTTGTAAAACGACAGTGGTGTATTGGTTTCAATACATGACGTTATATCACTCATAGACACGACGTTCGACGATAACGACTTTCTCCTACCACTGCCATTCTTAGTCACCAAGACTAGGAACACAAGACAAACTATAAAACTTTCATTTATATAGTGATTACTTCGAAATATCAGACCATGTGCTATCAACATTTTACAAGCAACACGTGAACAGGACGAAGTAACTTCCACGTTCGCTGATCGCATACAAATAAAACCTCTGCTAGCAAAGTAGAAAAGACGACCGAAATACTATGCGAACCCTTAATGAGAAAAAAATACCAATTTCTATTTTCCACTGCCGGCTAGATAATTAATTGGCTATACATACAGATTTACAACTTCACAATCATGTTAACCACATGATTTGAAATCATGTTAACTACATGATTTGAACGTAAAATTTTTTGCTGTCTTTCCACGACGTAAACCAAAAATGTAAATTGTTATTTAAGAGTGCAAGAAGTTTATTTCATCTTGTCTTTGATTATGGTGTTTATTCAGTTTCTATACATACTAGGTCGTGACAGTTGCCAGGCACGAGTTTGCAAGCATGAAGGTGTATGTGTTGATACAGCTGGTGATATAACATGTACCTGTGTTAGTCCTTATGGAGGGAAGACTTGCAATCTAGGTAGGTGAGCCTATTTATGTCAGATGACATTTCCCACCCTTATCATTTGGACGAATCTATTTTGATTTTAAGAGGTGCTGGGTAGTAATTTTTAATTGTATTTAAATTTCAAAAGTATATTCTGTGAGCAAATAGTGCAGAACCTGATCAGTTGCCATATATTGCAGCATCTGATCTGGTTTTGCATTGTTTGCGGATGTCCCATAAAATGACCACTATGCATAAAGGGTCTTATGATATGTGTTAATATTGACTGTGGACTGAATTACAAATCAGCATAGTATTGAAATAATTTGAAGGTCATTGGGCATAAATGGATTCAATTAAGAATCGATTGCATACTACACCAAAGATTAATTTGGCGTTGGAGTCATACCACTAGGAATTTATTGATAAATTAGCGAACGTTAATTGTAGACTAAACCACAGATTCACGTTGCATTGTATACAAATCTACATATTTATATACATGTGTACGTCACTGAGCATATTTGGGTTAATTTGTACAAATATTAGTTGTAGACTGTAAAGCGAACCTACTTTGCATTCAAATTTAAAGCATGTTTTTTATTTTCACAAACACTCATGGTGAATTGTTTAATGCAACCAATTTAATTGGAAGTCTATTCTGTAACAGGGCACTTCTTGTGGGTTTTCTCGTTGATTGCATCACGATGGGTCAGTCCTAAATGAGGAACATGCTTTCAGCCTATAATCGGTGGGTTGGTGCATAATGCGTGTCATTGGCTACGCTTACCATGACTCAAATAGTTTTTGTTGCTCTGTGTCCGTGAGTTAAGAGCTCTAATCTTTGTTTTATCACAGTAAAGAGCTTAAAGGTTAATGATAGCTCATTCAAGCAAGCAGCTGTGTGATCCCCATGACGTGACATCAGAAATCTTATAACATTACTTCACGAAATTATAACGTCTTGTGCCAAACGCCAAATGTTGCGTGCATCGTCATGCCTTTGAAAGAGGCAATCACAAGTTACATCTTGTAAGGAACTGGCATATGGATATCCAACGGGGACTTCAGGGACCATTGCACCTTCCAACCAGCTTGAAGCATTATTTTACATCTAAATGTGATTATTTCCTTGTACTCAAAGTGAGGTTACACACTACAGTATCGACTCACACGTTTACCGTATAACTGTGCTATCCTCTAAGAACAAATTGGTTGGTTGCCCATTAGGTGCGCCTATTTCATATTAACAACCACTCACGAAATACATATTTGTAAATGACCATTGTGAATGTAAAATAAATCAACACTACATTCACTGCATAGGTTTGTAAATAGGCATACATGGGTTAAAGTAGCATTATCATTTGTAGACTGCAGAACAAATCCACTTGGCATTCAGCAGAGTTTGAGGTACGTCACTGATGCCCAGATGACCAGTTACAGAGGATACACCAGCAGTGGAGCTTCATATGCTAGGGTAGGGGGCAGCAGCTATTGGTATGGTAGAGGAAAGGATTCCTATGTACAGATAGATTTCGGTAATAAATTTTGTTGTAATTATAATTTCTCTGATGAGTGAATAATTTGAAAATTGTCAGTTCTTCGGACCCTTTTGCAGTTTGAATGGCGAAATGCCAAATAGTGTGCTTAGAACAGTTTACCACGGATTTAACACTTAAAGCGCCAAGTAAAATGAATCTGAAAATGTCGTCTGCTGCAAATGATTGCCTAACATTAATGACAGATTAAGTATAGAAGCAAACAGTGTGGACCCAAAACAGACCGCTCCTATAGGAGCAGTCTGATCTGGGTCCACAATTTTGCCATAAAGGCTTCTTAAACATTTCAGCAGGCGAGAAAAGCAGACGACTTTTGTTGCGATTGGCGCTTTAAGGATTAATGATAATACCTTGAGAAACAATAAGTTCTTATTGTATATCTTCATTGTTACATACTAGTGCCTAAGCTCATCAGCTTTTTGGTTGCAACCAAGCAGATTTTAAAGGGTCTGTACCATATATGCGAATTGTGGCTATCATGTGACCTGGAACATAAGGACACAATTTTGTCCTTCACTCTATGGAGTCTACAAATATGAAATTTAGATTAGTTGGCCCATTGGTTCCATGCAAATGAAAACACTGGCAGACAGATGGACAAGCTCGACCATGATGAGCTTTCAGGCCATGTGAGCTAACAAAACATTGACAATATTTTCGTTTTAGGCGCTTAATAGAAGCCGTTTTATTGCCAATATTAAAATTAATGATCTAATTTAAAGATATCAAAAACATAAGTTTTGCAATAATTGAATGAACACAATGACTTTAAACACTATACAAATTAAAATTATAGTTGTATCCTTACTTTCTGACGCCAAAATATATTTTTCTTCCGTACAGTTATCATGTGTTGTTAAATTGATGGTAGTTTTTAAATATTGTACTATATATTTTATCCATTAAAATAGACACAGCAAACAGAAATCGTGTAGCTAGGACTGTGCGAGTACCTTGGGCTGAGTAGCGCATTTGGTGTTACTTATGATATAAACATGTCCATTTTATACCCCGCCACTAAAGTGTGGCGAGGTATTATGTTATACCCTTCGGTGTCTGTCCGTCCGTCCGTCCGTCCGTGCTCACCATTTCCGATCGATAACTTGAGTATTTATTCACGGAATTTTTTCAAATTTTGCATACATATTGTTATCGGCGATGAGTGGTATGGGATTGTTAATGGGCAAATCCGTCCATTTTTAACGGAGTTACTGCCCTTTTTCGTATTGGAAAAATGGTTTCTGGCCTGTTATTCCTTTACTGTTCATGATATCTGAATGAAACTTCACAGATATGTTGCACATTAAAGGTTACATATTGTGACTAAGGACCGTCACTCTGACCTTCCCAGTTTGTGATTTATCCGCCCTTGATAGGTCTGAAAAAAGGTTTTTGACCTATTGTTCCTTTACTATGTGGAATATCTGAATATAACTTCACAGATATGTTTCACATCAAAGGTAACATATTGTGACTAAGAACCGTCACTCTTACCTTCCCCGTTTGTGAGTTATCCGCCCTTGATTGAATTAAAAAAATGTTTTTTACCCATAGTTCCTTTACTATGTGGAATATTTAAATGAAACTTTACAGATATGTTTCACATCAAAGTTTACATACTGTGACAAAGAACCATCACTCTTACCTTTCCAGTTTATGAGTTATCTGCCCTTGATTGATCTGAAAAATGATTTTTGACCTGTAGTTCATTTGCTATATGGAATATCTGAATGAAACTTCACAGATATGTTGATCATCAAAGGTTACATATTGTGACTAAGGATCTTCACTATTACCTTTCCAGTTCATGAGTTATCTGCCCTTGATTGATCTGAAAAATGGTTTTTGACCTGTATGGAATATCTGAATGAAACTTCTAAGATATGTTGAACATCAAAGGTTACATATTTTTAGTAAGATTCGTCACCCTTACCTTTCCAGTTCATGAGTTATCCGCCCTTGATTGATCTGAAAAATGGTTTTTGACCTGTAGTTCATTTACTATATGGAGTATCTGAATGAAACTTCACAGATATGTTGACAATCAAAGGTTACATATTGTGACTAAGGACGTCATATCACTGTCTATCTCAGTTCTGTTGCTATTTAGGCATTATATCTCTCACAAAATAACTTTTGGTGCCCTCAGCAGTGGCGGGGTATTATGCAGTGCTTGCGGTGCTTTTATTGAATCTTTTATGCACTAGTGGGTTCTTCTTTCTTGTTAGATACAATAAACTTGGGATGGTCCATTCTATAAATAACTAAAAGTCACATGTTATAGTTTCTAACATAAGAAAATGTATTCCCTTCTCTGAAGATTGGCATTGCCTTGCGAAACATTGTAGACCCTGATAAAATGTCAAATGATGTGGCATTTCATTTTGGGTCTTCACTGTTTGCTTAAGTATCCATTAAGGTCTCAATAGTACATTTATATTTATAGTATATTTAAGAAATGAAACTCAATTTTGGGTATTCATGGAATCTTGAATACTTCGGGTATCTTGCAAGAGCCCTGAAGCATTCATGATTCCATGAACATTCCAAAAATTGAACTTATTTCTTATATTAACGTTTTATTATAAATATATAAATTATAAAAACAATTATTATTTAGGAATTAAAACAGCTTTGTATTCTAAATATAAAGGTATTAACGGTTTTGTCAGAGTGTAAAATGTAAAAGTGGAAGTTCCAGCTTTAATACGGACAGCCAATGGAGCAAACAAGAAGCTAGTTTTGCACGTGGGACTCAGGTGTGGCTTGCTATCAATCACAACACCAGTGTCACTTCTGGCGAATAAGTTCGATGTTGGAAGCGTCTTGCACGGGCAAGTGAGCTTGGCAGCTGTCAATCACATTTGTGTTATTCATTAGGACGATCGCAAACATCTAAATATTCATAAAAGGCTTGTAATGTAAATATAAAGGCTTAAAGACAAAATAAGACAATGTGCACTTTTGTAACTAAATGAAATTTCAAAATTTTAGGAAATGAGACAGAAATTCATCGAGTGGCTACCCAGCGGGGGGCATCAACATATTACACTTCCAGGTTCTACTTGACTTATAGCATGGATGGTAACAATTTCCAAAACTATACCTCGTATACTGGAGATACTGTGGTAAGCATTTTCAGTAAAACATGAATAAAGCATACGAGGGGCGTTCAATATGTAATGAAAACAGCCCAGTAAATCCCAAAGTTTTATATTTGCACACTTCATTATTACTTTTATTAAAAGGCCTGTTTTTTGGCTAAATTAATGTAAAATTGCAGTTGTCCAGCTCTTTACCTAATTTAAACAAGCCACTTTCAAGATAGGGATCTGAAGTACATAGAGATATGAAATAAAACAATGTTTTCAAAAGCAGATAACTACATGAACGAGGGGTGTTTTCAGTCTGCTTCTTCGTGTGGTAAATATCCATACATTGGTGATTTATACCTGTATTTTTTTTATAGTGCTTCATATGCTATGAAAAATTGAGGCTTCCATTTTGGTTAAAATCCTCCTTGGCGTTACATTTTCTGGCATTCCATTGACAGAGTCGTTTTTGCGTGAACAAATACATAGCGAAAATTTATAAGAAAAACATTTGTATCATTTTTCTGGTCGCTTTGATGTTTATTTGCAAGGAATATAGCCAATTTTGAAATTTCCATATTTAATCTCACTCATAAAGTACCCCAAAGTACGTCAATTGAAATAAGAAAATCACTTAAAAGAATGCCATCTCTGGGGCTTACCCTGAAATGGATCAGACAAAATACCGCGTTTCATCGATGTTTGCATTCGGATGCATTATTTGGACATTTTTACACGTATTTAGATGTACATAATCTGGCTGGCTAATTTTAGACAATAAAAATATAGGAAACGTAAATGGTATACTACTCAGATGAGATACCCCTAGATATTAGTTACAGTTTAACTGGTCTGCTGCCTATGCACTGTATGCATTGAAACTTCGATACAATCAAAATTGTCCTTTCCTGGTAGAAAGCCACAATTCTGATTTTCAAGAACCGTGCGTATTTTAGTGTTACGTCCGTTGGTTTAAATGACGTCAACGTAAGAAGGGGTAACGTAATAAAACCGTTTGCTTGAGAAATCTGTACCGATCAAACGTTTGTATCGTTATAGCAGATAAAGGGGAAATGAGTCAGAAAACTATGGATATGTAATTCACGCATGTTAACTGTTTGTTTCAGAAAATACAGCATGCCTTTCTACCTTTGTTGAAATCAGTCTTTACAATTTGAAGAAAAATATATGCAATGTATATAAGTGTGCTATTTAAAAAGTCTGTAACTCATTAAAATTTGTAAGATAAAATAATGTTTCATGTACCATTTTAATGGCGACGCTTTGATCTTTCGTTTGGCATATGACATACAATCCTAACTCGGTTTGTGGATGGAGTTATGAATGGGTTTTCATTACATATTGAAACCCCCTCGAATATAAAGGGTAATTCAAAAACAAAGGACCTCTGACGGTGGTAATGGGAATCACAGTGTATCGCTGCCTATTATTCTGATAAAAATTAAAGTCGATCAAATGCTTCCATTTTCATATATAAGCTCGCTGTTGGTCTCTATTTTATGATTTTGCATTTGATTTCCTTTTTCCATAAATGTACGGCTTTATTTTGGGGCTAAAATGGTCACTTTTTGTATTATACATATAGGAAATAGAAAAATATTTTTAAAACATCATTCCCCACCCCCCCCCCCCCCCCCCCGAGTCCCAACTAATCCTTTTGCACGTAAGCGTGTTTTCATTTTTTACATTATATATGTGAAAAGCTAGCTGGGACTCCGGAATGATATCCCACAGCCCAAAATGTGATGTCCGGGCGAGCCAGATCATTAGCATTAGGGGTTTTGGTGTGCTCTCTTGAAAATCTTTTTTTTTTCCAGTATAATGAAATATTAAGTACATGTAAGCTTCCTTTTCATAACCCATTAGTCATGAAATATTACAACGATTTAGTATATTTTTCTTTAGATTATGAAAAGTGTCCTTTTACTAAATTCACTTGGTAGATTATTTTGCACATAAAACCGTATCTATCCAATACACATAAACTACATGGCCATTGACTAGGTTTACTTTATGCATGGACGAATGGTTAAAGTACATTGCTGCATAATATTGCACCAGGTTAATACATTTTCGTCAAGGTTGAATATGGACTACAGTTGCACTTCAAAATATTTCTCAACAAATCATAAAACAACAACAAAAATAATCATTAAAATACTCATGATTTTTGGTTTTAAAATACTTTCACTGTGATTTGTAATCAAGGCTTGATAATATAACACCCTTACACGTGAAAAGAATTGATTTCTAAATGTTTTGGTGAAGTCAAATCTTGCAACCCCTACCCCCTTTGGTAGCGTCTCCTGTTTTGTCGTAGGGATCTGCCTATCTGATTATAACCTTAATTCGTTCCTAATACATCAAGCGTCCTATTCAAAAGAATACCAGCGATATCTTATGCATAGGGAAAATTTGGGAAGCATCTGAAAAATAGGCAGATACCCTATCAAAGTGTCAGAGGTCCTTTGGTTTGTACATTTTATTCGTAGGCCAATGATCTCACAAGACACAACAATCGGATGGAATAAAAAAAGTTACTAAACGCTCCTAACGAGGTCAGGAATCGATACAATCAAGTACCACACCTGACCAAGGACACCGTATAGGGAAAGTGACAAAAGCACAATAAAATATTACATACAAGTGAGCCAAGAGGTCAGATATTTCCCCATAGGTGACTACAAAGCTGCAAGAAACAGACATGAAAGGCCTTGAGTTGGCTATAGACACCCCTCCCCTCAGGGGGAATTTTGTACACTATAATTTTCTGAAACTACATTATATAAGAAACAAAATATAAGATGTTAGCCCTCTGAGAGTGGCAGCGTTGACGTGTAACATCACGTTATATACGTTACCCCCCAAAATAGCATTAAACGTCCCTGATAATGTCTCAACCAGGAAATGTTCGTACATATTTGCATGCTGACACAGGTTTATGAACTGCTTACAACACAGGTACATATTTTTAGTATTCATTTTATAAATGTCTTGAGTTATTACGGTTGTATACGTTACTTAGTGTTTCTTGCATTATTTCTGAGTATCAGTATGGTATTTATTGACTATACGTGTATTACATCTGTCACAGAATGTAGTAAATCGGTAAGGCTGAAACCTAAATGATTTTAAGTTCTTTATTATGGTAGCTTACACTATTTTTCAGGCCCATGTTATGTATGTTACCTTCAAAATAGCATTATACATTCAAGTTAATGTCTCTAACAAGCCCTGTTTATGCTTATTTGCATGCTGGCACTGATTTATGTACTTCTTTTATCAAGGTTTACTTATTTTAAGTATTCATTTAATAAATGCCTTGCGCTTAAACTGTTATGTGTGTTACCAAATGATACATAAGTTATTCTGAGTATCTGTATAGCAGTTGTTGACTATACATGTTTAAAGTCTGTCAGAGAATTTAGAAAATTTATAAGGCTGAAATAAATTGAAGTTCCCTTTTAATCTATGGCGACTTAAACTAATATTATAATGTGATCTATCAATCTTTGCTGTTTGCTCACATAAACAATAGAAACCATGCATTCAAATCGCCAGTTCTGAAAGACAAACACTGTGAAACAGCTCAGTTCTGGGCAAGGTATATGGATATAATTCAGATGGTGTTGACACTGATTAGGGCTACAAGGACAACATCTTTGAATTGCGTGTCAGCTCTATCTATATGCCTTGTTCCCAATGTTCATTGCAAACGATAACAACAACTACGCACAATATGTACCTGTGTAACTGATTACACTCATAAATTTGTCTGATACACATCGCAGATGCAAAGAACTTCTCAAACAAAATGGGTTTAGTGTGTCCCAACCATTGGTTCTTTGCTTGAGAAATGCTTTTTACATAACTATAAGGCAAACAAAAAAGAGGTATTATAGGCTTCAGCAAATAGAACTATGCTTCCTACTACAGATGGAATGGTGTATTACTCATCACATCAGAGCTCAACATATTGAAACAGCTCTTCAATGCACTGAAATTAAATATTCAATATGCTCAGATGCAAAGTAGAACGAGTACTAGAGGCAATTTCAGGCTTCATCAATCCTTTTAGTTTTAGTTTTTAATGAACTGTACTTTTTGTTTGTCAGTGTTCCTGCTAAGCCTGTTATAGCTAAGGATCTTATTGAGGCTGATGACATTGGCAGGAAGGCTGTTGCAGATTTCATTGACTCATTTTTAGTTAAATTGTCTTTCACAGCCCCATAAAATGCTACAAGCTAATAAAGTTTTGAGGCTTGCAAGGTAAAGCAAGAAGAAACTGTCCAATTTACAAAACCTTATCAGCCAGATGAGAGATTAAAGGAGCGTCTTTGGTCAGCATGACCTTCTTTCTATTGGACACAATGTTGACCTTGAGTTGACACTGCTGTTCCTTCTGGGACCTGTACCATGGTCTTTGTCAACTCCTGATAGAATTTCCACCAAAACTGAAAAGTCAATGCCGTAACTACAGAGCATAATAGCTTTTCCTGTCACCTTCAAGGATCTGATGACACCAGTATTCAGCCAGGTACTAAAGGCAGGGCATATTGGTTTTGTCACTGATACATATATACAATGTATAAGCAGTAGTCTATACAGTCTTACAAACGTTCTCGTAGAGGATAACCTTGGTGTTTTGTTCAACAATGGTGTATGCAACAAAAGGTGCACCTTCTGAATGTCAAAAACATTGGCCAGAATATAGGCGAGGAGATCTACAGTTATAGACTGTTTAACATATTGTGAAACTCCCAATGTGCCAATTCGTTAGTACCACGGAAAGATTGTTCCTATCAAACTGATATAGAACCCCTCCCCAACTAGTTCATCAACATTCTTAGCAGGGTGGGAAAAACAAAGAATTGCTCTAGGCACTCATCAGTGACATGAAGCCCTAACATTTGCTGTTTATGTCAATGTGAATAAGCTGCAGTACGACACGTTTCTGAAAAAGTACCGAAGCACTACACATATACTGACTATTTCAAATGGCATGACCATGAGCTTACCTCCACCCTGCTTTTCTGTCCTTAAGATGTACATACAAAGATTGAACTATCAAGTCTTTCCCATGAAAACAAGTTAGGCTTTCCAGATATGGACAAAATGTGTGGAAAATAAATGGGAAGGAAATAGAGTACCTCTGGGTGAAATAAAACTTGATTGTGCCCTAACAAAAGAGTCACAGAATTATATTTTCATTTTGTGTGATATGGCGTTACCATTTTCAAAACTCAACAACTCAAACCTTATAAAAGATAGAAACATAGTATTTGCAGTTTCCATTCTTTAATACAAAATGAATTAGTGAGCACATTCAAACGAAAAATTTCAAACTATATTAGTTTCATAAATCATTTATATAGAAATAATGAAAAAATGTGTAACATACGTAACACTTTTGGGTGCATATTTGTATTCAAAGGTCCATATCTGTGATGCAAAAATAGCTTACTTGGATGATATAGGCAATTAGGAAATCTTACCTTAGGGTTATCACTTTTCAGAAGTCATGTTATTTGCTAAAATTATCAAAGATGTTGATAGGTAATATTTGTAATTTGCTCTTTTAAGGTTATGGTACCATTACCAGCGTGCTAGCATATTGCAAAATCCTTGCAAAATGTATCTGATAGAGGTCTAATAATATGGATAATATGCGAAGGGTTGCTAGCTTGGCAAGAAAAAGCTCTATAACTTCTACCTGATGGGGTTTCTTTGATCTTTTAAGTTGTTACTCGCACATTGCAGTGTATGTTACAACCTTTCCATGAGTATTATGTTAACTATATTTGATGTTTCTATAAAAAAAAGAGGTTTATGGTAGTTTATGTTTTGAGTTATGGACCTGTGCCAGCATGCAAATAAGTACAAGCAGATCTTGTTGGAGACCATATCTTGAACGTTCAATGGTATTAACAGAGTAACGTATGTAACCTGGGCTGTATAATAGTGTAAGGCACAATGATAAGGAACTTATATTCATTTGAATAGTAGCCTAATCGATTTGCTATATTGACAGACGGATGTAAAACATGTATAGTCAATTACTGCCATACTGATACTTGGAAATAACATGTGAAACACTAAGTACCATATACAACGACAAAAACTCAAGACATTTTTAAAATAAATGCTAAAATTGTGTACTGTGCTATAAGAAATTCTTAAACCTGTGCCAGACTTAAAAAAAGTGTGAATATGTCATGTTGGAGACATTATCAGGAAAATTTAATGTTATTTTATGGGTAACGTACGTAACATGTTGTTACCAGCTAATGCTGCCCCTCTCAGAGAACTAACATATTTCATTTTGTGGCTAATACATTGTTTTATCTGGAAATTATAGTGTACAAAATTCCCCCTGGGGGAGGTGAGGTCTATAGCCAGCGCAAGGCCTAGAGAATTACATTTAACATTTTTTTGTGATATGGGGCTACCAATTTCAACATCTAATAACTCAAAAAATATAAGATAGAAACGTAATGCTTGCAGTTTTGAAAAGGTAATTAAAATGCTTTAATATAATACCAAATTAATGAACATAAATTGGTTTCAATAAAATTTAATACAAACTATATTAGATTCATTTATCATTATGTAAAGCACCTTTAAGAGAGGAGAGTGAGAAACATTTGCAAAATGAAAAAAAAACTTGGGTTCAATGAAAGAATGTAACATACACTACATTGGGGGCGACTATCTTTGTTTTCAAATATCAATATCTGTGGCCCAGTAATAGCTTACCTAGAAAATATAACTAATTTGGAAATCTTACCTTATCTTTTGCACTTTTCGGAAGTCTTAAAAAGAATTTTCATTATCAAATATTTTGTGGGGTAACGTATGAAACAGGTTGTTGCAGCTTAACGCTGCCATTGTCAGAGGGCTTACATGTTGCAAAATCCTTGCAAGACATTGGGCTTCAAGAAAAATATGGTCTACAAAATTCCCCCTGGGGAGGAGGTAAACCATATCCAGCCAGTGGCCTATGACAGTATAAATAAACAAATATAAAACACAAAATAACAAAAAAAGATCCAGAAAAGAAGCGTCACATTGGAATGGTCAGTAAGAAAATTACTGGATCTCGCACTTAAATGAAATTACACTTTCTTCTGCTATTACTTTCAACTGTCAGTTTTAGTGTTCTTAATTCTTACATTGTCTGTAAATATAGCACTGTTATCTATGATTACTGTACCAGATTGAAATATCAAATACTTTGAAAACTTCTTCAACACTTTGTAGAATGACCTGTTTGATGATGCTGATGTACTTGCCTATATAGATATCTGTTAGCTATCTAAGCAGGCTGCTTTATTGGTGTATATGTAAGGTATCACAATTAAGAGAAAAAAACATTATTACGCATTATATTGTCGTAATTACTGTTATTTGGACTTTATTCTATTGGACGAAGTGAAAAAATACATATTTGTGACTTCCAAAGAGGGCATAAAAGTCATATTGAGGACAAACAGTTGAGTTGCCTTACTATTTCATAATGTTTATGAAATATTATAATCCATTTGCCTTGTACTTATTTTACGCTATACAAGAGGTGTTTCATGTTTATTTGAACAAATTTGAAAATACCGTTATTCATTTATTTCTCATTATATTTGGTAATAATTGATTTCCATGGGTTAGTCTGATCTCCAGGAATACGCAGTCATCAAAAACAGTTCTTAATTTTTTTTATTTTCTGGTTTGAAACAGTCTCTGAAGATGAGCAGTCCAATTTTAAGCGTTTAAAAATGCTGTCCAAAACGAAATGTACTAAATCTTTCTCGAGCAATTTCTCTAAAAGATATGAAGTTTTTCGCTTGGAACCCTTTATATATTGTACATAAATAATTAAAGCGTGTTCTGTTAGAAAATAAAGCATTCCAATTGGATATTAACTTTTTGTAAGCGACTTGAACATTAAATGTTAGGGTTTACAGTTTCCATAGCAACACTAAATTGTATGCAAAATACTCAATTGCAATACTTGGTGATCAGTTTTATCGGCGATAGATACTTAAAATATCTAAGAAATTGAGTCGGTTGTGAGTTTGGAGAATATGTTTTTCAAAATTCACCCTAGACACATTTTATACATGAGATACTCATTTTGACACCTGTATGAAAGAACATATTAAGCCCAGTTTCCAAGCAAAAACAGGCACAGATAGGCTGTTTCTCATTTGAAAAATAGACTGAGTGTTCCTCTATACTTAAAAGAAAATCTCACACTTAAATACACGTTTACTTAGAAGATACATCCATTTTAGCTCTTAAAATCAGTAAAAGGGGGTGGGGATGTATTAAGGTCTGCCGTGCTATGGCTATGCTTTAAATTACCATCTTGTCTACTTGACAATACCAAAGAAACGTCCGTTATGCATGAAAAAGCTAAATGTGTTTGTTTTATTTATAAGCAACCGCAAAAAGTGAAATTCAAATTTGTTCAAATAAACATGAAACATGTCTCGTATACTATGTAATGCGTAGTGGGGAATTTCTTTATACTTTTGTATATTCCGTAGGTAGTAAAATACACAATCTCAGGGACTGGTCCTTTTATATTTCAGCAAATTGCTGGATCATCCAGTACATCTACCTATACCGTTACCCTACCAACACCACTACGTACCAGATATGTCCGGGTTCACCCAATATCATGGTACTCTACAAGCAGCAGTTACTACCCAGCATTAAAGTTGGAAATGTATGGTTGCTATTCATACTAAAGTGAACCAAGGACATGAAATACCATGAAATATATACAAACAAGTACCAAAGTGCAATGTTACAAGAAGCCAGTTAGTTAGAATCCACACTGCATACCAAACCCAAGACGAACGAGAAATATTTCAATATATCATATGCTGTGACTCCATATATCATGCTGAATCATGTACTGTTTTAGGTTGTTGTTTATTTATATGCACAATCAGTGATACGCAGTTTTCTGAAATAAAGTGTGGAATAAAAGATTTTCTATTATTAGTTGATCCTACTTATCTATGTTTTCACCTTCGATTGTCAGAAGTTTGATTCAAGAACGAGGTAGTCTGTAACAGATATATATATATATATATATATATATATATATATATATATATATATATATATATATATATATATATATATATATATATATATATATATATATATATATATATATATATATATATATATATATATATATATATCAAGTAGAAAACCATCTATATACAACATACGAAATAAACGTAAAGCTAGAAAGAATGATGATAAGTGATCAATCCTAACACATATCGCCCATACAGCCAATGCTAAACACTCCTGTTATAAGAAACAACAACGTCACTGTTCAAGTAGCCAAGGAAATGGCATGCTAGCTGACGTCAATTGCCCCTGCAAAATGACTTCAGTCATGGCGTTAGACTTTGTAGCATCGTTTTAAAGCATAAACGATGTTACAAATACATGTAAACGTATGCGAAAAAGTCCAACTATTGCAGGATTTCGTCAGTACAAGGGTGGAAAGTTGGAAGAAGCTGAAGACTTCAAACGTATTTTCGTCTTTTATTGTGTGTTAGAATAGAAATAGATCAGCTTTAGTACAAAGATAAATCACTAGCGCTGCGCGCTCTTAATTTGATCTTCGTTACAACTGACCTCCAAACAGGGAATTATTATTCAACATTCACTGCTAGTACTGATCTATTTCTTAATTAGTACATACTTTAATCCCAAGGCGTTTTACCATTACATTTTTGTGGTGAGGTTTTTAGTGCCTTATCTAACTTACCAAGAGAGAGAAAGAGAGATGATTACTATATTTGGTAAATTGCTGTTCTGTGACTGTCAGAGTTCTGTATTTCTCCCTCTTTGTACTGTGTCTTTGTCTTTGAGATAGTGGCATACTCACTTGCTCTTTGGGACTGAATGATCACATTTAGACCGAATTCTTTAATAATGCATGCCCCGTATCTTATGTATTGTTTGGAACTGTATCATGGAAGTTCACAGGCAATAGTGGCACAGGGAAAGAGTATCAAAAATGGAAGATCACTGTTGCTGACATTCTATAATTATCTCACTTGGTCTGATACTAGTATCTTGGGCATAATGTTATAAACATCATTTGAAAGTGTGTCTTGTAATTTCAATGATCATAAGATACAAATTAGTGTGATAACGAAAATTTACTAGATATCTAATCATTTCCATTTTTTTATGTTTATGAAGGTCAGGGGTAGTGGGAAGGGGCTAAGAGTATTTTACTTGTCATTGAGACTGCTTCTTTGCCTTTATTTTTCAAGAATAAATTACCAATGTGCTTAATAAATCCTATGAAAAATCTACTACAATAAAGTATTTTATTAGTTAAATTGCTAGGATTAAGCTTTGGAAGGAGATTATTCTTCACACGTGGTAAGAGTTATTTTATGAAACAGATTTACCGCAAGAAATATATGTTTTTTCCATTCATCTGAATAAAGCAGGACAACGTGTCATACTACGTGACATAACTCAAGGTGTGTCTTTTTTATCGTCAATATTCTAACCATACAATATAGCTTTTGCATGTTGGCAGTGTCATTTTACTTTGCAATTTGTGTCATGCGAATTGTAATCAGATTTGTATCATGTCAAGCAGACTATGATTGTCAAAAGGTAGAAAACGATTGTCATAATAGAAGGGGAATGTGAGAAGTATTTTAACGCCAGAGAGCACACCAATTTTATCAGACATTAATGATTTTCCCTTGCAAAGTAGCGCTCGCTGCCAGAAATTCTCCCTGTGTACAGTTTCACTAGACAGGACTACCTTATGCACAATTTTAGAAAAACTTCGTTCCATCCCACCAAGTTGTCAGGTTCTAACTTATCTCTGGTTAAGAAGCATAAAAATATGGGAGTCGTCCAGAAATAATATTGTCATATATCTGCCCCATCACGTCGGAATATACTGTCATGTTTTGAACTTATACTATCTCCTGCTTAAGCACTGTACCTAAACCAACAATATTTAGCTAACAACATGCTTTTAGAGATGGGAAAAGCTTCAAAATATTTATTTATACCCCTCACCCAGAGACTCTGAAAAGTCATTTGATATAACTGTATTTTATGATATCTCATAATCCGCTGGACCAAATCAAAAGGGGTCCTAAAAAGTGGTCCAAATGACTCTCAGCCCATTGTCCCCTATGCTATTTTCTGCTAAACCACTGGGTTGATTCCAAGTTGAGAGACAATAGGGGGACTTTAAGATAATGTGTGTGCTGCAATCTACGTTCTGATCATAGGGACCTATCAACTCTACGATTCTTGTTTGTTTCAGATTTAATTAACATATCAAGCATTTAACTACCCTTTTACTAAACTAATTTTAGTGGTTATATTCTGCTATTCTAGGTTTAACTAAGATTATTTGGTTTAACTAAGATTATTGAAACAAAAAACTTTATTCTGTCGCCCTGCATGTTCAAACCCAGTTATTGTCTCTTTACAGGGGCAATGCTAAAATGACCTTGGAGCATACACAGTTTTGTTATATCGAGGTGGTTTGCACCCCGGTCAACAATTGTTCAGTCTTGTTGGAGAATTTCTTTTATACAACGGGCGTTCAATATGTCATAAATAAAGGATACTTTTCCGAGGCTTTCTTGTTTAAACCGCGAGGTGGGCGTAGCCCACCGCACGATTTAAACAGAAAGCCAAGGAAGAATCATTTATTTAGCGTGTAGTATGGCGCAGGCGCAAATAAACACATATTATTGACACCTGACGAAATTAACATTTGCTCCTCCCTTCATCCGGCCTAAGCTGTCAATTATAATACATTTACCTACGGGTTAATTTGTCGCTATTTAGGAAGTTCCCTCCTACATTGCTGTTTAACTAAAATTGGAAGTTAGAGTACGGTTTAAAGCTCCTCCTTCATCTTTATTCTAGGGTGTCTGATTTAAACATTACCAAAGGTAAAAAAAAAAGCTTCGGTCATACTACAAGTAATAAAACAGGCCAGTCAATCCAAAAAATATATATTTACACACATTACAATTACTTTTTTTAAAAGGTATGCTGTCTTCTGTGAGTTTGTCACTTTCCCATTGGTATCCTGGGTCAGGTGTGGTACTTGATTGTATCGTTTCCTGATCTTTGCAACCTTACTTACTATGTTTCTTGGATATATAAGTGTAAAGTTGCAGTTGTCCAACTGCTTTACTAATTTACACAAGCCATTTTCAAGATAGGGCACTAAAGTACACTGCAATATAAAATGAAAAACTGTTTTCAAAAGCAAATAAATACATGAATTAGAGAAGTTTTCTGTCTGCTTCTTAGTGTGGTTAATATATTGGTAATCTATAACTGCAAAAATCGTTGATATTTCTTGGTATTCAATGAAGTTATGAGGCTGCCTTTTCGGTTAAAACCCTCCTTGAAGCAGCATACTCTGGCATTCGATTGCCACAGTCGTTTTGCATGAACGATTACATAGCAAAAGTGTATACAAAAAGCGTCTGTAACATTTCCTCTGGTCTCTATGGTGTTTGTTTGCAAGTTATACAGCTGTCTTTTGAAATTGCTATATTAATCTCACTCATAAAGCACCTCTAAATACGTCATTTGAAATAAGAAAATCATGTAAAAGAATGCCATCTCTGGGAACACTGAAATTGAACAAACGAAATACTGCGTTCGATCGAAGTTTGCATTGGTATGCATTTTTTTTTGTTTCACGTATTTACAGGTACATGCATATAATCTGGCTAGCCAATATTAGGCGATAAAATTATAAGAAACAGAAAAGGTATACCACTCAGATGAGATACACCTAGATATTGGTTTCAGTTTAAATGGTCTGCTGCCTATGCACTTTGTATATTGAAACATCGATTCAATCAAAAATATTATTTCCTGATACAAAGCCAAACTGCTGATTTTCAAGAGATGTGCGTATTCTAGTGTTACACCAATGGCTTAAAACGACGCCAACCTAAAAATCGTCACACAAGAAATCAGTACCTGTTAATAGTTTGCAGGGTATTAGCAGATAAAAGGGAAGTGAGTCCTAAAACTATCAATATGTGATTTATTCATGTTAAATGTTTGTTTTAGGAAATACAGCATGCCTTTCTACCTTTGTTAAAATTTTTCTTTAAAATTCGGAAGAAAACATATACAGTGTACAGTGTATATTAGTGTGCTTTTAAAAAGTCTGTAACGTATTAAATTTGGAAAGTTAAATAATGTTTTATGCACCATTAAAACGGCCAAGCTTTGATCTTTCGTTTGGCATATGGCATAGAGTGAGATTTATGAATGGGATTTCATTACATATTGAACCTTCTCGTACCTGGGTTGAACCAGTACTAAGCAACAGATAAAGTGTCTTTGTCAAGGACACAACAGAGTAGCTCCTGTGAGTCTTGACCAGACCAAAACGTGAGTATGATCGGAAATACCACAATCGCACACTGCAGACCAACTCAAAGACGGAATGACTACCCTGACCTTAAACGTTCATTGGCAGGTTGACGCCTGATGCTTTGTGTTTGGCCCAGCTCACTGTGGCTCAACCATGTCTTTTTTGCTCACTTTGAGATGAGAGCCCTTCATTGTTTCATTACAGTGAATTAATTTGGTAAAAGTTATATGAATGAAGCCTCTATGGAGGCGCTGCGTTGTGTACTTGAGCTAGAAACTTTATCCTCTGCTTAGTACTGATATAACATATAAAGCAAGAATTTGTCCTGGTATGAATGATAATTTATTTACTAGGGCATAATGCACCCATACAAACTAGTTCACTAGCAGACCAGATAGTGATATCTGATATTTTATCAGGGAATAAATAGAGAAAACTAGGTGAGTGTCTTTTGATATCAAGTTTACCAGGCAAGGTTTGAACGCTTGTTGAATTGCGAGTCTGGCCGAGCGACTTGACATGCATTTCGAAGCTGAGACTGGTATACTTGATATCAAAAGACGTGAACCTTGTATTCTATTTATCAGTTTATCCATTGGTTTACTCTTCAAACTAGCGATTATGTCGAATTATTTATTTGTATGTCAATTCAGTGTCATTGGCGACATCATTCAAAAAGTGCAATGTCATCATTACCTGATAAAGGCATATGCTGTGAGATAGCCAACGTTTATCAGGTCAGCGTGCAACAATGCCGCTAATATGAGAGGGAACTGATCACTTCCTTGATATATAATTCCAGATGCCTAGGATGATCCATAGATTGTTTGTATTGGAAGTCAAGCAAAGGGTCGCCAAATGGTGGCATTATAATAGCAAAATGACGTCATCACGTCATGTGGAATCTATCTGTCAGACTGTTCTAGGAGATTAATTTAAAACAAACTTAAGTGAATTGAAGGCATGCAAGGAACTTAATCAGGCTTGAAACATATGTATCATTTGTTTATTTAGAGCTTTATATCCAGTACCAATCAAGGAGAGATAGTGTAGTTATCCTTTAATACGATCACTGATAATGGTTTTGCTTTTTTACGGAGCATGTAGGCAGCAGCTGCCCCTGATTGTTTATAAAACAATGACAGCTGTACACCTCAAAATATATATACATTAAACCAATAAGAAGTCATTCACTGTAACACTTGTTATAGCAGCTAGCAACCATACACATCAACACGCATGCCCGGATATCCGCCCTGGTGCCACTGTACAGGGACAAACCTAACAAATCTCATTTTTTCAGGCGTATCCAATTCGTGCTTTGATATCTGGTCGTAATTACTGCTACCTGGGAATATCTGAAATACAAAAATAATTATTTGTCATTTGACGTTTATGTTGTTTGATGAATATCGTCATGGATAAATAACCACAGTTACAATAACACTTTTGGTGAAAAAAGCAACGTAATAACAACGTCCGTGACAACAATACAAATTTTAATTGAAAGTAAGAAAGATGGCAAAGATCAGGAATCAATACAGTCAAGTACCACACCTGACCTAAGATACCACATTTGAAAGTGACAAAAACACAAGAAGACACCACAAACAAGAATCAAGAGGTCAGCTCTTTCCCAGAAGGTGACCACAAAGTAGCAATAAACAGACGCAAAAGCATGCCAAAAACAATATAGGTTCAATAAAAAAGTTATTTCACTATGCAATATTTCAAAAGTTTTTTTCACATTTTTATACATTAATGGTCTAAATTTTACTATACATGTAATCTAATTATCATGCCATTCTATTTCTATAAATCATATGAATGTATAGTCAGGCAACTATTTGTATATGAATATTAAATGTATTCCAATGAAAACACAACAACATACTTAGATACATTCCAATGAAAACTCAACTGCATACCTGTACGCCTACACCATACAGTCAGTATTCATTGCACCTCCATTTGCCTAATAAGATTTACAATTTTCCTTGGCATTGAAATGTTACATTCTTCCAGGACGTTTGGTGCTACATTTTACCATGCTTCACATACTAGCTTCCACATCTATTCTTTTAAATATGGCAGTTAGTTACCAAAATCTTTCTTCTTTATACTCCAAACGTTTTCTATGGAATTCATTTCTGGCGAATTCCCTGGCCATTTCCAAATGGGTATTCCGTTACATTCTAGGAATGTTCTAGTTCTTTTAGAGTTATGACATGGCGCAAGATCATGCATAAAGATATATCCCTTCTGTGGAAACACAACGCATTCACTTTAGTCGTCTGTATTTCACAGTCATAACAATTGACGCCATGTCGTGTTTGGTGCAAACAGAATGAGAAATCATTCAGTCTACTGTAAAATGGCCAGCAAGTGTGCAAATCTGGGGAGTCATTAGCAGCAGAGGCCTGTCTCTTCAAAGAAAAGTGAATGGTAACATGAATATTTCAAAATAACAGATTGAAATTAGTAATGATATTGAAATGACACATGAATGCGTTGTGTTCCTACAGAAGGCATGATCTCACGCCATACCTTAACTCTTAAAGTACTAGAATATTACTAGAGTGTAAGAAAATACCCGTTCTGGAATGACCAGGGAATTTGCCGGACATGAATCTCATGGAAAACGTTTGGAGTATAATGAAAAAAAAGTGATTGGTAAACAAATGCAATAGATAATAAAATAGATGAAATGTCCACGCGATTATGTAAAGCTTGGTATAGTGAAGCACCAAACGTCCTAGAAGAACTTTACTATTCAATGACAAGGAGAATTGCAGATCTTATTAAAGCCAACGGAGATGCAACGAAATACTGACTTTATGATGTAGGCGAACTATGTTGTTGTATTATCATTGGAATGTATTTAAAGTAATGTTGTTGTGTTTTCATTGAAATGTATTTGTTATCTATATGCAACTGCTGTCTTATTATACGTTAATATAATTTATAGAAGCAAAATGACACGAGAATTCAATTATATGTATGGTAAAGCATATATCATTGATGTATATTAAAAATGTGAAAAAAACTTTCGAAATATTGCGTAGTGAAATAACTTATTAATGGACCTGTACATAAATAACACAAATGATCCACAAAAGATCCACAAAAGAAGTACCACCTTGGAACTGTCTGTAAAAATATTTTACTGCAGGGCTTTAACCGGTTCATGGCACAAACCTCACCCTTAGTTCAGATTTCGATCAAGACACATAGATGTTTTGTTTGCATTAAAGACCCCTAACTTATCCATGCATCATCTCCTAGAACATATAAATCAAGATATAAAAAAGAGATAAAGCAAAAATAAGCACTCAACAGTACATTAAACTGAATACTGGAGCAAAAGAACCCCTGTTGGCCTGACAACAGCCAAAACATCAGGCCCTTACCATCTCATCAATGAATAAGTCTTGAAGTCTGAACCGTCATAGAGTCTGAAGTTCGACCCACTGGCATGCAATTAAAAAGGACAGCAAAGTTGCCAACCATGATTCTTTGATTGTTTGATTTGATTCTTTACGTTCCATCAACAATCTTTCGGTTAAACAGGGACGGTCTTCCTGGATTGAACCAGTACTTAGCTAGGATAAATATGTCTTGCTCAAGAACCACAACACAGTGACGCTGGTGAGGCTCAAACCTGCACCCCTCTCGGTTTCCAGCCAAGTACTCTACCACTGAGCCACTGCGCTTCCTCCAACGGTGATTGGGTTGACCACCAAGCATGCAGTAATAAACAACCTTTTAAGGCATTAAAATCAAATTTAAAAGGTCATATGATGAAGCAGAATTCTATACCCTTTATCTCCTTAGATTAAATTTATTACACTTGACTTAAGCTTGCTTAATAAATTTCATATGAAGTGATCACTCGTGTAAGTTTCTCTTTTACAAAACTGTAGATTTGGAATTTTTTGTGTGATCTTTATGTCACGTTTTTTGGATTTCTGAATTAATTACAATGTTTTAGATTTGCGAGGAAGCATTTGTGTGGTTAGTCATTTGCGTGGGTTGAAACTAGGCATGCAAAATGTAGTTTCGCAAAGATTAAAAAGTATGGTGCATAGAATAGCCATCCATTTTTGGCGTGCCGACTTTAACTGCCACAGCAATGTGACTGACTAGCTAAACACACAATCAAAATCTTTGGTCCATATCTGAATCATTGAGCGGGTATTAGTATTTTCTTATTTTTCGCTTGTCTATGCCATCAATTCAACACTTTTGCTAGATATCACTAAGCGTCCTTTGTGTAACGGTTGAACGCTCACGTAAAATGACCTTGACTTGCATAACCTTTTCATGTCCAATAACAGTTTAACTTGACCTTTAAGCTGCAACTGGCCAATTTGCAAGAAACAATGCTTTATTTCTTTTCGCTGAAACGCAAATAAATACACAAATATTGTTTCATATTTTGTGGATAAAATTAGTGAGGGAGTAAATAACATTAAGCCAAGATTTTCTCTGTTCAGTATCTGTTTGCTACATCGTCCATCATAAGCCATTCTCAAAGATCTTCAACGATCAATGCAACTTGATCTTGAGTAAGTCATTATTAGCGAAAACTTTGCATTCGCGAGGCAACAAATTCGCGAATATTAGCGAAAATTAAGTTCTCGCGAAAATTTCAGAATCTACAGAACATTAAATAAACATAAACCTTTCCCTTTCCTCCGAGATAAAGAGCAAGTGAATGGGATTTGCTACGTATAGCACATGCAGAAATTATTTCTTTTAAAGTACATTAGTATTTTTGTGGAAGTAGATTTATTTTATTATAAAAATCGTCCTGATAAAACGATAACATGCTTGGCAATCCTCACATTTTATTGCTTTTCCTCAACTAGTTTAAAAAATTCAATAAAACATGGGCACTGATGTTATATCGTCTATTTAATTTATCGTAGTGGCTTAAAATAAGCTTATTGGCAATTTTTCAGACGAGGATACCATATTATTGAAAACTACTATCTTTGAAGGTATAGTCGAGGCTACACATCTCTACAGACACGTCAGATTGTTCCACGATTTGTCACACAATGTATAATGACACACACCTGGGAACCTTTGTAGTTTGCATACACAAAGTTATTGCCGTCCTCACTGTGTGATATCTTGAAAGAAGATATGTAGTATGTGGAGGAATGGTATCCCTGCACGGCCACTGCATACACTGTGCGAATCTGTCCGAGATCAACCTGAAATGAATAGTTGAAATTCATAAAACCCAAAATTTAGTAGTACATAGTCTGAAAATAAGGCAAAAGAAGATGATATGAGCCGTGACATGTGATTTCCAACAATGTGGCATTTTGTCATGTGTAGACTCAGACGAGCATGTGTAACCTCCATTGAAGCTTGGAAACTTCAAATCATGTCTGGTCAGTAGCTTAACAGTCATAGAATAGTCAAGCGACTAGCAAAGGCTCTGATAAGTCTGCGCATATGCGCAGGCTGGTCTGAGCCTTTGCTTGTCGCAAATACCACATTGTTGGAAATCTCATGCACTGGCTCAGATGATATGTAAATTAAATTCGTTGCAGCCAAAATCACATTGGGTATTCACCAATTTATAAATTTGGTGTACCTAAGGCAAACACAAGAGCCTAAAACATCGTTATAAAATACAATTTGAAATCATTGGCAGGTAGCAACATAAGAATCATAATATACTGACTATTGCTGACTGGCACCAATAATAAAGTACTCTGCTCTGCTATGACTCATTATTATTTGAATCTTTGTAGAACATTAAAATATATTGATTAGTTGCAAGGCTATTTCAAGCAGCTTATCATGTTTACAACGTCTTCAAATAACTTTAATAATTAAAAACGTTTACACACTCCTTTCATTATTATATTATAAACTTATGCGTTCGTCTATATTTTCTGTGCTTTGAATTTGCTAGTGTATGATGACCTAAATATAACTTGATATAACTTGAGAAGTTTGTTGTATTTTTCTTTAAGCCTGGTTTCAATGTATGGCTGTCATGCAAACATAAACAATTTGCAGTTGAGTGACAGTTATTTTGATACTGATTGAAAGTTTGAGGTGTTTAAGAGAGACAAAGACAGTGAACATGATTCTTGGTAAGTGTAAATATCAAAATAGTTTTACTTATTTTCAGTAGCATTGTTGTAGGTACATATTGGAATTGCCTCATAGAGGCACATAGGCAATTCCAATGTGTACCTACAACACATGTATTACTTTTTTCAAAACATTGAGTTTTTCAGCATAAAAAAGGTTTTTAAACAGATTCTTAACCACATTCAGTTTCAAAGAAATCAGCATGTAAAATAGACAAGGGTTTTTGTAGTGTGTCAAAGACCTGGATTGACAATAATAGACTGCCTAGTGTATGCTTCTAACGACATACATCTTGAGATGGTTCATTTGAATATATTGCTAAATTGGTAGTTGTATGGCAACATATGCCTGCAGAACCTGCATGCCAATCATTTTTGTATTGCATGAAGAGACAAGTATGACATGTACTGTTTCAGCATTAAAAGTGTCACTTATTTTTGCATCCGAAATGTTTGGTAACTAAAATAACATAGAATACAGCTTGTCATCAAGTTTTAAAAAGCTTGTTTCCGTAGCTAAGCATATACCTTTTTCAATTTTAAAGTACAATCTGGGAATGCAGTGACTTCAAATTAACGAGATTTGACTGAATAAAATACCTGCAGCCAGGAGTTGGTGCCATTTCCAATCCATCCAGTTGGTGAACCGAGTCGTCCATCCCATGGGTTGTAGTTGCTGTATGTAAGGTGTCCAGACATTTGGGCATCTGGGATCGTTTTAGTTTTAAAATCAACTTCAAATGGATTTAAAAGGCATCCTGCAATGATAATTGTTCTGCATTATTTTCATTATTTTCTTAGATACACGAAAAGGAGAATTTTTAGAATAAAAGAATATGATCACAATTAAAGTCCATTCAAAGCTGAACTATTTCGACCAATGGCTTATTTAAAAGCAATTGCAGGTAATACTTTCCACATTAATTTTTTTTTAATTCTTTGCATACAGCTTGTTTTATGTATGGCCTGTCCATTTATGAAATAAGAAGTATATGTTACCACGCTCGATTTTTCATAATCCCACATGGAAGTTTGAAGCATTTTACAAATTTTCTGAAAAAAACATGTCCTTAATATTAAGTTAAAATAGATGTCATCACCATCCAGCTTCAAGCTTTTTAGGAAAAGTGGATTTTTTTTTTGTTTTCCCAGGCCCTGACCAGATAGTAAATGATATATCTTGGTTATTCCCCCACAATAGAAATGCGATTTTTAGATCACTTTGTATATTAAAAAATCTGGCATCAACAATCTCAAAGGTTTTTTTTTCATTTCATTGACTTTTATAGAACCTTCTAGAAAAAAGAATAAAAATTGATGGTCACCGGATCAGTTTTCTTTCAGGAGAGTAACATTTATCCCTTTTCCACGTATTTTGAGGATAATTCAATATAAAACGTTATAGAGTGTACTTTATGTACTTTATATCAATATATATTACTTGTAGGAAGTAATTCTTTTTTATAAAGCTAAAAAAAGAAGAAAAAAGTATAATAGGTGCCCACCCAGAAATCGACCATGGTCCTCTGGTTTAAGAGTCAGACGCGCTTACCACTAGGCTACGAGGTAAGATAATGCGACGCCCAAACCAACCCTATATATTGGACACACAATCCTAGTACTGGCTTTTTTGTATTCGCATACAAGGTATAAACTTGATAATTTTCTATATTGATTGATTTCGCCAGATCTATTTATCAGTATTTGGAACTGAGACGATTATTTAGAATAACAGGTCAATAGATATTTCGGACACATTTAAGTCACTTTATTTTGTCCAAAAAATGCGGAAATATCCATCTGATGTAAGCGAGTCTGAAAACCGTATTGATGCAAATTTGGAAATGGTCAAAAGACTCGACTCAGACTCGACTCAACAATTTTCCCTGTTTCTCACAGCAGGAATGGTGCACATGGACAATACCCAAAATTGCCCGTAAGGTCACTACTGACACCTGGCCTCGAGGTTATAAAACTTGAGTTCATTCTCAGACTCAAAATAAAGCTCAATGATGGGCTGCTTGCGGACACATGTCCGCAAGCAGCCAATCATTGAGCTTTATTTTGAGTCTGAGACTGTACTCAAGCTTTGTAACCTCAAGGTCTTGGCAATATTATTTTTCAAAAAAAAAAAAAAAAAAATAGATTGTCTTCGTTTTCTGTAATTTTATGTTTCATTTTATTAACAATGGTGAAAAAAATTATGTCACCGTTAGCATTTGAGCTATTGTACTTTAGAGTCAGGCATAACACGCCCCTTTTCTCCAAAAATGTTCAGGGCCAAATTAGAGAGTATGAGGTCTATGTTATGGCAGCTGGTAATTTATGGCATATATAGAGGATCTTACATGAGTGCTCATGTTTTACTGAATTTATTAAACGAGTTGGGGAAAAGAGATAAAATGCGAGGCTTGCTGAGCATTTTATCTCTTTTTAGCAACGAGTTTAATAAATTCAATAATACAAGAGCACGAGTGTTAGAATCTATTTATCATATGACAAATACTTTGAAATCTCATTTCTGGCGTTAAAAACGTTACGATTTTGTCATCAGGTACGCAAAGTTGTTATGGACGTAATAACGTTTCCCGTAAATTGGTTTACAGATTTTATTGCATGGCGTTATTTCACTCCCAGACGCGACGTCATACGATTATTTGAATTATTTTATTAGAACATTTTAAGTTTACTTGAATTACAGGAATGGTTAATGCATGTGAATCAAGCCATTGTATTTTTTCTGAACAAGTTCTAAATTAAAATTAATAGTCAAAATTATTGCCATTTTTGCGTTCGATCACTACATAATCAAATAATTTTGGAATTCAAAAAATGATTTTTGTAAAACTTGTATATCATAAACATCATTATGTGTGCTGAATCCGTGTGGACTCTGAGTAATTTCACCATATAGAATGAGATATTTCTTGTTTACTACCCCTACCCCCTGTTATGCATAATTTAAATTTGGTATTTTCTTAAATTCATAACAAGGAATCAATTAACTTTCAACAAACAACAAGTGTTTGTTATTATGTTTTGATGCTATCTGTATGTGTAGAAACTAGTCTTAAGAAGATAAACTATAAAAATAAAAGTTTTCCTTGATATATACATATATATATTGTTACCCCACCCACTGTTTCAACGATTCTCTACTCTGGCGCAATGAAAGAGTTAAAATTGTTCAAACAGCTGTAAACACACATTTCCATTGTTGATGTGTATAGATAATTGCAGAAGTCATCGAAATATATCAAAAATGCAGGGAAATTTAATATGTTTTTTTAATATTTTGGGATCATTTAGGCATTCATAAGGCACATTTTATTGCTTTTTCACCTCAAAATACTTCAATATATTGTCGTCAGATAATTGGGGTTCATGTTCACGCAAATGCATTTTTTCTAAAGTTCACCCAGCGTCTCACAATATTGAAAACGGTATCAAACCAGGAAGTAACTCTAAAAAGACTGATATGCATGCTGCGGATTGCTCGAGAGCTGTATTTTGGGGCGTAATGTGATCTATGTAAGATGTGTAAGTTGTTCATACAACAATTTGTCCTAAAGTATCTGTCTCCTTGATAAAAAATCACATTCTGTTTATACATTAAAAGATTCATACAAGTTAGAGCTTTTGAAAGATATATCCCCTTAAAATGGTTGACACACTTTTTGATCAGCTACATTAATTGAAGTGATCTTCAAAGGATTATAAAAAAATATAGTATTGACAAAACAACTCTAAATGGACTATTCGAAATAGCAATATGCATACTCAAAAGTCTCACATATATAAAAAGCTATTTGCAGTTTTGTTTTTACTTGCGTTTGCCAGCCTGAAGGATGATATGATGTACCGCCAGAAGATGATTGTAAAACAGGTCCTTCATATCACTTTTTTGTTATTACATGTACCTGGTGAATTTTCGCAATTGAACTGCACAATAGTGAAAATAGATGATCATTTATTATTAAACCCTCTCTATAGTTGGACCAGAAAAACCAATGTAAAAGAAGCATGTATTCTTGCATAACGAAAAAGGACATCTGATATTTTACCCTGGGATAGACAATCTTATCTTACACAGGTGCCATGTGAGGGCTAAGGTTGGTTGTATTGGAACTCACGTGCAAGGTCGTCAAGTGACGCCATTGTTGTGTTAAAGTGACGTCAATATATCATATCGCATCCCAAGGTGTTCTGTAAAGTCTGGTAGCCTTTTTAAATATAAAATGGGGTACGTAATGGTTCGCAAGAAAAAATCCATTATTCGTGTGAGAATGGAATATAGTCCGCAAAATCAGTAGTTTAACCTCCAACTAATTGCAAAAGAAATGTTTTGAGCGACAAAATACACCTATGGTACTTCCAAAAGATATACTAAAAGTCTAGGAAGATATATAAAGGGAAAAAGCAAAATCAGGCCAGATTATTGCAAAAAATACCAATCATTTTTGTATGATCAAAATAAACCACCATAGATTAGCCTTGGTTCCAGGTAATGTTTATAGTTTAATCTGTGTAATCTAAGAACCTCTTAGACTGCAAGTCCGTAGATCAGATAAGCTGGGTACGCAATGATAAATAAAAGATAACTTCATAAATTCTCCACTATATCATATGTTGCTTGTACTCATCAGAACCGTCTGACCGAGATCTTTGGAGTGTATACGCACAACACATGTTTTATGTATAAAAAAGAAACTTATTTACTGATGACCTTATCTGTTCAGCATTTCAGTAATGCAGTAGTCAGTAGAACAGATAAGTCGATGATAAATGAAGGATTATTTCATAAATTTTCCAGTAAATAATATGTTACTTGTACTCATCAGAACCGCCTCACCCACACTGTTCTGCAATATTGTGATCAAAATGCTACTTATCTGCACAAAAATATATATTGAGATATACTGAATTTCCTTTGTTAGGGGAAATTAAGGCAATTTTTTTTTAAGTATAGAAGCACATTAGTGTAGGTGGGTTTCATACAGAGATGAGTTTTCTCGAATGCATAGGCCATTTGATGCAGGGACCTGGACTTGCAGAACTTTTTGAAACTGTATATGCATCAAATGCTGTCATACATATGTTAAATGACAAAGCGGTTACAAGAGCACTTAGGGGATATTTCTGGGTAATGAATGCGGTTTATGCACTCCTGGCATCAAATGTATTTGGTATTCTGTTGCCAACTGAAGATCAAGAAACAAAATTTTCCTTTGACACCAATGAGGTGTTAGATTATCCAAGAAAACAGTAAATGAATAGAACGCAATGTGAAATATCACCAGAAATCGCAGTTAGTTCACACAGTGATACTGAAGAGTCATCGTCGTCCAGTAACAGGTCTGCTTCGCCTGACCAAATGCGTGTAGCTGAGTAACGAGGATTGTGTGAAGGCCTTGTGGCTGGCAATGTCACATTTGCAACAGTATGTGAAGAT
Organism: Loripinus fragilis; assembly: GCA_964019695.1. Classification (NCBI taxonomy): domain Eukaryota; kingdom Metazoa; phylum Mollusca; class Bivalvia; order Lucinida; family Lucinidae; genus Loripinus; species Loripinus fragilis. The sequence goes on from OZ026524.1 coordinate 16,783,052, forward strand.
GAGCTGCTGACTACAATCAGTCAGGAATTGGAAAAGAAGAAAGATCTTAAGCAGTATCCTACAGCAGCCTTGGGAGATGATACAAATACTAAAAACCTTCATCAAAGCTGAGCGAACAGGTGAATGGGAATTAAGCCTGTATGCACTGCAGCAGTTGCTTCCATATTTCGCAGCATCTGGGCAAAATCTTTACTTTAAGTCTGCTCATGTATATCTTCAAATGATGTGTCAGCTTAGAAATAACAATCCAAGAGGGTACGAAGCCTTTAAGAAGGGATATCATGTAATAAGACGCAGCGACAGGTACTGTGCAGGGTTATCAACTGATCTAGTGATTAAACAGGTATTGATGAGGAGTGTAAAACAACTGGTGGAATGACTCGCGGAAAAATAATGTCTGAGTACCAGCGTGCGCAATGGTTACTTTCATAGCCTGATTGTGCAGCGATGAACGTCGCTATGCAAACATTTTGTTGAACTGATTTCCATACTAGCTCACAACATAAAGATACTGGTAAATCAAGAATGGAGAGAGATTACAAAAATTCACAGACATCCTTTCTGCGGAGGCACACTGTTGTGGAATATTGAAATAGGCATTACATCAGTTTATTCTGTAAATGCATATAAAGCTGTAGAAATTGGCAGCAACATTTTACAGGCCATGTTGGTAAGAATGTTCTTCAAGAAATCATCACAAGCTGTGACACCAACAACAACTCCAACAGTTACCCTTGATGGAGAGATAGTTCGTGTTGACCCACAACTACTTTTCCAAAGACTTACAGCAGCAGCCCAGCGATCAGCTGAAGACATTCCACAGGTTTTTACTTATGAACTATGTAGTGTTCCTTCCTCATTATTTGATACAGCTGGATTCATCAGAGAACCACAAAAGCCAGCCTTGGCAGATGCTATTTGGGGACTTGGAGACTGCAGCTGTACTGAACCATTTAGAGATGACACAACTTGTACTTGACGGTGGCTCTTTATTACAGCGTATACCATAGAGTAAAGGCACAACATTTTCCACAATATGCAACCATTTCGTTAATTATGTCACAGGAAAATATTATGATGCTGTCGTTGTTTTTATGGTTATAGATCTAGCCCAACTACTAAGGATACAGCACACTTGCGTCACACCAAAGGAATCACTGGTGCGAAAGTATACTTTACACAAAATACTCCATTCAAAATTGAGAAGGAACTGACAACAAACTAGACTTCATTTTCATGTTAAGCCGCTGTTTAGAAGAAAACGAACGTAATATAATAAATGCGAAAGGTGATGCTGATGTCTTTAATGTAAAGACAGCTGTGAAGTGTGCTGAGAACAGAGAAGTAGCTTTAATCGGTGGAGCGATACAGATATGCTAGTGCTGCTGTGCTATCATGCCAACCTAGAGAACAACAGGATATTTTTCAAATCAAAGCCCAATCAAAGATTATCGTCAAAAGGCCTAAGAATGTGGAATATAAAGAAAACCAAAGTATTGCTTGGACCAGACGCTTGTCGTTTGCTACCATTCATCCATGCTTTAACAGGCTGTGACACTACATCTCGTGTCAATGGAATAAGTAAAGGAGCAGCACTCAAGAAGTAAGTAATGGTGCAAAGATCAGGAATCGATACAATCAAGTACCACACCTGACCCAGGATACCAATGGGAAAGTGACAAACTCACAGAAGACACCACAAACGACAGCGGATCAATAGTTTAAGTTACACGCAGAAATATTCCTGAAAGAGTCATCAAAATGTCATTGTTGCAGCCGGGAAATGTGCACTTGTAAGTCTATATGGAGGCCTTCAGATTGAAGACTTGAATATGTTACGCTATCGTAAGTTCGCTAATAGAGTTATGACAAGCTCATCATTTGTACAAGTATATACTCTGCCACCAACATTCGAGGCTGCAAAGTACCACAGTATGCGTGTTTACTATCAGGTGCAGGAATAGACAAACACTGACAATACACTACTACCAAAAGATTGGGGGTGGTATCCAGTACAGAACAGGTTGCTACCAAAAAAGACAGATCTACCAGCTGCACCAGATAATTAACCGAAGATGGTTAAGTGCAGTAGCAAACAAAACTGTGACACAAAACGTTGCACATGTAGAAAACATGGCATTGACTGCTCAATTGGGTGCAGTGAATGCAGAGGAATGAATGTATTAATACTTCCCAGCTGACAGAATCAGATTTAACAGATGCAATATAGTGATACAAGAATGTAAAGAAATGAAGATATACCTTTGTTGTCTCCATAAGTCAGGAAATTTTGTATTAAGGTAAATACAAGTTTTAGAAAAGCTATCAAAATTAAAAGTACATTTAACAACATTATTCAATATACTTTGTTTTGTTTGTTTTTTGGTTGATTTGATTTGATTCTTTACGCCCCATCAACAATCTTTAAGATAAACAGGAACGGGACTTCCTGGGTTGAACCAGTACTAAGCTAGGATAAATGGGTCTTACTCAAGGACCACAAGGCAGTGACGCCGGTGAGGCTCGAACCCACAACCCCTCTGTCTCGAGTCAAGCACTCTACCACTGAGCCACTGCACTCCCTCAATATAATTTGTGATTCATCTGCAGTTTCTTTCATTAACATATTGTGTAATTGCGTTTCCATTTTCCTCTGTGGTTGGTGGCAGAGGTAATACCGAAATCATAAACAGTGTTGTTGGCAGATCTGTTGACTGTCAATCCTGGTGATGTGCTTATTGATTGTCTCTGTTGACCGCTATGTTGGGCTTGGTCGACAGCACAAGTAGGAAAAAGTGTTATCCATGTGCTGATAAAGTTATAGCATAAATAAACAGAAAATTGTGTGTATCATAAAACCAGGTGATCTTTCCTCTACTCCTTATTAAGTAAAAGCATAGGGAGTCAGCAATTTAGCCTGGCTAGATTGCCGCCTCACTATGTTTTCTTTATTAAAGCTTATACTTGTTGTCTTCAAAGAACATTTTCTTTAAATTTGCTTAGTCTTTAAAATTCAGTGTGCAATTTTCAGGGGTAACAGCCTACGTCATAGCGTGGGTGTTGTAAACACGTAGTATGACGCCATCTTTGATTTGCAAGGTTAGTTTTTCCCTTCGTAAATGTCGTACAAATTAGTGTCTGTCAAAACTAAGCAGTGCAGGCGGTGCCTAACATCACACTTGAACAGAATATACAATGGTCACGTCCAGAAATGCCGTTGCCTTTGTAAACATTCACCCACAAAAATCGAAGTGGGTGACTGCTAAAATTATCCTCGTGTCTCCCGCTTCGATTCTTGTGGGTGAATGATTACAAAGGCAACGGCATATCGGGGCGTGGCCGTTATATATTCTGTTCAAGTGTGATGTTAGGCACCGCCTGCACTGCTTTGTTTGTACAGACACTCATTTGTTTAATTTTACGAAGGGGAAAACTGACCTTGTAAATCAAAGATGGCGCCGCCCTACGTGTTTAAAACATCAATGCTATGACGTAGGTTGTTACCCTTGATTTTTAACACACATAGAATTAAAAGTTACCTACCTGTTTGAATAATATATAATTGTTGTGTATATGTTATGGTAAAAATGGGTATAATTACCCCATCCACTTAATTTTGTGTGTAAATTTTCATGTTTAATTATGTGAAAACTGTGTATATATAACTAAAAACGCTCTAGATGCTTTGATGTTCAAATCTGATGGATGAGCTAGTCAGAAATTATGTAAATGCTGGGCTAACAACCGAATTTTAATACTTTATTTGGATAAAAATCACCATAAATTAGGAAAATGGGCGCCATCAAAAACGTTGAAAATTTGGGTGTTCCCATGTTTAGATTTTCCTAGACTTTTTCTCTGAATAGCACATGCATTCAGTTTAAGTATAAAACAAGTTTTATTTCTTTTGCAATTAGTTTGAGGTTTGGGCCAAATGTTTCATAGTTTGACTGGACTAATAGAAAAACCCGTCCCTCGCGATCACCGTTTGTAAATCACACGGCAAGCCTCGTGATGCAAAACGGTGATCCTCAAGATGGATTTTTCTACCCACCATCACACTCATGATCGATTCTTATATTATTAGCTGCCAATTTTGTTGAATATGGACGTCGACTATAACAGAGCTGACTTCGCAGATAAAACAATGCTTACTTGTCTGACACTGGTTCCCACCATAACCTTGGAGACAGGTGCAATTGTAGCTACCAATTTGGTCAGAACAGGAACCTCCATTATAACAGGGTTGACTGGCGCACTGATCTTTTTCTGGTGAAACAATAACAATATGTTCTTGGTCAATGTCAGAGTAAAAATATTTTAAAGCTGTCTGCGTTAAATAGATAATATACTGTAATTAATTAATCTATATTTTCCTTGACACGCAGACACACACGCACGCATGTACGCGCACACACACCTACACACAGCAAATTGTGCAAGTGCATGACAAAAGCAATGAAGTGATCTTAAAACGCTTAGCAAGAATCAGATTAATCTGAGCATTCACCATGCCTGAGCAGAGTTTTTACTGGATGTATGTTGAAACCATGGGTAATTAGTTGCACATTTCATGTATTGCACACTGTGTCTTAACTGGCTAAAATTTTATTCAAGAATATTTTGAAAAGGGAAACACTCGATATTTTGGATTACTTCTGCTGCAATTGTTGATATGTTATCTTAAAGGTATCTGTCATGTAGAAGGGCCTTTTATTTGTTGTGCGTGTGCGTATGTTGCCGCCTGATTGACCTATATAAAGTTATATAAAGTTTGGCTGTTGTCGGTCCCACCAGGGTTATCTGTTGGATTTCTTTTGCTCCGGTCAGATTTATTTAATGTGAGTCCTTATCTTCGCTTTATCTCCTTTTTTTATATCTTTATTTATATGTTCCTGCCAACAATGCATTGATAAGTTACGGGTTTTTCATGCGTAGCAAACATCTATGTGTCTTGATAAACATCTGAACTAAGGGCGAGGTTGGTACACCGTGAAACCGGTTTAAGCCCTCCAGTAAAATATTTTTACTGATCGTTCCGTGGCGGTACTTTTTTGTGTATCATTTGTGTTATTTATGCTTTGTAATTGTGCCTTGATCCACAACTGAACTAAGGGTGAGGCTGGCACGCTAAAACCGGTTTAAACCCTCCAGTAAAATATATTTACTGACCGTTCCAAGGCGTGCTTGTTTTATGTTATTTCGGTTTTGTTTTTGTTATGCTTTCTAGCATGTCTGTTTATTGATGTCTTGTGATCACCTGCTGGGAAAGGGCTGACCTCTTGGCTTTTGTTTGTGATGTCTAGTTGTGAAGTTTTCACTTTCCCATTGGTATCCTGGGTCAGGTGTGGTACTTGATGGTATCAATTCCTGATCTGCTCTTTTTCCTACTTTTTTGCACCCTCATATTTTATGACGTAAATGAAAATCTTAACATCGAAAGACATTGTTTCTTTACATAGAAAAATACCATATAAATTGTAGCAGTTACTGTCTTCAAGATGATCGTCAAAGGCAAGTAGTTTTGCATTTTGTTTTGGCTTTGAAAATATTTATTTTTTTTTTTGAAGAGAGAGAGACAGAGAGCTAGTTCATTCACTTTTTATGCGCTCTTGATGTTGTATAGTTGTTAGTGTTCTATGTTTTCCCATGTGGTGTTGTAGGTTGGACTGTGGTCAGTTGATCATGACACTTCCTGGTCATAGTCACTTAACCCATTTATTTTGAATGGCATTTCCCACTGTTATTAATTTGACCAGTCTATTTCAGTTTTAAGGGTTCTTGGGTGGTAGTTTTCATGTTTTCAAATTTTGATAGAACATTCTGTAAGCAAACAGTGGAGACACTGATCAGACGCTGTGTTTTGCGGCATCTGGTCTGAATCTCCACTGTTTGCCTATGTCTCACTAAAAAGGACGGCAGGCTTGAATGTGTTAATTGCTGTCGACGAAGATATCTTAGGTAATACGCATCACGAATTAATTTTAATCTGTGTAAGATAGTGATTCGTAATATAAGACGTACAAATTCCTATCTCAATGATATTTCGAGTGCAAGCGATTGGACGGTTCTGAAACGAGGCTTCCTACCTCTGACAGAGATACTGTATGTTCCGTCTGCGTATTTTCCATGGCTGTCAGTCGCTCGAATACCAAACAAGTAGGTGGCGTCAATGTCTGGGGCCCGCCCAGATATCTGTCCTGTCGTCATGTTAAGTGAGGTACCGGGAGGAAGGTGCCCGGATATTAGACTGTATGTGATCTTACCACCCTCTGGGTCCTTAAAAGAAACACAATACAATTGAGGATCTTACATGAGTGCTCATGTTTTATTGAATTTATTAAACGAGTTGGGGAAAAGAGATCAAATGCGAGGCTTGCCGAGCATTTTATCTCTTTTTTGCAACGTGTTTAATAAACTCAATAATACAAGAGCACGCATGTACGATTCTATTTATCACATGACATTAAAACACTTAAAAATTGCATTTTGGTGTGAAAACGTTAAGATTTCTCCTTATTTTACGCAACGTTATAATGGACGTCATTACGTTTCCCGTAAATCGGTAAACCACTAGTGGTTTATCAATTTTATTGCATGGTATTATATCAGACGCGACGTCATGTGATAAAACATATTACTTAATTATTTTTGTGCGAGAAATTATATCTTTTGATAGTCGTACATGAGTGAATTTACAAATGCTTTCAAATTGAGCCACGGCATGAGATTTCCAACAATGTGGTATGTGCGACCAATAAAGCCTCAGATCAGCCTGCGCATACGTGCAGTCTGATCAGAGCCTTTGCTAGTCGCTTGAATATTCTATGACTGTTAAGCTACTGGCTGAACTCCATTTGGAGTCTCTAAGCTTAAAAGGAGGCTGAACTGGCTCGTCTGAGTCTACACTTGTCAAAACGCCACATTGTTGGAAATCACATGTCACGGCTCGATTGGCGAGTTGCGAGAATTACAAGCACGTATGAAATGGACATTAGTGCAAGATAATCACTGTTTTGACGAATTTCAACTTTATCTCTCATTGCTTGTGTATCATGTAAATTGGCCATTAATTTGGTAGAAAGCATACCGGTGGCACAACCTTTTTTACGTAAAACGTACATGCTCGCTGAAAGTGATAAAACATGTGGTCATAAAGTTTGTGACATGAAGCTTTCCAATGAATATGAATATGTATATTGCATAACGTTTAGAATTAGGAACAGAAAGTGTGAGCTTTGAAGTATGCAGTCTCCTTTTGGCTTTCGAATTTGTTTCGTTAAAGGTAGTTGCAATGATGCAAATGTTTTAGAGTTCATGAAATGTGTATCAGAGCTGAAACCTACCATTGCCTCTACCTGCACACTGACATATTGTCCAGAAGTAAACGTCCCCAAGGTACCTTGTTGAGATCTTCTTGTCCAGATTGGTGGCAGGCTCTTTACTTTCTGTGAACATTGAGACTCTCTATAATACTTTAGCAGGCGACATATTTATTTTAAATCAAGAAACAAAAGAAACAAAAACCAAAGTTTGATAAAACATCATAGGGTACAGTAAAAAAAAGGCTAGATATTACAAACATGACTTCAGTTAAGAGTGCGTATCGAAAAACTAAAAATTCTTATTCCTCAACCAAAACATATGTTGTGGGTACTCAAAAGAACCGTCTCAATGAGACGGTTCTTTAGAGCACCCAAAACATATGTTAAAACTGATGGGTAAGAAAATATTTACAATTTTACGCTCAGAAATTTTGTTTATCTAAACCTGTGTACATATGAATCATCTGCCTGCAAATGATTCATATGCAATATTTAGTCTTATTGTCCTCGAAAACGTAGAATTTGATGCCCGTTTAGTCTTAATAGAATCACATGCAATGCTGTCCAGTCAATTCAGACACCGGGCCGATCGAAAAAGTCCGGCTCAATTGGAGAATTAAGGCCCAGATTAATGTAAGTCATAGTACTTTGTATGAAATAGCTGCATTTTGTTAGCTGAAACTGGCCTAAGGAAAAATAGCACTGTAGCATGTGGGTTCAGTACTAATAAAATCCATTATTCAAATTACCGCAAACGAATAAATGAAGTTTAGTTTTATTAATAACCTCTATAGTGATTATTTATTGAAATGACCTAAACTTCATTTATATCAATGTATATTGTGGAATGTTGAATCCGCTTGTTTCGCTTTAATGACACTTGCTATTCAGTTTGCATATGGTTTCTGTGACGTCAGTGTCACGTTAACAAGTAGATCCTCGATGTACACCCAATGTCTGATTCCACGGAATTGGCCGTGGCAGTTCCGATTGACGCAGGGCCTATACCTAAGTCTACTCCAACTCTTATTGCAACGAGCAGTGAAGGCACTCATGAGCACGCTTCAGTCTTCACTGGGTTACCGATGTTAAAATTATTTGAATCTGAATTTGGTTTTAGGAATGGTTAACATTAAGTATTTCACGCGGCTGTATCCTTTTTATGTCGTTATTCTGGGGGTAACTAAATATGCATTTTGTTTTTACTTGATATATGTAGGAAGGGTGGTATATGTACCTGTATGAACTTCTTTAAGTCCGTTTTTCCAATATACACTGTCCCTTTCGTTCCAGGTTGCAAAAACACGTTTCCACCTGCTCCAGCCTGTTGATAAAAATCAAAAGACAATCATGGCACACGTGATAAAATGATATTCAGGGGCGTAGCCAGCCTAAAATTCAAAGTATGCACGTGTGCATTCAAAAGAGGAACACATACAATCAGCGTAGACCCAGATGAGTCGCCGCAAAATGCGGCGTCACATCAGGGTATGCGCTATTTGCCAATATAAACGGTAGCTTATAAAAACCGAAAATGACCAGGGACTCATTAACTTTGCGTTAATCAAATGGTGCCTTTGACAATATCATCACAAATTCTGTCAAAATTTGATTTAGAAAGAAAATATTTCATCTACGCACACGTTTTGTACACGTAAAATCAAAAATCCATCATTTTCCCATATGTTTGGTTCAAATGTGTACGCACTTGCATTGTTTGCGTATACGCAGCTACGCCCCTGATATTAATCTCATATGCCTTAACTTAAAGCATGCATGTACAGCTAGTTATCCAGTAAATTCAGCTCGCCGTCATTCAACCTGACCCTAAAAACACTAGTCGCCTGATTGGGGTGTGGCTTGTAACAATTTGTTTCGTATTGGTGGTGTAATACATGATGGCATATAACTTGCATGTAATCTGGAATTGAATAAATGCAAAGTATATCAATTGTAATATGATTGGAGACTATCCTGTTTCCTAATTGGCCCAATTTGTCTTCATAAATATCTTTGTATACCGGAAAACTGATCTAAACTGGCCCAGAATGTGATATTGGATGTAAAACAAGCTCAAACTAGTTTCCAGAAGTTAATAATTTCGCTCATTTGCATTATCACCATCTAGAGAGCTAAAATAGCATGATGAGTATGAAACTAGCAAGCGCTGCATAAAAGGGGTACGTGCATTAAGAGGCTATTTTGGCCCCCCTACGAGGTCAAAAAATAAAAGTTGCTCTTCACAAGTTTCTTCTTATTAGTTTATTAGAACAATAGCCTAAGTATAAAAGTCTGGCATTGAGTCAACTTTTAAGGTTGCCTTGGTTACAAAAATGGCCGCCAAAATAGGCTGATAAAAGGAAAATGACCATTTTGGAGCAAATTTGAGACATGTAACAGAAGAATTAATAAAGAGCACAAGCAAATACCAAAAAAATATTTTAACAGATGATGAGAATTATTACGACACACAATATATTAAAAGTTTTTTTTGGTATTTGCTTGTGCTGATATCTAATTCTTAAAAAATCGGTCTCCAAAAGCCTCAAATTTGGCCTAAAATGGCAATTTCTCTATTTTAAGCCTATTATTTCGGCCATTTTGGTTACCATAGCAACCGGAAAAAGTAAAATAAATGCCAGAATTTTACACTTGGGCTATTCTTCTAATAAAACAATAAGATTAAATTGTTGAAAAGTAACTTCCAATTTTTGGCTCTAAAGGGGGCCAAAATAGCCCCTTAATGCACGTACCCCTTTACATGATTTGCGGTTTCAACTCCCTACAGGTGAATTAAAGACTTAAATAAACTTTAACTACATTTTTGTCGTGTGTTGTTTGTTTATTTTTCTTTGTTTGAATAAACTGAATGTAAAAATTGTTCTGTGATTAAATTTTACATTCCACTCTCAGATAATTTATGAACGCTTCATAATACAAAATACTAAATTAAAATACGTTAATAGTAGTTGCTAGAACTTGTGAGAAAGTCCTTAGGTTGAACATGACGTCAACAACAAATGTGAAAGTTGAAGTTAAAAAAGTCATATAGCAAAACAGTTGTTGACTTCAATTTCGGTAGACATGAGGATTTATCTACCCTTAGAAGTGATATTCACCTCGGCCTAGCGGCCTCCGTGAATATCTCTTTTTTGGGTAGATAAATTCTCATGTCTACCTCATTGTTGTCAATAATTGTATAATATTAGAAATGGTCATACATTCTTGAAATTATCAAGACAAGTCATCCCATATACACAGCAGTTTCCATTGATATTTGCTGAACTCTCTATTACAATGTATACAAGATCATTAGTGTCTGGTTATACAAATTAACCACCCTGGGAATATGCATAATGAAACATAGATACAGAACCTCAAAAATGGCATCCCCTCTATTCTCCGCTGAAACATTCACATTAGGGTAGTCTACTTCCAGGAAACTGCAAAAGAGAAATGAGGTACGCTTAAACCCTTTTGTATACTGATAACATCTAAATGCGTACATGTACATTGCATGCAACAAACAGCGAATACCAATATGAAAAGATACATATAGCGATATTTTAATCCAGATCTAGACCGTTTGCTATGTCAAAACCGATCTCCGGAGAAATAAACGCACCGTCTATTTTTTGAAATTATTATAATATATATGTGACCCCTCAATATCTTCAATGGACGGTTTATTTGATCAAGCCAGAAGTAAGAATCGATCAGGTACACGAAGGGTGAATAAAATTTAAGCCATTGACTGACACATCAAACACAATGCTCAAAAGAGACTCGGATCAGCCTGGGCTTCCCCTGTTTACATGAAAACCATACGCCATCAACCACCTAGTGTATGCACAGCAAAGTACCAAGTCTAAATAGTTTCATGTACAGGTTTATTTACATATTTGCAAGGAACATCGTGGCATCTTGGGCCTGGGCTGAAAGGGGGCTGGACGGCCCTTGGGCGGGCGGAGTTAGGTCGTTTAGGCTTAATTTGGGCCCTTTTTGAATCGAGACTGCCCCTGAGGCGGGGAAAAAGTGGGGCCGCCCGCGCGGGACCTGTGCCGACGCGATATATAGAGGACAGAGCAAACATCTAATGATTGTACAGTAAAATCTGTGCAAAATGGCCACTCAAAAATAGACTAAACAAAGGTCTTGATGACAACCGGTAGCTTAACTAAGGTCAAAGGTATTGCAGAATGCTCCAAAAGGAAGTTAAGGTCAAAAGTATTGCAGAATGGCCCCTTTGAGCATTCTGCAATACTTTTGACCTGAATTAAGCAATAATCGGTTTTAAAACCATTTTAAGTCTTTTTGAGAGTGGCCGTTTTACACAGATTTACTGTACATTTGCTTTCACGCATACTTTCTATATTTCCTAGTTATTTTCTTATGCTAGAATTAGAGGGATAAGCGCGCCATGCTGTGTACAGGTCAGCTCATGAATGCTAAACCGAGCGATCTCATGAGATTACGGTTCTTATCGCATTGCTAAGCAACACATTACATGCTCAGGCAAACCTGCGCAAATGCGCCGTAGCCTGCGCTGCATCCATGTACATCCATGTATATTGGTGTAGAATAAGACTTTGACCCAAATTTATACCTTTCCATAGGGCCAGTTAAGCCTAAAAGTTAGCGTAAAATTGCGATTATTTTCGTATCTATCAGTTTAAACATGTGTTTTGTTTGCTCAAAAGAACCGTCTCATTGAGACGGTTCTTTTGAGTACCCACAACATATGTTTTGGTTGAGAAGTTGGGAAAGTAATTTCAGTTACGCACTCTTATCTGGGGGCCTGCCTCTCGCCCCACTAGATACGTCAACAGCGGCTTTTTTTATTATTATAAAATGAGGTTTTGCGCATATGCGATACGTATCAAACTCTCAGGACCCATCAAATTATGTACAATGATTTAATCTAAAATATACCTTCCTAATGCTTTCGCCAATAAGCACATAAGAACAATGCCTGCTTTTTCCATATTAGTCCCAGAACCTCTCGACAAAATGGTCATCTATTTTTGTTAATACATTTTAACACTCTCTGTTCACTTCCTAAGGGAAATACCAATAGGTTATTTCGATCTCTAGGATTACCAAAGTTATCAAATTGTGCAAAGACAATATTTTATCAACAGCGTGTGGTACAATTTATTAAGCAATTTTGACAGAAGCAAGATACATTGTTTTGACCTTTCAGCACAAAGATCGTTTCATAAATGTTGCAAAGGGGTCTTCTCAAAACAAGCATTTTCTTCACTTTTGCGTTAGTTAACTTTTATGAGGGTGTAATTACATGCATTTTGAACATCAAACCTCGCAATACCTTGCAATAAAATCGACTAACCACAAGTGGTTTACTTTATTTACAAATGTAGTAACATTACACAAATGGAACTCACTACCGAGTCAAATCAGAAGTTCACCCTCGCTTGAGGTTTTTAAAAAATCTACAAAAGAGTATTTCATTGAAAGAATAAGACATGCGTACGTCTCACACTCATCGCCATAAGTTGTGATGTGTGCGCGTGATCGTATTCGAAAATACTAACATGATTTAAACCATATTCAATATCTTAATAGAAATGTTTGCCTATGTTTTTTTGCGCTCATGCACATATTTTATCCTGCAGGAACGTTTACGAGTATACATGTATATGTGATATTGTGTCAAGTGAGCTTGGCAGCTGCCAATCAAATTAGTGTCAATTCTTGAACGGTTGCAAAAATCTAAAGGTTCATTAAAGGATTGCTTCGAAAATGTAAACATGCCATAATGATAAATATAATCTACTATTCATGCTACTGTGCCATTGCAAGTATTAAAATCGTTGAGAAAAAGTGATAAAATTAATGCAAAATGCTCGTACAGCCTTGGGCTTTATCTCTTTTCCCCCAACTCGTTTAACCCATTTAAGTCTAGCATCATTTTTATCGAACATCGTCAAACAGTGAAAAACCAGATCAGACGCCACGGAACGCGGCGTCTGATCAGGTTTTTCACTGTTTACTTACACAATGCACTTTTAAAAATTGAATGAGATTGAAAACCACCAAATAATCCTTAAATTTGGCGTCCATATGATAAGAACGGACAATTCCATTAGGCATAAGTGGGTTAATGAATTCAATAATGCATAAGCACTCATATTAGATCCTTATTTCTAATATATTGACCATGTTTTTTTTCAGCATAGATTGGTTATCAGTTTAGATTCTGCTCACCTGAATACCGTATGGAGTCGAAGGGCGTTGATATGAAGTTCTTTGCTCATAAAATATATGAATTTTATGCAAGGAGTTTAAATGTTTGAGTAAACATCTTTAGATGTTAAATTCTCGAATCCCGTAAATAGTTTATGTTAGCGCGAAGAGTGTAAATTCGCGAGTAGCCAAATAAGTTGCCAATGTTCATCTGCAAATGAGGACAGTTGGTCGATAAAAGTTCATCTAAGGAAAGACAGGTGCAAATATAAATGTATATAGGCATGTATCTGGCGTCCTTAATAGCAACCATAACAGCTATTATTTCGACATTGCTACCCCAGTAACAAACATTCAATTAAACCATGTCAATATGAACAGGAGCCTAGTCATTAGGAAATAACACTTTTTGTCTCAGTAATACCGTTCTTTAAACGAGACTACGTAGCTACCTAGTGGGACTAGATATATAATCTTCAATCTCTATCACCATTCTACTTTCCTATGCCGTTTGTGCGAATAGTGAAGCCTTTGTCAATCTTGTGCAAAGCCTGGGCATGTGATCAATTACAGTTTTTAGATTGGTTGGCTTAAATAACGGCCACTGTCGATAAAATTCGGTAAAGTTCGTATTTTCCCGTATTTTTCCGACATAAAAGCAGCATTTTGCAAATTGAAGTAGCAATGATCAATTTGTGTTATTTTCTGGCATTTATTGTGGCTGTGGGGGCAGACAATGGTGGGTAAGTTTGTCGCTATCCCTTAACCTATATAAGACGAATTGAATTTCCCACTATTAATAATTTGGGCCATTACATTTCAGTTCTAAGGGTTGTTGGCTGGTATTTTTTCAAATTATATATATTATGTAAGCAAATAGTGCAGACCTTGATCGACGTGATCAGACGCCGCGTTCTATGGCGTCTGATCTTGGTCTGCACTGTTTGACTAGGTCATCTTAAAAGACTATATGCTTATGTTGGTTAATGCTTATCTCGGTAGAAACGAGGTAGATTAATCCTTTTTCTGTCAGGGACTCGGCTAAACAGTTTTAACAGCTTCAATAATCCATATAGTGTTGACATTTTACGTCCCAGTCAACAATGCTTCAGCCATGTCGGGAATATTTCCTAACACCCCGGGGTAGAACCAGTACAAAGCAAAGGACAAAGCATAAGGACACAATGCAGTGCCTTAGGCGAGTCTCGAACCAGCGACCATTCTACGAGGGTCATCCAATAAAAAATGAGACTTTTTATATAGCGGAATGAATTTACATGCTATACTTATGAAATCTCGTCCAAAGCTAGCACTTCTTTTTGGCTGTTTACATCTACCATATTCGACGTGTTACTTATTTCCAGCTTTTGTTGCTAGGCAACATTTAGAAGACTTGGCGAACACGCGTGGACAACTCACTATAGGTGGTCACCATGGCAACAGATTAAGATGTATAGTTTATTTTTCTACTAATACTTGTATATGCTCAAGCAATCTGTCTATACCCAATAGGAAATAGTAATGTTCCAGGGTCTTCAGCTGTTACCATGGAAACAACGCTTAAAAATCAGGTTTCTAAGAAAAAGCTGGTATTTTTTCGCTGACCTATTGATTTTAAAAATCAATATAAAAAAATCGAAGGCAATTGAAGTGAACAGGATTTTGTTCATGTAACCTAAAATACAATCAGCTGCACAAAAACACATCTGTTGTAGGATATACATCGCTAGTATAGTTACCGTAGCAACGCAAAGTAGCGTGTTTACCAAAAATAGAGTGAATTGGTTGCTAGGCAACTAAAATAAAAGATATGCATATTTGGTTCTTCTTTTATAGCATTTTATGAAACACTAAGATTGTTCAGTTGAAGAAAATATAGCAAGAGGTTAAATTCTATCTGTTATTGAAAATAAAGAACTTTGAATGACCATGGGTATGCAAAAAATAATATAAACGTGGCCATGCTTCTTCAAGTCCTTCAACAATACACCCTGTTGCTATGGCAACTGATCAATCACAAGTTTATTGTTTCTATTTCTGAATTGCCAAGATGCCACACTATTTATATGGTGAAGTTTAACTAATGCACACACAGATTTTCAGATTTTGACAAAAGTCTCATTCTTTATTGGATGACCCCCGTATATGAAGTCTACCACTGAGCTACCATGTACCTCCTACGTTCAGTTCAAAGATTCTAGCATAAACAGGATGTATACAATTGCTGAGGGTAATATTACAGCTTTTTTTGTATGAGGATACATCCTTAGGGGTAGTCAATGTTAAGCCTTTTAATACACTTTCCGTTAGGTGTTCAAACTTAAAATCATTAGCAGCATCATCTGTACTGCCAATGTATACAGTTGTATCAGTTACCTATCATGTTAACTGTATTGCTGCACGTTGCCTGATTAAATGTTCTATCTTTATCAGGTTATGATGACGTTGCACTTTTTAAATGACGTCGCTTATTACCCTGCATCAACACACAAATCGAAAATTACGTCATAATCGCTAGTTTAAAGAGTGAAACAACGGGTCAACTGATAAATAGAATACCAGGTTCGTGCCTTTTGATATCAAATATACCAGGCTCGGTAATGAGAACGCATGTTTGATCGCTTGGCAAGCCTCGTATTGCAAACAAGCGTTCTCAGAGCCTTGCCTGGTAAACGTGATTGATATCAAAAGACACTCACCCAATATTCTCTATATAATGAACCAAGGTGTAACCAATCAGAAAGCACACAATCCAAAAGTAGCAATGGTAAGGTTTTTAACCATGTGAAAACTCCATCCTAAATTCGGTATAATAATTATAGTAAACACAGTTCAAATAAAAAATGTCTAGGATTGTTATTTTTCTGGAATTTGAAATATTTTAATAGTGCTTGGTATTCCTTATTGACAGTTAAAGTTAAAATAAATCTAAATTCATTTACACGTGTAAAGTAAAGGTTTTGTTGCCGTTTGGCTATTTTTTTTAATTAGAAAATGCATGCCCTAATGGTGAATCACCTTAGGCTACTCAACATACAAGAGTAGAAATAGTTTTTACCATAAATTGTCTTGAATAAAGCACTAAATGTTCCATATAGAGTGAGAAATATTGAGATCAAAATTTTACGACGAAATTAGGATTGCCTTAAAAATAGGATGCCCCTCCGTAACAAAATACACATGCATAAAAACCCATACATTTAAAAAACTACCTTTACTAATATAGCAAAAAACAAATGATTTAACCGTTGAGTTCTGATATCCTAGGTGAAATTGCAAGCGATACCTCATAAAACGTCAATGATATCAAAGTAAGTAAGGGTGCAACGATCAGGAATCGATACAATCAAGTACCACACCCGACCCAGGATACCGATGGGAAAGTGAGAAGCTTACAGTTAGACACCACAAACGAGAGCCAAGAGGTCAGTCCTTTCCCAGCAGGTGATTTTAACTTTATTAAACCGTAACTTTATTGCAGGCAAATTGGTCACCATTTTTTTCCTTATCTAATATGACTATCATCTTAAAACAGGATCTGCTACCAAGGTTAAGTTGGGATCAGCCAAAGCTTGGTCAATGTTGGGGCTTGCACGACACGAAGGATGAGAATGGCTAAACAAATACGTAGCGACTATAATTTGCGCAAGTTCGTCCAATCATTCGCTGTTCACTGGTGCCGTAAGAACCACATAAACCACGTACGTTAGAACCTGTGTAAAACGGCCACTCAAAATAGACAGCACAAAGATCCTTATGACAAATGATAGCTTAATGAAGGTCAAAAGTATTGCAGAATGCTCCCCTTGTACTTTAGACCTGCATTAAGCGATAATTGGTCTTAAAACAATTAATTATCTTTTTTTGAGAATGGCGGTTTTACACAAGATTTACTTTTGCTGTTTTAGACAGTTTACTGAAAACGTTGTTTAATTTCCTTTCCAGAATTTTGCAGATCCACTATCCCAACATTTCAGTAGAAGCTGATCGAAATGGAAGCGTTTACATTCACGTAAGTAAAACATTAATGTGCAACAATTTTGTTAATCTGCATTATTTTGGATTTTGGCTCAACAAGGGGATTTCTTTCAGCATGACTGCCTGCTAGTTAAGAACATTTTTCTCTTGTTTCGTTACAGTATGTTAATCTAAACTGATTGTATTCCTGTGATGATGCACTGCATAAGATAGGAAGCCTTAATGTGAGCTAAGCACTTTTGTGTTTTAACAACATCAGAGCCTAGGGCGAGGATTTAGCCTGAAAATATATCTTGTCCCCCTCTGCTCCGTTACATTTTAAGACGGTGTTTCTGTTGATGTTGATTAATTATTAAGTTTATTGTTGTGTTTAGTATTTGTCTATCATTGCATTACTTAATGTCCTTTCTAGTTTTGCAATCACCTGAGAGAGAGAGAGAGAGAGAGCTTGTTGTTTTGCTTTAATTGTGTCCCTGCTGTCGTGTGGCTATAAACGTTCTACGTCTCTTCCTTGCGGTAGCATGTGTTGGTCTGTGGGCTGTGATTGTGGCATTTCCTGGTCATACTCAGACACATGCTTTTTAGCTTTGGTCAATAGAATGGTTTGAATAAAATTTGAAAATAGCATACTCAATTTAAGCCTTGCAGCTAAAAAATTCTTTATATTCAGCCCTAGTGGACATTCAGTTGAGTAGTATGGCAATTGGACAGTTTGGGATATTTGGTAGAGGTACATATTGGGACAGCTGCATGCTTTTTTTAAAAAAAAAGCGATTGTCGTTTTATAAGGGAATAAAGCATGGTTATACTTAAGAAATAGATCAGCTCTAGCAGTGAATTGTTGAGTAATAATTCACTGTTTGGAGGTCAGTTGTAAAGAAGATCAAATCACGAGCGCGCAGCGCGAGTGATTTATCTACATACAACTTACCGACAAACAGTGAATTATAACTCAACAGTTCATGCACTGGGGCTGATCTATTTCGATTCTAACACAAAATAAACGACGAAAACACATTTGAAATCCTCAGTTTCTTCCAACTTTCCGTCATTGCACTGAAGAACTCCCACCAGTTCTAAGACTACGTCGCATACGTTTACATGCACTTGTAACGTTTTTCAAGCGTAAAAACGACGTTACACCGTCTAAGGTCATGAATGACGCCATTTTCGAGTAACAAATGACGTCAGCTAGCACGTACTTTCCTCGCGATTTCAAAACTGTGAATTATTGTTTGATACATTACACTTTTTTAGCATTAGCTCTATGAGCTAGGTGTGTTAGAATACATTCTATGTTTAACATCCTATAATTCTCACTGATAATAATTTAAATTAAAAGTTCTAGTCCCGAGGACTTCGAATTTACTAGATTCTTCTGTAATTTATTTATAATAATTTCATTTTTTCAGTCAGGGAATGAGGCAAGTGTCTACATATTGCCTGGACCAGGAGGAACAGTCTACTACGAGGGTGAAGATCTACTTCAACTTATTCAGGTAAAGGGGGCCAGTGCTTGAGGTGTTGGCAAATAGGCGATCAGTGAATGCTCAGACGTGCCTGTGCGCATGTACATTAGCAGTCTCGCCAGATTATTTACTGCGTTAATATGCATGAACTTTGGATTAGGAAGCAAGAACATGGCCAAAAGGCTTGCCGTTGTCTTAACTTGATGAAAGTAGACGTAATCTACTCTGCTATATACAAGTATTCCATTCAAAAGTTCTAACCAACATACTAGCTATAAACGGTACCACCTAATCGATACTAAGTATAATTCATAAAATTGTACACAGGATGCTTTGGCGAATACAGGTAATACCATCATATTCAAAAATGACAAAACATTTGCATTGGGTGGTGAAGTAAGTATTGATATTTTTATCCGCGACGACCCTCACGCAGGAGAAGTCTTCATTGCAGCTCTCAAAGATTCAATATGAGTTTGGCTATGGAAAAGAAAACCTAAACCTTTGTCGGATGAAAACCATGGCTCAAAAGTTACCAAAAAATGCGAATTTTGAAAAATGAGGGTTTCAATACCTTAAGGGGTTTCAATACCTTACTGGAGCATCCTGCAAATACTTGTGAACATATTGTAAATATCTTGGCTGTCTAGGGTAAACGACAGTCTGTCTATGTCGGGGTTCAAAAAGAGAAATCATGTCATGTTTGGTTTCAAAGAAATTCATCAAAATGTAGGTGGTCGGTTTAGACTTTTGCTAGAAAATGTTTTTTTTTTCAAATTTACAAGGCTAGATGATCTGTCTCCAGAATGTCTTGACCCTGAATAGTCAGAATCCTAGAAGCTTCGATACCCAGCGCATGACAATCCTAGGTTTCAAGCCGTTAGCTGTCTGCGAATTGGACTAAGACTTGTGATTACATTCAAGCACGAATTGATCACCAAATACATCTTTTCTGAATTTCACAATCGCCAAGACAATAAGACAAATGAGGACAAAAATTTATGCTTTCTTGTCACAAAAATAGTTAGTTGGTATGATCAGGATATACCACAATCACAAACTGCAGACAAACCTATGGCATCTTCAGGAAGAGCTGAGAATTTCAGGATTTTACCTTCCTCAAACTCTTTGAGCGGAAAAAACTGTCTTCTTGGGTTTTTGAAATGGTAAAGCTCAATATGTCTACACATATAAAAAATGCCATGTACAGTTAAATCTATGTAAAACTGCAACTCAAAAATAGACAAAACAAAAATCTTAATGACAAAATGCAGCTTAATGAAGGTAAAAATTGTTTGTGGAATGTTATCCTTGGAAAATTCTGCAATACTTTTGACCTGCATTTAGCGATAATTGATTGTCTTGAAAACCAATTTTGGGTGTTTTTTGAGAGTGGAAATTTTAAACAGGCTTTATTGTATATTTACAGCTAATAAAAGGACTACCTCCAGTCTGGAAGGACCACTCGTCTACAGGATTTTTCACCACAGCCTTTGGAGGAACAATAGTAAACGTACAGTTAGAGGCGCTGGTAAGCACACACGGATATAATAAGCAGTCGCATGCCTTGTTATACGCCATTGTCTAATACACTTGCTTTTGTAACGCGACTTCTGATTGGATAACGTTCATAATTTGCGACAGTATATCCTGCGATATACTGTAGGAACAGTTTAAAGTCAATAATTACGTCACATTTCATTGGATTACGTGCGGCTTTGTGCGGCTTGCAACGCTCCAAATTGAGCCAAAACTACAGAAGTGCATTCGATTGGGGCCAACTATGTTCATTATTTTAATTTTGGGAGGTATATCGTCGGATATACGTACGGGAATCAAGTTTTACGGATCTGCTCGCGCGTCGCCGTAAAGCTAAATTTCCAACCATATTTCCGACAATATACCTCCCCAAATGAATATTTTGAATACAATTATCCCCTTAATTAACACAGCTCATAGCAAACAAGTTCTGGATGTAAATACTCACGTCACAATATTTGGAAAAAGGCTCCAATTTACCTGAAGTAAATGCGGACGCTGCTATGAAAACTTTTGCACAGCTCTACCTAAATATATTACATATTTCAAGCACAAGTGTACAACCGCTTTGCACATGACGCTATTACAAGTCCAAACATGTCGCCATACAATAAATAAGTTAGCTTTATTGTACAATTTACGAGTGTATACATGTAAACAAATATTCGTTCTTGTAGGCGGGATGAGTCGAAGACGATTTTCCCGCATACAAGAGGGAATATGAGTATATTCAAGAGTATTTGTACAGTTAAGTTTTGTATCATGACCAATAAAACAATCACCTTTTAATTTATTCGTCAGATATTTAATTATAAGCCCCACCTTTGACACAGTTTTGTCGAAATTAATGAACAGCATAGATCAAAGGAAAGGCGGTAAGGTCATGATAGCAAACGGGTGTTACATGCAGATTTCAATAATTTTAGATTTCTCTCACTTAACATTATTACTGTTGTTTTTTTTTCATTTTCCCATGTGGTGTCCTGGGTCAGGTGTGGTGCTTGATTTTATCGGTTCCTGATATTTGCCTTCTTCCTTACTTTTTTATACTGAAAAAGTATCCCTTGTGACGGAAATGAATGGGTTTATATCGCTAAGTCATTGATTACAGCATTCGTGAAAGTCCGCCACAATTCGAGAAACGAATCATGGCTCGGGTGTATGTAAGGAGTATTACGCGTACTATGAACCAAAAAGCTCCATTTTGTTAGCCAGAACTGGCGTATGAAAAATTAGTTCTGTAGCATATGGATTCAGCTCTATTAACATCGATTATTCTGATTTTCCGAAAAAATAATCAGCAGAATAAATGCCAGTTTATGTTGTTTTTTTATATAAAATATCGCTATAGAGATATTTTATTGAAAAAACAACAACACATAAACATCATTTAAGCCGTTTGTTTTGCTGCAAACACACTTGTAATTTTGTGAACATTGATTCTGTGACGTCATCGTCACGTTATCAAAGTAGATCCTCGATGTACATCCGTGGTCTGATTCCACGGAATTGACCGAGGCTGCTCCGATTGTGATTACAGAAGTTTTCGGTCATTTTCTAGGATCCACAGAAAGGGAAACTTGATTATAAAGTTGTCGCTGGAACTATGCCCCCAGGACTGTCACTTGAATCTGCTAATAGTCGGATATATGGTAGAGTTCCAGACGTAGATGGTTTATTCAGTTTCACTGTGCGAGCTACTAACCGGGATGACAAGTTTGCTGATGCTGTGTTTAGAATGGAAATAATTGGTAATATTACAATATCACCTACGCGTAGGTTCTAAAATAGTTAATTTTATAAATTCCTTATTAAAAATTCTAATTTGTAGGTATTGGACTCAATTGTATCAGTCCTTCATTTTATGAGGCTGGTATAGGGGGGACCAGATTTCCAATATCCCTTTTGCCAAAGTAAACAGGCAAGTATCCCTTATAAACTGACAAATATCTCATAATTATTTTTCCTAAATATTCAATATCCCTGAAAGTAACCAAAATATTGAACACAGTATCCCGTATCGCTGGATGTAAAATGGATAGTATTCTATATCCCTGGAAGTAAAATGGCAAATATCCGTATCCTTAAACCCCTATACACGCCTCTTTGATGTTGAAACAAAATACACCCTCATAGAGGCGGCTCCGTGGAGAACCCACAGCATGTTTTACCTGGGAAATTTAAAAAAAAAACGATTTCAATTACGCACTCTTATCTGGAGTTTTTTTGAATTGTTAATCTGTTTTTGTATAGAACCAATGATTAAAGTGGACGTTTTATTGTTCACCTATAAAGAATGTGTTATTGGTAGAATCATTTGAGCCATAATATGAGACTTCCAACAATGTGGAGTCTGATCAGAGTATTTGCTAGTCGCTTAAATATTCTGTGGCTCTTAGGCTACTGACTCAACATCATTTGGAGTTTCCAACCTTAAAAGGAGGCTGCACAGGCTCTTCTGAGTATACATTTGTCAAAGTACCACATTGTTGGAATCACATGTCGCGGCTCATTTATAAGTCGTCGCATGGTTTAACCACTTGTATACTGGAAACCCATAAACGGGAGTGAAGACCCAGATAAAATACCATATCATCATTTCACCAGGGTATGTGCGTTTTGTTATTTAAGGTAAGAACAATCCTCAGGGATAGAAGTTAATCATTTTGGGGAAATGCCAATCTGTGACCTGTTTTATATAATGGAAAATCCCATCCCTATTGTTTCATCTGTATGGGAAAATCAATCAGAATACAAAGAGCTACAGACGATCACTGACTATACCACATCCTTATTTCTTTTATATGTATGGGAAAATCAATCATAATACAAAGGGTTACAGACGATCACTGACTATAGAACATCCTTATTGCTTTATCTGTATGGGAAAATTAATCAGAATACAAAAGGCTACAGACGATCACTGACTATACCACACCCTTATTTCTTTTATCTGTATGGGAAAATCAACCAGAATACAAAGGGTTACAGACGATCACTGACTATAGCATATCCTTATTGCTTTATCTGTATGGGAAAAACAGTCAGAAAACAAAGGGCTACAGACGATCACTGACTATACCCCTTCCTTATTGCTTTTATCTATTTGGCAAAATGCCGACCTGTGATCTATTAAAATATATAATGACCAATCCAATCCTTATCGCTTTATCTGTAGTATGGGAAAATCAATCAGAAAACAAAGGGTCACAGCCAATCCCTGACTATACTACATCCTTATTGCCTTTCTGTATGGGAAAATTAATCAGAAAACAAAGGGTTACAGCCAATCCCTGACTATACCCCATCCTTATTGCCTTTCTGTATGGGAAAATCAATCAGAAAACAAAGAGTTACAGCCAATCACTGACTATACTACATCCTAATTGCCTTTCTGTATGGGAAAATCAATCAGAAAACAAAGGGTTACAGCCAATCACTGACTATACTACATCCTTATTGCCTTTCTGTATGGGAAAATCAATCAGAAAACAAAGGGTTACAGCCAATCACTGACTATACTACATCCTTATTGCCTTTCTGTATGGGAAAATCAATCAGAAAACAAAGGGTTACAGCCGCCAATCACTGACTATACTACATCCTTATTGCCTTTCTGTATGGGAAAATCAATCAGAAAACAAAGAGTTACAGCCAATCACTGACTAGACTACATCCTTATTGCCTTTCTGTATGGGAAAATCAATCAGAAAACAAAGAGTTACAGCCAATCACTGACTATACTACATCCTAATTGCCTTTTTGTATGGGAAAATCAATCAGAACACAAAGGGTTACAGACAATCCCTGGCTATACCCAGAAATATGTTCTTAATGTACGCATGATGATGTGTACAGCTGCTGTGTGAGTATAAAAATTTATCATGAGTGTGAGGGCGGGATTGAAAAATCGTCCCGAGGATCACCGTTTGGCATCACGTGGTTTGCAGAAGGATGAGAAACGGTGAACGCAACAGATGGATTTTTCTATCCCATCTTAACACAAAAAATGGCTTATTTTTCTTGCTCACGTTTAAATACAGCATTTTTTTTAAAGAAAAGGGCTTTTAGAAGTTGCTGAATATGCTGAGGTGCGACATAACACTATTAAGTCACCCTAAACATGACAATGCCATTTCTTATCTACCGTCGGGTAGGAACAAGTTTATCTCAAATAAGTAAAAGCAGCAGAAACCCCGATCCAAGGTCTGGAAGAAAATGTTCTTTTTATGTTATCTTTGATTTCGATTTGGCTAGTCTAGCCTCCATTAATTTGCAAGTATCGCTTCAGAGACTAATCAGTGTATCGGAATCAGTCCATGCCTGCATGGTGCCCAGTGTGTAGACACAACCGGTGAGATCGGATACCAGTGCTATTGCCCAGAAGAGTATAGTGGACAGAATTGTGAAATTTGTAAGTTGGCATTAAGAAAGACTGACTTTTTATATAAAACTTTGATTATAATTTTGAATTGATCGTCCAGTTATTGCTTTGAATTTATGAACTAAATTACCTTAAAGTACTAACTCGGCTATAAGGTGTTGTAGAAGATTTATCAAACTAAAATCACTTATTGAATTTACAAAACAATCAGCTTTACGAAAAATGAAAAAAGAAAACAAGGAGCGTATGTTCTGAAAGTATTGTTTAAAAAAATACTTAAGCGTAAAATATTTTTTTCTATTGTTCAACTCACTTACACTAGGACATGTTCACTCAGTAAGAATAAGTTGTGAAACACGTACACCATAGCATGGGAAGCAAGTAACATCTTCCATAAAAAGGAAAATTGCTTCAAAATTGAAAAGACAATTTCGCTTATTTTACATTTAAGATGAACCCATAACATTTGATGTGGACATATCCTAGATACAGACTTCAATATCAACCAAACATGCTTTTTTAACTAAGTCCTATTTATCATTTGTTTAAAATATAGATTGTTCCTATTGAGTATTAAGACAACCTTGATGTCACGAAAGCGTTGAATGCTTCATTACAGCAGTTTGATAACGCCAGGTAGAGACAACATACAGACTCTTCAATAACATTAAACAACAAAAAATAAGAGATTATGGATCAAGGAATGTCACAATCACACGCCGCAGACTAACACATGACATCTCAAGGAACAGATTCAAAATCCGGACAGCCACAGAACAGCACATCACAATTTAAGTAAAGCAACCAGCTCTTGCTCTTCTTTGGCAAAATCAGATTGCTAAACTAGAAAGGAAACTAAGAACTACACCACAAAACAAGTTATCAACACAAAAGTTCCAAACCCAATGGGAGCAACAAGAAGCATGGAATAAACAACAATACAGTAAAGCCTGTGTTAAACGGTCACACTTAAAAAGACAAAACTGGTTTTTAAGGTCAATAAATGCTTAATGCAGGTCATAAATATTGCAGAATGCTCCAAGGGGACCATCAAGCTACCATTTGTCAATAAGACCATTTTTATTTTGAGTGACCGTTTTACACAGGTTTCATACTCACTTACTAATTTTAACTTTAACCGCTTTTGAACAGAAACCAAATGATTAAATATATTCTACTGCCCCACATTGTGTTGCTGATAAAAATGTGCATAAAGCTAGGATGGACGTTTCCGGACATATGCAATACATCATCACAGAGAAACAATCAATACAAGTTAACATTTGAGCCAGTGCATGGGATTTCCAACTATGAGGTATGTGCGACCAGCAAAGCCTCAGATCAGTCTGCGCATACGCGCAGTCTGATCAGAGCCTTTGCTAGTCGCTTGAATATTCTAGGAGTGTTAAACTTCTGACTGAACATCATTTGGAGTTTCTAAGCTTTAAAGGAGGCTGTACATGCTCGTTTGAGTCTACACTTGTCAAAATGCCATATTGTTGGAAATCTCATGTCATGGCTCATTTTATAATGAAACAAGGAAAAAGCTCTAAACTCACAGACAGTCAGAGCTAAATATACCTAATGTAGGCAAAGCCAAAGACAGGCATCAGGCACCAACTTACCTATAAGCATTGCTTCTGTGGCCTCACCTAACGTGGTGTAATTAAAGAAAAAAAACATTATAGCTATAACCTGTGATCTCGTTGATAACCAGTCACGAAGAATGTTACATTGTTTCCATTTTAAGCCAATTTTAAAATGTTTGATAAGCCACTTCAAATTGATAATAAGATACAATTTGCATACAGATGCGTACAATTAATACCAATAGGAATACCTACAACTCATTGAAATCTTTTGGAGCCAACTATTATAAAAGTATTGACAAAGGATTATAAAGTATGCAATACAGCTTTAGACATACACCCCTATTTTGTCTGTTGTTCAAAACAATTCCTACGGGTACTGATTGGGTCCTTTCTATTTAAAAGTTTTCCCTTGATTAAATTATGAGGTAAAGTGGTATATAAAAATATAATAAAGAAATAAATTATCTGTAGAAAAAATTGATAATGGAAAACCTTTAAATGATAATTTATAAACAGTGATACAATACTTTTTGATAGACCAATTAAAGCTTTATATTGTAAGAATCAAGAATTGATCTTTTTGCATGTTATTTTAAAAGTATCATAGACCAACCAACGGCACCACATCGAAGTGACATATAATAAAGACAGCAACAGGATAACAACACAATAAAAGAAGCACAACCAGCTCTTACTTCTTCTGTAAGATGATTTCACACCCTGATTGGACACTAAATTATACACAACAAAACAAGGACCAAAACAATAATCAATGTGTGCAACACCTAACACTGAATGAACAATAGCATAATCACGATCTGACTAAGGATAGCAGCCAGTCCACTGGATGGCTTAAATTTTCGTCCAAGATTCTGCTGCTGTTAAAACACATTTTTAGCTATCATGGATGCCTTTTAATTAAAGCAATGTATCATCATAAACAAATAGCAAACTGAGATGAAACAACGAAAAAAAATGCTCTGAATTCACAGACAATCTGCGTTAGAAACATAGTTGAACGGCTTTGTCTTCGCATAAAGAAGCATCAGGCACCAAGCCATCTATAGAATTTCGATCGTATAACATCCAAATTAATACCCTTTCTGACGTGACAACTCAGAGCTACATGTCTAAAAATTAGTCCTCTAAATCCATACTTTCTTAGACTGGCTCCTGTCCTTATTTTTTTATTATCATTGTTTCATATCATTAGTAGGGGAGCCAGGGTTCAAAATGTCAAAAATAAGCATTTAGGTATGTCCCCTTTTTAGCAGAATTTTCACTTGTTTTATCCTTTAGTACATAGTATAGGCAGTATGAAACCAGATATTGCAATCAAATTAAGTCTTGCAAACACACCTGTAACAGTGTGTTTAATACGTTACCCCTCATTTTCTTAAAAACAAAAATATGTAATTAAGACTATTTAGGTAGAAGTTGAAATGTTTAAATGAACAAAACATTTATGCAATCTGTAAGAACATGCTGTTCCCTACACATACTGATATTTTTAAAAGTGGTTTGGGTCCGTTATAATGTCATTTACGTTACATTTTCAACTATACCCTTAAAATTATTGATATTTTGTTAAAAAGTTTCATTTGACAAAAATTTCAATATGTGTTGAACTTCAGGATAACATGTATTTAAAAGAGTGTTAACTGGCCATTTTAAAACTGCAAACAGATACGCTCTAACATAAATACTTTGTCAGTTATAATCAGTTTAATTAGATGACCATAGAGAAAACTTTATATAAGTTTAGAACCTCTTAAGGTTGAAAATAAGCATGCAATTTTTTCTGTTAGCTTTTTAACACCTTATGATAATTGTTTTGATATCACCGACTTGAGAGTAATATTTAACAACATTGCAGAGGTAAAATGTCATTTTCTTGTTCGATTTTCAATATGTAACGTATAAAACAAAGTTAAAGACAAACAAATATTGCTTAATAGCTTAAATTATACATCATTGGAAAGTTTATTTCATTAAAAAGGGGAGGGGCTGTGTTTGATAGGCTATAAAGAGCATTTGTTCCAAAAGAAGAAGTTATCAGTACTAATTAGGAGACTGTGTATATGGTTGAAAATTTTTCTTTTAAGAAATTGTATACTTCTTGACTTAAAAACAAAACACATTGTTTGCTAATTTTTCTATGTTATGTTATGCAATTTATAAACTTATAGAATGATAAGTCTGATGCAACATCTCAACTAGGATACATTTCCTTGAGCTTGTTAGGTCAAATTTGCTAAAGTAACATATATAACTATAAATAAACGAAATATATATCATGATTAAATATTTATCTCAACCGTTTTCCATATACAACTGAGCCTGAAAACCTAAAACAAATTTAGATATTTGCACATTTTTTTCTTTTCAATGAACAAAACAATCTAATAAGCTATTCAGAAGCAGCCAAAGCTTTATGTCGAACCTGTTTACACTCATCACAATATATAAAATAGTAAATATCAAATCAGATTCATTCATGATAAAATATCTAAGAATTTCTGAAATGATGTGTGGATGTTGGAAACTTTGTTTTTTGTTGTTACTATTAGTTGTGGGAGTTTTGTACTGGGCCTTTGTTTTCTAATTTGTTTCTAGTTCAACAGTGATCTTGACAAGGAAGAGAGCTGGTTGCTTCACTTTAATTATATTGTAGATATCTGCGTTCAGTGTCCCTTCATTAAGGTGCAGTGGGTCAATTAGGAGTCTATGAATGTGACATTTCCTAGTCATGTTCACTTATAGAAAGAAGACGCTTGCTGACAATCAAGACAGCATCACTCATTTAATAATATATAAAAAAATGTTGTTTACGTTACATTAAATTTAAGGAAACATAAGAGTTTGTTATCATTTCTTCATTAAGAGTGTTGCTCTGTTATGCAAATTTGTTTAAGCCACATCTATTTATGCATATATCAAAACTCAGAAGGTGACTTTTTAATTCATTCTAGCTATGAACTTTAATTTCAGCTCATTTTAACATGGTTTTCTTTGTTTGATTTATGAAACTGATAGTCCTTTTAACTTAACACTACTAATCATTGGTCAAAGCAACGCAAATTTTAAAACTGAATGGGTTATTCAAAACGAATTATTGCCGTTGAAATTGGGGAAATCATCCATAAGGATGGGTTTTACATGCCAAGGCAGTGCTCATATCCAAGAAATCTAGATTTCTTCAGTTGTAGTTTATGATACCAAATTTACTTTATAAAATTTCAACAGAGAAAATGTTTAAGCCAACTTTAACTAGGACGCATTAAAATGACCGTTCAAAAGATAAGTTACGTTAATCAGAATGTTGATAGGAATAGCTATATCTTAGAGTAAAAATAGCAGTCATAAGATCAAACTTAGTTTTAGAAATTAGGGCTAATATAGCTGATGTTAAGTTCTATCATAATGCCATAGCAGTCATTGGACCCCATTTTAAACAAGCTGTTGCAGGAATCCTGTCAGTTGATTCTTTTTATGTGCGTTAAATAAAAGATGAGTTGAAAACACATTAGAGTGTAGAGACAAAAAGGCATACATTAAATTAACTACTATGCTAATAAATTAATAATTATATGGACAATAGAAAAGGCACAAAAGTTAGTATCATTATTTACAGCAATAATAGATTTACTAGTTATGCTCAGAATGTATGCATACATTTAACAAATAGTATGTATGCATGTTTAATTTGTCTGTCGCTCTTTTTTATTAATTGTCTGCATAAGAAATTGTATTTCTTTCGATTTGTAAAAGTATCATGATACATCTCAGATAGTGATAACATTGTCTCTATTGCCAATCGCACTATATTTAAGTATGATACAGCATAGCATTTGTTGAGTATACTATCTGAAAGTATTCTTCGAAAGTAGCATAAGTATGGATTTTGTTTCAATTACATGAACCATCTATATTCCATAAATATAGCATCGTTTAACAAGTTGGTATATGTTTTATGGGCATTAATTAGTTAGTTTTAAGGACTGAATGAAGGTTGTTATGGTTACTTATTGTGAGTGTAAAAAATTAATAGTGTCCTGCTGAATAAAACCAATATTAAAGCCGATTCTATCACATATGCTGATAAGCTATATAGCTAAAAAGCAAACGTCTGCAAACATTCTGGCATATATGATCAATCAAGTCCTATTCTAGAAAGTTGTTTGCTCAAGGTCCTGATTATGGAAGTCTAATCATTTAGAAATGTCTACCATACTAACAATTGAGGGGAGCTTTTCCAACCTAATAACAGACGTGTGTCTGTTTCTAAAGTATTAAAAAGGTAATTTAGAATAAATGTTGTCCCGTTTTATTGCTTCACAAACGTGTAGAGCCAGGCAACACAATGATTAAAGCTATGATCTTTATAGTTTTGTTATATACGTTACCAACATAAATAATACTCTTTTCCCAAAGCGGACACACTGTAGATACTAAATTATTGTAACCCAAAGGATAGCTAAGGCGGGTGCTTAATCAGAGACAGAAATCATCACGATTTCCACAAACTTCAGTTTTGTTTCATATGACACCGATGAAGGTATCTTTAATGTTTCACTTCTTGATTTGGACTTCTGCTTGGAATATCTTACATTTTTAGAGTTTTAAGGTATATTTTGTGCCTTATTGCTTTAAATATAGCTGCTGTAATGAATAACTGTTTATAAATGCATATATTATATTTGATGGCTTTTACAATGTCTTGTATATGTCATTTAACGCCATTTAATGCATAAAAGAAGCAAATACATGGTAGTGGCACAAATTTTAAAGAATCATTTAAGCTTTAGAAACAATTTAGTTATGAATAATAAATAGGTTTCAATTATCCTATTTACATGATTCCTAAAACATATACTTAATGGCATTTATGTGCTTTATTTTCAAGTGTTTCCCTTAAATCTGATTCATATTAAATGTTTAAAAATGCAATAATTCCAATATAATTTTTAGCACTAAGATGGAAGTCAATTTCATTTTTACCTACTAGCTGTTTGAACTCATATACACATAAGATTGCACAAAAATATTATTTTAAAAGAAAGTAACGTATATAACAGAACTTCCAGGTGCATAAGCTTATATTATTATTCTGCCATTAAGCTGCATCTGATAAAAAATCAATTATAACGATATGTAAGAAAACGATGCAAATGATAATAACACTATACTAGGAGTTTCCTTATTATCTAATGGTAACGTATTAGACTTTGCTATTGCATGGTAGATGCACATGTTCATCAAAAGCTAACAGACATTTTATAATATATTAATAAAGTAGCTAAGAAAATCTTAATGTACAAAAGTCTCCATCCACAAGTCTTTTGGCAGTCCATGATCAAGAAAAAATAATATATTTGAATGTAAGTAACGTATATTACAATTACGTAAGCGTAAGTCATTTAAACTTATTGTCAGTTTGGTGCTTTTAATTAAGTTACTGTAAAGCAATATGCAGATAGTAGGAAATGTGACCTATCTGGTCTAAATAACTTTTCTTTTCAGTAATGTAACGAATGACCTACTACATGAAGCCTGCATGAGGGTACCTATGGTTACCCCATAAATAAACATCTTTTGCAAGACTTAAAATTTGTGCAATATCTGTTTTCACACTTCTAAAACACCATACTAACTGAGGATTTAGTCTAAAATTCTGCTACTTTCCGGCCACTTTTTTCCAATTTTTGAATCTCTGGCTCCCCTACTACATATACTTGTAGCTAGTCTAACACTGATGGCTCTGTTTTAAAACAGAGCCATCAGAGTTAGACTAGCTACAAGTATTTGATATGACACATTGATGAAAAATTGTTTTTAAGAAAAGGAGCCAGTCTAATACTTTGTGTATGCGAGCAGGGAAGGCTCAGGCGAGTATGTGCATCTACTGGCTCAGTGCATTCAGCACTACTTTAATAACCGTGTGCATATCTTTCAGCTTGTGTTTCTAATGAGCTTGGGGTTAGCAACAGATCTATAATACCAGATGCTCAGATGTCTGGATTTCTCACCCGAGAAACCTTTAATGCCAGTGACGGTCGACTTGGGGGTCCTGGAAAAGGTTGGTGTGGAAGCAATACCAACGCATGGCTGCAGGTTGATCTGGGTCAGTTCAGTTACTATATAAACCTTGCATTTCCTGAAATACTATCTATTGATTTCTATTATGTTTGTTTTAATTGACGGATGTCTCACATGCTCTTAATAGCTATTGGTTTGGGACGAATACTGATTACGTACCTTGGTTTTGGTATAACAAATATGAGATAAAATAAAAATTGAAGGCTACGCGGAAAACATTATTTTCAGCTTTACCGAGAACGGTTTATTATTTAACCCATTCATTTAACAAATATCAGATGTGATAAATTCACTCTATATATGAGAAGACCCATGGGAGTTGGTGATAATTATTGTCGAACCACGAAGGCTCAAGCGGGGCTGCGCAAATGCGAAGACTCACCAGAGCCACCACTGAATGCATATACATAGTAAAGATATAGATAAAGCGTGAGTCTAAAATATAGATATCCAGCCCCCTGGATATGTCAGCCAGGTCGATTAAAGGAGGCGTTTGTGCATTTGTGAGAGGTTACACATGAGCCGTGACATGTGATTTCCAACAATGTGACATTTTGACAGGTGTAGACTCTGACGCGCCTGTGCAGCCCCATTTTAAGCTTAGAGGCTCAAAATGATGTTTAGTCAGTAGCTTAACAGTCATAGAATATTCAAGCGACTAGCAAATGCTCTGATCAGACTGTGCGTATGCACAGGCTGATCTAAGGCGTTGCTGTTCGCATATTCCACATTGTAGGAAATCTCATGTCGCGGCTCAAATCAAATCACATGTTCTGGTCCATATCTTCAACATATTAGAAACCGTTTCAGGAGCACAAGCACGTGTATTCGGGACATCTGAACAGAGTTACAGCAGTAGCTACTATACAAGCTCCTACAACATATCTACAAGTCTAGATGGTTTCCACTTTTTGTTTCTTCAGGGTCAGAACAGCACTACTAGAACGGTAATATACATTAAAACCTGTCTTATGCGGCCACTTAAAAGGAAGATTAAAATTAGTTTTCAAGACTGATTATCGCATAATGCAGATCATAAGTATTGCAGAATGCTCCAAGGGGAGCATTCTTCAATACTTCCGACCTTCATTAAGCTGTCATTTGTCTTTAAGACCGTTGTTGTGTCTATTTTTGAGTGACTGCTTAAGACATGTTTTACTGCTCACATAGCTTAGAACAAAATCTGAGGGAGCGCAATGGCTCAGTGTTAGAGTGCTTGACTCGAGACCGAGGGGCCGCGGGTTCGAGTCTCACTGGCGCCACTGCGTTGTGGTCCTTGAGCAGGACACATTTATCCTAGCTTAGTACTGGTTCAACCCAGGAAGACCCGTCCATGTTTAAATGAAAGATTGTTGATGGAACGTAAATAATCAAATCAAACAAACAAGATGCAATATCTGACATAGATGAAAATATAGGCCTCGTCACGAGAAATCATAACTTTGGGGCTTCTGACAGAGTAAGACTCAAACCAGCCTGCTCAGCTACAGAGACTGGTTAGGAGATAGAAAGTTTACTTCAATCTCAGTACTCTAGATTATAAACCAATGAGACTGACAAATGCATTTGAAGGGGTCGCAGCAACAAGGTACTTTAGTCCATTTTTCATTATTTCGAGAAAAACGTGAACAACATAGTTTTGGGCAATTCTCAAAATATGTAGATTTTTCTTGCAAAAATGAACAAGATATGTTTGAAAATAGTGCATTCAGGAGATTTTGCAATTATTTTCCTGTTTAAAGTGAGCAAACTTGATTTTATCGATTTTGTTTATGCAACAAGGGACCTAACTCCAAATTTCATAAAACTTAAAAATTGCATACAGAAAGTTTATGACAGGCCATCACTACTAAACAATTGCATGATAGTGTGTGGAAAGCTTATTTCTTACGAGTACAACGCGAAAACCTGGATACAACAGTTGATTTACGTTAATTCCATAAATATGAACAGATTTCAATGACACAAAGGTCCTAAGTCCATAGTCTAGGTTTTATGTTGTATAAAACTAGTTTGGCGATTCTATTTGACGGTAAATAATGTCTATGCAAGCGAAATGTTGCTTTTTGAGGCTCAATGTGTGATAATAATGATAATAAGGCAATAAACATTTGAAATAAATAAAAATAAATATGGAGTTAGGCCCTTTTATGCATAAACATCAAATTTTGGACTTAGGACCTTTGTGGAAATGATATGATCCTATTTATTTCAACTTTTGTAAGTAAGTTGACAGTCAAAGGGCTTTAATATGGTGCGGAAACGTTTTTTATACCTGAAAAAAAGAAGCTAACTCAATTTTGCTCAAAAATGGACTAAAGTACCTTGTTGCTGTGGCCCCTTCATTTTTCTCAATGCTGACTAAACCTCTGCCAAATGTAATCTAATATTTCTTCACTAAAAGCTTTGAGTCTCATTTGAAAAATAAACATTTTACAAACCGAAGTACAGCGCTACACCTATGGACTATATCCTCAACAGGTTTAAGATTTTAGGAAAGTAACTCTAGTGGTATTTCTAACACTATAATAGCAGCAATGATGTCTCTTAGCATGGAATGAAATAAATACCGATTGCAAAAAATCTTAAGTGTAGGCAACAACGCATAAAATCATGGTTGGTCGTGCTTTGTCGATACCCTTTTGTAGAATAGGTAAGCCAAACAATGCAATGCTATTCTTATGGTGATCGATGGCAGCCGACGCACCGTCCACTTACATGTATATGCAGGTACTTTTAACCATTCCGTATTAACGCTGAAGCAAGAAAACCTGTCTTTTGGGGTTTCCACCGGCTAAGTCGGTAGCGTGTTTAGCCCTAACTAGCTGGATACCTCTTGCCATGCAGGTTCGATCCTCGCTAGTGTCGCTAGCAAAATATCTATTAGTGAAACAATTATCAAAAAAGTTCCTGCAGTGGTACAATGTATCAATGGTTTGACTGTCACCTTTCTGGTTGGGGTGGTTTCACAGCGCATTTTCCGGCCAAACGACGAGAACTGCACTCAGTCTGGCTTTCCCCCACCACTAGACAGTCAGCCACTATGAAGCAGAATTGCTTAAGTATGACGTCTATCTCCAGGAAGAAAAATGATT
This sequence comes from Loripinus fragilis, assembly GCA_964019695.1. Classification (NCBI taxonomy): domain Eukaryota; kingdom Metazoa; phylum Mollusca; class Bivalvia; order Lucinida; family Lucinidae; genus Loripinus; species Loripinus fragilis. The sequence goes on from OZ026524.1 coordinate 16,818,740, forward strand.
CTATCCAGCCTGCTAAATTACGGGCTTGTACAATGTACTAAAATATTGACAACTGAAGGTACATGCGGGATATTTATTGTTTTTCTCTCTGGAGAAAGAACTAGAACACATTCTATGGCGCGCCATCGCAAATCCTCACGCTTTCAAAGAAATCCAATGGTGATTGGCCCTTTTACCCCATCCACCAGTTTGATTGTAGGGTAATTTTTTAAGTGTATCCTGGGCTACTGTTCATCCCATTTAATATGATTCGCCACATGACCATGTTCAGAGAATTAAATTTTGACCCCCCAGTACCCCCAAGTACCAAACCCTTGGGCATGACCCAGGGGACCCAATGAAAATCCTGTCTAATATGTTTTATATCTTTCATTTGTAAGAAGACACACAAAGTTTGGTTTAATGTGTTTGAAATTGACTTAGTAATTGAGATTTAATTATGTTTGACCTTTGGCCCCTCCCCAAGGCCCATGGGGGCGGGAGACCCGAACTATTGTGCTGTTGCTTGTGCCGTTTATATGTAAGTAACTCACACACTAACCCTGGTTGAATTTGGGAAGAAAGAAATTGACCCCAAACCCCCAACAGTACCCCCAAGTCCCACCCCTTGGGCATGACCCTGGCAGTCAATTGAAAATCCTGTCCGATATGTTTTATATCTTTCATTTTTGAGAAGACACACAAAGTTTGGTTTAAAAATCTTTGTAATTGACTTAGTTATTAATATTAAATGATATTTGACCTTTTGGCCCCTCCCAAAGGCCCCTACGGGGCGGGAACACAAAATATTGTGCCGTTGCATGTGCCATTCATGCAAGTAACTCACACACCAACTCTGGTTGAATTTCAGAAAACTTTTTTTGACCCCAAACCCCCAATGCACCCCAAGTCCCACCCCCCAGGCAGCCAAATGAAAATCCCGTCTGATTGGTTTGGTATCTTCCATTTGTGAGTAGACACACAAAGTTTGGTTTAAAAATATTTGAAATTGATTTTGATATTGAAATTTTATGATATTTAATTATATTCGACCTTTTGGCCTCTCCCCAGGGCCCCAGGGGGCGGGGCCAAAAAATGTACCCTTGCACGCCTCATTCATGTGAGCAACACACACACACACACCAAATTTGGTTGGATTTTGTCCAATGGCTTAGGAGGAGGTAGCATGATGGACGGATGGACAGAGGCGATTGCAATATCCCCTTCGCTTTTTTAAAAAGCGTCAGTATAATAACAGAGGGACTTATTGGATTGATTGGATGCGCAAGGTGGTCTTTGCCTTTGTTGTTCATCTGCAACGAAGTCAGGGTTTCTGGCCAAAAGGCCGTACAAAGTTGTGTTCATGTACCGTACTTGGTGTATTCGAGGACAGGTGTAGATGTAACATGCCAGACCGTTCAAACACAGCATTAGCTGGTCAGTTCTGCAATAAAGAGCTTATTCTAATGCACTTGCAAATGCAACGCGACATCTAATTGGATAAGGTCATAAATTTGCGACAGTATACCCTACGATATACCTCCCCAAATGAACAATTTGAATACAGTTATCCCCTAAATCAACTTAAGTATTTTAATATTCTAGAGAAGTTTTGTACGTTCTGGTCAACAGCAATGATCAGCTAACCAAGCCACAATATTTCCCGGGCAAGCTTGGCTAGGCTGTTAACCAGTACTTCGTGCATGTAACTATAGTCCTGCCGCAATAATAAGAAACGCGAAAATCTGGAATATTATTGTATTACTTGCATTTTTCCGAACGTTAAGCTCAAATCTGGATTTAGAATATCCTGCAGTGTCAGAAGAAAATTGTTTGAAGAATCTACTACCACTGCCCTGACCCCTTATCTCTTGGGAATTTCGACATTTTTAGGCTTTCTGAAAAGCGGGGGGAACTTAAACGGTGTAACAGCCATGTGACGGCCTATATATCTGTACTTAAATTTCTACAGGTAAGTGTCAAAAGCAGCACACATTTTAAAATCGTGATTGCTTTGTACATGCCAGTTTTATTTTTTCAAGCACTGCCATTCAGTTGATAGAATCGATTCAATCAGCGTAGACACATATCCAACTGATCCAATACGATCAGTTTGATCCAGGTAAACACTGTTTGCTGTGTTTGTAAGGACATTTTCTAATTAAACAGCGTCGTGTGGCTATTATGGACAGTTTAAAAAAAAAAACCCTTTTACATTGGTAAACGGCCTAAAAAAATATCAACTACCTATGTAGTATTATAGTCAACCATACGTTTTCTGTAATTATTTAATTTGAGCTGTTTACATATATTCTTTCAAAGGTAGATAATCCTGGACCAAAATGATGATGGGCCCTTAAGATGAGCCACTGGCCCATATCCTATTCAAATACATGCAGATTACATAATATTAATGGGCTTTTAAAATTTCTATGGGCCCTTTGCACAATTTGATGGGCCAAAGAATCCTTAATATCTATATTAGAGCATAATTGACATGAGCTTTGAATAGCTTATATATGAGTCCCAGCTAAAAATACGGTTCATTTGGCAGAAATAATAGTTTTCTAACAAAATGGATTAGGCATATCCCAGGATTATCCCTGTCAAGTGTCATATAAGTAGAATAAAATGCCCAAATTCTACCATCAGAATTATTAGAGCAAAAATTCGCCGTAATACCAGCTAATATCTTTTGTCAAATACTCCCTGAAATGATTCACGATTATTGAATGCTCAATGCGATGTAAATTGAAAACGTACATCTAAAGTCATTTTTTCGCGATTCTAATTTATGCAGCAGTACTTTATATGTACGATACACTTTACGCTATACTGAACAATAGTGAAAATGCTACACTATAATATTTTATATTTTGTAAGAAAGCATTGGACGAAAAGTATTTACTAAAGCTTAATAATGTTTTAAGACATCCAGCAAGCGATTCGTCGAAGCTCCACCAATTTGTCTCGTTTGATGTCTGAGTTAATTCCTTTTTTGTGTTTAAAGCTTTATTCACTGAATTTTGCAATTGCGAAAAAAAGGTTATTAGGCTTATTAGAATTCGTCATACTTGTGTTGCCTTAATACATTAGAAAACTGTATTACCACTTGAAGCAAGCTCAGAAATCAATTTCGAATTTATTAAATGTGTAAAAAAATGTAAAATGTCTCCCTTTGACAAAAACAAATAGAGATTATTAAATATTTGGTAATCTTTGATTTATCACGATTTTCGATAACTTTCTTCCTTTTGCAAAATCAGGTAGACCTATCAGGACATTGTTCTTACCATTTCTCGACCAGAAACGTACTCAGACTAAGATGCAACAACAAATCGATTTTCCTATGGAGATTTCAGTGTTAAAATTTCAAGGTTGGCCAATGATGAAAACCCCGCTTTCTTAGGTTGCTTTTCTAAACGATCAACGCATATATTTGGTTCTCACATGTCTAAGACTACAATTTCGTTCAGTCGTGGATTTCTGAAGGGCCTAAACTGTGTGAGATTTCAGTTCAAATGTGTAACCTGAAAAATTGGACCCCTGTAACATTCAAATGCCATTTTTCTGTCCTGTTTTTGTTATGCTTTCGTGCGCGTCTGTTTATTGATGCCTTGTGGCCCCCTGCTTGGAAAGGGCTGACCTCTTGGCTCTCGTTTGTGATGTCTAATTGTGAAGTTGTCACTTTCTTATTGGTATCCTGGGTCAGGTGTGGGTTTGATCGTATCGATTCCTGATCTTTTCCCTCTTTCTTTCTTTCATGTGTTTCCTCGGGACAACATCCGCAAACATTTTACTTTATGCATAACCCAGTCTTGAACAGTCAGATACACTTTCATTTGCTTTACTGGATCGATTATTTTGCATATAAATGGCAAAGAATTCAGGTGTAGCGTTTTCACTTTTGTTCAGTATATAACCAACACGGGGATCAATGACCTGAACGACATCGAATTATTTAGTCAACCGTTGCATATTATTAATAAACTGGGCCAGTTTATGTCCATTCTATCAACAGTAATACTCCCCCATTGAAAAAAACCAAAAATATGCCAAAATTTCATCTAATTACAGAAAAACTCAGCAAAAACAACAAGTTGAAAATTTTATCAAAAAATACTGCAGCTTTTTCTATTCGCATATCGAAAAGTTCTAGAGAAAAAAACGTGAAAAAATGCACTTAAAGTCGATTTTTCGCGTTTCTTATTAATGCGGCAGTTCGTTAACACCAAAATTCCAAAATCTAGGGTTACCATTGTGATGGGTGTATACATATAGACTCACAACGGGTAGGCGGCAATCAGAAACGTTAATACTAGCGACGAAGGTAAATCAAAGATCGTTAGAAACAGAGTTTTCGATTGCCACTTGTCGCCCGACTGGCGACAAATGGCGATAGCCAGACTGGCGACATATGGCGATAAAAAACACTGTTTCTATCGAATTTTGATCCGCGGTCGTCGATTGTTAAGAGCGTTTTCGATTGCCGCCTGTCTGGTGTGAGACTAAATCATGTATATGTATCACATTTCAACCGAATGGACTTTACAAATATATACGAATTTGACGAGTACTTTTAAACTTTATAGGGTCGTTGGTTGGTAGGTTTCCTTTTTATACAAAATGTGATAGAATATTCTGTAAGGTACATGTAAGATTGCAGACCTGATACTTATCAGCTATTTGAATATAGAAAAAAAACAGCACGCTCGCTGTATCTTTACTGAATTGTTCAAATTAGTTAAGCCCCATATCACTTTTACCATATCCATTATGTTAAATTTCCAACGTTTAGTTGCTTATTTCAAGTATATCAAAGGTAGCTTAAAATTCTAACTCCACCCAACTTAAACAACAATAACTTAGGTGTCAGTGCACAGAGTTTAAATTAAAAAAAAAACTTTTTTTTTGTGTATGTGCTAAATTATCTAAGAGTATTCAGATTTTTGTCAATTTTACTAAAGGAATGATAGGGAACAAAACCGGACATTTACTGGAATGTGTGAAACTCTATAGAAATTTATCAATAAAAGTGAAACCTAGCACATGTTGAGAAGTAACATTGCTGTTACATGTACTTCGCTGAAAATTTTATGGAAAAATCTTTATTCAGTAAAATTTTATCATGATACATCAAACATAAATAGTCCATGGGGAAATTTCTGGTGGGGCTGAATTTATTTTGACCAGTTAAGTTTTGGTATCGTTGATGGTTTATGTATTATAGGACTTTTTAGTTACTTAAAAGGCGGCACCTCATGAATTCGTAACTAGGACTGGTCAACCTTAGACATAGGTAAAAGCTGAGAATGGGGCGTGGTTTTATTCAAAAGTAACTGTATCATCTTGCGCCATTACCTCAGTATAGGCGCAAAACTCATTATTTTGTCCTTAAAACGCCAACAAAATAACTGCATCTGAAAATGTCTATTTAACATAAGCATTTAGGCAAACATTGTAGAACAAGGTCAGAGTCCACACTGTTTGTTTATGAGGCTTCAAATAATTTAGTGGACGACAAAAACATACATTTTGTGATTATGCGCTTTAAGGGCTAATAAATGTGAGTTCACTGTGTATACTGTTAGGATTTACATGAAATGCACGCACATATGCGCGGCCCAAACAACTTTTCATTTCTTCACCAAATTATAAATAGAACCTGATTACCCTTGTTTAGCAGATTAAATAGCCGAATCCCGCCCAGATATGAATATTACAGTTGCCGCCTTTACAGTAAGTGAAACGTCTATTAATAACATATATAATTTATATTTTCAGACAATAAGTGGTTCGTCTAGCTCTTCGATAGCCTCGACAACTTTACAGAGTCCTGTAACAGCTAGGTTCGTGCGGTTCCACCCAGTTACCTACAGCTCGAGTTATTACCCCTGTATGAGAGTTGAATTGAAAGGATGCTATGTGTAGATATATAAACCATGTGAATGTGATATGAGCCGCGACATGTGATTTCCAACAATGTGGCATTTTGACAAGTGTAGACTCATACGAGCCTGTGTAGCTTTTTTTATAGCTTAGAACCTCCAAATACTGTTCAGTCAGTAGCTTAACATCCATTTAATATTATAGCGACTTGCAAAGGCTCTGAACAGACTGCGTGTATGCGCAGGCTGTTCTGAGGCTTTGCTGGTCGCACATACCACATTGTTGGAAATCTCATGTCGCGGCTCATATGTATTTTAGACCATTGTATACTAATGAATTCGTCCATCTGGATTGGTACAATGAGCTCAGGATGGTTAATTACGCATATTAAGGGGTTACAGTGTAGAATGTCCTTTCTCAGACGTACTTCAGTTCCTGAAAATTGATTTTAACGTTAATAGCAAACAATGCAGATTTTGATGAAATGTCGCACCTTGTGGTATTTCGTCAGCGTTTTCACCTTTTGTTAATGAACCCGTTTATTAATGACGTTCGATCAAGTCAAACTCTTCCGCAGTTTAAAATAAAAGTTAGAAGTCACGAAATACTAGTAATGGATTAACTTCTCGATGGTGACAGGAAATCAAACATTTTACTAATTAGAATAAGACATAGATGTAGCAGTTTAAATGCAGATTTATTCAGTGTAAATATCGTACTCACATTGTCGTTGTGGAGCACAATTTGAAACAGCGGAATATCGTTTATACTATGCACAGAGGCAGAGACTGAAAAACTATTTAAATCCTGATTATGTACTAAACTTTGATTTACTTAAACTATACGTTTGGTACTGAAAATTGTAATACAGAACAAAACAAGGATATTATTTTAGCCGTATTAAGATACATTAAAAATACCCAAATATTTTAACTAAGATTTTGATAGTGTGTCAAATTGTTTTTGAAAGGAATATACATTAATATTGACAGTTCCAGGGAAGGTTTATACTTATACTAATGTCTTGAAGTTGAAATATGTTATGAAATATGCATATTTACATTATTGTATCCTCATTTACTGTGTTGGGAGGGTAAGATATAATGTTGTCATAACTTATACCAATCCCATTGCTAGCTTGCCCATGAAAATGTGTGATGGTTAGGTGAACTGACCGTCCCGCCATGACCATAGCTGTTGTCATGGGACGTTAAGCAGCCACTCCACCAACAAAAACAAAAACAATCCTATTTCTGATTTATGAAATATAATGTATTGGTATCAAGTACAGTAAAACCTGTGTAAAACGGCCACTTAAAAATAGACAAAACAAAGGTCTTAATGACAAGTGGTATCTTAATGACGCTCATCATGTTACACATGGATTATTCTGCAATACTTTTGACCTGCATTAAGAGATAATTATTCTTGAAATCCAATTTTTGGTATTTTTGAGTTTGGCCTTTCTACACGGGTTTACTGTATACAACGGATTAAGTATAGTACAGAATTGTATTCTGAGTTTTCGCTTTTCGTTGCCTGATCGTTGTTCAGTGATTGTTGCATAAATAGACAAAATCCAAATCATAGGGGACGGGCCAATATACATGTCTCGGGGGGGGGGGGGGGGGGGGGGACTACCTATATATGACATAGTACGGATGTGCGGCCCGAATGGCTCCATTTTTCAGCGCTGTTGGGTATACGATAAGCCCCCTTTTTCTAAGAAAAAGTATATGACTGACCCATTTTATACCATTGTTATATAAATATTCCCCTTTTCTAACATCCCTGTTTGAAAAAAAAACATATTTTTTCTCAGATGTTCAGCTTTGAAACCCAAATTGTAGAATTTATGTGTAAACTTTGTTTACAGACAGCAAAGAGGGTATATAAAAATCAAAGAACAGTATATGAATATGTAAACATTTTTTTCAAGCAAGTTTATGAATGGGCCATTTTTTTCGAAGACCAGGTATATGATTGGGGTAGGTTTTAAAAAAAAAACAGAGAAACATGTAGCATGATTGTGTCCAAAACTGGAAAGTCATTCAAATAAGACTCAGAGCTAAACCAGCTGCTTATCTGGTCAGCGTTTCACTAACAATCTTAGAGATAAGAATATCTTAGACATCTTAGGCTTAAGAAATTCTTAAGGATTATTGTATATTTTTCTTAAAGTGCGCTTCACTATCATTTTCTTAAGTGCTGTGCGTTTCATAACATTTTCTTTGCTAAGAATTCTTAAGCTACTCTTCCGTCGAAGGTTAGAAAATCCAAGACAACAAGCGCACTGTCGTAATTGAAAGCACCAAAAGAAAATCAGATCAGAGAAAATGCGGCGACAAATGAAACAAAAAATGTCTCAAATATTTAAAAAGAGGGTGGTGCACTAATCATTCTCGTATTTACATAAAAGAAATTCATGAAAGTTACTTCTTACATTTAATATTGATTCTTATCACTCATATTAATAAAATGTGTGGCAAAATTAGCCTCCAGAACAGTATCGATTCGGCGCTTTAAAAACTTCTTAGACTGTTGGTCGTTGAAAAATGCATAGCATATCTAGTTGTCAACCTATGCTACATTTTATGACTTTCACGGGCCTTGCGATGACTAGACATGACTGTCACAGGTTATGCGTAGGCCTATCACGGATCATGCCATTACTGGTACGGGTCATGGCATGACTGGGCATGAGCTCCGAAGAAAGTTATTTGTCATGCAATGATTTGACATTTGTGACAGGCGTCATTTCATATATTGACATGCGTTCTAGAGTTTTACATGTTATGCGATGATTCGACATGACTCACGGTTTATGTGTTGACTGTGTATGTGTTTTGCAGAGTAGATCATCATGTGTCATGCAATAAATGTCACGGGTCAAGCGATAAAGAAGCTCTAGCGATAAGGTGTATATTTCTCTAGTTGACATGATTACAAAAGCTAAATTTTCAAATAGCCCTAATGATTTTAAAATTCGTCTGTTTGGGTAGTATAATATGTAAAGTTAGCATCAAAATACGTTTCAAAGCGATTCATCATTTACAACGCCTTGAAAACTTGCGCTTTCTACTCCCACCCCTCATTTTACGTCTTTATACTGGGTGTCGTTTAGACCACAATTTTAGTAAATCCATTATATGTTTTCAAAAAGTAAAAGTACTAAGTTATTAAGGATATAATTGCGCTTCGTTCCCAAAACTTTGCAGTATTCCTTCTGTGCATGCGTACGAAATATTCTTAAAATTGTGATATTTGTCATTGAAAAGATGAAACTGGACCAGGTGTCTTTCAGTTTGTTTTTAGATGCTTCCCCAACCCCCCTAGACCCAAGACGCCGATGATTTAGACAATTGAACGTCAATATAAATGTACAACATGTGTAAAGGGCGTCTTGGGTCTAGGGGGGAAAGAGGTTGTATAAGCGAAACAAGACATCAATCATCTGACACCAATTAACCACTTTGCAAGATGGTAGTTTTTGTTGTACATCAACTGTATAAATATATACTCAACAAAAAAAGTTAAGGAAATTGTGTTTGAGGGGCTATGACAAAATATCTAAAATATTTAAAGACATTTTAATTTCACAGTATTATAATGTGTCCATTTTTCTTTAGTTGGATGCTTTATTTGGCTTTGTAGCACCTATAGCTGCTTAAAAAATCCATGTCAAAGTTGACTGGTCTTCATGTCATTTTTTGCAATATTCCAATATTCGGATCGAACATGGGTTTTCATGCACTAACGTTTGCCATGTCCCTCTGGAGATGTTTAAAACCAAGGGTGACAGATCTGGTGGTTATAGAGGGAAACTTGATCAGCAAACCGTACATGGATGAGGTGTTGAGGTATGTTGTCCTGCCTTTCCTGTGACAGAACCAGTGCAAGTACCAGGCCTAGGATGACAACGCCAGATCAAATCTCTCCAGAATCAGCAAAATTTCTTTCACCATAACAATGTTGTGCGCATTGACTGGCCAATGTGTCTACAATTGGACATGTGAAGGACATGTTTGAACAGAAGGTCCAACGCATAATACTGGCACCAAGAAACCTCCAGGCTCTCAAAGAGGTGTTATAGGAGGAGTCGAGACTGATCCATAGGCACCAAATCACCAGAATTATTCGCAATATGTGAAACCAGTGCAAGTCCTTATTTGCAGCTGACGGGGGACACACTAGTTACGGAAGGCACTCTCATCTCCCAAACGTGACATGTAAGGCTATGACCTCAATTTCATGTGACATTCAAAGGAATTGCTTTTCAAATTTTGAAAACGTACAGCTCATTCATGGGTTTTGCGTCGAAAGAGGGAATACTCTGTAGACACTTTTTTGCGAAAAATGACTTTGACCCCTAGGGTACTTGACACACTGCCACAGCAAGGGTAGCTGAGCTAGAAAACTAAATGAAGCATCATTTTCAACCGAAGATATGTATCTAAACGAATAACTAAAAATTGAATAATTATTTGCTTTGGTGTTCGTTTGTTCTATGGTTTTCTGAGATTTCCTTAACTTTTTTTGTTGAGTATATAATATACTCTATCGTAATACATGTAGGACGATTGTTTACCTTAGGTTAACGGTCTATTTCTCACACATGTTACTGAATAGCGAGCACAGTTGATTATCAAAATAAATTCTTATTCAAAACGAAGTAGATATTTTATATGCATTTAGGAAAACCCGTTTAAAACTTACGAACTAGCGGGCAAGGGTACATAGACTGCTCGCCTATTTTTATTTGTTGAGTGTGCCTAGTGTCTCTAGTCGTTATTTCAACAAAATAAAACGCACGTCTTATTTAGGGAAATAGCCCGCCTTTTCGCTTGAAATTCGTGGCATAACTGCCACTGGATACGAGTTGGGAAGCGTGTGATGGTTCATGCGAATACTGGGCATGACTGTCAAGTTCATGTGATGACTAAACATGAGTTCTGAATAGGTTCATGTGATGACTATACATGACTGTCTACACGGATCATGCGATGACATGACATAAGTTCTAAAAACTGTCACGTCTCATACAATGTCTGAAGATGACTGTCACGAGCCATGACTTGGCTGGGTGATTTTTGAAGATTATATCACGGGTTATGCAATGACTGGGCATGACTCTAATGGGACATGAGATGAAAGGACAAGAGTTCTAAAGAGTGTTATGGGTCATCCTATAACTATACATTAGGTCTGAAGGCTCTCATGGGTCATGCGATCACCGGACATCACTGTAACAGCCGATACGCTAAATGTGCATGTTTTCTAGACTGTCACGGGTCATGCAATGAGTTTGAGCTTCACCGGCGTCACTGCGTCTCGAGCAAGACACATTTATCCTTGACAGTACTGGTTCTAAAAAGGAAGTTCTGTCCCACCATAACTGGAAAATTGTTGACTAGGACGTAAAATATCAAGCCAAACAAATCAGGATATGGTACCGTTTGAGGGGATTTCTTATCTAGAGCTCTGCTGACCCATTTGTTCAGCAGTATGAAACCATTTGTGCAATTTTGGACCAAAGCATTATGAGGAATATTTCTGTGAAACTATTTTAACAGGCAAATTCAGTAAATTTATGTCCCCTGCCACTTTATCTTTGTCTTTGAATATATATGAACTATCATAGAACAACTTAAGTTCGCAAAACAGAAAACAGAAACAAAACTTAAGAATTTCAATCAAAGCATACCCATATCTTTAGGCCATGACATAAGCACATACAGATGTTTCATAAAGATTGTATAAAACTGTTGGAGCATTTGCACGCAAAGGTACTACATACATATATAGACATTGATAAAATATTGATAGCACTGAAGACGAAAAATGCTGGAAAATTAAACGTTAAGCTGAGGTTTTATATGATAAAATAATCTGAGGATTATATCCTAACCACATGCATATTTTAAGACCATGAACAACACACCAGTGATGTTTCGACAGAATCAGCATAAAACTGTAGGAGGAGTTGCGCCCACAAATATCACATGTCCATTTTCTTTGTTATATATACTGCTTAAAATATGACTAAGTTCAACTTGCGAACAACGTAACAAAACATAATCTGAGGATTATACCCAAACCACATGCATATCTTCAGACCATGACCAAAACACTGGTGAAGTTACGAAAGAATCAGTAAAAACTGTAGGAGCAGTTGCGCCCACAAGATATCTCCTGTCCATTCACTTTGCTGTAGAAAATGTCGGAAAAATGGCTAAGTTCAATTTGTGAAAAAGGAACAATATAATCTGAGGATTTTACAGAAATCACATGCATATCTTCAGACAACGACCATGACCAAAACACCAGTGATGTTTCGAAAGAACCAGAATAAAACTGTAGGAGGAGTTGCGCCCACAAAATATTCCCTGTCCATTCACTTTGCTATAGATAATGCCGGAAAAATGGCTAAAAAGTAACAAACAAATCTGAGGATTATATCCAAAGTAAGTAAGGGTGCCAAGATCAGGAATCGATACAATCAAGTACCGCACCTGACCCAGGATACCAATGGGAAAGCGACAAACCCACTGTTAGACACCACAAACGAGAGCCAAGAGGTCAGCCCTTTCCCAGTCAGTGACCTTAAGGCACATATAAACAGACACACACAAAAGTATAGCAAACACAAGACAGAAAAAAAAAATAAAATACCCACAGAAGAAGTACCACCTTGGAACGGTCGGTAAAAATAATTTACTGGAGGGCTTAAACCAGTTTTACGGCGACAACCTCACCCTAAATTCAGATGTGGATCAAGCCATATAGATATTTGGTTTGCATGAAAAACTCATAACTTATCAATGCATTATCTCCTAGAATATAAAAAAAAATCAGGATATAACAAGAAGATAGAGCATAGATAAGAATAAAACTGAATACCAGAGCAAACGAAATCCAACAGGTAAACCCCTGTGGGCCCGACAAACGGCCAAAGTACCAGACCCCTACCATCTCATCAATAGAAAAGTCTTTAAGACGGAAAGGTCATCTAATTTGAAGTCCGACCCACTGGTGTGCAATTAAAGAGGTAAGCAAAATTGCAAACCGTGATTGGGTTGACCACCAAGCATACAGTCTGTTGCAATACATTAAATTAAATGCATATCTTCAGACCATGACCAAAACACCAGTGAAACTTTTGAAGAATCGGTATAAAACTGTAGGAGGAGTTGCGCACACAAGTCGTTTAAAGACATTTCCTATCTTGAGAACTGGCGGTACCTTTGTTCTGCGAAGCAGAACCATTTGTGCATTTTCGATAGAAAACGTCATGAGGAACTTTTCTTTGAAATTACTTTGAATTTTGGCGAGTGGTTTACGAGATGCTGTATGATATTTTATTATCTAGAGCTTTGGCGGCCCTTATGACCATTTATGCAATTTTGGTACAGGGCGTTATGGGGAGTATGCATGTGAAATCATCTTTAATTTGTTCCAGTGGTTCAGGAAAGGCAAAAATACGGACGACTGATGAGACCGATCACAATAGCTCACATCGAGCCACATCGAGCCATTTAATGTCATTATCACAAAGCTTTATGAGATAGGCGACGTCATTAAAATCTAACAGGCAGTTAGATGATGCTTAATGATGTTAGGGTACTCCATTCAGTGAAATTTAATCGATATACCACTAGCCTTTACCACTGGGTTTTTGCACCACTTTCAACATGTCTACTGTCGTGCCAACCAAGAGTGACAGTGACGTAATATTTTCAAGGGTTGATCAGTGATTTTGGGTACTCGTGGTTATATTCACTTTTTACATTGTGCATATTTTACTGCTTCTTGCCTACCATACACATATTAAATTCAGGCTGACCCATGTTGTTTTCAACAGTAGCTTGCACATACCGGTGAGAAACTTTATATATGGAAAAAATGATGAACATCCAATATGTTTACTTCTATGAAGAGAAAATATATGTGAGACAATGTCAGCCAAGAACAATGTATATCTCTGGTATTTGTTTGTTTGATTTGATTCTTTATGCCTCGGTTACATTTGCTACGGTCGTCGTACGATTTTGTTGTCTACGATTTTCCTTACGATTTTTTCGGCATCGTAGGAGGCTATAAGCTACGACGTTTGCGTTTACATTGCTTACGATCACCTTACGATTTCTTTCGGCGACAAACATGGACAAAACCTCACAGACACCTTGCGGATATCGGACGACAACCGCAGGGTTATCGTACAGTCATCGTGGTATCTTCACGACCTCTTCATATAAATCGTACGATGCCCGCACGATGACCTTGCGGAAGTCGCAAGGAGTCGGTACGTTGACTGTGCGATTGTTCTCAGGTTTAATACAACAGCTCCAGCTACTCAGCAATACGACTGTCAATCTGGATTTGTCCCACAATTTCAGACCCATATGCCTCTGCAACAGCCTTTACAACTACATCCCCCCATGTCCCAGACGTTCATGTCGCAGCCTTTCAGGCGAACAGCTATTAACGTTAATTACACGGACCTCTTAACTAGCAACAAGGACCTGCAGAATTCGACTGATGCCAGCTGTCAAGGCATAGGTGAGCGTGTGGCAGCCTCCATGGCCGGTACGACCAAGAATACAGATGATGTTAACGTTGATCAGGACAGTGGCAGTGACATTCTTTAAGCATTTTGGATTTGCCCAATACCCCACTGCCTCTTTATAACATGGTTTTCGGGGTTCAAAGCAAGCAATAAACAAGAATATGCTTTATCTACTTAAAGCCACAGATGCATCCAAAATTGAACATGGATATAAACACTCATCCATTTCATTTAAGATGCAAATTTGAACCGAGTTTCAAAGCCATGTAATAACAAACCGTGCTATGAAGAGGCTTGTGTGTTGTTGTTTTTTTGTTGTTGTTTTTGAACATGGTCCCAAGGTATGGGATTGATGATACCATACAGCGTGTTACGTTTGTGTATTTTATGCCAATGTTTAAGTTCTGCAGTTTTCACAAAGTTTAAATCACAGAATATTACAACAACCCCTTAATCACGCTAGAGAACCACTGTACTGGAACAGCACAGTCATCGCGTGGTGGTTGCAGTCGACGAGTGCAAACAATAGTGTACCTAGCTGAAAAAGTGGTGATATGTTGGTCAATATATTTTACATCTGAAAATATTCATTTACATCTATTACTAGTTAATCCAGCTGTTTATCTGTTTAACAATAGGGGGGGGGGGGGGGGGGTTAGTGATAGTCAATACAGCGCCAGAGCTATGTCGAAAATGTGATTTTTTTTCCTCTAAAAGAGGATGAAAGAAATTTGTGCTTATGTTCTGGAATTTATGCTTACTTTCAATAAAAAATCATAAAAGTAAGCATAAATTCCAGAACATAAGCAAAATATTTTTCCATTTTCTTTTTCAGGAAAAAAATACACTTTTGGCATAACTCTGGTGCTGTAGCGACTATCGTTCAACCCACAACAGTTATGTCATACAGATACACAGCTGGACAATAATTCGCGATGAATATTTCAGAACTAAAATATTTACTTAAACATTACGCTTTTTACAGTTAGGTACACTATTTTGTGCACTCGTCGACTGCAACCACCACACGATGATTGCGCTGTTCGAGTACAGTGGTTCTCTAGCGTGTTAATTTTAGTACACTTTTATAATTTGAAAAGTACGACTTTAATTGCAAATATAAAGATGCTTCTCGTATATTCAGTGTTGACTAAAACGCTTATTATGGTTTTATTAAGTTTAATCATCTTCAAGGCACTCTGCGGCATCAGCAAAACATAATAAAAGCCTCGTCATAAGAAAGAAACTAAAGTCGTTGCATGTGAACAACAAACGCGCTGACAAGACTGCGCTTCCAGTCAGCCTGGTCAGCACTTTTGTCATTTGCTTTCCGTAAAATACAGTTTGTATAGCATTCCTTCATTCAAATTTCAATGTTCCAGCTATTCTCAGTTTGAATCTCACCTAGTCACATGTTCTCACGACGAGACCCATATATGATATTCCTAGAGTTATAAAGGATCAAAACAAATTACAAAAAAATCTTGACTTTTTATTAACCTTATCTTATTAAACCCCTCATCCGAAAATGCACATGAGCTTCACGTCAGCTGCATAAATTCAATTGCCCTTCAGACAATTTTATCATGGAAACATACTCTATGGGTCCTGATTAGACAGCTGCCATCAGCAAACTGATCTGGGTCCATATTGTATGAAAAACAGGCTGCATAAGAATATAAGTGTCCGAGAGAGCAGACAACAATGGTCGTGGCTAGCGGTAAAAGAGTTACAATCTCATTGTTGAACTTATTCCCATTCACAAAAGAACAAATAGTTCAACTATGAGCTATTCGTGAAATTACAGGTACTGCGGACCAGCACGTGAGATTTTGGTTATCTTTCAAATCGTAAATGTAATGTAAACAACAAGAAAAACTTTGGCACCACTGTGAAACTATATATTGCACATATTTTATGTGTGCAAAAAGCGAAGACTCTGACGAAACAGTGCGGATGCGAAGGCTTGTCTGAGTTTGACTGTATTGTCGATGATATACCGACCAAAATCTTGTGTTCTGGACCATTTATGCATAATTCACAGTTCAGTAGCTATAGTTGAGAGCTACCTTTGCCAAGGCACGCTTCCGGCACTGCTGTTGTAGTAGAACTTGAGATGGGTCCTCAGTAGCTTTCCAGGACGGGTCTCTCTCGGGCCTCGCTGTATGTCTTCCACCTCGGCCATCATGACATCATCCCTCCAAGAACGTGGAACGATGTCACCGGCTTCGTCCTCATGGTCCAGGTCTGCATTCTGCAGCGCGGGGTACCTTAATCTCATGATCTGGTGTAGAATTACACAGGCCCTGGTGATTAAAATAGCGTTCTTTGGCTTGACATTCATGGTTGTCTGGAGGCACCGAAACATAGCAGCCAGGATGCCGAAGGCATTCTCTACCACTCTAACCGCACGAGAGGTCCGGTAAATGAAGATTCTCTCGTCGTGGGTAAGGTACCGATGAGAGTACGGCTTCAACATGCTGGTGCGCACCGCGAAGGTATCGTCTCCTACAAAGAAATAAGGAGTATCCTGGTCATCATGGGGAAGAAGGTCAGGGTCAGGCATTTCCAGAGTTTCGGCCCCTATCTTCCGCTTCAGGCTCGACCCGTTAAAAACCCCAGCGTCTGACGTGGAGCCATGAGCAGCATCATTCACCCATTTTGTAATCCGCATCCACAACACCGAGGAGAATGATCGAAAAGAAAACTTTGTGATTGTTATAGGCGCCGCCCGACTTCATTGGCTTCTTGATACGGATGTGCTTGCCGTCAATGGCTCCCAGGCAATGTTGGTAGTTCCATCGGGTCTACCTCCCTCCAGCCCTCAGGGCTCGTTGGCATTGCCAACACCTCAGGTTTGTACTCCTCTATAATGTCACGGCAACCCTCTGGAACCAGCAGTGATATGGTGGTATGAGACACTCTGAAACCGAATGTTAAATTTTGGTAGGAATCACCGGTGGCTAGGAACCGTTACGTAATTGCCAGCCTCAAACCAGCAGGCAAGCCAGGCCGACAGTCTTGGTGCTTTGATATTCTTGGGGTCAGCCTATCTACCATCCCACGGATAATGGGTGGCTCGATTCTGAGGAAGGCCTCGAAGTCTACCCGCGCCTCTCGCATTAGCTTATCGTAGTGCCCAAGAATGACACGTCTAAGTAGCCACGGCTTCACCCAAACTGTCCGCTCCCTGCGTCCCTGTCTGGCCTGTTGCTGTTAAAAAACAGCCAACGCTATGATGAGCGCCTGGTTCCTCCTCCGGTTCCGTCTAACCTCCATTTGCATTTGAGTCACTCCGAGTGGTGGTATTATAGACATCGTCTGAAGACAAATATTGAAATGAAACGAACGGCTGATAAAAACCAATATTTACCCGTCTGAAAATTGTTGACACGTCGCAAGGCGACCGCACGATAATTGTGCCATCGCCTTGGGGTTACATGTACCGCACGATGACCGCCCAATGTCCGTACGATTTTATGAGCCCTGCATGGGCATCGTGCGGCGACCTTGCGGGTACCCAACGACGAGCGCAAGAGTCCACGATCATTTTTTGGCAAAAATGACAATCTAAAATCGCGCGTTGTCCTCACGATCACCGTACGATGCCCGTACGGGGATCGTACGATGTTTCTGCGATGTGTCTACGGGCTACGGGCTTACGATTTTTTCAAATTCGTCATTGTGCGGAGTTAAACAAAATCGAGGAGGCCACGATGCCCGTAAATCCGTACGATGATCGCAAGGTCATCCTGCGGAGGCCGCACGGTAAAGGTCATTTTGACTTCGTACGGAAATCGTATACTCGTCGTAATGCAAATGTAACCGAGGCATTACATCCCATCAACAATATTTCAGTTATATAGGGACGGGTCTTCCTGGGTTGAACCAGAACTAAGCTAGGATAAATGTGTCTTGCTCAAGGACCACAACGCTTGGACGCTGGTGAGGCTAGAACCCGCGGCCCATTGGTCTCGAGTCAAGCACTCTACCACTGAGCCACTGCGGTCCCTATATCTCTCTGGTATATACTAGCCGCAGTTGTTTTCATTTTATATATGCTACCATACATGCAAATTATGAAGCTTTAAGCCTGAACTATAACGTGTGAAATATAAAATGCAAAGTATGTAGTGTAACGTCCGGAGTGCCATGCATGAATTTTGAACCTAGGAAAGAGAAGTATGATCTATGAAGTGAAATACTAACTATTAAGTATGAACTGTGAAGTATGAACACATGACGTGTGACGTTGGAAAACTGAAGTCTGAACTATGCAGTATGGGGGCAAGCTTGACTTAGCAGTTAACCATTACTTTGTGCACATACTTTCCATTGTAACTGACAACAATCATTCTTGAATCAGCGGAAGGTTGTGAATGACCGTAGATATTATTTCATGATCAATCTAAAAGAAAGTATAGGACCGTGCTGCGATTGAATTTTGAATCCCTGAATATACAGTCAGACTCGGTACTGACTATGCTGAGGGACTCTGAGGAGTGTATTGTGAATTAAGGAATATGAACTCTGAACTATGAAAGGTGAAATATGAACAATGAAGTGTAAAGCATGAATTGAACACTATAGAGTATGAACTCCGAACTTCGAAACGTTACTTTACGTCGTTTCCCACACATGACTATGAAATGTGAAGTATGAATTGTGATTTATGAAGTGTGAAGTAAGATCATGGAGTCGGAACTACATGTATGATGTGTGCAATATGAACTATGAAGTCTGGACTGCTTAGTGTGAAATTTGAAAAATGAAGTGTGAAAACTGAAGTATGATATCTGATCTATGAAGTGTAAACTGTGTAGTAAGAAGTGTGGACTATGAAATGTGAACTATGAACTAAGAGGAGTGTACTGTGACGTTTGGAGTATTAAGTCTGAACTATGGAAAACAGAATGTAACATTTCAAGTTCAAACTCCACATTTCATACTCCACAGTGCATGCTCCCCAGTTCATGGTTCACACTTCACAATTCAGACTTCAAATTTCAGAGTTCAAATTTCACAGTTAAGTTCCACTTTATACTTCAATGTTTATATTTCACATTTTAAACTGTGCGAAGTTTGAAGTGAATTGTATATAACCTTAAGTCTGACTCATGATGTGCTAACTTAAAGTGTGCAGTATGAAGTATGAACCGTAAAGTATGAGCTGTGAACTTCGAAAGTTTACTTTACGTCGGCTCCAAAACATGACTTTGAAATGTGAAATATTAATTGTAAAGTATGAAGTGCAAAGAATGAAGTATGAAGCTTGGTGTCTGAACTATGAAGTGTGAAGTATGAAATGCAAAATGAAGTATGAAGTGTGAAGTCTGAACTATGAAGTGTGAAATATGTACTATGAAGTCTGAATTTTTAAGTGTAAAGATTGAACTATGAAGATTTAACTATTAAGTGTGTCGTATGGAGTCTGAACCATGAAGTGAGACGTATGAACCGTGACGTATGAACTGTGAACTCCAAAATGTATTTTTACGTTGTCTCCCACACATAACTGTGAATTTAGTAGTTTGAATAATTGTGAAGTATAAAGCGCAAAGTATGAAGTGTGAATTATGCAGCCTTAAGTCTGAACTATGATATGTGATTTATCAAGTGTGTAGTGTGTGAAGTATGAAGTCTGAACTATGACGGATGAGATATGAAGTGTGAAGTATGAAGTGTTATCTGTGAAGTATAAACTGTGATCTTCAAAAGGTTAATTAACTTTGCCTCCCTCACATGACTTTAAATGTGAAGTATGAAATGCCAAGTATGAAGTGTGAAGTCTGAACTATGAGATGTTAATTATGAATTCGAACTATTAAGTGTGAAGTTTGAACTATGAAGTATGAAAACTGAAGTATGAAGTCTGAACTATGAAGTGTGAATTGTGACGTAAGAAGCATGGACTGTGAAATGTGATCTTTGAACTAAGAGGAGTACACTGTGTCGTTTGGAGTATAAAGTCAAGACTATGGAAAACGGGAAAGTGGCATTTAAAAGTTCTTACTTCGCATTTCATACTTCACATTTCATTCCTCGTAGTCCATGGTTCACACTTCATAGTTCAAACTTCACAGTTAAGTTTTCACATTTCAAAATTCACAGTTCCACGTCATACTCCAAAGTTCCGCATCATACTTCAATGTTCATACTTCACAATTCAAACTGTTAGAAGTATAAAGTGTGAAATATGCAGCCTTGAATCTGACATATGAAATGCGAACTACTAAGTGTGCAGTATAAAGTGAGAACTATGAAGTCTGAACAGTGAAGTATGAACTGTGAACTTCGACAATGTTTTTTTTATCGCTTTCCCCCACTGCACATAACTATGAAGTGTGAAGTATGACTGGTCTGACTTTAGACTTTATGACGGTTTCGACTTAAAGACTTAACTATTGATGAGATTGTAGGGCCCTGATGCGTTGGCTGTTTGTCGGGCCCACCAGGGTTTACCCATTGTATTTTTTTTGCTCCGCTATTTAGTTTTATTAACTGTTGAGACCTTATCTTTGCTTTATTACCTTTTTATATCTTGATTTCTATGTTCTGGGAGATGACGCATTGATAATTTAGGGGTGTTACATGCCTACCAAATATCTATGTGTCTTCATCCGCATCTAAAATAAGGGTGAGGTTGGCGCCGTGAAGCCGGATTAAGCCGTTATGTATAAAAAAATATTTTACTGACCGCTCCAAGGCGCTACGTATTTTGTGGATCTTTTATGTTTTTTTTTCGGTTTTGTGTTTCTTATGTCTTTATGCACGTCTGCTTATCAATGCCTTGTTGTCACCTGCTGGGATAGGGCTGACCTCTTGGCTCTCGTTTGTGGTGTATAACTGTGAATTTGTCACTTTGTCATTTGTTTCCTGGGTCAGAAGTGGTACTTGATTGTATCGATTCCTGATCGTTGCGCCCTTACTTATTTTGTGAAGTATTAAGTATAAAGGTATGAAGCTGGAAGTTTGAACAATTAAGTGTGAAGTATGAGCTATGAAGAGTGAAGTATGAATTCTGAACAGTCAAGAGTGAATTTCACACTATGAAGTGTGAAGGAGCCGTAACTGTGAAGTATGATGCATGAACTATGAAGTATGATCTAAGAGGAGTTTAATGTGAAGCTTCTGCGTTCAAACTTAACAGTTTAAACTTCTCAATTCATTCTTCAAATTTCAACTTCATACTTCAATATTCATACTTCGCAATTCAAACTGTGTGGAGTATGAAGTGGGAAGTGTGCAGCCTTAAGTATGACTTATGAAGTCCGAACTATTAAGTGCGTCGTATGGAGTTTGAACCATGAAGTGAGACGTATAAACCGTGAAGTATGAACTGTGAACTCCAAAATGTCTTTTTACGTTGTCACCCACACATAACTGTGAATTGTGTAGTATGGATTGTGAAGTATAAAGCGCAAAGTATGAAGTGTGAATTATGCAACCTTAAGTCTGAACTATGATATGTGATGTATGAAGTGTGAAGTATGAAATGCGAAGTAAGAACTTTTAAATGACACTTTCGCTGTTTCCATAGTTTTGACTTTATACTCCAAACGTCATTTTGCACCCCTTTTAATTCAAAGATCACATTTCACAGTCCATGCTTCTTACTTCACAATTCACACTTCATAATTCAGAATTCATACTTCAGTTTTCACAAACTGTGAAGTTTGAACTCTAAAGTGTAAAATCTGAACTTTGAAGTGTGAACCAACTCACACTTTAGAGTTCAAACTTTACAGCTAAGTTTTCACATTCTATACTTCACAGTTCCACTTCATACTCCAATGTTCCACATAACTTCAATGTTCATGCATCACAATTTAAACTGTGGGCCAGACAAACAGCCAACGCATCAGGGCCCTTCTATCTCATTAATAGATAAGTCTATAAGTCGGAACCGTCATAAAATCTGAAGTCAGACCAGTCATATTTCACACTTCATAGTTATGTGCAGTGGGGGAAAGCGATAAAAAAAACATTGTCGAAGTTCACAGTTCATACTTCACTGTTCAGACTTCATAGTTCTCACTTTATACTGCACACTTAGTAGTTCGCATTTCATATGTCAGATTCAAGGCTGCATATTTCACACTTTATACTTCTAACAGTTTGAATTGTGAAGTATGAACATTGAAGTATGATGCGGAACTTTGGAGTATGACGTGGAACTGTGAATTTTGAAATGTGAAAACTTAACTGTGAAGTTTGAACTCTGAAGTGTGAACCATGGACTACGAGGAATGAAATGTGAAGTATGAAATGCGAAGTAAGAACTTTTAAATGCCACTTTCCCGTTTTCCATAGTCTTGACTTTATACTCCAAACGACACAGTGTACTCCTCTTAGTTCAAAGATCACATTTCACAGTCCATGCTTCTTACGTCACAATTCACACTTCATAGTTCAGACTTCATACTTAAGTTTTCATACTTCATAGTTCAAACTTCACACTTAATAGTTCAGAATTCATAATTAACATCTCATAGTTCATACTTCACACTTCATACTTGGCACTTCATACTTCACATTTAAAGTCATGTGAGGGAGGCAAAGTAAATTAACCTTTTTAAGATCACAGTTTATACTTCACAGATAGCACTTCATACTTCACACTTCATATCTCATCCGTCATAGTTCAGACTTCATACTTCACACACTACACACTTCATAAATCACATATCATAGTTCAGACTTAAGGCTGCATAATTCACACTTCATACTTTGCGCTTTATACTTTACAATTATTCAAACTACTAAATTCACAGTTATGTGTGGGAGACAACGTAAAAATACATTTTGGAGTTCACAGTTCATACTTCACGGTTCATACGTCTCACTTCATGGTACAGACTCCATACGACACACTTAATAGTTCAGCCTTCATTTGTCATACTAAGGGCTGCACACTTCCCACTTCATTCTCCGCACAGTTTGAAATGTGAAGTATGAATATTGAAGTATGAAATTGAAGTTTGAAGTATGAAATGCGAAGATTAACTGTTAAGTTTGAACTCTGAAGTGTGAAACCTTAACTGTGAAGTGTGAAACATGAACTGAGAAGTATGAACTTTGAAGTTTGAAATGTGAAATAGGAACTTTGACATGTCACTATGCATTGTCCATAGTTCAGACCTCTTACTCCAAACGTCACAAAACACTCATCCGAGTTCATAATTCACAGTCGACGCTTCTCACTTCACAGTTCACACTTCTTAGTTCATATTTCATACGTCCGTTTTCACACTTCATAGTTTAAGCGTCACATTAAAAAATCAGCCTTTATAGTATATTCCATTCTTCATATTTCAGAATTCATGCTTCATACTTCATTCTTCGCATTTCACACTTCATAGTTCAGACTTCATACGTCATTTATCACACTTCATAGTTCAATCTTTACACTTAAAAATTCAGACTTCATAGTACATATTTCACACTTCATAGTTCAGACTTCACACTTCATACTTCATTTTTGCATTTCATACTTCACACTCCATAGTTCAGACACCAAGCTTCATACTTCATTCTTTGCACTTCATACTTTACAATTAATATTTCACATTTCAAAGTCATGTTTTGTAGCCGACGTAAAGTAAACTTTCGAAGTTCACAGCTCATACTTTATGGTTCATACTTCATACTGCACACTTTAAGTTAGTACATCATGAGTCAGACTTAAGGTTATATACAATTCACTTCAAACTTCGCACGGTTTAAATTGTGAAGTATGAACATTGAAGTATAAAGTGGAACTTAACTGTGAAGTTTGAACTCTGAAATTTGAAGTCTGAACTGTGAAGTGTGAACCATGAACTGGGGAGCATGCACTGTGGAGTATGAAATGTGGAGTTTGAACTTGAAATGTTACATTCTGTTTTCCATAGTTCAGACTTAATACTCCAAACGTCACAGTACACTCCTCTTAGTTCATAGTTCACATTTCATAGTCCACACTTCTTACTACACAGTTTACACTTCATAGTTCAGATATCATACTTCAGTTTTCACACTTAATTTTTCAAATTTCACACTAAGCAGTCCAGACTTCATAGTTCATATTGCACACATCGAAGTTCCGACTCCACGATCTTACTTCACACTTCATAAATCACAATTCATACTTCACATTTCATAGTCATGTGTGGGAAACGACGTAAAGTAACGTTTTAAAGTTCGAAGTTCATACTTCACAGTGTTCAATTCATGCTTTACACTTCATTGTTCATATTTCACCTTTCATAGTTCAGAGTTCATATTCCTTAATTCACATTACACTCCTCAGAGTCCCTCAGCATAGTCAGTACCGAGTCTGACTGTATATTCAGGGATTCAAAATTCAATCGCAGCACGGTCCTATACTTTCTTTTAGATTGATCATGAAATAATATCTACGGTCATTCACAACCTTCCGCTGATTCAAGAATGGTTGTTGTCAGTTACAATGGAAAGTATGTGCACAAAGTAATGGTTAACTGCTAAGTCAAGCTTTCCCTCATACTGCATAGTTCAGACTTCAGTTTTCCAACGTTACACGTCATGTGTTCATACTTCACAGTTCATACTTAATAGTTAGTATTTCACTTCATAGATCATACTTCTCTTTCCTAGGTTCAAAATTCATGCATGGCACTCCGGACGTTACACTTCATACTTTGCATTTTATATTTCACACGTTATAGTTCAGGCTTCAAGCTTCATAATTTGCATGTATGGTAGAATATATAAGATGAAAACAACTGAGGCTAGTATATACCAGAGAGATATAGGGACCGCAGTGGCTCAGTGGTAGAGTGCTTGACTCGAGACCAATGGGCCGCGGGTTCTAGCCTCACCAGCGTCCAAGCGTTGTGGTCCTTGAGCAAGACACATTATCCTAGCTTAGTACTGGTTCAACCCAGGAAGACCCATCCCAATATAACTGAAATATTGTTGATGGGATGTAATGCCTCGGTTATATTTGCATTACGACGAGTATACGATTTCCGTACGATGTCAAAATGACCTTTTCCGTGCGGCCTCCGCAGGGTGACCTTGCGATCATCGTACGGCTTTACGGGCATCGTGGCCTCTACGATTTTGTTTAACTCCGCACAATGACAAATTTGAAAAAATCGTAAGCCCGTAGCCCGTAGACACATCGCAAAAACATCGTACGATCCCCGTACGGGCATCGTACGGTGATCGTGAGGACAACCGATGGGTATTTCACCCACTACTTATTAATCTAAGATATTTAGCTCCCTACTGAAAATATCAAATTGCAGAAACTTAGCCCCCGAAGCATCAATTCTGTTGCACAGCCTTGTACAAAGACACATTTTATTTGTTTAAATTGTTGATCGTATAAAATACAGGTTACATTTTTTATGAACACTTCCAAGATTTATACAATTGGTTTATATAAGGGATTTTACTTACTAAGGATAAAATATTTGATCACATTAACTGAATATCAGTGTTGAAACTGCAAAGGGTATATTTACCCTTCAACTTGATTCTCAATGCTGATTTCAAAAAAAAGAAAATGTTGTAATACCTTTTACTCCCTCTAATCTGGAGCTCTGATTTATCATTTTGAAATGTCTCATTGAGACGGTTCTTTTAAGTAACCACAACATTTGTTTTCTTGAGATAAAATATAAGTATTGTTCAATCACACACACATTTATCTGGAGGCAGAGGCACTCTATTTACCATTTTCTTGCTGTTCATGGCATCTTCTGCCATCTATGCTCTTTGGCGGCCTGTATTGCAAACAATATGGACCCAGATCAGACTGCTTTCTTTGGATCAAACAGTCTGATCAGGGCTCATAGTGTTTGAATAATCAGCAGGATGAAGGTTAATTCAGGCACGATTTGAACACAATGCTTGTTTTGGAATATATAAAACGAAGTAGAAAAGTACATTCAGTAGAATCTCGAAAATTCTAAGCCCTGCTGACTAGAGGTTTTATTTCTAAGTATCGAAAATTCTAATTAAATAGAGGATCTTACATGAGTGTTCATGTTTTATTAGTTTATTAAGCGAGTTGGGGAAAAGAGATAAAATGTGAGGCTTGCCGAGCATCTTATCTCTTTTTCGCAACGAGTTTAATAAATTCAATAATACAGGCGCACAAATGTAAGATTCTATTTATCATAATTATTGACAAATACTTTGAAATCTCATTTCTGGCGTAAAAACGTTATAGTTTTGTCATTGCATGTTATGTAAGCAGCGTTGTTATGGGCGTCATAACGTTTCCCGTAAATCTATAAACCACTAGTGGTTTATTGATTTTATTGCATGGCGTTATTTCACTCCCAGACGCGACGTCATATGATAAGAAAATATATAAACCCAAAATGATTGTTATCATTTATCAAACATACGTTTTGGGTGCGTTAAAGAAACGTCTCATGAGAGATTTATTTTACGCACCCAAACACATGATTATGTTATTAAAGAGAGTTTTTGAAATATATCATAAATATGTCATCTTATCTGATTTCTGTGTGCTTCAAAATTATTTCGAATAAGCGAGTATTTTCGAAAAATAGCGTTAGAACTTTAGTGTTTTAACTGAAATTATGCCCCCAATTACATTTCCTGCTGCAAAAAAAGCAAATTGGTAGAGATTATTATCTAGCAAGCAAAATATACATTTGTTACAATTGCGTCCAGTTATTGCGCAAGTGTTGCCATCTAATCAGGGATTCGAAGATACATATATACAGTTTTTCTACATGTCAGACAGATATGCTGCACCTGAATGTGACCTCATCTTCACAGCTATCCCCCACAGTCATTTGTAAACACTCCACCCCTACAGGGATGGTCAGATGATAATGGGGATTATGCGCCTCTTTGAGTTCCCCCACAGGGCCACATTAGTCATATGATCTTTTGCAATTACGCAAATACCTCCAAGGAATTTATTATTGTAAAGTGGGGGCGCCGACCCTTGGGTGGTCCCCATAGTGCAGAGCTTTTTTATGACCATATTTCCAGTAGGGGATGCCCAGGATCATACGTTGGAGAGCATTGACGTAGATGACTGGTGCATTGCACCTATTTGATTGTTTTGTTTGTTCGTTGTTCCAAGGCGGTGGCTCTTTTGTGGATCATTTAAGCTATTTCTGTCTTGTTTTGTTATCTTTTCATGCACGTCTGTTTCTTGACGCCTTGTGGTCTTCTGTTAGGTGAAGGGCTGACCTCTTGACTCTCGTTTGTGATGTCTAATTGTGACGTTGTCACTGTCCCATTGATATCCTGGGTCAAGTGTTGTGCTTGATTGTATCGATTCCTGATCTTTGCCCGCTTTCTTACTTTGATTCTTTACGTCCCAGTTAACAATCTTGAGGCCCTGGAAGGGGTTTTAGGGAAACAGTGATATTGGCCAAAAAGTAAAGGGATACGGGATATTATTGCAAATTTTTAAAGGAATACAATATATTGAATCAATTTTGGCAATATGCCAAATTTTGACAAAAAGAATAAACCAGATACAAATCCAAAAATGACCATGATATGTGATACCGACTATAGTTAACATTAATCCAAATACTTGCATGAAGAGAAACAGACTATAACATTGATAAGTGGTCGGTATCACAAAGAAGCTTGCTTAGAGTACATACATAAAAATGACGGCCTCCCTATAAGGTGACAAGAAGCGACAAGAAGTGACTAAAAGCTACAAGAAGTGACAAAGAGCGCCAAGAGGATTAATAAGCAATTTAATGCGTTTTTTGTATGTTTCATAGCAAAATAGATCATGTTTGACATTTACCAGGGTTTTATATAAGTAGATGCAGTTACATTGCGAGTAAACATCAAGTAACCCTCTTAAGTTTTGCCTGTGTGTTAAACGATAAGCGTCAAGAGATATTTCCTTAGCGACAAAAACAATTAACAATAAGTTACAAAGTAATGTATCCCAGCAATATTAAAAACGAAATTGTTCATATTTATTTCCATTTTTTCTATAGGTATAGTCATAGACATTTAAAGACTCACAATTAGAAAATTGCTGCAAAGCTGCTTAAGCCTCTAAAGTACGCGACACAAAATAACGTCACGAGAAATCTCTTGAGACACAAGAAGTAGATCTACTAATGGTCATGCATTACTTTTCTAACATAAAACCTATATGTTTCTTTATTTTTAAAATGATACATACTAGATTTGATATACAATATCAAAACGGATGGAATATAGGCTCTCAACATTGGAACATGCGCCCACATCTAGAGCTTAATCAGAAACGACAAGAAAATGTTGTTATTTTAAAATCTATAAGCTGGACAAATTCCATGTTCATAAAAAAGTCTTATAACCTAGATGAGCTAGGTCTTGAGAACAGCTGTAAAAGAACTATCTTCCCTGAAAACATTCCAATACATATCACTGAATGATCATGACAGTAAATTTCAGCCATGACATGAAATTTCCAATAATGTGGTGTGTGCTACCAGCAAAGACTCTTATCAGTCTGCACACACACACAGTCTGACCAGAGGCTTTTTGTCGCTTGAATATTCTATGACTATAGGGCTACTGACTGAACATTATTTGGTGTTACAAAGCTTAAAATGAGGCGGCTCAGTCACATTTTAGTCTACACTTCTCAAAATGTTACACTGTTGAAAATTACATTTCTCAGCTCAATTTATTTTGCAGTTATCTTTAATGATAGTGGAAGTAGGTATGGTAATGTTTCAACCAAAATTTTTGATACACGTCACCTTTTTGATTTTGAAATTATCAATTTCCCATTTTTAGATGTTGATGTTCCTCGCTCTACATCCTATGGAGCCTATATGTCTCATCTCATTCGTTTTGCTAGAGAATCTAGCCATGATGCTTACTTCAACACTCGCAATAAATTGTTAACTCAGAAACTTCTTAAAATAGGCTATCGGCATGATACACTTCGCAAAACATTTTCCTTATTTTATAGACGATACTATAATTTGATATCTAAGTTCCAAGTTGGACTTTTCGAACGGGAATTCTATGGTGACTTGGTTATAGGTTGAAAAAGATTGTTGGCTCTAATAATTTTTCAGCGCAGTTCATTAAAATAGTTTCCTATTATAAAAAGATTGGCAATAACATTATGGGTATTGCAACAGACTGCATGCTTGGTGGTCATCCCAATCACGGTTTGCAACTTTACTTTCCCCGACTTAATATTTATCTATTAATGAAATGGTAGGGACCTCATGCTATAGCTGTTGTAAGGCCCACTGGGTTTACCTTTTGGATTTCTTTTGCTCTGGTATTCAGTTTATGTACTATTGAGTCCTTATCTTTGCTTTATCTATTTTTTATACCTTGATTTATATGTTTTTTGGAGATGATGCATTGATAAACGAGGGGTATTTCATGCAAACCAAACATCCATGGGTCTTGATCCACATCTGAACTTAGGGTGAGGTTGGCGCGGTTTAAGCCATCTAGTAAAATGCTTTTATTTACCGTTCACAGGCGGCACTTCTTTTGTTGATCATTTGCGTTTTTTGTGTGTTTTCTGTTTCTCGTGCTTTCGCGTCTGTTCATTGCTGCCCTGTGTCCACCTGCTGGAAAAGAGATGACCTCTAGGTGCTTGTTGTTGATGTTTATTGTATTTTTGTTACTTTCCCATGTGGTATCCTGGGTCAGGTGAGGTACTTGATTGTATCGTTTCCTGATCTTTGCAGTCTTTCTTTCTATGACTATGTATTTGCATTTTGTTTTCTGCACACGCAAAACGGATTTAATTGCTAGCGATCTAGATCTGCTAAAATTATATTTGAGTCATATATGTTGTTGTAATGAGAAAATTTATTGTAGTCATATAAACAACACAGGGGATTTTAAAATCATAACTGATTCAAGAATTCAGTCTATTATATGTAAGGGACCTAAATATAGGTTTACTGTGCCAATAGACTTCAAATCATGTCGTAAGGAAATTGCAGTAGCCTTACAAGAATTTTGTAATCGCTGGTGATATGGAGAGCATGTTGAGTCTAATGCCTTAAATAGTTGGAAACTTAATATTTTTAAAATTGTTGATGGTAGAATTTCATTTTATTGCAACAATATAGATCTTCTACCACCTTAACCTAAATTCACATTTAGACACTTGAAGAAAGGGATCCAATAATTCCATAGGAGGTTTGTTTTGGCCCCCGCAGATATGGATGCTAACAATGTTGTGGTCGTTTGAAAAAGATACTACATTAACACCCTAAAGCAAGAACTTAGCAATGCAAACATATATGAGCATAACAGGCTTGATGAGACGTCTATCGTTGATAGGCATCGATGACATATGGCATCTAACTTAGGGTTGTTTGTTGATGAGGACCATAGCAAGCTTCCTACGTATACTTGTTACCTAAACTTCATAAAAGGCCCTATAAATCACGTTTTATTGCTAATTCTAGTGCATGTACAACTACTGAGTTGTCTATTCTTTTGACTTCTTGCCTCACTGAGATTAAAAACTATGTCATTAAATATTGCACAACAGTTCATGAAAGAAATGGTAAAAAAATATTTTGGCCTATTAAAAATTCAGTTGAAATTCTTAATAAATTGAAGTCTAGAGGTTTTCTAGCATCAGGTTTGTCTACATTTGATTTCTCTACTCCCTATACTATTTGCTTCATAATCTAATCAAAGACAAACTAACATAATTAATTGAACAAACATTTAACAGAGAGGGTTCACTTTGTTTGGCTTGTAATGCTAAAATGCCTTTTTACTTCTGAACAATCTAAACTATATCAATTGTGGTTATGTCAGAAAATGTGTGATGCGCTCTATTATCTATTGGATAATATATTTATAAAATTTCGCTCGAAATTATATAGACAAATTGTAGGTATTCCAATTGGTACTTATTGTGCTCCTCTTGTTGCAGCTTCTTTTTGTTTTGTTATGAGAGCGACTATATGTTGTCTCTGTCTGACAATAATCAAACTGATATTATTGAAGCTTTTAACTCAACCGCCAGATATTTAAATGACTTACTTAATATTGATAATCCTTATTTTGAACAAATGGTAGGTCAGATATATCCCACTGAACTTCAGTTAAATAAGACGAATTCTTCTGATACTGTAGCTCCGTTTTTGGACTTGAACTTGTCAATAACAAATGGTTTAGTTTCTTCTAAAATTTATGATAAACGGGATGATTTTAATTTTGAAATAGTAAATTTCCCCTTTCTTGATGGAGATGTTCCTCGCTCTCCTTCCTATTATGTATATATACTGAGGGAAAAAGTTTAGCAATTATTTATAATGGGGTTTTCCATAGGTGATCTTTGAAGCATTAGATATTTTTAATCGCCAGGTTCGCAAACATGTCAGTTGTTTAAAAATGACCTAATGGCTACCCGCATGTGGTCCAAAGAAGCAAAATCAGACTTCATAATGAGGATTTGATCTGCAGAGCATTTTAATTTCAAACGTTATTCAATTGAATGGCTGGTAATTTGGAAAAATTCGATTTTCAACTAAAATTGTACGAAAAGTGTGAACTAAACATTCAGTTTTAAACCGTTGTTTACTTTCTTGCTTTTGGTTCTAAACATTGGACAGAAAAATGAAACTTTTAGTCGAAAACTATTCGCACTGTTGCCAGATAAGCTGTTTAAGCAAGGGGTCATAGAATCAGACTTTACATTATGTGAAATGTCAACCTGTTAATGTCATCGTACTCGTGATCGTTTGTCAACATATATATTTGACACTATGAAATTTAAAGTCCTACTTCTTCTAAACTGTGAATCCTCAAAGTATATTGCTAAACTTTTTTCCCTCAGTATATTTCTCAGCTATTTGTTTTGCTAGAGTGTGTTCTAATGTTGAGGATTTCAACAACAAAAACTTATTTTTAACAGCAAAGTTATTAAAACAAGGTTATAGATATAATAAAATTCGAAAAGCATTTTCTAAATTCTACTACAGACACTCAGAGTTAATTGTTTATACAACATTGGGTTAAAAACTCCTCTGCAACAAGGCATATCAGAACCAAAATTTTATGGTGATTAAGTTTATAAATTCAAACGAATATTTTGAAAACCTGATTTTAGTGATCAATTCAAAAAGATAGTAAAACGTTATATAAGGGTTGGACATAACTTGGATATCATGCGACAGTCTGCATGCCTAGTTTAAACCCAATCACGGTTAATAGCTAAGTTTTCCTCTTTAATTGCACGACGGTGGGTCAGGCCTCAGACTCTATGACAGCTCTGACGTAAAGCTTTAATCCGTGGGTTGGTGCCTGATGCTTATCTGTAGCTGGAGCCACCGTGGCTCAATTTGAGGTTTTCTTTTGCTCTGACTATCTGTGAGTCATGAGCCATTTTCTTTGTTTCATCATGGCGTGTTAATTTGATTAGAGTATTTCGCCATGATTATACATTGCATTAGTTAGATGACCTCCATTCGAGCTGAACATTTTTTGTACTTCAACAACAGAAGAATCTAGGGCGAAGATTTGGTACCAATAAATGCATTTAAGCCCCCCCCCCCCCCTGGTGGCTTAGGCTTCTGTCCGTTTTAAGGCGGTGGTTCTGTTGTTATTGACTTTATGTTTATTGTTACTCCCATTGTGGGAGTCTGAAATTGTTCTATGTTTTGGTGTACGTTACTTTATGTCCATTCTAGTATTGCAATCATCTTGATGGGGAAGAGAGAGCTTGTTGCTTTGCTTAATTCGTCTTCCTTGTGTGTCGTGATGGCTGAGCAGCTCTTCCTCGCGATACCACGGGGTTGTCTGCGGTTTGTGATTGTGGTATTTCCTGATCATACTCACTTACTATTTTTGTATGTAAAATAAAGACACAGATCAGTTGTTCAGTTTGACTAGATAAATAATGAATTTTAGTGTAATCCACTTCCTTAACCCAAAATCTAATGCCTCCAGTTGCCTTGGGTTTCGTTGGGATAGACAATAAATACCAATATCGTAGCTCATTAAAGTTGTACACTTGCTTGCACATCAGTGTAAAGTGATCAGCACATTTCCTGTTTTCTCTCTAGATTAATAAAATGCGTTCTAGTTGTAACTAAACATGCAATATTTAGCCTTAGCTCAACATTTGATTGTAAAATATATACAGCTGAAGGCATCAAACATAGCTATTGCATATAGCCTTTTATAAGCATAAACCAATCCAATGTTTTAGTCGCATTGTACGTTTTAGAACTGTTTTAGTAAGTGTAAAGTGCAGGAAAATTAGAAGTCCAATTGAAATTGTTTGTGATTATCAAGAATTTCTTTCAAAATGGCCTCAAGATATAAAAATGTTTTGTTAAAAACAATGCTATAAAACCTACATCAATAGTTATGTTTTGGATTTTATCTGAGTTTATATTACTTTATGAAGTAACATATGGCATGTTTATTCATTTAATTTAATCCTTTACCTCATAGAGACACCTTATAACACTTTTGCAAACAGAGTAGATCTAATTCAGACAGCTCTTGGTCGAGGTGCCTGATAAGGGTCTACTCTGTTTGTTTATTAAAATATGATATATCTGATCCTACTCTAGTGGAACCACTAAGAAATGTCTTTATTCTATGTGCTAACATGAACATTTATTTGTATTATCATTCATAGTGGGTGGAGTCAAGCATGAAGGAAAGGGTTGATTAAAGCAAAATATAAAATATGGAGTGTTTCTGTTTTTGTAAACTTTTAATTTGCAACTGATGAGCATTTTAGGAATGACTTTTAGTTTATTTACATTGATGAATAAGATGTTTTGTCAAACAGTTCACTTCTAAATCAGGCCTGCATTTCGTTGGGTCTGATCTGAGCAAATGTAACTGGTTTTATCATATGACATCTCGTCTGGGAGTGAAATAACGTCATGCAATAAAATCTGCAAACCACTAGTGGTTTATCGATTTTCGGGAATCGTAATGACGTCCATAACAACGTTGCGTACATATTTACAACATTATAACGTGTTTTACGCCAGAAATGAGATTTCAAAGTATTCTTAATGTCATATGATAAATAGAATCTAACATTCGTGCTCCTGTTTTATTGAATTTATTAAACTCGTTGCAAAAAAGAGATAAAATGCTCGGCAAGCCTCGCATTTTATCTCTTTTCCCCAACTCGTTTAATAAAATCAATATAACATGAGCACTCATGTAAGATCCTCTATCTATCTAACTGTTTCTGATATGGCTAATAGGCATCTTCTTGAAAATGTTGCATTGCGGACATTCTATGAGACTCCGGTATTTTTTGGATAGTTTCCAGTACATTTAGGGATATGGGGATACAAATCTTTCTGAATTTCGGGGATATTTGCCACATTTATTTTAGGGATATGGGATACTTTCCAAAATATTTAAAGGGATATGGGATACTGGGACCCCCTTCTAGGGCCTCAATCTTTCTGTTACATGGGGACAGGTCTTCCAAGGTTGAACCAGTACTAAGCTAGGATTAATATGTCCTGCTCAAGGACACAAGGCAGTGACGCCGATGAGGCTCAAATCTGCTGCCCTTCGGTCTCGAGTCAAGCACTCTACAATCAAGCCACTGCCCCCCCCCTCAGTATTTTATTGACAGAGGTCTAGACTTTATGTCCCTTCTAGTTTTGCAATTATCTTGATGGGGAAGAGAGAGCTGTTTACTTTGCTTAGTTTGTTTTCCTGGTGTCACATGATTGTGGTGTGGCTCTTCCCCGCGGTGCCTTGGGTTTTGCCTGCAGTTTGCGATTGTGGTATTTGCTGATCATACTCACTTACTATTTTTTTTCTCACAAAACATAGAATATTTTAGTGTAGCGTTTTCACTTTTGTTCGGTATAGCATAAAAATATCGTACATATAAAGTATTGCTGCATAAATAAGAATCACGAATAAATTAATTAAGATGTACGTTTTCAATTTCACCTTGATCATTCAATAATCGTGAATAATTTCGGGCAGAATTTTACAAAAGTTATTGCCTGGTATTACCGTTAATTTTTGCTCTAATTCTTCTGATGGTAGAATTAGGGCATTTTATTCCACTGATTTGAAACTTGAGTGTTACCATTGAAAGAATGTATATAAACAGCTAATATTAACTAATTACAGAAAATGAATGACTGCCTCTAAAAAATGCATATGTAGTTGACAATGTTTAGGCCATTTACCACTGTAAAAGATTTTTTATAAAACTGTTCATAAAAGCCACATCACGCTGTTTTAGTAGAAAACGTCCTTACCAATATAGCAAACATTATTTACCGAGATCAAACTCATCGTATTGGATCAGTTGGCTCTGGGTCTACGCTGATTTAATTGATACTATCAACTGAATGGCAGTGCTTAGAACAATAAAAGTGACTTATACAAAGTAATCACGCTTTAGAAAATGTGTGATGCTTTTGACACTTACCTGTAGAAATGTAAGTACAGATACATTGGCCGCGCCGTCTAAATTCCTCCCGCTTTTCAGAGAGCCTAATAATATCGAAATTCCCAAGAGATTAGGGGTCAGGACAGTGGTTACCCCGTAGTAGATTCTTCAAACAATTTTCGTCTGACCCTGCAGTATATTCTAAATCTTATGCTTGATGACCACAGCCAAGAAATGAGTTGTTTTCTAAACAAATCAATTGAATTGTTTTTTCTTCAAAGGAGAAAGGTGATAAATGCCTACTCACAAGTTTTTGATTTTAGCATGCCACATTTGGCAGACAAAAGTAGATGATGATTAAGTAAAAAGGCACACTGTACGAGCAGGATCAGACTAACCATCTCTCGCTGTTTTTAGTTTTGGAATACCAACGCAATACTGGCAGTCAAAGGACCTCGGGCAGTCTTAATGAAGGATTGCCTATAAAATGGCCATAAAAAAGTTTCAATGAAAACGATAATTTTTCTATCAAAAGATAGTTGGTTCAACTCTTCAACAATTATCTGCAAACGTGTTTTTCTCATTGGACAAGTACCTATTTAAAATGTGGGTTGCAAACCCTGTTTTTGCTATTCAACATATAGAAAATAGAAAAAGTTTTACTGAAGTACCCCCCCCACCCCCCCCCACGTGATCAAACTAATCATTTTGCATACTGCTGTAGTTTTACATTTCACACATCATATAAAAACGGCATGATTGACCACGGGGAAACGATGTCAAAATGCTCATAAACGATTTATTATAAAAAAGCGTATCCGGAACTTATTTTGTACAAACCTGTAGGTAAATATCAATTTACAATGACATGTTTCAGATTCTTAGTTATGATTGCGTACCAAGCAATTAATTGTCTTATTTCTCAACCAAAACATATGTTGTGGGTACTCATAAGAACCGTTGCAATAAAACTTCTTTTAAACACCAAATTATACGTTAAATCTGATGATTAAAAATATTTATAAGTTTTTGCCTCAAAAATTGTGTTTAGACTATGACTTATACAGCATTGCAGATATGACACACCTCAGTGAACATGTCAAACTGGCTGAACTCATACACAACAGGTAATTGTCAAAAGTTATGGACAGCATGCTTATTTAGAAGAAGCTATGAAATCTTCTCAACCTGAATTTTATGCAAACACATCACTTTCGTCGCAAGTTTTATGCCCCAAATATTATATTTCAATGTATTTAGGTGAATACCCGGCGAAACTTTGACTTTCTGTGAAATACAATTTGGTCACAAAAATACCCCACCCCCTTAGCCCTAGTGTCCTGGCATAATCATGCAATATTTTCAAAATAGTTTTATTTTGACAGGTATACTTAATGTCAGGGTTTTATATAAGCACAAAAATATAGTTTCATATATGCATTATCCTAGCAAC
Organism: Loripinus fragilis; assembly: GCA_964019695.1. Classification (NCBI taxonomy): domain Eukaryota; kingdom Metazoa; phylum Mollusca; class Bivalvia; order Lucinida; family Lucinidae; genus Loripinus; species Loripinus fragilis. The sequence goes on from OZ026524.1 coordinate 16,855,997, forward strand.
AGGCTGTCAAAATTTGGGCAGATTGATTAGGAGACTGTCCGAGGTCCTTTTAGTTTTGGAATACCAAATTTAAATCGGACATTTTAATATTTTAAGGAAATTATCAGGAACAATCTTCCTTACGAAGTTGGATAACTAATTGAACTCGCTTTGTTAACAAAGTTTACTTTTTATTATTTGGATGGAAATTGTCATACATGAATATTTAACTTATTGGAAAGAAGAAAAAAAGAAACTACAAATTAAATATCGTTATAATTAGCTGGCGTTCCTTGTGCATTTTAGTTAAGACTCATATAACATTTATGCCACAAACTTCTGATCATATACCCGACAAAAAAAGAAACGCACCAGTCAGAACTGTTCAATTCTCAGGTAAATAACAAGTGATAGGCCAATTTAGTTTATATCAGTGCAAAGGTATGTCAGGTACTGCTGCCTCACACGTCTTTTGCAATCAGGCGTCGAAATTGTGTTTAAGAAAATTGGTCACGAACCAAGTGGGGGTCAAATTGTAAAGTAACAGGCAATAAGCGTTTTTATAATTCTCTCTTGATGGATAAATTCAAGCAATTGGATTCATCTCAGTAGACCAAATTGTACTCAAACACCTATTCTTTACAAATTTGATCTTTAAATTCACCATTCGCGATAATTGAACGATATGAAGCTCATGTTTTATGACTACCCTTTGGATAACGATTCGACACTGGAGATAAACCTTACAAACATTTAAAGATTTAAACATTGTTTTAATCAATTTAAATGATCCTAACTGATTAAAATGGGATTCGGAATACCAAAAAAGCATCAATGAACACATTGGTTGTCTCACATAACGACAACATATCGTTTTCATAATTTTTTAATGTAAAACATACTCGGAATTCCATGTAGACAGTAGCGTTGAATTAACGTTTCGAAAACTCCTTTACCATATGCATTGATGTGATTTATGCCTACACAGTAAAAGTACAGATACTCATCTACGTCACATTTAAGTTTTAGCAAAATTTGATCAGAAATGAGTATTTCATGACAATTAACATTTTCATATTAAAAAGAGATCTTAATGGGTAAAATCGTAGTGGTGCGTTTCTTTTTTTGTCGGGTATATAATATATACATAATACTTAATCAGTATTTGCATGTATTCAATTTCTTTGTAAATTAAAAATGGCGTTATTTCATGATGCCTCCTTTGAATTTCGTAACAAGCTGCATTGGTCCTCCTACTTGATAATGATATTTAGCACAGGTGTGTAAGCGCTAACTATTTTATGGATGAAGTTTATTTCCAGTAAAAAAATATTGTTGATTTCAACTTTCAGCAGCTAAATTTGTCCACTAGTTAGCACAGATGCGTAATCGCACACCATCCTTGCGAAGATATTTCATGCATTTCCTGTAAACACAATATGAGCCAGTGCATGAGATTTCCAACAATTTGGTATGTGCGACCAGCAAAGCCTCAGACCAGCCTGCGCATACGCGCAGTCTGATCAGAGCCTTTGCTTGTCGCTTGAGTATTCTATGATTGTTAAGCTACTGACCGAGCGTCATTTGGAGTTTCTAAGCTTAAAAGGAGGCTGCACAGGCTCATCTGAGTCTACACTTGTCAAAATGTCAAATTGTTGGAAATCACGTGCACTGGCTCATATTTTTTAATTCAATATTCAAAAGCTATATTGGTTCTCCTACTTGATAATGATAGTACGCACAGATGTGTAAGTACAAACCATTCTAGAGAGTGCACGAACAGCAGGGTGTGAAGAGGCCGCGGGTTCGAGCCTCACCGGCGTCACTGCGTTGTGGTCCTTGAGCAAGACATATTTATCCTAGCTAAGTACTGGATCAACCCAGGAAGACCCGTCCCTGTTTAACTGAAAATTTTTTGATGGGACGTAAAGAATCAAATCAAACAAAAACCAGGGTGTGATGCTGGACGAAGTAACACAATGCGCAGTTGTTAAACAATGCTTGATGCGTCTACACCTGGCGTTACGCATACGAGGCGTTTATAAACATCGAAGAAAAAGATGTGACGCCGTAGAAGTTGGCGTCACAGCTCGTATGGCCTCTACTATTTGATATGATTGAACGGCTAATCACTATCGTTTTAAAGATAGTTGCAGTTTACCAGCTACATTTGTATCTGTTTTAGAAAGAATTAGAATAGGATGGATATACTTTAAAATAATCGTGAAATATGACATCAAAATAGTTGGCAGCTGAGCTTTCAACTTAAGGTAGTGCGGGACCCATGTCAAAAGATAACCTTACTTTTACTTTAAAGTAAGAGTGTAAGAGTTATCGTTCCTGAATCTTGTTTTTAAAAGAGAATACTTATTTGTAAGACGGTAGACATTATTCTCCCCTGACAACTCTTTGATGCTTGAAACGTAATTCTGTAAGTATTTTGCTTAGACTGGTTCTCTCCCTTTAATAGCTTGTCAGCATATTAAGACAGGTAACTACTAAACGCCATTGCGTCTATTTATAGCATATACACTGACGTAGTAATGGAAAAATACGTAGTATTGGAAAATACCTGGGACGTCTTGAGTACATCTGCGGTATTGAATAAAAAGTGCATTTGCGATTTTTAAACAATTGCTCCCAGCTAGCATCCCATCACGAGCCACTATCGACCCGCCGACGAACCGTCACCTGCGGATGGCGGTTCGTTGGCGGGCCGAAAGTGGCCTAATTGTACGTGCGGATTGGATTTTTTTATAAAGTTTATTTTGTTCTATTATCAGGAATATGGCAACTGAAAAGTTACAAGTTCTATAGGTTCCTATAGAAATAAGCATCCCCAACCCAACACTGGATGCGTGGATCCAGAGGGGGTTAGGTGGTCCGCACCCTACCCCCCCCCCCCATCCCCCTAAAAAATCACATGGTCTATGGGTTTCTATAGAAATAAGCATTCCCCGCCACCCGAAAATAAACAAAAATACAGTTACCCCGCATCTAGTCAGACGCAACGCGGCCCGGTACAATTATTTTCTGGAATTTCAAATGTTCACAGGGGAAACACTTATGAGACTTTCAGTTTGCACCTACAAAACTCAATCCGTGACGGGGAAGTGGGCAATTACTTATTTCTAACCGATGTGCGGATCCAGAGGGGGATAGGTGGTCCGGACACCCCCCCCCCCCCAAAAAAAAAATAAAATAAATAAATAAAAATAAATAATAATCACAAGTTCTTTAAGTTTCGTTGGAAATAAGCATTTGCCCCCCCCCCCCCATCCCCGAAAAAAAAAAATGTTACCGACTGCGCCGGCCGGTAAACCTTCTGAGACTTTCAGAAAACTCAATCCGTGACAGGGAAGTGGGCAATTACTTATTTCTTACCCATGCGCGAATCCAGAGAGGGATAGGTGATCCGGACCCCCCCCCCCCCAAAATCACAAGTTATATAGGTTTCTATAGAAATAAGGATTTGTACCCCCCCCCCCAACCCCCACCCCCCCCCCCCAAAAAAAAATAATAATAAAAAGTTGCACACCCCCCCCCCCCCCCCGATAAATGTTTCGACCCTTTTGAACCGTAAAAAAATATAATATAGTTGCAAAAAACCCAACAATAAACACCCTTATCAGAGTTTTTTTCTGTTATTTGAGTCTGGACGCCCCCCGGCCCCTGTTTCTATCTGCGAGGAGAGGGTGGAGGGGGGGGGGTACTATAATATTTTCATTCATACGTAGGCTCGCACCATTTTGGGGTTCAAAATTTTGAATTTCAATACCTTTGAGGGTTTTCAGAAAAATAATTATTTTTTGGGGTATGGAGATTTTGTGGATATCTTTTGGAGTCATCACAAAACACCAAAAAATTAACCCCAAAAATGGTCCGGGCCTACGGATGTATGAAAATATCAGAGTACCCCTACCCCCCCCCCCCTCCTTCTCACCCAGGCGGGAATATGCTTGCAATATCAGCGGACGTCATATTTTGTGTTTCGGGTCACTACACAGATAGCAAAGATACGTTGGGCCCACGTTGGTAGTTGGTGGAAATGTGGGCGTCGCCGCATACCAACCTTGTACCAACATCGAACCGACGCAACAATGTCGACCATTCTCTCATTATTAAACACCACTATATTATTACGAAATCCTCTGTGCCTGTATTCTGAATAATGTGTTTGGTGTTAAAAGAAGTTTATGTTTCCGGAGCACATGACATTGGGCCAGCATTGCGAAGGAGATTTGTTTGATTTGATTCTTACGTCCCATCAACAATCTTTCAGTTATGTAGGGACGGGTCTTCCTGGGTTGAACCGGTACTAAGCTATGATTAATGTGTCTTGCTCAAGGACACAACGCAGTGACGCCTGCGAGGCTCGAACCCGCGGCCCCTCTGTCTCATGTTCATTAAATAAGCCAGGTTACGAGGAAAACTATCCATGCGCGGATCCAGAGGTGGCCGGGGCTCCGGGCCCAGCAAAATCACAAAGCTATAGGATTTATTTAGCAATACTCGTCTGGATCCACTTGAAAATCTCAAAGGCAAGCCAGAATTCAATGTTGGGCCATTAATTCGGCCGCTAGCGAAACGCCATTGAAATTGGCCGATGATGATACACCTTAAAAGGTATTTGGATTCTCACCATAAAAAAGTTGTTAAAGATAAATTGGACTCCCTCTAACAACACTTCCTGGGTCCGTGCATGCCTGTGTCGGGAATTTCCGATCGGATGGGGGTTACTCTGATATTTCGTAGCCTATGTGGACTGGGACCTTTTTTAAGGAGGGGGTCTAACTTTTAATTTCAATAATTTTAGGGGGTTCAGATTGAATAAATATTTTATGGGATCTATGATAAAATTGTGGATATTTTAGGGGAGGGGGCGGGATAGTCATCATTCACAGTTAGGGAGCGTGGCGAAAAAGGAACGCATGTGCGCGACCCCCGTAATATGACTTTAAAGCATGTATAATATCATGCGCGGATCCAGGAATTTTTGACAGGGGGGGGGGTCCAGATTGAGACGTTTTTTTAGTCCTCAGCTTATTTTACAGAGGGGGGGGGGGGGGGGCAATGGTTTTATTGCAGAGAAAACTATACTTTCCCAAGGATCCAGAGGGGGTCCAACATTTTCAGGGGAGGTCCATCCAAGGGGGGATCCAAATGCTAATTGCTATCACAATTACGTGATTTTTAGGAAGGGGGGGGGGCTCCGGGGATCCATAGGTTTTAGTTACGCGGTGTACATTCTTCTAAGATCGTTTTAAAGCTGTTTAAAAAAGAAAAACGGGGGTCACTTAAAACCTGGAAACACATCCTACCAGTAACAAAATCCACTTTAAGGCCAATTTCCTCGGGTGTGGTACTTTCAGGGGTGGCACTCTCTTTAAACAATTGTGTTTTGCGTTGTGTTTTGCGTGTCTTTGTTGGTGTTTTTGAGAAGTTAATTCTCTTTTGTGGTCCAGAGAGAGGAGAGGAGCGCATCATTCTTTTAGTATTAGCACGTATCACTATCCTTGCATTTCGTTGGCACCCCTCATAAAAAAGTCTACATCTTTGATCGAGGTTCTGTAATTTCGAGTAACAGTTTCTACACATAAGGCCTAAATGAAATATATGTGTGGTTCCTGTTTCATGCCAAAAAAATTCAGGGTAGGTAGGTAGGGAAATTGTTAAATTTTGTTATAACATTTAACAAAGAAAATAGTGACAGAAATTGAAAAAGTGCCCATTTTTTCTCCAAAGACCATTTTATTGTTTAGGGTATATAGGGTTTAAAAAATTAGGGTAGGTAGGCAACAGGAACCACACATATATTTCATTTAAGCCGAACGCCACTCTCTACATTAATGCCCCCATATTTGGCGAGCAATGCTTTGGCGTTGATGTCTGATCTTTTTGTGGATTCGATCCTTCGGACCTCTTGTGCGCTCTTTCCACAGACCATGCATACACGCTCAGCAGGGTGCAGATTTTTGTTTTACGGGAGTTCTATACATTTCTATCCCATGCTGTAGCCACGATGATCCACGGATGTATTAGTTTGTCTTCCTGGTGTCTCTTGATGGTTGTGTGTCTCTTCCTTGCAGTGCCATGGGGTTGTCTGCTGTTTGTGATTGTGGTATTTCCTGATCATGCTCACATACTATTTTTAGGTAGTGAATACCCTTTAAACCTTCTTTACATGAACCACAAGACTGGTGACCTTGAAACATGGTTTGCATCATTGGATAGTAAGTGAGTATGAGCTGGCCCACCCAGTCCACTTTCTGTGCCTTTTATATAGTAAAACATTTAATTGAATTTGGGTCACACTGGATTCATATAATACCTGGCCTATTTATGAACTTTTTCAACACCGACGCTCTTTCTGGAGCATGCGCAGGTTCTCTACTTGAAAAAATACCATATGCGGAAGAAAAAAAATCAGATGTTCGGGATTCGATCTCTAGACTCTTACCTCGTTAAGCTAAAGCGCTACCACTTGCGCTATTTGGATAGGTATCGTCCCTTGATTACATTAAAATCTAAGTACATTGAAAAAATTATTAAAATCGAAATTACCAATAACAGCAATATTTGAAAGGCTTTGTATCGAAAAGAAAGTGCGGCAAATCTTCTCAGTTTTCAGTACATGTTCATTTCTTATTTTGATGTGCGAAATTGACCCAGGATGTAAACAGATGCTCTTTCTGGAGCATGCGCAGTCGGATGAGTGGGATTCTCTACTGGTAAAAAATTACTAGTTACCAAATAGATTGGTTCCCCACGTTGATAAAGCTCCACTTCCGCTACGCATATAACGTTTGGTAACTAGTAATTTTTTACAAGTAGAAAATCCCACTCATCCGACTGCGCATGCTCCAGAAAGAGCATCTGTTTACATCCTGGGTCAATTTCGCACATCAAAATGAGAAATGAACATGTACTGAAAACTGAGAAGATTTGCAGCACTTTCTTTTCGATACAAAGTCTTTCAAATATTGCTGTTATTGGTAATTTCGATTTTAATATTTTTTTTAATGAATTCATATTTTAATGTAAACGGCTGACGGTACTTTCCCAAATAGCTCAAGTGGTAACGCTGTAGCTTAACGAGGTAAGGGTCTAGAGATCGATTCCCACACGCCGGATTTTTTTTTTCTTCCGCATATTTTATTTCTTCAAGTAGAGAATCTGCGCATGCTCCAGAAAGAGGCTCGGTATAAAACGCAGCCGAATAACGCAGCTATATTAAATATATAGGAAAACGCAGCCACTATAGAAATAGTGTGAAACGCAGCACCTGGACGGAGGGGTATAAAACGCAGCGAAGAGTGCAGCCACTATAGAAATATCGTAAATAAATGTGGCTAACGGGTAGTTTGGTAATCACTGAAGACCCATATGAAATGCGGCATATGACGGGGCATTTTATCAGGGTCTGCACTGTTTGGTTAGACACAATCCAAGTGTTGCATCATGTGGTGCCTGGTCTGAGTATGTTTTGTTCAAAAGATGACCATCATCGGTACCTGTATAAATTGATTAAATAATGGGGGAAAACTTGAGGTTGCCTCGGACCCAGTATCCGAGAGTTGGCAGACAGTGAAGACCATGGTCTGGCGCCCGACGTATAGCGTCGGACCTGTTTTCAGTGTTCGCAAAATGCCCTTTTCATGATAATATATCGGGACCGGTGAAATGCAAAGAGTGCATACCCTGACCCAACGTCGTACCTTAAGTGAGGCACCTGACCTGGGTCTACACTCTTTGCAAGATGTATATACGTTGTTATGCAGATTAAAATGTTAAATTCTCATTCAATATGCGAGAACTACTCGGCCCTGTACATAACTGGAAGAAGATATGCTGAATTAATGTAAGTGCAGACCGTGTGTACCACTGAAGTTTGATAGGACGTTGCAGTATGCGACGCATGTTTACATGCTTAAAATTGTTCCATTGGGATGTACTGGCATTGGGTGAAAATGCCTAAATACTATTCTACGCGTTATGTTTAAAAATTGAAATGCGTGCGTATAAGATATTTTATATGTCTAGTATATACTAGACATATAAAATATATCATACGCATGTATATTGTGACGATGAGCTTGAAATGCTTATAGCGAAAATAAATACATGTATAATCAGGAAACCATTACATTAGCTAAAGGGGTCAGCACATGCACAGCACAGCTTTCGTTTCTTATTGCATATTGCAGAGTGCAGTGGCTCAGTTGGTAGAGCGTTAGACCGGGGATCAAAGGATTGCTAATTCGAGACTCCCACCAGCAGAGTCACTGTGTTGTGTCCTCCAGCAAAACACTTTAACCGCTGCTTAGTACTGGTTAAACACAAGAAGAAATCGTCCCAACGTGAATGAAAAATTGTTGACTGGAACATAAAACAATCTCATATGCATAAAGCCTCCTTTTGAACGCTCATGCTGACGCATCGAGTATGTTTAGAAGTCCAAACTCTTATCTGAGTCTTCATCTACATTCTTTGCGTATGCGATCAGCTCTGAGTCGTGGCTTCAATCTCATTTACTGTGAATAATTATATTTACGGACGCACATATCGTGACTAAAAGTGATAACCAATATTTGACTGTATTTAGGCGAGGTCTGATCAGGGTCATGCGCTTTCCCCCCAGTATAGACAGTGAAGAGATGCGCATCAATAATTACGAATTTGGATAATTTACATTCTGATGGATTTACCCAAAGTATTGGGGAAAATCCATTTAGTGTTTAAGGGGTCACAGGTCGAATTTTCTAAATTATGATGTATTTATGTCCCTTATTTCATCTTAGCATATAGTTAAAGACCCTGATGAAATACCGCATTTAGTTGCATCTCATCGGGGTCTTCAATTATCAACCAACTTGTTGACCAGTATCCAGCTTGAAAAGGGTTGATGTAATAGCGATTTATTAGCTGCTGCAAAAAGAGAAGGCAATGACAGTCTAATCCTCCCAATAAATGACACCGATAATTGGATTATGAACGCCCGTCATCGATTATCAATATTTGGTATCGATTATCAGTAGTCATTAGAGAAATTATTATTGAGTGTTTATTTTAGCCACAGGTAATGGTTGTCGCGTGCCCGTATTGGGCCTACTGAAATAGTACCTTTTAAAAAACTAAATTTAATTAATTATATACGTAAATTATTTTTTATTTCCATGTTGAAATTGAAAATTGAGCCATAACATAACACAACCAGCAAAATGGGTGTGCATAGACTCATATAAGCATAGGCATCCACCCATTATGATCAGAGTATTTGCTGTGCACTCAGTGGGTAACTAGAGATTTAAGCTTTCTTCGTGCGGACAGCGAATACTCCCAGTGATGCCCAGTCTGATCTTCAAGAGTGAGGAAACTTTAAACCAAATAAGGTGGCAGCTATACCAAACCACATTATACGAGAGTATGGAAATTGGGGGAAATTTTCATTTAAGATTATGAATAATAAGGAAGTCTGTGATAAATTTCACAAAACAACAAAAAATCTCATCAAGGCACACCAATGCAATATTAAAACGCATAAAAACCCGGATTGCAATGAAGTGAATTAGCTCGAGTGAAACTTCAACTAGAGAATAGATCCCATGGACCCCGTTTCTTCCCCCTGCTTGTCAGGTTTCCCATACTCACAATGAGCTGTTCCCGTTTTTGATTTCTTCCACTATGACCTGACTGTGCGGATGTCCATTCTGGTTAGAGGCTTTGCTTTGCGCTCAGTGGCTAATTAAAGTTTTAATCTTTCTGCGGACAGTGAAGTCTGATGATTTCTTCCAGTGAACAGCGAGGACTTTGATCTGACTGTGTGGATCTCAGTCTGAGTAGAGTCTTTGGTGTGCGCTCAGTTGCCCAGTTGCTTACGCCACTGCATTTTGGATGAAATGCTTGTATGGTTTAATAGAGCAAAATTTATTTATTGTAAAAAATGTAAGTGAATCGTTGTTTGCCTAGTAAGAAATAATGGGGGAAAGGAGCTGTTTTCCCTTAAAACCTCATGGTCTTGCGCTTTACAGCATTACCATCCCCCAATTCAAGACTTAGATCAGCTGGCTCATCCACCCAGTCGCTATGAGCATAAAGCCATTAGCACGTAAGCTTTATGTATATACTGAACTTGCAGCAAAATTAAACAACACACGTAAATAACAGTTGAACGAAATAGGCTCCTATACATTGGGCGCATACTGGTTCATAGGCTATATGATCCTCGTTACAAGAAAAACTTTCTTAATTTCTGACCAAATTCTTCTCAGTTCATCTCCAGAGACTACATAGCTCTAGGCATGAAATTTAAGATCTGCGAATTTTATATCCGTGCTAGCAGTGACTTGTCGTCTGCTGATATTGTAAGCAGTTTGGATCCAAACTATTTGACACCCTGAAAAGACCATTTTGAAAAAAAAAGTCAGCAGACGACAACAATAGCGTGAACAATTACCCAGCGTGCAAAGAGTTTAAGAGGTTTTTTAATTAATAACCACACCATATACAAAAAAGCTAATTGTGCTGGAATAAAAGAACAAACAAAAAATAATAAAAATAATAATACATGCACGCATTACATGTACTCCATCGCGAGAAACCCCGTTTGTGAATATTGGGATATCACGTCCAGCCAGCACACAATAGGCCTATCAGGCCACCATCGGCTCGCCATCGAAACAAACATTTTAATGGCGTTTCGTTGGCGGGCCGATAGTGGCCCGATTTATATGGGCCTCGTCGCCAGAAAACCTGTTTAGGGTTTTGGACCAGGTCCTACACAAACTAGCTTGCTCAGCTACAGAGACTAGCTAAAAAAAACTGAAACTTTGCTTACAGCAAGTTTAGATATGATACTCATAATAAACCAATAACAAAGGCACGAATGCGCAGGCCGGTCTGCGCCTTTGTTTTTCACAAACTTCGATCACAGGGTTTCTCGCATCCAGGCCGCCCTTATGCTCACCGAGCCAGCAAGCTATCTACATGCTTGAAATAATACACGACGTAAGGAGTCAACTGCCAAGGCTCTAACAAAACTATTTTGCTGCACAGGCTGATCTGTTACCATCATTGTTCACATTTCTTAAAACTATTCCACTGGAAAACGCAGATAATGTCGGAATTGATCCGAATTGGATCCAAACGCTTTGATTCTCTGATGGCATACCTCGTGGATTTGGCGAAAGAATTTAGAATGATAATTAATATATATTCGTCGAACTCTTATATTTTTTTTTCTTTATATTAACTGCCTCAACAATGGTCAGTCAGTTTACTATTAAATTTCATACAGCTGCACACTTTGCTGCATTTTATACCCCTCCGTCCAGGTGCTGCGTTTCACACTATTTCTATAGTGGCTGCGTTTTCCTATATATTTAATATAGCTGCGTTATTCGGCTGCGTTTTATACCCACCCCAGAAAGAGCGTCTGTTTACATCCATGGATCATCGTGGCTACAGCATGGGATAGAAAGTTATTGTGATAGCAATTAGCATTTAGGTCCCCCTTGGATGGACCTCCCCTGAAAATGTTGGACCCCCTCTGGATCCTTGGGAAAGTATAGTTTTCTCTGCAATAAAACCATAGCCCCCCTCCCCCGCCTCTGTAAAATAAGTTGAGGACTAAAAAACGTCTCAGCCTGGAACCCCCCCCCTGGCAAAAATTCCTGGATCCGCGCATGATATTATACATGCTTTAAAGTCATATTAAGGTGGTCGCGCACATGCGTTCCTTTTTCGCCACGCCCCCTAACTGTGAATGATGACCACCCCGCCCCCTCCCCTAAAATATCCACAATTTCATCATAGATCCCATAAATTATTTATTCAATCTGAAACCCCTTAAATTATTGAAATTAAAAGTTAGACCCCCTCCTTAAGAAAAGGTCCGAGTCCACATAGGCTACGAAATGTCAGAGTAACTCCCATCCGATTGGAAATCCCCAACACAGGCATGCACGGACCCAGAAAGTTTTGTTAGAGGGAGTCCAATTTATCTTTAACAACTTTTTAATGGTGAGGATCCAATTACCTTCAAGGTGTATCATCATCGGCCAATTTCAATGGCGTTTCGCTAGCCGCCGAATTAATGGCCCAACATTGAATTCTGGCCTTGCCTTTGAGATTTTCAAGTAGATCCAGACGAGTATTGCTAAATAAATCCTATAGCTTTGTGATTTTGCGGGGCCCGTAGCCCCGGCCCCCTATGGATCCGCGCATGGATAGTTTTCCTCGTAACCAGGCTTATTTAATGAACATGAGACAGAGGGGCCGCGGGTTCGAGCCTCACAGGCGACACTGCGTTGTGTCCTTGAGCAAGACACATTAATCCTAGCTTAGTACCGGTTCAACCCAGGAAGACCAGTCCCTACATAACTGAAAGATTGTTGATGGGACGTAAGAATCAAACCAAACAAATCTCCTTCGCAATGCTGGTCCAATGTCATGTGCTCCGGAAACATAAACTTCTTTTAACACCAAACACATTATTCAGAATACAGACACAGAGGATTTTGTAATAATATAGTGGTGTTTTATAATGAGAGAATGGTCGACATTTGGTTCGATGTTGGTACAAGGTTGGTATGCGGCGACGCCCACATTTCCACCAACTACCAACGTGGGACCACAGGAACTTGTCACAAACTTTTTTCATGAAAAAGTAGGCGTGTGTATCTGTAAACATAGACAAGGACTGTAACGCAAGTTGTTAGGGTACCCTGTTTGACTCATCAAAACAGCCCGAAAACTCAAGTTTTTAAGCAAAACTATAGTGCCCTGGGTTCAAAAGAAACTAGCCTGTCCAACGATACCAACCGTTTGTTCCTACGTTGAATAAGTCCCATGAAATAATCAAGAACAGCTCGGATTTTAGCGTCTGCTTAAAACTCGTTCGTTTGCACTTTCCTCTGGAGACTGTTAAAACACAGTTCAATCGCTTTTTCCTGATTTCGAACGATGAGATGCCGCTAAATGTGGTAAGTCCTGGTTTTCAATAACTTTTTTCTACATGCAGTCGTCAAAATCTTGAGAATTTATTCCAAATGAAAGCCAATCGGCGACTTTTTTTAAAGAAATTACGCCGACCTTTTCTACCCGCACTCCATGTTTGCAAAAGTTCAGCTCTGAAAATTTCGCGATCACTGATTGGTTAATGCTAAGCCGAGGTTACAAAAACGTCACATGGAAAAGGCAAAATCCGTTGGGAAAATCCCCATATTGACGTGGTGTATTTTCGGAGTGCTTCAGTTTACATCATTACACTCAATAGATTGAATTATTTCCCTTGATATAAATCGCAAAATCATACCATGTCGATGACGTCACAGGACTTTAGTGAATGGGATTTCCGAAAAACATGGAGGTCGGATAGAAAAAGGTTGGCGTAATTTCTGTAAAAAGTCGCCGTTTGGCTTTCATTTGGAATAATTTCTCAAGAACTTGGTGACTGCATAAAGAAAAAAACTTTTGAAAACTGGGACTTATCATTTTGAATCGGCATCTCTTTGATGAAAGTCAGAAAAGAACGATTGAACTGTGTTTTTACCATCTCCAGAGGAAAGTGCAAACGAACGAGTTTCAAGAAGACGCTAATATTCGTGCTGTTCTTGATTATTTCATGGGGCTTACTCAACGAAAGAACAAAAGGTTGGTATCGTTAGACAGACTTGTTTCTCTTGAAGCCAGGATACTATAAGTTTGCTCATATAAGTGGAGTTTTCCGACTGTTTTGATTAGTCATATAGGGTACCCCCACAACAACCGTTACAGTCCTTCTCTATAAAAGTAAATATAGGGCTACTTTTTCTATTCTAAGGGTTTGTGACAAGTTCCTGTGCGTGGGACCAACATATCTTTGCTATCTGTGTAGACACCCCAAACACAAAATATGACGTCCGCTGATATTGTTCACGAATTCCAAGCATATTCCCGCCTGGGTGAGAAGGAGGGGGGGGGGGGGGTAGGGGTACTCTGATATTTTCATACATCCGTAGGCCCGGACCATTTTTGGGGTTAATTTTTTGGTGTTTTGTGATGACTCCAAAAGATATCCACAAAATCTCCATACCCCAAAAAATAATTATTTTTCTGAAAACCCTCAAAGGTATTGAAATTCAAAATTTTGAACCCCAAAATGGTGCGAGCCCACGTATGAATGAAAATATTATAGTACCCCACCCCCTCCACCCTCTCCTCGCAGATAGAAACAGGGGCCGGGGGCGTCCAGACTCAAATAACAGAAAAAACTCTGATAAGGGTGTTTTTTTTTTGTTTTTTTTGCAACTATATTTTTTACAGTTCAAAATGGTCGAACATTTTCCGGGGGGTGCAACTTTTTATTTATTTATTATTTATTTATTTTTTTTTGGGGGGGGGGGGGAGTGGGGGTGGCAAATCCTTATTTAACTTATATAACAAAACCTATATAACTTGTGATTTTTCGTGGGGGGGGGGGGGGTCCGGACCACATATCCCTCTCTGGATCCTCGCATGGGTAAGAAATAAGTAATTGTCCACTTCCCTATCACGGATTGAGTTTTCTGAAAGTCTCGGCCGGCGCAGTCGTTAACATGTCTGACTACTGTTTTTTTTTTTGTTTTGTTTTTTTCGGGGATGAGGGGGGGGGGGGGGGCAAATGCTTATTTCCAACGAAACCTAAAGAACTTGTGATTATTATTTTTTTTTTTGTGGGGGGGGGGGGTCCGGACCACCTATCCCCATCTGGATCCGCACATCGGTTAGAAATAAGTAATTGCCCATTTCCCTGTCATGGATTGGGTTTTGTTGGTGCAAACTGAAAGTCTCATAAGTGTTTCCCCTGCGAACATTTGAAATTCCAGAAAATAGTTGTACCAGGCCGCGTTGCGTCTGACTAGATGCGGGGTAACTGTCTTTTTTTTTATTTTCGGGGGGGGGGGGGGGGGGGGGATGCTTATTTCTATAGAAACCCATGGAACATGTGATTTTAGGGGGGGGGGGGTAGGGTCCGGACCACCTAACCCCTTCTGGATCCACGCATGGGTTAGAAATAAGTAATTTGCCCACTTCCCCGTCACGGATTGTTTATTTTTGGGGGGGGGGGATGTTTATTTCCATTGGAACCTATAGAACTTGTGATTTTTCAGGGGGTGGGGGCGGGGGTCCGGACTGCCTATCCTCCCCCTCTGAATCCGCGCATGTGTTAGAAATAGATAATTGCCCTCTTCCCCGCCACAGATTTAATTTGCTGGGGGCAAACTGAAAGTCTCAGAAGGTTTTCCCCTTGACATTTTAAATTCGTGATGGGATGCTTGTTTTAAAATCGCAAATGCACTGGACTCAAGACGTCACAGGTATTTTCCAATACCACGTATTTTTCCAATACTACGTCAGTGTGTATGCTATAAATAGACGCAATGGCGTATAGTAGTTACCTGTCTTAATATGCTGACAAGCTATTAAAGGGAGAGAACCAGTCTAGTTACCAAACGTAATATGCGTAGCGGAAGTGGAGCTTTATCAACGTGGGGAACCAATCTAGTATTTTGCTTTCACAAAAAGAAGGAATGCAAGTATTAGCTTTTAAAAACATCACCCAAAGTATGAAGTCATTCAGTATTTTGATGGTTAAAAGTTGCGGACCGTATAAATATACATACTATACACATGTCTCGGTTGCTATTTCTGCATGCTGCCACTAACCTAAGACCCACTCCCACCCCAACAAGGGGGGGGGTGTAGACGTGCACATGCCTTGTATGTGACATTCTCATGTTTTAGGTCCCATGTATGTACATGGTCACTAATGTTTTATGGAGAAATGACGTAACTATTTCAATTCCCTTATCACACCGGATAGGCAGCAATAAAATACAGTCTAAACAATCGATGAATGCTGATAACAAATTGCTAGAAACAGTGTTTGTGATTGCCATTTGTTGCCTATCGGACTACAAACAACAATCCAAAACTCTGTTACTTACAATATTTAACTACGTTCGTCGATAGCATTAACGTTTTCGATTGCCGCCTATCTAGTGTGTTTTTGATATACTGAAGACGTAGCCAAAACAATCTGATACAAGGGCTAGGAGTTATTTCATGATTCTGTTGAACAAATTATTTTGTTTCCTTGCATGTTTCATGATGATAAAATGGACATTTTTGCATACATTTTAATAAATTAATTTGAACTGCATGTGCCTGAAAGGAAGATATATGACAATATAACATTCTTTTCTGTATATTAACGGTTGCCAAGCATAGTACAGATGCGCGGATCCAGGAATTTTCATCAGGGGGGGGGGAGGGTCCAGGTCAGTCTGACAAAAAAGCTCTGACAACGATTTTTTTAGTCCTCAGCTTATTTTACAGAAGTCAAATGGTCAATTTCAAGAAATCTATCGTTTTTCAAGGCTCCAGATGGGGTCCAATTTTTTCCAGGGGGTCCAACTTTTTCAGGGGGTATCCAATTGCTTATTCCCTATAGAAACCCATTTAATTTGTGATTTTCAAGAGGGGGTCCGGACCCCCTACCCCCCCTCTGGATCCGCACTTGGTGCAGCCCTCACAGCTTCATGGTTAAGGCTACAATACATTATCTCATTTGGGCTTGGCAAACGTTAATAGACAGAAGAATGTATCATCCTTTTATTGTTATATACCTTATAATGTTAAGTGTTTACTATAGAAACTTGAGGTGTTTCAATCGCTGACAATTGTACATTTTATTTAATAATGTGTCATATTTTGGTTGATCGTTGACCAATCACTGACCGCGGGCTTTATTTCCGATAAAACATGACTGCAGAGGGCTTAATTGCCATTTCAACCTGCTCACGGATATCCTCTGCAAGTTAAGATACTGTCGCTTATGCTTTATTGAGAAATGACCAAAATATTCAATTATCATAAGATACGGATAGTCGGATAGGCGACAATCGAGAAGGCTCTGAACAATCGATGAACGTGGATCGCAAATCGCTAGAATTTACCATTTGTCGTCAGTCTGGCAAACAAACTGCAATCCAAAAAGTCTGTGATCTACGTTTGTCGATAGCATCAACGTTTTCGATTGCCACCTATCCGGTATGTGTATTGATACAATGAATACGTAACCAAAACAATCTGAAACAAGAGCTAGGAGTTATCTACATTTTTCAGTCATGTTTCTGTTGAGAAAAAAGTTTGTTTCCACACCGGATAGTGACCAATCGAAAACACTCTTAACCATTGACAAACTCGGATCAAAACTCGCTAGAAACAGTGTTTGGATTGCAAAGTGTCGCCTGTTCGATGAGTGATGGTGATAAAAAAAACTATGATTCTAACTATTTTTGGTCTATAATCGTCGATAGTATTGATGTTTTCGATTGCGCCTATAAGGTGTGGTTTTGTTGTATGCTTCACGATGTTACAGTGGACATTTTTTTTGGAAATGCTTTTTGCTTGAAAGGAAAGTATTCTAGAACTTTTTGGATACTGTAAAGGCGGCACCTCATGACTGCCTTATTAGTCTACTTTAGACATAGGTTAAATCTGAAAATGAGGCGTTATAACTACATCCGGAAGTGTTTGTTTATTGTTTAACATTAGTATAGAGGCAAACAGTGTGGACCCAGATCAGACTGCTCTAGATCTACACTGTTTAAGAGGCTTCATAATATTTCAATAGACGATAAAAACATGCTATTGTGTTGTAATATACGCTTTAAGGGTTAATAAATGTGGGTTCAGTGCATTAACGGACAGGACTTTCATGAAATGCACGCAGACCTGCGCGGCTCAAGCAACTTTTAAACGCTTAACCAATGGATAGAACCTGATTTCCATTCTTGAGCAGTTGAAATAACCGAACCACGCCCAGATATGAAAATTAAAGTTGCCACCTGTTGCAGGCCTCACCGCTGTGTGGTTTGGTTGCAACACATCACATTCAGGCTTGCCAAACATTAATACAAGGAAAAAACTGTTTTATCCTCTTATTGCATATTTGTAAGTTTATTCTTTAAATGACATTCAGATCTATGCATCAGGAATAAAGCTATAATTTTTAGCTTTTATCTACATAAATCCTACGTGTAAGAAAGCATCAAAGTATCAAGACATGCTATAGCCATGCTTTAATGAGAATCATAATGTAATGTGCTGGGTCACATATGCTAGGTCAAAATCTTTTTTTGTCATTTTCTAGGCCCATTTGTCAGTGCTTAATCAATAATAGCTATGTCTCCGCCCAGTGATATAAATAGGGCGTAGACAAACAAAAAATTGGTTGAAAGGGGAGACAACACTTATTATAGTCTTTATTTTTTTCAGGATTGTTCAGAAAATTCACCAAAACAAAAAAAACGAGCACGGTGACACATATTTTTTATTCAATCATTAGATTCTTCATGGAAATATCTTTGTAAAAATAAGTTTTTTGTTGTTCCAGTTACATTCTCTAATATGTTTATTTTGAATAATAATGTTTTTTTTGGCATTTATTCGTCTGACTTAATTAGGATTTTGCTTAATTAATTGTATAAATACATGCTATTTCACTATTTTTTGTTTTTATCTATATCTCCGGTGTGAGTAGTATTTGTTCTGAAAAAAACTGTATCGCGTTTCTTGTTAATTTGTTAATAAAATCTGTGTTTGTTTATTTCAAAAACCTGCGATTTTGCAGTTTTTGACATCAAATAACTTTTTTAAAAAGAACGGTGAGGTATTGTTTTTTTGTCTTAGATTATAAGTATAAACCTATATTATAATATATTAAAAGATGAAACACTTTTGGACATATGCCGGTGAGTCCGGTACTACCTTAACACTTAATTTTCAACAAAACAACTTGGGCCGTGTGATTTCGACTGCTGTTGCTTTAAGGCGGTAGATTTGGTGTCGTTGAATCATTGTTTAATGTAGCTCCCATTGTTTGTGGGGGATTGTGTTTGGTCAGTCTTTGTTTTGTAATACATACCATGGTGTCATTTCTAGTTTAGCAATCATCTATCTTGCTGAGAGAGAGAGAGAGAGAGAGAGAGAGAGAGAGAGAGAGAGAGAGAGAGAGAGAGATGATTTCTTTATTTCCAATGTGTTCTTGCTGTCATGTGGCTCTTATTGTGTTGTCGCCTCTTCCTTACAGTGCATGCGCGGATTCAGAAAGTTTTAGCAGAGGGGTACAACTTTGACAACGTATTTTTATTTATTTTTATATTCTATCTTAAAAGTAGTTGATGATATGAGAGATGATCAAAATAGCGCTACAAGTTGGCCATCATCGGCCCGCCAGCGAAATTCCATTTAAATGGCGTTTCGCTGGCTGACCGATGATAGTCCGACATTGAACTCTGGCTTGGTAGCTTTGTGTTTTTGGAGGGAATCAGGACCAGTATTGCTTAGAAATCCTATTTTTTTCAGGGGGCGGGGCGGTGGTCCGGACCCCCTGTCCCCATCTCTGGTTCCGCCCATGCGGTGTCATAGGTTGGTCTGTGGTCTTCGATTGTGGTATTTAATCAAGTCATGATAGTGTCCACTACAGAAAAGCCATCCAAAGGCAACACAAAGCTTACTCAGTTCTTGTGATTATATTTATCTTTTGTTCTAATGCAACTTTCACAAACTGCATTTGCCCCCCTTTAAAATAGTGGTGGTTAACACAGATGTGTAAGCGTAAACAATGCTGGGGAGTACATGCGCAAATAGGGTGAAGTTTCGCAATGCACACTTGAAAAAGAAAGCTAGCCGATACGAGACGCTTATAAACAGTGTAGACCAAGATGCGACGACGCAAAACTTGCCCTCTCTGCTGTATGATATGTACGTTTTGCTATGAATGAAGCGCAAAACACTGTCATTTTAAACAAATGTTACAATCATCTGACTGTTATGTTCACGACCAAGGGTGAACGTTTCATGGTGAAAAAATGTTTGGAAAACAAATTGGAGGGACAGGCGAACGGACTCACACAGTAATTATAGTGCATGTCTGCAGGTCGTTCCATATTTCGACACCAAGTATTTAAAATATTATTTTATTGATAATTTTGTTTTTCATGATTTTTCAATTTAAATAACATAATATAACATAATATAATTTTATGTGGCATTAAACATAATGCATATGATTATAGCCGCCTTGGATAATACGTACACAAATACATGATCTGCCTGTATGAAAATGACTTTTTCTTTTTAAATAGAGTTTCTGATTTTTTAAAAAAAAATTCTTCCAGCAGGCTTATCACCGATTTGCATACCAGCGGCTGGACAAATTTAAAATAAATAAGTATGCATTTTGATCCAAATATACCATGTGGTTGATGAGTTACGAGCATTTTTACTGACCACGATCAGCCGGACTGATACTCAGCAAAACCTCGTCCATCTGAAATAGCTGTTACACATGACAGTGGTAAGACATTGTTGACATTCATACGTGTGCAACATTTGATCAACATATACCGTGTGGTTCAAGAGTTATTAGCAATTTCACTAATTGGAAATAGACAGACAGACAGACACCCTTTTCGGGGTTTGCAATTCTTGTCAAAAGTGACACCCACCTACAAGCAAACCAAAGTGCGCATACAATAATTGCGACGGTGTTCTCTGGTTTATCTGATCCGGTTGAGATGAAAATCTAGGTATTGGAGATTTCTCGTATAATCGTACATTGATTCCTACATCGTAATCTGATATACAAGCTAGTTTCGTTGGGGGATATCTCAAGGTATAAAATATACTGACCCTTCAGAAAGAAAATTGTGGATTTGTATGGGTGAGCTAGTGGTATTTTGGTATTTTTATACGAGGCTTGGTTTCCTTTGAATGAACCATGCTATGAGAAGGAAAACATGTTTTTAATTGTACGATGTTGGTTTTTTTTTGCACAAACGAAACGCAAAGTGAAGGCTGAACGGCTTGGTATTTTTCGCTGCCCACACATGTACATGTATAATATAATAATCCCTCTAGTGTCTTTAACCTTGACTTAGATATTCTGACGCAAACATTATTTTGTTTATTTACAATTTACCTATACCGTATAGGTAAAATAGTAAATAAACGAAGCATTGTTTGCGATAGGTTATCTGAGTCAAGGTAGTATCTTGCATTCCCCAGTAGCTTTGTAATTCAGGTTTGGTAGTGAAGTAGCCAAAAATATCTCCCTCTTCATTAGCAAATCCGACATTGACATAAACTGTGCTGTATAAACACAGCTGATGGATGGTACCCTGAAAGTGCATGAAGGTGTTTGTACTATTTTGGGGCGATATGAAACAAAGGCGCTGATCAGCTATATGTTTCTGCACAACTGATATGCGCATTAGTTTTCGCACATGCAAGACTCAGGTTTGCTCATGACGACTCATTTTGTCAACAGGCGTTAAATTACAGGTTGACAGTTAAAGCAGAAGGTTCTTAGCATCAATGGTCTATATTATAAGTCCTATCTATTTGCGCCTACAGACCAACACAGCACAAGACTTCGCAGTGGAAGGGAGCATAGTTCTCGGGTGTCTCAAAAGTAGACTGACTGATCTGTACGTTTTAAGTTCGCCAATGGATTGCTCTACACGAACTCTATATAGCTTTATCAAGGAATTAAGTTTCCTACATTTACGACGTTCCAGTGGCTGTTTCTGAGCCAGCTGTGCAGCGGTATATGGCGTAATAACGGCGCCATGGTTTGGATAAATTTTGTCGCCTAACAGAACTAATTCGTCCCAAAACTGAAGGCCCGTTCCTATCTCTTGCACCAGGGCATACTGCTGTGCATCATTTAAATGGCCCTGATAACCGCTCTCAATGTAACGAATTGTTCCATGAACGTCAACCACAACTTGTGTATGTATACAATGAAAATGACGATGGCCAGAATAATACAGTTCTTGTGGCTCCACCTCTGGTCTATAAATACGATGAGATGTGCCATCTATGGCACAAACGCCGGCTGAAGGTAGTTTGGCCCATGTTTCACACATCGCCCGCCATTCGGCTACTGTTGGCCAAACTAGATAAGCTTTAACTTGTTCACAGAACAAAGGCAAAATGTTAGTAATTTCTCTACGGACCACAGGCACACTGATGGAAAACAAGTTGTATAAAAAATAATAGGTCGGATACATTCTTAACCAAATAATAAACATGAGCAAACTGTTCCGTTGAGACAGCAAATGCTCACGACTAGGTTGCAAGGAAAAAAAGTAAGCAATTCAATAAAAGTTTCAGGGGTCTCTTAAGTTATCTGATAGAAAGCATATCTATTATCCGCTATTTCAGTGAACACATTCTTGCCACAGAAAACATTATTATCACCAGCAACGCACTGGTTTCCGACTATGTCTGATACAAACCAGGCTGTATAGCTACAGAAGATGGCTAGAGGCTTGAAATTTCCGATTTAGAAAGTAGAGGGATTGTAGTGTATATGTAGCGAGAACAAACGCATGATCAGCTTCGCGGACACCATGACGCTGATCTGTGTCTTTGTTTTCGCATATGTAAAATGTTTGTTTACTAATGACTGGGCTCAATTTGTTAATTTGCAAATCGAGCTTTAGTTGGACTACGCTAAATGAAAGCCGAAAATTACAACCGAAATCAGAATCAAACGTGTCTCCCAAGAAGTTTGAATCGCTTACAAGCTTAAATATGCGAATAGCATTTTAATGAGCAAAGAAGCCGAATCAAAATCAATATCACCAATACCTTTGTCGGAACAGTCATAAGATTTTGTTGAAACCTTATACTTGTACGTAGGTACTTTGTTTCTATACGCCGAATTACGCAGATAACACCATAACGATATAATAAAATAGTCCTGTCCTTACTAGAGAAAAAAACTACAACAACAAAACGACATTTTTAGATTTAAATAGTCCAAATTCAACAATATATTCAGACAGGCGGGCGCCTTAACAAACAGGTTAAACAGTAAGCATCCAAGTGATGAAAAAGCATCCAAGTGATGAAAAAGGATTTTCTACACGCAGGTAAGTTTACTTCGAGATGACCCCCATTGTAAGTGGCGTAAACCTCAATATACGGTGTATGAATCTATATCAGAAGAGGCGAGAAATCTCCATTTATATTTCTAGGCAATCAGATTAAAACCCAATAATGCCACAACTCATGGTGGATATAGTAAGCGTAGATTGGATTAACATCAGATTGGATGTATCGTTCTGCAGCCTGCTCAAGATACAATGTATATACTGTAAACTACTTTCCGCGTATTTGTCCTGCGAATTCGCATTTCATATGCGTTTCCAAAGCGTTGTACGTGCGTTGAGTTTAAACTGCGTATTAAACGCGAATCAACGTATTTCGAAGCTCATTAATATTCATTAACAGCCCACTAACGCGTTTCAACGATAAAATATGCGTGTCTTTCCTTAGCCAATCAACTCGTTTTGTTACAACGCAGTGATGCGTAAACCAATCAAAATTGAGTTGACCTTGCTTGATGTTTACATTGTTATTGTTTAACTTTGCTTTGAATATTTCTGATAAGACCTGTCTTGCAAATCTCAGTTCTTGTTTCCTTTGAACTTTAAAGCCCATTTTGAATTAAATATCCATTCATTGATCAATATATTGAGCCGACGATCACAGCTTTTCAGCGGAGAAATGAATGCCCCGTTGGAGTTACTCAAGGCCACAAAATTAATATACCACAGTAAAATCACATCGATCATCATCAGATATAGGTCTTTTAGTGCCTAATGTAAAATATTTTCCTAAAACAATGACATGAAGCAAATGAATTGAAAACATGTCGCACTGCATTCACTTTCCTACCTGGGGATGCACATCAAACGATATCGACCTTTTAAGATTGGGTCAACTGAGATAAGATGCAAAATCTCCTTGTTAAGTTAAATGATCGAGCCAAACTCACTTGTTGACATCCCACTAAATATATCTCTCTCAATAGAAAAAAAGAAGGCACTACTAACTAAACAAAAGCAATTGCATATGCCCCGGCTTCAAATAAAAGTAGAACAGTATCCAGTTCCGCCTCTCTAACCTGCTCAGGAGGTAGGAACGGACACCCCTTAAACAGGCTGCATACCTGCCAAACAGTGCCCAGGAGGTAGGTTCCCACCTGGATTAAACAGCCTGAACCCCTGTGAGGTAGGTTCCGACACCACTTAAACAGCCTACACCACTGACCCACAGTGACCTGGAGGTAGGCTCCAATATCGCTTAAACAGCCTGCAATCCTGCCCCAAAGTATTGGAAGGTTGGTTACGACACTGCTTAACAGCCTGCATCCCTGCCCAAAAAAAACACAGTGCTCAGGAGGTAGGTTTTGACACCCCTTAAACAGCCAGCACCCTGCCCTACAGTGCCCAGGAGGTAGTTTCAGACACCACTTAAACAGCTTGCACCCCTGGCAGACAGTGCCCGGTCGGTAGATTCCAACACTGGCTAAACAGCCTGTACCTCTGCCCCACAGTGACTGGGAGGTAGGTTCCGAAACAGCTTAAACAGCCTGCACCCATGCCCAACAGTGCCATGGAGGTAGGTTCTGGCACCACTTTAACAGTCTGCACTCCTGCCCCACAGTGCTCGTTAGTTAGATTTGGACACTGCTGTAACAGCCTGCAACTCTTCCCAACAGTGCCTGGAAGGTAGGATCCTACACTGATTTAACAGCCCGCAACCCTGCCCCACAGTGCCCCAGAGGTAGGTTCCAACATCGCTTAAACAGCCTGCACCCCTGCCCCACAGTGTCAGGGAGGCAGGTTCTGACACCACTTAAACAGCCTGCACTCCTGCCCCACAGTGCTCGTTAGTTAGATTTGGACACTGCTGTAACAGCCTGCAACTCTTCCCAACAGTGCCTGGAAGGTAGGTTTCTACACTGATTTAACAGCCTGCAACCCTGCCCCACAGTGTCCCAGAGGTAGGTTCCAACATCGCTTAAACAGCCTGCACCCCTGCCCCACAGTGTCAGGGAGGCAGGTTCTGACACCACTTAAACAGCCTGCACCCATGCCCAACAGTGCCCTGGATATAGGTTGGGATATCACTAAAACAGCCTGCACCACTGCCCCACAGTGCCCGGGGAGCAGGTTAGGATACCGCTTCAACAGCCTGCACTTCTGTCTCACAGTGCACTGGAGGAAGGTTCTGACACCACTTAAAAAGCCTGCACCACAGTGCCATGGAGATAGATACGCAAACTGCTTGAACAACCTGCACCACTGCTCCACAGTGCCCCTGAGGTAGGTTCTGACGATGCTTAAACAGCCTGCAGCCCTGCCCACAGTGCCCCAGAGGTGGGTCCCAACACTGCTTAAACAGCCTGCACCCCTGCCCCACAGTGTCAGGGAGGTAGGTTCTGACACCGCTTAAGCAACCTGCACCCACAGGGAGGTAGGTTCTGACACCGCTTAAGCAACCTGCACCCACAGTGCCCTAGGGATAGGTTCCAACACTTTTTAATTAGCCTGCACTCCTGCACAACAGTGCCTTGAAGGTGGGATCGGACACTGCTTAAACAGCACGCACCCCGCCCCATAGTGCCCTGGAGGTAGGTTCTGACACCATTTAAACAGCCTTAACCCCTGCACCAAAGAGCCTAACAGGTTGGTTCTGACACCACTTAAACAGCCTGCACCCCTGCCCAACAGTGCCTGTGAGGTAGGTTCTAAAACCACTTAAATAGCCTGCACCCCTGCCCCACAGTGCCCTAAGGTAGGTTCAGACACAGCTTAAGCAGCCTGCAAGCCAGCCAAACAGTGCATGTAAGGTAGGTTACGAGACTCTTTAAACCATCTGGACCCCTGCTCCACAGTGCCCGGTAGGTAGGTTGCCACGCAGTTTAAACATTCTGCACTCCAGCCCCACAGTCTCCTGTGATGTAGGTTCCGACATCGTTTTAAAATCTGTGTTTGTTTATTTCAAAAACCTGCGATTTTGCAGTTTTTGACATCAAATAACTTTTTAAAAAGAACGGTGAGGTATTGTTTTTTTGTCTTAGATTATAAGTATAAGTCTATATTATAATATATTAAAAGATGAAACACTTTTTAACAGCCTGCAACCCTGCCCAACAGTGCTCAAGAGGAAGGTTCAGACACCCCTCAAACAGCCTACACTCCTGCCCCACAGTGCCCATCGGCTAGGTTTCTACACCAGTTAAAGAGCCTGCACCCCTGTCCCACAGTGCCCTGGATGTAGGTTCCAACATCACTTAAATAGCCTGACCCCTGGCCCACACTGCCCAGCAGGTAGGTTCTGACTCCGCTTAAACAGCTGCATCCCTGCCGCACAGTGCCCAGGATGTAGGTTACAACACTGCTTAAACAACCTACACCAAAGTGCCCCGGAGGTAGGTTCCAACACCTCTTAAACAGCCCTGCACCCCTGCCCCACATTGCCCTACGGGTAGATTCAAACCTTGCATAAAGAGCCTGCACCCCTGCCCAACAGTGCCCGGGAAGTAGGTTTAGACACTGCATAAACAACCTACACCCCTGCCCCACAGACCATAGGAGGTAGGTTCCTACAAAGTTTAAACAACCTGCACCACTACACAACAGTGCCCGGCAGATAGGTTCTGACACTGCATAAACAGCCTTTACCCCTGCCTGACATTGCCTGTGAGGTAGGTTTCGATACCCTTAAAGGCCTGTACCCTGCGCCACAGTACCAAGGAGGTAAGTTCCAAAGCTGCTTAAACAGCCTGCACCCCTGCCCCACAATATTGGAAGGTAGGTTACGATACTGCTTAAACAGCCTGCATCCCTGCCCAAAAACGCACTGGTGGTAGATTGTGACTCGCAGAAACAGCCTGCACCCCTGCCCAACAGTGCCTGTGATGTAGGTTCTGAGACCACTTAAACTTAGTTTCTGGCACTGCTGTAAACAGCCTGCACCCAAGCCCCACAGCGCCTTGGAGGTAGGTTCCAACTCCATACGAACAGCCTGCACCCCTGCCCAACAGTGCCTCGGAGGTAGGTGCTGACACCGCTTAAACAACCTGCATCCCTCCTCCACAGAGACCAGGAGATAGGTTCTGACACCGATTAAACAGCCTGCACTGCTGCCCCACAGTGCTGGTGAGGTAGATTCCAACATCACTTTAACACTCTGTACCCCTGCCCAACAGTGTCCAAGAAGAAGGTTCCTACACCATTTAAACAGCCTACACTCCTGCCCCACAGTTCCCATGTGGTAGGATCGGACAATACTCAAACAACATGCACCACTGCCCCACAGTGCCCAAGAGGTAGGTACCAACACAGCTAAAAAACAGCCTGCAGCCCTACCCCACAGTGCCCTAGTTGTAGGTTCTGATATCACTTAAGCAGCCTGCACCCCTGCCCAACTGTGCCCTGGAGGTAGGTTCTGACACCGCTTTAACAGACTGCACCCCTGTCCAACAGTGCCCTGTAGATAGGTTCCAACAACGAGTAATCAGCCTGCACCCCTGCCCAAAAGTGCCCTGGGGGTAGGTTCCCACACTGCTTAAACAGCCGGCACCCCTGCCCCACACACCCTATGAGGTAGGTTCCGACACCCCTTAAACAACCTGCACCCCTGCCCCATAGTGCCCCTGAGGTAGATTCCAACATCGCCTAAACAGCCTGCACCCCTGCCCCACAGTGCCCTGGGGAGGTAGGTTCTAACACCTTTAAACAGTCTTTACCCCTGCCCAACAGTGCCCAAGAGGTAGGTTCCTACACCACTTAAACAGCCTACACTCCTGCCCACAGTGCCTATGCCATAGGTTGGGACACTGCTCAAACAACCTGCACCCCTGCTCCACAGTGCCCGAGAGGTAGGTTCCAACATAGCTAAAAGATCCTGCAGCCCTACTTCAGAGTGCCCTGGATGTAGGTTCTGATATCATTTAAACAGCCTGCACCCCTGTTACACAGTGCCCTGTAAATAGGTTCCAACACCGAGTAAACAGCCTGCACCCCTGCCCCACAGACCCCATGAGGTAGGTTCTGACACCCCTTAATCAGCCTGCACCCCTGCCCTAAAGTGCCCCTGAGGTAGGTTCCACCGTCACTTTAACAGTCTGCACCCCTCCCCCACAGTGCCTGGGAGTAAAGTTCCATCACATTTACACAGTCTGCACCCCTGGCCCAATGTGCCCGTGATATAGGTTCCAACACTGCTTAAACGGACTTCTATTTCTTTCGGAACACAGTGCCTCCGGTGAGGCTTGAACTTGGAGCCTAACCATCTGAAGCCTCAAATATAATGAAGCCAGTAAGAAGAGATATATCGATAGAGACTTCAAGCCAATTATTTGATCAAAATGCAGCAGATTCAGGTTCTAAAACCTGATCCCTAGGCCTGATAACACAGATCCAGGGACCTGTTTGATATGGTTGGACTGAACATGAGGAACTGGTCCACATATTTGAATTGTAACCGAAGTTAAACTAATGTCATGGGATGTGAAGTAAGCTGACATGAACTATCACGCAACGATGGCCAAAATGAAGGTTGACAATTGACACAAAAAAACCAATGAAAAAGAACCGATGAAGATTTTTGTGCGATAAAGTTTCGCTGTTTTATAAAATACTCATTGATTAATACGTAACAGGTCTGGCAACGCACTTGAACCTTTTTGAATGGCTGTTCAACAATGCGTTTCAACACGAATTGTACGTTGAACTGCGTTGGTATACTTAGAGTTATTGATTGGTTAACAGGTAACTACCTTGCACTGCAGTTCGACGCACTTTTAAGAACATATTTAATTGGCTTTTCGAAATTCGCGTTGGAAAATTAATGCATTTTACATGCGTTTTCAATGGGTTTTCAACGCGAATTAGACAAGGACAAGTAGGCAGTCGGTAGTACATGTATATATATCAAAAACAGTGCAAAGAGTTATAGAAACAAAGTGCTTTCGGCTTTCCCCTTCATCAGAGGTTCAAGACATATTAGATTAAGTGGATAGTTAACCAAAAATAACTATTTACATGAACTATGTTTTGATTTAAGCTTGTAAAGGGCCCAGTAAATATGCTTAGATTTGCATAATATTAATGAATAAAACAAAGCGCACACAATTGGCATTCTGGCAAAAATGTCTATCATTATCTGTAAATGGTAAGCAATTTTCCATAATCAATAATAATGATATGGAATGAACTTCATTTGATCTGATTCATGTAATAACTTCAACTGAAATTAATTATGGAATGCAATATGTTGGGCAAACTGGCCGATCCCTTAAGACTAGGCTTCGTAAACACTTTCGTAAAATGAAAAAGCCTTAAAAATTGACACACTTTTTTATCGCCATTTCAAAAGTAATGGTCATTCTTTTAGTAAAATTGAAATTCAGCCGATTGAAAAAATTATATACAATCCAAATTTATCAACTTGATTAAAAATATAAAGAGACATCAGACTGAACTTAAATGGATTAAATTTTTGCAATCATCTTTTCCTTTGGGCTTTAATGATAATATATACGATGAAGATAACATTTCTAAAATGCCAGATTTTGATGTTTTGCTGTTTTGGAATGTAAAAAACGTAAAAGTAGATATCACAGTAAACGTAAAAATGGCAACTTTAAGCGCAAAATTTGCACTGAAAAACGCTTAAATACTTCTCGTAAGGATCTTTCTTTAGCTTTAAATAATCATGGTCGGCATGGCTTATTTTCATTTTAAGTTCCTTGCCTATCTCAGTTTTACGCGTTTTAGAGTTAGAAGCTAGTAAAAAAACTTTATGATAGAGCAAACAAAAAATTATTATATAAAGCAGATCTTCTTACAAGGTGCTATGTTCAACATTTCCTTAGTCCTTATATCGATTCTGAGGTCAACCATAACCGACATTTTATCAAAATTCCATTCATTAACAAAGGTATTGAGTTTATTGATTTGCATAGTATCTTCAATGATAATTTAGTGATTTCATCTATTCCAAAATACTTTAATAATTCTGAGACTCCTAATATTTGTTATAAATATAACAAACCAGTTAGGTCTACTATATTTAACTTTAATATAATTTTAACTGATATAAGGATAGATTCCAATACTCTTGACTCCTGAGATTTTCAAAATTCTAATTATTTATATCACTCTGCAGGGCATGTTATTACAGGTAATCTTAATGGCATTCCTGACGCTAGAGTTCGCAATATTATTTCTCAAGGTCCTTAATTTAAATTTCCCTCTAATATTGATTTCCCTAAATGTCGTAGAGAGATCGCTGCTTCTTTAAATGACTTTATTTTACACTTAGCAGTGAAATCAATGCATATCAAAAACAAACAAGCAAATTCAGAGAATTTATGTCCCCCGCCATTATTGTACACTTTAAAATGACTAAGTTCAAATTGCAAAAAAAGTAACAAAAAATAATCTCAGGATAATATCCAAACCACATGCATATCTTCAGATCATGACAAAAACATCTGTAAAGTTTCAAAAGAATCGGCATAAAACTGTAGGAGAAGTTGCGCACACAAGGTACCCAGTATCCATTAATTTTGACAGTAAAAACGCCAGAAAAATGCCTAAGTTAAAATAGCAGAAAAAGTGATAAAAAATAATTTGAGGATTATATCCAAACCACATGCATATTTTCAGACCATGTCCAAAACACCTGTGAAGTTTCAAAAGAATCAATATAAAACTGTAGGAGGAGATGCGCACACAAGGTACCCACTATCCATTCACTTTGATAGTAAAAATGTCAGAAAAATGGCTAAGTTCAACTGGCGGAAAAAGTGTTAAAAAATAATTTGAGGAATATATCCAAACCACATGCATATCTTCAGACCATGTACAAAACACCTGTGAAGTTTCAAAAGAATCGATATAAAACTGTAGGAGGAGTTGCGCACACAAGGTACCCACTATCTTTTCACTTTGATAGTAA
Source organism: Loripinus fragilis (assembly GCA_964019695.1). NCBI lineage: Eukaryota > Metazoa > Mollusca > Bivalvia > Lucinida > Lucinidae > Loripinus > Loripinus fragilis. The sequence goes on from OZ026524.1 coordinate 16,886,834, forward strand.
AAACGCCTAAAAATGACTAAGTTCAAATTGCGAAAAAAGTGACAAAAAATAATCTCAGGATAATATCCAAACCACATGCATATCTTCAGACCATGACTAAAACATCTGTAAAGTTTCGAAAGAATCGGCATAAAACTGTAGGAGGAGTTGCGCACACAAGGTACCTACTATATTAGGGGGACGGAAGGACGGAAGGACGGAAGGACGGACGGAAGGACGGAAGGACGGAAGGACGGAATGCCGAAAACTATGTCCCTCCGCTTTTCTTCGAAAAGGCGGGGGGCAATAAAAGTGATATTAATCACTAGTGAAATGATATGATATCAATCACTAGTGATTGAAATCAGCCTATATTTTCACTGTAGCGTTTTTTGGATCACCTCTGACTTTTCCATCCACTTAATGCAGCTCACTTTGAAAGTTCAAACGCTTATAACTTACTTTTTTGTGAACAAAAACATCAAGTTTGGGTAGTCATTTTCTAGTTAGAACATGATGAACATTTTGGTATCAAAATAATTCAGATTTGCTGAAATTTTTCGAATTATGAATTTTCAACACATCCCGCTTCAGTGAGTGAGGCAATGCATGCAACCTTTGCTACCAACGTCATCAACAAATTATGACGCCGTGTATGACTTCACTTGTCTCGCACTTTGAAGCTGAATAATTTTTTTTTATCTGCAAGTCCTGATGACTATAGATCATGTAGATTGATCCAGGTATTCTGTCACAAATACTCCTTTGTCTTCTTTTACATCATTGTGATGCGGATTGAAGCATGGTTAACAAATTGATTAACTTTAAGTCTTCTAAAAAAAGTATAAAATAAAAAAATCCTTTTTTTCGGTAAATACCAAATATTTTTCATCTCGTGAGTTGAAAACATCGAAATTTTCATTCGTGCTGCGCACTCATGAGAATTCTGATGTTTTCATCACACTCTATAAAATATATTTGGTATTTACCTCAAAAAAGTAAATATCCCCTTTTTTAGTAATCGTTGGTGTAAACGGGAAAGTGTTGAACCTGTTGGAAAAATTTTAGATAAACTTAGAGCTAGAAATTTCTATGCGACCAGTTTGTCTACTTATGATTTTTCTACTCTTTACACTACTTTACGTCATAATTTGATTAAGAAAAACTTAATTATCTTATTTAAAGAACCTTCCAGAGATAAGGCTCTCCTTACCTTGCATGTAATGACAGAAATGCATTTTTTATTTCGGAAAAAACTAAAAATACCATGCATGCTCATGTCAAAATGTACGTGATGCGCTGACCTTTTTGTTGGACACCATTTTTATTCAATTTGGCACCAAGCTGTATAGGTAGGTAATTGGGATTCCTTTGGGCACTAATTGTGCTCCCCTGGTTGCAGATTTATTCCTGTTTTGTTATGAGAGGGACTTAATGATGTTTCTTTCTGATGATAAGCAGGCTGATGCTATTAATGCGTTTAACACTACTTCTAGATATTTAGACGATATTCTAAACATAAACAATATTTATTTTGACGATATGGTAAGTCACATATACCCTTCAGAGCTCCAACTTAATAAAGCCAATACCTCTGATACTGAAGCCGCATTTTTAGACTTACATTTGTCAATTTCTAATGATATTGTTTCTACAAAAAATTATGATAAACGTGACGACTTTGATTTTTAAATTGTCAATTTCCCATTTTAGATGGTGATGTTCCTCGTTCTACATCCTATGGAGTCTATATCTCTCAACTCATTTGTTTTGCTAGAGCATCTAGCTATGTTGCTGACTTCAACATTCACAATAAATTGTTATTTCAGAAACTTCATAAACAAGGATATCAGTATCATAAACTTTGCAAAACCCTATTCTAAATTTTACAGACGATACTTTGATTTGATATCTAAATTCAAAGTTGGAGTTAAATCTCTCTTGCGCCAAGGACTTTCGGAACCTGATTTCTATGGTGACTTGGTTCACTACAGCTGGTGACTGGGACTGTGTGGCGGTAGTAGAACGTCTCCTTGCCCTTCACTATAGTGTAGATTTTATTTTCTTGTCCTTTGGGATCATGGGTTTCATTGTGGAACATTGAAACTATTACAGGGTCACTGATGAAGCCTTAATGGCAGAAACTAGCTAGTCTTGCCCAGGAAATACGCACACTCTAGTTTCAGTTCTTTGGTGCAGCCTTTGCTTCCAAAGAATACCATTTTAAGAACATATTTGACTTCACTACAGCTTGTGACTGGGACTGTGTGGCGGCGGTAGGACGTCTTCCTGCCCTTCAGTATAGTGTAGATTTTATTTTCTTGTCTTTTGGGATCATGGGTTTCATTGTGGAACATTGAAACTATTAGAGGGTCACTGATGAAGCCTAAATGGCAGAAACTAGCTAGTCTTGCCCAGGAAATACACACACTCTAGTTTCAGTTCTTTGGTGCAGCCTTTGCCTTCAAAGGATACCCTTTTAAGAACATATTGGTGTATAAATTGAAGAAGATTGTTGGCTCTAATATTTTTCAGCGCAGTTCATTAAAATAATTTCTCATTATATAAAAATTCACTATTTTGTTTGTTTGTTTGATTTGATTCTTTACGTTCAATCAACAATCTTTCAGTTAAACAGAGACGGGTCTTCCTGGGTTGAACCAGTACTAAGCTAGGATAAATATGTCTTGCTCAAGGACCACAACACAGTTACGCCAGTGAGGCTCGAACCCGCGGCCCCTCGGTCTTGAGTCAAGCACTCTACCACTGGCAACTAGGCTTCCTAAAAGATTGCAACAGACTGCATGCATAGTGGTCAACCCAATCACGGTTGGCAATTTTGCGTTCCTCTTTAATTGCAAGCCGGTGGGTCTATTGATGAGATGGAAGGGGCCTGATGCTTTGGCTGTTTGTTGGGCCCACCAGGATTTACATGTTGGATTTCTTTTGCTCCGGTATTCAGTTTTATTTACTGTTGAAGCCTTATCTTTGCTTAATCTCCTTGTTATATCTTGATTTATATGTTTTAGGAGATGATGCATTGATAAGTTAGGGGTCTTTCAGGCAAACCAAATATCATTGTGTCTTTATCCACATCTGAATTAAGGGTGAGGTTGGCGCCGTGAAACCTGTTTAAGGTAGTACGGGACCCATGTCAAAAGATAACCTTACTTTTACTTAAAAATAAGAGTGTAAGAGTTATCGTTCCTGAATCTTGTTTTTAAAAGAGAATTCTTATTTGTTAGACGGGAGAAATTATTCTCCCCTGACAACTCTTTGATGCTTGAAACGTAATTTTGTAAGTATTTTGCTTTCACAAAAAGAAGGAATGCAAGTATTAGCTTTTAAAAACATCACCCAGAGTATGAAGTCATTCAGTATTTTGATGGTTAAAAGTTGCGGACCGTATAAATATACATACTATATACATGTCTCGGTTGCTATTTCTGCATGCTGCCACTAACCTAAGACCCACCCCCACCCCAAAAAGGGGCGGGGGTTGTAGACGTGCACATGCCTTGTATATGACATTCTCATGTTTTAGGTCCCATGGAGGTACATGGTCACTAATGTTTTATGGAGAAATGACGTAACTATTTCAATTACCTTATCACACCGGATAGACAGCAATATAAACAGTCTAAACAATCGATGAATGCTGATAACAAATTGCTAGAAACAGTGTTTGTGATAGCCATTTGTTGCCTATCGGACTACAAACAACAATCCAAAATTCTGTTACTTACAATATTTAACTACGTTCGTCGATAGCATTAACGTTTTCGATTGCCGCTTATCTAGTGTGTTTTTGATATACTGAAGACGTAGCCAAAACAATCTGATACAAGGGCTAGGAGTTATTTCATGTTTCTGTTGAAAAAATTATTTTGTTTCGTTGCTTGCTTCATGATGGTAAAATGGACATTTCTGCATACATTTTAATAAAATTAAGTGGAACTGCATGTGCCTGAAAGGAAGATATATGACAATATAACATGCTTTTCTGTATATTAACGGTTGCCAAGCATGGTACAGATGCGCGGATCCAGGAATTTTCATCAGGGGGGGGGGAGGGTCCAGGTCAGTCTGACAAAAAAGCTCTGACAACGATTTTTTAGTCCTCAGCTTATTTTACAGAAGTCAAATGGTCAATTTCAAAGAAATCTATCGTTTTTCAAGGCTCCAGATGGGGTCCGTTTTTTTCCAGGGGGTCCAACTTTTTCCAGGGGGTGTCAAATTGCTTATTTCCTATAGAAACCCATTTAATTTGTGATTTTCCAGAGGGGGTCCGGACCCCCTGCCCCCCCCCCCCCCCCCCCACTGGATCCGCAATTGGTGCAGCCCTCACAGCTTCATGGTTAAGGCTACAATACATTATCTCATTTGGGCTTGGCAAACGTTAATAGACAGAAGAATTTATCATCCTTTAACTGTTATATACCTTAAAATAAGTGTTTACTATAGAAACTTGAGGTGTTTCAATCGCTGACAATTGTACATTTTATTTAATAATGTGTCATATTTTGGTTGATCGTTGACCAATCACTGACCGCGGGCTTTATTTCCGATAAAACATGACTGCAGAGGGCTTAATTGCCATTTCAACCTGCTCACGGATACCCTCTGCAAGTTAAGATACCGTCGCTTATGCTTTATTGAGAAATGACCAAAATATTCAATTATCATAAGATACGCTACTTTATTACATCGGATAGGCGACAATCGAGAAGGCTCTGAACAATCGATGATCGCTAGAATTTTCCATATGTCGCCAGTCAGGCAAACAAACTGAAATCCAAAAAGTCTGTTTCTGACGGTATTTGATCTACGTTCGTCAATAGCATTAACGTTTTCGATTGCCACCTATCCGGTATGTGTATTGATACAATGAATACGTAACCAAAACAATCTGAAACAAGAGCTAGGAGTTATCTACATTTTTCAGTCATGTTTCTGTTGAAAAAAAAGTTTGTTTCCACACCGGATAGTGAGCAATCGAAAACACGCTTAACCATTGACGAACGCGGATCAAAACTCGCTAGAAACAGTGTTTTGATTGCAAAGTGTCGCCTGTTCGATGAGTGATGGTAATAAAAAAACTATGATTCTAACTATTTTTGGTCTATAATTGTCAATAGTATTGATGTTTTCGATTGCGCCTATAAGGTGTGGTTTTGTTGTATGCTTCACGATGTTACAGTGGACATTTTTTTGGAAATGCTTTTGCTTGAAAGGAAAGTATTCTAGAACTTTTTGGATACTGTAAAGGCGGCACCTAATGACTGCCTTATTAGTCTACTTTAGACATAGGTTAAATCTGAAAATGAGGCGTTATAACTACATTCGAAAGTGTTTGTTTATTGTTTAGCATTAGTATAGAGGCAAACAATGTGGACCCAGATCAGACTGCTCTAGGTGAGCAGTCTGCTCTAGATCTACACTGTTTGTTTAAGAGGCTTCATAATATTTCAATAGACGATAAAAAACATACGATTGTGTTGTAATATACGCTTTAAGGGTTAATAAATGTGGGTTCAGTGCATTAACGGACAGGACTTTCATGAAATGCACGCAGACCTGCGCGGCTCAAGCAACTTTTAAACGCTTAACCAATGGATAGAACCTGATTTCCATTCTTGAGCAGTTGAAATAACCGAACCACGACCAGATATGAAAATTAAAGTTGCCACCTTTACAGTACCCAAAAAGTCCTACAATATATAACAATGACAATATAACATTCCTTTCTGTATATTAACGTTTGTCAAGCCCTTGTGCGATAATGTGTTGCAGGCCTCACCGCTGTGTGGTTCTGGTTGCAACACATCACATTCAGGCTTGCCAAACATTAATACAAGGAAAAGAATGTTTTATCCTCTTATTGCATATTTGTAAGTTTATTCTTTAAATGACATTTAGATCTATGCATCAGGAATAAAGCTATAATTTTTAGCTTTTATCTACATAAATCCTACGTGTAAGAAAGCATCAAAGTATCAAGACATGCTATAGCCATGCTTTAATGAGAATCATAATGTAATGTGCTGGGTCACATTATGCTAGGTCAAAATCTGTTTTGTCATTTTCTACGCCCATTTGTTAGTGCTTAATCAATAATAGCTATGTCTCCACCCAGTGATATACATAGGGCGTAGACAAACAAAAAAAATGGTTGAAAGGGGAGACAACACTTATTATAGTCTTTATTTTTTTCAGGATTTTTCAGAAAAAGTCACCAAAACAAAAAAACAAGCACGGTGACACATATTTTTTATTCAATCATTAGATTCTTCATGAAAATATCTCTGTAAAAATATGTTTTTTGTTGTTCCAGTTACATTCTCTGATATGTTTATTTTGAATATTAATGTTTTTTTTTGGCATTTATTCGTTTGACTTAATTAGGAATTTTGCTTAATAAATTGTGTAAATACATGTTATGTCACTATTTTTTGTTTTTATTTATATCTCTGGTGTGAGTAGTATTTGTTCTGAAAAAAACTGTATTGCGTTTCTTGTTAATTTGTTAACAAAATCTGTGTTTGTTTATTTCAAAAACCTGCGATTTTGCAGTTTTTGACATCAAATAACTTTTTAAATAGAACGGTGAGGCATTGTTTTTTTTTGTCTTAGATTATAAGTATAAGTCTATATTATAATATATTAAAAGATAAAACACTTTTGGACATATGACGGTGAGTCCGGTACTACCTTAAGCCCTCCAGTAAAATATTTTACTGACCACTCCAAGGCGGAACTTCATTTGTGGATGTTTTATTGTTTTTTTCTGTCTTGTGTTTGCTATGTCTTTGTGAGCGTCTGTTTATATTTGCCTTGTGGTCACCTGCTGGGAAATGGCTGACCTCTTGGCTCTCGTTTGTGTTGTCTAACTGTTAGCTTGTCACTTTCCCGTTAGTATCCTGGGTCTGGTGTGGTACTTGATTGTATCGAATCCTGATCTTCGCACCCTTACTTACTTTTAAGAATAGTTCTATAGAAAAGAAGTCTAAAACATGTTTAGGCTCCTGGAAGAGGACAAAACCATAGCTACTGAATCTAGTTTTTAATACAATACAATGCATATTTTTATGAATTAAACATATACTAATGTTTAGAGCCTACACAATCAGTTAACACATTAATGTAGGGAAACAACAGTTATTATTATTATAATTATTAGTATTATTTTTACTATTATTATTATTATTATTATTATTATTATTATTATTATCATTATTATTATTATTATTATTTTCCTGAGAAGCATTTAGCATTTTGAAAGCAACAACTCTTTAGCGATAAATGTTAAGTATTTCTACCTGCTTATGTTGTAGTTATTTTCCATATCAATACAATGTACTGAATATAATTTATCATATGACGTCGCGTCTGGGAGTGAAATAAAACCATGCATTAAAAATGATAAACCACTAGTGGTTTACATACTTTACAGGAAACGTTATGACTTACATTATAACGTTGCGTAAAAGATGGCAAAAGTTTGACGTTTACGCGCAAAAATACGATTTTACTGAATTACAAAGTAATTTGATCAATAGAATCTATTATTCGTACTCCTGTATTTTTGAATTTATTTGTTGCAAAAAAATAATAAAATGCTCAGCAAGCCTCGCATTTTATCATTTTCCCTAACTCGCTTTTAAAATTGAGAACTCGTGTAAGATCCTCTATATCTACAACAAGAGGAACACTCATGCAATATCCTTTATATCTGCAGCAAGAGGAGCACGCACGTAAGATCCTCTGTTTTAAAAGCAGGGTCACACCAAGACCAGTGGCAATGTAGCTGCCATAAAATGTGATGTGGTGTAACACTTAGGCTTATTTTTACAATGTACTTTTAACTTAAATAGAATTTACAGTGTATGATAAGACATTTTGACAGTAATAGGCGCAATTGTTTAGGCTCCGCCCTCTCACCATAACCCTTTTATCTCGAACCTATTCACACAATAAGTATGAAATTTTTCTTTTTGTACTTTCAAAATGTTGTAGTTTAAGGGGTGACAGGTCTTTTAAATTATTTATTTCTGTCATAAGCGCGGCCTGAAAAATTGCTTTTTTTATCTGCATCAATTTGAGCTAGGCCTTCACTATCAAGACTGAAAAGGGTTACACGCAATCGTTGGGCATAACTGGTAAATAGACATTGTGCAATATAACGGATTCTTATGAAAATACATTGAAAACAGCATGCCCTGATTTATGAACTAGAAACGGAGTACATCTTTAAAGGTCGTCGCTCCGTGCTTGTTACATGAACGAACGCGACCGAGTCAATATAACCTGATGGTGTCCTTTAGAGAAAAAATCATTTAATTGCTACACAGAACTGATTCAGTTATTTTGAATGCATTTATATTATGTAAACAAAAAATTGGCTTGTGGTCTGTGATTGTGGCACTTTCAAGTCTTACTCACTTGCATTTGGAGGTCTACAATTTAAAAAAAAAATGTTACACATTTTTACCTGACAAGTTATAGTTTAAATCAAGACAAATAAAATCGAACTTCATAGAGTTTTAAAAGCAGTCGAAAAGTTACAATTTTGCTGTGAGGCTACATTTTTTTACTCAGTGTACATACAGCGTTGATATAATTTGCAAGTAGGATAATACATTTTGACAGTAATAGACGCAATTGGCATGGCTCCGTTCTCTCAACCATCGCCCTTTTCATTATAATGGTTTATCTTGAACATATGGTCACAATAAGCATTAAATTGTCAATATTTGGTTATTAGGGGTGCCTGGCAAATCACTATAAAATGATGTTGTTCCGTCCCAGGCGTACCTAAAGATTGTTTTAACCTGTACTCATTTCATCTAGGTCCCTTGATTGTTTGCAAAGTACTTGTGTACATGTATCCAGAATAATACGGTTCATACATGTAATCACTACTTCAGCAAAAACGTTGTTAGACATGTGCTGAAGTCTGAAAATAACGTTTTGCTAATTGCTCAATAGTTGGGCACTACTGGTAAGTAAAATAATTAAATATATAAATTGTTTCATATGAAGAACAACATATATACATAGATTGAGAACAGCATGCACTGTTTCATTGACTAGAAACGAAATACCTTTAGGTCGCTGTTCTGTAAGAGAAAAAAAACATCATTTAAATGCTATACAGTGCCGAATCAGCTATTTTTTGTCTTTCTTTCCTGTAAAAAATAGTTTCAAATCAACTTTCACAAGCCACGTGATAATGATAGTTAGCACAGATGCGCAACAAAATGCTATACAGGTGACGCACATCAAAGGGAGACTACTCGATCAAACAATATTCCTCTTCAACGGCGTCCTTTTTTAAAATGTGAACTTCTCTCAAAGGAATGAATTCGTTCCCAGAAGGAGCGAACTCTTTCCTTTATGAGAAAGTTTCTTATTGTATGGATAATCACTATTATTACATAAAGTGACATCCCTTGAATGTTACTTTTTTTATTACGCTCGTTCGTAACCTGCGTAATGGGCTCTACGCCAATGCATTCTATATTGTTTATTGTTGCTCACATTGTTATTTTGTGTTTGGTCAGTCCTTGTTTTGTGCCAGGTGTTGGTGCGTGGCATGCGATTGTGTCGTATCCTGGTAATACTCATTATCATTTTGAAGACAACATTTCCTCATTGATAAATGTTCAATATCTCTTTCCTGATCATGCGAAATTAATTCTCTAGATCTCAATATACATGTAACTGCAGTTGAAAGGTGACAGCAAGACCAGTGGCATTTTAGCTGCCACCAAAGAGCTACGTGCATTTACCCATTTATGCCTAATTATATTGTCTCATCCTTACCGTTTGGAAGATTCTATTTCGAATTTAAGGGTTGTTTGGTGGAAAATTTCAATTCCATTCAATTCTTAAAAGTACATTTTGTAAGCAAACAGTGCAAAAACCTGACAAGACGCCGCGTTCTGCGACGTCTGATCTGGGTTTTCACTGTTCGCCGATGTCCCATAAAAAGGACATAAGGCTTAAATTGGTTTGAAGGGGGCTAATTTGACCATTTAGCTCTAGAGCCAAAATTTGAACGTTGCTTTTCACCAATTTCTTCTGATTGGCTAATAAGGAAAATGATCCTAGTGTAAAAGTTAGGCATTTATTTTACTTTAACCGTTGCTATGGAAACAAAATGGCCGACGAAAAATAGGTTTAAAATAGAGTAAATGTCATTTAAGACCAAGTTGAAGGATTTGGGAGGCCAATTTATTTAAAAATTAGACATCAGCACAGCTAAATACAAACAAAAAATATCTTTAAAAAAGATATTCGACTGCATTACAATTGCGGAATTTGTTTTAGGCCTATATTTATTGCTCTTTGTTACACAGGGTCATTCGACTTCGGAAAGCATAATTAATACTGTTACAATGCAAACAGTGTCGTGTGTGCTTTTAAACCAATTCAGGGCACTATTTTTAAATTTACTAAACATGCCCATTTTCATGACTGTGACCTGCAATTAATAGATTATATAAATTAGGAGTCTACTTTTAGTTTCATTGACAATTTTCTGAGAAAAAAAGTGCAAAGAATTATGGCTGCTTCAGTCTATATCCCTAGATATTGACTTCATTTTCAGTGAGTGTTGTCACCCGGGACAGTCTGTGCAATTTTCGTATCTAGCATATACTTATATTTGCAAATTTAAACCTATTCCTGTTTGGTTGAAATTTAGATAGCTATAATGATATCATCAGACTGCAAGCAGCCCAAAAACACTTTTGATACGTTTTGTGCTATGTCTGTTAATTTATATGTTTGGAAATCGAACCCTGCTTGTGCTCTATGTTAATTTCTCTGTCAAATGTCTGAATTCTGCTTTCAGCTATTTTGGCGGCAATTTTTATTACCATAACAATTGTAAAAGTCAAATTAATGCCAGACTTTTACACTATATAGACTTCAAGATAAAAAGGTTCTGCTCCTGTCCCCTCTCTAAGAATTTGGCAGACATATCCTTTCTTAAAGAGAATTAAAAGCTGCGTCGAATAAGAGCTGTTTTACACCCTTTGTGCTGGGGCGTAAGTCTCTGACAGCCTGTTTCATAAGTTTCCATATCCAATTAAGAAAAAAAGTAAATATGACAGTTATGGTAAGGGCTCAGTCATGGTTTGGGCAGACATTAGCGTCAACGGAAAAACTGACTTGTACGTTATTGAAAACGGATTATTGACGGCATTAAGGTATTGCTATAAGATTCTCGATAAGTTTGTGAGGCCATATGCGGATGCATTCGGTCCAGAATTTATTCTGATGAACAATGATGCACGTCCCCACCGTGCACAAGTGCACACGTCACTAACGCCTATCTAGAAGGTGAGACAATCGTTCATATGGACTGGCCTGCTCGATCACCGAACCTGAATCCGTTTGAGCATGTATAGAACATTCTTCAGGGTTCTTTTTCAGCCAGATCTGTGCAACCTAGGACTTTACAGGAGCTCAACGTTGCCCAGACGTTCGCAGTAGCCACACGTGTATGCGTTGACATTTGACATTAGATTTACATGAGTTTTTGAATGATATATTTTCTATTATTATGTTTCAAGTTTGGATTCAAACTTTGAGTAGTATATTTATGTCCTAGGCGAGGCCTGAATATTGTTTTTTACCTGCACCAATTCCATCGGGACCTTCACTATCAAGACTGAAACGGATTGCACACAACCGTTGGGTATTACTGGCTAATAAAAGTTATGAAATAAACGGGTTCTTATGAAGAATAACACCTAATACATACATGAGAACAGCATGCACTGGTTTATGAACTAGAAACGAAGTACCGTATTAAAGGCCGTTGTTTCGAGCTTGCGCCTTGAACGGACACGACCATGTCATTATATACTGATTGTGTACTGAAGAGAAAAATATCATTCAATTGCTACAGAGAACTGAATCAGTAATTTTGATTTTATCAAATGAGGTCGCATCTGGGAGTTTATTTAACGCCATGCAATAAAATCGATAAATCACTAGTGGTTTATAGATTTTTGGGAAACGTTATGACGTCCATAACAATGTTGCATACCTAACGACAACATTATAACGTTTTTACGGCAGAAATGAGATTTCAAAGTAATCGTATTGTCATATGATAAATAGAATCTAACATTTGTGCTCTTGTATTGTTGAATTATCAAATTCGTTGCGTAAAAGAGATAAAATGCTCGTCAAGCCTCGCATTTTATCTCTTTTCCCCAACTCATTTAATAAATTCAATAAAAGATTAACACTCATGTATATATATCCTGTAAACAAAATATTGGTTTGTGGTATGTGATTGTAATACTTCAGGGTCTAACTCACTTGCATCTGGAGGTCTACAATTTTAAAAATATTACATACAGGATCTAACATGAGTGCTCATGTTTTATAGAATTTATTAAACGAGTTGGGGAAAAGAGATAAAATGCGACGCTTGCCGAGCATTTTATCTCTTTTTCGCACCGAGTTTAATATATTCAATAATACAAGAGCACGAATGTAAGATTCTATTCATCATATGACATTAAGTATACTTTGAAATTTCATGTCTGGCGTGAAAAACTAATAATATTTCCATTATGTGCGCAACGTTGTTATGGACGGCATAACGTTTCCCGTAAATCTGTAAACCACTAATGGTTTATCGATTTTATTGCATGGCGTTATTTTACTCCCAAACGCGACGTCATATGATAAATATTTTTACCTGATTAGGGTAAAGTTTATATCTAGACCAATACAATCCAACTGAATATAGTTTTAAAACAGTTGAAAAGTTACAATTTTTTGTGAGGCTACACTTTTCACACAGTGTACATACAGCGTTAATAATATTTACAAGTAGGATAATACATTTTGACAGTGATAGACGCAATTGTTAAGGCTCCGTCCTCCCAACCATTAACCTTTTCATTCTGATGACTTATCTTGAACATATGGATATAATAAGTATGTAATTGTCAATTTGGATTTTTAGGTTTGCAGGCAAAATTATTATAAAATTATGTATTTCCGTCCCAGGCGCGGCCTGAAGATTTTTTAATCTGCTCTCATTTCATCTACTAGTAGGTCCCTTGACTGTTTGACAAAGTACCTGTTTACCTGTATCCAGAATGAAAAGGCTTATACATGTAATCACTACTTTAGCAAAAAACGTTGTTAGACATGTGCTGAAGTCAGAAAATAACGTTTTGCTAATTTCTAAAATTCAAAAAACGTTGTAAGACATGTGCTGAAGTCTGAAAATAACGTTTCGCTAATTTTTCATTTCAAAAACGTTGTTAGACATGTGCTGAAGTCTGAAAATAACGTTTCGCTAATTTCTCATTTTTTTGCACTCAATCGTTGGGCACTACTGGTAAGCAGATATAAGAAATATATGGTTTCTTACGAAGAACAACATACATACCTAAATTTTGAACAACATGCATTGTTTTATTGGCTAGAAACGTAATACCTTTAGGTCGTTGTTCAGTGATTGCTGCTTGGCGTTAGAGAAAAAAAACTTGTAAATATTACACAGTGCGGAATAAGCTTTTTTGATTGTATTTCTTTCCTGTAAACAAAATATTCTGCGGCATCTGATCTTAGTCAGGAAAAAATCAGAAAACGACGCTTATTTAAGTAGGTGTAGGCATATTGTGAAGGAAAGGTTTTGATAACTATTAGGGGTATTTTGATATGCTGCATCCACAAACCAATGTTGGCAAGCGTAAAAGTGGCGTCTTCACTATCTAATTTGCATATTTCCAAGATGACCGCCAAATTAAAGAATTATAAATAAACGTCTGTAGAGTAACGTGTTAAGGATGCCAAACTGGTACAACTCAGTCCAAAAACATATCTGGATTTAAGGTCTTCACTGACATCAATTACTGCAATTATAATCAAACATGTGATCAAGAGGTAATCAGGGTGAACAACTTGATCAACTAATCTTGCTTCTCACTTAAATAAGGTTTCTTCATGTTTGTGCGTGTATATTATTTGGCCCAAATATATCAGGAATGATTAAATTTAAATGAGAACCGCAATGATACTACTATTGTTTTCAGGAAAATATGGCAATGTAAACACAATCTGTAAGTTTCAGCTAGGGGATGGGGTAATTGCGATGTTAAAGAAAGTGGGCCTTTACCTATAAAATGACTCGTATCTCATCAACAACTCTCCATGCACTATTAAACTTGCTAGAAAAGTTTATATGTTTGTTCCAACATAAATATTTATGAATCACACTCACGACAATATTACATTATGGTACTCTTTATTCCCCAGGATGACACCGAAATAATTACCAGCCGTGTCGAGCCGCCGATATGAACACACATATGTAATCCCTTGTAATTCAATCACAATAAAAAGCATTCACTTTTTAAACTGATGCCTGTAAACTTCCTCTTATGCTAGAAAACATACAGAAAAACAGATATGCGGGGAGATGGGATGCATGCTATAAGCTTGCCCGGGCCTCATCGTAATATTGTCGTGAGTATAGATTCATAAATATTTATTTTATGTTGGAACAAACATATAAAATTTATATCATCTAACTCACGACAATATTACATTATGCTATATTTTATCTTTCTGGATGGCGGTAAAAATCTGTCAATGAATGGGAATAACTAAGTCAAAAGATCGATTTACCATTCAACATAGGGGTTACAATATTCAGCTCGGCAATCAACAACGAAAACAAAATCTGTGTTTGACAACAGCAGAGCATTTTATGTCCTACAGGCTGTGCCATAATAGAACAATTTTGAAGGATTGAAAGCAAATGCTGTCCTCTCCACCAAACTGTTGAGCCGATTTCTCAGAAAAATTCATGAAAAAACATGAAAAATGATAAAGATCCTGTTGAACACAAGATATATTGCATGTCTGTTATTTTGTATGAAGAAATCACATGGCTGGCTGTGTATGGTGAAAAAATAATCACTGCGCACACCAGAAAAAAGATTCAAAAATGATGCGGTCAAGTAACATTCAAGAAAACTATTAATTGAAAATTTTAAACATTGGTAGTTGTGACAAACATCAGTTATAAGTGTTACCTCACAGTTCCTCATATTTTCTCTCAAAGGACTTAATTGAGTTTTTTTTTATGTTTGGCCTGTGCCGGTATTGAACAAAAAGACTGAGCTATATCTTGATTCCTGAGCATGTTTCAAGAGAAGAAACCGCATATCAGTATCAGGGGATCAAACACCAAATTAAATATGGGTAGTGTTTGGTGCTGTGGCCATATAATGCAAAGAATGGGGTATGATTCTGGCAATGGCTTCTTCCTGTGAAGTGTCAGATGCAATCTTCCTGCAACTGTCTCTGCGACCGTGCTAGTCAAATGGAAGCATTGCTCTGATCTTGCACTATGCATGCCTCTACCAGGTGACCTCCTAGCATACAGTTAGATTTCTGTCATTGATCAAACAGAATTTGGATACACTCGTTGTGGTTACATCATTTGCCTTGGAACTTATCCAGTCCTTTGGTGCTTAAGTCTTCATGTCTTAGATTAAAAGTATTTTCGATGTTCCAATTTGTTTGCGCCCACATAATTTAATTGAGTTTTGTATAGATATAGCTGTAACAAAGTAGGCTCTTGATGATTTTGAAAGAAGGTTTAATATAATTTCTGCTTCACCTTGAATGGTGTAAAGTATATGACGACGGACGTAAAGCTGGACATTGTCATAAATTACGTTTGCTTGTTGTCAATACCTGGAAACAAGCCTCAAGATAGTGCAAAAACCTTTGCATTCTCAGTTTGTTTTTCAGGCAAAATAACAACTGTTGCATGCAAAAAAGGTAACCAGACAATGGTTAGAAATAACCAGCAGGTATATGATTTGCTAAATGGATGATTTATACAGACTAAAGTAGTTGATAAGGCTGTCCAATTTCATGATTCATTGAAAAGGCTGAAAGGGAAAACAGTTGCCTCTGACGGTATAATCAAAAAAAAAGGATAATATCAAGACTAACTATTACCTTGCTTATTTATTTTGTTAAGGTATAATTATATATTACATACTTTAAAGATCAACTGAAAAGTTTCAAATAAGTTTTTAACCAAACAATTCACCTAATAGAAATTATTGTGAGAAAGAGATCACTAAAAACCGCATCTAAAAACTCCTATCCATTCAAAAGTTTGCCTATTTGAATTTCGGATTGATTTTTTTTTCCCAAAACAGACTTGAAAAATAAAAATAGAATCTATACACCAATGCATCATTCTGTGATGTCATGTGAGATTTGAAATTATTCAATGAATTTTAATATTTGCAAATGCAAAGAATGTGTCAAACTTTAGTATGCTTTTCTGCAAAACAGCAGAGATTGATCTCGCATAAAGGGTTTTCTGTATGATAAATTTTATTTAATTAAAATTTTATGCTTAAATATCAAATTTAAATAATAAAAATTAAATTTACTTTTACCATGTATTTCTTATTCTAAATGATACTAAAATAGTAAATCTAATTTTTATGTTAACTTATGTTGAAACATTAAAAAAAGATAATCCAAAAACATGTTTTCTGCTAATAGAAAAATACAATTTAAATTTTTGAAACATAATTTTAAAATTAAATTTCACCTTATCTACGCAAATTTTCCAAAAATCATTTAATTGGACAAAATGTAATTTAGGCAATCAAAATATTGGCATTTTCAAACTAAAGATGTACTTTTCTAATTTACAGATTGAGATATTTGAAGTTTAACCACCTTTTTAAATCCTCATATGACATCATAGAATGATGCATTGGTGGATATAATCTATTTTTAATTTTCCAAGTCTTTTTTGGAAAACCAGAACCAAGTCTGAAATTCAAATAGGCATAACTTTTTTGATAATTGGAATTTTTTGATGCGGTTTCAGCATTTTGTTGTATGATATAAGTTGTTTCATTTCAATTCATTTCTTAAACCTTTTCGTATGATCTTTTATAAAAGCTCTGATCGTACATACTTAGTGCATCATTGAAGTGAACTGTTCTGTTAATCCTGCATGACATTGCTTTACCTGCTGTGATAAATCTAGCTCGTTCATCTGAAGGGGAAATTACCTCTCGTTCAGCATTTTAGAAGTTCTAAGACTTGATACTAGATGTTTCTGAATGCTTGTGGAGACATTATTTGGTTAAAATGTGTTGTTGCATATATGAAAAGGAAGCATATACCAAAGTATAACAGCTTGGATATGATTTTTATCACATACACATCAAGGTACAACAGGCCACGTACTCAATGCTTTGACGGCAGCTTTTTCCTCCTTGCATAGTTTTATTTTTTCTCCTACCTGCACAAATACACTGGAAATGTACGTTCAAAGAGCCAGTTTTCAGACATTTATATCAGTTTTCCAAGGTACCTAGCCATAAATGGCATAGTTGGGAAGTTGATGATGGTGGCTCGTCGATTTTGAGTGAACTGGTGGTAAAATTGTACAACAGACATCGATTGAAATATTTAGTGATGATTCTGTTGGTTGCAAGGAGGCGGGTTATTAATTCTGATTTCCACAGAAGCAGACAGCGACAAACGTTTAATATGAATGCTACTTGGGTGAGAATTAATTCTTAAATATTTACAATAAACAGGAACATTTAGTATTGAATTATCTTGGTTAAATGTAAAAAGCGGCTCT
The DNA here is from genome assembly GCA_964019695.1 of Loripinus fragilis. Taxonomy (NCBI): domain Eukaryota; kingdom Metazoa; phylum Mollusca; class Bivalvia; order Lucinida; family Lucinidae; genus Loripinus; species Loripinus fragilis. Next base: position 16,904,490 of record OZ026524.1, read on the forward strand.
ATATCCATCAGTATATGTAAAGGATTAGGAAATGTTTCAAAAAGTTAATTGATAACATCTTTGACAACAGCCAATGGGCTTGATAATCAAAAATGAATGTAATTTCTAATGCTTTCACACCAAATACCAGCGATTTATAAGTACACATGTGAAATATATTGATTATTTCTAAAAATAATTAATTACATCAGACATTGTACTTGCTCATTGATTACATACATTATGGCATTTATGTTACATCTTAAATAATGTCCTAATTTTAGAAATTTGGTAACGACTTGAAGATATATGAGCAAGAAAGTCACAGAAAATGTAAAATATCCACAGGCTTCAGTTGTTTTACATGTGTTTTACTTAAACGGTAATACTAAAATTAACTCCTCAGTTAAACTGTGGGTAGGGGTTTGCATAATCTCATTTTAGACAATATATTTAAGATAGAAAAGGAAACTTTGATTTTTGTATTAGTCAATTGAGTATGGTAGTAAAACTTTACCTAAAACGGTTTATAAACTACACCGAGCAGTTGTGAAACTAAATGACAATAGCCACATTTACAACTTTAAATTATAATTAACTTCATGTAACGCACATAACACCACAGGAAGCCGTATTAATGTTAAAGATATTTCACATGTACCAAATGCATCAAGTATGCAGACTCTATTAGCATGTCACCTGATGAGAAATGTTAATATTTTTCTTTCTGCAGCTCAAACTTTCAATTTTCTTATTCTTTAATCGATATAAAACATGTCTAATAAGTTTTTACAGGATAACACACAGGCATACAGAGTACAAATATCTCTAATTCGGTGCACCTTGAATTTTTTTATTATGATAAAATGTTTGTGGAATTCCAAAGGGATATGAGGTGAAAAAAGCCATTACTCAGCCTGCAAGTCATATAGAATCCGTGATATGATGTCCCGTCTGGGAATGAAATATTGCCATGCAATAAAATCGATAAACCATTGTGGTTTATAGATTTTCGGGAAACTTTATGACGTCCATAACAACGTTGGGTATAGCAGACTCTATCGACGTGGACAACGCCAGAGCAGTTCATATTCTACGGAAGCCCATCAAGAACATGTGAAAATATAATTTTCCTAAATGTCATATATTTTTATCCAAAAACATAGGGACTGAACATATTGGGTTTATATAACTTACTGACATCCATGTAGACCCCAGAAGCTATGGTGGTCATTTCAGAATACTACATATTGATTTTTAAAGCATGTAGAATAGGACACCCCAAATTTGAAATTAAATTTATAGGTTCTTTGCTACAAATTACAATAAACAGCATTTATTGTTAAGGAATGTATTAGATAATTATTTATACACGGCTGAGAAGCACATGTTATAAAAATATGTGTGCTTACATATTCCATTTTATCTTCAAACTAAAGAGGTATGAATTGTATATTGTTGCACATAAATAAATAAATCATAAATTGTATACATTTAAACACCCCATACAGTTAGACAGACGTTTGGGGCAGAATTTAAAATAATTTTATTTTATTTTCTGCGAAACACTAGGAAATGTAGCTAAACAGTAGAAATATGAAACCACAAAATTGAGATACTTCTTAATTTACATGTTGTCTATGCCAGCTAACTTGTGCGTTAAATGCTATGGGCAACTTATGAAAAGTTTAACTCATAAATGAAAACCTATAAGACAGTATACAATAATCAAGCCATATACGTATCGGTGCAAAAATGTATTTTTGAGAAAAAAATGGGGATTTGCACGATACACGCCATCGTTATCAAAGACTTAGACGTGCCATCATATTCTGATCGAATCAGTTGGAGAAAGATCATTTAAATGATACACAGAGCTGATTCATCTATTATGATTGTACTTATCTCCTGTAGACAAAACAATTAATGAATTCAACTTTCACAAGCTGCATTGGTCCGTCTTACGCTATAATGATACCTAGCACAATTGCTTTATGCGTTTACCATGCTAGATCGTGCATGCGCAAATCTACATTACCATTTCATCAGGAATGCGTCATCCTGATTGTAACCGTTAAAGAAAATAATTCAAATGCTACACAGAGCTGAATCCAGCCCCGAGGCTATAAAACTTTTCCATACTAAGTTCAGTTAAGCACAGAATTTATCCTCCTCATAAATGCTAAAATGCCAACATATGTTGACATTTTCACATTTATGAGTACGATAAATATCAAATCTGAGAGACTTAAAGCGAGAAACGTCGTCACTTTTCGGTATTTAATGAGAAGTTGAAATTTCGCGTTCAGCTGAGTTGAGCATAAAAAATGTTTTAAAACTTTGGCGCTAGCTATTATGATCGGGGGGGGGGGGGGGGTGGGGGGGGGTTGAAACTGGGGGCTAAGTAGCACAGACAATGTTTGATGCATTAACGCATGTTATAACGAAAAAGAGACCCAAAAATGATACTGCAGTCTGCATAACTGAGCATGTGCCATTGGCATTGAGCCGGTTACGCAGGTTACGCACGTGCATAATAGATATAGTATCATTCATGGGAGGTCACTTAATGTGATATAAGTGATTTTTCATACTATTAGGAACTGCTCATAAAGGGAAGAGTTCGCTCACCCTGGGAGCAATTTTTTTCCTTTAAGAGAAGTTCCCATTTTGAAAAGGGACGCAATTAAAGATAATCATTACTTGATCCAGTAGTCTCCCTTTTGATGTACATGTACGTGACTTTTTCAGCGTTCTGGCTACGCCATTGTGCACTCACACAATCATTTCAATTTATTAGCATCATGCTGTGTTGAACTTTGTGTATAAATTAATTAGCCCGTATACTGTAAAAATTAATCGTGTTGGTTGACACCAAAATATGGTCTAGCTGAGCTGCGACCTATTTAAGTGTAAACCTAAACTTAATTTTCAGCAAAACAACTTAAGCTTCGTGGCTTCGGTTGCTGTGTGTTCTAAGGCGGTGGTTCTGTTGTTGATGATTTATTGTTTATTGTTGTTCCCATTAATTGTGTTTTTACCGGGGTTTACCTGTTGGATTTCTTTTGCTCCGGTATTCAGTTTAATTTACTGTTGAGTCCTTATCATTGCTTTATCTCCTTGTTATATCTTGATTTATATGTTTTAGGAGATGATGCATTGATAAGTTAGGGGTCTTTCATGCAAACCAAATATCTATGTGTCTTGATCCACATCTGAATTAAGGGTGAGGTTGGCGCCGTTTAACCGGTTTAAGCCCTCCAGTAAAATACTTTACTGACCGTTCCAAGGCGGTACTTCTTTTGTGGATCTTTTATGTTTTTGTTCTGTCTTGATTTTGCTATGTTTTGTGCGCGTCTGTTTATATGTGCTTCGTGGTCACCTGCTGGGAAAGGGCTGACCTCTTGGCTCTCGTTTGTGGTGTCTTCTGTGAGTTTGTCACTTTCCCATTAGTATCCTGGGTCAGGTGTGGTACTTGATTGTATCGATTCCTGATCTTTGCAACCTTACTTACTTTGTTTGTTTGGTTAGTCCTTGTTTTAATGCATTACTAAGTTACTTGCTGTTTCCCCTCCCCACGGTACCATGGGTTGGTTTGCGATCTGTGGTATTTCATCAAGAAGTGACTTCTTCACCCAATGGCGACAGACAGCTGAATCAGCTATTTTGATGGTATTTATATGAGGCTTGTATAGAGGGGGTACCAGTATCCTATATCCCTGGAAGTAAACAGGAAAGTATCCCATATCCCTTTAAGTAAATTGGAAAATATCCCCTTAATTAAATTTTCTAAATATCCTGTATCCCTAGAAGTAAACAAAAATATCCCTGAAATTTCCAACGCAAAATAGACCTACGAGTACAGGAACATTTTGTCAAGCACATACGTCATGGAACATTTTGTCAAGCACATACGTCATGTAATGGCTTGTGTTCTGTAACTTTGCACATTTTAATTGCTATTGAGTGATATTTCATCTACTTAGCTTTTCCATATATACATATTCAAGTTAGCAAAACAGAGACTACACATTTATCCTTTTAGGTCATCATTTTTTGCCTCAAAATGTCTTCCTCCAGTTAAAGTTGATCAGCCTTACAGCTATAAGCTCATATGATCCGAAGGCACAAACGAGGCTTTGGAATGGTAAGCGTCTAACCTCTTTGGCATGTATTGTCATCGTTGTCCTCGTCATCTATTTAAATTTTGAAGAAGTATATTTCTAATGTCAGTCAGCCAATTTTGATCAAACTACATGTGTATAATGGGAAAGGTTACACACGTTTTGTGTCTGATTTTATCGGACATATAGTTGCCATGTCGGCAACATAAGGCTTCCATAGACTTATGATGGGAAATCTTTAAATTACATGCCATGATGGCAAACAACTCACATATTTAGCATGTAAGAAGATCTTGTGGATCATTTATGTTATTTCTGTCTTGTATTTGTTATGCTTTCGTTTGCATCTGTTTATTGATGTCTTGTGGTCACCTGCTGGGAAAGGGTTGACCTCTTGGAATTCGTATGTAATGTCTAATTGTGAAGTTGTCACTTTCACATTGGTATCCTGGGTCAGGTGTGGTACTTGATCGTATCGATTCCTGATCTTTGCCCTCTTTCTTACTTGTGGTCTCCAATATAAATTAGGCCATCGAGTCCCTTTCAATAGCTCCTATATACTTTTTATTGAGACAACTTTAAAACATCTCTCAAACCTTCATGCTTACAGCTTATACATGTACATGTATTTCCAGGCCCCGAAGGGCAATCAGTAGTGAGTTTGATTGTAGATCAAGAAGCCATGAGTTTGATCCTGGCCTGGTTCTATACTTTTCTTAAGCTTGATGATGAAACATTTTACTACCACCATTCTCCTCCTTCCACTAACCAAAGAAGGGTTGTGTCAGTTACAGGCAAAGGTATGTGCACGAAGTACTGGCTAACCATTTAGTCAAGCTTGACCAGGAAAAGTGTGATTAGTTTAACTGACTATCCCGACATGATCATACCCGGGGTGTAAAATCACTAAACAAATCTGAATAAAAACAACTTACATATTTACTTTGTAGTAATGTTTAGTTGTCGCCTATATAAATCCTGCCAATCATGTCCCTGGAGTCCAAATTGGTCACGTCTATTCAATAAACTTAGAAATAACTTACACCTTAATGAGACCTAGTTTAAATAATAAATGTTTAGCAATATCTAGTGGCGCCCTTCATAAATACTGCCAACCGTTTCCCTGGAAACTATATTGGTCATGCCCCAAGGATCAACTTCTATTTCTGTTGTATTGCTTGCACGTTAACCCTGCCACTATCAGAGGGCTAACATATTTCATTTTGTGGCTTATATAATGTAGTTTCAGGAAATCATAGTCTACAAAATTCTTCTGCGGGAGGGGGTCTATAGCCAGCTCAAGGCCTTATACAATTCATACCAACCATGTCCTGACTGTATTTTAGTTATGCATGGTACATGCATTCTCAGTTGAACATTGCTTTGAACATGGCTGTAACCTCCCCTTAAGACATTTTACCTTAGAGCTTTATAGAGCACTTTGTCTTGTTATGGCGGACATTTATGCTAAGTGTTAAGATTTAATAACTGGTCTAAGGCTTTGCAAATTATAATCTGGCAACGAATTTTCAAAAGCAAAATGACATGTGACCTCAGCCTTGGACATTTGCGGCACATCGTCTTTTCATGATGGACACTTTTTTGAATGAGTCGATGGTTATAAATGTTTAAAGATTTGTTATTGTGGCCTGTGACCTTGTCCATACAGACTAGAGTTTGTACAAGACAAATCATCTTGTTATGTTGTGATGTGATAATCAAGAGAAGGATTATACCATTAAATAGAGGATCTTACATTAGTGCTCATGTTTTATTGAATTTATTAAACGAGTTGGGGAAAAGAGATAAAATGCGAGGCTTGCCGAGCATTTTATCTCTTTTTCGCAACGAGTTTAATAAATTCAATAATACAAGAGCACGAATGTTAGATTCTATTTATCATATGATAAATACTTTGAAATCTGATTTCTGGCGTAATAACGTTATAATTTTGTCATTATGTACGCAACGTTGTTATGGACGTCATAACGTTTCCCGAAAATCGATAAACCACTAGTGGTTTACAGATTTTATTGCATGGCGTTATTTCACTCCCAGACGCGACGTCATATGATAAACAAAATTTCCTAATATATTTTCCTTTTGATATTTGCCTGTGACCTTGCCCTTAGATTTATGAATAATATCCACTGATTATGGTGCACACCTGCATAGTGATATGGAAATCGAAAGGAGAGTGTGACCATGACCTTGCCAGAATCAGAGACTGTTGATCATCCTCGGAAACGTTAGGAGAAGACACAAAACAAAGACTTCCATAACACAATTAAACTAGAGCAGCCAACGCAACTAGAAAGGACAAAAACACACCACAATACAATTAAGGACTCAACACAAAACACCACACAAGTCTGAGGAAAATCAAGCAATGGATAAGGAAGTTTGATCCGAATAGAGTCCACTATATACAGTATGCGGTCGCCTCCACCTCTTTCAACATCTTTGGCGAGGGAATATATAATAAGTGCATTCGCGCTACTTGGTTTACTCTGTCTAAAAGTCCCAGGCAATCGAGATATACTTGACATGTCGTGTACATACAGTTTTTCCTCCTTCATGATTTTTGTTGATTTTATTGGTATTTCTACTCTGTATTGGTATATTTTGGAGGAAAAATAACAGTACCCCTGAAATTGAACATAGTATCCCATATCCCTGGAAGTAAAATGGAATGTATCCTATACCCCTGGAAGTAAAATGGCAAATATCCTGTATCCATAGAACCCCTACACAAGCCTCTTATATCATGTAAACATAATGAGCCAGTGCATGAGATTTTCAACAATAAGGTATGTGCGACAAGCAAACCCTCAGATCAGCCTGCGCATACGCGCAGTCTGATCAGAGCCTTTACTAGTCGCTTGAGTATTCTATGATTGTTAAGCTACTAACTGAATCTCATTTGGAGTTTCTAAGCTTAAAAGGAGGCTGCAGAGACTCATCCGAGTCTACACTTGTCAAAATGTCAAATTGTTGGAAATCTCAAACCGCGGCTCAATTATCATGTAAACATAGTATTGTTTATTTAATTGTACAAGCTGCATTGGTCCTCCTAAGTGATAATGGTAGATACATGTAGCATAGATGCGTCAGCATATTCCGTTCTAGGGTGTGGATGCGCATCTGATGGTGATGCTCTGTGAAGTTTTACAGTACGAATTTAAGAAACGAGGCTCGATGAGTTAAGCCCATTGCCAAACGAGTAAAAGACGTCTATAAACTGTGAAGTCTTAAATTGTGAAGAACAAGATGAGACGCCCCAGGCCACAACGTTTCAGCTTGTATTGACTGAGCTATTTTATATGAAAAAACACGTACATGTCACTGTATCATTTTAAATGCTAAATGTACCAGCAAACTGTTTTAGTAAATAATATAAAGATCGAACCCGGATAGAAAAAGGTCTAAACAGAGTCGTATAGGATGAAGGAACATACTTTAGAAATGTGTAAGCCGCCACCAAAACAAAAGTACCTCTTCAGTGTAGTTTGCATTTACTTTGCTTCACAAACAGCTTGCGTTATAATCCGCTTAGGGCATTACAACTGAAAGGATGGTATGTCTATATATTTCTAAATCATCAGAATGTGATCTTTATATACATGTACACATATAGATACATTTTTGTATAACAATTGTATCTTGAAATTTTATTGGCTAGAAAGAAAAGACGTTCAGGTCGCTGCTTTGTGATCGTTGCTTTCAAACTGAGCGGACACTAGCATGCTGTAGTGGACTGGTCATCCCATGGCGGATCCAGAGTGGATCCAGGGGGTTCGATCGACTCCCCTATTCCCCTCTCCTTACGTTATGGCATGATTGTGCCCATTACATAAACGTCATCTAAAATGACACAGGGCTGAATCAACAAATCTCCCGTAAACAAAATACTGTGCGTTTTAAATTTCACAAGCTACGTTGGTCGTTCTGCACGCAAATGATATTGCTAGGGATGGTTATTAAGCTCACCTGAGCCGAATGCTCATCTGTGAACTAATAGTATACCAGTGACTCCAGCGTCCGTCCGTACGTGCGTCGTCCGTCATCCATCATTCGTCCGTCCGTCCGTCAACATTTCTCCTCTAAAGCCACAAGGCCAATTGAACTCAAATTTCATATAGATACTCCTCATGATGCGGGAACGAAAGTTTGTTCAAATGGTCCTGGTCACAGATTAAGAAGGACGCCATGCCCATATAAGGTAAATCCCCTTTAAAATCTTCTTCTCCAGAACCAGAAGGCCGATAACATTGGGACTTGGTATGTAGCATTTGGAATGTGGGTCCTACCAAGTTTGTTCAAATGATGATCCTAGGTTGACCATCACTTACTTAAAGTCAAGGTCATTTTTTTCCCTAATGCATTTAAATGGGAACATTTCTGAAAAGGTAGACTTTGTTTGAAAACTATCGAAGTCAAAGTCATTATTCTTACTTGATATGTTTTAGCTAATGTGACAATGGCTATTTATTTAGGTTCCAAAGGTCAATGTTAAACTTTGACCTTTCAGCCAAGGTCGCTCGAATTATAGTCTCATCAATATATTAAAACATTCACCACAATTCTGTTAAACATCCTTAAAATGATACAGTACTGTACACTTTAATTTGAAACCAATACCTAAAAAGTGGCTAAATCAATGTAGACCCAGATCAACTAGCTTGTGATAAAGAACTCTGATCAGGCTTCACAGTGTTTAACTTTTCCCTCTGATTGAAAAGAGATGCTTACAACTGGAATACTGCAGGATAACAGGAGGAGTGCAGTACATAAAACTAATCAGCATGACAAGGGTTCATAAATGGGCCTCGTCGTGAGAAAATCTGTCTTCGGGGTTTCCGACAAAGTGAGATTCAAACCACCCTGCTCAGGTACAGGCACTAGCTAGAAAAATGAAATTTTGCTTGTGGCAAGTTTAGATTCACTTCTTTCAAATAAGCGACAAACAAAGGCACTGATCAGACTGCGCGTACGCGCAGACTGGTATGTGCCTTTGCTTTTCGCACATCCCCTAAGACAAGTTTTCTCGCGACGAGGTACAATTTATATTTGGAACCTTATCAAACTGCTAACTGGCCCTTTTTGCTTTGCCAAGTTTGTGTTAGGAGAAGCAGGTTTAAGATTGGCATTATTGAGTACTAGCAACTACATATAAACTTTGCCTTATCCTTTATAAAAGAAACTGTTTTGAACGCTTTTTTGTTTGTCTTTTAAATCTCGCCTTAAATAACTGCTGCCCTTGCCATCAAACGCCTAGTTTGTATGCCTAAATATTTTGTTAAAATAATCCTTATGTAAAGATCAAGATGGCTGCCATACCCATTTAGGGTCAATACCCTTAAAAAGCCTTCTCAGAAACCACAATACTGTTGACCTTGGAACTTGGTATACTTCATTTAGGTCATGAGTTCCACAAGATTTGGTAATGACCCTAGGCTGACCTTGAATTTCGTAACAAGGTTAATCATTTTAGCTCCTCAATGCTTGTATGGGTTCATCTGGACAAAGTTTAGTTTAAGCTTCATTCAGTATTGCTTGATTTATGTAAATTCACATTTTTGAAGCAGATGATATTTTTAAGTGTACTTACATCGAAACAGTGTGTGTTTTCGAAGTGTTTAGCTTTAAATAAGACTAAAAAAATATAATAAAAAAAAATCGTGTGAACCATGTATAAAAGGTAATATCAGTGTCATATGCAGCTCTTCAGGAGCCAATGGTCCTCTGGTTCTCACAAACTACTGGGTTAGTCAATTCAAATTTAATATGCTCCATATGATGAGACAACCTAGTAGAAATAATAATATTCCTGGTCACATGACCGAGGGACTGCAGTAGTTGAGTGGTAGAATGCTTGACTGGAGACCGAGGGGTGGCTGGTTCGCGTCTCACTAGAGTCTTTGCGTTGTTTCTTCGAGCAAAACACATCAATCCTTGCTTAGTACTGCTACAAACCAGGAATACCCATCCCGAAATAACAAAACAATGTTAACAACGACGTAAAGAAGAAAACCAAACAAACGCTCATATGGCCAAAATGGCTGCTGTGCGCGTGTTAGGTAAAAACTTAACATTCTCTTTTTCAGAACCAAATGACCAATGTCATTGGGTCTAAGGGTTTTAGGCCTCGCAAAATATGTTAAAATGATAAGCCTAGATTGCTATTTGACCTAGTTTAACTTCATTAAGTCAATGTATCGACTCAATATCAGGTGAGCGCTTCAGGTACGAGGGGTGTTCAACAAATACGCGGACAGATGCTGCCATTCCCTCAGTTTTTGACTGAACAGCGCGAAACTTGCACATAATGATGCCCAAAGAATTCTGTACTCAGAGTATAACTTAAGTGACAATATCTTTACGCATGATAAATCTATGGTTGTTATGGTAACGTCACCTCGTAACACCCGGCCCAAAATTTAACAAAACTCAAACGTGTGTCCCTTCGAAAATGACGTCTATCACTTGCGTCTGATCCAATATCGTCTCCAAACTTTAGCACAGTATGGCGCCAAATCTTGACACGACGTCAGTGATGTCACATCAACGTATAACGTCATTTGAGCGTAAGCGGCCATTTTGTTTATACAAGGTGCATCAAAATGAGCGTCGAACAGAGAACCCGATTAAATTCTGTGTTCTCAATGGAAAAAACAGAAAAGAAACAATGGAAATGTTGGTCAAGGCATACGGCGATGCTGCAATGAAGAGAACGGCATTGCATAAGTGGTACTTGCGGTATTAAACGGATACGAAAGTGTGATGGACGAACAACGCAGTGGACGTCCGACGTCAATAACGTCGCAGAAGAAACGAGCTCCCCTGTTGCAGACCATGCTGTTTCATCATGGCAATGCGCCTATCCATCAGGCTTCTACGACTCAGGAAACGATCGACAGACGGTCCATTGAAGTGCTTGGTCATCCTCCTTACAGCCCTGATTTGGCCCCCTGTGATTTCTTCTTGTTCCCCATACTGAAGAAGATTCTGCGAGGCCGCTAATTTGACGATGTTGCAGATTTGCAAAGGGCGGTGCAGTCTGCGATTGCTTCCCTTGGAACATCTGCATACAGAACTGTTTCTATTCGTGGGTTAAAATGTGTAAAAGGTGCATTTTATTCAAATGAGAGTACTTTGAAAAGGCCGAATGCCTTTAGACAGAAATTACGGAAAGGTATGTGAAAAAAAACACAATCAATAATCACTCTGGGATAACGCGACGTCAACTTGACGTTGGGCCGGTTGTGACGACCCAACGTTACCATAACAACGGGTGTTTGATCATGCTTAAAGTCAAATGTATGAAATTTTCGCTGGACATACAGAATTCTCTGGGTATCATTATGTGCAAATTTCACGCCTTTCAGTCAAAAACTGAGGGAATGGCAGCATCTGTCCGCGTATTTCTTGAACACCCCTCGTACTTCAGGTTCGCTAGTTTTCCAGTGTAACGAGATGTTGTTTGATTCAACTTTAACAAGCTGCATTGGTCCTTCTACGTGATAATGATGGTTAGCACAGATGAGTATATGCGTCACCATGCTAGGGAGGATCTGAGATGAAGCTTGACGAAGTAACATAGTGCGCACAAAAGAAACGAGGCTAGATGCATCAAAGCATAGCGTAACGAAAGCGAGATGTTTATAAACAGCGAATACCAAGATGAGACGCCGTTTAACTTGGTATCACAGCCAGTATGACCTGTACTGTTTGATATGAATGATACCCTTACACTTTCATTCTAAAAATTATAAAGAGTACCTTCAGCCTATTTTGGGTAAACGTTGATCGAACGAACTTGCGAATTGGATGGAAGGCTATACACTAAAAAATAATCGTGTAAGTTGATACCAAAATAGGTGGCAGCTCAGCTACCGCGTATTTTAGTTTAATTTACACTTAGTTTTCCAAAAAAACAACTTGACCAGTGGTTGCGGCTGTTGTTGGTTTTAAGGCAGTGGGTGTGTTGTTGTTGAGTAATTGTTTATTGTCACTTTTATTTGTGAGAGGATTGTTTTCTAATCCAGTACTTAGTATCCTTTCTAGTTGTGCAATCATTTTGCTGGGGAAGGGAGGTCTGGCTCCAGGTTTACGTGGGAATAAAAACAATGCTTATTGTTCACGATGAATTATAATGCTAGTAAATGTTAAAATATGCCAATATTGTTGACAATTCTAGCATTTATAAGCATGATTATATATAAATGCAACATGAGCATGATAAAAAATCATGCTCAGTCGAGTTGTGTAACCTCAGTACCAGGGTCCACACTGTTTGCTCGGTGTTTTTAATCATCTTGAGCAAACTGCATTTTTTTCAAATAAATTTCAGATATTGGCATCATATATGAACAGACATATCTGACCTCACAGTTACCTAACTTGTTAATACCCGACTTAACTGAGCATGCTTATAAACCTAAAACGCTCGAAAACGTGCTTGTAAAAGGTTAAATTAAATGTATTTTTGTACTAACGTGCGCATCTGGATTGATCTTGGAGAAAAAACATTTGGGTTGTTGATTTATTATCCTAAAAATTGTTGATTTTTAGGTTGATAATAACATACTTTGGAACACTGAGAATGCACCAGATTGCACCATTTTAACTCACCTGAGCCAAAGGCTCTCGGTGAGCTTATAGGATCGGAGTCGAGCCAGCGTGCGTCCATACGTCCATTCACACTTTCAGACATGAGTATCTCTGAGACCAGCCGGCTGCATTAGGTTTTGGGCCAGATTGGATGAGAACTCTGGTTTCAATGGCAACAGATAGCTCCCATAGGGTTATAATGGGGAAAATCTTGTGAGCACTCTTGCTCTTCCATTTTTATTTGATCTTCTTCATTCTTGCAGGTAACAAGAAAAAGCAATAAAAGCTTGGATGAGTTCGAAATTCAGCAAGATTCGACAAGGGTCTGCGGAGTTAGCTACCCTTGAATGTCTGATATAATCTCCATAGACATATAGATGGAGAAATGTTGTGATCACTCTAGTGCTTTCATTTTTGAATGGATCTTCATCATTCTTGCAGGTAACAAGGACAATTATAAAAGCTTGAATAAGTTTGAATGTCTGCTAGATTCCATCACCAACTACTGTGTTAGGTGTTAGCTGTCATTGAGCGTTAGAAAAATGAATGTATAATGTTGTGAGCACTCTAGCATCTTAATTTTTGATTGAATCTTATTTATTCTTGCATGTAACAAGGACAAATTTGAAAGCTTGAATGGGTTTGAAATTTGGTAAGATATGACTTGGGTGTACGCAGTTAGTTGCCCTTGAGGGGTCTGAAAAAATCTCCCTATGCTTATAATTGGAGAAATGTTGCGAGCAGTCTAGTGCTTTCTTTTTGGATGAATCTTCATCGTTCTTGCAAGTAACAAGGACAACTATAAAAGTTTGAATGAGTTTGAATTTCTGTCAGATCCCATAACCAGCTACTGAGTTAGCTGCCCTTGAGCGTTTAAAAACGAATTATAATGTTGTGAGCACTCTAGCACCTTCATTTTAATAGGATCTTCTTCATTCTTGCAGGTTACAAGGACAACTATAAAATCTTGTATCAGTTTGAAATTCAGCAGGATCGGACATGGGTCTGAGGAGTTAGCTGCCCTTGAACGTCTGAAAAAATCTCCATATACTTATAATGGGAGTAATGTTGTGAGCACACTGGTGCTTTTATTTTTGGATGGATCTTCATCATTCTTGCAGGTATCAAGGACATTTGTTAAAGCTTTAAAGAGTTATGTTTTCAACCATACTTGACAACCAACCATAGAGTTAGCTGTCCTTGAGTGTCTAAAATATAGCTCTAAAATGTCACAGAGGGGTCATAACTTGGTTTACAAGGAGCATGGTTCCTCTAAAGGGGTTCAGCATCAGTCTTGCGAAAGCACTGGCCTTACAGAGAGACATGCTTGGATGACAACAATTCAACAAAGAGGGCACTTAATAAGAAAAAAGACAAACCCAAGTCACAAATTATGATTTTTTCCCTGATAAATTATGTGCTATGCCAGAAACCTGCCTTTATGGTAATAGTTGAACTTGAAAGAAAGCAGCATTGAAAGGAAGAAATAAACTTTGATCTCATGTACATGTAGAAAAGTCCCACTTTAGATAAGTGCCAAAAGATGTCAGGCTTTTTAAAAGGTAATACTTGTATGTCATAATATTTGACATAAACTACAGGATTTAAATGCTAGAATATATTTAATACAGTTATTTATTTATTCTTTTTTGTTTTCTACAGTCACATATATAGACTTTTCAGGATCATTTTCATTTTTCCACATGGGTCTTCTTTTTCATATTTTTGGAACGCCATCTTGGATTTTACAGGAAACAATAAAACGAATCCAAAATAATTTAGCAAGTACTACTATAATGGCAACATTTAAATTAAAATGAAAAAAAAAAACAACTTTACTTTAAAATGGTAGATCTATTTTTCAATTATTTTGACAAGGGATCTCAAGACGGTATCTTGATAATCTCCTTGTAAATGCAACAGAGTTTTATTTTATTTAAAGCCTATACATTCTACTTTTTTATATAACACTTTTCCCCGTTTAAGAATTTTTTTGTAAAATATCAAAAGATAATCATAAAATTAGCCCTTTTTCAGCTATTTTTTTGTATTTGACCTTGAATTGACCTTGACCTTGAAATTGAAACCATAATCAAATGTATCTATTAAAAAGTTAAAATATACATTACAAAAATAAATACCATTAATTTGATGAAATGATATACATAAGACAAATTCTTACACAACAACCCATTGTAATTATTTCTGGCAGCCATGTTGGACGTAATATTGTATTTCTCTGCCCTCACCAACAATGGCCACTGTATCCTGGCAGATTCATAAACTTCAGGGTTTGACAAACATTTTGGTATATAACATTAAATTTAGTACTTTGGTCACCACCCCACATTCAACTGAGCCTTGAAAGTCACCCTACTATATCATCAAACATAGGCGTATTTGTGTTGGCCAAAATGCCACCACATACCATATACCTGCATCTGTAAATTCATACACTATTATTTACATGCTTACATAGAAAATGCATATAAATACATTGAATTTGTTAGATGTTTATACTGAAACATAAATGACCAACAAGCAACTGGAGTGAGTACTTTGACGTCATATTAGGGTCAACAACTTGCCTGATATCACGTTCAAAACGGTTTACATATGTCGCTTCTAACTTTCATAATTGCTTCAAATTTTCTGGTTATGCGCTTAAGAGTTTGTCAGGTAACATAAGCTATATTTTGATCATCACATCCTAAAATTTTCTTTTGTCATATCCTGGTCCATATGTTCTTGTGTCGCGTGTGAAGCATGGTCGACTTATAGGGAACATGTCGGCGTCATCCGCGTTGTCTCAAATTTGTTTTCGGTCGATAACTCTTGTAAGGATGCATCAATTTCATTCAAACTTCACAGAAGGGTCAAGATAGTAAAGGGGGTTATCCGCATAATTCAGACTGAGCTATGGCTCTCTTTTTGACATATTTTGGCTTAACTGTGGTTTCCGAACAATACCTTTTGAAGGGATGCATCAATTTCATTCAAATTTGACAGAAGAGTAAAGCATCATAAAAAGACAGGTCGAGTTTGAATATAGAGGTCATTTGAGTTATGGTCCTTTTTAGACTTAGGTATAGGCTAATGCAATATTGGCTTTTTGTGTGGAATAAACTTCACATTTCTCCAAAACAATAATATCTGACAACGTCTCACTACAGGCCAGGATTACTCAGTGCCTGTAGATAAGCATGACAGTGATTAAAATTTTACTTTACCCCCTGACCCCTTAGGTCGGGTCAAAGGTCAACTATTTAAGTTTCGCACTAACTCAGTCAGTTGTTAATATTTTTACTGAAATTTCGCATGCGTGCAGTGGTTAAATAAATATAAAACATATCAAACATGATTTTTGATCCAAGACCTGGGAGCAGGGTCAGGTGCGGTACTTGAGTGTATCCATCCCTGATCTTTGCACCCTTACTTACTTAGGGGTAGGGACAAAATGTCAAAATTTCATGTTCATGTTGCATATCAAATTAAATGGAATCATTAATGTAGCAACATGGTAGCAAATATTTTGCCCACAGACCCTCCCCACACACACCAGCGACTCTCGGTGTCAAAATTCAACTTTTTTAGAACATGGTCGTGTGGCATATCAAATTAAAGGGAATAACGAATACAGTAATATGGTAGCCAATATTTTGCCCACAGTCCCCAAACCCCAGCCCTGGAGGTCAAAATTCAACTTTTTCAGAACATGGTTATGTTTGCTATGAAATTAAAGGGAATCATGGTAGCAATTATTAAACGATTTTGCCCACAGTCTCACCACCTGACCAAGGGGAGGGGGTCAACTTCATGGTAGCAAATATTTTGGTCGCAGACCCTCCCCCACCCCACCCGGGCCCTAAGGGACTAAATTCACTTTTTCAGAATATGATCATGTTGCATATGGAATTAAAGGGAATCACGAATGCAGTAACATAGTATATTTTTTCTGCCTACAGACCCACCCCCTGACCCTGGGGTGGGGTCAAAGCTCAACTTTCTCTGAACATGGTCATGTTGCATATTGAATTAAAGGGAAGTACAAATGCAGCAACATGGTAGCAAAACTTTTGCCCAGTGGTCCCAAAATACCTCTCCCTCTGACCTTTGGGGTGGGGTCAAGAGGTCAAAATTCAACTGTTTCAGAACACGGTTATGTTGCATATCAAATTAAAGGGAATCTCAAAATTGTACTGGTGATCCTCACCCCCTGTCCCTTGGGTTGGGGTCAAAAGGTCAAAGTTCCACTTTTTCAGAATATGGTCATGTTGCATATGAAATAAAAAGATACCACGAATGCAGCAACAGTGTAGCAAATTTTATGTCCACAGACACCCCCACTCTGGGAATCGGGTCAATAGGTCAAAGGTCAACCTTTAAGAACGTAATTTTGTTGCTTATCAAATTGATAGGAATCATGAAATGTAGCCACATGGTAGCAAATAGTTTGCCTGCAACCCACATCCCCTGACCCTAGAGGTCAAAAGGTCAAAATTCAACTTTTGCAGACAATGTCATGTTACATATCATATTTTACAGTTTCTCCTAAGCAGCAGGAATGTCTTTAATGGTTACACCCAACCAGCAGTCATGATGGTAATTAACATCTGCAGCATGCAGATATATCTCTTACTCGTTGGTTTGTTGATACACTCCACTCCATAAGTAAATAGTATTTTCCTCTTTTTTCGGTAATTTTATTTTTTAACAATCCATCCATAAACTACTTTCAAGCTGATTTTCCCCGCATATTGATTAAAAAAAGGTATGTACTTTGAGCAAGCACGCTGTCACAGAGTTTTCGGTGATATCGTTCGTTTAGCATGTTTGCCCAAAGTATGAACTTTTATAAGAATAATATGATATTAAGGTTCGTATTATCAGATCCAACCAAAGGTAGTCTTGAAAGCAGTGCATGGATTGATGGATAAGATTACCAGAACAAAGACACACAAAAAACATTACCATTATGAAAAAAATAAGTCCGTTTTTTCAGTGCAGTGTATAATAATCCCCCATGTCATATCACAATATACATCCTACTATCTCTGCCATCTTGGACGACATCTTGTATATTTTACAACGCTGAAACACAACAACATCATGCCAGTCAAATTCGCCGAATGCAACTACCGTTGAAAACTATCAGAAAACGGTTATTAACTGTGATTCTGATTTCAAGTGGGATTTTGCATTAAAATGGCGGCCATCTTGGACACCATCGTAAATAGTTCAACCTTCTGAATCAAACAATGTTCCATTTTAATCATTTGTATCAATTAGACTCTAAAAAGCCATACAAAGTCAACAATAAAATGCTTTTTATTGCGTTATTTTGGTCAGATAGGTCTTAGGGGACTAAATGACGGCCATCTTGGGCGCCATCTTCAATATTTCAACCCTCTGAATCGAATCAATGTTCCATTTTAATTGTCTGTATCATTTAGCCTCTAAACATCCATAAAAAGTAAAAATTAGAGCTCTTTTTATCGAACCTGTTGGTCAGATAGGTGTTAGGAGCATAACTGACGGTCATCTTGGACGCCATCTTTAATTTTTCAAAACGCTCAATAATGCCAGAGTGGCATCAGTTGGATTCATTATGTACAATGTCTGAACAACAAGAATCCGTGAAGAAAAAAACTTTAAAATCAAGTTCCAGGTCATTCTTGTTTTCCACCGGACTATGTCGCCGTCCGAGTGCTTATTTGGACGGTTGATTTGGGATTTTGGCTAAAAATGACATTGCGGAGACGTTTGCGGGTTCAAGCTCAAATACATTACCCTCTGTGTTTTGGCCGTGTCAGGTGGTGGTATATATTTTCCTAGGGACTTCTCGTAACTTAAATAGTTTAAACTAAAGATCGTCGATATAACCTAGAGCATTATCTGAAGGGCCGCTTGTTCGAGACTCACCGGGACCAATGTGCTGTGTCATTTAAGAAGACATTTTATATGCTCTGCTTAGAACTGTTTCCATCCAGAAATTCATGAAGCGTCCCGATACATGTATGACTAAAAGAGTGTTGACTGATGCGTAAACCTTCAGCGCAGACAAAAAATACATTTCGACATTATTTGAACACAGACAGTTAGCCCAATAATACCTAGCACCCATATAAAGGAATTTGACAAACAGTTCAGATCCACTGTAGACACAAGGCAGATGGTGAACGAAAAAAAATGTCTGATAAGATTCTACACTGTTTGCTTATATGATACAACAATTTCTGCTAAATTATGAATATCACCATGATAAAACATTATTTTAGGACCTCATCGGCACATTCTACATGTTCTACAGTCCCAGTGAAAGAAGAAAAAGGCCACTTGATCGTTAGACTGGGGAATTAAGGGATGCAAGTGCGAGGCTCACCACCGGCGCAGTCGCAAATGTATCCATCAGCAAGACACGTTATCCACTGCTTACTACTGGTTCAACCTATGAAAAAGGGAAATCGTCCCAATATTACTGTACATTTGTTGACGTGGACGTAAATCTCCAAAAACAAACGGAAAATAATAAACTTGAAAAAAAAATGTTAGGTAGGAATCCAACCATAGACCACACGTACATGAGTCAGTTGTTCTAACCACTAGGCCAGAGAGTCTTTCGTAAAGATTCTTGCTTTCTTTATTTTAGTATTTTGAACGTACTTGTAACTTTTGACGATTACAACTATCCGTAACAGTGAATATACGTCATTGTTTGCGCATGAATAATTTTCTTAGCAAAGCGGATCTAGTTTCCATCACGAATGTAACATTTGTTTCAATCAGAATTACAAATAATCATGAAAAATATTTAAGAGATACACCAAACTAATGATATTGAGGCTTGGGGCTTTATTTTTATACGAGCAGAAGCTGGGGATGTAGCAAATTTCTTGTGTTTTAAAATGCTGTTTAGTAATAGCTGAATCCGCCACCATTCCTTAGTCATAATCTTTAGTCTTAGTCGTTAGTCAATCCTTATTAGACATTTTTTACCCACAAAGCGAACTGCTGATAGCGGATAACTGACTGCGGATTAAATTTTAGGGAACAGTTCAACATTCATTTTGATACCAAAATTACAAAAACCCCGACCATCGGACAGCGATTCAGGCTTTATTCAATGACGTACTGTTTATACACACTGGGTTTGTGGCAATCAAGAGCTCAATTTGTTTTCAACAAAACTGTTTTCTATGCCCCAAAGGAACTTTGGGAGGCGTATAGTAATCGCACTGCCCATCCCGCCGTCCGTCCATCAGTCTGTCCATCCTGCTTCCTGTCCAGTGCATATCTCCTATATTCTTTGAGGTAGGATTTTCAAATTTGGTGTGTGGATGCATATTGAGATAGCAAAGTGTCTCGTAATATTTTCAGGTCACTGTGACATTGACCTAGTTTTCAGAATAATCGTGTCCGGAGCATATCTCCTATATTATTTAAGGAAGGAATCCCAAATTTGGTATTTGGTGGAATCCCAAATTTCGTATTTGGATGCATCTTGAGATGAAAAAGCGTCGCGCACCAACCTTGGGTCCCTGTGACATTGACCTTGGCCTCTGACCTAGTTTCTAGAAACTGCTTTGAGTCTGGTGCATATCTCCTATATTCTTTGATGTAGGAATTCCAAAATTGGTGTGTAAATGCATCCTGGGATGGCGGAGTGTCACGTACCATTTTCGAGTCACTGTGACCTTGACCTCTGACCTAGTTTTAAGAATTATTGTGTCTGGAGCACATCTCTTATATTCTTTGAGGTAGAAATTCCAAATTTGGTGTGTAAATGCATGTTTGGTGGCAATTTGGTGTGTGAATGCATCTTGGAATGACGGATTGTCTCGTTCCATTTTTGGTCTCTGTGACCTTAACCTCTGACCTAGTTTCTAGAATTGGCATCAAGTCTAGTGCATAACTTCTATATTCTTTGAGGTAGGAATTCAAAATTAGGTGTGTTGAGGCATCTTGAGATGACACAGTGTCGCGTACCACTTTTTGGGTCACTATGACCTTGATCTCTGATCTAGTTTTTGAACAATTGTGTCCAGAGCATTTCATCTATATTATTTGAGCTAGGGATCCCAATTTTGGTGTGCATTTGCATCTTGGGATGTCAGAGTCTCATGTGGTAAATGTGTTTTAGGTTCGTATTTCTTTCTTTATCACAAGTCAATCACCATCAAGGTAAGCTGGGATGGCCAGGACCTGGCTTGTACGTCAGAAACAGTGGAAGGTAGTCTATTTATTGAATCTGTATTACCACTGCATTGGAGGTCAGCAATGCAATACATTGCGACAGTCAGTATGCCTGGTAGAAAACCAAATCACGGTTTAACTATGGTTTTCACTTTAATTGCATCACGATGGACCAGACCTCAGTCTCAGATACTTTCGTCTCTATGCTGGCTTCTTATGCTTGTTTTCAGCTGGGCCCACCGTGGCTCAACTTGAGAGATACTCTTTAGTTCTAACTCTGTGAGCCATTTTCTTTGTTTCACCAAATCATTGATAGTTTGTTTCTCTGTGATAATGTTTTGCATAAGTTAGAAATCCTCTATTCGAGCTGAACACGTTTGTGTTTAAAAGAAACCCAGCAGAATCAAGAGCACAGATTTGGCGCCATAACGCATCTAAGCCACCAGTAGTTTCCGCTGCTGTCTATTCATTGGCGGTGATTCTGTCGTTGTTGATTGCTCATTACTTTGTAACCAGATGGTATACTAGTTTGATCAAATTTTGCATACATATACATTTCAACACTGTCCAAACACTGGCATGCGTAACAGTTTCGTTTGACAGACAAGGTTTTGCCGAGCATCAGTCAGGCGGGTAATGGTCAGTTAGTATAAATGCTCATAAATCTTAAACCACATGGTATATTTCGATCCAATTTTGCATACTTATTATTTACTCATTTTAACATTGTTCAGACGCTGGTATGCAAAACGGTGACAACGCTTTGTCAAGCATCATTTACGCTGGTCGAGGTATTTTAGTGAAATGCTCATAACTTTGAACGGCATGTTATACATGTATTTTGATAAAAAAAATTCATACTTATCCTTGGCAATGGTATAATATAATTATTTTGAATCTTGAAAAATAGCTGAGAATCTGATGTTGTGGTGTTCTTATTTTAACTCTGGTAGTCATTTTGTTCAGCCGATCAGAACCGATTGAGAAAATTTACAAGATGACCTTATAATAAACCTTCGTGTGATTTGTTTTTGAATTTGGAACAGTAGCTCGAGCGAATATGCCATTTAGAGATATTTCTCATCTACAACACTGGCAGCCAGCTTGTTTGGCGGAGTAAAGTTATTAACTTAAAGGCAATTTTGTTAGAGAGCATTATGAGGAACATTTCTGCGAAATTATTTTGCATTTGTACCAGTGCTGAGTTTCGCCTTTCATTTAAACTTGTAGAAATACTCACCCTACAAGTCTCTTAAGCTTAAATTTACTCATTTATCATGATTTTAAACTCAAATATGATATTTTGGACCCCTATACTAGAATGTCTTAAAACTATTTCACTCTCAAATTGAACACTATCCCTTTCTCAACCAGTCACAGCATGATAGAAAACTAATTCGAATCTCAGGCGAATGTATGTGAACCGCAACTGCAACTTATATCCCCAATAATGCTCTCGCTTCCTTCAATCTCGGCATAGTCAGAGCAGTAAAAACGTATTTAACTTTAAAATGTTGTTTCTTAGATATACGTTCACCACGGGTCGTGCACATTAAGCTCAGTTTATTGTTGCTCTAATTGTGGTAGTTTTGTGTTTTGTGCTAGTTTTTCTATGCAGTACTTGGTATCGATTCTAGTTTTGCAATCATCCGCTAGGGAAGAGAGAGCTGGTTGCTGTCTACTTGCAGTCATGCGGCTGTAAGTGTTCTGTGTCTCTTCCTCACGGTGTGGTTGGTTGGTCTGCAGTATGTGATTGTGTTTTTTCTGGACTCTTAGGTTTAAGAATTGCGCTCAGCATCGCCACCTGCCCGATGTTATGCCTCACATATCGTGAACAGAAAAGCCTTTAGATTAAAGAAAGATGAACCAAATATCGCTTTTAAAGCTGCATACTCTGTAACTATGAACATTTTCTTAAAAAATTTATTTTCTTTTTAAATCATTTGTAAAAGTAGAATTAAGCTATGTTTTCACAATAAAATGTTCAGTACAGCTGAAAACTGCATGGAAAAGTGAATTATCTTATCAAATAGTTGTATTTTTCTCTTGTTGGTAATTATTTGCGTCCCTCCAATAATTATAGACCGTTGAATTTTAACATAAATGCAGTTGTTTTGATAGTGATAACTTGTTAAGATTTACGAAAATGGTAAAATGTTTACCTGAATTTGAGTATTTTTACTGCGTTCTTGAAAAATAAAAACATTATTTTTAAAATTAGAAGATCAAAAGTTACAGACTATGCAGCTTTAAATCTTGAACTGCGCTTATAAATATATTCTATGCTAAAAATTGTTGACGCCACAATTATGTGCATGCTACTTCATGAGCACCACAGATCATCACATATATGACTGTGAATGATTTACATGCCATAGAACAGTCTGATTACTTCAAAAAGACCGTAGCTGAAGTTTAAAAGCACCTTAATCCACATTGTCTACAGTGTTGAAAACGGGATACTTCTAATTCAGTTTACGTATTTGCATGCTGGGTAATTTTGTATGTTTTTTTGATGTCTGCTCATTTTCTCTAAATTGGTAATTTTAAAATATAATCCAGAATACAACCAGTATGTCAAATTGTTACAAAGTTCATGTTGTCGGTCTGATCTGGCTCTAAACTTTAGCCAAAGACACAACTCGCCACTAACGCGGAAAGAGTTAATTTCGTCAGTTACATTGGCAAGATAGAAGCATGTGTGGACTGGTGCAAAATCTTGAGGCATTCGAGGTCGCCATTTCTAAAAAAGTGAATTCAGCATCCAATTATGTACAGCTGTTCGGTACATGTACATGTAGGTTATTCCGTATGCATCCGCTGAGGTACATGTAAATGTAGGTTATTCCACATATTCTATATACATCCGCTGAGGTACATGTACATGTAGGATATTCCACATAAGAGAGAAATCATCGGTGCAGCAGTCAATGTTTAATGGAAGAACCTCATATTTTAATGTGTCCTAGACAGTATGGGTGAAATTTATAAGGACAATGGACGTCTTTCTTTAAAGCTGCATACTCGGTAACTATGAACATTTTTCGAATAAAAAAATTTTTCTTTTTAAATCATTTGCAAAAGTAGAATAAAGTTATGTTGTCACAATAAATCTAATTTCTACAGTTAAAAACTGCATGAAAAAGTGAATTATCTTATAAAAACAGGTGTATTTTCTCTTGTTTGTAATTATTTGCGTCCCTCCAATAATTCTAGACAGCTAATTTTAACATAAATGCTGTTGTTTTGGCACTAATAATTTGTTAATTATTCCGAAAAAGGTAAAATGTATACCTGAAATTTAGTATTTTTACTGTGTTCTTGAAAAATAGAAACATTATTTTTAAAATGAAAATATCAAAAGTTACAGATTATGCAGCTTTAAGCCATAAATCGGAGGAAATAGTCATGAGTGTAAAGCATGTGAAATGAAGACCAAAGGTTATTATATCAAAAGCGTATAGACAACGGATATACTCTCGAATACAGTGTCCGACAACTTTAAACTGCAGACGCATAGACCGTACCGATGTACATGTAAAGTTTTCTTGCGTATTCTGAGAAAATCCTCCAATATCTTAACCAGAGCGTGTAATATAGCGATTGTGTTTTTGTGGTCAATAACTCCTATTACCCCAAGATGTCTTGTTTGCTTGAAGTTTGTTATATGTAACCCAGGGCAGAGTGTTGTCCATATATATGAAGTTCTTTATTCTCTTAAAGCACATGAAAATAGTGGCTGAAATATTTGTAATTCCCAGAAAAATGTCATTTGAGTTTTGCGGTCATCACTCTTCATTCACATTAAGTTCAGTGACGATATATATAGCAGAACATTCTATAGATACAGCCTTTTCATAATGCACTAAAGCATATAAGACAACATATCTGCATAAAAGTTTGCTTGGTAAAAATTAAAAAGTTGACCGCAAATGCATAATACACTACACCCATAAAGTCAGTGTAAGGTGTAAGCGTAAGGTGTCAGCCTGTGGGTAAAAATGTCTATTTGTACTACACTGACCCAAAATGAAAACTTTACATAGTATTCAAAAGTATATCTTTTGATGATAAATAAAGTTTTGGGATTAATTTTTTCAGCCATCGAATTTTCAATGTCTTATCGATGTCTCTGAAAAAAATATTGGATGCAAATCAAAACTTGCATAGTTTTTATGAATAATTCAGTTCAGAGGGGTCAAAATGAAAATTTCTAAAAACAATTATTCCAGTCACACAGATTTTGGAAACAAGAAATTACTGACTGTGTGCTTTAAGTGATGTTAAAAAGATCATCAGTAACCAATGTGACCTACATTTTTACGAATGCTTAGCAGAGTACGTCACCTCATTGAATTTACGTAACGTTGTATGAGCACGTTAGGGATACGTATGTATTGCTAACAGAGGTGCATATTGGAGTCATTTAGCGCATCAATTTGATGATTGGACTTGACCATCGAGCCCAATTCATCCTATACGTGTTCTATAGGTCCTTGACCGTGGATGAAGCAGGCCAAGGCAAGAGGTTGACGTTATTTTAGCATGGAATTGTGTGGTTGTTTACGTGTTGTGTGAGGCCTTGTATTGTCAAGCTGGAAAATTCCAGGTCCGTTATTTTGCACGAAATGACTAATTATCTTTTGTGCATGAACCCCGTGAAGACGGGCAATAATGGTTGCCGTTTAAAACGATTACGTGGATGAGCTAACGCGTCAACGCGATAAGGACGTAACGTCGTCACACATGCGCGACCAGGTCTTGCACGAACTCTGACATGCCCAGGTCTGTTGCACAGGTTCATAAGATAATTAATAGTCTGTCTAGAGCAGCCAAAATGATGCGCGATATCATCTACCGTAGACCCCGCCTTGAGCACGCCAAAAACGTTGTTTATTTGATCTTTTGAAAGACGTACCGTCACTAAATGGAAGCGTTTCGTAACAATAAATTGTTTTTTATTACCAGTACTCAGCTGCAAATGTTTTCTTGTCGGTTTTAAAGCCATTAGTGAACCGCCTGTTCCTCGGCACGTGCAAGGTAAGGATCACGTTTTTCAGGCGTTGACGCTTGAATAGACCTTGGATTTGAATAAAAAATACATAATCGTTATCTGCGACGAAGTCTCGATAAGCATGCGTAAATCTTACAACGACATGTATACTAACAAAACAGTTATTCAAATAAATAAAGTGTAAAGTTTTCATTTTGGGTCAGTGTAGTCCAATAAGATCCTCTATATTTCGTATTGATAAATCTAAAAATAATCAATATTAAGGACATATGCTACTAAATACTTCCCATGTTGAAATCTGTTCAATACTTTGCATACAGTTTGTTCTATGCATGGGCTATCCATTTATGAAATAAAAAGAATATGTCACCGTGCTAATTTGTTCATAATCTCATCTGGAAGTTTTCAGCATTTGACTATTTTCCTAAACAGATGTAAGAATAACAATAGTCCTAAATATCGAGCTAAAATAATGTAATCTTCAGCCAGCTTCTTTCTATCAACTTAAATTATTGCCCATGACCTCAAACCTTTTAGAAAATGTGTAAGTTTATGTATTATCCCATGCTTTGATAAGATACTGCATGATATAATTGGAAATTTCGTCGAAAATTGTAATTTGTTTTTAGAATAAATCATATATTAAAAAATCTGATGTTGAAAATCTTTAAGAATTTATTTTTATTCCATGTTCTATTATAATACCTTTCAGAAAAAAGGATACAAATCTGTGGTCACCGAACTAATTCTCGTTCAGGAGGGCCAAATTTAACCCCACCCCATAGGTTCCATGCACAATTCAATATAAAAAGCTTAGGAATGACCATTTCGGTCATGTTGATGATGCCATTTATACTAGTATGAAACAATTTAACATTAAATGCTAAAAAAGGAAAGAAAAAAAAACACTGAAAATAGGTGGGCACCTGTGAATCGATCCAGGTTCTCTGGTTTCGTAGCCAGACACGCTAACCATTAGGCCACGAGGTCAGGTCGTGCGCCGCTTTAAATAACCGTACAAATAGAAGAGACTCGGCCACTTTCGTATTTGTAAGCAGGGTTTATGTGTACATCGTTTGATTTCGTCTGAGCTAGATCTATCTGTCTTTGGTACTGAGACGATCAGTTCTGCTAAAAGGACAATAAATATTTCGGGCTTACTTTAATTACTTTATTTTGTCAAGAAAATGACGGAACATCGATATGACATAAGAGTTTCTGTAAGCTGTGTTGATCCGAATCCGTAAATGGTCGAAAGACAGGACCCAGTCAACTTTACCTGTTTCTTGACGCGGAAATGATGCACATAAACATTAGCCGCATATGTCTTTAAGCAAACTTATTTGATATGGCCCACGGTATCTGAGATGCGAGATAAGTATAGCTCAATATTTATAAAACATGCATGTATATTTGTAGGCCCGCGATGGCTCCGGCTTTCTACATTCTACTCCTCACATACATGTAACTACGGGATACACTAACGCATATCTTCGCAAACTGGCGGAATATCTAAATCCCTGCTATGTGACGTAGATTTTCACCAGTGTCTATATGATATGAGCCTCGTCACAAAAACTAGAATAGCTAGAACATTGAAAGTTTGCATATATTACTTGACTTTTCGCTTACTGTAATGGCGGCAACTTTAATATCCATATCTTGGTGTGGTTCGGCTATTTCATCTGCTAAGGAAGGGAAATCAGGTTTTATTTATCATGTGTATAATTTGGCAAAGAGTTAATAAGCTTTTTGAGCCGCGCAAACGTGCGTGCATTTATTTTTTTTTTAAATCTAACCGTATAGGCCTACACACTGAACTCACATTTATTAACCCTTAAAGCGCATAATCACAAATTGTATGTTTTTGTCGTCCACTTAACTAATTGAAGACTCATATATAAACAGTTTGGACCCAGATCAGATTGCTCCTGTAGGAGCAGTCTGATCTGGGTCCGCAATGTTTGCCTCCCTGCTTATGTTAAATAGACATTTTCAGATGCAGTTATTTTGCTGGTGTTTTAAGGTCTAATTAATGACTGAGGTTGCCGCACAAGATGATACAGTTACTTTGAATAAAACCACGTCTCCTTTTCAGCTTTTACCTATGCCTAAGGCTGACTAGTCCTAATTACACATTCATGAGGCTCCGCCTTTACAGTAAGCGAAAAGCCAAGTAATAGCAAGTGTATTTATCATATGTTCCAGAGAGCGAATAACAATGATGCAGGCCAGACTTCGCAGATGCGCAGGCAGGTCGGCCAATACAAAAAATCCTGGCCTTAATCGAGTATCAAGCCCCGGATGTACATGTATGTAAGGTGCAGTGCTTTGTATGAAAAAGCTGCATTTTGTTAGTCGGAAATGGCGTAAGGAAAATCAGTGCTGTAGCTTGTGGAGTCAACTCTATTAAAATCTATTTTTCTGTCAACAGAATGAATGAAGTTTATGTTTTATTGGAAAAAAAAAACAGCTAAACTTCATTAAAGCATCTTATGTAATATTGTAACCATTTGTTGCGCTGCAATCGAGCTTGTTATTGAATTGGCATGGTTTCTGCGACGTCAGCGACGCTTTATGTGACGTAAACGCCACGCTATCAAAGTAATCCCTCGACGTACATCCGAGGTATGATTCCATGGAATTTGCATAGGCAGTCCAGATTGGATAGTGCAGGTCAGTCTTTGCGCATGCACAGGAAGGTCTGCCCTTGTTGTTCACATGCATTCATATCGAAGTGTCTTATACAATCGGTACAGAAATTAAATAAACCTATCGATTCTTCAAGTTGGATGAAACTCGATGCTAATAAGTCAGCCTTCTAACGGACGTGTGTAAGGTCAAAGCTTGAAATCTTACAAACGCCAATGTCTCAGGCAATTTTGCTGTTCTTCGTGAGGTAAACTGTCGCAAAATAGACAGTCTATACGTAGTACATGTATTTTGTTATTGATATTAGTAAAGCAATTTATGCTTACCGCGTCTAGATAAGACTCTGTACATACGTACGTACAATTGTGCAGACAGATTTGATATTGGCTACTAGTACTACATAACGGCTTCTTATTCCTCTAAGGCCAGTGTTATTGACATATTCGGGAAAATAAAACGATGCTTTATTCTGGTATGCCAGTGATTGACCATGTCATTAGGAGGGTTTAGCTTAACGTATGGCCGTCATTTAAATGAGGCCTACTATTAGAAAACGACCATTCCTTTAAAGACTTACTTTATCTTTGCATCCGTTCTCACAGAGAACATAATTTCGTGTACATGTAACAGTTTTAAATGTATGCACATGTAGGTGTTTCATTTAATAAGATACAAAATGAGCAAGTGCATGAGATTTCCAACAATGTGGTATGTGCGACCAGCAAAGCCTCGGATCAGCCTGCGCATACGCGCAGTCTGATCTGAGCCTTTGCTAGTCGCTCGAGTATTGTATGATTGTTAAGCTACTGACTGAACACCATTTGGAGTTTCTAAGCTTCACTGGAGGCTACAGAGGCTCGTCCGAGTCTACACATGTCAAAATGCCACATTGTTAGAAATTTCATGTCACGGCTCATTAATGTAATTATAATGAGTACTTGGGTTGCTGATGAGGAGCCTAACGAATACGACAGTAATGCAGAGGGTGAGGTTGGCGCGCTATGAACCGGTTTAAGCCCTCCAGTAAAATATTTTACTGATCGTTCCAAGGCGGCGCTTCTTTTATGAATCATTCTTGCTTTTGTTATGCTTTTGTGGGCGTCTGTTTTTGATGCCTTGTTTTCACCTGCTGTGAAAGGGCTGACCTCTTGGCTCTCGTTTGTGATATCTAATTGTTAAGTTGTTACTTCCCATCGGTATCCTGGGTCAGGTGTGGTGCTTGATTGTATCGATTCCTGATATTTACCCCTTTTCTTATTTTGAAATTATATAATGATGATTAACGTTCTTATACATTTATACTCGTAAGTAGTTATACAAATTAGTTGCCCCGAGAATCGGCACAATCACACACTATAAAATAGCTTAACTACCGCTAGTGTTGGCTCCGAGGTTATTATTTTAAGCTCAACTCATGAAATGTATCATGCTCATACATGGTAAAATGTCAACAATTATTGGCATTTTAACAATAAGAAGAATGATAGATACACTATCTCAGAGTTTGTAGGCAAGAAAAGTCTTTCATTTTTCAGCATTTTAGTTTTTTATGAGCAGTTGCATTTTCATGCTCGGTCTATGAAAAAGGTTTTATAAGCTCGGGACATGTGTCTCCTTTCATCTGCTTTAGAATCTACGCTCTCTCGCGGAAAATAACTACAACAATACTGACAGGCAGAAATATTTAAGAATCATAACTTGAGAAGTGTCGTCTTTGATTGCTGTAATAGGAGGAAGTGTAAGCGTGTTTTACACCAAAATGGGCAATCGGTAAATTCGAGAATCAAGCCTCGGATGTATGTGAGGCGTAGTACTGTGCATGAAAAAGTTGTATTCTATTAGCTAGAACTTGGAAAATTAGTATTGTGGCATGTGCGTTCAGTCATATAAATATCCATGATTCTGATTACACGAAACGGTTTATCAGCAGAATCAGTCCGGTAGAAAACCAGAATGACCTGGAACTTGATTTTTTTTCGTAGTTGATTCTTGTTGTTCAGGCATTGTAACTAATGAATACAACTGATGCCACTCTGGCATCATTGAGCGTTTTGAAATATTAAAATATTAAATATGGCGTCCAAGATAGCTGTCAGTAAGGCTCCTAAGACATATAATGGCCTATATACTTGAACAAAGGCACTTTAATTTTGACTTTTTATGGTTGTTTAGAAGCAAAATTATACAAAACAATTAAACTGGAGCATTGTTTTGATAAAGAAGGTTGAATAGTTCAATATGGCGTCCAAGATGGCCGTTAGTTAGGCTTCTAAGACCTATATTACCAGCATACTCGATAAAATATTTTAATTGTGACTTTTTATTGATGTTTAGAGGTTAAATGAAACAAACGATTATTTATTGGAACATAGTTTTGATGCAGAAAGTTGAAATTTTAAAGATGGCGTCAATGATGGCCGTCATTTAGTTTCCTAATACCCAATTGACCAACAGAGTCGATGTAAAGCATTTTAATATTGACTATTTATGAATGTTTAGAAGCAAAATTATACAACAATCTAAAATAGAACATTGTTTTAATTACATGTAAGAAGGTTGAAATGTTTAAGATGGTGTCCAAGATGGCCGCCAGTTAGGATTCTTAGACCTATATGACCAATATACTCGAGAAAAACATTTTAATTGTGACATTTTATGGATGTTTAGAGGCTAAATGATACAAACGATTATTTATTGGATTATAGTTTTGATGCAGAAAGTTCAAATTTTAAAGATGACTTCAAAGATGGCCGTCATGTAGTTTCCTAATACCTAATCTGACCAACAAAGTCGATGTAAAGCATTTTAATTTTGTCTTTTATGAAAGTTTAGAAACCCAATACTACAAACGATTTAAATGGAGCATTGGTTTGATTCAGGATGTTGAAATATTTAAGATGGTGTCCAATATGGCCTCCATTTTAAAGCAAATTTCGACCTGAAAGCAAGAGCACTTAATAATTATTTTCTGATAGTTTTCAGCAGCCGTTGTATTTGGAGAATTTAACTGGCATGTTGTTGTTGTTTTTCAGTATTGAAAAATATTCAAGGTGACGTCCAAGATGGAAGCAATAACAGGGTAGGGAATCACATGGTTTTAGCTATGATACACTGCAAGGAAAACAAACATAAAATACTCTATTTCTTCGTAATGGTAATGGTGTTTTGTCTTTGTTCTGGTAATCGTATCCACCAACCCATGCACCACTTTCCAGACTAATTTGACCCAATCTGATAATAACACAATATCATATTATTCTAATAAAAGTTCCTACTTTGGGAAACATTCTGTCATAAAACGAAGTGATAAATACCAAGGTTTACTGAATGGACGATATTACTGAAAACTTTGTTACAACATGTTTGATCAAAGTACAAACCTTTTTGAATCAACATGCGGAAATATTCAGCTGGAAATTAGTATATGGATGGATGGATAACATAACCAACCCCTGAGTAAAATATCTGTATGCTGCAGATGTTCATTCCCATCTTGACTGCTGGTTGGGTGTTACTGTAAAATACATGCACGCTTTTCGGATACAATTGTAACAACCATTACTACTATACTGGTCTGGTGTAAGTAAAACAGACAACACAGATGGTTGGATATTGCTATAGCAAATATAATGCTGGCCTAGCGCAAGTGTAGATGACATGCATGCTTAAATGTACAAGTTTAACAGACATGACTTCTGGTTAAGTGCAGCTGTGAACGACTTGACAAATGGTCGGATGCAATTGTTACAGCCATAACTGATGGCAGGGATCAACTATTATAAACAGGAATGCGTATAAGATGTCTCTTACAGCTTAAAAGCTGTAACAGACAGGTATGCTGAATGATGATAGTATGTAACTTATAAAACAAGGTTGCTGGTCGGGTGCAACTGTTACATACATGTTTGATGGTCTGGTGCAATTTTACCAACCCGTTGGTTTGGTAAGATCTTAGGGACATAGCTGCGGGTCTGAGGCAAGTGTTACATAACCCTGCTGGTTCAGCCCCACCAAATACAGATACGCTTGCACGTCAGTTGCAACTAATTTAAACATATCTTTAGATTAGATGCAACTCTTACAGACATGCATGATGGTTGAGTTAAATTGTAATCGACGTGGCAGGTGTTCAACTGTAACTAATTTTTATAAGGTGGTCGGGTGTAACTTTAACAAACATGCCTGCTGGTTAAGAGAACAAAGTATAAAACGTGGGTACTGCAACATGCCTGCTAGTCTCGTGAAGCTGTTACAGATAAAAATTGCTTGGTTTCAGACATATGTGCTGGCCCTGTGCCACAAAATCAAACATGCGTAATAGTAAATATGTCTGCTGACCCTGTGGCAACGATGGCTGGGCAGCTGGTCTGGTGCAAATAGAACGGACATGCACACTGGCTGGGTGCAACTTAAACAGACGTGTCTACTGATCCAGTGCATAAGTATCCAGCATTCCCGTTGGTTGGGCGCAATTGTTACTAACACACATAACTGCTTGCCCAGAGTCTCGTTAACAGACATGTAAGTGGGTTCAGTACCACATAATCAAACAGGTTTGATTGTAATTTGTAAGGATGTCTAATGACCTGGTGGCAATGCATGACTGTTGTTCAGTAAACCTTCAACATATATGACTTCGGAATTTTTTGGTACCATTCTATCAGACATGCCTCCTGGTCTATTGAAAATCAATGAAAAAGCTACTCGACCGATGCCCCTCCAGCCTCCATCAGACATGCATACTTACAATGTGAAACTTTATCAGACAAGAATGTTACATTGTCAACACTACAATACACGTCTACTGGTCCAGTGCCACTCCGTGAAGAGAGTTGCTATGTCACTGCAGCTGCAACATATATGCCTGCTGGTGTTTTGTAACTGCCACAAACACCCCTGCAGTTCAAACATGCCTACTGGTTGAGTTTTGCTGCAAGATGGATGCCTGCTGGACCGTTGCCCCTCAATCAGCATACCTGCCTATCTTTTGCTTCTCAATCCTGCATGTCTGCTGTCGTTGTGCTTCTCTATCTGCCACGCCTGCTGGTGTGGTGCCTCACTATATGCCACGCTTTCTGGTACAGTGTCTTTCTATAAACCATGCCTGCTGGTGTGGTGCTTCATTATAGGTCATGCCTTCTTGGTGGTGCCTCACTATCAACAAAGCCTGTTGGTGTGGTGCCTAACTATAGGTAATGCCTTCTGGTGCGGTGCCTCACTGTAGGCCATGTCTTCTGGTGTGGTGTCTCACTATAGACCATGCCTGCTGATGTGGTTCCTAATTACCAGCAATGTATGTTGGGTGCCTCAGTTTACGCCATGCTTGTATACGAGCCCTGTTTCATGTTTATTTGAACAGACTGATTTTCAATTTTTGCGATTGCATATAAATATTACACAATTGTTACTTTTTCATATATAACAGACGTGTCCCTGGTATTGCCAAATAGACATGATGGCATTTTAAAGCATTGTCATAACACGCGGGGCCTAAATACATCCCCACCCCCTTTATCAGATTTTAAGAGCTAAAACGGATGTATCCTCTAAGAAAATATGTATTGAAGTCTGAGATTTTCTTTTGGGTTTTAAAGATCATTCAGTCTATTATTCAAATGAGAATCAGCTCACGTGTGCCTGATTTTGCTTGGTAAATGGGCTTAATAATTTCTTCCCTAAAAGTGCCTAAATTGGTATCTCATGTATAAACTATGTCTTGGAAGAATTTTTTAAATACAAATTATTAAATCTCACAGCGGAATCATTTTTTTTTAGATATTTTAAGTATCTATCGCATATAAAACTGTTTGCCAAATATTGCATTTGAGTATTTTGCATACAATTTAGTATTGATATGTAAACTGTAAACCCTAAAATTTGATGTTCAAGTTGCTTCCAAAAAATAAATATACAACTGGAATGCTTTATTTTCTAACAGAACATACTTTAATTATTCATGTACAATATATAAAAGGTTCCCAGGGAAAAACTTCACATCTTTTTGAGAAATTTTTCGAGAAATATTTAGTACATTTCGTTTAAAAAAGCAGTTTAAACGCTTATAATTTGACTACTAATCATCAGAGTGTGTATCAAACCAGAAAATAAAAATAAATACTGTTTTCGTGATGACTGCATATCTCTTTGAGATCAGACTTACCCATGGAAATCAATTATTACCAAATATAACGAGAAATGACTGAGAAACGGCATTTTAAAATTTGTTCGAATAAACATGAAACACCTCTTGTAGGCCATGCCTGCTGGTCCGTTGCCACAGTGAAAGCGATTTTTGACTGGTCGAGTGCAAAGTGGAGAAGGATGGTTTCAAGTCTGGTGCTACCTGTACAGAGGTGACATTACATCTGACATGTCCGCTGATCCAGTGCCACTCTCACATATGCCTGCTTGTACAGTGCAACTCTATCAAAAATACATGCTTTGTTTATTTATTCAGATACGTGTATTTGTAATGCTTATCCATCAGTTAAGGCATCTGGTCTGTTACAAATCCTTCAGACATGCCTATAGGTAAGGTGTTGCTCCCCCTGGTTTGTAAACCTGTCGGCTACAGTCCTGGACGCCATCTTGAATATATCAAATTCTGAGTGATGCATGAATAGCAATCACTGGGATGTTACAAGGATGATATCTGTAATTCAAGTATTAATAAAATTAGAATTTTGCATGCAAATCCCCAGAGTTTACTGGTCTGCGGGAATATTTTCTTTTTTTTTTGCAATAAACTGCCATATTGACGGGCATATTGCCTGCATTCTTATTTTATTTTTTATTTGGCTACAGGCTAAGTGTCTTCAAATAGAATCTTCTTCATAACTATCTATATAAGAAGCAAATGGGTTTGAGACATTTTTCCAATATCACATCTTATTCACTT
Organism: Loripinus fragilis; assembly: GCA_964019695.1. Classification (NCBI taxonomy): domain Eukaryota; kingdom Metazoa; phylum Mollusca; class Bivalvia; order Lucinida; family Lucinidae; genus Loripinus; species Loripinus fragilis. The sequence continues at coordinate 16,939,963 of OZ026524.1, forward strand.
ATAATTGTCCTCCACCTTTGACGCCATCTTGGATATATCGAAATTCTTAATGATGCCAGAGTGGCATCACTTGGATTCTTCAAGGACAATGTATGCACTACCAGAATCATCAAAGAAAAAAAATCAAAGCAAGTTCCAAGGCCTCCTACAATTCGCCCAAATTCTGCCGGACTAAATATATGATGTTTATCTTTTTTCAAGGAAAAAAATACTAATCTTCATTTATAACATTTGGTGGACAATTAAATTTGTTATTTTGTTTGCATGGTTTTTGTGACTTAAGTGTCACAGTTTATTAAAGTCGACTCTCGATGCACACCCGGGGTCTGATTCCACGGAATTGACTGAGGCAGTTCCGATTGCAGAATGGGTGGAAGTTCAGACTAATGTCAGTGTTAAAGGCTACTGTAAGCGCAATGTTTACTGTCGTCGCCCTGGGCCCTGTCACCTGTTAAACTAGCGGTACCGGGAGCCAACTCACGACAGTAAACATTAAAGGCATTATACGCGTGTTTTATAAGCTCTTTTCGCAGACAAACAACAACAAATTAAACACAACACGAACTTTAGATATTCAAATCTTCAAACAAGCAGTAAATCTACAAGTATAAATTTAAGTTTTTTTATTGTTAGTTGTCTTCAGATAATCGAAAAAGGGTTAAGAATCTATTTTCCATCTTAAGGCTGCTTTTTCATTTATACTGAAATCAGAAAAGAATCCTGAAAATTTCACACATTACACTATTATTACTTGACTTTTTGGTTACTGTAATGGCGGCACCTCATGAATGCGTAATTAGGACTGGTCAACCTTAACATAGGTAAAAGCTGAAAATAAAGCGTGGTTTTATTCAAAAGTAGCTGTATCATCTATCATCATCTGTAGCACAATATTTACGTAGCGCTTAAAACGCCAGCAAAATAACTGCGTCTAACATAAGCATAGAGGCAAACATTGTAGACCCAGATCAGATTGATCCTACAGGAGCAGTCTGATCTGGGTCCACACTGTTTGCCTATGAGTCTTCAAATATTTTAGCAGGCGACAAAAACATATATTTTGTGATTATGTGCTTTAGGGTTAATAAATGTGAGTTCAGTGTGTAAACGGTTAGAATTTTCATGAAATGCACGCACGTTTACGCGGCCCAAAACGACTCATTAGTTATTCACCAAATTATAAATAGAACCTGATTTCCCTTCCTTAGCAGATGAAATAGCCGAGCCACACCCAGATATGAATATTATAGTTGCCGTCTTTACAGTAAGCGAAAAGTATATTAATACCTATTGAGTGTAATAAGTGCAAACCTAGACTTCCGAAAATAGTGCGATACTCATGATGATAGAAATAATAGCGGTAAGAGGAGCCACAAGGCACGTGACGTTACAAAAGCGTGAATATGATTGAAACTGAACTGCTCGTGATTGTCATAAGCGTGACACTTATTATGCAAGAAACTCTGTCTTTGAGGTGTACAAACAGCAAAGGCGCAGACAAGCCTGCAGGCTTATCGGCACCTTTGTTGTTCGCGTTTTGGAAAGAATGATATCTTAACACGCGAAATCACCCTTTCGAGCAAGTCTCTGTAGCTGAGGAGGCTGGTTTGAACCTTCTGTTGTCGGAAGGCACAAAGACAGGTTTTCTCACTTTGTTTGTTTTGTTTGTTTTATTGCTTTACGTCCCAAGTCAACAGCTATGGTCATTGCGGGACGGTCAGTTCACCTAACCACACTTTTTCCTGGGCAAGCTTGAACAAGCGGTTAACCAGTACTTCGTGCACATACTTTCGCTTGTAACTGACAACAACCCTTCTTGGATAAATCAGCGGAAGGGAGGAGAATGACCGTAATCAATCTCCACGAAAGTATGGGACCGGGCCGGGATCGAACTCGCGACCCCTGGATCTGCAGTCAGACACGCATCTGTAGCCAGACACGTTACCGACTGCGCTACGCGGCCCGGTGGTTTTCTCACTACGTGGCTCGGATTATGTAATAAGATGTCAATTGCATACGTTTTGCACTCAATTGTATTGTTGTTTTTAACCTCACCTTATGTGATAGTATGGCGTCAATAAGTATACATGTAATAGCCTTGAAAGCATCAGGGCGTGACTGCACTAACAATAATGAACTGCTCCATAAAATAGGGGTGTTACAAATATAAGCCATGCAAATATTCGTATTTACAAATGATTTTTTACAAGCGATTCGATGGCGCAGTAAGCATAACGGTTGTAATCAAATAATTCGATAACAAGGTTGAGGGTTCGAGCCCCAGTAAAACCTTTTTTTTTATTTCGCAAAGATGCTGGAAATTTTTGTGATTTACATGTTTGCAGAAAAGGCATGTTTTGATTAAAGCGACTTCACTTAGTAAAATGGCGAAGCTTGTATGGAGATACAGCGACGATGCAAGAGCTACTATTGAAAACGTGTACAAGTTCTGCATGGAGTAAAAAAAGTCTGGAATGAAAATGTCACTGAATCTTGTATGGGACAGTACTGCAGCACTCACTGGCGTTAGCAGATATACCGCTCAGAAAATTGTGGACACAGGACGAACAGCAGCAGCCAAAGCACCCACCGTCATCTACGTCAAAAGTGTCACTGTCACTGGATGACTTTGACCAGGGTGTTGTACGGAGGACCATCGCCAGCATGTACTCCTTGAAGTAGGTTCTGTCAAACCTTGATAACATCAGCTCAAATAGAGTATTGGTTACACTGGCAGCAAGGGTCGTCTTCGCAAAGATCTCCTTCATGTGAAGTTTGCTTACACACGCTGTGGGGTGAATCGAAAAGTGCTGATGGAGAGACAAGATGTAGTCCTAAGCAGGATCAGATACCTTCGCATGGTCAGGAAGTTGAGAGAAATAGGTTACACAGTCGCTCTTACGATCATACCAGCCACTCTGTCCCGAAATGCTGGCAAGGTAGTACTTCTGGACAAAAAGTACCCTTTTTCTAAAGGTAATTTAAGAATAGTGGAATTGCACGACCCTTAGGTCTGCACTATAATCATTGTTTTAGTCCATCAGCTCGTCCGTCTGTTGACAGTTCGTGAAAATGTTCATAGCTCTTGACCATATAGTATCTTTTGATCTCATGTTGCATGCATATATCATATCCTAACCACTGGCATGCTAAGCCACCTTTTATCATGGAAGAGGGTCCAGTTTCATTCAAATTGGCAGACATTCAACGTTGGCCGTGCATATTACTGTCAGTTGATTTCACTAAACATAATATTAATTTATTCATTGGTGAAAGAATGATCATACTCCATGCCGGGTACAATGAGGGGTTGTGTTGAGGGCTTTTAGCTCTAGTGGCGATTACCATGGGGAAATGAACCATGAAATGATTATTCGTTGGCTGGAAGACGAATTGATTCTAAACATGCCTCCCAAATGTGTTTTAGTGATGGACAACGCCGCCTATCACAATGTGTAAGTCGACAGACGTCCTCTCATGGCAACCAAAAAAACACCTGATACAAGAGTGGTTGACCAGGCACAGTATTCAATGGTCCGCTGGCATGTAAGAAGATGAGCTGCTTGAACTATGCAAGACCCGCCCACAGGAGTCTGTCTATATATCTCGCCTTCCACTTAACAAGGATAAAAGAACTCGTCCTGGAAGCCATGCAGTCTATAACAGCAAAGCACTGGCCAGACTGCATTGATCACGCCAAGGGCCTTGAGATGAATTATTGGGCGAGTGACATCGCGAGGAATGAGCTGCCTGAGCCCAGTGGCGGATCCAGGACCACTAATGCTGGGGGTGCTTGATATGTGGACACCGACAGTCAATATATTACAGACACTAATAGCGCAAATCAGTTTCCATATAGAACTGTGTCTCATAGAAGCAAGAGACTCAATTAGCCTATATACCACTCCCCTGAGCATTTGGTCTTCTGGTTTCAGAGATTTTTTTTGCCCATTTTATTTTGTTTAAATAGCAAATGCCCCCAGCGAGTGATCAATTTGACACCAGGTGCGTATTTGGGTTAACTTATAGAAAACACTAAACACTGCTACATATTAAAAGCATTAGCTGTGGACAGAAGATTGTTTAAAAAAGTTTTATCCCATTATGATTAAAGCCTAATGATCGTATTATTTGGTTAATTTAGACCCAATGCATGGTTGGCAGAATTTATGGAACTACAAGCTGTGGGTTTCATGGTTTCAGAGAAGATTTTTTAGTTTTTTCCTCATTTTAGATCAATAGAAGCTTATGACTCCATGGCTAGTATAGACACCAGGAGCGTGGACGGCAGGATTTATGTAGGTGACCACAAGACATAAATCTTTAAGCGGTGGGTCTCGTCGTTTTAGAGAAGAAGATTTTTAAAGTTTTCCCATTATACGTCTATATATGCCAGAGTTCCAATCCAATCAGCCCAAATACCACATGCATCGTTTCCCCTTCCATACCTGATGATTTGACTAAACTTGGTCTGCTGATATAATTCTTTGAAAACGTGAACGGAAGATGCCGTGACGAACGTTGGACCATTGGTATACTAGAACCTCACATGAGTTTTCGGGCTTATGTGAGCTAACCATATTGTTACTCAAGCAGGTCCGCATTTAGATTATTCCCCAGTTGATTGGAGGCGAAGGTGGTGAAACAATTCCTAAATGCTCCCATCCAATCTATACAAAAGGGCATTGAGTGGGGTTTTGCCAGAAACTGACAACTGTCCTTCTTTCAATAAGAAGGAATGGAAATTACTGTAGAAAATAGTTCATGACCAATTTCAACAATAGAATGGTGCTGGACAGGAAGAGCGAACCCATGACAGCCTGATAGCTAGTCAGACCCACATCCCACAGAGTTGACACACACACACGCACGCACGCACCATACGCAAGACTGGCATCACTGATACAATAGTGTCAAAATCTAATGTGCTAGTTTAAATCTATAAAAAAACAACCGTTTACGACTTATCGCACGCAATGTTGCCCAGAGAAGGCTGAAACTTTGATGACCTGAATCAGAGTGCGCATCCGTGTTTGTCAGCAAAAAATGAAGACTCCAGCAAGACTGAGAACAGGTCATGGAAAGAGCACCACGGCGAATTAATGTTTGCGGCGATTTTTTAAATGAAAAATGTGGTTGGAGAAAAAGCATTAAGAAGTGCTTATGACTGACTAATTATACAGATTGTGGCGAGGAAACCCGATTCTGCTGCAGTGTCACGCACGCACTATATGCACAGACTAGCATTGCTGATACGATAAGTATCAAAATCTCGTGTGCTAGGTCATTTTTTTTTATAAAAGCGTCTTATCCCACGCGAAGGCTCTAGCTTGGACGACCCAAATTAGAACACACATCCACGTATGTAAGCGCATCATGATGACCCCAGCAAGACTGCTAACATGTCATGGAAGGAGCAGAAAGGCAAATGTCTGCGGCAAGTTTTTAAAAGAAAATTGTGGTTTGGGAAAAAGCTAATTCTACCGTCCGATTTTAAAACTATATCCTTTGAAAAATTCATATTATGGAGATAGCTGCAAGAAAACTTGGCTGTAAGAAAACTTGATTCCAGTCCCGTTGGTATGGAAAGTCCCTGCTGCTAGCGAACAACAAAGGCACAGATCGGATTGTGATGATGTCAAAACCAGCGTATTTGTCTGTTGAAATTTTAACAGATAAACCTACCTCAGGCAAGATTTCTATAACAGGTAGTCTCTGTAGCTGAGCAAACTGGATTGTCCCTTACCTGGTCGGAAACCCAGTATTTATGTCAACATGCTTGTGGATCAACTCTGCATGCTGAGTGGTTTTCGCGGTGTTTGTTATCTGCAGACTTTTATATAAACTTCTTTTGAAAATATATTTCTTGTCTCGGACCAGGTCCGAGTTCACGTATACATACGTCATAATTTCAAGCAGTTTGAAACCTTATCAAAATTTCGGGCCTGATCTGAGTCCAGACTGTTTCCTAATGTTATCAGTTACACTGTTGCCACCAGTGGTGATTCATGATCAAAGAGACCGTCAATTTCAAAACAGCCACTGGTATTCAGGCAGGTCGCGCGCGTCGTGTTGGTGGCCATGACGCGTGAAAATATACATTACATATGAAAAATTGTCAAACTCCAAATACATGACCCCTAAGCATATCCTTCCCTTTCAGCGATTTGCAGGAATATCATTTTCAATAATGAACACATAATTTGAGGGTTTCAAAGTTATACAAAATGTGTTTAGCATTTCTCTTTTTCGCACTGACTTGAAGCAGTGACCTTGCTTAAAGATAAGGCTATCCAAATTTAGAGGGTACCTCAGGTTGCCTAGTTATGCAGGTGGTCAGCTGATTTGCTCAAAATTAATTTTATGGCTAGGTGTGACAATTAACAGCCGTTTAAATCTCTAGGGTGCTGATTTTAAACCAGGCTTGCAGAACACGCAAAAAGGAACCTAGCGTACATTGTGAAGAAAAAAGGTAGGTTAAGATTTTTTTACCAGGGACTCAGCTGGGGGTGCTGAAGCACCCAAAGCACCCCCCCTAAATCCGCCACTGTGAGCCTGTGGTTATAAAATCTGGATTCAGATGATAATGAGTCTGCGACAGACACAGCAAGCGAGAACAAGTATGAAATTTGAAAATTCCTAGTTCTGTGATGAAAGGACCTCGGACAGTTTCCTATTCAATCTGCCCAAATTTCGACAGCCTCTGGCTAGGATAATGCATAACTGACAAATATAGTTTTGGGCTTAAATCAATTTTTTACATTTAGTGCACCTAGAACAATAAAACTATTTTGAAAATATTAAACAACTATGCCAGGACTCTAGGGTTTAGGGGTGGGGGTATTTTTTGTGACCAAATTTTATTTCACAGAAAGTCAAAGTTTCGTCGAGTTTTGACCTAAATAGATGTAAATATTATGTTCGCGGCATAAAACTTGAGACGAAAGTGATGCCTTTGCATAAGATTTGGGTTGAGAAGATTCCACTATTTCATCTAAAGAAGTGTGCTGTCAATTACTTTTGACTATTACCTGTAATGTTTCAAGGTCAACCAGTTCGACTTGTGCACTGAGGTGTATCATAACTGCATACTTTATATATCACAGTCTAGATAAACACAATTTTTGAGCATAAAATCGTTAATATTTTGAATTATTTTCTTACACATTCGATTTCACCTAAAATTCGGTGCTTAAAAGAACCGTCTCATTGAGACGGTTCTTTTGAGTACCCATAACATATGTTTTGGTTGAGAAATGAGAGAATTAATTACTTTGTAAGCACTTATAACTAAAGCCCTGATACATGTCATTGCATATTGATATTTACCTACAGGCCTTTACAAAATAAGTTTCTAATACGTTTTTATACTAAAGTGTTTTTGAGCATTTTGACAGCGTTCCCCGCCCCGTGACCAATCATGCCGTCTTTATATGATGTGTGAAATGTAAAACTACAACTGTATGCAAAAGGATTAGTTTGGTCACGGGGGGGGGGGGGGAAACACTTCAGTAAACCTTTTTCTATTTTCTATATGTTGGATAGCAAAAACTGAGTTTTCAACCCATATTTTTCAATTGGTACTTGTCCAATGAGAAAACGGCTTTTGTGGACAAGTCGAGGGTTGAACCTACTATCTTTTTCATAGAAAAAAATATCATTTTCTTTGAAACTTTTCTCTGGTCATTTTTATGGGCAATCCTTCATTAAGACTGTCCGAGGTCCTTGCTAAATAAACATATATATATGTAAAACAACAGAATATACAACAGCAAAAAAAAACACACGAAAAAAATCATTTTATAACATATAAAACTTACTCTGCTATATTAAAATAATTAAACATCAATATTTGCAATACAATTGCTAGAAAAAAAAGATGAAAAAAACTAGCCCGAATTGTGGCTCGAACTCACGACTGCGTATTTTTAGGAGAGCGTTTTTACCACTGAACCATAGAGACAGATATCAATTGAGTATATCTTTTAATGATATAAAGATATTTTACAAACAGTTAACGGTAAATTATCTGCTCAACCCAGAAAATTTGACTCGACCGAAGGTCAATACTGAGAGGTCACAAATGAATAATAACGCTTAACCTTGCTACGAATCTTTGAGTTACTTAGGTCATGAGCGGATCCAGAGGAGGACAGGTGTCCGGACCCCTCCTGGAAAATCACTAAAATATAGGATTTATTTCTTAGCAATACTGGTCCGGATCCGCTGAAAAATCATAAAGCTACCAGGCTAGCATTCCATGTTGGGCCATCATCGACACGCCAGCGAAATGCCATAACCTGAATGGTGTTTCGCTGATGTGCCGATGATTACCCGATTTTAATGGTATTTGGATCCACTCATTAACTAAAAAAAACAAAAAACAATGTTCTCAAAGTTGGACCCCCTCTGAAAAAAAATCTGGATCCGCGCATGTTAGGCGCAGTAGGTTGGTTCTTTGTATACCCCTTTCTCTATCATGTAAGATAGAAATTATTTCGTGCATGAGCTGACAGCCTATCTTTCATACATGTAGGTATAGGTGGGAGAGAAAATGTTTGCTTTTCAAATATAAAAGCTTTACATAGGTATCATCTCTTATGAAGAAAGAAGTCTGTTGTTGCATGGTAGTTACAACGAACCCGTGATTCGACGTGTAGAAATACTGTGTAGGTGCGTGTAAACGGAATCATTTCGATTTTTGGAATTCGTCTAAACCTTAACAAAATTTTGTAAACGTGTAAGCTCTATTTGCAACCATGGTTTTATATTTTGGGTGCTCAAAAGAACCGTCTCATTGCGACAGTACTTTTGATTACCAACACCATGTGTTTGGTTGAAAACATAAATTAAAGTGTATGTACCCATTTCTTTTTATTGTAATAATCACTGTCCTCATCAATAGTCGTGAAAGATAACACAATTACCAAAAGAAATTGCCATGAAATTAATGCCCAACTTTTTGGACAATTAGGTATGGTCAAACAGTGCAGACCCACATCAGACTGTCCCTAGAGAAGCAGTCTAATCAGGGTCTTCACTGTTTGCAGTTCTGTCAATATCTTTATTTGGTATTATTCTATAAAAAACCCTTTGGTTCAATTTTTGGCATATTTACAGCAAAGTTTAGGGAGTCATAAAATTTTGGAATATTACAGTAGACATTTTTCAAAACTTTGGATTTAATGCCACATTCATTAATGCTTTAACCATGTACACCACTCTTAACTGATGGGCTGCTTAACTCAATCAGAAGAGTGTTACTATCAACCAAGTGGCAATTGGTTCGATTCCTGGTCTTTCTTTCATACAGAATGAATTTGCTGTATTCATTTTATCAATTATACTAATCTATACAGACAGAATAGAAAACTTTGGCCTATTTTTCCTGCAGTCACAACATTTCGTATACGTTTTAGTTCATCTGAGCCGAAGGCTCATAGATGAGCTTATGGTGTGTACAGGCATCTATGGGTCTCTCTTAAGCTGTGAAGCTCATTCCATATTTCGCTTATAGTATCTAGCAAGCACAAGCATGAGTAAGACATTAAAATATGACCCAAGGTCTGCATCCCCTCAATATCTGGTCATCTCAGGGGAATGAAAAAGCATTGGAAAAGGACTAAAGTTGATATGACAACTTACAGTTTTCATTGGCATACATATACGTTGGCTGTCGTACGGTACAGTCACTTCGATTAACAGTATAGTAGTGCGTTATGCTATATGCGTTGTTTCGATCAAGATTCACCCGTGGGTCGTTACCGCCTTATTTTTGAGTTAGGTTGATAGAAATAGATAATATACTTTATAACAGAGTTATGGCCCTTGATTCATAGCAGAATTTCGTTAGTATTTATCCTACACTTAGATATTGAAATGCTAACAATTGTTCTCAATTTTAATATTCATGAGGACATCTGCCATGCTCAGCCGAGCTCAGAACACTTTTTCATCATAACCCGCGCTTGCGCGGGCCCGTTTCTAGTTAACTAAAAAAAACAAAAAACAATGTTCTCAAAGTTGGACCCCCTCTGAAAAAAAATCTGGATCCGCGCATGTTAGGCGCAGTAGGTTGGTTCTTTGTATACCCCTTTCTCTATCATGTAAGATAGAAATTATTTCGTGCATGAGCTGACAGCCTATCTTTCATACATGTAGGTATAGGTGGGAGAGAAAATGTTCTTATACGGGTAAACAGCGGACATTCGTATCTGATGTGAAATATTATGCAGAGGGAAACTAACAAAAGACACTGTGCAGTCTATGCTGCGCCTTAGTTGTTCACATGCTGCGAGACCAGTTGTTTGCGACAATATATATTATTGTTTGAACAAACAAAGTACGCAGTGTCATGCATTTATATCTCAATTATCGCCATCGACTATAAGTGCTGTTAATAATCTACATCTACATCTACATCGATACGTTGAGCCGTCACAGTTTGACTATATAATGCCATGCCACATTTTGAATCTTGGATACTCTATTGATCGGCGCCATCAGAGCATCGTCACATGCAGAACCTAGCTGAGTTTGTTTGCGGCTATATTTGTTTTACGATGGAGCTTCGGGAATATCGTCTTTCTCTCAAGTTCTTTTTCCAAGGGATCTGAGCGCATCTACCAATAACCGCGCCAAAAAATGTTGGATTTACTTTAAAAGGTAATATATATCTATTTGCTCTTAAACTTACATGTAACATGCTAAATGGTGAGGTATTGGTACTTAACGCATTCGCGTGAAGTTTCTTTTTAAAAAGTGCTCAGGCAATATATGTATCTGGTCTATATATGAACCGTTGGTTTGATACAAAAAATATCACATGGAGTCGCGTCTGGAATGGGATAACACATCATCTATCACATTACGTCGCGCCCGAGATTGCTCTTTGCAGCTGTGGAACAGCAAACGAAACAGCCCAACATCATTTTGTCTATTGTAACTTATTAATTGTTCTTAGAAACCGTTTGCTACTGTCGTGCCAACCAAGAGTGACAGTGACGTCATGTTTTGATTACAAAGTTATCATGGACTTATCATCAATAGATCACTTGTGTATTAATCCTATCCACAGGATAGGATTAATACACACGTGATCTATCGATTAGCGTTAGCTCAAGTGAAGTGTACAAGTTAAAGTTTACTTAATAATTGTAAACAAAATATTACTTCACTGTCACTCTTGGTTGGCACGACAGTAGCATCATTACCGGCAGTTCCTATTACTTTAGATACACTCCTGTACGGCCATGATCTTTTGACTTTCGAAACCAACTCGGACCCAGTATTGGGTCAGAGAAACAATAAGACAGTTTTACAAAATATAAAGGACACGGGTAGATTTAAGTAAGGTATTGCAAGAAATACAAAACAAATATGTCCTTAAAAGGGTATGAATAAATATGAAGTAGTGCCATTGCCACACCTTTCAAACAATTTGGTTTACTTTCTGAACCCCAAAAAGTAGACCGTCTCAGTCAATCCGTTGTCTATCCGTTGTACTATTATACTATTTGTTTATGTTCTGGGGAGAGAATTTTCCATTGTTGTTATAGCTTGTATCCAATCCCTTTGTTTATACACAATAAATTAAGTTTAAACTAATCTAAAGAGTTATATATCGAAATTTATTACACGTTCTACTAAAATTAATAACAAAATGCTTGGTTACCCGGGTTAATAGGCATTGTTTGTACTCGCGCGTAATGGCTGTTTGCTTTTTTCGCTTATATGATGTGGACTTAGAAAAACATAGTGTACAACCCCCCCCCCCCCCCCCCCACTAGGAGGTATTTTGGCAACCCATGGTCTAGTGATAGCACAGGCCTAAATAGTAGTATATTTGAAATAAAGTAACGTATGCAACTGCACTATAATAATCATACGTTGCTTTAACATATACTGGCTTATTGCTGCATTTGATTAAGTGTTTTTTAAGACAATCGGCATGTGGATACATGTAAATAAGAATTTTCTATCACTTTGTATGTGCACAATAAGATTTGAAGCTGTTAAAGGATAACGTAGTTTACATGGCTGTAACACGGTTACGTCCCAACTGCCAGAGGGTCAGTCAACATTTGTCATTTTGAATATTAAATAATGAAGTTGTAGATATACTTAGTGTTCATGAATAAAACGTTTTTAAAAATGTTCACTATTAATATTAGCAGCAATCAGACCTTGAGTAATCGTAACCAGTAATTGTAATTATCTGTAATGAAGGTCACTACCGACACCTGGGCGATTTTTTCAAAAAAGAAAATTCACCAAACTTTGAAATTTTTGTATTATAGCTTATTAAAAGAGAAATAGACGAAAACAGAAAATTTGCCATCTAGTTTTTGTACCATATAGCATTACAATTTTATACGAAAACTTCAAAGTTATTTAAGAAATAGATCAGCTCCAGCAGTGAATTGTTGAGTAATAATTCACTGTTTGGAGGTCAGTTGTAAAGAAGATCAAATCACGAGCGCGCAGCACGAGTGATTAATCTTCGTACAACTTACCGACAAACAGTGAATTATTACTCAACAATTCACGCACTGGAGCTGATCTATTTCGATTCTAACACTCAATAAACGACGAAAACACATTCGAAGTCTTCAGCTTCTTCCAACTTTCCGCCATTGCAATGAAGAACTCCCGCCAATACTTAGACTACGTCGCATACGTTTACATGTAATTGTAACGTCTTTCAAGCGTAAAAACGACGTTACACCGTCTAACGCCATGAATGACGTCATTTTCCAGTGACGTCAGCTATCACACACTTTTGCGGTGAATTATTGTCCGATATATCACAGTTTGTTACCGTTGGCTCTATAGGCGAGGTGTGTTAGAATAGTAATTATTTGATTACATTTCTAAAATAATTGTAATTGTAATCATTACATGTCTACAGTCCAACAACAGCAGAATCTAGGGCGAATATTTGTTGCCAGTAAAATGCATTTAAGCCAACAGGTGGCTAAGGTTCTGTCCGTTCTCTTGTTGCTGACTTGTTGTTTATTGTCACTCCCAATGTGGGCGTCTGTAATTGTTCTATGTTTTGTTGTGCGTTAATTTTTGTCCCTTTTAGTTTTGCAATCATCTTGATGGGGAAGAGAGAGCTGATTGCTTTGCTTAGTTTGTCTTCCTGATGTCTCGTGATTGTTGCGTGGCTCTTCCTCGCAGTGCCATTGGTTTGTCTGCAGTTTGTGATTGTGGTATTTCCTGATCATACTCACTTACTTTTTCTGTAATTTTAATTTAATTGTAATCATTGAATAGTGAAAGTAATTGTAATGAATTTAAATACTTTTAAATGTATTTGTGTTTTTTCTAGGCTTTCAGTATGCCCGTAAGGTCCCCTTTGCAGGCATTTGGCCTACAACATGCCCTAACATAACAAGGGCATTAATTTGAGATATTTTCGTCTAGGGGGTACATTAAGTTATATTTTGACACCTCTCTGCCAATCGCTTATTTGTATATTAATAGACAGTCGTCATACGCAAATTGCTTCAATAAGGATGAAATTGCTTATCATATTTTAAATGGTCGTACATGTACGTATAGAGGATCTTACATTAGTGCTCATGTTTTATTTAATTTATTAAACGAGTTGGGAAAAATAAAATGGGAGGTTTTCCGAGCATTTTATATTTTTTTGCAACGAGTTTTATATAAAAAAGTTATAATACAGGAGCACGAATATTAGATTATATTTATCATATGACCCTAAAACTACAGTACTTTGAAATTGTGTTTTAGCGTGAAGACGCTAGGATGTATTTCCATATATATACTTAGGCGACAGAGACCAAATACCTTACTAGATTCTAGTAAGTCAGTTTAACATTAAACTCAACACCCCAGCAGCAAATGTTTATTTACGTCAACTCTCTTCAAAATTACAAGATGATTTGTTTATTTAGTGAAGGCTTCTAGAAATGTTCCATGTGAAACTAGTAGTTACAACCGAATGCTCTGACAAGCCTGCACAGCGAAGCATTTTGACTTGAACCTATTTTATTTACCAGCTAGGTGATTAATCCTTGTTCTGCCAAACCAGGATTTTCCTTTTTTTTTTAAAGCAATGCAGACCCAGATCAGCTGGTTTTGGAGAAAGCCATCTGGTCAGGATCCACACTGGTATATACAATTGGTAAAATGCATGCGTACAATTGGAATGGTGCAGGTTTAAAGGATAAAATTTGAAAAGAAGTGTATAACATATTTCCTTTTGAAAAATAATGCAGATCGAGATCACATGGCCCTTAGGTTATAAAACTTGAGTACAGTCTCAAACTCAAAATAAAGTGTAATTATTGGCTGCTTGCAATCATTGCGCTTTATTTTGAATTTGAGAATGAAAAGTTGTATAACCTCGAGGCCTGGTTTCGGAGGAAGCCATCTGATCAGGATCCACACTGTTTTCTACTATGGTTAATATACATGCTTACAACTTGAATATTGCAGATTTAAAGGATCAAATTTGAAAAAGAAGCGTATTATATAAGAAATATTCAACATTACTTGGGTTAACCTGTATTCAATGAATAACCTCTTGAACCGCTCACTGGGAAACTGAAGATTATCTTTCTTAACACACCGCATGAATGAACAGCGGCTGGCTTGCACATGTATTTCTTGCGACAAAGCCTGTGCAAATGGAAGAAGACGAAATATTAACACCAAGCTCTATTGTGAATAACTTCAAATTTGCCTTAGCAGACTGCATTTACCAGACAAGTAGGCATTGAGATGGCTGTAGACCCCCTCCCCCCAGGGGGAATTTTATACACTATGATTTCCTAAAATTACATTATATAAGACGCAAAATAAAATATGTAAGCCCTCTGAGAGAGGCAGCGTTAACGTGTAACATCACGTTATATACATTACACCCCCCCCCCCCGAAATAGCATTAAATGTCCCTGATAATGTCTCAACCATGACATGTTCGTGCACATTTGCATGCTGGGACAGGTTAAAAAACTTCTTATAACACAGTTACTTATTTTTAGTATAAATTTTATAAATGTCTTGCGTTATTACGGTTGTATACGTTACTTAGTATTTCCTTCGTTATTCCCGATTATCAGTATGGTATTTATTGACTATACGTGTATCACATCTGACACAGAATATAGTAAATCTATAAGGCTGCTACTTAAATGATTTAAAGTTCTTTATTATGGTCGCTTAAACTATTTTTCAGGCCCATGTTACGTATGTTACCCTCAAAATAGCATTAAACATTTAAGTTAATGTCTCTAACAAGCCCTATTTATACTTATTTGCATGTTGGCACAGGTTTATGTACTTCTTTTAACAAGGTTTACCTATTTTATTCATTTAATAAATGCCTTGAGCTGTAACTGGTGTGTGTGTTACCAAATGATTCATAAGTTATTCTGAGTATCTGTATAGCCAATGTTGACTATACATGTATATAGTCTGTCAGAGAATTTAGAAAATTTAAAAGGCTGAAATAAATTAAAGTTCCTTATTAATTTATGGTGACTTAAACTATTATTATAATGTGATCTATCAGCCTTCGCTGTTTGCTCACATAAACAGTAGATACCATGCATTCAAAAAGGAAGTTCTGAAAGACAGTCACTGTGAAACAGCTCAGTTCTGGGCAAGGTATATGGATATAATTCAGATGGTGCTGACACTGATAAGGGCTACAAAGGGAAAACAACTTTGAATTGCATGTCAGCTCTATCTGTATGCCTTGTTCTCAATGTTTATTGCACACGATCACAACATATACTCACAATATATACCTGTGTAACTGACTACACTCATAAATTTGTCTGATACACATCACAGATGCCAAGAACTTCTCGAACAAAATGGGTTTAGTGTGTCACAATCATTGTTTTTTTGCCTAAGAAATGCTTTTGACATAACTATTAAGCAAAAAAATAAAGGAGTGCATGTATTATAGGCTTCAGCAGCTAGAACTACGCTTCGTACTACAGATGGAAGGGTGTATCACTCATCACATCAGAGCTCAATGTATTGAAATAACTCTTCCATGCACTGAATTGACATATTCAATCTGCTCAAATGCAAAGTAGAACGAGTACTAGAGGCAGTTTCTGGCTTCACCAAGCCTTTTAGTTCTAGTTTTGAAGACAATGAACTGTACTTTTTTGTCTTTCGGTGTTCCTGCTAAGCCTGGCACAGCTAAGGATTTTGTTGAGGCTAATGTCATTGGCAGGAAGGCTGTTGCAGACTTCATTCACTCACTTTTATTTGAAAATCTGTCTTTCACAACCCCATATAATGCTACAAGCTTATAAAGTTTTGAGGCTTGCGAGGTCAAGAAGAAAGTGTCAAATTTAAAAAACGGAGAGGTTAAAGGAGCGTCTTTGGTCAGCATGACCCTTTTTTTAAAACATTGGGCAAAATGTTGACCTTGAGTTGACACTGCTGTACCTTCTGGGACCTGTACCATGGTCACTGTCAACTCCTGATAAAATTTCCACCAAAACTAACAAGTCCAACTTCTGGCTTGCAATCACACATTGAACCAACTTTTGATTGGTCTTGTTATGCTGCACGTAGCTTTGATGGTAATGCCATACTACAGAGCATAATAGCTTTTCCTGTCACGTACCTTCAAGGATCTGATAGAACCAGTATTCAACTAGGCACTAAATGCAGGGCATGTTGGTTTTGTCACTGATACATATATACAATTAGTCCGAGAGCCAGCAATACTTTTAATCAAGTGGTTGAGGCCAAAAGGTTTGAAGGTGTGTTCTTATGCAGAGAAGTATGCTGAATTCAAAAATTGAACTCTTAAAAAATCGGCTGGTACACAAAAGTGCTATGGGCGACGGAATACCCCCCCCCCACCCGGGGTAGGCAATTTCTCGAATTAGCACTGAAATGGGGTACCCTATACCACAGAATCTAATTTGACATACCTTGCACCCCCATGACAATTTTTCATCGGTGACAAATTGTTTCCTGGGCCCCCTGAATGAGAGAAAAATCTTCCTAACCATAAACTCATTTGGGCTATGTCAAAAGTCATGGTAACCATGGCAACCCTGTTGTGCAATTCTTACGGGTAGGGGATGTACATACAAATTCAATCATATCTTTGCTGATACTTATCTTAGACTACTAATCTTGGTACCAAATTAAAGGTTATACATATGCCTTTTATCACATGACCTGAAATGCAAATTAACTAATTTTCATATTCATGAATATTCATGAAAACCTTAAAAATAAGGGGAAAATCGTAAAAACACACGATAATTTACTGATTTCAGCCCAAACCATCACCAAAGCACTATTGTTGCATGTTTTTATATCATCAGTGATACAATTCGACAAATACTGTCATCTTTTGTTCTAATATCGAAATTATCTAATTTGCATATTCATGAAAATCAATGAAAACTTTAAAAATGAGGACAAAGCCTTTGCATAAACTAGAACCCCAAAAGGGGTAATTAGACCTACATTGAATTCCTGGGAACATTGAATTCCTGGGAGCATAGCTTATTGATTTCAAATGGTTTAATGAGGCAACTTAAAGTAAAAACTCTACATTCTTCAATAATACACCCATTTGGTTATTTGAAATGGCATGGTTTCCATGGCAACCCATTATGCGATTTTAAAGACTGGGAGTGTAGCTTCAAAATATGAATATCTCAGCAGCATCTCATCTTAGAACACTAAATCTAGTATCAAGTTATTTTGCAGACAAAGCACGTTTACAGGACTGTCCGATATGCAAATTGTCTCATTTGAATATTCATGAATGTTAATGAAAACATTAGAAATACATGAAAAACCGCAGAAAAATTAAGAGGTAGTACTTACAAAACTAATCATATCTCACTTGATAATTGCCCTAGAGTACCCAAATTGATATCAAGGTAATGCTTAAACATTATACTAATACCTTATGGGTAGTTACAAAAGCAATCTTGTTTGAATATTCATGAACTCTAATGAAAACATTAGAAATAAATAAAAAATCCCTAAAAAACCAAGGAGTAATACTTACAAAATTACTCATATCGTACTTGATAATTGCTCTTTAGTACCAAATTTGATATCAAGTTAATGCTAAGATAAAGTACTCTTACCTTATGGGTGGTTACAAAAGAAATCTAATTTGATTATTCCTGAATTTTAATGAAAACATTAGAAATAAATGAAAAAATCGCATAAAATCAAGGGATAATACACACAACATTACTCCTTCCTCATTTGATAATTGCCCTAGAGTACAAAATTTAATATCAAAGTAATGCTAAGACATAGTGTTCTCACCTAATGGGTTGTTATTAAAGAAATCTAATTTGAATATTCATAAATTATAATGAAAACTTTAGAAAAGAATGAAAATTATGGCAAACTGAAAGGCACCTACATACAAAATTGCTGAATGCTTTTCTGCTGATTGTTTTTGAGTAGCACAATTGGATATAAAAACTATTATCTTGGCTTTTATTCTATACCAAGTTTAGAAGCCTGAGACTAATACCAACTGATATATGAGCACTCTTGTAAGTATGCCCCTATGATTTTTCAGTGATGTTTTCATTCTTTTCAAATGTTTTCATTAAAATTCATGGATATACAAATTAGATTCTTTCCATATCTGCCCATAAGGTAAAGGCGCTATGCCATAGCATTGCTCTGATATCAAGTTTAGTACTCCAGGGCAACTATAAACTTAGATATAAATAACTTTGTAACTATATGGGCTTGCTTTTTCTGCAATTTTTCACTAATTCATAATGATTTTGTAAAGATTAATTAGTATTCATATAAATTTGTTTTCATATGTGTCTATAAGATAAGAGTGCTATGTTTTAGCACTACTTTGGTAATAAGTTTTGTACTCTATGGCATTTATCAGGTGAGATATGACAAAATTTTAAGTATGACATTCTTAATTATTCCACGATTTTTCATTCTTTTCTAATGTCTCATTCAGAATTCGTGATTATACAAATTAGATTCTTCTCCTATCTGCCTGTAAGGTACAATCACTATATTTTAGCATTACTGTGACATCATGTTTGGTATTCTAGGGCAATGATCAAGTGAAATACTAGTAATTTTGTAAGTATTGCCCCTTGATTTTTTTGCACATTTTTTTTATTCATTTCTAATGTCTTTCATGAACATTCATGAATATTTAATGTAAATAATTTGCATCTCCAAACATCACATAATAAAAGTGCCATATTTGCAGATTAATTTGATACCAGATTAACTGTTCTAGGATGTGTTGCTGTTGAGATATGAATATTTTTGCATGTACGCTCACAGTATTTTAAAATCGCATTATTGGTTGCCATGGAAACAATGCAATTTCACATTAACAAATCAATTTATTATTGAGGAACATAATGTTTTGCCTTTAAGTGACCTCATTGAACCATTTGACATGAATAAGAAATGCACCTAGGAGTTCAATGTAGATCTAGGTCTAATTACCATTTGGGGTTCTAGTTAATGCAATGGTTTTGCCTTCATTTATTAAGTTTTCATTAATATCCATGAATATGCAAATGTGATAATTTCCATATAGGACCGTAAGATGAAAGTATTTGTCAAATTGTATCACTGATAATTTAAAAACATGCACCAATGGTGGCTTGATGATGGTTTGGGGCTGAAATCAGTTATTTATGTTTTTTTTTACAATTTTCCTCTTATTATTGAAGGTTTTCACGAATATTCATGAATATACAATAAGGTAATTTGCATCTCAGGTCATTGGATAAAAGGCATATGCCTTACCTTTTATTTGGTACCAAGATTAGTAGTACATGATAAGTATCAGCTAAGATATGATTGAATTTGTATGTACACCCCTACCCGTAAGAATTGCATTAAGGGTTGCCATGGTAACCATGCAATTTCGCAACGCCCAAATGTGTTTATTTTTCAGAAACATTGTTTTCTCATTCATGGGGTCCCAATAAACAATTTAGCACCAATGCAAAATTTTCCTTGGGATGCAAGGTAGGTAAAAGATTATGTGGTATAGGGTACCCCATTTTAGTGCTAATTTGAGAAATTGCCTACCCCCGGAGTATTCAGTTTCGCATAGCATTTTTGTGTACCAGCCGATTTTTTTAAGAGTTGATTTTTGAATTCAGCATACTTTTCTACATAAGAGCACCCCTTCAAACCTTTTTGGCCTCAGCCACTTGATTAAAAGTATTGCTGACTCTCTGACTAATTGTATACGCAGCAGTTTATAAAGTCTTTCAAACATTCTCACAGAGGATAGCTTGGATGTTTTGTTCAACACTGGTGTATGCAACAAGAGGTGCTCCTTCTGAATGTCAACAACTTAATATCTGTAATTGTTCTATGTTTTGTTGTACGTTACTTTATGTCCATTCTAGTATTGCAATCATCTTGATGGGGAAGAGAGAGCTGATTGCTTTGCTTAATTTGTCTTCCTGGTGTCTTGTGATGGTTGGGCGGCTCTTCCTCGCGGTGCCACGGGGTTGTCTGCAGTTTGTGATTGTGGTATTTCCTGATCATACTCACTTACTATTTTTAAACCAGAATATGGGGGAATAGAGCTATAGTCATACACTGTATAACTAATTGTGTAACTACCAAAGTGCCAATATATTAGGTTGTTCCTATCAAACTGATAGAGAACCCCTCCCCACCAGTTCATCTACTTTCTGAGCAGGGTAGGAAATAAACAAATAATTGCTCTAGGCAATCATCAGTGACATGAAGCCCTAACATATGCTATTTATATAAATGTGAGCAAGCTTCAGTACGACATGTTTCTGAAAAAAGTACCAAAGCCATACACATAAACTGACTATATCAAATGGCATGAACATGAGCCTACTTCCTCCCAGCGGTTCTGTCTTTCAGATGTACATACAAAGATTGTTTTATCAAGTATCCCATGAAAACAAGTGAGGCTTACCAGATATGGACAAAATATGTGGAAAATAAATGGGAAGGAAATCGAGTATCTCTGGGTGGAAGAAAACTTCGTTGTACCCTAACAAAAGAGCCACAGAACTATATATTTCACATTTTGTGTGATATGGGGTTACCATTTTCAAAACCCAACAACTCAAACCTTATAAAAGATAGAAACATAATACTTGCAGTTTCCAAGAGGTACATAAACATTCTTTAATACAAAATGAATAAGTAAGCACATTCGCAATAAAAATATCAAACTATATTAGTTTCATAAATCATATATATAGGAATAATGAAAAAATGCAACATATGTAACACTTTGGGGTGCATGTTTGTTTTAAAAGGTCCATATCTTTGATGAAAAATAGCTTACTTGGATGATATAGAAAATGGAAATCTTACGTTATGGTTTGCACTTTTCAGATGTAATGTCATTTACTAAAATTATCAAAGACATTGATCGGTAATATATGTAATTGGCTGTTACAAGGTAATGGTCCATTACGAGAGTGCTAGCATATTGCAAAATCCTTGCAAAATCCTTGCAAGATGAATCTGAGAATTAATAAGCTATATTGGAAAATTCTTTAAACCCTTGGATAATATACGAAGAGTTGCTAGCTTGGCAAGAAACAGCTCTATAACTTCTATCTGATGGGTTTTCTTTGATATTTTAAGTTGTTACTCGCAATTTGCACTGTATGTTACAAACTTTTCATGAGTATTATGTTTACTAAATTTGATGTCTCTATAAAAGAAAAGAGGGTTTATGGTACTATGTTTGGAGTTACTTCCTCAGAAAATGAGCAAGAGTAGAAAAAAGTACATGGACCTGTGCCAGCATGCGAATAAGTACAAGCAGGTCATGTAAGAGCCCTTATCTTAAACTTGTAATGGTATTCGGAGAGTAACGTATGTAACCTGGGCTGTAAAATAGTGTAAGACAAATAATAAGGAACTTCAACTATTGACTTGAAGCCTTATAGATTTGCTATATTCACTGATCAATGTAATAGGTGTATAGTCAATAACTGCCATACTGATACTTGGGAATAATATATGAAATAATAAGGAACATATATAACGGCAAAAACTCAAGACATTTATAAAATAAATGTTAAAATTATGTAACTGTGTTATAATAAGTTCTTAAACCTGTGCCGGACTTAAAAAGTGTGAATATGTCATGTTGGAGACATTATCAGGAAAATTAAACGTTATTTTGCAGGTAACGTACGTAACATAATGTTAAACGCTAACGCTGCCTCTCTCAGAGAGCTTGCATTTTTCATTTTGTGGCTTATATAATGTAGTATTTGGAAAGCATAGTGTGCGAGATTCCCCTTGGGGAGAGGGGGGGGTCTATAGCAAGGGCAAGGCCTAGAAAACTACATTAAACATTTTTTGTGATATGGGGCTACCATGTTCAACATCTAATAACTCAAAAAGTATATAAGATAGAAACGTGATGCTTGCAGTTTTGAAAAGGTAAATAACATTTGTTTAATATAAAACCAAATTTATGAACATAAATTGGTTTTAATAATATTTAAGACAAACTTTTTTTAGATTTATTTATCATTTAAAAGGGGGTTCAACGGATGTCAATATCTGTGGCCAAGTAATAGCTTACTTAGAAAATATAACCAATTTGAAAATATTATCTTATTTTTTGCACTTTTGCACTTTTCTGAAGCCTTAAAAAAGTTTTAATTATCACACATTTTGTAGGGTAACGTATGTAACATGCTGTTACAGCTTAACACTGTCATTGTCAGAGGGCTAACATGTTGCAAATTCTTAGCAAGACATTATGCTTCAAGAAAAATATGGTCTACAAAATTCCTCCTGGGGGAAGACAAACCATATCCAGCCAGTGGCCTAAAGCAGTACTTAATCTGTACAAAAGGGGTGGCAGTTCAGCTCCGACATAATTACAGGTAGAAATGTTAAGGATTTATCAATGGAAAATGATTCACCTCAAATTATTTGAGAACGAAAAGAAGTGTAAATTATACCAAAAGGGGTGGCAATTCAGCTGCCAGCTAATTAATGTTTGAAATATTACGGATTTATCTCTGGAAAATGTTTGCATCATAAAGTTTGAGCACAATAGTCTATACCAATAGTGGTGGCAGTTCAGCTGCCACTTTATAACAGGTAGAAATGTTTAGGATTTATTATCACGTGAAAGGTTTAACCTCATATTGTTTTAGTACAAAAATGTAAGTTCATACCAAAAGGTGTGGCAGCTCAGCTGTATGCTAATAACAGGTAGGAATGTAAATGATTTATCACTGTAAAATGTTTTACCTCATATTGTTTGAGTACGAAAGTCTATACCTTAAAGCGTGGCAGTAAAGCTGCCACCTAATAACAGGTAAAAAAATGTTAAGGATTTATCACTGGAAATTTTTAAGTCTATACCTTAAGGCGTAGCAGTTCAGCTGCCACCTTATACCAGGTAGAAATGTTAAGGATTTATCACTGGAAAGTGGAAAATATTTTACCTTATTTTGTTTGAGTACGAAAATAAGTAAGTCTATACAAAAAGGGCTGGCAGTCCAGCTGCCACTTAATAACAGGTAGAAATGTTAAAAATATATCACTGGAAAATGCTTTACCTCGTATTGATTTAGTAGGAAAGTTTATATTAAAAGGCGTGGCAGTTCAGCTGCTTCCTAATAACAGGTAGAAATGTTAAGGATTTATGACAGGAAAATGTTTTACCTCATATTGCTTTAGTACGAAAATATGTCTAAGTTTATACCAAAAGGGGAGGCAGTTCAGCTGCACAATTGTTTTGCTCAGTTTAAATTAAGATCATTGTTATGCGGCTCCCATAATTTAACTTTTTTCTTTTCTAATGAACCTTTATTTAGCAGCTTTTCGTCTGCTTCCCTAGTCTGTTGATATTCTTATGTAGCCGTATTGCAAACAATATGGACCCAGATCAGACTGCTACCCTCGTAACATTGTCTTCCATTAAAAAAATCTAGTCTGAAGTGCATTTGAATGTATGTATCAGACTATTAATGCAGACGCAATTTTAAGGAAAAAAGTTATTACTGGCTTAGAGTTAATCAATCTTTCTGGTGTATATTTGTAAAATTCCTTGTCGCATTGCAAGATAGATTTTGTTACATAATCAACTGAGAGTCTTGCTGCTAAATTGATGTTGATAGTTCAATAACCACTAAAACAAACACTGGTTTTGGAAGCTCCTCCCCACATTTTAAACTCTGGTCGTTTGTCTCTAGGGTATATATGTGACGTAAGTACGAACGTCTATACACTAGTGGTTTATCAATTTAAATGTATGGTGTTGTATTATTCCGAGATGCGACGTCATGTGATGATAGAGAATCTTACAAGAGGGCTAATGTTTTGTTGAATTTATTAAACTCGTTCGAAAAGTGATAAACTGCGAGGCTTGTCGCAACAAGTTTGATAAATTCAATAACTTATGATCACAACTGTGAGATTCTATTTATAAAGTAACCTATGGGAACAGCTTTTAATTATCTCACCTGAGCCATACCACTAAGATGAGTTTTTGTGTACATAGGAAAGCTGGTGTCCGTCTGTCGGATCGTTGTCTGTCAGTCTACAATTTCTTTAAACAACGTCTCCTCTTAAACCACATGGTAAAATATCACCAAAATTATCAGGGATGTTCCTTTGAAGGACCCTTTTCAAATCTGCTAATAAAAATTTAACAACAAATGGTCCTTTAGTAACCCTTTACCAAAAATAGTAAGTGAGTATGATCAGGAAATACCACAATCACAAACTGCAGACAACCCCGTGGCACCGCGAGGAAGAGCCGCTCAACCATCACGAGACACCAGGAAGACAAATTAAGCAAAGCAATCAGCTCTCTCTTCCCCATCAAGATGATTGCAATACTAGAATGGACATAAAGCAACGTACAACAATACATAGAACAATTACAGACTCCCACAATGGGAGCAACAATAAACAAAAAGTCAACAACAACAGAACCACCGCAAGTTGTTCAATAAAAAATATGGGGGAGAGTCCAATTTTTCCTGGGAAACTACAAGATGATGTATGGGAGAAAAATATTGCAGCTAGTGGAAAAATGAGGATTTTCCTTTAATTCACCATTATTGGATAAGCTTGATCAAAGTATACACCGTAGGTCAAAAGTGGCCCCGTCCTGGGGGCCATTTGTTTTACATATACTTATTTAGGGATATGATTTCAATCTTAAATAATGAAATGGCAGATAAACTTAGTGTTCATGAATTAAAGTTTGTTTAACAGTGTTGTCTATTGATATTAGGAGCAATATGCCACAGGGCGTATTATATAATGTACACTGAAGGACTTTAAAAACACAAAATTTGATAATTATTGTTTTTTGAACCCAAAACATTTTTAGTCTTCTTTAACAAGTTAAATCGGTGGGAAACGACACTCTGCCTCTATATATACCTAAAACCAGTGTTTATATAGACAATTGCCACCACCAGCTACGCATCCGTGATTTACTATTTATTTGCACGTAGCGTCCCCACGAATCAATGAAGCAAAACATTTTATCATAACACATATAGCTTGTACGTATACATGTATAAAATACAGTAGCTTAAGTTTTATAGCTTTATTATTCGTGCCACATTTGTCTGAACATGAACGACCTGGCGCAGTTGGAATGTTAAAAGCTGGGGTGCGTGTTTCTGTCGTTGACAGATATTATTATTGCCATCCATCAGCTTTACAGCACCTCAGAGATTGTTACCAGGCTACTAGGACAGTTAAAGGTCGACACAGGCCTGGCCTACTAAGAATGGCGATCGATATTAAGACAGCAACTAACGTCGATTATATCGACGATATTTACATCGACGATAAACGTTCCGGGTGGCTACCATCACTGTTAGCCAATAGCAGGACTACATATTGATGTTTATCTTTGCCAAATCTCAATAAAATTGATACGTTAAAAAGTTGTTAATTGTATGAATTTCGATGTTTGCGTTTTAAAGTCCTTCAGTGTATGTAGCATCATCTAGTGAACCTCTACCAAGTGTGTTAAAATTATGGCACTGGGGGTAAAAAACGACCCCACATGTTTGCTTAGAATTATATAAAAAATGTTGAGGTTCTAAATCCTGTTAATTATGTCAACATAATTACTGGAAATTACTTCATGCAAAGTCCCGATGAAACTGCTGATCTAACTAAATTCATAGCTGGACTTTGGGGGTATCAGGGGGCAATGTTTTTTTTATACCTTTAACCCTGTCGTTCTCAGGTGAACGACCCATGGCCCGAGTACCCTCTCATTAAAAGACAAAATTTCCCTACCTGCATACACTTTGTGCATGTTTCCTCTTAAGAATTATGAGTAATGGGGATAATCCGGTCTTATGTTTACAATCAAAAAGATTCGTCAAAGTTAAGATTTATTTGTGCATAGAATCATAAAGAGATTGCATCTGCATTGATAAATGTTTGCATAGAGTAACATAGAATATATGAGTCAATATATTTGTTCGTAGCAATTTCCAGGTTCTTAGTGCTAAAAAGTAAAACCTTTCAGATGAGAAATAACTATCAAGAAGGGTTTTATAGATTATTCTTCTGTGTATAATACAATTTTATGACCCTTAATATCGTTTATTCTGCCCATTAAGACATTTTAATGAATGCGGCACACACAATTCCTTGATATAACATACCTTAAAATACATAATGCATTTCATTGATTTAATCAAATCATGGATTAAGCGATTTAAACAAATTATAGTAGTCCAAGGGATCATATCATTTTACTTTCTGGAAACAGAACATGATTG
Source organism: Loripinus fragilis (assembly GCA_964019695.1). Classification (NCBI taxonomy): domain Eukaryota; kingdom Metazoa; phylum Mollusca; class Bivalvia; order Lucinida; family Lucinidae; genus Loripinus; species Loripinus fragilis. The sequence goes on from OZ026524.1 coordinate 16,966,746, forward strand.
CAATGTATTTTATTTCAGTTGTACACACTTACATTTAACAAACTAGGTAAAATAAAAGGTAAAATGTATTTTACAAAAATACAAAATGTACAGGTGTTTTTTTTGTTGTTTAATTACTGCATCAGCTTTCTGATATTTTTTTTCCATAAATTAAGACAACAGAAGATGCTATATGCAAAAAGAAAATACAATTACTTTGGAGAAAGATGAGTCTCACAGCAAGGACTTGGAATGTTTCTCCATGATGATACATTGCATTAGTTTGATGTCCTCCAAGCGAGCTGAACATTTCTTGTACATCAACAACAGCAAAATCTAGGGCAAAGATTGAGTACCAGTAAAATGCATTTAAGCCCCCAAGTGGCTTAGGCTGCTTTCCGTTCTAAGGCGGCGGTTCTGTTGTTGTTGACTTTTTGTTTATTGTAACTCCCATTGTAGGAGTCTGTAATTGTTCTATGTTTTGTTGTACGTTGCTTTGTGTCCGTTCTAGTATTGCAATCATCTTGATGGGGAAGAGAGAGCTGGGTGCTTTGCTTAATTTGTCTTCCTGGTGTCTCCTGATGGTTGAGCGGCTCTTCCTCGCGATGCCACGGGGTTGTCTGCAGTTGGTGATTGTGGTATTTCCTGATCATACTCACTTACTATTTTGGATGTTACATCAAGTTAAACGAATAACTCTTATGCCAATATAACTTTACAATAGATTCATAAGAAATGTGTAAGACATATATTTAGCAATGAGTATCAAAGGCAACAAGCATTAAGTTAAAATTAAAATGCAATGTGCCATTTAAAACACAGTTTTTCAAACGTTTAGCCACCAATTTCCTTGGCGTAACTATTTGCTTTCCCTGATGTAACAACTTTAAATAATTATCCATATGTGACAAAACCCTCCTTTGATGTTACAGTTTTTATCAGAATTCGATAATTTTTCAGCAACTGTAATCGGGAAACCCTTTTCGCTATAAGCGATATTAACAAATGGAATCATGGTAAATTAAAACTGGGATAACCTACACACGTCCAGCACATCTGGAATTTCACTGAGAATTTGGGATATTTTTTCCTTGATATATAATAATATCCTTTCCTTGATGTAACATGTTATTAAATGTCATATTTTTCAATCTTTGTCGACAGGCTATTGTGCAAAATAGCATTCGTATTCAAAATAGTTTACTTCTCAAGTTTAGACAAATCAAACAATAATGCACAATCACATTATTTAGATATTTCCCCCATATAACAAATTCCCTCCTTGATGTAACGATTTTCGTGGTAACGTCAATGATTGTTACATCAACGAAATATTTTAGGTAATTCACTGCTTAATGTCTCAAAATATGCTTTTAAATTCATTTTCGTTAAATGTTAACACTTCTACCAAAACATATATAGGCAAACTACATAAATATTATCACTGTAAAAGCCAACCAGTAATATCTTGTTACATCAAGAAACTGTTGGAAATATATCCTCTTACCTGAACATTATATTTTTTTAGTATTTATACATTAATCTTCGAACATGGTGTCGGGTTATCAGCCATAGTTTGTCCAAATAGTGCTCTTCAAAATGACAATAATTATTCGCTTTCTACCAAGGGCAGCACCCTTGTACTTGATATAAATCTACAAATTGTTACAGCACAGAACTGATGATAATTACAATGCATTAGAAGCTACAAAACGCATATACAGCTTTTGATGTTTTAAAATGTTATGTCACGCGTGTATGAATAAAATTGATTTAGTATTTATTATTTTCACTAACCGTTCCAAGGCGACGTTTCTTTTCTGGATCATTTAATGTTATTTCTGTCTTGTTTTGTTATGTTTTCATTCAAGTCTGTTTTTATGCCCTTTGTTCATGCTGGGAAAGGGCTGATCTCTTGGCTTTCGTTTGTGATGTCTAATTGTTACGTTGTCACTTTCCCATTGGTATCCTGGGTCAGGTGTTGTGCTTGATTGTATCGATTCCTGATCTTTGCCCTCTTTCTTACTTTAACGACCCATTTCACAAAACCTCTATATAAAGTGTTTAATATGTAAACAGTCAAGTTAGGGATAAGTAAAAGATACTTATTCTGACACTCTGATCATCATGATTCAGTATTTCCCTGCAATTAAAAAAAACACCCTTTCAATGAATTAAGCTCAGCTTGATACTAATCACATCATGAAAATAATTATTTCCCCACTGCTAACCCGTATGCAGCATAAATCTGTCGGGACAGTACTTTATTGCTAAACAAATTTATTGACTCATATATAACGGATTATACATGTGAATATAATGGTAAACATAAATCTCATTTATTTAAAAAATGCCAGACCACAGATTGTAAATATAGCCACGAATATAATAATGACGTCATTATAATGACGTCATTATTATGCTCAACAGGATTTACCAAGTGAGAAACCAAGAATGTGGCTGTGGGTCGCAAGTGTTTGTTTTCAATAATGCTGACTGAACAGTTTTCAATACGTTCTACAATATACAGTTAACTCTCATGCATTTTTGCAGAATGACCGTTGTATTTCTATCATACTGTTCGACTTTTATCGCTTTACATAGTGTGACAATCGGAATATCAGACATGCTTTTATTTATCTCACTGACGTGCGAAATGGATAGTACGATCCCCGCTCAGTCCAACATGTCAAATAGAACCATCAATCCTTATTGATCATGTATATTATTCAGTATAAGTGGTGTATTGCCAATTACCTCTAGAATCTTGTGCGGTAATCCTTCAGTCTTACAATGTACGATAGGACAGTCTCTCTATACACCAGTCAAGGACACAACCTATTTATCATTTTATAACCTATGCATCACTTGGCAGTACTGCTGTCAACAGATGTAGAGGATACTGGGCAACTTTATGTGTGACATTGACCTTGGAGGGGCAGGGTTAAAGAGTGTTTTTTCTTGTTCATGCATCTCCGCCTACAATGTTTGGCGTAGCAACTTCAAAAAAACGTCCACTCCGTCGAACAAAACGGCTGCTAGAGCTACAGATATACATATTAATCATTTTAAATAACATCTCCTGAGCTGGAGGCTCAAATTTAAAATGCTTTCCTACAAATGTTTATTATAATGCCCTCTGCCAAAATAACCCATACGGTTCCATTAGACAAAATAGTCATCAGAGCTAAAAAGAAACATATTCAAACGTCATATCCTCCTGATCTGCTGGGCCACATTGAAATGTTATTTATTTTAAAATAAGCTTCAAGAAGGCCCTGAATACTCTAAGATGCATTTCACATGATGACGTTACTTGACGTCCTGGGTAAGATAGCATGGGTAAGATAAGATAAAAGGGTAAAATCTCAGATATCCTTATCCGGTGTGTAAGAAACATGTTTCTGATTGATCAAATCTACGATACTCCATGCTCCTTATACTGCTGAAATGACCCCATTTCGCTTACCAAAAGTGACTACAGGGCTACGAATTTAGACCCATCAAGGCGTTCATGTTTGAGTCCATTGTCTTTTGCTATAATAGATGAGCGTTGAAGGACAGTTAATACCAGTAGTTTCCATTTAGGCTATACTTTATGGAAAAGTATAAAAGACACAGAATTTGTTAAAAGAAACTTGATTGCGTCAATCCTTTTTGATGGCTATTCCATAGCAGTAACCAGTACTGACCCAGATGGGTTTGCATCAACGCTTTAAGCGATAGTACATATACATGTAGTTTGCAAAGGAAGTCGGTGTTGAGGCTGTTTTGAGAGTTATATTTAATTTGATCTTTAATTAAAAGCTCGTTTTTCTTGCGAATTAAATCAACATTATATCTTATCGGAATATTAATTGCATATGGTAGTCAATAAAGAAGTGTCCTTAATGAACTTAACTGTAGATGTCAGTTCCAATGGCAACCATTTTAAGATCCCCTGCTGTGTTTTGTCACCATTCGTATTTACTGTAAAAGTATGGGTAGTGTTATTAGAAAGTTAGAATATTTTGCTCCTTTCTAAAATGCCAATTACTGTCTATCTGTATGATGTTTGAATGGTACATACACTATAAGCCTAGCGTCGATATTATGGTACATCAACCAGACGCCACAAAAATACGGCGTTTAATCAGGATATGCACTGTTTGCTTATATGATGTAATTCTTGAATTGAAATGGAATATAAACTTACTACCAAACAACCATTAAATTCGAAAATGATTCGTCTAATTGGTAAGGGCTGTGAATTACAGTAGACATAATGGATTAAGCACTAAGGCCTGCTATTTATTCGAAGGCCCTCATACTCCTAATACATGCAGTCAAAAGTGGTAGTAGTTATTGAACCTATTTGTAAAGGATGGATATTATAATTCAAATTTAATGCTACTCATGTATGTTGCCTTGGTAACGAAACAGTGTTATTAAACGTAAAATGACACATGTTTGGATTGAAACAGTGCTTTGCCTTCTTTCTAAAATATTACTAACAATATGGGTTTAAAATACCTCCTTTAACAGTAATTAAAATAATTCGTCTTACTGTTGAATCCTTAAATGTTTTAAGAATATAATTTATTTAGTATAGAACTTTTAGACTTACAATCGATATTTATCATTCATAGAAGTGAGGCGTCTGACAGTGGTCTTTATGTTTGCCTTTGATCTATATAAAAAGACACTTGATTGACAAGGATCACATATTCTGATTTCTCCGAGAACAACCTTGTTGAAGTGTTTGTTCGCCATTAACCCTTTTCAGACCAATGGAGCGTTTCATAAAACAACATACAAAATAGTCAGGATGGTCCATTCTGAGTGTATATATTGATGGGTCACAGGTTAAACTTTCAAAATAAACTATGTTTTCTCTTAGGGCTAATTGTGTCTTGCGTGAACAGTGCAGACCCTAATGATTATATGGCGTTTCGCTAAAATACCCGTTGAGGGGCTACATGTCTACAAGGGCTTAATTCACGCTGTGTATTGTAAATTCAGAAATTTTCTCGAGAATTTTAATTTGCGAATAGCGTTAAAATACATATTTGCAACGTTGACGATTCGCGACTAAGGCATGGTTTACCTGCATCAGTAAACGACAGAGTGATTTCGCCATTTCTCGATGATTTAATTTTCACGAAATACGCGAAGTTTCGCGAAAATAAAATCCTCGTGAAAATTTCCGAATTTACTGTAATCGAAATGATTTTAATGAGCTCTGTTAAGTGTGTTATTACCAGATAAGTTAACAAAGCATTTTTTCAGATTAATTATTTCGTACGTATTCTGCGTATTTTGTCAGAAACGATAAGCTCGTACTACATGTTATGTACATGTAAACTATGTATAATCAAAGTATGCCTATTGCCGTGTGTCGGGACTGATCTAGGTCCCAACCACTTGCATTGAAAATTATCTGCAAAAACCAAAACCGTCGCTAGAAGATAAATTGTTAACTAATATAGGCCTACATGTAGCAACCTTTTTGTGGGGCATAGGCAAATTTGCAGAACCAGATCAGACACTGCTAAAAGAGCAGCGTCTGATAAGGGTATCCACTGTTTGCTTACAAATTGTTTTATTAAATTTTGAACAAAACTGCAAAATACCACCTAACATCCCTTAAAACAGAATTTGATTGGTTCAATTGATATCATTGGGAAATTCCATTCAGATGGGTCCTATGAAAAAGACATCTATATCGGAGTGCGTTACCATTTTTTAATTAGTTATTTTCGACTGTTTTTGTACAGTCGCATTTTAGTCTATGGTGGGATCCATCTGAATCAGATATGCACATGTACTATCTACGGATTAGTTCCAAATCAGTTAAAGCATATTATCAAACACAGCTGGCAGCTTTTATCTTCAAATAAATAAGCTTCATCGCAACAGCAAGATAATTTCATTAGATTGCCTTATCAAAGGTGTCAAGAAAGTTCGTTCCTCAATAAAATTATGTTCCTTTGTTTTATTTTAGTTATATTGTGTCAAATGGCATAAATGACAATGGAATTATTTAAGATCGATTCACTTGATAAGAAATAATCAAAGGGATATTTAATCAAATGTTTTGTCACGGAATAATTTATCTTCAAAATCCAGTACCTCTCAATGTTTTAGGCTTGATGAGCAAAATGCGGGTATAAGGCAAAGAACCATTGTTATGCGATGGTCACAGTGATAAAATATTTCCTAACTAGGTGAAAAAACCCTTAAATGAGTTGTTATTCATCTCAAATGAACCTTCAGTTCATTTGATAAACTAAAGGTCTGTAAACACCCACAAAACCAAATAAAAAATGTCACAATTTTTAAAAATATATGATTTTTCTAGACCGATTGAAAGACAGTATCAAAAGTAAATATAATTGTATGAAGACAATCGATGTCAGAGACGATGCCAAACGCTATAGAAAATCATAAGAGATAACAGGCTCATGGAAATTGCAATATTTCAGCACCATTTCCGTTTTAAATGGTTCAAAATTCTATGATGAAGGGCGGAACATACTTTTTAAAACCCTTTATATATGTCGTAGAGCGAAAATATTCTACCTGTCCCAGCCGGGAATCGAACCAAGGTCAATGGATCTAAAGGCAGACACTCTATCATGTGGCTGTAAAAGCCGGCTTCTATTGCAAGGCAGCAGGAGTTGCAGTAGAAGTGTATTTTTATATACCTAGACCCTGTGACATTCACCCCCTTTAATTTCAAATTTGTTCCTGACTTTCTGGGTACATGAATCAAGTGAAAAAGAATCCAAGGGAAATATTAATGCACAGAACGGTCAAAGGTTGGGTTTTCGAAAATAGTTTGGTTGTTACTAACCAGTTCTCTCGATATGCTCAGGCATATCCCATTATTAAAAGTCAAACAGCTAGAACAACAGCCAGGGCGTTTTTGACAACTTCATTGTCCATATGAATTCCCCACGAGGCTACTCAGTGACAAAGGTCAATACTTTGAGCCAGATCTTATCTAGGAACTGTGTAGTATTGCAGGGACAGAGAAGTCAATGACAATACCCTACCATGCAATGGGAAATGACCAATGTGAGCGTTTTAACCAGACCCTTCTGAAAATGTTTTGAACATTAGATGACTACCAGAGTAGTGACAGGAAGGCGCATGTAGCACCTCTGGTGCACACATATAATGCTAACTTCCATGACTATACTGAATATTATCACATGACGTCGCGTCTGGGAGTGAAATAACGCCATGCAATAAAATCTGTAAACCACTAGTGGTTTATCGATTTACGGGAAACGTTATGACGTCCATAACAACGTTGCGCACATAATGACAAAATTTTAACGTTTTTTACCCCAGAAATGATTTTTCAAAGCAGTTGTCATATGATAAATAGAATCTAACATTCGTGCTCTTGTATTATTGAATTTATTAAACTTGTTGCGAAAAAGAGATAAAATGCTCGGCAAGCCTCGCATTTTATCTCTTTTTCCCAACTCGTTTAATAAATTCAATAAAACATGAGCACTCATGTAAGATCCTCTATTTAGCCTTATTTCCTGATGTTCGGGAGCTATCCTAGACTTGCAGTAAATGCTTTCTAAGGTTGTCTCCTGATACTTTGTCTGCACCAACCCAGACTGAGTATGTCAGGAAATTGAAGGGGTGACTGCACTTTGCCTACAAAAAGGCACAAGGAGCTGCAAAGCAAAGTGCATCCCAACACAAGAAGTACTACCACCTCAAGGTCAGAAACTCTGATATGCTACATCCTGGAGATTCAGTCCTTATTTGTAATGTTGGGCTCAGGGAAAAGCATAAGATTGCTGACAGATGGGAGAAAGAACCATATGTAGTGGTAGAACAATCCCCTGCCGACATCCCAGTTTATATAGTAAAGCAGGAAAATTCAAAATCCAAAAAGACCAGGACTTTGCACAGAAATGTGTTGCTACCATTTTCCTGACAAATAAGCTCAGAACCAGATCATCAGGGGCAATAAATTTTCTCAACATGCAGACAGGCACGCTGGTTTCTTCATCACATGGTCATGACAAAAAACATCCAAAGTAGTCTGATGGTGACATATCTGCATGCACAGCAAGATATGTCATACCCATGAAATACAAACCTGGGACACCAAGCTTAAAGCCTCAAACAAGCAGCCCTTTTGACGATTTGGAGGAACGTGGTCCAGCGCGTGTGAAGAGAAGAGGAACCCGGCTTGGCTGAATTCTGATGACTGGGTTGTTTCCCAGCATACCTTTAATGGGCAGCCTCATTACGTTGTGTAGATCTGATACTTGGTCTAGATGTGTTTATCACATGAAAGGTTTTGAATGATAGAGTCAGGACCAGAGTAGCTGAGACAGTTTCAGTTGGTTTTAACAGTAAAAGCATTTTTTCATGTCTGTACAAAAGCTGCAGACGTATTCTGATTTTTTTTTCATTTGTGTATTGTGTCTATACATCTATGCCACTGTAAGTTTAATTCTGTTCTGATTTTTTTTTTCTGAAAGTTTTTACAGAGGTTAGAAAAAGACTAACTGTTTTAACGAATTATTCGGAGTTAAGATTTTAAAGTCCTTGCATTTGGATAGTTGATGCAACTGCACAAAACTTCATTATGATAAGTTCTGATAGGGCTTAGAAATTGATGCATATGGACTATTTATGATACATGGTTTTATCAACCAGTTTATATTGATTGTATATATGGTTTAACTGCTATCAGTCTCAATTATCAGCATACACATGTGTGTTTATTATATGTCGTTCACTAGTATCTGGATTTATTATAGTGGTCAGTTGGATTTTTGGGGTCCTAAGACTTTTGCAGTCCATACATATTTGATACTTAACTTATCAGTATGTCTGATATAATTTAGGACAATTCCCAGTAGATGTGACTACTAGTGACTACTGGATATACAAATAATCGTGTTTCTAGTAACCTGCTAGATTTACTAGATTCCATTTGAATGGTCATACTGATTTCTATCAGTATATTGAATGGCACTTTGAAATATAGTCATTCGATTTGTTCCTATCGTAGATTACACTCAACTTATTTTTAATCTCAATGGTAATACATGAGCGTAATATGAAAAGTATCAGAGTGGCAATAAGATATTGTATACAATGAAACTATTTTATCATACGACGTCGCGTCTGGGAGTGAAATCACGCCACGCAATAAAACCGATAAACCACTAGTGGTTTATTGATTTACGGGAAACTTTATGACGTCCAAAACAACGTTGCGTACACAATGACGAAATTGTAACGTTTTTACGTCAGAAATGTGATTTCAAAGTATTTGTCATATGATAAATAGAATCTAACATTCGTGCTCTTGTATTATTGAATTTATTAAACTCGTTGCGAAAAAGAGATAAAATGCTCGCATTTTATCTCTTTTCCCCAACTCGTTTAATAAATTCAATAAAACATGAGCACTCATGTAAGATCCTCTATGTATTACTTGGGAAAATATTGTAACTCTTAAAGAGGAATACCTATGTCTAGTGTCATTATTGATTATAGATGGAAGCAATTTAAGGCGTTAATTGGAACGTGATTTATATATACACGTACAAATTGTTTATCATTAACCATAAATATCACAAAATTCATGATTTTTTCTCGTGGCGTTAGCACGATGTAAACAAATCTGGAGCCTCTTCAGCGGCGTCACAAATCATCTGAGCAGATACATGTAGTGGTGGGCTGTTTCATCCATCATGGCTGCTTTACTGACATATACACTGGCCACCATTTGTCAGGGGTGCGCTATTATGGAAATGTCGCGGATTCTAATGTCAGCGATTACTACCAAGTCTCCAATATATATGAAAATATATTTTGGTGATGTGGAAAATGTATTAAAACAATCATCTAATATAACGTTTCAATGGCGAATGCCCTGCAAACCTATATTGAAATGCACAATAAACCATGAACAAACGGCGACAATTTGACATAATATATACATTTTTGGTAATGAACAAATGTACACATATATAATATACACATTACATAATGATATGATATATAAAAAAAACTATTTAGGTGATGTGGAACATGCATTACAAAGCAATTACTCAATACAACGATTCAATGGCGAATGCATTGAAGCTTTTCACTGATTGACGAAGGTAGGATATGGGTAAATAAGCGCATCACTGTGCGTTAAACTACACTACCAAGGTACACGTTACCTTTTACGAGCAAATGGCATGCATGGGCAAAACCTTAATAGGGGAAGATGTAGTATATAGGGTATTGGAATGATATGGGTAAGATATGGGTAAGGTAAGATACGGGGTAAATCTATAGGATATAGGAGTGATATGCTGTATGGTGGGATATGGGGTGTAGAAGATGTAAGTCACTCTATGACATATATACTTGCATATTACGGTACATGGTTTAAAGTTTTCAAAATTAAAAACTTATTATTAGTTGTTTTAATCAAAAATAACGTCATATACAGGAACAACCCCTTAGGTATCGCTTGCAGATTACTTCATTCTCAGCGCAGCAATGTCAAAAAGATAAAAAAAAAAAACAGGTGTGTTTATGAGGGGCTGTTTTGACATTATCAGCATGAACGGAAATCAAGTGAAATTTATGGACTCACTTTTGAGATTTGAAAAAAAATGTGTACATCTGGGTCAATGACCCAGCACCAGGCGAAAAGTACTGTCCTACCAGCCAAGAGCGACAGTGACGTAATCTTTGTTTACAAAGTTATCAGGGACTTATAATCGATAGATCTCTTGTGTATTAATCCTATCCGCAGGATAGGTTTAATACACAAGTGATCTATCTGTTCGCGTTCGGTCAAGTGGAGTGTACAAGTCAATGCTTTACTGAAATAGTTTAACCAAAATTTTACGTCACTGTCACTCTTGGTTGGCACACCAGTAATGACCACAAAGGTCCAGATAAACGATTGTTTAGCGAAAAATTGTAAATACGTTCTTATCAATGAGATCTAGCAACCGTTTCGGTTGCTCAAACAGATCGTCTTATTGGGACGGTTCATTTGAGTACCCATAACAGACTTTTGGTCAAGAAATAAGACTGTGTATTGTTGATAACGCACTCTAATCAATTGCAAGAGGCCTCGCTAATATCTGACTTCCGTTATATTTGGTGTTTTTGTACAGCAGGTGGTCACCGTTATCTAATTAAGGCTTTTTTTCATTTGGTTTCTCTAGTTTATACTCCAATATATATTTCCTTATAGATTTCTAACTTAATTATACCGATAGCTTATTGTCATAATATAGAGTATATCATTGCGAGCTATGTTTTCGCGGACTAATTTATTAGGTGAACGTGAATTATAGGTCCAATGTGCTCAGTGAAATTCCTAAGAACGTCAAATGAAGGTTACGAGCGAGGATGGTACCAAATGAAGGTCAGGAGTGAGGATGGTACCATGCAACTAGTTTAAGCCCTCTAGTAAAATAGTTTTACTGGCAGATCCAAGGCAGTGCTTCTTTTTGGATCCTTTATGGTATTTATGTTTCGTGTTTGTCATGCTTTCTTGTCTGTTTATTGCATGCAGCCTTGTGGTCACCTGTTGTGAAAGGGTTTGAAAGGGTACTTGATTGTATAGATTCCTGATCTTTGCCTTCTTACTTACTTTAAATTCACTCAAAACTCCTCGTCCGATTCCTGATTCTGAATATGGCTGAATTTGTGAAACCTGATTTGTAGATTGTGACCTATTTAATATATACACTGTATATGTATATACACCAAGCATGGGACAACATACTCTTCTAATAATATTGGACTATTGTATGTACAATTAAAACTGATTAGAGACTGCCTGTATCGAAAGCAGATATAGTAGAACATTTCATCAGACAAATCAAGCGCCTAGAACGCAGTATCTGAACAGGATCTCCACTATTTGCTTACTAAATGATATTTTAATGAAAATTACCACCTAACGACCCATAAAACTGTAATGAACTGTTCAAATTGATAATAGCGGGAATTCCATTTGGCTTAAATGGATTGATAAACCAATTGTTGTTGTTAATTCATTGTTATTAATGATCCCATTGTTAACGTGCAATATTGAATGCTCGTTTTGGTTTGGCAGTCGTCTCAATGCGCGATTCCAGAGGGGAAGTCAATTATGTAAAGTTATAACTTATCCAAATATGTATTATACTAATCAATATTTTCCAGTATTTCATTACTTTCATATAATAATAATACTCGATTCAACCATACCAACTCTGAAGTTTCGTAAACCCTATGAACCAAATGAACCTGTCCATTCGCACAGTCCCTCCAACCCATCGGCTGTTGTTTTCACACGGTCTGTATTGAAATACATGTTAGTTCAGAAAAAAAAACTTTACCCAGCAGGTCTAAGAAACCACGTTCAAAATTGACTTATTGCACGTGCAATGTTCACATAAGTAAGCACATGGAATTTCCTATATTTTCGAGCAACGAAAAATCGCAAACAGTAGTATACATGCATATTCCATGACAAGGCTCACATGATTGCCATACTTAATATATGATTGCCTTACATGCTCCAAGACAATAAATTGGAAAAGCTTTCTCCTCTTTAGTGCCATAGTAATATACCGAAGAATTAAAGAAGTCAATTTGGTTATTGACGCAAAGGAAACAGGCGAATAACATGTTAATTAATAATCACGGACGTTTTTGTCCACAAGACAGTGCGTGTACTATCTAACTTATATGTTAAGTTCTGTTCCTGAAGTGATTCAATCAGATCCCCAACTACTATAAACAATTTGAAAATCAGATCCGAAACGAATATAAATGATCAAACACGAAATTATAAGCTGTGAAAAAAAGTCTTGAATAAATCAGACAAAAAAGCTAAACCATATTTGAGAGAAAGAGGGAGAGAGAAAGAGAGAAAGACAGAATAAGAGAGAGAGGGAGATAGAGGTGTAGCGATGGAGACCTGGTTGGATGAGAGCTGTTTGAGATATTGCAAATGGTTACCATTCCCCGTATCACTTTAGTGACTTTCGTACAAGCCATTTATACAGAAATCGATACAATCAAGCCCCACACCTGATCCAGGACACCACATAGAAAAATGACAAAAACACAAGAAACATCACACACAAGAGCCAAGAGGTTATTTTTGAAAGCAGTTGACCATAAGGCTGCTATGAATATACAAGACAGCATCACAGACACGAAGCATAGATAACAAAACTGGCCCACAAAAGAAGCACCGCCTTGGAACATTTAATAGTTTCATGGTACCAACCTCACACTTATTTCCAATGTGGATCAAGACAAATAGATGCTTGTGTCGCATGAAAGATCCCAACATTATCGATACATCATCTCCTAGTAAATACTATCTAGATATGAAAGGAGATAAAACGAATATAAGGACTCAACAGTATAAACAACTGAATACCGGAGTACAAGATATCCAACAGTTGGCCCAACCACAGAAACAACATCAGGCCCTAACCCTCTGATCTGAATGATAAGTATTTAAAGTAAGTAAGGTTGCAAAGATCAGGATTCGATACAATCAAGTACCACACCTGACCCAGGATACCAATGGGAAAGTGACAAACTCACAGAAGACACCACAAATGAGAGCCAAGAGGTCAGCCCTTTCCCAGCAGGTGACCACGAAGCACATATAAACAGACGCGCACAAAACATAGCAAACACAAGACAGAACAAAAACATAAAAGATCCACAAAAGAAGTACCGCCTTGGAACGGTCAGTAAAATATTTTACTGGAGGGCTTAAACCGGTTTAACGGCGCCAACCTCACCCTTAATTCAGATGTGGATCAAGACACATAGATATTTGGTTTGCATAAAAGACCCCTAACTGATCAATGCATCATCTCCTAAAACATATAAATCAAGATATAACAAGGAGATAAAGCAAGGATAAGGACTCAACAGTAAATTAAACTGAATATCGGAGCAAAAGAAATCCAACAGGTAAACCCCGGTGGGCCCGACAAACAGCCAAAGCATCAGGCCCCTACCATCTCATCAATAGATAAGTCTTTAAGTCGGAACCATCATAGAGTCTGAAGTCCGACCCACCGGCGTGCAATCAAAGAGGAAAGCAAAGTTGCCAACTGTGATTGGGTTGACTACCAAGCATGCAGTCTGTTGCAATACATTAATGTTATAGCCAATCTTTTTATAATGGGAAATTATTTTAATGAACTGCGCTGAAAAATTATTAGAGCCAACAATCTTCTTCAACTTATACACCAAGTCACCATAGAAATCAGGTTCCGAAAGTCCTTGGAGCAAGAGAGATTTAAGTCCAACTTGGAATTTAGAAATCAAATCAAAGGATCGTCTATAAAATTTTGAAAATGTTTTGCGAAGTTTATGATACCGATAGCCCTGTTTAAGAAGTTTCTGAGTTAACAATTTATTGCGGGTGTTGAAGTCAGTAACATAGCTAGATGCTCTAGCAAAACGAATGAGTTGAGAGATATAGACTCCATAGGATGTAGAACGAGGAACATCACCATCTAAAAATGGGAAATTGACAATTTCAAAATCAAAGTCGTCACGTTTATCATAAATTTTGGTAGAAACAATACCATTAGAAATTGACAAATGCAAGTCTAAAAATGCGGCTTCGGTATCAGAGGCATTGGCATTATTAAGTTGGAGCTCTGAAGGGTATATTTGACTAACCATATTTTCAAAATAAACATTATTAATATTTAAAATATCGTCCAAATATCTGGAAGTAGTGTTAAACGCATCAATAACATCAGCCTGCTTATCATCAGAAAGAGACATCATAAAGTCCCTTTCATAACAAAACAGGAATAAATCTGCAACCAGGGGAGCACAATTAGTGCCCATAGGAATCCCAACTACTTGCCTATAGAGCTTGGTGCCAAATCGAACAAAAATGTTGTCCAACAAAAAGGTCAGCGCATCACATACATTTTGACACGACCATGCATGATATTTTTTTAGGTTTTTTCTGAAGTAAAAAATGCATTTCTGTCACTACATGCAAGGTAAGGAGAGCCTTCTCTCGGAACCGTCATAGAGTCTGAGGTCTGACCCCCAGGCGTGTTATTAAAGAGGAAAGTAAACTTGACGTTGCCTACTGTGATTTAATTGACCACCAAGCATGCAGTCTATTGCAATACATTAATGTTATAACCAATCTTCTTATAATGAGAACTGATTTTAATAAACTGTGCTGAAAATTTATTAGAACCAACGATTTTCGTTAATTTATACACTAAGTCGTCATTAAATTCTGGTCCTGAAAGTCCCATTGTGAAAAAGAGATTTAAGTCCATGATTGAAGTTAGATATTAAATCATAGTATCGGCGGTAAAATTTAGACAAAAGTTTCGCGAAGTTTATGTTATTGACAGCCTTGTTTAAGAAGTTTCTGAAGTAACAGTTTATTGCGAGTGTTGAAGTCAACAACATTGATAGATGCTCTAGCAAATCAGATGAAATATAAATATAAACACCATAGGATGTAAGCGAGGAACATCACCATCTAAAAAAAGGAAGTTGACAATTTCAAAATCAAAATTATCACATTTATCATAAATTTTGGCAGAAACAGTATCATTGAAAATGAACAATTACAAGTAAACCCAAAATTCATATATCTAGATGCTCATAATCGCTTACTTTCTGGGTGTACTTCTCAGCTTCAAATAAGAATGAGTTGCTGTTTGTTGAAAGTATTTCATCACCACACAGAAGTACATGTTGCAGTACTGTGTTATTGATTGACGAGGTTCTGCATAAGGTCCCTTGTAATTGAAGGGGTCCAACAACAAGGTGCTTTAGTCTACTTTTGGTCAAAATTGAGTTAGCCTCTTTTTCATGTATAAAAAACATTTCCGCACCGTATTAACTCCCTTTGATTATAAGATTGCTAAAAAAATTGAAATAAATAGGATTATATCATTTTTACAAAGGTCCTAAGTCCAAAATTGGATGTTTATGCATAAAAGGGCCTAACTCCATATTTTTTTTTTCAGATTTATTTCAAAGTTTTATTGCCTTATAATAATTATTATCACACACTGAGCCTCAAATAGTAACATTGTGCTTGCTAGACATTATTTCCCGTCAAATGGAATCGCTAAACTAATTTTATACAACATAAATCTAGACTATGAACTTAGGACCTTTGTGTCATTGAAATATGTTCATTTTTATGAATTTTAGGTAAATCAACCGTTTTATCTAGGTTTTCGCTGCTGTACTTGTAAGAAATAAGCTTTTCCCACACTATCATGTCCGTTTTTAGTTTTTATGAACTGTCATAAACATTCTGTGCGCATTTTTAAGTTTTATGAAATTTGGACTTTGGTCCCTTGTTGCAGAAACAAAATCGCTAAAATCGAGTTTTTCTCACTTTAAGCAGTTGAATCATTGCAAAATCTCCTGAATTCACTATTTTCAAACAAATCTTCTTAATTTTTGCAAGAAAAATCTACAAATTTTGAGAATTGCCAAAAATTATGTTTTTTGCGTTTTTCTCGAAATAATGAAAAATGGACTAAAGCACCTTGTTGCTCTGACCCCTTCAATTGACAAATAAAGAAGAAATGGTGAGTATTCTCCACCTCACCAAAAATTGCAAACACATATTGGAGAGACAATACTATATTTTAGGAATAAAATAAGGAAGAAGGCAAATATTATTTTAAGTGAACTACAGTCTGAGTGTTCGAACTATTGTATACCATGTGTGGTATTTCCTAATTCCAGAGTAGCAATGTTTGGTATAACAGGTAAGTTTTGGCTAAGTTTATGTTTGACGTAATCCAGCATACCAGCGTTTATCATTTCAGGGTTTAGTCTGTTACAGTCTCGAATTGTTAAGGATAGAAAAGAATTGTAAAATAAAGTAGTACGAGAAGCAACAGTCTGAGTATCAGTGGAATTACTACGTAGGTTATAACGTGATGCATTCTGAACAGGAGGAGCACAACGGCTGAATGAAAAAGTTGGGTAAGATCATTATACATTTTGCAGAATGAAATGGGTGGGGTAACACACAATGAGAAAATTGGCATGGATTATATTATACAGAGATGCTGAACAATTTGCATTAACTCTGAGGCTCCAATTGCAAGTTATAATTTAAAAGTTGTTTTGCAATAAATGGTGTGTATTTTTCATTGCAAATAGTTATTGTGAATTTATATTTTTGTCATAAATATCTTAAAACACCTTAAATCACTTAAAGCCCAAATATTTTTTACAATATATAATAAGGGTCTAATAATGACACTTTTACTATGAAGCATCTATTGAAGTTGACTATCAGACTATGAAATTTAATTGCAGTATATAAACCGTGAAAGAAAGTTCCTGACGACATTATGAATGTTTCTGAACTGTTCTTGAAGTATTCTTAATTAGTTCTATCAGACAGAACCTTTGTAACCCTTTGACGCATTTGACTACCCCTTCTCGAAAGGAAATAAGACACCTACGTACATTAAACTGATGGCTGAAAATATAAAAAAGTTGTCAGAGATTTTGTCAATTCGATCCCAAACTTCCAACTGCCCATGCACGGATCCAAAGAGGAGATGGCGTTTCCAGACCCCACCTGGAAAATCACAAGTACTCCACCCGCTCCATGGAAGCAATGAGATCCCCTCTGTAAAATATAAACATAGGAAAATTGTTAGAGCTTTGTCAGTTCTAAGCCCCCACACCTACCCATGGGCAGATTCAGAGGGGATGGAGAGTCTAAAACCCGTCGAGATAATCTCACAAGCACTCTAGGTTTCAAGTTTCAGTAGCAGATCCAGAGAGGATGGTGAGTCCAAGTACTCTAGGTTTCCAGTTTCCGTAAGAACACTGGTATGGATCCCTCTCCGTCCCCTCGTGGATCTGTCCCCTCTGTAAGAAAAGTTAACAAGCTGTTTTGTATTTTTTATTTTTTATGCCCCCAAAGGAACTTTGGGAGGCATATAGTAATCGCACTGTCCGTCCGTCCGTCTGTCCGTCCGTCCCACTTTCGTGTCCGGTCCATATCTCCTATATTCTTTGGGGTAGGAATTCCAAATTTGGTTTGTGGATACATCTTGGGATGGCAGAGGGTCGCGTACCATATTTGGGTGACTGTGACCTTGACCTCTGACCTAGTTTTTAGAATAATCGTGTCCGGAGCATATCTCTTATATTATTTGAGGTAGGAAACTCAAATTTGGTGTGTGGATGCATCTTGGGATGCCGAAGTGTCGCGTACCATAATAAGGTCACTGTGACCTTGAACTTGACCTCTGACCTAGTTTCTTGAAAACTGCATTGAGTCTGGTGCATATCTCCTATATTCTTTGAGAAAGGAATTCCAAATTTGGTGTGAAAATGCATCTTGGGATGACGGGGTGACACATCCCATTTTTGGGTCACTGTGACATCGACCTTTGACCTAGTTTTAAGAATTATTGTGTCCAGAGCATATCTCTAATATTCTTTGAGTAAGGAATTCCAAATTTGGTGTGTGGATGCATCTTGGGATAGCAGAGTGTCATGTACCATTTTCGGGTCACTGTGACCTTTACCTCTGACCTAGTTTTTTAGAATAATCGTGTCCATAGCATATCTCTTAAATTATTTGAGGTAGGAATCTCAAATTTGGTGTGTGGGTGCATCTTGGGATGACAAAGTGTCGCGTACCATAATTGGGTCACTGTGAGCTTGAACTTGACCTCTGACTTAGTTTCTAGAAACTACATTGAGTCTGGTGCATATCTCCTATATTCTTTGAGATAGGAATTCCAACTTTGGTATGTGAATACATCTTGGGATGACAGGGTGTCACATATTATTTTTGGGTCACTGTGACCTTGACCTCTGACCTAGTTTTAAAAAAAATGTTGTGTCCCGAGCATATCTCATATATTCTTTGAGTTAGGAATTCCAATTTTGGTGTATGGATGTATCTTGGGATAGCGGAGTGTCATTTACCATTTTCGGGTCACTGTGACCTTGACCTCTGACCTAGTTTTAGATTAATCATGTCCAGAGCATATCTATTATATTATTTGAGGTAGGAATCTCAAAATTTGGTGTGTGGATGCATCTTGGGATGACGAAGTGTCGCTTACCATAATTTAGTCACTGTGACCTTGAACTTGACCTCTGACCTAGTTTCTAGAAACTGGTGCATATCTTCTATATTCTTTGAAATAGAATTCCAAATTAGGTATGTAAATGCATCTTGGGATGCCTGAGTGTCACAAACCTTTTTTGGGTCACTGTGACCTTGACCTTTGACCTAGTTTTCAAGAATTATTGTGCCCAGAGCATATCTCCTATATTATTCGATGTAGGAATCCCAATATGGGGTGGTGATTCCTTTTGGGATGGCGGAGGGGTGCATACCATTTTGAGTCACTTTGACCTTGACATTGACTTCTGGCCTCATTTCTAGGTTTTTCGTGCTATATTACAGCTTTCTTTCCTCAAATGTGTCTTATGCTAGACCAATTTCTTTGGGGGCATTCGTCACGTGTTTGTGACATTTCTTGTTTATAGCTTTAAATGTCTTTTAAGGATCATTGTGGAAAGGCTTGATTCAGATTAAGTGCTATTAACTTTAAGCTATACGCTAATTAAGGGTCATTAAACTCGGCAGATGATCGCCTTAAATATGTTCTGCAAAATTCATTTATTTTAAAAGCCAGTGAGTTTTACAGTGAGTTTAAACTTTATTTCATTTGTACAATACATAAATGCTTACAAAGCAGTTTTTGTCATTTTTCCATGTGGTGTCCTGGGTCAGGTGTGGGGCTTGATTTTACAGTTTTAAGTGTCCTTAATTTTGTTAAAATAAAGACATTGCAATAGTATGGGGCCTTAAGTATCATTAAAAATTATCATTTTTAAATGCCTTCTAAATCATGTTTTAGTTTAATGGTGGTTTAAAGTCTTGAATGGTCATTCCTTTTGATGACAATTATTTTTTCAACTTCTTTTTAATGACCATTACAAAATGGTCAGTTATTGTAATGGGGTTTTAAGTATCATGAAATTCTAAAATAATCAGTGCCCCTTACAATTAAGCAGATTTGTTTAATTGCTATTAAATTTACATTGCTCTTAAAATATGCTTAATTTAATGGTACTTCAATTTGCTGTACTCTTAAAACACTAAATTACTTTAAAGAGACTAAGTCTGAAACTATGAATATTTTTCGAAAATTTTTATTTTCTTTTTAAAACATTTGTAAAAGTATTACTAAGATATGTTTCACAATAAATCTGCTCACTGTAGATGTAAACTGCACGTAAACGTGAACTATCTTATAAAAACAGGTGTTTTTTTCTCTTGTTGGTAATTATTTGCGACCTTCCAATAATTATAGAAAGTTTATTTATATTATAAATGTTGTTGTTTTGATACTGATAATTTGTTAAGATTTACGAAATTGGTAAAATGTATACCTGAATTTTAGTTTTTTACGGTGTTCCTGAAAAATAGTAACATTATTTCTGAAATTAAAAGATCAGAGGTTACAGACTATGCAGCTTTAAATGACATTAAATTGCTATAGTTTAAGGGTAATTTTAACTGCATATTAAGGCATTTTAATTGACCAGTTCCTTAAATTTCCATTAAATTTCCATTTATTTTTTAACTGTTTTTTAAGGCCATTTAACAGCTGTGCATGCAGTAGTGATGCAAAACACAGTCAAATATTTTGCTAAAATCGCAGAAAATCACTCTTCCGTATTTACCTGCATCTAAAACTTGATAGATAAGATAGCTGATTAACTGTGGAGTCTCTCCTTCTACATTCAGACTAAAAAGAAATATCCAAGAAGTGATAGTATACATATTCAAGTTAAGTCGTTCAAAAGCCTTGTCCAGATTGCTTATCAGTGATATATGGACTATAATTTTGAGAATTTAGATGGATCATAGTAAGTAAGGGTGCAAAGATCAGGAATCGATACAATCAAGTACCACAACTAACCACCTATACACGGCGTCAAAAGTTAAGCACCGCCTATATCTTTGCTGAAACAACTCTCAAACTACTGAAGAAGTATCTGTTGTGAAACGCTGCATAAATATTTAAATGGCAAATTTAAATAGAAAATTAAAGATACAAGTGATATTCAGATTTTGTTACAAAATCATGAGTTTTCTGCGACTTATTAAAACTTCTTGCTATCGCCCTGAAATCTTTAGAAAGTAATCTCCAACAACTTGAAACAACTGTTGTGCACATTTTCATACACGATTGTTAATAATTTATTCATGTACACAACATTGTAGTGAAAATAAGTAGATCCCTATGTGCTTTTTGTTGAACTCACGATCACATACTTTGGCAAAATAACATAATTGCTTCACTATCTTATCTCTATGTGATAGACTTATCTTTATTTATAAGGTTTATTAACATCACATTACCGTACTCTGAAAATTTAGCTACGAAGATATTGGTGTTTAACTTTTGGTGCTGTGTATATATGCACTGGGCTGACAGTGACCTGCTTAGGCCAAATAAACAACATGCCTGTGTTTACGGTAATCCAACCCCACATAAATCTACTGGTGAAAACTAGAATTGTTTTCAAGTTTACTGGGAAAAATATAACATTTATGCATTTTGAAAGGCAAAATGCATAAAATCATACTTAATTCCAGATTTTATTTTTAAAATATGTGTGTCAACCCTACCTATAATTTTCAGACGTGTTACACTAAACACACTTATTTCTTTTATTTGGCCTTAAAAGAGTCTGGGACTATACCGATTCGAAGTGATTGGTCAAAGAAACCACTTAAAGCTTGAAATATCTCCCTATTAGTTATTTTAGTTCACGGTTACTTATCCCATCAGGCGCGACAACCTTAACAACTGGAAGGCTGTTCAAGACAGACTCAACTTCCTCCGACGTAAGAATATTATTGCTAAGGCACTGTCAACAGGGTTACTTGGAATATTAGGTGTTTCAGCATTTCGTTCATTGAGCAAAGTTTTGTCTTTAAAGAAATCAAATAATATATTTGCCTTTTCACACTCCTCTGCATAAGTTTGATCATTTGTTACAAAAGGAGGGAAAGAAGTTTAAAATTGGGAGCTATAAAGTATTTGAGCAATGTACACCACTCAGTAGGTGATACTGTGAATCAAATGTTAATTTATTAGCCATGTTTTCATTAACTATTCGCTCAGCTTCCCTGTGCTTTTCGTATAACAGGTATTATTTAACAGGACCAAATTTCTATGTGTCTTGATCCACATCTGAATAAACACGCCTACCAAACGGTCAGATGCTCAACCGCTGGTTGAGCGAGAAAAACAATTCGAGTGTCGTCCGATTGAGATTTCGAGGAGCTAAAAAGGTAAACAAATGTTGCATATTCTGTATATTATTATTAATATTTCTTGTCCTAGGAAGAGAATAAAAAATCGGGGAATGTCATGCAACCTCTTACGGGTCCCTACATTTATGGTGCAAATAGGAGGTCAGAGAATTTTCTCCTTTTGTCCGATTTACTTTTTGCGTGAGGAAGGTGAACCAGAAGCAGATATAAACGTGTAAAATTCGTGTTGTTTTGGGCTGTGTATTCAATTATTTATGATGTGCTCGAAGGTGATATATACAGGCCTGATCAAGACTGAGATCGGCAACTGAAATTCAGATGATTATTTTCATCGAGTTTGTGCAATACGCGAAAAATCTTGGTGGAAAGTCCCGGAAAAATCTGGTTGAGCATCAAATAATAAAAAATGATAAGAACAATTAATAGCATTATTTGTCGTTTTTTCGAACCCCATAGTCAAGATAAAGCATTCAGTCTGTTGCATGGATCCATACCGACATACTATTCCCAAACTTGGCGCTACAATTTGTTAAATTCTTGAAAAAATGCGAAATAGCAAACTAATGTAACTAATGTTAATAAAATATTTTTGCACGAATATAAAATCATATGAATGATCATATGCGACCGAAATGCACTAAAATACAGTTATAACCAATTCTGAGGTTTATTTTCCTCAAGAAATACCACTCTTTCAGATTTTTTTATGGTTACGCAACCAGACACTCTGATGCGTAACCATAAAAATCTGAAAGAGTAGTATTTTTGTCGAAAACAAAGTATGTAAGGATGCAAGACCTCTGTCGAGTCTGTCGAGAGCTGAAGGCGATATTGATATCGATCCGGCGAAACGAAATTGACTATACTGTACATCTGTTCCACATAAATACTTGCATTTTTACATGTACAGAAGATATCAAATTAGCAATTACTTTCATATTGCCGATAACACAATCTCAGAAATGACAGGTTGAAAAGTGAGATGACGACTTTAGGTCCGACCTGCCGATTTTTGGGCTTCATAAAAATGGGTGATTATTCTCCCTGTTTACTCATTTCGTCTGCGTTGAACAACGACTTTAACTCGTTTTATGCACCAGTCTTTCGAATATCCCGCTCCTTAGGGGTCTATGTATGTAGGGGACATAGTGCGGCTTAAGTGCCGGGGGTTAACCTCTGATGAGTCCTGGCAGTGCCGTAGATGTGCCGGTGTTTCATATTGCACTATAATAGCCTGCACACAGTCTGGTAAGCTCTTGTTTAATTGTCTAAATAGTATATTAAATACTCATAATTGCCAATTCCTAAATTTCAGGTCTGAGTAGCTGAGCATGCCACTTTAAATCAATATAGGTTACAAACCCCAAAGGCATGGTTACTCATGAAGTGGCTCATGTATACCAACCACATTCAGAACGCCTACAGGACCACATGTACATTGCATTAACACCTTAATAAAGACATTCAATTTTCTATATGTACACGACCAACAATGTCTCTCAGGTATTCTGTTTAAGCATACGCCGACCACATCACCTTGATCTATTTATAAATGTACGCCCATGTGTGCGCATAAGATTATGGTCACCTAGTATACATATATACCGCCACCGCCATTTAGAGCTTCAATACACATCGAGCACTACCAACCTCGCTACTCAGGGCAACATAATACCCTAACGACTAGTAGCATCACCACTCAGACCTTTAATACGTCTGTAAGCCTAACAATACCGCCATCCGTACGTTTAATACGTATAAGGTACTTAAACCTTCAATACGTCCCTTCAATCACCTACACTGTCACTAAATTAAACAACACGTCTATGAATGCGAACATTGCCAGTCCACTCATACCTTTAGTACGCCCATATGACCACTAACACCACCAAAGAGACCTCCAGTTTGTTCCCTGGGACCATCGACACCATGACTGCAAGCCTCGCATTTTATCTTTTTTCCTTAACTCGTTCAACAAGTTCAATAAAACATGAGCACTCATGAAATATCCTCTATGTGTTAATATACAATGTATACAGAAAATTGTGATGCTGGAAAAGGACAAAGATCCAAATTGATGAAAATAGAAAAAAAAATCTGACAACACAGTCCTAACAACATACACTTTCACATACTATGGAGAACATCACATGCAAAGTTTAAAATGATTGGTATACAATTTTAAGAGGAGTTGAACTCACCTGGCAGATTGTATTGCTTTGTTATAATGACAACGCCTTCAAGTTTAAAACAAATAGTGAGGATAATGCTCAAGGCAAATGCACATCTTAGGATCATGATCTAAACACCTGCAAAGTTTCAAAAATGTGAGTTGTGTTTTATAATGTCAAAGATATACTTGCACAAACATTGCACGCGGTGATAAACCTTTAAGTTTAATTTTGCTTGTTCTGTCATTTTTACATAAAAACAACGTCTAGGCTTTGTCATCATGTTCTAGTATCACAACAAAACAATTCTTTATAACACACCGATCCTATGTTAGAAGGTGAGAGCCAGCCGGTGCTTCTATTTAGGCCAAATAAAAAAAATATGTTTACATTATTTAACCCATTTTAGCCGAATGAACGTTCCTATCTCTGTCAGTAGGATGAGTCAATTTCAAATTTTAGGGGTGTTTGGTGGTATTTTTCATTTTTTTTTAAATTCTAATAGAACATTCTGTGAGTGAACAGTGGAGACCCTGGTCTGGGTCTGCTCTGTTTGCCTATGCACCACAAAAAGGACGCTAAGCTTAATTTGGTTAAGGAAACGGATCTGAACATTTTATTTAGTAATGGTAAACCTTTTTATTTGTTTCGTTGACAGAACTACCTTTAAAACGCACTTAATTTGTTGTTTCCTGAAAACAAGTGAGTAGGACCATGAAATGCTACTATCACAGACGAACCCAAGGCACCATGAGAATAAGACATAAACCAATGACAGCCACACAACAGCAAATACATAGTTGAAGTAAAGCAAACAGCTCTGTTTTCATCGGCAAGATGATTGCAACAGAAGAAAGGACACATAGTACTGCATGACCGATACACAACCACTCCCCAACATATACATTGCGTTGTAGCAACAATAAACGATGTATTTTCAACAACAGGACTGCTGCATTCGAAGGCCGCGCGGTTAGAGAATATTTGCCTAAATATATCTTATCGATCAATTCTTGGTCCTAGATTCTGCGTTTGTTAAAACACAAAATTTAATACGGTAAAACTGAGAGTGTAAAACGGCCAATCAAAAAAACAAAACAAAGATCTTAATGGCAAATGGTAGCTTAATGAAGGTCGAAAGTATTGCAGAATGCTCCACTTTTGACCGGCATTAAGCGAATCTTGGTCTTGAAAACAAATTTTCTGTCTTTTTAGAGTGGCCTTTTTACACAGGTTTTACTGTATTGCTCAGCTTGAATTGAAGTTTACTAACTTATGCAATGGTTTATCACAGGGAAACAATCAAATGGGCCTAGTTGCGACAAAACCGGTCTTCGGGGGTTTGCGAACAACACAGGCGCAGACCAGCCTGCGCATCCGCGCAGTCTGATCAGCGCCTTTGTTATTCGTTTTTTTGAAAGTATTATATATACGCTTGCTACAGCTGAAATTTCAATTTTCTAGCTAGTCTCTGTAGCTGAGAAGACCGGTTTGAAACTCGCTTTGACGAAACACCGAAGACAGGTTTTCTCGCGATGAGTGCCAAATGTAATGAGCGTACAGTTATGTCACAAAGACAAATAGAGGATATTACATGAGTGCTCATGTTTTATTGAATTTATTAAACTAGTTGGGAAAAAGAGATAAAATGCGAGGCTTGCCGATTCAATTATACAACGCCACGAATGTTAGATTCTATTTATCATATGACGAAATCTTATTTATGCCGTAAAACGTTATAATTTTGTCATTGTGTACGCAACGCTGTTATGGAAGTCATAACGTTTCCCGTAATTCTATAACCCACTAGTGGTTTATCGATTTTATTGCATGGCGTTATTTCACTCCCAGACGGGACGTCATATAATAAAGGCTATTAGCACACAGACATACAGAGCTTAGGAAAGCTCAAAGTTGAGCCATTGTGACGCAAAGAAACGACACATATACGGCACAAGAAACATGACGAAGAACTTCTAGGTTTCCATGGAACATATTGGAATGATCGGGTTGCCATAAACACATGTATTTTTTTTATTTTGCCTTACCTCCATCATCGAACAATTATCAGGTTTAGCTGGGTGATAATGCTTTCGTAAAAACTTGGTATAAAATAAACTGTTCTGTAAAGACAATTGGCAGACAAACAGTTGTCATAAAAAGCTTTCTACATAAAGCAGAGGAATAGTACTTGCAATTTGTAGGTTTTAGGTAAGTGTACATGTATGTGTAAAATTATTGCATTTGTCATAAGGTTGGAAATCAGTGATGTCTGAGCAAATTATCAAATGAAAGTTTAAATTACAAAACTTAGATTTTTATTTTAAAAAAAATATTCCCAATGGAATTTATTCAAGCACATAATTTTTTTTCCACTCTGTCTCGAAAATTCTGCTAGTCAGAGTGGAAAAAAATTATTTGTTTAAATTACATAAAAACTTACATTTTGATGTTTCTTGAATACCATGTATTAGTATAATTTTGGTATTCCATTATATAATTTTAGGGGTCACAGATTGGAAATTCATAAGCATTTTTTTTCTGCTGAATGCT
Organism: Loripinus fragilis; assembly: GCA_964019695.1. Taxonomy (NCBI): domain Eukaryota; kingdom Metazoa; phylum Mollusca; class Bivalvia; order Lucinida; family Lucinidae; genus Loripinus; species Loripinus fragilis. Next base: position 16,993,797 of record OZ026524.1, read on the forward strand.
GATAGTTATCTCATTGCACGTTCCACAATAATTAAAGTCTGCGCTATATTCAGTACAGTTAAGCTTGTCTTAAGCGGCCACTCAAGAAAAATACCAAAATTTGTGTTCAAGACCGATTATCGCTTTATGCAGGCCAAAAGTATTGCAGAATGCTCCAAGAGAGCATTCTGCAATACTTTCGACCTTCATTAAGCTACCATTTTATCTTTAAGAGCTTTGTTTTGTCTATTTTCGAGTGGCCGTTTAAGACAGGTTCTACTGTACATATATATAAGGCAGTCTGATTGCCAGAAGAAGATCTACAGTATGTATCTTTAACTCTGATGACACACTAAGTCTGCTGAAGATGACCAATTCATATTTTCCCTACTTACATGCATCCTTCTGGCACGGGGTGCTAATTACACAGGTTTAGATAATTTTCAGCGTAAAATTGTCAATATTTTCCTAACCATCAATTTTAACATATGTTTTGGCTTGGCAACTCAAATGAACCGTGTCATTGAGACGGTTATTTTGAGCACCCACAACATATAGTTTGGTTGAGAAATTAAAAAAAAAATCGTTACGCACTCTTAACTAAAGTCCTGTTTAAATTGCATGTACTGTAGTTTAAGTTTACTCTCACGAGAGAGCTGGCGTAAAGACGACTTTAGTACTTTTGTTCTTATCACATTGCCGAGCATCCAAAATTCAGGCGGGCCTTCAAATCGTAGGCTCGTCAGAGCCATTGCTGCTCGCATACACAAAATAGGGATATAAACGAAGTGGCCTCTTAAAAAACAAGTAGAAACCACGCTAACTTAAGAAGTAAGCCGACTACGACAAGCTTGAATGATACAAGAACAATATGTACACTATTAGCGAAAACCGCGTTACCCGTTTACAACAATGGACGATGTCCATTTTTCAAAACATGCTCTGACGTCACTTTCAACTTATCCTCCGACTCCAGTAGGCTTCATGAATGTAGATGCGAACTGTAAATAACATGTATAGCCTAATCCTTCTTATAAATGTACAGATAATTGTTCATGTACTGTATATATAGGCTACACATGTGCACATTAAGTAACCTTATGTTATCACGGTTACAAAAGTATATAACAAAAACTTGAGCTTTGCACGTCAGAAAAGCGATTTAGGAGCTATTAATGTCACGTGATAAAAATGATCCAACATTACTGCTCATGGATTATTACCAGTTGCCTGTATAGCCTGAACGACTATCTGCGAGTCGTGAGCCTTTTTCTTTGTTTCATCATTGCGTGTTAATTTGATTAGAGTGTTTCTCCATGATGATATATTGTATTAGTACGAGGGCGTCCATGCGCGCTGAACATATCTTGTACTTCAACAGCAGCAGAATCTAGGGCGAAGATTTGGTACCAGTAAAATGCATTTATGCCCCCTGTGCCTTAGGCTGCTGTCAGCTCTATAATGCGGTGGTTCTGTGGTTGTTGGCTTTGTTTATTGTTATTACCATTGCGGGAGTCTGTAATTGTTCAATGTTTTGTTGTATGTTACTTTATGTCCATTCTGGTTTTGAAATCATCTTGATCGGGAAGAAAGAGCTGGTTGCTTTGCTTATTTGTCTTCCTGGTGTCTAGTGATGGTTGTGTGGCTCTTCCTCTCGGTGTCATGGGTTTGTTTGCGGTTTGTGATTGTGGTAATTCCTGGTCATTCTCACTTATTATTTTTGTTGTCTGGACATACACTGAAGCTACCTTTTGTACCGCACATTTTTACACTCCTCTCCTGACTTCTCTCATTGCTCGAAAAAATTTACAACTCTTTCTCAAAATTAGCCAGTTACATGTATGACTGTTTCCTTACATTTCTTATATGTACATGTAATGATCATTCTCAAAGTCATATGCCACCTGCGTGTGGCATGTGTTTTACTACAAAACAGTTTGTTTGCTCTGTTCTCTTGTGTTGTTCTGTATGTCTAATGCTTTATTTCATAGCCATTCATGCTAAGCTCCACCTACTATCAATGGTTATATACATACTATGCCACAACCAGTTTATGACAGTGACGTAAGGTAAATCTCCAAACCGTTATAACTTTCAAAAGATGTATGAGATCTACTGATAACTTAAATTTAGTACCAAAACATATAACGAGAATGATCTCACTGTCAGAATCTCCTTGTTAAATTATAGACGTTCACGTTTGTACATATACATAGAATACAAAGAAATTACTTGTCATGTTCACTAGGGTAGGACATACATAACCATACCATGATCAGGCAGCTCTTACAAGAATTGCCTGATCTGGGTATGCACTGTTTGCAAACGTGTTAAAACGCGTTTCAATCAGCTAAAGGGTTACACTCAATGCGATAAATTTTGGCATGTTATCATTTTACTGTACCTCAACTCGGTACAGTATACATTAGCGCTCATCATTGCAATTGGTTTAGCTACTCTGCGACCTAGTAGATAGTCGTTAACACAGATAGGGGATTAGACCTATATAGACCAGCACATGGACTTAAGTGTCCTTTAAAACGCTCAAGCTGATGCAACCAGTGGGGACTATATTTTAATCTGAGTAATTTTGGGGGGTATGTATATTTTTCTCCATATAAACTACTGATAATTCTAAATAAACCATCTAGTCCAGAGGAGTTCGAATTTACGAGATTCGACTGTATCGAACTTTAATAATACGAGTGCATTTTATATTTCAGAACCTAACTATGGATGCAACGTTGGAGCCAGATATTGACCTCGGGCGACTGAATACGACGTCAAACTTGAATGTCACTGACATATATCACACTTATGTCAGAATAAGAGAGACCATTGAGGTATACGTCATGCCCATTATTTGCATCTTTGGATTGATTGGTAACACGCTTGCGGCGATTACGTTTCTACGAAAGCCGATGAGAAACAAATCTTGCAGCCTTTATTTAGCGGTACGCTCTCTGTCTGACAACGGTTTCTTGGCGACATTGCTGATTATTTGGATTAGCGGAACGTTTCGCTTACAGCTAGGATCAATTCTTGGAATATGTCAGATGTTGGTGTTTCTGACCTACGTGTGCGGTTGCATATCCGTCTGGCTTGTGGTGTTTGTCACGGCAGAAAACTACATCAGAATATGCCATCCGTTTGTGGTTCCCCGTTTATGTACAACGAAAACAGCGAAAATTGTTCTGTGTGGCCTAACCATATTTACCTTAGGCCTTTATAACTTTCCCCTCTGGATATCCAAACCCGACTGTTCTCCTAGTTCCGCCCATTATCACGTGACACAGGCGTTCATTTACACTGACACTTTGATCACACTGATCGTGCCTGTCATTCTAATGGTGGTTGCCATGATTCCGATATTTTGCAGTCTGTATCGCTCACATTCTTTGAAAAGAGGGATGACGAAAAGCTCATCGAATTCCAGATCGCAGAATCCAATCACAAAAGTGACCCGTATGCTACTTGCAGTATCTACTATATTTTTCTTGATGAATTTACCAAGTCACGTGATACGTCTTCAGATTCTCATTAACTCTTTTCTACAAGGCTACATTGATACCCCAGTAGTAGAAGCCATAATACAATCAATTGCGTTACAGATATACTACCTTAGTCTGGGAATAAACATACTGATATATCTCGTGTTTGGAAGCCAGTTTAGAGAGGTCTTTAAGCAAACATTCTTTCCTGGATGCGCCATATCATCGACGGCATCAAATGGTTATGCTAACCAATCAGTGAACACACAAACATATATGCTGGTGCCGCGGAATGTTGTGTCCACTGAAGTGAAGCTAGGATCTGCCAATAGTACAGTAACAGTTGTCCACGCGGATAATTAAACGCATACCATTAAGCTAAGAACTAATAGACATGTAAGTCACTGCCTTAAGGTTTTACATTCAATTTGGCATACGGCCTTTTACGCCGTTACATTCATGCGTAATAAAAACAATACATATTCAAGGAACATCACCTAATGTTGAAATACTGTTTTCCCATGCCATAAGACTGTCAGGAGCCAATTCTTTCCTATACGAAAAGTATCCACTTCGAAAAGGAGCACAATGGGCGAGAAACACTGCTCGTTTCAATAGGTCTCTTCAATGTGCGCAACTACATGGAGTCAACGAGGACATAAAGCTATTGTTGGGTAATGAAAAACATAGGACGTTTTATTTATTTATTGTGAGCGAAATGCTCACAATTAATAAATAAAATGTCCAAAGGGACATAACAACAAATCGTTTTTATTCTACTGTTACTTTTATCTGATAGGAAAACTACAGAAAGAAAAAGTTAAAACGCTCAAAAATAATCATGATAAAGTTACATTTATTTAAAAAAAGGAGAGTCAAGAGTACTTCAACAACAGAAACTTATTTTATTAAGTTATTAAAACAAGGTTATAGATATCATAAAATTCAAAAAGCATCTTCTAAATTCTACCACAGACACTCAGAGTTATTTGTTAAATACAAGATTGGGTTAAAGACTCTTCTGCAACAAGGCATATCAGAACCTATATTTTATGGTGATTTAGTTTATAAATTCAAACAAATGTTGGAAAACCTAATTTTAGTGTTCAATTCAAAAATATAGTAAAACGTTATATAAGGGTTGGATATAACTTGGATATCATGTGACAGTCTGCATGCCTAGTTTTAAACCCAATCACGGTTTATAGCTATGGTTTCCTCTTTAATTGCACGACGGTGGGTCAGGCCTCAGACTCTATGACGGCTCTGACGTAAAGATTTAATCGGTGGGTTGGTGCCTGATGCTTATCTGTTGCTGGACCCACCGTGGCTCAACTTGAGGTTTTCTTAAGCTCTGACTATCTGTGAGACATGAGCCCTTTTCTTTGTTTCATCATGGTGTGTTAATTTGATTAGAGTGTTTCTCCATGATGATACATTGCATTAGTTAGATGGCCTCCATGCGAGCTGAACATTTCTTGTACTTCAACAACAGCAGAATCTAGGGCGAAGATTTGGTACCAGTAAAATGCATTTAAGCCCCCCAGTGACTTAGGTTGCTGTCCGTTCTAAGGCGGTGGTTCTGGTGCTGTTAACTTTTTTGTTTATTGTTACTCCCATTGTGGGAGTCTGTAATTGTTCTATGTTTTGTTGTACGTTACTTTATGCCCATGCTAGTATTGCAATCATCTTGATAGGGAAGGGAGAGCTGGTTTCTTTGCTTAATTTGTCTTCCTTGTGTCTCGTGATGGTTGAGCGGCTCTTCCTCGCGGTGCCACGGGGTTGTCTGCGGTTTGTGATCGTGGTATTTCCTGATCATACTCACTTACTATTTTTAGTAACACAATTCTTTGAAACGCTTACCAATACTGAAACAATTCAACACAATGTCTGTTACAGAACGTCAGCTATCGTTTAAGCGGAAACACGAAACAATTATCGTTCTAGTTGGTACAGATAAATAATGTATTTGTCGGACGGAACAAAATCATACAAGTATTGACTCCAATGAGATATTTATCTACCCGAAAAAGTGTTATTCACCAAGGCCTTAACACTTTTAAGGGTAGATGACTTTTTTAGGGTAAACAACTGTTCTGATATACGACACCTGAACTTAGGGTGAGGCTGTCGCGCCGTGAAACCGGCTTAAGCCCTCCAGTTAATACATTGTATTTTACTGACCGTTCCAAGGCGGTGCTTCTTTTGTGAATCATTTATGTTATTTCTGTCTTGTTTTTGGTATCATCAGTGCTTTCGTGGGCTTCTTATTATTGACGCCTTTCTGTCACCTGCTGGGAAAGGGCTTACCTCTTGGCTCTTGTTTGTGATGTCTTATTGTAAAGTTGTCACTTTCCCATTGGTATCCTGGGTAAGGAGTGGTGCTTGATTGTATAGATTCCTGATCTTTGACCTTTTTCTTACTTTGTCAACTGTGATTGAAAATTTCCTACTTTCACTTTTGTAAATGAAGCCATGTTCATTCTAAGGCCTTTCTCACATTCAAGTTTAGCAACTTATTTTTTTTAAATAATCAATGTAGTATTGCATTTGAAATATTTATAAAGTCTCTGAATGCAGAGTGTAAATAATAAAACACTTTTTGTTTATTCAAACAAGGAATAAACAAACCAAAACTGTTGTTAAAATTCATTAAAACTGTTGCGAGATGAAACAGCAAAACGTGTCCATTTGATGCAGCACATGCTAATTTTATACTTATCATGCTATGTTTTAGCCCCCCCCCCCCCTCCTTGAGTGTGATATAAGAAAAATGTAAAAACTACCAAACTCTGGAAACTAGTTTGAGCTGATTTTATTCTTATATCACCATGTAGGCCAGTTTTCACCAGTTTTCAGGCAGATATAGAGATTTAGAATGAGAAAGTTGTTCTTCAGGGTATCAGGATTCGCTCGAGTCATATCACAATGCTAACTTTTATTATATATTTAAGCCTTATTTATACTTATGAAGTTTTCCATATGAATTGATACATATGTACACTAAACATAGAATGCTACATTGTATCCCTTTGCGCAGTTAACCACGTGCGTTATAAAAACTGTTACATTAAAGGGAGGTCACCTAATGTGGCAAAAGTGATTCACTGCTCTTAAGGAAAGAGTTGACTCTCTCTGGGAGTTAATTGAAGTTTCCATTATGGGTCATTATGAAAAGGGATGCAGGGAATCACTGCTTGATCCAGTAGTCTCCCTTTGATGTGCATAACTTTTTAACGTTCTGTTTACGCCATTGGTACATTCATCACAAACAGCGCAGAACCTGGCCTCGAGGTTATAAAACTTGAGTTTAGTCTCAAGCTCAAAATAAAGCTCAATGATTGGCTGATTGCGGACACGTGTCCGCAAGCAGCCAATCATTGCGCTTTATTTTGAGTTTGAGAATGAACTCAAGTTTTATAACCTCGAGGCCTGATGGAGTGCAGCATCATGCGGCATTTCATCTGGGTCTTCGCTGTTTGCAAAAATATCAATGAAGGGGTTTCCAGTGTGCAAATAATTAATGTGCTCTGTTCACACCTATCGAAAAAACTCAACAATCGACGAACGCGGATCAAAATCGCTAGAAACAGTGTTTTCGATTACCATTTGTCACCAGTCGGGTTACAATTAGCAATCGAAAACTGTTTCTGATGATTTTTATCTTCGTTCGGCGATAGTATAAACGTTTTCGATTGCCGCATATCCGGTGTAGTGTTACTTGAAAGATTACTCAACAATGTACATAAACTGTATATATTTGATAAAAGATGTTTGTGATTCGTTTGTGTCAGCTCATGAGCTGAGCTTTTGGTACTCATCGTACATCCTAACAGAGCACAAGAAGCTTGCACTCGTCAGAGCACTCACTGGTCGCATGACAGCTCGGGCGAATGTTTAGACTACAATGTACTAGCCAGGCTACATATATACATGTAGTTGCTGATGCATATTTTAAAAATGCATACGGCAATGAGTACCAAAAACATGAGCTGGCGCATTCGCTACCTGTGCCTTTAACATACGCATACATGTATATTTTCATCAGTTTTATCATCCCATTCAAATCATCATTTTGTTTTTAGGATACGTTGTGTATACATGATGTAGTTATCCGACAGCCCATGATATAACCCTTCTGTAAAGTCTCTCTTAAGGAGATATATCTTTCAAAAGCTCTAACTTGCATGAACATTTTCCTGTATAAACAAGAATTGCTTTTTTGTCAAGGAGACAGGAACCGTTGGCCACATTGTTATATGAACAATTTATACATCTCAAAAAGATCACTTAACGCCTCAACATACAGCTTTTGAGCAATCCGCAGCATGCTTACCAGTCTTTAAAGAGTCACTTCCTCGTTTGATACCGTTTACAATGTTGTGGCACGCTGGATGAACTTTAGAAAAAAACAATTGCATGAACATGAACTGCAATTATCTGACTACAATATTAAGACGTTTTTTCCCCCAAAATGTACATATTTCTGGCAGAAAAATATATATTTTCAATTTTTGCTTATGAATTTTTCAAGGTTGAAAAATTGTAAATAATACCAGAAATACATAATATTTGGGTCAAAATACTTCTAAATATTGCAGCCAGATCATTGTAGTTCATGTTCATGCAAATTGTTTTCTCTAATATCACCCAGCGTGTCACAATATTGCAAACGGTATTTAACCAGAAAGTAACTCTAAAAAGACTGATAAACGTGATGCCCACTGCTCAAAGGCTGTATGCTGGGATGTAAAGTGATCTATGTGAGATGTATAAATTGTTCATACAACAACGTGTCCAAAGGTATCCGTCTCTTTAGTAAAAAAAACATTTTTGTTTATACAGGAATAATTTAATGCAAATAAGAGCTTTTGAAAGATGTATTCCCCTAACCCAATTATGTCTAATTGTATTTCACATTCTTATCAATGTGACAAATCCATTTCAGCATTAAGGGCTCTAGGGTAGTGAGTTTCTTTTTAATGCAAATTTAAAAAAGTACATTATGTAAGTAAGCAAACAGTACATTAGCTGACCAGAAGCTGATTTTTGCGGCGTCTGATCTAGTTCAGCACTGATTGCATATGTCCCACAAAAATAATGATAGGCTTATATGGGTTAACCCTTAAAGCGTCATGACAAAATGCATCTGAAAATGTCGTCTGCTGCAACTAATTGCCTAACATAACTGACGAATTCAATATAGAAGCAAACAGCGTGCCCCCAGAACAAACTGCTCCTATAGGAGCAGTCTAATCTGTGTCGACACTGTTTGTCATAGAGGCTTCTTAAACATTTCAGCAGACGAGAAAATGAGACGACTTTTCTTGCGCTTGGCGCATAAAGGGTTAAATGTGCATCCCAGTAGAGCTATATATAGCTAGTGTAGGGATCGCAATGGCTCAGTGGAAGAATGCTTGACTAGATACCGAGGGGCCGCGAGTCCGAGCCTCACCGGCGTCACTGCATTGTGTCCTTGAGCAAAATAGACACATTAATCCTAGCTTAGTACTGTCTCAACCCAGGAAGACATTGTCCCTTTATAACTGAAAGATTGTTGATGGGACGTAAAGAATCAAATCAAACAAACAAAATGTAGCTAGTGTTTATTGATGAATAATACTTGTCCTGAGTATTCACATACGTGCCGTTTTATTCTGTTTTAGTTTGAATTTCTGTTTAACGTCCAGATCAACCGGTTTGTATCATAATTCCGGTTTTCTGGACGATGCATTCAGTCAGTTTTATAATGTAAGCAATGATGATAGATAAACGACTTGCTCAAGGACACGACACGACACAATGATCGAACAGAAACTTGGTCGGAGGCATCGGGGCAACATGCCAATTTAGATTTGATATAATTATTTCACTCTAATGACCAAAATTGCGGAAATGGCTGCTAGCTTGAGATTTTTTAAACACCACCTACTCCTATGGATTCAGACAAAACATGGTGGGAGGTACATGCAATACATGTACGTCAACATTAAGAATCGGAAATGCTAAAATCATTCTATTATGATATCAATCATGGACGGCATGGAAGCCATCTTGAATTAATTCAAACGTCATCTTTTCCAACTCTATACACTCTCTCTCCCACGTATTTATACTACAAAACGGTTCCAGTGTGTTTTAAGTAACGTTAGATTTGATGCGTATCGAAACAAGAATCAACCGCGGCATATCAACGCTGTGTATGAATCATGAATATTCATAAGAGATACAGGTAAGGCGTTTATCACTCTTTTATTGACTATGTAGCAATGTGTTGCAATTCAGAACTTCGCTGAGCTGCGTTAATAACGCGTTAATTATCGCTGATTTGTAAGGTTTATCTAAATGCGTTACATCGCACAGTCATGTCGCAGTGTAACGCATTATCGGTAATGCATTTTGATAATATACAATGCATTTAAATGAAATTAATAAAGCAATTTAGTTCCGAGGCCTCGCAAATTATTATTTTGTTCCATTGATACTCACTTGAGGCATTGTGTTGTGTCCTTGAGCAAGGCGTAGTACTGTTTCATCTACTAATGACAGGAATATGTTGCAACATGGCTGAAACCTTGTTGACTGGGGCGTAAAGCACCAACAAAACTCTACGATGTACTTGCAGTTTTCAAGACTTGTCGTTATACATGTAATTGTTGTCTCTTTGATCTCTTTGTCTGCTCACTGAAATAAAACATAAGTCAGTCCTGTTAAATCAGTCGTTCTCTTCATATATTGACCCTTGCCCATTACTTTCACATAAAGTCTGTGCAAAAAGAAACGCAAACCGTACATGTACATAATGTTAGATAACTAGAGAAATTTTAAAGCATGCGTAGAACCAGAAAGTTTTACCAGAGATCCCCAGTTAATGAGGGGAGAGATGATCCAATAACCACTAAATGCAGACCATGATCAGTCCGCCAGCGAAACGTCATTTACATGGCGTTTCGCTGTCGGGCCTATGATGACCCATTACTGAATACTGGCTTGGTAGCTTTGTGAATTTTTCCGGGGGTCCGGATCAGTATTGCTTAAACCCCCTTTAGCTTTGTGATTTTTTAGAGATGGTGGAGGGCGGGTCAGAACCACCTTTCCATCGCCTTCCGAATCTGCGCATTTAAGGATGAGCATTTCCATCTCGCTAGATACTTCGATTGGACTGTCATCAATAAGTTATCTGTAGCTGGACCCACCGTGGCTCAACTTGAGGTTTGCTTTAGCTCTGACTATTTCTGAGTCATGAGCCATTTTCTTTGTTTCATCATGGTGTGTTAATTTGATTACAGTGTTTCCCCATGATGACACATTTCATTAGTTAGATTGCCTTCATGCGAGCTGAACATTTCTTGTACTTCAACAACAGCAGAATCTAGGGCGAAGATTTGGTACCTGTAAAATGCATTTAAGCCCCCCGGTGGCTTAGGCTGCTGTCCGTTCTAAGGCGGTGGTTCTGTTGCTGTTAACTTTTTTGTTTATTGTTACTCCCATTGTGGGAGTCTGTAATGTTCTATGTTTTGTTGTGCGTTACTTTGTGTTCATTCTAGCATTGCAATCATCTTGATGGGGAAGAGAGAGCTGGTTGCTTTGCTTGGTTTGTCTTCCTGGTGTCTCTTGATGGTTGAGCGGCTCTTCCTCGCGGTGCCACGGGGTTGTCTGCGGTTTGTGATTGTGGTATTTCCTGATCATACTCACTAACTTTTTTGGTTGTATTCCTTTGTTGTTCAGGGTACTGTAAGTACGCATGAAATAAAAAGTCACAAACACAATACGTATTGGGCACTTCTCGTATACTTTAATTGATGGACTTCCTATGCCAACAAACATTTGGAACGATTCGCATTATTAGTTGAATCGCCTTGACAAGAAATTACATTGTTTGAATAGTGCCTTGACAAGCAAACACATAGGCCGACCATTGTTTGGCTTTACGAAAGTGTGAATGATCGGGAAATACAATGTACCGCAATCAGACATTGCAGGCCAACCCACGACACCACGAGGAAAAGCCACAGAGCACCAACAGTGACAAGACATCAGGAAGACAATTAAAGTGAAGCAACCAGCTCTCTCTCTCTTCCTCATCAAGATGATTGCAAAGCTAGAAATGGCACAAAGTAATGCATAACAAAACAAAGGCCAACACAGAAACGTCACAAACAATGTGAGGTACATAGAACAATGAATTAACAACAACAGAACTATTGCCTGAGAACGGGAATAGAAGTTTGAATTTGAAAATTTTGAGAAAAAAAATATGCTTTATAATGTAACTATATTGATATCATTGCAGTCAAGCGTTGATTTCTATTGATGGGGTCGATAACATGCAAAACTACATACAGCGGAGACTTGGGAGCGAGGTACTAATAACAATTGTAACTAGAAAAAAATCTCTAACATAAAAAAATGATATTATTATTGGCGGTTTCTTGAAAACCTTTTGGTTAGTTCAAGAGTAAACATATAAAAATAGCTATGAGCGCAACATCATACCAATCTCATTAGTTGGAGCGCAGTGGCTCAGTGGTTGAGTGCTTAACTCGAGACCGAGGGGCCGTGGGTTCCAGCCTCACCGGCATCATTGCATTGTGTCAATGAGCAAGAACATTAGTCCTAGCTTAGAACTGGTTCAACCCAGGAAGACCGTCCCTTTATAACTGAAAGATTGTTGATGGGATGTAAAGAATCAAATCAAACAAACAAAACCTACCTCAAAACATACTTAAATATTCACGTATTACATGTAATAGACTTTTCGCTTTCTGTAAAGGCGGCAACTTTAATATCCATAGCTTGGCATGATTCGGCCATTTCATTCGCAAAGTCAGGGAATTTATTTGAGCTGCGCAAACGTGCGTGCATTTCATGAAAGTCCCGACCGTATATTCATTGATCTCACATGTATTAACCCTTAAAGCGCATTTCACAAATTTGTTGTCTGCTGAATCATTTTGAAACCTCTTTAACAAACAGTGTAGATCCCAAATCAGACTGCTCATATAGGAGCAGTCTGATCTGGGTCCAAACTGTATGATAAACGTAGTTATTTGCTGCCGTTTTAAAGTTTATTACTAAGGTGTCATGGTACAATGATACAGTTACTTTCGAATACAATCACACCTCATTTTCAGTTTTTACCTTTGACTAACGTAGACCAGTCCTAATGATGCATTCATGAGTTGTCGCCTTTACAGAATAATAAACATATGGTTGTAAATGAGGGGAGTTTATTTGCTAGTGGTCCTTTAAAGTGCGACCAGGTAACGGACGTTGGGCGTGTCAGACAGAACACTGCCATTCATTGTAAATTTAGACTTATCTACAGTAAATTGGGTAAAACAGCATAAGTACGCGTTAATCGTGCAAAAACTGAACCGCAGACGACATCTACGGTTAGTATGCCTGGTAAACGTTCGCAAGCAAATCTAAACAGAAAACCTAAGTCTTACTTATTTACACAAACATTGGTATATACTTTTACTCACTTGTCAGGGCCTCCTAGAACGTATGTGGATTTTAGTTAAGATCGGCAAGGACGACTGGTCCATGTTAGAACGGTTGTTGCTGCTATAAAGATATGGAGTCAGGTTAAACATCGTAATGAAGACCAGTGCTTTAACCTGTGATTTCCTTTGGTATTGTATTAACAATTTTTTTTATGTTACGGTCAATGTTACAAGAAACCATCTAAAACGCAAAGCTTCATACACTTGTAGGAATATCGAAATGTTTTACACATGATATACGGGTATAAACGACGTACATCTAATATAGGTTTAGTGATTACATGTACACATCATTGAATTACCCAACAAACAGGATGACATAAATGACGCCTTCAAAATATGTACATGTACATGTAGTTATTAATCAGCTTTTGGGTCACTGTCTAGCCACATCCACAACTGGCTCCTATCTCTGTTAACTGTACACGAGACGGGACATCTCATGCCACGTGACGTTACAGTGACGGAATACATGTAGCTGGTTTGATGCCTTTAGAGTCAATCAGTGGTAGAATGCTCGACTTGAGATAGAGGGATCGTTGGTTTGATGCTCTCTGCAGGCACCATATTGTTTCCTTGTGCAAGACACGCTATGCTCTATCTAGTACTGATTCAACCCAGGAAACGTCCCGTCACGACTGAAAATTTTCATGACTAAGATGCAAAGTATCAACTCGAATAATCGAGGTCAACAGTTTCTCAGTGCTAGTGTGTTAGACGCTATTTTGAGAAGGTTCAATGGAAGCACTTTGTAATGTCCTAAGCAAGACACTTTATTCTCTGCTAAGTACTGGTTCAACCTAGGTGGACATGGAAACGTCGCGACATGACAGCAAAAATGATGACAGCGTCACTAAACATCAATACAAACGAACAAAATCAACTCAAAATAACAAATGAGACCCTTATCTCTAAACTTTTTTTGCAGTTGTGTGCGTCTACTGGTACACACGTTTATCTTTATCATGCAATTTGTGTATGTTGTCGATGAAAACAGTCTTCCGAATCCTGTTTATTTGGGAACAAGATGAAATGGGATTTAGCTCTGACTTCGAAAAAAATAGCATTACAGAAACCAACAACATAATAACAGCCCCCACACATACTCACAACACATATTGAAATTCAGCATGAAGGGGAAAGGGTACACATATCTTTTATGAAACACTAAAACTTGTGTGATTGTAGATTTCATTGCAGGAAGTTGATTATCTGTTTATTAGACGAAGTCTTATAATGTCATTGGTGACCTAGAAAAGATGGCTTAATCTCCGTATGGAAGAAAGTGCATGTCATACAATGGTTATTTGGCTATTAAAGCGATTAAGTTGCATGAAATGATTTTTTTTCAACTTTCATTAGTTTTAAACATGATTTTCACGGTGACGCTGAGAGTATGATAGTTAGAACGCGAGAAATGTCAATAATATCTGCAAATATATTTGTCTTTACGGCACGAAAACTTTTTTGTGGGGAAGATATGTTGATATTTATAGATCACATTATAAATTATTAAGGTAGCACACAACCATTGTTTTACACTAGTCGCAACAAACAGCGAAAACTGGGTTGCTCCCGTTTAGGGGTTCTGTAGTTGATCTGTGTTTTATTGTGTGTTACTTCGTATCCATTCTGGTTTCGCGATCATCTTGTTTGGGAGGGAAAAAGCTGTATGCTTTGGTTAGTTTGTCTTCATGTCCCTCGTGTTGTTGAATTGCTCTTCTTCGCGGTGCCATGGGTTTGCCTGCAGTTTGTGATTGTGGTACTATATTAAATGTGCGTCGTTTGCGTTTAATTTCCTATGTTACTCATATCAAACATGTTTTCTTCATCTTCGTCGTATATCTTTTTTGAAAATATTTCTTGTATAGTTTGAGATACATATACGTACATATTTCAAACAAAGTATCTGGACTGATCAGATTCATCTGCAATAATTCGAAACGCTTATTTTTCACGATATGACAACCATACAAGTACAGGTATATACTCTTGGTGTGGAGAGTTTCACAGATGGGTGAAAACGCAAACAATGCAACCTGACTACCCGATTTCCAAATGTATTTGTCGAGGTTTTGAACTTAGCTAAGAACCGCCCAACGTCTCTTATCTGGACGGAGTATACTGGTGTTTACAATAATTCAACAAAACGAAGAAAAAAGGCTGCGACATGTGAATTTCAACAATGTGGCATTATGGCGAATGCAGACTCGGACGAGCCTGTGCAGCCTCCGTTTAAGCTTTGAAACTCCAAACGATGTTCAGTCAGTAGCTTAACACTTATAAAATATTCACGCGACTAGAAACGGCTCTGATCTGATAGGGCGTATGCGCAGGTTGTTCTGAGGCTTTGCTGGTTGCATATACCACATTGTTGGAAATCTTATGTTGAGGCTCAAATATACATCTTGTAAACGACTTTGCAACGCCGCTACGAATTGGTTTCTGAATTTATGTCAACTTCATAGAACATGCAAATTATTTTTAAGAAATACAATTGCCTACAATCAGTGAACACAACACAAACAACTCATACATTTTACATTCTTGATAACAATGCTAGTCGATTTCGTATTCATGATTTTATCTACTGATTGGTGGCATTCATGTCAAATACTGACCTAACTGATCTGATAGCTAGGCGACTAAGAGCCAATATTGTGCTACTCGGGATACAAGCATGAAACTTTCCACACTTGTTAAGGTTGGTGAGCTGATGATTTTAATATTTAGAACCACTTTGACAAATTCCTTCTGCGCATGAGCAAGGCAAAAATCACTTCCGCTACAAAAAAATTGGTCTTTATTGACTACACAGATCAGTATTTGCGTTTAACGTATTGAAATCAACCCACTATATATCTAGATGTCCTTAAAGACATAAACATAACATATATGAGTAATAATAAACAAAACGTCAACAACAACAGAACCACCGCCTTAAAATGGACAGCAGACTGAGCCACCGGGGGTGGGGGGGGGGCTTAAGTGCATTTTACAGGTGCCAATTTTTTGCCCTAGATTCTGCTGTTGTTGAAGTATAAGAAATGTTCACCTCGCATGGAAGCCTTCTAACTAATGCAGTGTATTATGCGACAGTCTGCATGCCTGGTTTTAAACCCAATCACGGTTTACAGCTATTGTTTCCTCTTTAATTGCACGACGTTGGGTCAGGCCTCAGACTCAATGACGGCTCTGGCGTAAAGCTTTCATCGGTGGATTGGTGCCTGATGATTATCTGTAGCTGGACCCACCGTGGCTCAACTTGAGGTTTTCTTTAGCTCTGGCTATCTGTGAGTCATGAGTCCTTATCTTTGTTTCATCATGGTGTGTTAATTTGATTAGAGTGTTTCTCCATGATGATACATTGCATTAGTTAGAAGGCCTCCATGCGAGCTGAACATATCTTGTACTTCAACAACAGCAGAATCTAGGGCGAAGATTCGGTACCGGAAAATGCATTTAACCCCCCAGGTGGCATAGGCTGCTGTCCGTTCTAAGTCGGTAGTTCTGTTTTGTTGACTTTTTGTTTATTGTTACTCTTATAGTGGGAGTCTGTAATTGTTCCATGTTTTGTTGTACGTTACTTTATGTCCATTTTAGTATCGCAATCATCTTGATGGAGAAAAGAGAGCGGGTTGCTTTGCTTAATTTGTCTTTCTGGTGTCTCGTGATGGTTGAGTGGCTCTTCCTCGTGGTGCCATGTGGTTGTCTGCGGTTTGTGATTGTAGTATTTCCTGATCATACTCACTTACTATTTTCAATGGTTTATGATCTGTTCTAATCACACACTTAGCGTTATATGTAAGACGTTACTTTCCCGTGTAGTAACCTAGGTCAGATGTGGTACTGGATTGTATCGATTCCTGATATTTGCAACCTTTCTTACTTTTACATCGAATATCAACATGTAATCTAATAGCTTCCTACTTACACTGTTCTGTGACCTACTTAACTTATGAGATATACACTATATAGGCTTTACATTTTTAAAATTATTTTGTGTATAAGGGAAGCACCTATACACATATGGCTAGCAACTGTGTAGAAACCATAGGGCATATTTACGAGTATACAGGTACACTGACGAAGGAACATTTGATAAAATGTCCATTAAAAAATCAAAAGCTTTATTGTGGTTGTCTGCCCAATTAAAATGTGCACGCTTTCTTGTCAAAATTGATTGATTCAGCAATTTATTAAATTACGGTAATAAGATACATACAATAAATTAGTTCACCTCTCTTACACAAGTGACACAGGTAACAATCTGATAACTTTCTTTTTCGTCAGCTTTATTTTATCCACTAATAGCTAAAACCCAAGCAATTGATTTCGCATTGAGAACAATATTTCCTAAGTTTTGCTCTCAAATTATGCCGTTCTTACATATCAAATGTAATTTTAAAATGTTGCAAACGGTCTTCAAAAATTGCACAAAAGTCATACTGTCATCTTAGTAAGCAGTTGTCAATCGATCATATCCCTGTAAAACAACACACATAAGTTCTTGAAACACAACAGGGGCATTAGACAGACATGAAATTGCACTAAAATACCTACCTTTCACCTTCAAACTATTTTGTGTTTTTCTCTGTACATTTCATTCCTGGCAATATTCAAAGGAAGGGTTAACTTTACACATCGTATTTAACCTGGTAATGTCTACACACAATATTTTGCAAAAATCTCTCTTATTTTCATGACTATTCTGAATATTTACTTGAAAATATAGCTTCTCAATTCATGATCAAAACTGTTGATGTACATGTAAATCTTTAAAATCAAGCTTATCCAAAAATGTATTGTCTTAACGGTCACAACTGGCACCATAACCATAACTTTGCATGCCTAAATAAGATTTCCAAAATAACTTCATTATTTATTTTGTTACTGTATTTACCTGAAACTTAGTGGGATAAATGTACTTGGTATGCCAGACATCAGTCTAATATAATAAACCATCTACATTTTTAAGTAAGAGTTACTGCCCCTGTTTATTATTTTACCATTGTTTTGTATGGGAAAACTGCAGTAACAGGAGTAACAGGAGCTTGGATTCAAGCTGTTAAGAACCATTACTATGTCAAACTGTAGGTCAAGAGTTGTTCCACATTTTTTTCAGGCATGAGTTATTGCTCCTCAATGTTCCTCAATGCTAATATTTACATAGAAAATGGCTCGAAAATCAAATTTTCTCCTATAACTTGATTACTAGGGATCAAATTTCAATAAAAGCATGCATATGCAAGATATTTGATTTGATAGATATCTACATCTATTAACTTGAATTATATAAAAAAAATGCATCAACCATGATTAACTGCCCTTGATTTTGCATTTTAGGTGAAACAATAACTAAAATAGGCCTTACGAATGCGTCAATGGCACCATAAATATTGGAACAAATATTAAATAACCCTATTATCAATATAGTTTGATGACTTCTGCAATTGTCTTTATGTATCAACAGCAAAATTATATGTTTGCAACTATTCGAGCCATTGTTTCATTGCTTCAGAGTAGATAATCATTGAACAAAGTAGGTTGGGTAACAATATTTCTTAAGATAACTTTCTTTTTTTAGTCAGTCTTCTTAAACCTAGTTTCTACACATACAGATAGCATTAAAGCATTATTAAGAAAGTGTTTGATCTGTTGAAAGTAAGTATATTCTTTGTTATGGAGTTATAGAGGATCTTACATGAGTGCTCATGTTTTATTGAATTTATTAAACAAGTTGGGAAAAAGAGATAAAATGCGAGGCTTGCCGAGCATTTTATCTCTTTTTCGCAACGAGTTTAATTCATTCAATAATATAAGAGCACAAATGTTAGATTATATTTATCATATGATAAAATCTCATCTATGCCGTAAAAAACGTTATAATATTGGCATTATGTACGCAACGTTGTTATGGACGTCATAACGTTTCCCGAACATCGATAAACCACTAGTGGTTTACAGATTTTATTGCATGGCGTTATTTCACTCCCAAACGCGACGTCATATGATAAATATTTTTCTAGACGGTGAAAATTGCTAGAATTTAACACTGATTAAGCACACGTAATGATGTTTAAGGTATACACGTTTCACAACAATCTATTTTTTTTTTAAATTGCCTAAAATATTTGAATATTTAGTTGTCAAGCGTAAAATTTGCATTAACTTTGACTTTTTGTCGGTAAATATACGATGTCTAGATTCACATCAAATAACTATCCACGTATTTCAAGTTAACAAAAGCTGTTCTAAAGCAATAATTCACAATATGCCATGATCATCAGCTACAATATCATAGACCTGTTTATCTCTTACTTCGGCCCTGGACATATTTGGAGAGAAATGGCGTATTATGCATGTGTTTGAAGAACCATAGCTAAAAAACTAAACAGCGACATTGCTTTTTTTATTGTTTTATAAAATTAGTAATAAAGTGAAACAGCTAGTCACAAAATATGAATTTATTTTTCGGAAAAAAATGCCCAGGTGTCAGTAGTGACCTTAAATACATTTTACATTGTTTTATATACCTGTGATCTTTGCTAACAAAGCATGCCCATAAATCTTAATATTTTTTGTGTTATTATTAACTAACAAAGATGACAAGGTCCTTTTGTTCATTAAAGTTGCTACCATATTTATAACTTGCAGACCTGGTAGATTTAAATAAAATTGCCTGGTCAATTTGTTCAGGACCTTTCGATGAATAGTGGTACTCCCTAACCTTGTGACGTTTGAGGTTTAATTTGACAGGTATTTTGAACCTAACTGTAGATGCAATGTGAATATCTTCTTGATGATTCACATAATACTTTCCATATATTGGTATGCATTTTAGGTCATATAAAGTCTCACATTCCTTCAATTCATTCAGTCCAAAGTAAGAAAGAGTGCATAGATCAGGAATATATACAATAAAGCACCATACCTGACAAAGGATACCAATGGGAAAGTGACAACTTTAAAACTAAACTTCACAAACGAGTGCCAAGAGGTCAGCCCTTTCCTAGCAGGTGACCACAAGGCATCAATAAATAAATAATTTGATGATATTCAATTTATTTTAATTTACTAACCAATGCTTGTATTGTAGATTAAAAGAAGTGGCAAAAATTGTAGGAGGGGTTGACCAGACAATATGCATACTACTGAAGGACGGATGAATACTCGGATTGGCTAACATTATATGCCCGTCTGCTTTTTCTGACAATAAATCATTAGCACGCATGTAAAATCCTCTATGTAGCCGAACAACATAACATTAACAGCCATAAGACCAGAAGCTACATCGACGAAGTATGTGTTCGGTACGCTATCACAGATTATACTTAAGTGCACAGTCAACATCGAACACCTGTGCGCTAGTGCGAGTGTCTTAAATCAGGAAAGCACCCTAAACGGAAGAAACAAAATCAACAATCGTCGGTCTTAAGCACCAATGTAAAACAACACAGTCAAGTAAACAACCAACCCAACCACACCGGATTGGCGGCAATCGAAAACGTTCTTAACAATCGACGAACGCGAAATAACAATCGCTAGGGATAGTCTTTTCGGTTGTCTTTGTTGCCAGTCGGGCGACAAATTGCAATAAAAAACTCTATTACTAATGATTTTTGGTCTACGTTCGTCGATAGTGGTAACGGTTTGGATTGTCGCCTATACGGTGTGCGTATGAAAATATAAAGCACTCCTACAATGATACCACCGACAAGTCTAAAAGGAAGTACATACATACTCAAACCAACTATCACAACACACAAACAAGTAAATATGTTCAGGAAGCTACTCAACAATTAACGACCCCACGGACAGGGAAAATGCGAATCAAAAGCGAGGAAGGGTTTTAAGAGATACAGGGATAGTGGCCAAAACGTTAAAGGGATATGGTATATTTTTTGTAAATATTTAAAAGGATACGGGAAACTACGATTAATTTTAGGGATCTGGAGAT
The DNA here is from genome assembly GCA_964019695.1 of Loripinus fragilis. NCBI lineage: Eukaryota > Metazoa > Mollusca > Bivalvia > Lucinida > Lucinidae > Loripinus > Loripinus fragilis. The sequence continues at coordinate 17,014,736 of OZ026524.1, forward strand.
ACAATGCTTTCTGATTTTTGCGGATATTTGCCATATTTCTTTTAGGGAGATGGGATACTACTGTATCAAACAATGAATCTCTACAATTACGTCCCTTTTCAAAATTGACGCTTCTGTGTTATCAGGCCTAGGGATCTGGTTCTTGAACCTGAACCTTCTGCATTTTAAGGATAAAATGCCTCCAAGGAGAGCAAATTCGTTCATTTAAGAGCAGTACCTAAAGGTATGGAAAATCACTTTTACCACATTATGCGAGCTCCCTTGAACGATACTATTTTTATTACACACTTGCCAATGCTGCGTAATGGACCGGTGTCGTTGATTCATTATATATTGTTGCTCCCGTTGCGAGGTTTCTGTGTTTGTTCTTTGTTTTACACTACCGCTCACGTATTTGTCCTTGTTGAATTCGCGTTGAAAACGCATTGAAAACGCACGTAATACTCATTAGTTTTCCAACACGAATTTCGAATGTTCAATCAAAAATCACTTTGAACTGCAGTACAACGCAGTTACCTGTTAACAAATCGATATGCAATGTAAATCAACACAGTTCAACGTACAATTCGCGTTAAAACGCATTGTTGAACAGCCAATAAAAAAGGTTTAAGTGTGTTGGCCAGCCCGTTACATGTAAAACCAATGCTTATTTTATAAACAAAACCAAGCACGCAACGCAAGCATTATCCCAACTATATGCTTTATCATTTCTTTTCCTTCTTTGCGATTCAATGACACTCCCTTATTTTTGCCCATTGTTGCGTGATATTTCATGTCAGCTGTCCTCACATCCAATGATATTTGTTTAACCATCGGTTACAATTCCAGTATGTGGACCAGTTCAACGTGTTGAGTCCCATTATAACAGATTGGTCCCTGGATCTATGTTATCAGGCCTAGGGATCTGGTTCTTGAACCTGAACCTGCTGCATTTTGATCATATAATTGCCTCGAAGCAACTATCTATCTATTTCTTTCTCTCTCTTTATATTGGCTCGATTAAATTTCGTTCTTGAGGTGGATAGGCTCCCAGTCTGAGCCTCATAGAGGCAATGTGTGCTGCCAGAGCGATTAAAGGCATCCACTTGGAGGTAGGTTCGGAAACTGTATAAATTGGCTGTATCTATGGCCAATGGTCCCTGGAGTTGAGTTCAGAAACCATAAAAACAGTATGCACCCCAGCAGACAGTCACCTGGATGAAGGTTTGGAACAAGTAAAATCAGGCTTCTCTTTTGCCAACATTCTCCTGGGTGTAGGTTGGGAAATCGTATAAAAAGGCTTCACCAAGGCACACAGTTCCCTGGAGTTAGGTTCAGAAACCCTATAAACAGACTGCATCCCACTCTGACGGTCCCCTAGAAGTAAGTTCTTAACCTTATAAACAACATATACCCTAGGCCAACAGTCTGCTGCAGGTACATGTAGGTTCGGAAACCATAAAAACAGGCTGCCCCCAGTGTGGACAGTCCCCTGGATGTAGGTTCAGAACAAGTAAAATCAGGCTGCGGTCCCTGCTGACAGTCCACTGGAGCTAGGTTCAAAAACGTATAAAAAGGCTTCACCCAGGCAGACAGTTCCCTAGATGTAGGTTCAGAAACCTTATAAACAGACTGCCCCTCACTCTTACAGACACCAGGAAGCAGGTTCTAACCCTTATAAACAGCCTATACCCCTGGCCGACAGTCCCCTGGAGGTAAGTTTGGAAACCATAAAAACAGGATGCACCCTGTGTGGACAGATACCTGGATTAAGGGTCGTAACAAGTAAAATCAGGCTGCAATCTCTTCGAAGAGTCCCCTGGATGTATGTTCAGAAACCCTATACAAAAGCTGCACCCTGGCCTTCAGTTCCCTTATGGTAGGTTCAAAAACCTTAAATCAGACTGCACCCCACTCTCACAGTCATCTGGAAGTAGGCTTTCAACCTTATAAATATTCTATACCCTCGGCTGACAGCCCACTGGCGGTAGGTTTTAAAATCGTAAAAACAGGATGCAACCTGTGCAGACAGTCCCCTGCTTGATGTAGGTTCTGAACAAATAAATTCACGCTGCACTCCCTGCAGACAGTCCCTGGAGGTAGGTTCTGACACCTTATCAAAAGGCTGCATCTACGCAGACAGTTCCCTGGAGGTAGGTTCAGAAACCTTATTAACATAATGCAGCCCACTCTTACAGTCCCCTTGAAAAAAGGTTCTTAACATTACAAACGGTCTATATCCCCGGCGGACAGTCCCCTGGAGGTAGGTTAGGAAACCGTAAAAACAGGCTGCTCCCGGTGCTGACAGCCCCATGGATGTAGGTTCAGAACAAGTAAAATCAGGCTGCACTCCCTGCCAAAAGTCGCCTGAAGGAAACAGCATGTTTATGGAATTTTATAACAACACCAAAACAATTCACACTTTAAGCAAAACAAGGAAGATGAAAACATAACGCCTTACATAAAGGAATGTTTGGTCAATAGTGTTATGTATTTACTTTCTGGTGGTATTCAAAACTATAAAATAAGACCAAAAATAGTAACAGCTTATGATCAGGAAATACCAAAATCACAAACTGCAGCCAAACCCACAAGTAAACAGCTGGATGAAAAAACAACACAGGAAGAGCAATTTATATTTGACAGAACATAAATGCAAGGCGGTTTACATAATGATTAAATGGATGGCCAATAGTAAATTCTTGTGTAAATGCACCTTGCTTCCGAGTACAGCTTCGTATTCAAATATTATTGCCATATTCTGACTAGTTCCACTACATATAACAACAAAATGTATCTCTAAAAATGTTTTTGTCAAATTTTACATTGCGAAAGTTCGTGTGAATAAGTACCTCGACTTTTAGTTCTGTCCTAACAGTGAGATGGTGTGAACATTCCATGACTCAGCTACGTAGACTCAAGGTCAAGGTCAGACTTCAAGGTCATTTGATTTACCCTTCAACTTCAATCTCCTGAACCCTTTGAAAAATATTTTATTAAACTTCACTCATATGTTTAATTTAGTGAGACAATGTGCGTAACCCATAACTCAACTACGCAGACTCAAGGTCAAGGCCACACTTTAATGACATGAGATTTACCCTTTATTTTTCTTCCGCTCTATATCTCCTGAACGTATAAACATATAAATTCATCCAAATGTTCCTTTTAGTAAGACCGAGCTTATGATTTCATCACATTCACTCAGTTATTTTGTGATAGAGGGATTTAGATGTCCATATGACTTGGTTTTTTTCTTCAAAATATACGTCCTTTGTTGGCCACCATATCCACGGGTGGTAATGTCGTAAGGGGCAATCAAAAGGTATGCAACTGGACGCCTTACGGGAGCTTCTGGACATGAGTAACGGGATCAGAAAAAAACAAGTGATACAGGTAATGTCAGTGACTTCTACATTTATTTCAATGTTTGCAGTTTAATATTCCAACATCAGGCAAAGTGATTCCCAACAGTTTTCATTTTTGTATATTGGGAAGAGATCGTGGAAGTGGAAAACCAAGGAGTGTGTCTAAAATTCAATTTCCCCTGAATGAGGGGTTGATGATTTTTCTGTTTTGATCTTGACTAAGCATGGTTTAGGGGCTTTCGATAAGTTTAGTGAGACAAATTTACTTCACACGAATCTTCTTAAATGCTAAAATAGTGTTTTATCAAAGTAAGTAAGGGTACAAATATCAGGAATCGATATAATTAAGTACCACACCTGACCCAGGATACCAATGGGAAAGTGACAAACTCACAGTTAGACATTACAATTGAGAGCCAAGAGGTCAGTCCTTTCCCAGAAAGTAACCCCAAGGCCAAACACACCCCATACTTGAATGACAAACAATGTAAATACTCTTAAGAAAGCAGATGCATTGGTCAGACTGCGCGTATATGCAGGCGTATTACAGCCAAAACGAGTTAAGTTCACCAATTGCAGCCAATTATTGTCCCACATTTTTTAGCTTAGGTTTTCATCTTTATGTTATTTTTTACTTTTTGGTATAGGTGAATTAGATAATGATGCCTAAAAAGTGCTCATCCAAAAATATCATGTCATTCAGTCTCACAAAGAGCACCACTGAATTTGAATGTGAACTACGTTACTGTGACGAAGTATACTAGTACATACAAAATTTCTTACAAGACTGAAATATTTAAGAGTTTTAATAGCGTGCACTTCTACTTGGATCTCTTTTTGATCAAATAAGCCTATTATGTAGAATTTATACCATGTATTTGTTACTCAGTATTGTCTAAGCAGGTTTAGTCTGTAATTGTTCTATGTTTTGTTGTTCGTTTTTTATGTCCATTCTAGTATTGCAATCATCTTGATGGGGAAGATAGAGCTGATTGCTTTGCTTAATTTGTCTTCCTGGTTTCTCGTGATGGTTGAGCGGCTCTTCCTCGCGGTGCCACGGGGTTGTCTGCAGTTTGTGATTGTAGTATTTCCTTATCATACTCATTTACTATTTTTGTTATGAATTGACAGTGGAATACAGCTTCAATTCCATGAGTTCAATTATTGTTTTAATGGTATCCATCAAATTTGAAGAGTTGACCAGAAAAAAATAAAGGCTTTGAATATTAAAAATTGTATTCTTGTTTTGGTATTGGAAATAATAAATTGTATTCTTGTATAAAGAACATAGTGCCAATAGGTCGGTAACGTGATTCACATACCTTACACTCTGGTCATATGTCCTGCGTAGAAACATATATATATATTTTTTTTTTTTTCTGAAAAATATCAGGTTCTTGTGTGTTGCTTAACACTTTTGACATCATCCTTTGCACATTGAAAGTAAGCTGTTGCATCTAGTTTCATTAATCTTCTTGGAATAACATTTTAAGATATGATTATAGAATAATAATTTTAAACATTCCATATATTTGAAAACTTGTTGTGGCTCACTAAAAAGTAAGACAATGCAGAATAAATAAATATAACTGCAATAAATGCCGTTTCATTTACTTATATTACAAAAAACAAAGTTTGCATCATTCACAAAGATACGCCCTTCTCAGAAAAATGGCTAAATGTTCATGGTAACATCATATAAACCATAGAAGTTAACAATATAGTAAGTCATGAGAGCATTTAAGGTCACTGTGAGCAATTGGAATGGACCAGGATGCAAAAGAGAGAGTGCCAATTTCAAAGTAAACACATAAATTCACCAATAAACCTCCAGTGGTAGCAGCAACGAGATAAAATGGTTTGAAAAAAGGAAAAAAAAAAAACAATTGAACAACAAGTCAGAAACTTATTATCACCGTCGATTTGCTGCCTTTGGTCCTTTGATTGGACTAATCTATGTTCTTTGTAGAATGTGAATTACGTTACCTACTTGTGAATTACATTACCTATGATTAATCAAGTTCATTTCAAAAACCATACGAACAATCCCTTAGAGATTTACACTATTCAATTTTGTTTTTTAAACAGATTACTTTGCATATGGTGAGTTGAAATAATGAGTATCTTTGTAAGTTACATGAATAGGGGAGTTGATGTACCCAGAGCTTATAGGTAAATCCTTGTTAGAATAAAATGACAACTGTAATATGGTTTAAATTGATCTTTATTACCTGGGATAGATTTGCTTTGATTAAAAACAAACATTTTTTTCAGCTAGTATATGCATTTAGAGAGGTATTGGAATTTAAGTAAAATTGTAGTAATGTAATTCACAGTAACGTAATTCACAAATTTATGTTCCCACTTACTTTTTTCTATGCGAAGAACTTCTTGTAAAGTTCTTGCATGGTTTGTTATATAGTTAGGTTATACTTCTGACATTGGCTTCAATTGCAACATTTGTACATCTTCTTATACAAATAATACACATAGGGTACCGCAATTCCCCAAACTGCAGATTTTTTAGACAACCTCAGATATTTTTTCATCTGCGAAAAATAAACAAACGTTTTCCCAAATTCGTTTCTTTTGTCCTTGTCCATATTAATCCTCTTGACATAGAGATGTTTGATGTGGGCTTATGATGCATGGTGCGTGAATTGTGAGATGGATAAATTGGTAACGTAATTCACACTAAATTATGGGACATGTATCATCAATACAACAACATTTTTTTCAGTTTTAAATCAAATGAGGGGCATCTAATGAAATGTATATATGTGTTTCAATAAAATAAAGCTGAAACTGTTTATAAAAACAACCATTTGAGCATAATACATTTTTAAAATTATATACTATGACGATGGGGCAGATTTAATGGGCAATTTTGGTGGCACGTAAGGAATGACTATAGCCCAATTACATTGCTTTTCTTTTACTTGATTGTCAAGACATAAACCTAAACTAAACTTATAAACCTTTAAGCGTTAGTAAATACACTGTTAACATGCTAAAATGGGGATGGGGTACAAAAAATGACCGAATTGATGAACTTAACTCGTTTTGGCTGATTGATGCCTTTACTTTTCCGCAAATACTTATTTCAAGAAAATCAAAAGTTACAAAATTGAGCCAAAGACTTGAGCAGCGATTATTTATCTAAAGATTGTTTTGATCCGAGCCTTTGGCCATCTTAATAAAGATAGCAAAGGGAGTCTGGGTTTCTGACTCATTATCTAGTGAAATGCACGTCGACTTTTCTATTGAACAGGAGTTGCAGGTAACATTATAAAATTAATGAATAATGTTTAGCAGTGTATAAACAACCAACAAAACGACGTTTCATTCGGCAGCAGAGAGAAATCAGTATCGTCAGTCCGCATTTGATTTGACCTGTTCATGGGAATCAATGTATGGTTTTGGTATATTCATTCTGTTTACTATTGTTGAATAATTGTAATTTAGTGACCTGGGCCCGAAATTACAATGTCTCCTTGAAATCAAGGAAGACTTAAGTTAAGTATTGATTTTTCAGGATGCGAAGAATAACGTTTCAAACTGATTAAAATCAAAATAGTTTCAATTTTTGTAAAGATCACAATGATATCTTTGACCACAAATACCATATCGATCCAGACAATTAATTAGCATTTAATATAGCACGTTGAAATACAAATGAGCGCCGATCTGACAAAAGGGTCCTTCGGGCATTATAGCAGTTTTTGTGTTATCAAAATTTCAAAAACGGCTAAATTTTCGAGATTTTGCATGTTCTTACAATAGAGTCAAATTGCTTCTAACATGTAATACAATCAAAGGCGCAAACAGTTCTGATAAAATAAAGTGATACGTATATTGTATGTTACCATGGCAACAGCTGTGCATATGGACTACACACTTCCTTTAAAACAGGGCACCTCATTTCAAATGTTTTTGTAAACACGGGATGTACGTATGTGGGCTATTTGTGCAGTCTATGCAATTGCATAGACATCAAATTTACAGAAACATGGAGCATTCTTGAAATATTGCTCCTAGCGTCTTTGTATTAGCGTCATATGTTAACAAAATCGTGTTGCGTTAAGTGACGTCATGTTTAAAATGCATCATCTGTACCAGTTTAAGCGCTCATATCTTTGTTATTTGTAAAGATAATCTCTTCAAATTTTCTGCAATTGTTCACAACAGCTATATCTTTCTTTCTCCGTAAATATCTCACTTTTGAGTTATATTGCCAGAAGGTCCCTTCTGTCAGATCTTGGCTCAAATACTTAACTTTAGTCTTTCTTAACTTTAAGTAGACATTGTAATTCAGGGCCCTGTTATGCAAATGACATGGAGCGTATGAGCACGGAGTTGTTTGTGTAACGAATATGGAGAGCCATAAACTCATGTAATAGCATACTCATCGCGTCTAACATGTATTATATTAGTGTCTTAGAACAACTCCATTGACTGATTGTTTTTCATGCTTTTTTGATGTCTACTGATTTTTTAAAATCATCTTTTCAAATTTTTATTTCAGGGATGCTGATACCATCAAGGATTTCTAGCGATTAGGCGGGCTATTTCTCTAAATGAAACGTTCGTTTTATTCTGTTAAAATAACGACTGGAGACACTAGGAACATTCGACAAATACATATAAACGAGCTGTCTATGCACCCTTAATCCCCTAGTACGTATATCTAAAACGGGTTTTCCTAAATGAAATGCAATAACTACTTCATTTTGAATGATAATTTATTGTGATCATCAACTGTGTTTGTTATTCAGTAACATGAATGGCAAATAGACCGTTAAAGACATATGCGGCTATTTCCAATGCGCACCTTTTCCGCGTCTGGAAACGGGTAAAGTTGCTTGCGTCCTGTCTTTCGACCTTTAACGGATTCGGATCAACACAGCTTTCCAATATTCGTATGTCATATCAGTGTTCTGACATTTTCTTGACAAAATAAAGTAATTAAGGTCTTTCCGAAATATCTATTGACATCTTATCAGAACTGATTGGCTCAGTACTAAAGACAGGTAAATGTAGCTCAGTCGAAATCAAACGACGTACACAATTACATGTACCCTGGTTACGAATACAATAGAGGCCGAGTCTCTACTTTTTGTATGGTTATTTAGAGCGGCGCACGACCTGACCTTGTGGCCTAGTGGTTAGTGTGTCTGGCTACAATGCCAGAGGACCAGGATTGATTCCCGGGTGCGCACATATTTTCAGTGTGTTTTTTCTTTCTTTTTTAAGAGCTTAATGCTAAATTGCTTCATATGTTAGTAAAATGGCATCATCAAAACGACCGAAATGGTAATTCCTGAACTTTTATATTGAATTACGCATGAAACCTATGGGGGTGGGGTTAAATTTGGCTCTCTGGAAAGAGAATTAGCTCGATGACCCCAGATTTTTATTCTTTTTTCGGAAAGGTATTATAATAGTCCACGAATTAAAAAAAAATAAGATTTTCAACATCAGATTTTTTAATACATGATTTATTCTAAAAACAAATTCGAATTTTCGACGAATTGCCAAAACATATCATGCAGTATCTTGTCACAGCATGGGATAACAGATAAACTTGCACATTTTCTAAAAGGTTTGAGGTCATGGGCAATAATTTAAGTTAAAAGAAAGAAGCTGGCTGAAGAATAACACCGTTTTAGCTCGATATTTAGGACAAGAGTTAGTATTTCATATTTTTACAAAATTGGTCAAATGCTGAAAACTTCCACATGAGAGTCTGAAAAAGTAAGCAAGGTGACATTATCCTTTTTATTTCATAAATGGATAGCCCATGCATAAAACAAATTGTATGCAAAGTATTGAACATATTTCAACATGGGAAGTATTTAGTAGCATATGTCCTTAAAATAGGGTAAAACAAGTGTCCTTTCACGATAGAGTATATATATAAAGACAGTTGATGTACAATAAAAATGACCACCTTACAAAGTGGTCTATTTTTGTCAGGTGTTTGGTGTCTTCTTTCGCTTATAGTACCCCTTCCCCTCCTAGACCCAAGCTGCCCTTTTCATATGTTGTGTATTTGTATAGCGACATTTAATTGTCCAAAGGACATCTTGGGTCTAGGGGGGAGCATTTAAAAACAAACTGAAATACGCCAGTTTCATCTTTTCAATGACAAAATTCACACTTTAAGGTATGTTTCGTACACATGCGCAGAAGGAATACCGCAAAGTTTTGAAAATGAATGGAATTTATGTCCTTACTATTTAAGCACTTTTACTTTTTGAAAACCTGCAATCAATTTATCAAAAATCTGGTCAAACGGCACCCAATATAAAGACTTAAAATTAGGGGTGAGAGTAGAAAATGCTCGTTTTCATGGCTTTGTAAAAGATGCATCGCTTTGAAACGCATTTTGATGTATACTATGCATATTCAACTACCGACACATACCACTTTTAAAAACATTAGGGCAATTTATAAATTTAGTTTTTGTTATCATTTCAACTACGGAAAATACACGCCCTATTATCGCTAGAGCTTCTTTGTCAAATGGTTTGGATCCAGAGCATTTTCGGGCCTGATCTGGGTCCAACCTGTTTGTAAAAATATTAGCAAACGACACTAGTAGGCAAAGGGTTAATGACATGCGTAAAGCACTATATTTATTCAATATCAAATGACATTGCTTGCTATTTTTGGACATCTGCATATTGAGTAATCTTGAATGACTGGACAAGTTCAAGACCTGGCTGCATCCTTAAATAAAATTATTGAGTTTCTGTCACAGTATCCTAAATACTGTAAATTCGGAAATTTTCGCGAGGGCTTATTTTCGAGAAAATTCGCGTAGGCGAAGTTTCGTGAAAATGAAATCCTCGCGAAATGGCGAAAGCAGTATGTCGTTTACTAATAAAGGTAAAGCATGCAATAGTTGCAAATTGTTAAAGTCGCAAATATGTCGTTTAACGCTATCCGCGAAAATAAAGTTCCGCAAAAATTTCCAGATGTCATAGCTCAGCGTGACTTAGTTTATATTGTCATGGACACGTATTGTTTGCCACTAAGAAATCACAGTTTTTACAAAATATTTACTGATAAAATCAAAGCACTGATAGTACATGTACTGATGCGGACGGCTGTACTGAAGTATGTAAGTCTCCAAACTACGATGGCCCAAATGGCTCACTTTTTCATTTCAGTGACAATTCACAATTCTCAATTCTGAATTCCGAATTCTGAATTCTGAATTCTGAATTCCAAATTCTGAATTTTGAATTTTGAATAATCTTGATAGACGCTTTCATTTACTATATCATACACTTGTGTAAAACGCCAGACAGAGTGAGTTTACCCTACTTTCAAGAGGATTGTACTTAAGGGTTTATTCAGTAGAATAGGGGGTACTTTGTGAAGAAGAAGTTCCTGTGTGGAGTTCGGGGTACTCCCTATTGCACATAGAATAACGCATAATCCATAGGGTACCTCCTGCGTAAGCGCTATAGCCCTACTGAAGTAGGCACCTTTCTTCTAGCGGGTACTCCCTACCCAACAGAGTACCCTATGGGGAATATGTGTTACCAGTAGAGTGGGTGTTCTCTGTAGATACTCCATAGGGGTTGAGGGGCTCTGTAAAGTAGAGGTTCTTCCTAGAGTAGGAGGCACGCATTGGTGTTTATTGGTTACTAGTGCACACAAGTCTAGAATGGTAGTCTGTGCAGTAAGGGTTATTATGTATATGAGAGTTACACTGTAAGATAGGGCCTATATACCTTTGGAGGTAACTTTTGAATGTCAATAATAATTCACAATTCTGAATTCTGAATTCCGAATTCCGAATTCCGAATTCTGAATTCCGAATTCTGAATTCTGAATTCCGAGTTCTGAATTCCGAATTCTGATTCTAAATTTTGAATAAACTTGATAGACGCTTTCATTTACTATATCATACACTTGTATAAAGCGCCAGACAGACTGAGTTCAAAATGGCCGTGCAGATTTGATCTTTGGAAAGGGGATAATAACATCTGTCCCCGCATCGTGTTATAAATAGACAGCCAAAAAAAAAACATGTCTATTAAGAGCGCTTAACAAGATACATCTTTTAAAAAAAGAATAGGTCATGAAGAGATCTTATAATGGGGATGGATGTTTAATGTAAATGGTCGCACATAATTTCCTATAATCATCGCCTCATGATATCAGACAGAGCATGGTTATAAATCCCTAAGGTATGAAACATGCTCCGTCAGTTGTCATCATCTCATGACAACGGTCAGAGTATGATGATACGCCCTCAAGTATGAGTCATGCTCTGTCAGTTGCTATTATCTCATGACAACGATCAGAGCATGTTAATGTATTTCTCATGTATAAAATATGCACTGTCAGTTGTCATTGTCTCATGACAACGGTCACAGCATGGTCATGTATTACTCTGGTATGAAACATGCTCCCACACTTGACATCGTCTCATGGCAACGGTCAGGGCATGGTTATATATCCCTCAGGTATGAAACATGCTCTGTCTGTTTTCATCGTCTAATGACAATGGACCGCGCATGGTTATTCATTCCTAAGGTATGAAACATGCTTTGTTGGCTGTCGTCTTATGACAACGGTCTGAGCATGGGTATATATCCCTCAGGTATGAAACATGCTCCGTCAGTTGTCATCGTCTCATGCCAATGGACAGAGCATGGTTATATATCCCTCAAGTATGAAACATGCTCCGTCAGTTGTCATCATCTCATGACAACAGACGTAGCAAGGTTATTCATCCATTAGGTATGCAACATGCTCCGTCACTTGTCATCGTCCCATGACAACAGTCAGAGCATGTTGATACCCCTCAAGTATGAAACACCCTCCGTCAGTTGCCATCGTCTCATGACAACGGTCAGAGCATGGTAATGTATTACCCAGGTAAGAAACATGCTCCGTCAGTTGTCATCGTCCCAAGACACCGGTCAGAAGCTGGTGATATATCCCTGACGTAAGAAACATGCTGTGTTAGTTGTCATCATCTCGAGACAACGGACAGATGATGGTTATTAATCCCTAAGGTACCAAAGATGCTCAGTTTGTTGTCATCATCTCATGACAAAGGTCAGAGCATGTTGATACCCCCTTAAGGTATGAAACATGCTCCGTCAGTTGTCATCATCTCATGACTACAAACAGAGCATGGTTATCAATCCCTAGGGTATGAAACATGCTCCGCCCATTGTCATCATCTCATGCCAACGGACGGAGCTTGTTTAATAATCCCTAGGGTATGAAACATGCTCCATCAGTTGGCTCAGTGCTGACTGTCTCATGACAATGATTAGAACATATTTATATGTTAAAGCCCAAATATGTTTCTTTCTTTCTATTATAGGCATTTGGAGATGTTTGCAGGCTAGCCTTGTATGAAAAAAACTCGTCTCTCATAGTTAAAGAAACTAGTGCTTGTGTTTGTCATCTTCATAAAGGAAATAGCAAGTACGCTGATACATTTACAACTGCGCAGGCTGATCTGAGTCTAAGTGGACGATTTGGGGGTTTGGAGCAATTTTAAATTGTAGGAAATTATTTGCGACCATTTACATTAAACATCCATCCCCATTATAAGATCTCTTCATGACCTTTTATGTTTTTAAAAGATGTATCTTGTTAAGCGCTCTTAATAGACATGGGTTTTTTTGGCCAGCTATTTATAACACCATGCGAGGACAGATGTTATTATCCCCTTTCCAAAGATCAAATCTGCACGGCCATTTTGAACTCAGTCTGTCTGGCGCTTTATACAAGTGTATGATATAGTAAATGAAAGCGTCTATCAAGTTTATTCAAAATTTAGAATCAGAATTCAAATATTCCATTTTAGCCAAATGTTACATGCTTAAATATCTCTATGTGCAGGGCTATAACAATAGGTTCATTTGCTATGACCCGAGGGTTTGGCCGGCTGTGAAAACGTTTAAGGGTCCATGTTTTGGTTGTGATTGTGGTATAAAATGCTGTCAATTGCTGCTGAAACGGCTCGGTCCCAAGTCCGAGATAGCAGAGTGCCTATTCAATGATAGCTAGCATACTGGTAATAAATAAGTTCAGCCGGTATAATGAGAAAAACCTTGCAGAGGCTATATGCAATTCTGCACATTTTTTGATTCGTAAATACATGGACTGCCGTATGCAAATTATCAAATCTACAGTAATTAAGTTCAGCCATGGTTGATGTACACTAACTAGCTAGTTTATTATCATGCTTTAACACTAATGAATAGTAGGTTTGCTTTGGCAATGTGTTTTTAAACAGAAAATAATGATTGGGTTGAAAAGGACTCCAGTTGATGTCATTGACATGTACAGCCTTACTCTGTGGCAGGCTCCGTTTTGCATAATTTAAGGTAAGTTGTGTACGGTATATAGTCAATAACATAAGGGTCGTATCATTCATTTTTATTTGTATTTATATTTTTTTGTAAACATAATTTTAATCAGTACTCTACTTATATCTTTAAATGACAAACAGACGGCATCGGCATGATACTATGAAAATAGTATAGCTAACTAAAGTAAGCTACAGTAGGTTCCCGCACTCGTAGCTTAAGGCAAAAAACCGGGGTTCCATTTTGGAATGCCACTATACACAAATATGTACAGGAACACCTTCGGGTGGTAATGCCTAAAAGCAACGTAGAACCTGCAATATGCTGTAGACTGACAGACATTGTTCTTACTCTCAAATGCTATATTTTTTTAAAAAAAGACCTCTTTTATACTATACGCTTTACCTTATATTGTGTACTAAAATTACTACACCATTCTATATTATTCATTTTATTTTATTTTTTCTTCATTTAGTTGGTTTTACTTAGCATTACTTTTATTGTGGTCATTATTATTATTGTCATTATCACATAACATAGCGTGCAATACATAGTAACACTCACTAGATACAATCACACGGGTGGTCCTGGACTAGTTCTTAAGTTATTCTGTTCTATTCAGACATACACAAAGTAAACATATGATGTCATACAGTGGCTTGTACTCATATCAAAACATCTACAAACCAGCAGACAGATGCATTCCTTTTGAAATAGATATACCCCAAAGTACATAGAGAGAGGGCCTGGTGCGCCTTCCAAAGTAAATTCTATTCTATTCTACTCTATTCAAGCAAACAGGAAGTGAAAAATACATGACGTCATATATGACGCTGTACTCTCTTCTGCAACTTCCTTCAAAAACAAACAACCAACAGACAGATGTTTTCACTTGAAATAGACATTTTCAAAGCTAATTATTACCAAAAAGGGGGATTTATACCTGGAATAACACTCTAATTATAGAAAGAAGTGACAGATACCAGTGCTCAAAGCAAGAAGCATGGATTACACTGATTAGCAGGTAAAATCAGCAATGAAACCATTCCCCTCTGCACTCTACTCTGCAATAATTTTTATTAACCCAGCTGTTTTAAATGCATGATCATACTTTACAATACCTACCTTCAATAAGGTTGATGCCTACCCAAATCCTTCGCAAGCTACGGATTTGGTGTGTTAGGGTGTGTGTGTTGTTGTTTGTTTTTTTCATGTATTAATTTGTCATGAGATAATGTAGTTACAGCATTCCATGTTTTTTCAAATATTCCATTTTAGCCAAATGTTACATGCTTAAATATCTCTATGTGCAGGGCTATAACAATAGGTTCATTTGCTATGACCCGAGGGTTTGGCCGGCTGTGAAAACGTTTAAGGGTCCATGTTTTGGTTGTGATTGTGGTATAAAATGCTGTCAATTGCTGCTGAAACGGCTCGGTCCCAAGTCCGAGATAGCAGAGTGCCTATTCAATGATAGCTAGCATACTGGTAATAAATAAGTTCAGCCGGTATAATGAGAAAAACCTTGCAGAGGCTATATGCAATTCTGCACATTTTTTGATTCGTAAATACATGGACTGCCGTATGCAAATTATCAAATCTACAGTAATTAAGTTCAGCCATGGTTGATGTACACTAACTAGCTAGTTTATTATCATGCTTTAACACTAATGAATAGTAGGTTTGCTTTGGCAATGTGTTTTTAAACAGGAAATAATGATTTGGTTGAAAAGGACTCCAGTTGATGTCATTGACATGTACAGCCTTACTCTGTGGCAGGCTCCGTTTTGCATAATTTAAGGTAAGTTGTGTATGGTATATAGTCAATAACATAAAGGTCGTATCATTCATTTTTATTTGTATTTATATTTTTTTGTAAACATAATTTTAATCAGTACTCTACTTATATCTTTAAATGACAAACAGACGGCATCGGCATGATACTATGAAAATAGTATAGCTAACTAAAGTAAGCTACAGTAGGTTCCCGCACTCGTAGCTTAAGGCAAAAAACCGGGGTTCCATTTTGGAATGCCACTATACACAAATATGTACAGGAACACCTTCGGGTGGTAATGCCTAAAAGCAACGTAGAACCTGCAATATGCTGTAGACTGACAGACATTGTTCTTACTCTCAAATGCTATATTTTTTTAAAAAAAGACCTCTTTTATACTATACGCTTTACCTAATATTGTGTACTAAAATTACTACACCATTCTATATTATTCATTTTATTTTATTTTTTCTTCATTTAGTTGGTTTTACTTAGCATTACTTTTATTGTGGTCATTATTATTATTGTCATTATCACATAACATAGCGTGCAATACATAGTAACACTCACTAGATACAATCACACGGGTGGTCCTGGACTAGTTCTTAAGTTATTCTGTTCTATTCAGACATACACAAAGTAAACATATGATGTCATACAGTGGCTTGTACTCATATCAAAACATCTACAAACCAGCAGACAGATGCATTCCTTTTGAAATAGATATACCCCAAAGTACATAGAGCGAGGGCCTGGTGCGCCTTCCAAAGTAAATTCTATTCTATTCTACTCTATTCAAGCAAACAGGAAGTGAAAAATACATGACGTCATATATGACGCTGTACTCTCTTCTGCAACTTCCTTCAAAAACAAACAACCAACAGACAGATGTTTTCACTTGAAATAGACATTTTCAAAGCTAATTATTACCAAAAAGGGGGATTTATACCTGGAATAACACTCTAATTATAGAAAGAAGTGACAGATACCAGTGCTCAAAGCAAGAAGCATGGATTACACTGATTAGCAGGTAAAATTAGCAATGAAACCATTCCCCTCTGCACTCTACTCTGCAATAATTTTTATTAACCCAGCTGTTTTAAATGCATGATCATACTTTACAATACCTACCTTCAATAAGGTTGATGCCTACCCAAATCCTTCGCAAGCTACGGATTTGGTGTGTTAGGGTGTGTGTGTTGTTGTTTGTTTTTTTCATGTATTAATTTGTCATGAGATAATGTAGTTACAGCATTTCATGTTTTTTCAAATATTCCATTTTAGCCAAATGTTACATGCTTAAATATCTCTATGTGCAGGGCTATAACAATAGGTTCATTTGCTATGACCCGAGGGTTTGGCCGGCTGTGAAAACGTTTAAGGGTCCATGTTTTGGTTGTGATTGTGGTATAAAATGCTGTCAATTGCTGCTGAAACGGCTCGGTCCCAAGTCCGAGATAGCAGAGTGCCTATTCAATGATAGCTAGCATACTGGTAATAAATAAGTTCAGCCGGTATAATGAGAAAAACCTTGCAGAGGCTATATGCAATTCTGCACATTTTTTGATTCGTAAATACATGGACTGCCGTATGCAAATTATCAAATCTACAGTAATTAAGTTCAGCCATGGTTGATGTACACTAACTAGCTAGTTTATTATCATGCTTTAACACTAATGAATAGTAGGTTTGCTTTGGCAATGTGTTTTTAAACAGGAAATAATGATTGGGTTGAAAAGGACTCCAGTTGATGTCATTGACATGTACAGCCTTACTCTGTGGCAGGCTCCGTTTTGCATAATTTAAGGTAAGTTGTGTACGGTATATAGTCAATAACATAAAGGTCGTATCATTCATTTTTATTTGTATTTATATTTTTTTGTAAACATAATTTTAATCAGTACTCTACTTATATCTTTAAATGACAAACAGACGGCATCGGCATGATACTATGAAAATAGTATAGCTAACTAAAGTAAGCTACAGTAGGTTCCCGCACTCGTAGCTTAAGGCAAAAAACCGGGGTTCCATTTTGGAATGCCACTATACACAAATATGTACAGGAACACCTTCGGGTGGTAATGCCTAAAAGCAACGTAGAACCTGCAATATGCTGTAGACTGACAGACATTGTTCTTACTCTCAAATGCTATATTTTTTTAAAAAAAGACCTCTTTTATACTATACGCTTTACCTAATATTGTGTACTAAAATTACTACACCATTCTATATTATTCATTTTATTTTATTTTTTCTTCATTTAGTTGGTTTTACTTAGCATTACTTTTATTGTGGTCATTATTATTATTGTCATTATCACATAACATAGCGTGCAATACATAGTAACACTCACTAGATACAATCACACGGGTGGTCCTGGACTAGTTCTTAAGTTATTCTGTTCTATTCAGACATACACAAAGTAAACATATGATGTCATACAGTGGCTTGTACTCATATCAAAACATCTACAAACCAGCAGACAGATGCATTCCTTTTGAAATAGATATACCCCAAAGTACATAGAGAGAGGGCCTGGTGCGCCTTCCAAAGTAAATTCTATTCTATTCTACTCTATTCAAGCAAACAGGAAGTGAAAAATACATGACGTCATATATGACGCTGTACTCTCTTCTGCAACTTCCTTCAAAAACAAACAACCAACAGACAGATGTTTTCACTTGAAATAGACATTTTCAAAGCTAATTATTACCAAAAAGGGGGATTTATACCTGGAATAACACTCTAATTATAGAAAGAAGTGACAGATACCAGTGCTCAAAGCAAGAAGCATGGATTACACTGATTAGCAGGTAAAATTAGCAATGAAACCATTCCCCTCTGCACTCTACTCTGCAATAATTTTTATTAACCCAGCTGTTTTAAATGCATGATCATACTTTACAATACCTACCTTCAATAAGGTTGATGCCTACCCAAATCCTTCGCAAGCTACGGATTTGGTGTGTTAGGGTGTGTGTGTTGTTGTTTGTTTTTTTCATGTATTAATTTGTCATGAGATAATGTAGTTACAGCATTCCATGTTTTTTCAAATATTCCATTTTAGCCAAATGTTACATGCTTAAATATCTCTATGTGCAGGGCTATAACAATAGGTTCATTTGCTATGACCCGAGGGTTTGGCCGGCTGTGAAAACGTTTAAGGGTCCATGTTTTGGTTGTGATTGTGGTATAAAATGCTGTCAATTGCTGCTGAAACGGCTCGGTCCCAAGTCCGAGATAGCAGAGTGCCTATTCAATGATAGCTAGCATACTGGTAATAAATAAGTTCAGCCGGTATAATGAGAAAAACCTTGCAGAGGCTATATGCAATTCTGCACATTTTTTGATTCGTAAATACATGGACTGCCGTATGCAAATTATCAAATCTACAGTAATTAAGTTCAGTCATGGTTGATGTACACTTACTAGCTAGTTTATTATCATGCTTTAACACTAATGAATAGTAGGTTTACTTTGGCAATGTGTTTTTAAACAGGAAATAATGATTGGGTTGAAAAGGACTCCAGTTGATGTCATTGACATGTACAGCCTTACTCTGTGGCAGGCTCCGTTTTGCATAATTTAAGGTAAGTTGTGTACGGTATATAGTCAATAACATAAAGGTCGTATCATTCATTTTTATTTGTATTTATATTTTTTTGTAAACATAATTTTAATCAGTACTCTACTTATATCTTTAAATGACAAACAGACGGCATCGGCATGATACTATGAAAATAGTATAGCTAACTAAAGTAAGCTACAGTAGGTTCCCGCACTCGTAGCTTAAGGCAAAAAACCGGGGTTCCATTTTGGAATGCCACTATACACAAATATGTACAGGAACACCTTCGGGTGGTAATGCCTAAAAGCAACGTAGAACCTGCAATATGCTGTAGACTGACAGACATTGTTCTTACTCTCAAATGCTATATTTTTTTAAAAAAAGACCTCTTTTATACTATACGCTTTACCTAATATTGTGTACTAAAATTACTACACCATTCTATATTATTCATTTTATTTTATTTTTTCTTCATTTAGTTGGTTTTACTTAGCATTACTTTTATTGTGGTCATTATTATTATTGTCATTATCACATAACATAGCGTGCAATACATAGTAACACTCACTAGATACAATCACACGGGTGGTCCTGGACTAGTTCTTAAGTTATTCTGTTCTATTCAGACATACACAAAGTAAACATATGATGTCATACAGTGGCTTGTACTCATATCAAAACATCTACAAACCAGCAGACAGATGCATTCCTTTTGAAATAGATATACCCCAAAGTACATAGAGAGAGGGCCTGGTGCGCCTTCCAAAGTAAATTCTATTCTATTCTACTCTATTCAAGCAAACAGGAAGTGAAAAATACATGACGTCATATATGACGCTGTACTCTCTTCTGCAACTTCCTTCAAAAACAAACAACCAACAGACAGATGTTTTCACTTGAAATAGACATTTTCAAAGCTAATTATTACCAAAAAGGGGGATTTATACCTGGAATAACACTCTAATTATAGAAAGAAGTGACAGATACCAGTGCTCAAAGCAAGAAGCATGGATTACACTGATTAGCAGGTAAAATGAGCAATGAAACCATTCCCCTCTGCACTCTACTCTGCAATAATTTTTATTAACCCAGCTGTTTTAAATGCATGATCATACTTTACAATACCTACCTTCAATAAGGTTGATGCCTACCCAAATCCTTCGCAAGCTACGGATTTGGTGTGTTAGGGTGTGTGTGTTGTTGTTTGTTTTTTTCATGTATTAATTTGTCATGAGATAATGTAGTTACAGCATTCCATGTTTTTTCAAATATTCCATTTTAGCCAAATGTTACATGCTTAAATATCTCTATGTGCAGGGCTATAACAATAGGTCCATTTGCTATGACCCGAGGGTTTGGCCGGCTGTGAAAACGTTTAAGGGTCCATGTTTTGGTTGTGATTGTGGTTTAAAATGCTGTCAATTGCTGCTGAAACGGCTCGGTCCCAAGTCCGAGATAGCAGAGTGCCTATTCAATGATAGCTAGCATACTGGTAATAAATAAGTTCAGCCGGTATAATGAGAAAAACCTTGCAGAGGCTATATGCAATTCTGCACATTTTTTGATTCGTAAATACATGGACTGCCGTATGCAAATTATCAAATCTACAGTAATTAAGTTCAGCCATGGTTGATGTACACTAACTAGCTAGTTTATTATCATGCTTTAACACTAATGAATAGTAGGTTTGCTTTGGCAATGTGTTTTTAAACAGGAAATAATGATTGGGTTGAAAAGGACTCCAGTTGATGTCATTGACATGTACAGCCTTACTCTGTGGTAGGCTCCGTTTTGCATAATTTAAGGTAAGTTGTGTACGGTATATAGTCAATAACATAAAGGTCGTATCATTCATTTTTATTTGTATTTATATTTTTTTGTAAACATAATTTTAATCAGTACTCTACTTATATCTTTAAATGACAAACAGACGGCATCGGCATGATACTATGAAAATAGTATAGCTAACTAAAGTAAGCTACAGTAGGTTCCCGCACTCGTAGCTTAAGGCAAAAAAACGGGGTTCCATTTTGGAATGCCACTATACACAAATATGTACAGGAACACCTTCGGGTGGTAATGCCTAAAAGCAACGTAGAACCTGCAATATGCTGTAGACTGACAGACATTGTTCTTTCTCTCAAATGCTATATTTTTTTAAAAAAAGACCTCTTTTATACTATACGCTTTACCTAATATTGTGTACTAAAATTACTACACCATTCTATATTATTCATTTTATTTTATTTTTTCTTCATTTAGTTGGTTTTACTTAGCATTACTTTTATTGTGGTCATTATTATTATTGTCATTATCACATAACATAGCGTGCAATACATAGTAACACTCACTAGATACAATCACACGGGTGGTCCTGGACTAGTTCTTAAGTTATTCTGTTCTATTCAGACATACACAAAGTAAACATATGATGTCATACAGTGGCTTGTACTCATATCAAAACATCTACAAACCAGCAGACAGATGCATTCCTTTTGAAATAGATATACCCCAAAGTACATAGAGAGAGGGCCTGGTGCGCCTTCCAAAGTAAATTCTATTCTATTCTACTCTATTCAAGCAAACAGGAAGTGAAAAATACATGACGTCATATATGACGCTGTACTCTCTTCTGCAACTTCCTTCAAAAACAAACAACCAACAGACAGATGTTTTCACTTGAAATAGACATTTTCAAAGCTAATTATTACCAAAAAGGGGGATTTATACCTGGAATAACACTCTAATTATAGAAAGAAGTGACAGATACCAGTGCTCAAAGCAAGAAGCATGGATTACACTGATTAGCAGGTAAAATTAGCAATGAAACCATTCCCCTCTGCACTCTACTCTGCAATAATTTTTATTAACCCAGCTGTTTTAAATGCATGATCATACTTTACAATACCTACCTTCAATAAGGTTGATGCCTACCCAAATCCTTCGCAAGCTACGGATTTGGTGTGTTAGGGTGTGTGTGTTGTTGTTTGTTTTTTTCATGTATTAATTTGTCATGAGATAATGTAGTTACAGCATTCCATGTTTTTTCAAATATTCCATTTTAGCCAAATGTTACATGCTTAAATATCTCTATGTGCAGGGCTATAACAATAGGTTCATTTGCTATGACCCGAGGGTTTGGCCGGCTGTGAAAACGTTTAAGGGTCCATGTTTTGGTTGTGATTGTGGTATAAAATGCTGTCAATTGCTGCTGAAACGGCTCGGTCCCAAGTCCGAGATAGCAGAGTGCCTATTCAATGATAGCTAGCATACTGGTAATAAATAAGTTCAGCCGGTATAATGAGAAAAACCTTGCAGAGGCTATATGCAATTCTGCACATTTTTTGATTCGTAAATACATGGACTGCCGTATGCAAATTATCAAATCTACAGTAATTAAGTTCAGCCATGGTTGATGTACACTAACTAGCTAGTTTATTATCATGCTTTAACACTAATGAATAGTAGGTTTGCTTTGGCAATGTGTTTTTAAACAGGAAATAATGATTGGGTTGAAAAGGACTCCAGTTGATGTCATTGACATGTACAGCCTTACTCTGTGGCAGGCTCCGTTTTGCATAATTTAAGGTAAGTTGTGTACGGTATATAGTCAATAACATAAAGGTCGTATCATTCATTTTTATTTGTATTTATATTTTTTTGTAAACATAATTTTAATCAGTACTCTACTTATATCTTTAAATGACAAACAGACGGCATCGGCATGATACTATGAAAATAGTATAGCTAACTAAAGTAAGCTACAGTAGGTTCCCGCACTCGTAGCTTAAGGCAAAAAACCGGGGTTCCATTTTGGAATGCCACTTTACACAAATATGTACAGGAACACCTTCGGGTGGTAATGCCTAAAAGCAACGTAGAACCTGCAATATGCTGTAGACTGACAGACATTGTTCTTACTCTCAAATGCTATATTTTTTTAAAAAAAGACCTCTTTTATACTATACGCTTTACCTAATATTGTGTACTAAAATTACTACACCATTCTATATTATTCATTTTATTTTATTTTTTCTTCATTTAGTTGGTTTTACTTAGCATTACTTTTATTGTGGTCATTATTATTATTGTCATTATCACATAACATAGCGTGCAATACATAGTAACACTCACTAGATACAATCACACGGGTGGTCCTGGACTAGTTCTTAAGTTATTCTGTTCTATTCAGACATACACAAAGTAAACATATGATGTCATACAGTGGCTTGTACTCATATCAAAACATCTACAAACCAGCAGACAGATGCATTCCTTTTGAAATAGATATACCCCAAAGTACATAGAGAGAGGGCCTGGTGCGCCTTCCAAAGTAAATTCTATTCTATTCTACTCTATTCAAGCAAACAGGAAGTGAAAAATACATGACGTCATATATGACGCTGTACTCTCTTCTGCAACTTCCTTCAAAAACAAACAACCAACAGACAGATGTTTTCACTTGAAATAGACATTTTCAAAGCTAATTATTACCAAAAAGGGGGATTTATACCTGGAATAACACTCTAATTATAGAAAGAAGTGACAGATACCAGTGCTCAAAGCAAGAAGCATGGATTACACTGATTAGCAGGTAAAATTAGCAATGAAACCATTCCCCTCTGCACTCTACTCTGCAATAATTTTTATTAACCCAGCTGTTTTAAATGCATGATCATACTTTACAATACCTACCTTCAATAAGGTTGATGCCTACCCAAATCCTTCGCAAGCTACGGATTTGGTGTGTTAGGGTGTGTGTGTTGTTGTTTGTTTTTTTCATGTATTAATTTGTCATGAGATAATGTAGTTACAGCATTCCATGTTTTTTCAAATATTCCATTTTAGCCAAATGTTACATGCTTAAATATCTCTATGTGCAGGGCTATAACAATAGGTTCATTTGCTATGACCCGAGGGTTTGGCCGGCTGTGAAAACGTTTAAGGGTCCATGTTTTGGTTGTGATTGTGGTATAAAATGCTGTCAATTGCTGCTGAAACGGCTCGGTCCCAAGTCCGAGATAGCAGAGTGCCTATTCAATGATAGCTAGCATACTGGTAATAAATAAGTTCAGCCGGTATAATGAGAAAAACCTTGCAGAGGCTATATGAAATTCTGCACATTTTTTGATTCGTAAATACATGGACTGCCGTATGCAAATTATCAAATCTACAGTAATTAAGTTCAGCCATGGTTGATGTACACTAACTAGCTAGTTTATTATCATGCTTTAACACTAATGAATAGTAGGTTTGCTTTGGCAATGTGTTTTTAAACAGGAAATAATGATTGGGTTGAAAAGGACTCCAGTTGATGTCATTGACATGTACAGCCTTACTCTGTGGCAGGCTCCGTTTTGCATAATTTAAGGTAAGTTGTGTACGGTATATAGTCAATAACATAAAGGTCGTATCATTCATTTTTATTTGTATTTATATTTTTTTGTAAACATAATTTTAATCAGTACTCTACTTATATCTTTAAATGACAAACAGACGGCATCGGCATGATACTATGAAAATAGTATAGCTAACTAAAGTAAGCTACAGTAGGTTCCCGCACTCGTAGCTTAAGGCAAAAAACCGGGGTTCCATTTTGGAATGCCACTATACACAAATATGTACAGGAACACCTTCGGGTGGTAATGCCTAAAAGCAACGTAGAACCTGCAATATGCTGTAGACTGACAGACATTGTTCTTACTCTCAAATGCTATATTTTTTTAAAAAAAGACCTCTTTTATACTATACGCTTTACCTAATATTGTGTACTAAAATTACTACACCATTCTATATTATTCATTTTATTTTATTTTTTCTTCATTTAGTTGGTTTTACTTAGCATTACTTTTATTGTGGTCATTATTATTATTGTCATTATCACATAACATAGCGTGCAATACATAGTAACACTCACTAGATACAATCACACGGGTGGTCCTGGACTAGTTCTTAAGTTATTCTGTTCTATTCAGACATACACAAAGTAAACATATGATGTCATACAGTGGCTTGTACTCATATCAAAACATCTACAAACCAGCAGACAGATGCATTCCTTTTGAAATAGATATACCCCAAAGTACATAGAGAGAGGGCCTGGTGCGCCTTCCAAAGTAAATTCTATTCTATTCTACTCTATTCAAGCAAACAGGAAGTGAAAAATACATGACGTCATATATGACGCTGTACTCTCTTCTGCAACTTCCTTCAAAAACAAACAACCAACAGACAGATGTTTTCACTTGAAATAGACATTTTCAAAGCTAATTATTACCAAAAAGGGGGATTTATACCTGGAATAACACTCTAATTATAGAAAGAAGTGACAGATACCAGTGCTCAAAGCAAGAAGCATGGATTACACTGATTAGCAGGTAAAATTAGCAATGAAACCATTCCCCTCTGCACTCTACTCTGCAATAATTTTTATTAACCCAGCTGTTTTAAATGCATGATCATACTTTACAATACCTACCTTCAATAAGTTTGATGCCTACCCAAATCCTTCGCAAGCTACGGATTTGGTGTGTTAGGGTGTGTGTGTTGTTGTTTGTTTTTTTCATGTATTAATTTGTCATGAGATAATGTAGTTACAGCATTCCATGTTTTTTCAAATATTCCATTTTAGCCAAATGTTACATGCTTAAATATCTCTATGTGCAGGGCTATAACAATAGGTTCATTTGCTATGACCCGAGGGTTTGGCCGGCTGTGAAAACGTTTAAGGGTCCATGTTTTGGTTGTGATTGTGGTATAAAATGCTGTCAATTGCTGCTGAAACGGCTCCGTCCCAAGTCCGAGATAGCAGAGTGCCTATTCAATGATAGCTAGCATACTGGTAATAAATAAGTTCAGCCGGTATAATGAGAAAAACCTTGCAGAGGCTATATGCAATTCTGCACATTTTTTGATTCGTAAAGACATGGACTGCTGTATGCAAATTATCAAATCTACAGTAATTAAGTTCAGCCATGGTTGATGTACACTAACTAGCTAGTTTATTATCATGCTTTAACACTAATGAATAGTAGGTTTGCTTTGGCAATGTGTTTTTAAACAGGAAATAATGATTGGGTTGAAAAGGACTCCAGTTGATGTCATTGACATGTACAGCCTTACTCTGTGGCAGGCTCCGTTTTGCATAATTTAAGGTAAGTTGTGTACGGTATATAGTCAATAACATAAAGGTCGTATCATTCATTTTTATT
Source organism: Loripinus fragilis (assembly GCA_964019695.1). NCBI lineage: Eukaryota > Metazoa > Mollusca > Bivalvia > Lucinida > Lucinidae > Loripinus > Loripinus fragilis. The sequence goes on from OZ026524.1 coordinate 17,040,988, forward strand.
TGTATTTATATTTTTTTGTAAACATAATTTTAATCAGTACTCTACTTATATCTTTAAATGACAAACAGACGGCATCGGCATGATACTATGAAAATAGTATAGCTAACTAAAGTAAGCTACAGTAGGTTCCCGCACTCGTAGCTTAAGGCAAAAAACCGGGGTTCCATTTTGGAATGCCACTATACACAAATATGTACAGGAACACCTTCGGGTGGTAATGCCTAAAAGCAACGTAGAACCTGCAATATGCTGTAGACTGACAGACATTGTTCTTACTCTCAAATGCTATATTTTTTTAAAAAAAGACCTCTTTTATACTATACGCTTTACCTAATATTGTGTACTAAAATTACTACACCATTCTATATTATTCATTTTATTTTATTTTTTCTTCATTTAGTTGGTTTTACTTAGCATTACTTTTATTGTGGTCATTATTATTATTGTCATTATCACATAACATAGCGTGCAATACATAGTAACACTCACTAGATACAATCACACGGGTGGTCCTGGACTAGTTCTTAAGTTATTCTGTTCTATTCAGACATACACAAAGTAAACATATGATGTCATACAGTGGCTTGTACTCATATCAAAACATCTACAAACCAGCAGACAGATGCATTCCTTTTGAAATAGATATACCCCAAAGTACATAGAGAGAGGGCCTGGTGCGCCTTCCAAAGTAAATTCTATTCTATTCTACTCTATTCAAGCAAACAGGAAGTGAAAAATACATGACGTCATATATGACGCTGTACTCTCTTCTGCAACTTCCTTCAAAAACAAACAACCAACAGACAGATGTTTTCACTTGAAATAGACATTTTCAAAGCTAATTATTACCAAAAAGGGGGATTTATACCTGGAATAACACTCTAATTATAGAAAGAAGTGACAGATACCAGTGCTCAAAGCAAGAAGCATGGATTACACTGATTAGCAGGTAAAATTAGCAATGAAACCATTCCCCTCTGCACTCTACTCTGCAATAATTTTTATTAACCCAGCTGTTTTAAATGCATGATCATACTTTACAATACCTACCTTCAATAAGGTTGATGCCTACCCAAATCCTTCGCAAGCTACGGATTTGGTGTGTTAGGGTGTGTGTGTTGTTGTTTGTTTTTTTCATGTATTAATTTGTCATGAGATAATGTAGTTACAGCATTCCATGTTTTTTCAAATATTCCATTTTAGCCAAATGTTACATGCTTAAATATCTCTATGTGCAGGGCTATAACAATAGGTTCATTTGCTATGACCCGAGGGTTTGGCCGGCTGTGAAAACGTTTAAGGGTCCATGTTTTGGTTGTGATTGTGGTATAAAATGCTGTCAATTGCTGCTGAAACGGCTCGGTCCCAAGTCCGAGATAGCAGAGTGCCTATTCAATGATAGCTAGCATACTGGTAATAAATAAGTTCAGCCGGTATAATGAGAAAAACCTTGCAGAGGCTATATGCAATTCTGCACATTTTTTGATTCGTAAATACATGGACTGCCGTATGCAAATTATCAAATCTACAGTAATTAAGTTCAGCCATGGTTGATGTACACTAACTAGCTAGTTTATTATCATGCTTTAACACTAATGAATAGTAGGTTTGCTTTGGCAATGTGTTTTTAAACAGGAAATAATGATTGGGTTGAAAAGGACTCCAGTTGATGTCATTGACATGTACAGCCTTACTCTGTGGCAGGCTCCGTTTTGCATAATTTAAGGTAAGTTGTGTACGGTATATAGTCAATAACATAAAGGTCGTATCATTCATTTTTATTTGTATTTATATTTTTTTGTAAACATAATTTTAATCAGTACTCTACTTATATCTTTAAATGACAAACAGACGGCATCGGCATGATACTATGAAAATAGTATAGCTAACTAAAGTAAGCTACAGTAGGTTCCCGCACTCGTAGCTTAAGGCAAAAAACCGGGGTTCCATTTTGGAATGCCACTATACACAAATATGTACAGGAACACCTTCGGGTGGTAATGCCTAAAAGCAACGTAGAACCTGCAATATGCTGTAGACTGACAGACATTGTTCTTACTCTCAAATGCTATATTTTTTTAAAAAAAGACCTCTTTTATACTATACGCTTTACCTAATATTGTGTACTAAAATTACTACACCATTCTATATTATTCATTTTATTTTATTTTTTCTTCATTTAGTTGGTTTTACTTAGCATTACTTTTATTGTGGTCATTATTATTATTGTCATTATCACATAACATAGCGTGCAATACATAGTAACACTCACTAGATACAATCACACGGGTGGTCCTGGACTAGTTCTTAAGTTATTCTGTTCTATTCAGACATACACAAAGTAAACATATGATGTCATACAGTGGCTTGTACTCATATCAAAACATCTACAAACCAGCAGACAGATGCATTCCTTTTGAAATAGATATACCCCAAAGTACATAGAGAGAGGGCCTGGTGCGCCTTCCAAAGTAAATTCTATTCTATTCTACTCTATTCAAGCAAACAGGAAGTGAAAAATACATGACGTCATATATGACGCTGTACTCTCTTCTGCAACTTCCTTCAAAAACAAACAACCAACAGACAGATGTTTTCACTTGAAATAGACATTTTCAAAGCTAATTATTACCAAAAAGGGGGATTTATACCTGGAATAACACTCTAATTATAGAAAGAAGTGACAGATACCAGTGCTCAAAGCAAGAAGCATGGATTACACTGATTAGCAGGTAAAATTAGCAATGAAACCATTCCCCTCTGCACTCTACTCTGCAATAATTTTTATTAACCCAGCTGTTTTAAATGCATGATCATACTTTACAATACCTACCTTCAATAAGGTTGATGCCTACCCAAATCCTTCGCAAGCTACGGATTTGGTGTGTTAGGGTGTGTGTGTTGTTGTTTGTTTTTTTCATGTATTAATTTGTCATGAGATAATGTAGTTACAGCATTCCATGTTTTTTCAAATATTCCATTTTAGCCAAATGTTACATGCTTAAATATCTCTATGTGCAGGGCTATAACAATAGGTTCATTTGCTATGACCCGAGGGTTTGGCCGGCTGTGAAAACGTTTAAGGGTCCATGTTTTGGTTGTGATTGTGGTATAAAATGCTGTCAATTGCTGCTGAAACGGCTCGGTCCCAAGTCCGAGATAGCAGAGTGCCTATTCAATGATAGCTAGCATACTGGTAATAAATAAGTTCAGCCGGTATAATGAGAAAAACCTTGCAGAGGCTATATGCAATTCTGCACATTTTTTGATTCGTAAATACATGGACTGCCGTATGCAAATTATCAAATCTACAGTAATTAAGTTCAGCCATGGTTGATGTACACTAACTAGCTAGTTTATTATCATGCTTTAACACTAATGAATAGTAGGTTTTGCTTTGGCAATGTGTTTTTAAACAGGAAATAATGATTGGGTTGAAAAGGACTCCAGTTGATGTCATTGACATGTACAGCCTTACTCTGTGGCAGGCTCCGTTTTGCATAATTTAAGGTAAGTTGTGTACGGTATATAGTCAATAACATAAAGGTCGTATCATTCATTTTTATTTGTATTTATATTTTTTTGTAAACATAATTTTAATCAGTACTCTACTTATATCTTTAAATGACAAACAGACGGCATCGGCATGATACTATGAAAATAGTATAGCTAACTAAAGTAAGCTACAGTAGGTTCCCGCACTCGTAGCTTAAGGCAAAAAACCGGGGTTCCATTTTGGAATGCCACTATACACAAATATGTACAGGAACACCTTCGGGTGGTAATGCCTAAAAGCAACGTAGAACCTGCAATATGCTGTAGACTGACAGACATTGTTCTTACTCTCAAATGCTATATTTTTTTAAAAAAAGACCTCTTTTATACTATACGCTTTACCTAATATTGTGTACTAAAATTACTACACCATTCTATATTATTCATTTTATTTTATTTTTTCTTCATTTAGTTGGTTTTACTTAGCATTACTTTTATTGTGGTCATTATTATTATTGTCATTATCACATAACATAGCGTGCAATACATAGTAACACTCACTAGATACAATCACACGGGTGGTCCTGGACTAGTTCTTAAGTTATTCTGTTCTATTCAGACATACACAAAGTAAACATATGATGTCATACAGTGGCTTGTACTCATATCAAAACATCTACAAACCAGCAGACAGATGCATTCCTTTTGAAATAGATATACCCCAAAGTACATAGAGAGAGGGCCTGGTGCGCCTTCCAAAGTAAATTCTATTCTATTCTACTCTATTCAAGCAAACAGGAAGTGAAAAATACATGACGTCATATATGACGCTGTACTCTCTTCTGCAACTTCCTTCAAAAACAAACAACCAACAGACAGATGTTTTCACTTGAAATAGACATTTTCAAAGCTAATTATTACCAAAAAGGGGGATTTATACCTGGAATAACACTCTAATTATAGAAAGAAGTGACAGATACCAGTGCTCAAAGCAAGAAGCATGGATTACACTGATTAGCAGGTAAAATTAGCAATGAAACCATTCCCCTCTGCACTCTACTCTGCAATAATTTTTATTAACCCAGCTGTTTTAAATGCATGATCATACTTTACAATACCTACCTTCAATAAGGTTGATGCCTACCCAAATCCTTCGCAAGCTACGGATTTGGTGTGTTATAGTGTGTGTGTTGTTGTTTGTTTTTTTCATGTATTAATTTGTCATGAGATAATGTAGTTACAGCATTCCATGTTTTTTCAAATATTCCATTTTAGCCAAATGTTACATGCTTAAATATCTCTATGTGCAGGGCTATAACAATAGGTTCATTTGCTATGACCCGAGGGTTTGGCCGGCTGTGAAAACGTTTAAGGGTCCATGTTTTGGTTGTGATTGTGGTATAAAATGCTGTCAATTGCTGCTGAAACGGCTCGGTCCCAAGTCCGAGATAGCAGAGTGCCTATTCAATGATAGCTAGCATACTGGTAATAAATAAGTTCAGCCGGTATAATGAGAAAAACCTTGCAGAGGCTATATGCAATTCTGCACATTTTTTGATTCGTAAATACATGGACTGCCGTATGCAAATTATCAAATCTACAGTAATTAAGTTCAGCCATGGTTGATGTACACTAACTAGCTAGTTTATTATCATGCTTTAACACTAATGAATAGTAGGTTTGCTTTGGCAATGTGTTTTTAAACAGGAAATAATGATTGGGTTGAAAAGGACTCCAGTTGATGTCATTGACATGTACAGCCTTACTCTGTGGCAGGCTCCGTTTTGCATAATTTAAGGTAAGTTGTGTACGGTATATAGTCAATAACATAAAGGTCGTATCATTCATTTTTATTTGTATTTATATTTTTTTGTAAACATAATTTTAATCAGTACTCTACTTATATCTTTAAATGACAAACAGACGGCATCGGCATGATACTATGAAAATAGTATAGCTAACTAAAGTAAGCTACAGTAGGTTCCCGCACTCGTAGCTTAAGGCAAAAAACCGGGGTTCCATTTTGGAATGCCACTATACACAAATATGTACAGGAACACCTTCGGGTGGTAATGCCTAAAAGCAACGTAGAACCTGCAATATGCTGTAGACTGACAGACATTGTTCTTACTCTCAAATGCTATATTTTTTTAAAAAAAGACCTCTTTTATACTATACGCTTTACCTAATATTGTGTACTAAAATTACTACACCATTCTATATTATTCATTTTATTTTATTTTTTCTTCATTTAGTTGGTTTTACTTAGCATTACTTTTATTGTGGTCATTATTATTATTGTCATTATCACATAACATAGCGTGCAATACATAGTAACACTCACTAGATACAATCACACGGGTGGTCCTGGACTAGTTCTTAAGTTATTCTGTTCTATTCAGACATACACAAAGTAAACATATGATGTCATACAGTGGCTTGTACTCATATCAAAACATCTACAAACCAGCAGACAGATGCATTCCTTTTGAAATAGATATACCCCAAAGTACATAGAGAGAGGGCCTGGTGCGCCTTCCAAAGTAAATTCTATTCTATTCTACTCTATTCAAGCAAACAGGAAGTGAAAAATACATGACGTCATATATGACGCTGTACTCTCTTCTGCAACTTCCTTCAAAAACAAACAACCAACAGACAGATGTTTTCACTTGAAATAGACATTTTCAAAGCTAATTATTACCAAAAAGGGGGATTTATACCTGGAATAACACTCTAATTATAGAAAGAAGTGACAGATACCAGTGCTCAAAGCAAGAAGCATGGATTACACTGATTAGCAGGTAAAATTAGCAATGAAACCATTCCCCTCTGCACTCTACTCTGCAATAATTTTTATTAACCCAGCTGTTTTAAATGCATGATCATACTTTACAATACCTACCTTCAATAAGGTTGATGCCTACCCAAATCCTTCGCAAGCTACGGATTTGGTGTGTTAGGGTGTGTGTGTTGTTGTTTGTTTTTTTCATGTATTAATTTGTCATGAGATAATGTAGTTACAGCATTCCATGTTTTTTCAAATATTCCATTTTAGCCAAATGTTACATGCTTAAATATCTCTATGTGCAGGGCTATAACAATAGGTTCATTTGCTATGACCCGAGGGTTTGGCCGGCTGTGAAAACGTTTAAGGGTCCATGTTTTGGTTGTGATTGTGGTATAAAATGCTGTCAATTGCTGCTGAAACGGCTCGGTCCCAAGTCCGAGATAGCAGAGTGCCTATATAATGATAGCTAGCATACTGGTAATAAATAAGTTCAGCCGGTATAATGAGAAAAACCTTGCAGAGGCTATATGCAATTCTGCACATTTTTTGATTCGTAAATACATGGACTGCCGTATGCAAATTATCAAATCTACAGTAATTAAGTTCAGCCATGGTTGATGTACACTAACTAGCTAGTTTATTATCATGCTTTAACACTAATGAATAGTAGGTTTGCTTTGGCAATGTGTTTTTAAACAGGAAATAATGATTGGGTTGAAAAGGACTCCAGTTGATGTCATTGACATGTACAGCCTTACTCTGTGGCAGGCTCCGTTTTGCATAATTTAAGGTAAGTTGTGTACGGTATATAGTCAATAACATAAAGGTCGTATCATTCATTTTTATTTGTATTTATATTTTTTTGTAAACATAATTTTAATCAGTACTCTACTTATATCTTTAAATGACAAACAGACGGCATCGGCATGATACTATAAAAATAGTATAGCTAACTAAAGTAAGCTACAGTAGGTTCCCGCACTCGTAGCTTAAGGCAAAAAACCGGGGTTCCATTTTGGAATGCCACTATACACAATTATGTACAGGAACACCTTCAGGTGGTAATGCCTAAAAGCAACGTAGAACCTGCAATATGCTGTAGACTGACAGACATTGTTCTTACTCTCAAATGCTATATTTTTTTAAAAAAAGACCTCTTTTATACTATACGCTTTACCTAATATTGTGTACTAAAATTACTACACCATTCTATATTATTCATTTTATTTTATTTTTTCTTCATTTAGTTGGTTTTACTTAGCATTACTTTTATTGTGGTCATTATTATTATTGTCATTATCACATAACATAGCGTGCAATACATAGTAACACTCACTAGATACAATCACACGGGTGGTCCTGGACTAGTTCTTAAGTTATTCTGTTCTATTCAGACATACACAAAGTAAACATATGATGTCATACAGTGGCTTGTACTCATATCAAAACATCTACAAACCAGCAGACAGATGCATTCCTTTTGAAATAGATATACCCCAAAGTACATAGAGAGAGGGCCTGGTGCGCCTTCCAAAGTAAATTCTATTCTATTCTACTCTATTCAAGCAAACAGGAAGTGAAAAATACATGACGTCATATATGACGCTGTACTCTCTTCTGCAACTTCCTTCAAAAACAAACAACCAACAGACAGATGTTTTCACTTGAAATAGACATTTTCAAAGCTAATTATTACCAAAAAGGGGGATTTATACCTGGAATAACACTCTAATTATAGAAAGAAGTGACAGATACCAGTGCTCAAAGCAAGAAGCATGGATTACACTGATTAGCAGGTAAAATTAGCAATGAAACCATTCCCCTCTGCACTCTACTCTGCAATAATTTTTATTAACCCAGCTGTTTTAAATGCATGATCATACTTTACAATACCTACCTTCAATAAGGTTGATGCCTACCCAAATCCTTCGCAAGCTACGGATTTGGTGTGTTAGGGTGTGTGTGTTGTTGTTTGTTTTTTTCATGTATTAATTTGTCATGAGATAATGTAGTTACAGCATTCCATGTTTTTTCAAATATTCCATTTTAGCCAAATGTTACATGCTTAAATATCTCTATGTGCAGGGCTATAACAATAGGTTCATTTGCTATGACCCGAGGGTTTGGCCGGCTGTGAAAACGTTTAAGGGTCCATGTTTTGGTTGTGATTGTGGTATAAAATGCTGTCAATTGCTGCTGAAACGGCTCGATCCCAAGTCCGAGATAGCAGAGTGCCTATTCAATGATAGCTAGCATACTGGTAATAAATAAGTTCAGCCGGTATAATGAGAAAAACCTTGCAGAGGCTATATGCAATTCTGCACATTTTTTGATTCGTAAATACATGGACTGCCGTATGCAAATTATCAAATCTACAGTAATTAAGTTCAGCCATGGTTGATGTACACTAACTAGCTAGTTTATTATCATGCTTTAACACTAATGAATAGTAGGTTTGCTTTGGCAATGTGTTTTTAAACAGGAAATAATGATTGGGTTGAAAAGGACTCCAGTTGATGTCATTGACATGTACAGCCTTACTCTGTGGCAGGCTCCGTTTTGCATAATTTAAGGTAAGTTGTGTACGGTATATAGTCAATAACATAAAGGTCGTATCATTCATTTTTATTTGTATTTATATTTTTTTGTAAACATAATTTTAATCAGTACTCTACTTATATCTTTAAATGACAAACAGACGGCATCGGCATGATACTATGAAAATAGTATAGCTAACTAAAGTAAGCTACAGTAGGTTCCCGCACTCGTAGCTTAAGGCAAAAAACCGGGGTTCCATTTTGGAATGCCACTATACACAAATATGTACAGGAACACCTTCGGGTGGTAATGCCTAAAAGCAACGTAGAACCTGCAATATGCTGTAGACTGACAGACATTGTTCTTACTCTCAAATGCTATATTTTTTTAAAAAAAGACCTCTTTTATACTATACGCTTTACCTAATATTGTGTACTAAAATTACTACACCATTCTATATTATTCATTTTATTTTATTTTTTCTTCATTTAGTTGGTTTTACTTAGCATTACTTTTATTGTGGTCATTATTATTATTGTCATTATCACATAACATAGCGTGCAATACATAGTAACACTCACTAGATACAATCACACGGGTGGTCCTGGACTAGTTCTTAAGTTATTCTGTTATATTCAGACATACACAAAGTAAACATATGATGTCATACAGTGGCTTGTACTCATATCAAAACATCTACAAACCAGCAGACAGATGCATTCCTTTTGAAATAGATATACCCCAAAGTACATAGAGAGAGGGCCTGGTGCGCCTTCCAAATTAAATTCTATTCTATTCTACTCTATTCAAGCAAACAGGAAGTGAAAAATACATGACGTCATATATGACGCTGTACTCTCTTCTGCAACTTCCTTCAAAAACAAACAACCAACAGACAGATGTTTTCACTTGAAATAGACATTTTCAAAGCTAATTATTACCAAAAAGGGGGATTTATACCTGGAATAACACTCTAATTATAGAAAGAAGTGACAGATACCAGTGCTCAAAGCAAGAAGCATGGATTACACTGATTAGCAGGTAAAATTAGCAATGAAACCATTCCCCTCTGCACTCTACTCTGCAATAATTTTTATTAACCCAGCTGTTTTAAATGCATGATCATACTTTACAATACCTACCTTCAATAAGGTTGATGCCTACCCAAATCCTTCGCAAGCTACGGATTCGGTGTGTTAGGGTGTGTGTGTTGTTGTTTGTTTTTTTCATGTATTAATTTGTCATGAGATAATGTAGTTACAGCATTCCATGTTTTTTCAAATATTCCATTTTAGCCAAATGTTACATGCTTAAATATCTCTATGTGCAGGGCTATAACAATAGGTTCATTTGCTATGACCCGAGGGTTTGGCCGGCTGTGAAAACGTTTAAGGGTCCATGTTTTGGTTGTGATTGTGGTATAAAATGCTGTCAATTGCTGCTGAAACGGCTCGGTCCCAAGTCCGAGATAGCAGAGTGCCTATTCAATGATAGCTAGCATACTGGTAATAAATAAGTTCAGCCGGTATAATGAGAAAAACCTTGCAGAGGCTATATGCAATTCTGCACATTTTTTGATTCGTAAATACATGGACTGCCGTATGCAAATTATCAAATCTACAGTAATTAAGTTCAGCCATGGTTGATGTACACTAACTAGCTAGTTTATTATCATACTTTAACACTAATGAATAGTAGGTTTGCTTTGGCAATGTGTTTTTAAACAGGAAATAATGATTGGGTTGAAAAGGACTCCAGTTGATGTCATTGACATGTACAGCCTTACTCTGTGGCAGGCTCCGTTTTGCATAATTTAAGGTAAGTTGTGTACGGTATATAGTCAATAACATAAAGGTCGTATCATTCATTTTTATTTGTATTTATATTTTTTTGTAAACATAATTTTAATCAGTACTCTACTTATATCTTTAAATGACAAACAGACGGCATCGGCATGATACTATGAAAATAGTATAGCTAACTAAAGTAAGCTACAGTAGGTTCCAGCACTCGTAGCTTAAGGCAAAAAACCGGGGTTCCATTTTGGAATGCCACTATACACAAATATGTACAGGAACACCTTCGGGTGGTAATGCCTAAAAGCAACGTAGAACCTGCAATATGCTGTAGACTGACAGACATTGTTCTTACTCTCAAATGCTATATTTTTTTAAAAAAAGACCTCTTTTATACTATACGCTTTACCTAATATTGTGTACTAAAATTACTACACCATTCTATATTATTCATTTTATTTTATTTTTTCTTCATTTAGTTGGTTTTACTTAGCATTACTTTTATTGTGGTCATTATTATTATTGTCATTATCACATAACATAGCGTGCAATACATAGTAACACTCACTAGATACAATCACACGGGTGGTCCTGGACTAGTTCTTAAGTTATTCTGTTCTATTCAGACATACACAAAGTAAACATATGATGTCATACAGTGGCTTGTACTCATATCAAAACATCTACAAACCAGCAGACAGATGCATTCCTTTTGAAATAGATATACCCCAAAGTACATAGAGAGAGGGCCTGGTGCGCCTTCCAAAGTAAATTCTATTCTATTCTACTCTATTCAAGCAAACAGGAAGTGAAAAATACATGACGTCATATATGACGCTGTACTCTCTTCTGCAACTTCCTTCAAAAACAAACAACCAACAGACAGATGTTTTCACTTGAAATAGACATTTTCAAAGCTAATTATTACCAAAAAGGGGGATTTATACCTGGAATAACACTCTAATTATAGAAAGAAGTGACAGATACCAGTGCTCAAAGCAAGAAGCATGGATTACACTGATTAGCAGGTAAAATTAGCAATGAAACCATTCCCCTCTGCACTCTACTCTGCAATAATTTTTATTAACCCAGCTGTTTTAAATGCATGATCATACTTTACAATACCTACCTTCAATAAGGTTGATGCCTACCCAAATCCTTCGCAAGCTACGGATTTGGTGTGTTAGGGTGTGTGTGTTGTTGTTTGTTTTTTTCATGTATTAATTTGTCATGAGATAATGTAGTTACAGCATTCCATGTTTTTTCAAATATTCCATTTTAGCCAAATGTTACATGCTTAAATATCTCCATGTGCAGGGCTATAACAATAGGTTCATTTGCTATGACCCGAGGGTTTGGCCGGCTGTGAAAACGTTTAAGGGTCCATGTTTTGGTTGTGATTGTGGTATAAAATGCTGTCAATTGCTGCTGAAACGGCTCGGTCCCAAGTCCGAGATAGCAGAGTGCCTATATAATGATAGCTAGCATACTGGTAATAAATAAGTTCAGCCGGTATAATGAGAAAAACCTTGCAGAGGCTATATGCAATTCTGCACATTTTTTGATTCGTAAATACATGGACTGCCGTATGCAAATTATCAAATCTACAGTAATTAAGTTCAGCCATGGTTGATGTACACTAACTAGCTAGTTTATTATCATGCTTTAACACTAATGAATAGTAGGTTTGCTTTGGCAATGTGTTTTTAAACAGGAAATAATGATTGGGTTGAAAAGGACTCCAGTTGATGTCATTGACATGTACAGCCTTACTCTGTGGCAGGCTCCGTTTTGCATAATTTAAGGTAAGTTGTGTACGGTATATAGTCAATAACATAAAGGTCGTATCATTCATTTTTATTTGTATTTATATTTTTTTGTAAACATAATTTTAATCAGTACTCTACTTATATCTTTAAATGACAAACAGACGGCATCGGCATGATACTATAAAAATAGTATAGCTAACTAAAGTAAGCTACAGTAGGTTCCCGCACTCGTAGCTTAAGGCAAAAAACCGGGGTTCCATTTTGGAATGCCACTATACACAAATATGTACAGGAACACCTTCGGGTGGTAATGCCTAAAAGCAACGTAGAACCTGCAATATGCTGTAGACTGACAGACATTGTTCTTACTCTCAAATGCTATATTTTTTTAAAAAAAGACCTCTTTTATACTATACGCTTTACCTAATATTGTGTACTAAAATTACTACACCATTCTATATTATTCATTTTATTTTATTTTTTCTTCATTTAGTTGGTTTTACTTAGCATTACTTTTATTGTGGTCATTATTATTATTGTCATTATCACATAACATAGCGTGCAATACATAGTAACACTCACTAGATACAATCACACGGGTGGTCCTGGACTAGTTCTTAAGTTATTCTGTTCTATTCAGACATACACAAAGTAAACATATGATGTCATACAGTGGCTTGTACTCATATCAAAACATCTACAAACCAGCAGACAGATGCATTCCTTTTGAAATAGATTTACCCCAAAGTACATAGAGAGAGGGCCTGGTGCGCCTTCCAAAGTAAATTCTATTCTATTCTACTCTATTCAAGCAAACAGGAAGTGAAAAATACATGACGTCATATATGACGCTGTACTCTCTTCTGCAACTTCCTTCAAAAACAAACAACCAACAGACAGATGTTTTCACTTGAAATAGACATTTTCAAAGCTAATTATTACCAAAAAGGGGGATTTATACCTGGAATAACACTCTAATTATAGAAAGAAGTGACAGATACCAGTGCTCAAAGCAAGAAGCATGGATTACACTGATTAGCAGGTAAAATTAGCAATGAAACCATTCCCCTCTGCACTCTACTCTGCAATAATTTTTATTAACCCAGCTGTTTTAAATGCATGATCATACTTTACAATACCTACCTTCAATAAGGTTGATGCCTACCCAAATCCTTCGCAAGCTACGGATTTGGTGTGTTAGGGTGTGTGTGTTGTTGTTTGTTTTTTTCATGTATTAATTTGTCATGAGATAATGTAGTTACAGCATTCCATGTTTTTTCAAATATTCCATTTTAGCCAAATGTTACATGCTTAAATATCTCTTTGTGCAGGGCTATAACAATAGGTTCATTTGCTATGACCCGAGGGTTTGGCCGGCTGTGAAAACGTTTAAGGGTCCATGTTTTGGTTGTGATTGTGGTATAAAATGCTGTCAATTGCTGCTGAAACGGCTCGGTCCCAAGTCCGAGATAGCAGAGTGCCTATTCAATGATAGCTAGCATACTGGTAATAAATAAGTTCAGCCGGTATAATGAGAAAAACCTTGCAGAGGCTATATGCAATTCTGCACATTTTTTGATTCGTAAATACATGGACTGCCGTATGCAAATTATCAAATCTACAGTAATTAAGTTCAGCCATGGTTGATGTACACTAACTAGCTAGTTTATTATCATGCTTTAACACTAATGAATAGTAGGTTTGCTTTGGCAATGTGTTTTTAAACAGGAAATAATGATTGGGTTGAAAAGGACTCCAGTTGATGTCATTGACATGTACAGCCTTACTCTGTGGCAGGCTCCGTTTTGCATAATTTAAGGTAAGTTGTGTACGGTATATAGTCAATAACATAAAGGTCGTATCATTCATTTTTATTTGTATTTATATTTTTTTGTAAACATAATTTTAATCAGTACTCTACTTATATCTTTAAATGACAAACAGATGGCATCGGCATGATACTATGAAAATAGTATAGCTAACTAAAGTAAGCTACAGTAGGTTCCCGCACTCGTAGCTTAAGGCAAAAAACCGGGGTTCCATTTTGGAATGCCACTATACACAAATATGTACAGGAACACCTTCGGGTGGTAATGCCTAAAAGCAACGTAGAACCTGCAATATGCTGTAGACTGACAGACATTGTTCTTACTCTCAAATGCTATATTTTTTTAAAAAAAGACCTCTTTTATACTATACGCTTTACCTAATATTGTGTACTAAAATTACTACACCATTCTATATTATTCATTTTATTTTATTTTTTCTTCATTTAGTTGGTTTTACTTAGCATTACTTTTATTGTGGTCATTATTATTATTGTCATTATCACATAACATAGCGTGCAATACATAGTAACACTCACTAGATACAATCACACGGGTGGTCCTGGACTAGTTCTTAAGTTATTCTGTTCTATTCAGACATACACAAAGTAAACATATGATGTCATACAGTGGCTTGTACTCATATCAAAACATCTACAAACCAGCAGACAGATGCATTCCTTTTGAAATAGATATACCCCAAAGTACATAGAGAGAGGGCCTGGTGCGCCTTCCAAAGTAAATTCTATTCTATTCTACTCTATTCAAGCAAACAGGAAGTGAAAAATACATGACGTCATATATGACGCTGTACTCTCTTCTGCAACTTCCTTCAAAAACAAACAACCAACAGACAGATGTTTTCACTTGAAATAGACATTTTCAAAGCTAATTATTACCAAAAAGGGGGATTTATACCTGGAATAACACTCTAATTATAGAAAGAAGTGACAGATACCAGTGCTCAAAGCAAGAAGCATGGATTACACTGATTAGCAGGTAAAATTAGCAATGAAACCATTCCCCTCTGCACTCTACTCTGCAATAATTTTTATTAACCCAGCTGTTTTAAATGCATGATCATACTTTACAATACCTACCTTCAATAAGGTTGATGCCTACCCAAATCCTTCGCAAGCTACGGATTTGGTGTGTTAGGGTGTGTGTGTTGTTGTTTGTTTTTTTCATGTATTAATTTGTCATGAGATAATGTAGTTACAGCATTCCATGTTTTTTCAAATATTCCATTTTAGCCAAATGTTACATGCTTAAATATCTCTATGTGCAGGGCTATAACAATAGGTTCATTTGCTATGACCCGAGGGTTTGGCCGGCTGTGAAAACGTTTAAGGGTCCATGTTTTGGTTGTGATTGTGGTATAAAATGCTGTCAATTGCTGCTGAAACGGCTCGGTCCCAAGTCCGAGATAGCAGAGTGCCTATTCAATGATAGCTAGCATACTGGTAATAAATAAGTTCAGCCGGTATAATGAGAAAAACCTTGCAGAGGCTATATGCAATTCTGCACATTTTTTGATTCGTAAATACATGGACTGCCGTATGCAAATTATCAAATCTACAGTAATTAAGTTCAGCCATGGTTGATGTACACTAACTAGCTAGTTTATTATCATGCTTTAACACTAATGAATAGTAGGCTTGCTTTGGCAATGTGTTTTTAAACAGGAAATAATGATTGGGTTGAAAAGGACTCCAGTTGATGTCATTGACATGTACAGCCTTACTCTGTGGCAGGCTCCGTTTTGCATAATTTAAGGTAAGTTGTGTACGGCATATAGTCAATAACATAAAGGTCGTATCATTCATTTTTATTTGTATTTATATTTTTTTGTAAACATAATTTTAATCAGTACTCTACTTATATCTTTAAATGACAAACAGACGGCATCGGCATGATACTATGAAAATAGTATAGCTAACTAAAGTAAGCTACAGTAGGTTCCCGCACTCGTAGCTTAAGGCAAAAAACCGGGGTTCCATTTTGGAATGCCACTATACACAAATATGTACAGGAACACCTTCGGGTGGTAATGCCTAAAAGCAACGTAGAACCTGCAATATGCTGTAGACTGACAGACATTGTTCTTACTCTCAAATGCTATATTTTTTTAAAAAAAGACCTCTTTTATACTATACGCTTTACCTAATATTGTGTACTAAAATTACTACACCATTCTATATTATTCATTTTATTTTATTTTTTCTTCATTTAGTTGGTTTTACTTAGCATTACTTTTATTGTGGTCATTATTATTATTGTCATTATCACATAACATAGCGTGCAATACATAGTAACACTCACTAGATACAATCACACGGGTGGTCCTGGACTAGTTCTTAAGTTATTCTGTTCTATTCAGACATACACAAAGTAAACATATGATGTCATACAGTGGCTTGTACTCATATCAAAACATCTACAAACCAGCAGACAGATGCATTCCTTTTGAAATAGATATACCCCAAAGTACATAGAGAGAGGGCCTGGTGCGCCTTCCAAAGTAAATTCTATTCTATTCTACTCTATTCAAGCAAACAGGAAGTGAAAAATACATGACGTCATATATGACGCTGTACTCTCTTCTGCAACTTCCTTCAAAAACAAACAACCAACAGACAGATGTTTTCACTTGAAATAGACATTTTCAAAGCTAATTATTACCAAAAAGGGGGATTTATACCTGGAATAACACTCTAATTATAGAAAGAAGTGACAGATACATGTACCAGTGCTCAAAGCAAGAAGCATGGATTACACTGATTAGCAGGTAAAATTAGCAATGAAACCATTCCCCTCTGCACTCTACTCTGCAATAATTTTTATTAACCCAGCTGTTTTAAATGCATGATCATACTTTACAATACCTACCTTCAATAAGGTTGATGCCTACCCAAATCCTTCGCAAGCTACGGATTTGGTGTGTTAGGGTGTGTGTGTTGTTGTTTGTTTTTTTCATGTATTAATTTGTCATGAGATAATGTAGTTACAGCATTCCATGTTTTTTCAAATATTCCATTTTAGCCAAATGTTACATGCTTAAATATCTCTATGTGCAGGGCTATAACAATAGGTTCATTTGCTATGACCCGAGGGTTTGGCCGGCTGTGAAAACGTTTAAGGGTCCATGTTTTGGTTGTGATTGTGGTATAAAATGCTGTCAATTGCTGCTGAAACGGCTCGGTCCCAAGTCCGAGATAGCAGAGTGCCTATTCAATGATAGCTAGCATACTGGTAATAAATAAGTTCAGCCGGTATAATGAGAAAAACCTTGCAGAGGCTATATGCAATTCTGCACATTTTTTGATTCGTAAATACATGGACTGCCGTATGCAAATTATCAAATCTACAGTAATTAAGTTCAGCCATGGTTGATGTACACTAACTAGCTAGTTTATTATCATGCTTTAACACTAATGAATAGTAGGTTTGCTTTGGCAATGTGTTTTTAAACAGGAAATAATGATTGGGTTGAAAAGGACTCCAGTTGATGTCATTGACATGTACAGCCTTACTCTGTGGCAGGCTCCGTTTTGCATAATTTAAGGTAAGTTGTGTACGGCATATAGTCAATAACATAAAGGTCGTATCATTCATTTTTATTTGTATTTATATTTTTTTGTAAACATAATTTTAATCAGTACTCTACTTATATCTTTAAATGACAAACAGACGGCATAGGCATGATACTATGAAAATAGTATAGCTAACTAAAGTAAGCTACAGTAGGTTCCCGCACTCGTAGCTTAAGGCAAAAAACCGGGGTTCCATTTTGGAATGCCACTATACACAAATATGTACAGGAACACCTTCGGGTGGTAATGCCTAAAAGCAACGTAGAACCTGCAATATGCTGTAGACTGACAGACATTGTTCTTACTCTCAAATGCTATATTTTTTTTAAAAAAAGACCTCTTTTATACTATACGCTTTACCTAATATTGTGTACTAAAATTACTACACCATTCTATATTATTCATTTTATTTTATTTTTTCTTCATTTAGTTGGTTTTACTTAGCATTACTTTTATTGTGGTCATTATTATTATTGTCATTATCACATAACATAGCGTGCAATACATAGTAACACTCACTAGATACAATCACACGGGTGGTCCTGGACTAGTTCTTAAGTTATTCTGTTCTATTCAGACATACACAAAGTAAACATATGATGTCATACAGTGGCTTGTACTCATATCAAAACATCTACAAACCAGCAGACAGATGCATTCCTTTTGAAATAGATATACCCCAAAGTACATAGAGAGAGGGCCTGGTGCGCCTTCCAAAGTAAATTCTATTCTATTCTACTCTATTCAAGCAAACAGGAAGTGAAAAATACATGACGTCATATATGACGCTGTACTCTCTTCTGCAACTTCCTTCAAAAACAAACAACCAACAGACAGATGTTTTCACTTGAAATAGACATTTTCAAAGCTAATTATTACCAAAAAGGGGGATTTATACCTGGAATAACACTCTAATTATAGAAAGAAGTGACAGATACCAGTGCTCAAAGCAAGAAGCATGGATTACACTGATTAGCAGGTAAAATTAGCAATGAAACCATTCCCCTCTGCACTCTACTCTGCAATAATTTTTATTAACCCAGCTGTTTTAAATGCATGATCATACTTTACAATACCTACCTTCAATAAGGTTGATGCCTACCCAAATCCTTCGCAAGCTACGGATTTGGTGTGTTAGGGTGTGTGTGTTGTTGTTTTTTTTTTCATGTATTAATTTGTCATGAGATAATGTAGTTACAGCATTCCATGTTTTTTCAAATATTCCATTTTAGCCAAATGTTACATGCTTAAATATCTCTATGTGCAGGGCTATAACAATAGGTTCATTTGCTATGACCCGAGGGTTTGGCCGGCTGTGAAAACGTTTAAGGGTCCATGTTTTGGTTGTGATTGTGGTATAAAATGCTGTCAATTGCTGCTGAAACGGCTCGGTCCCAAGTCCGAGATAGCAGAGTGCCTATTCAATGATAGCTAGCATACTGGTAATAAATAAGTTCAGCCGGTATAATGAGAAAAACCTTGCAGAGGCTATATGCAATTCTGCACATTTTTTGATTCGTAAATACATGGACTGCCGTATGCAAATTATCAAATCTACAGTAATTAAGTTCAGCCATGGTTGATGTACACTAACTAGCTAGTTTATTATCATGCTTTAACACTAATGAATAGTAGGTTTGCTTTGGCAATGTGTTTTTAAACAGGAAATAATGATTGGGTTGAAAAGGACTCCAGTTGATGTCATTGACATGTACAGCCTTACTCTGTGGCAGGCTCCGTTTTGCATAATTTAAGGTAAGTTGTGTACGGTATATAGTCAATAACATAAAGGTCGTATCATTCATTTTTATTTGTATTTATATTTTTTTGTAAACATAATTTTAATCAGTACTCTACTTATATCTTTAAATGACAAACAGACGGCATCGGCATGATACTATGAAAATAGTATAGCTAACTAAAGTAAGCTACAGTAGGTTCCCGCACTCGTAGCTTAAGGCAAAAAACCGGGGTTCCATTTTGGAATGCCACTATACACAAATATGTACAGGAACACCTTCGGGTGGTAATGCCTAAAAGCAACGTAGAACCTGCAATATGCTGTAGACTGACAGACATTGTTCTTACTCTCAAATGCTATATTTTTTTAAAAAAAGACCTCTTTTATACTATACGCTTTACCTAATATTGTGTACTAAAATTACTACACCATTCTATATTATTCATTTTATTTTATTTTTTCTTCATTTAGTTGGTTTTACTTAGCATTACTTTTATTGTGGTCATTATTATTATTGTCATTATCACATAACATAGCGTGCAATACATAGTAACACTCACTAGATACAATCACACGGGTGGTCCTGGACTAGTTCTTAAGTTATTCTGTTCTATTCAGACATACACAAAGTAAACATATGATGTCATACAGTGGCTTGTACTCATATCAAAACATCTACAAACCAGCAGACAGATGCATTCCTTTTGAAATAGATATACCCCAAAGTACATAGAGAGAGGGCCTGGTGCGCCTTCCAAAGTAAATTCTATTCTATTCTACTCTATTCAAGCAAACAGGAAGTGAAAAATACATGACGTCATATATGACGCTGTACTCTCTTCTGCAACTTCCTTCAAAAACAAACAACCAACAGACAGATGTTTTCACTTGAAATAGACATTTTCAAAGCTAATTATTACCAAAAAGGGGGATTTATACCTGGAATAACACTCTAATTATAGAAAGAAGTGACAGATACCAGTGCTCAAAGCAAGAAGCATGGATTACACTGATTAGCAGGTAAAATTAGCAATGAAACCATTCCCCTCTGCACTCTACTCTGCAATAATTTTTATTAACCCAGCTGTTTTAAATGCATGATCATACTTTACAATACCTACCTTCAATAAGGTTGATGCCTACCCAAATCCTTCGCAAGCTACGGATTTGGTGTGTTAGGGTGTGTGTGTTGTTGTTTGTTTTTTTCATGTATTAATTTGTCATGAGATAATGTAGTTACAGCATTCCATGTTTTTTCAAATATTCCATTTTAGCCAAATGTTACATGCTTAAATATCTCTATGTGCAGGGCTATAACAATAGGTTCATTTGCTATGACCCGAGGGTTTGGCCGGCTGTGAAAACGTTTAAGGGTCCATGTTTTGGTTGTGATTGTGGTATAAAATGCTGTCAATTGCTGCTGAAACGGCTCGGTCCCAAGTCCGAGATAGCAGAGTGCCTATTCAATGATAGCTAGCATACTGGTAATAAATAAGTTCAGCCGGTATAATGAGAAAAACCTTGCAGAGGCTATATGCAATTCTGCACATTTTTTGATTCGTAAATACATGGACTGCCGTATGCAAATTATCAAATCTACAGTAATTAAGTTCAGCCATGGTTGATGTACACTAACTAGCTAGTTTATTATCATGCTTTAACACTAATGAATAGTAGGTTTGCTTTGGCAATGTGTTTTTAAACAGGAAATAATGATTGGGTTGAAAAGGACTCCAGTTGATGTCATTGACATGTACAGCCTTACTCTGTGGCAGGCTCTGTTTTGCATAATTTAAGGTAAGTTGTGTACGGTATATAGTCAATAACATAAAGGTCGTATCATTCATTTTTATTTGTATTTATATTTTTTTGTAAACATAATTTTAATCAGTACTCTACTTATATCTTTAAATGACAAACAGACGGCATCGGCATGATACTATGAAAATAGTATAGCTAACTAAAGTAAGCTACAGTAGGTTCCCGCACTCGTAGCTTAAGGCAAAAAACTGGGGTTCCATTTTGGAATGCCACTATACACAAATATGTACAGGAACACCTTCGGGTGGTAATGCCTAAAAGCAACGTAGAACCTGCAATATGCTGTAGACTGACAGACATTGTTCTTACTCTCAAATGCTATATTTTTTTAAAAAAAGACCTCTTTTATACTATACGCTTTACCTAATATTGTGTACTAAAATTACTACACCATTCTATATTATTCATTTTATTTTATTTTTTCTTCATTTAGTTGGTTTTACTTAGCATTACTTTTATTGTGGTCATTATTATTATTGTCATTATCACATAACATAGCGTGCAATACATAGTAACACTCACTAGATACAATCACACGGGTGGTCCTGGACTAGTTCTTAAGTTATTCTGTTCTATTCAGACATACACAAAGTAAACATATGATGTCATACAGTGGCTTGTATTCATATCAAAACATCTACAAACCAGCAGACAGATGCATTCCTTTTGAAATAGATATACCCCAAAGTACATAGAGAGAGGGCCTGGTGCGCCTTCCAAAGTAAATTCTATTCTATTCTACTCTATTCAAGCAAACAGGAAGTGAAAAATACATGACGTCATATATGACGCTGTACTCTCTTCTGCAACTTCCTTCAAAAACAAACAACCAACAGACAGATGTTTTCACTTGAAATAGACATTTTCAAAGCTAATTATTACCAAAAAGGGGGATTTATACCTGGAATAACACTCTAATTATAGAAAGAAGTGACAGATACCAGTGCTCAAAGCAAGAAGCATGGATTACACTGATTAGCAGGTAAAATTAGCAATGAAACCATTCCCCTCTGCACTCTACTCTGCAATAATTTTTATTAACCCAGCTGTTTTAAATGCATGATCATACTTTACAATACCTACCTTCAATAAGGTTGATGCCTACCCAAATCCTTCGCAAGCTACGGATTTGGTGTGTTAGGGTGTGTGTGTTGTTGTTTGTTTTTTTCATGTATTAATTTGTCATGAGATAATGTAGTTACAGCATTCCATGTTTTTTCAAATATTCCATTTTAGCCAAATGTTACATGCTTAAATATCTCTATGTGCAGGGCTATAACAATAGGTTCATTTGCTATGACCCGAGGGTTTGGCCGGCTGTGAAAACGTTTAAGGGTCCATGTTTTGGTTGTGATTGTGGTATAAAATGCTGTCAATTGCTGCTGAAACGGCTCGGTCCCAAGTCCGAGATAGCAGAGTGCCTATTCAATGATAGCTAGCATACTGGTAATAAATAAGTTCAGCCGGTATAATGAGAAAAACCTTGCAGAGGCTATATGCAATTCTGCACATTTTTTGATTCGTAAATACATGGACTGCCGTATGCAAATTATCAAATCTACAGTAATTAAGTTCAGCCATGGTTGATGTACACTAACTAGCTAGTTTATTATCATGCTTTAACACTAATGAATAGTAGGTTTGCTTTGGCAATGTGTTTTTAAACAGGAAATAATGATTGGGTTGAAAAGGACTCCAGTTGATGTCATTGACATGTACAGCCTTACTCTGTGGCAGGCTCCGTTTTGCATAATTTAAGGTAAGTTGTGTACGGTATATAGTCAATAACATAAAGGTCGTATCATTCATTTTTATTTGTATTTATATTTTTTTGTAAACATAATTTTAATCAGTACTCTACTTATATCTTTAAATGACAAACAGACGGCATCGGCATGATACTATGAAAATAGTATAGCTAGCTAAAGTAAGCTACAGTAGGTTCCCACACTCGTAGCTTAAGGCAAAAAACCGGGGTTCCATTTTGGAATGCCACTATACACAAATATGTACAGGAACACCTTCGGGTGGTAATGCCTAAAAGCAACGTAGAACCTGCAATATGCTGTAGACTGACAGACATTGTTCTTACTCTCAAATGCTATATTTTTTTTAAAAAAAGACCTCTTTTATACTACACGCTTTACCTAATATTGTGTACTAAAATTAC
This sequence comes from Loripinus fragilis, assembly GCA_964019695.1. Taxonomy (NCBI): domain Eukaryota; kingdom Metazoa; phylum Mollusca; class Bivalvia; order Lucinida; family Lucinidae; genus Loripinus; species Loripinus fragilis. Next base: position 17,064,528 of record OZ026524.1, read on the forward strand.
TACACCATTCTATATTATTCATTTTATTTTATTTTTTCTTCATTTAGTTGGTTTTACTTAGCATTACTTTTATTGTGGTCATTATTATTATTGTCATTATCACATAACATAGCGTGCAATACATAGTAACACTCACTAGATACAATCACACGGGTGGTCCTGGACTAGTTCTTAAGTTATTCTGTTCTATTCAGACATACACAAAGTAAACATATGATGTCATACAGTGGCTTGTACTCATATCAAAACATCTACAAACCAGCAGACAGATGCATTCCTTTTGAAATAGATATACCCCAAAGTACATAGAGAGAGGGCCTGGTGCGCCTTCCAAAGTAAATTCTATTCTATTCTACTCTATTCAAGCAAACAGGAAGTGAAAAATACATGACGTCATATATGACGCTGTACTCTCTTCTGCAACTTCCTTCAAAAACAAACAACCAACAGACAGATGTTTTCACTTGAAATAGACATTTTCAAAGCTAATTATTACCAAAAAGGGGGATTTATACCTGGAATAACACTCTAATTATAGAAAGAAGTGACAGATACCAGTGCTCAAAGCAAGAAGCATGGATTACACTGATTAGCAGGTAAAATTAGCAATGAAACCATTCCCCTCTGCACTCTACTCTGCAATAATTTTTATTAACCCAGCTGTTTTAAATGCATGATCATACTTTACAATACCTACCTTCAATAAGGTTGATGCCTACCCAAATCCTTCGCAAGCTACGGATTTGGTGTGTTAGGGTGTGTGTGTTGTTGTTTGTTTTTTTCATGTATTAATTTGTCATGAGATAATGTAGTTACAGCATTCCATGTTTTTTCAAATATTCCATTTTAGCCAAATGTTACATGCTTAAATATCTCTATGTGCAGGGCTATAACAATAGGTTCATTTGCTATGACCCGAGGGTTTGGCCGGCTGTGAAAACGTTTAAGGGTCCATGTTTTGGTTGTGATTGTGGTATAAAATGCTGTCAATTGCTGCTGAAACGGCTCGGTCCCAAGTCCGAGATAGCAGAGTGCCTATATAATGATAGCTAGCATACTGGTAATAAATAAGTTCAGCCGGTATAATGAGAAAAACCTTGCAGAGGCTATATGCAATTCTGCACATTTTTTGATTCGTAAATACATGGACTGCCGTATGCAAATTATCAAATCTACAGTAATTAAGTTCAGCCATGGTTGATGTACACTAACTAGCTAGTTTATTATCATGCTTTAACACTAATGAATAGTAGGTTTGCTTTGGCAATGTGTTTTTAAACAGGAAATAATGATTGGGTTGAAAAGGACTCCAGTTGATGTCATTGACATGTACAGCCTTACTCTGTGGCAGGCTCCGTTTTGCATAATTTAAGGTAAGTTGTGTACGGTATATAGTCAATAACATAAAGGTCGTATCATTCATTTTTATTTGTATTTATATTTTTTTGTAAACATAATTTTAATCAGTACTCTACTTATATCTTTAAATGACAAACAGACGGCATCGGCATGATACTATAAAAATAGTATAGCTAACTAAAGTAAGCTACAGTAGGTTCCCGCACTCGTAGCTTAAGGCAAAAAACCGGGGTTCCATTTTGGAATGCCACTATACACAATTATGTACAGGAACACCTTCGGGTGGTAATGCCTAAAAGCAACGTAGAACCTGCAATATGCTGTAGACTGACAGACATTGTTCTTACTCTCAAATGCTATATTTTTTTAAAAAAAGACCTCTTTTATACTATACGCTTTACCTAATATTGTGTACTAAAATTACTACACCATTCTATATTATTCATTTTATTTTATTTTTTCTTCATTTAGTTGGTTTTACTTAGCATTACTTTTATTGTGGTCATTATTATTATTGTCATTATCACATAACATAGCGTGCAATACATAGTAACACTCACTAGATACAATCACACGGGTGGTCCTGGACTAGTTCTTAAGTTATTCTGTTCTATTCAGACATACACAAAGTAAACATATGATGTCATACAGTGGCTTGTACTCATATCAAAACATCTACAAACCAGCAGACAGATGCATTCCTTTTGAAATAGATATACCCCAAAGTACATAGAGAGAGGGCCTGGTGCGCCTTCCAAAGTAAATTCTATTCTATTCTACTCTATTCAAGCAAACAGGAAGTGAAAAATACATGACGTCATATATGACGCTGTACTCTCTTCTGCAACTTCCTTCAAAAACAAACAACCAACAGACAGATGTTTTCACTTGAAATAGACATTTTCAAAGCTAATTATTACCAAAAAGGGGGATTTATACCTGGAATAACACTCTAATTATAGAAAGAAGTGACAGATACCAGTGCTCAAAGCAAGAAGCATGGATTACACTGATTAGCAGGTAAAATTAGCAATGAAACCATTCCCCTCTGCACTCTACTCTGCAATAATTTTTATTAACCCAGCTGTTTTAAATGCATGATCATACTTTACAATACCTACCTTCAATAAGGTTGATGCCTACCCAAATCCTTCGCAAGCTACGGATTTGGTGTGTTAGGGTGTGTGTGTTGTTGTTTGTTTTTTTCATGTATTAATTTGTCATGAGATAATGTAGTTACAGCATTCCATGTTTTTTCAAATATTCCATTTTAGCCAAATGTTACATGCTTAAATATCTCTATGTGCAGGGCTATAACAATAGGTTCATTTGCTATGACCCGAGGGTTTGGCCGGCTGTGAAAACGTTTAAGGGTCCATGTTTTGGTTGTGATTGTGGTATAAAATGCTGTCAATTGCTGCTGAAACGGCTCGGTCCCAAGTCCGAGATAGCAGAGTGCCTATTCAATGATAGCTAGCATACTGGTAATAAATAAGTTCAGCCGGTATAATGAGAAAAACCTTGCAGAGGCTATATGCAATTCTGCACATTTTTTGATTCGTAAATACATGGACTGCCGTATGCAAATTATCAAATCTACAGTAATTAAGTTCAGCCATGGTTGATGTACACTAACTAGCTAGTTTATTATCATGCTTTAACACTAATGAATAGTAGGTTTGCTTTGGCAATGTGTTTTTAAACAGGAAATAATGATTGGGTTGAAAAGGACTCCAGTTGATGTCATTGACATGTACAGCCTTACTCTGTGGCAGGCTCTGTTTTGCATAATTTAAGGTAAGTTGTGTACGGTATATAGTCAATAACATAAAGGTCGTATCATTCATTTTTATTTGTATTTATATTTTTTTGTAAACATAATTTTAATCAGTACTCTACTTATATCTTTAAATGACAAACAGACGGCATCGGCATGATACTATGAAAATAGTATAGCTAACTAAAGTAAGCTACAGTAGGTTCCCGCACTCGTAGCTTAAGGCAAAAAACCGGGGTTCCATTTTGGAATGCCACTATACACAAATATGTACAGGAACACCTTCGGGTGGTAATGCCTAAAAGCAACGTAGAACCTGCAATATGCTGTAGACTGACAGACATTGTTCTTACTCTCAAATGCTATATTTTTTTAAAAAAAGACCTCTTTTATACTATACGCTTTACCTAATATTGTGTACTAAAATTACTACACCATTCTATATTATTCATTTTATTTTATTTTTTCTTCATTTAGTTGGTTTTACTTAGCATTACTTTTATTGTGGTCATTATTATTATTGTCATTATCACATAACATAGCGTGCAATACATAGTAACACTCACTAGATACAATCACACGGGTGGTCCTGGACTAGTTCTTAAGTTATTCTGTTCTATTCAGACATACACAAAGTAAACATATGATGTCATACAGTGGCTTGTATTCATATCAAAACATCTACAAACCAGCAGACAGATGCATTCCTTTTGAAATAGATATACCCCAAAGTACATAGAGAGAGGGCCTGGTGCGCCTTCCAAAGTAAATTCTATTCTATTCTACTCTATTCAAGCAAACAGGAAGTGAAAAATACATGACGTCATATATGACGCTGTACTCTCTTCTGCAACTTCCTTCAAAAACAAACAACCAACAGACAGATGTTTTCACTTGAAATAGACATTTTCAAAGCTAATTATTACCAAAAAGGGGGATTTATACCTGGAATAACACTCTAATTATAGAAAGAAGTGACAGATACCAGTGCTCAAAGCAAGAAGCATGGATTACACTGATTAGCAGGTAAAATTAGCAATGAAACCATTCCCCTCTGCACTCTACTCTGCAATAATTTTTATTAACCCAGCTGTTTTAAATGCATGATCATACTTTACAATACCTACCTTCAATAAGGTTGATGCCTACCCAAATCCTTCGCAAGCTACGGATTTGGTGTGTTAGGGTGTGTGTGTTGTTGTTTGTTTTTTTCATGTATTAATTTGTCATGAGATAATGTAGTTACAGCATTCCATGTTTTTTCAAATATTCCATTTTAGCCAAATGTTACATGCTTAAATATCTCTATGTGCAGGGCTATAACAATAGGTTCATTTGCTATGACCCGAGGGTTTGGCCGGCTGTGAAAACGTTTAAGGGTCCATGTTTTGGTTGTGATTGTGGTATAAAATGCTGTCAATTGCTGCTGAAACGGCTCGGTCCCAAGTCCGAGATAGCAGAGTGCCTATTCAATGATAGCTAGCATACTGGTAATAAATAAGTTCAGCCGGTATAATGAGAAAAACCTTGCAGAGGCTATATGCAATTCTGCACATTTTTTGATTCGTAAATACATGGACTGCCGTATGCAAATTATCAAATCTACAGTAATTAAGTTCAGCCATGGTTGATGTACACTAACTAGCTAGTTTATTATCATGCTTTAACACTAATGAATAGTAGGTTTGCTTTGGCAATGTGTTTTTAAACAGGAAATAATGTTGTTGTTTGTTTTTTTCATGTATTAATTTGTCATGAGATAATGTAGTTACAGCATTCCATGTTTTTTCAAATATTCCATTTTAGCCAAATGTTACATGCTTAAATATCTCTATGTGCAGGGCTATAACAATAGGTTCATTTGCTATGACCCGAGGGTTTGGCCGGCTGTGAAAACGTTTAAGGGTCCATGTTTTGGTTGTGATTGTGGTATAAAATGCTGTATGCAAATTATCAAATCTACAGTAATTAAGTTCAGCCATGGTTGATGTACACTAACTAGCTAGTTTATTATCATGCTTTAACACTAATGAATAGTAGGTTTGCTTTGGCAATGTGTTTTTAAACAGGAAATAATGATTGGGTTGAAAAGGACTCCAGTTGATGTCATTGACATGTACAGCCTTACTCTGTGGCAGGCTCCGTTTTGCATAATTTAAGGTAAGTTGTGTACGGTATATAGTCAATAACATAAAGGTCGTATCATTCATTTTTATTTGTATTTATATTTTTTTGTAAACATAATTTTAATCAGTACTCTACTTATATCTTTAAATGACAAACAGACGGCATCGGCATGATACTATGAAAATAGTATAGCTAACTAAAGTAAGCTACAGTAGGTTCCCGCACTCGTAGCTTAAGGCAAAAAACCGGGGTTCCATTTTGGAATGCCACTATACACAAATATGTACAGGAACACCTTCGGGTGGTAATGCCTAAAAGCAACGTAGAACCTGCAATATGCTGTAGACTGACAGACATTGTTCTTACTCTCAAATGCTATATTTTTTTAAAAAAAGACCTCTTTTATACTATACGCTTTACCTAATATTGTGTACTAAAATTACTACACCATTCTATATTATTCATTTTATTTTATTTTTTCTTCATTTAGTTGGTTTTACTTAGCATTACTTTTATTGTGGTCATTATTATTATTGTCATTATCACATAACATAGCGTGCAATACATAGTAACACTCACTAGATACAATCACACGGGTGGTCCTGGACTAGTTCTTAAGTTATTCTGTTCTATTCAGACATACACAAAGTAAACATATGATGTCATACAGTGGCTTGTACTCATATCAAAACATCTACAAACCAGCAGACAGATGCATTCCTTTTGAAATAGATATACCCCAAAGTACATAGAGAGAGGGCCTGGTGCGCCTTCCAAAGTAAATTCTATTCTATTCTACTCTATTCAAGCAAACAGGAAGTGAAAAATACATGACGTCATATATGACGCTGTACTCTCTTCTGCAACTTCCTTCAAAAACAAACAACCAACAGACAGATGTTTTCACTTGAAATAGACATTTTCAAAGCTAATTATTACCAAAAAGGGGGATTTATACCTGGAATAACACTCTAATTATAGAAAGAAGTGACAGATACCAGTGCTCAAAGCAAGAAGCATGGATTACACTGATTAGCAGGTAAAATTAGCAATGAAACCATTCCCCTCTGCACTCTACTCTGCAATAATTTTTATTAACCCAGCTGTTTTAAATGCATGATCATACTTTACAATACCTACCTTCAATAAGGTTGATGCCTACCCAAATCCTTCGCAAGCTACGGATTTGGTGTGTTAGGATGTGTGTGTTGTTGTTTGTTTTTTTCATGTATTAATTTGTCATGAGATAATGTAGTTACAGCATTCCATGTTTTTTCAAATATTCCATTTTAGCCAAATGTTACATGCTTAAATATCTCTATGTGCAGGGCTATAACAATAGGTTCATTTGCTATGACCCGAGGGTTTGGCCGGCTGTGAAAACGTTTAAGGGTCCATGTTTTGGTTGTGATTGTGGTATAAAATGCTGTCAATTGCTGCTGAAACGGCTCGGTCCAAAGTCCGAGATAGCAGAGTGCCTATTCAATGATAGCTAGCATACTGGTAATAAATAAGTTCAGCCGGTATAATGAGAAAAACCTTGCAGAGGCTATATGCAATTCTGCACATTTTTTGATTCGTAAATACATGGACTGCCGTATGCAAATTATCAAATCTACAGTAATTAAGTTCAGCCATGGTTGATGTACACTAACTAGCTAGTTTATTATCATGCTTTAACACTAATGAATAGTAGGTTTGCTTTGGCAATGTGTTTTTAAACAGGAAATAATGATTGGGTTGAAAAGGACTCCAGTTGATGTCATTGACATGTACAGCCTTACTCTGTGGCAGGCTCCGTTTTGCATAATTTAAGGTAAGTTGTGTACGGTATATAGTCAATAACATAAAGGTCGTATCATTCATTTTTATTTGTATTTATATTTTTTTGTAAACATAATTTTAATCAGTACTCTACTTATATCTTTAAATGACAAACAGACGGCATCGGCATGATACTATGAAAATAGTATAGCTAACTAAAGTAAGCTACAGTAGGTTCCCGCACTCGTAGCTTAAGGCAAAAAACCGGGGTTCCATTTTGGAATGCCACTATACACAAATATGTACAGGAACACCTTCGGGTGGTAATGCCTAAAAGCAACGTAGAACCTGCAATATGCTGTAGACTGACAGACATTGTTCTTACTCTCAAATGCTATATTTTTTTAAAAAAAGACCTCTTTTATACTATACGCTTTACCTAATATTGTGTACTAAAATTACTACACCATTCTATATTATTCATTTTATTTTATTTTTTCTTCATTTAGTTGGTTTTACTTAGCATTACTTTTATTGTGGTCATTATTATTATTGTCATTATCACATAACATAGCGTGCAATACATAGTAACACTCACTAGATACAATCACACGGGTGGTCCTGGACTAGTTCTTAAGTTATTCTGTTCTATTCAGACATACACAAAGTAAACATATGATGTCATACAGTGGCTTGTACTCATATCAAAACATCTACAAACCAGCAGACAGATGCATTCCTTTTGAAATAGATATACCCCAAAGTACATAGAGAGAGGGCCTGGTGCGCCTTCCAAAGTAAATTCTATTCTATTCTACTCTATTCAAGCAAACAGGAAGTGAAAAATACATGACGTCATATATGACGCTGTACTCTCTTCTGCAACTTCCTTCAAAAACAAACAACCAACAGACAGATGTTTTCACTTGATATAGACATTTTCAAAGCTAATTATTACCAAAAAGGGGGATTTATACCTGGAATAACACTCTAATTATAGAAAGAAGTGACAGATACCAGTGCTCAAAGCAAGAAGCATGGATTACACTGATTTGCAGGTAAAATTAGCAATGAAACCATTCCCCTCTGCACTCTACTCTGCAATAATTTTTATTAACCCAGCTGTTTTAAATGCATGATCATACTTTACAATACCTACCTTCAATAAGGTTGATGCCTACCCAAATCCTTCGCAAGCTACGGATTTGGTGTGTTAGGGTGTGTGTGTTGTTGTTTGTTTTTTTCATGTATTAATTTGTCATGAGATAATGTAGTTACAGCATTCCATGTTTTTTCAAATATTCCATTTTAGCCAAATGTTACATGCTTAAATATCTCTATGTGCAGGGCTATAACAATAGGTTCATTTGCTATGACCCGAGGGTTTGGCCGGCTGTGAAAACGTTTAAGGGTCCATGTTTTGGTTGTGATTGTGGTATAAAATGCTGTCAATTGCTGCTGAAACGGCTCGGTCCCAAGTCCGAGATAGCAGAGTGCCTATTCAATGATAGCTAGCATACTGGTAATAAATAAGTTCAGCCGGTATAATGAGAAAAACCTTGCAGAGGCTATATGCAATTCTGCACATTTTTTGATTCGTAAATACATGGACTGCCGTATGCAAATTATCAAATCTACAGTAATTAAGTTCAGCCATGGTTGATGTACACTAACTAGCTAGTTTATTATCATGCTTTAACACTAATGAATAGTAGGTTTGCTTTGGCAATGTGTTTTTAAACAGGAAATAATGATTGGGTTGAAAAGGACTCCAGTTGATGTCATTGACATGTACAGCCTTACTCTGTGGCAGGCTCCGTTTTGCATAATTTAAGGTAAGTTGTGTACGGTATATAGTCAATAACATAAAGGTCGTATCATTCATTTTTATTTGTATTTATATTTTTTTGTAAACATAATTTTAATCAGTACTCTACTTATATCTTTAAATGACAAACAGACGGCATCGGCATGATACTATGAAAATAGTATAGCTAACTAAAGTAAGCTACAGTAGGTTCCCGCACTCGTAGCTTAAGGCAAAAAACCGGGGTTCCATTTTGGAATGCCACTATACACAAATATGTACAGGAACACCTTCGGGTGGTAATGCCTAAAAGCAACGTAGAACCTGCAATATGCTGTAGACTGACAGACATTGTTCTTACTCTCAAATGCTATATTTTTTTAAAAAAAGACCTCTTTTATACTATACGCTTTACCTAATATTGTGTACTAAAATTACTACACCATTCTATATTATTCATTTTATTTTATTTTTTCTTCATTTAGTTGGTTTTACTTAGCATTACTTTTATTGTGGTCATTATTATTATTGTCATTATCACATAACATAGCGTGCAATACATAGTAACACTCACTAGATACAATCACACGGGTGGTCCTGGACTAGTTCTTAAGTTATTCTGTTCTATTCAGACATACACAAAGTAAACATATGATGTCATACAGTGGCTTGTACTCATATCAAAACATCTACAAACCAGCAGACAGATGCATTCCTTTTGAAATAGATATACCCCAAAGTACATAGAGAGAGGGCCTGGTGCGCCTTCCAAAGTAAATTCTATTCTATTCTACTCTATTCAAGCAAACAGGAAGTGAAAAATACATGACGTCATATATGACGCTGTACTCTCTTCTGCAACTTCCTTCAAAAACAAACAACCAACAGACAGATGTTTTCACTTGAAATAGACATTTTCAAAGCTAATTATTACCAAAAAGGGGGATTTATACCTGGAATAACACTCTAATTATAGAAAGAAGTGACAGATACCAGTGCTCAAAGCAAGAAGCATGGATTACACTGATTAGCAGGTAAAATTAGCAATGAAACCATTCCCCTCTGCACTCTACTCTGCAATAATTTTTATTAACCCAGCTGTTTTAAATGCATGATCATACTTTACAATACCTACCTTCAATAAGGTTGATGCCTACCCAAATCCTTCGCAAGCTACGGATTTGGTGTGTTAGGGTGTGTGTTGTTGTTTGTTTTTTTCATGTATTAATTTGTCATGAGATAATGTAGTTACAGCATTCCATGTTTTTTCAAATATTCCATTTTAGCCAAATGTTACATGCTTAAATATCTCTATGTGCAGGGCTATAACAATAGGTTCATTTGCTATGACCCGAGGGTTTGGCCGGCTGTGAAAACGTTTAAGGGTCCATGTTTTGGTTGTGATTGTGGTATAAAATGCTGTCAATTGCTGCTGAAACGGCTCGGTCCCAAGTCCGAGATAGCAGAGTGCCTATTCAATGATAGCTAGCATACTGGTAATAAATAAGTTCAGCCGGTATAATGAGAAAAACCTTGCAGAGGCTATATGCAATTCTGCACATTTTTTGATTCGTAAATACATTGACTGCCGTATGCAAATTATCAAATCTACAGTAATTAAGTTCAGCCATGGTTGATGTACACTAACTAGCTAGTTTATTATCATGCTTTAACACTAATGAATAGTAGGTTTGCTTTGGCAATGTGTTTTTAAACAGGAAATAATGATTGGGTTGAAAAGGACTCCAGTTGATGTCATTGACATGTACAGCCTTACTCTGTGGCAGGCTCCGTTTTGCATAATTTAAGGTAAGTTGTGTACGGTATATAGTCAATAACATAAAGGTCGTATCATTCATTTTTATTTGTATTTATATTTTTTTGTAAACATAATTTTAATCAGTACTCTACTTATATCTTTAAATGACAAACAGACGGCATCGGCATGATACTATGAAAATAGTATAGCTAACTAAAGTAAGCTACAGTAGGTTCCCGCACTCGTAGCTTAAGGCAAAAAACCGGGGTTCCATTTTGGAATGCCACTATACACAAATATGTACAGGAACACCTTCGGGTGGTAATGCCTAAAAGCAACGTAGAACCTGCAATATGCTGTAGACTGACAGACATTGTTCTTACTCTCAAATGCTATATTTTTTTAAAAAAAGACCTCTTTTATACTATACGCTTTACCTAATATTGTGTACTAAAATTACTACACCATTCTATATTATTCATTTTATTTTATTTTTTCTTCATTTAGTTGGTTTTACTTAGCATTACTTTTATTGTGGTCATTATTATTATTGTCATTATCACATAACATAGCGTGCAATACATAGTAACACTCACTAGATACAATCACACGGGTGGTCCTGGACTAGTTCTTAAGTTATTCTGTTCTATTCAGACATACACAAAGTAAACATATGATGTCATACAGTGGCTTGTACTCATATCAAAACATCTACAAACCAGCAGACAGATGCATTCCTTTTGAAATAGATATACCCCAAAGTACATAGAGAGAGGGCCTGGTGCGCCTTCCAAAGTAAATTCTATTCTATTCTACTCTATTCAAGCAAACAGGAAGTGAAAAATACATGACGTCATATATGACGCTGTACTCTCTTCTGCAACTTCCTTCAAAAACAAACAACCAACAGACAGATGTTTTCACTTGAAATAGACATTTTCAAAGCTAATTATTACCAAAAAGGGGGATTTATACCTGGAATAACACTCTAATTATAGAAAGAAGTGACAGATACCAGTGCTCAAAGCAAGAAGCATGGATTACACTGATTAGCAGGTAAAATTAGCAATGAAACCATTCCCCTCTGCACTCTACTCTGCAATATTTTTTACTAACCCAGCTGTGTTAAATGCATGATCATACTTTACAATACCTACCTTCAATAAGGTTGATGCCTACCCAAATCCTTCGCAAGCTACGGATTTGGTGTGTTAGGGTGTGTGTGTTGTTGTTTGTTTTTTTCATGTATTAATTTGTCATGAGATAATGTAGTTACAGCATTCCATGTTTTTTCAAATATTCCATTTTAGCCAAATGTTACATGCTTAAATATCTCTATGTGCAGGGCTATAACAATAGGTTCATTTGCTATGACCCAAGGGTTTGGCCGGCTGTGAAAACGTTTAAGGGTCCATGTTTTGGTTGTGATTGTGGTATAAAATGCTGTCAATTGCTGCTGAAACGGCTCGGTCCCAAGTCCGAGATAGCAGAGTGCCTATTCAATGATAGCTAGCATACTGGTAATAAATAAGTTCAGCCGGTATAATGAGAAAAACCTTGCAGAGGCTATATGCAATTCTGCACATTTTTTGATTCGTAAATACATGGACTGCCGTATGCAAATTATCAAATCTACAGTAATTAAGTTCAGCCATGGTTGATGTACACTAACTAGCTAGTTTATTATCATGCTTTAACACTAATGAATAGTAGGTTTGCTTTGGCAATGTGTTTTTAAACAGGAAATAATGATTGGGTTGAAAAGGACTCCAGTTGATGTCATTGACATGTACAGCCTTACTCTGTGGCAGGCTCCGTTTTGCATAATTTAAGGTAAGTTGTGTACGGTATATAGTCAATAACATAAAGGTCGTATCATTCATTTTTATTTGTATTTATATTTTTTTGTAAACATAATTTTAATCAGTACTCTACTTATATCTTTAAATGACAAACAGACGGCATCGGCATGATACTATGAAAATAGTATAGCTAACTAAAGTAAGCTACAGTAGGTTCCCGCACTCGTAGCTTAAGGCAAAAAACCGGGGTTCCATTTTGGAATGCCACTATACACAAATATGTACAGGAACACCTTCGGGTGGTAATGCCTAAAAGCAACGTAGAACCTGCAATATGCTGTAGACTGACAGACATTGTTCTTACTCTCAAATGCTATATTTTTTTTAAAAAAAGACCTCTTTTATACTATACGCTTTACCTAATATTGTGTACTAAAATTACCACACCATTCTATATTATTCATTTTATTTTATTTTTTCTTCATTTAGTTGGTTTTACTTAGCATTACTTTTATTGTGGTCATTATTATTATTGTCATTATCACATAACATAGCGTGCAATACATAGTAACACTCACTAGATACAATCACACGGGTGGTCCTGGACTAGTTCTTAAGTTATTCTGTTCTATTCAGACATACACAAAGTAAACATATGATGTCATACAGTGGCTTGTACTCATATCAAAACATCTACAAACCAGCAGACAGATGCATTCCTTTTGAAATAGATATACCCCAAAGTACATAGAGAGAGGGCCTGGTGCGCCTTCCAAAGTAAATTCTATTCTATTCTACTCTATTCAAGCAAACAGGAAGTGAAAAATACATGACGTCATATATGACGCTGTACTCTCTTCTGCAACTTCCTTCAAAAACAAACAACCAACAGACAGATGTTTTCACTTGAAATAGACATTTTCAAAGCTAATTATTACCAAAAAGGGGGATTTATACCTGGAATAACACTCTAATTATAGAAAGAAGTGACAGATACCAGTGCTCAAAGCAAGAAGCATGGATTACACTGATTAGCAGGTAAAATTAGCAATGAAACCATTCCCCTCTGCACTCTACTCTGCAATAATTTTTATTACCCAGCTGTTTTAAATGCATGATCATACTTTACAATACCTACCTTCAATAAGGTTGATGCCTACCCAAATCCTTCGCAAGCTACGGATTTGGTGTGTTAGGGTGTGTGTGTTGTTGTTTGTTTTTTTCATGTATTAATTTGTCATGAGATAATGTAGTTACAGCATTCCATGTTTTTTCAAATATTCCATTTTAGCCAAATGTTACATGCTTAAATATCTCTATGTGCAGGGCTATAACAATAGGTTCATTTGCTATGACCCGAGGGTTTGGCCGGCTGTGAAAACGTTTAAGGGTCCATGTTTTGGTTGTGATTGTGGTATAAAATGCTGTCAATTGCTGCTGAAACGGCTCGGTCCCAAGTCCGAGATAGCAGAGTGCCTATTCAATGATAGCTAGCATACTGGTAATAAATAAGTTCAGCCGGTATAATGAGAAAAACCTTGCAGAGGCTATATGCAATTCTGCACATTTTTTGATTCGTAAATACATGGACTGCCGTATGCAAATTATCAAATCTACAGTAATTAAGTTCAGCCATGGTTGATGTACACTAACTAGCTAGTTTATTATCATGCTTTAACACTAATGAATAGTAGGTTTGCTTTGGCAATGTGTTTTTAAACAGGAAATAATGATTGGGTTGAAAAGGACTCCAGTTGCTGTCATTGACATGTACAGCCTTACTCTGTGGCAGGCTCCGTTTTGCATAATTTAAGGTAAGTTGTGTACGGTATATAGTCAATAACATAAAGGTCGTATCATTCATTTTTATTTGTATTTATATTTTTTTGTAAACATAATTTTAATCAGTACTCTACTTATATCTTTAAATGACAAACAGACGGCATCGGCATGATACTATGAAAATAGTATAGCTAACTAAAGTAAGCTACAGTAGGTTCCCGCACTCGTAGCTTAAGGCAAAAAACCGGGGTTCCATTTTGGAATGCCACTATACACAAATATGCTCAAGGACACGACACGACACAATGATCGAACAGAAACTTGGTCGGAGGCATCGGGGCAACATGCCAATTTAGATTTGATATAATTATTTCACTCTGATGACCAAAATTGCGGAAATGGCTGCTAGCTTGAGATTTTTTAAACACCACCTACTCCTATGGATTCAGACAAAACATGGTGGGAGGTACATGCAATACATGTACGTCAACATTAAGAATCGGAAATGCTAAAATCATTCTATTATGATATCAATCATGGACGGCATGGAAGCCATCTTGAATTAATTCAAACGTCATCTTTTCCAACTCTATACACTCTCTCTCCCACGTATTTATACTACAAAACGGTTCCAGTGTGTTTTAAGTAACGTTAGATTTGATGCGTATCGAAACAAGAATCAACCGCGGCATATCAACGCTGTGTATGAATCATGAATATTCATAAGAGATACAGGTAAGGCGTTTATCACTCTTTTATTGACTATTTAGCGATGTGTTGCAATTCAGAACTTCGCTGAGCTGCGTTAATAACGCGTTAATTATCGCTGATTTGTAAGGTTTATCTAAATGCGTTACATCGCACAGTCATGTCGCAGTGTAACGCATTATCGGTAATGCATTTTGATAATATACAATGCATTTAAATGAAATTAATAAAGCAATTTAGTTCCGAGGCCTCGCAAATTATTATTTTGTTCCATTGATACTCACACTGTGTTGTGTCCTTGAGCAAGGCGTAGTACTGTTTCATCTACTAATGACAGGAATATGTTGCAACATGGCTGAAACCTTGTTGACTGGGGCGTAAAGCACCAACAAAACTCTACGATGTACTTGCAGTTTTCAAGACTTGTCGTTATACATGTAATTGTTGTAACTTTGATATTTTTTTCTGCTCACTGAAATAAAACATAAGTCAGTCTTGTTAAACCAGTCGTTCTCTTCATATATTGACCTCTACCCATTACTTTAACATAAAGTCTGTGCAAAAAGAAACGCAAACCGTACATGTACATAATGTTAGATAACTAGAGCAATTTTAAAGCATGCGTAGAAACAGAAAGTTTTATCAGAGATCCCTAGTTACATGTAATGAGGGGAGAGATGATCCAATAACCACTAAATGCAGACCATGATCGGTCCGCCAGCGAAACGTCATTTGCATGGCGTTTCGCTGTCGGGCCTATGATGACCTATTACTGAATACTGGCTTGGTAGCTTTATGAATTTTTCCGGGGGTCCGGATCAGTATTGCTTAAACACCCTATAGCTTTGTGATTTTTTAGAGATGGGGGGGGGGGCGGGTCAGAACCACCTTTCCCCCGCCTTCCGAATCTGCGCATTTAAGGGTGAGCATTTCCATCTCGCTAGATACTTCGATTGGACTGTCATTAATAAGTTATCTGAGCTGGACCCACCGTGGCTCAACTTGAGGTTTGCTTTAGCTCTGACTATTTCTGAGTCATGAGCCATTTTCTTTGTTTCATCATGGTGTGTTAATTTGATGACAGTGTTTCCCCATGATGACACATTTCATTAGTTAGATTGCCTTCATGCGAGCTGAACATTTCTTGTACTTCAACAACAGCAGAATCTAGGGCGAAGATTTGGTACCTGTAAAATGCATCTAAGCTCCCCTGTGGCTTAGGCTGCTGTCCGTTCTAAGGCGGTGGTTCTGTTGCTGTTGACTTTTTTGTTTATTGTTACTTCCATTGTGGGAGTCTGTAATGTTCTATGTTTTGTTTTGCGTTACTTTGTGTTCATTCTAGCATTGCAATCATCTTGATGGGGAAGAGAGAGCTGGTTGCTTTGCTTGGTTTGTCTTCCTGGTGTCTCTTGATGGTTGAGCGGCTCTTCCTCGCGGTGCCACGGGGTTGTCTGCGGTTTGTGATTGTGGTATTTCCTGATCATACTCACTAACTATTTTTGGTTGTATTCCTTTGTTGTTCAGGTACTGTAAGTACGCATGAAATAAAAAGTCACAAACACAATACGTATTGGGCACTTCTCGTATACTTTAATTGATGGACTTCCTATGCCAACAAACATTTGGAACGATTCGCATTATTAGTTGAATCGCCTTTACAAGAAATTACATTGTTTGAATAGTGCCTTGACAAGCAAACACATAGGCCGACCATTGTTTGGCTTTACGAAAGTGTGAATGATCGGGAAATACAATGTACCGCAATCAGACATTGCAGGCCAACCCACGACACCACGAGGAAAAGCCACAGAGCACCAACAGTGACAAGACATCAGGAAGACAATTAAAGTGAAGCAACCAGCTCTCTCTCTTCCTCATCAAGATGATTGCAAAGCTAGAAATGGCACAAAGTAATGCATAACAAAACAAAGGCCAACACAGAAACGTCACAAACAATGTGAGGTACATAGAACAATGAATTAACAACAACAGAACTATTGCCTGAGAACGGGAATAGAAGTTTGAATTTGAAAATTTTGAGAAAAAAAATATGCTTTATAATGTAACTATATTGATATCATTGCAGTCAAGCGTTGATTTCTATTGATGGGGTCGATAACATGCAAAACTACATACAGCGGAGACTTGGGAGCGAGGTACTAATAACAATTGTAACTAGAAAAAAATCTCTAACATAAAAAAATGATATTATTATTGGCGGTTTCTTGAAAACCTTTTGGTTAGTTCAAGAGTAAACATATAAAAATAGCTATGAGCGCAACATCATACCAATCTCATTAGTTGGAGCGCAGTGGCTCAGTGGTTGAGTGCTTAACTCGAGACCGAGGGGCCGTGGGTTCCAGCCTCACTGGCATCATTGCATTGTGTCAATGAGCAAGAACATTAGTCCTAGCTTAGAACTGGTTCAACCCAGGAAGACCGTCCCTTTATAACTGAAAGATTGTTGATGGGATGTAAAGAATCAAATCAAACAAACAAAACCTACCTCAAAACATACTTAAATATTCACGTATTACATGTAATAGACTTTTCGCTTTCTGTAAAGGCGGCAACTTTAATATCCATAGCTTGGCATGATTCGGCCATTTCATTCGCAAAGTCAGGGAATTTATTTGAGCTGCGCAAACGTGCGTGCATTTCATGAAAGTCCCGACCGTATATTCATTGATCTCACATGTATTAACCCTTAAAGCGCATTTCACAAATTTGTTGTCTGCTGAATCATTTTGAAACCTCTTTAACAAACAGTGTAGATCCCAGATCAGACTGCTCATATAGGAGCAGTCTGATCTGGGTCCAAACTGTATGATAAACGTAGTTATTTGCTGCCGTTTTAAAGTTTATTACTAAGGTGTCATGGTACAATGATACAGTTACTTTCGAATACAATCACACCTCATTTTCAGTTTTTACCTTTGACTAACGTAGACCAGTCCTAATGATGCATTCATGAGTTGTCGCCTTTACAGAATAATAAACATATGGTTGTAAATGAGGGGAGTTTATTTGCTAGTGGTCCTTTAAAGTGCGACCAGGTAACGGACGTTGGGCGTGTCAGACAGAACACTGCCATTCATTGTAAATTTAGACTTATCTACAGTAAATTGGGTAAAACAGCATAAGTACGCGTTAATCGTGCAAAAACTGAACCGCAGACGACATCTACGGTTAGTATGCCTGGTAAACGTTCGCAAGCAAATCTAAACAGAAAACCTAAGTCTTACTTATTTACACAAACATTGGTATATACTTTTACTCACTTGTCAGGGCCTCCTAGAACGTATGTGGATTTTAGTTAAGATCGGCAAGGACGACTGGTCCATGTTAGAACGGTTGTTGCTGCTATAAAGATATGGAGTCAGGTTAAACATCGTAATGAAGACCAGTGCTTTAACCTGTGATTTCCTTTGGTATTGTATTAACAATTTTTTTTATGTTACGGTCAATGTTACAAGAAACCATCTAAAACGCAAAGCTTCATACACTTGTAGGAATATCGAAATGTTTTACACATGATATACGGGTATAAACGACGTACATCTAATATAGGTTTAGTGATTACATGTACACATCATTGAATTACCCAACAAACAGGATGACATAAATGACGCCTTCAAAATATGTACATGTACATGTAGTTATTAATCAGCTTTTGGGTCACTGTCTAGCCACATCCACAACTGGCTCCTATCTCTGTTAACTGTACACGAGACGGGACATCTCATGCCACGTGACGTTACAGTGACGGAATACATGTAGCTGGTTTGATGCCTTTAGAGTCAATCAGTGGTAGAATGCTCGACTTGAGATAGAGGGATCGTTGGTTTGATGCTCTCTGCAGGCACCATATTGTTTCCTTGTGCAAGACACGCTATGCTCTATCTAGTACTGATTCAACCCAGGAAACGTCCCGTCACGACTGAAAATTTTCATGACTAAGATGCAAAGTATCAACTCGAATAATCGAGGTCAACAGTTTTTCAGTGCTAGTGTGTTAGACGCTATTTTGAGAAGGTTCAATGGAAGCACTTTGTAATGTCCTAAGCAAGACACTTTATTTTCTGCTAAGTACTGGTTCAACCTAGGTGGACATGGAAACGTCGCGACATGACAGCAAAAATGATGACAGCGTCACTAAACATCAATACAAACGAACAAAATCAACTCAAAATAACAAATGAGACCCTTATCTCTAAACTTTTTTGCAGTTGTGTGCGTCTACTGGTACACACGTTTATCTTTATCATGCAATTTGTGTATGTTGTCGATGAAAACAGTCTTCCGAATCCTGTTTATTTGGGAACAAGATGAAATGGGATTTAGCTCTGACTTCGAAAAAAATAGCATTACAGAAACCAACAACATAATAACAGCCCCCACACATACTCACAACACATATTGAAATTCAGCATGAAGGGGAAAGGGTACACATATCTTTTATGAAACACTAAAACTTGTGTGATTGTAGATTTCATTGCAGGAAGTTGATTATCTGTTTATTAGACGAAGTCTTATAATGTCATTGGTGACCTAGAAAAGATGGCTTAATCTCCGTATGGAAGAAAGTGCATGTCATACAATGGTTATTTGGCTATTAAAGCGATTAAGTTGCATGAAATGATTTTTTTTCAACTTTCATTAGTTTTAAACATGATTTTCACGGTGACGCTGAGAGTATGATAGTTAGAACACGAGAAATGTCAATAATATCTGCAAATATATTTGTCTTTACGGCACGAAAACTTTTTTGTGGGGAAGATATGTTGATATTTATAGATCACATTATAAATTATTAAGGTAGCACACAACCATTGTTTTACACTAGTCGCAACAAACAGCGAAAACTGGGTTGCTCCCGTTTAGGGGTTCTGTAGTTGATCTGTGTTTTATTGTGTGTTACTTCGTATCCATTCTGGTTTCGCGATCATCTTGTTTGGGAGGGAAAAAGCTGTATGCTTTGGTTAGTTTGTCTTCATGTCCCTCGTGTTGTTGAATTGCTCTTCTTCGCGGTGCCATGGGTTTGCCTGCAGTTTGTGATTGTGGTACTATATTAAATGTGCGTCGTTTGCGTTTAATTTCCTATGTTACTCATATCAAACATGTTTTCTTCATCTTCGTCGTATATCTTTTTTGAAAATATTTCTTGTATAGTTTGAGATACATATACGTACATATTTCAAACAAAGTATCTGGACTGATCAGATTCATCTGCAATAATTCGAAACGCTTATTTTTCACGATATGACAACCATACAAGTACAGGTATATACTCTTGGTGTGGAGAGTTTCACAGATGGGTGAAAACGCAAACAATGCAACCTGACTACCCGATTTCCAAATGTATTTGTCGAGGTTTTGAACTTAGCTAAGAACCGCCCAACGTCTCTTATCTGGACGGAGTATACTGGTGTTTACAATAATTCAACAAAACGAAGAAAAAAGGCTGCGACATGTGAATTTCAACAATGTGGCATTATGGCGAATGCAGACTCGGACGAGCCTGTGCAGCCTCCGTTTAAGCTTTGAAACTCCAAACGATGTTCAGTCAGTAGCTTAACACTTATAAAATATTCACGCGACTAGAAACGGCTCTGATCTGATAGGGCGTATGCGCAGGTTGTTCTGAGGCTTTGCTGGTTGCATATACCACATTGTTGGAAATCTTATGTTGAGGCTCAAATATACATCTTGTAAACGACTTTGCAACGCCGCTACGAATTGGTTTCTGAATTTATGTCAACTTCATAGAACATGCAAATTATTTTTAAGAAATACAATTGCCTACAATCAGTGAACACAACACAAACAACTCATACATTTTACATTCTTGATAACAATGCTAGTCGATTTCGTATTCATGATTTTATCTACTGATTGGTGGCATTCATGTCAAATACTGACCTAACTGATCTGATAGCTAGGCGACTAAGAGCCAATATTGTGCTACTCGGGATACAAGCATGAAACTTTCCACACTTGTTAAGGTTGGTGAGCTGATGATTTTAATATTTAGAACCACTTTGACAAATTCCTTCTGCGCATGAGCAAGGCAAAAATCACTTCCGCTACAAAAAAAATTGGTCTTTATTGACTACACAGATCAGTATTTGCGTTTAACGTATTGAAATCAACCCACTATATATCTAGATGTCCTTAAAGACATAAACATAACATATATGAGTAATAATAAACAAAACGTCAACAACAACAGAACCACCGCCTTAAAATGGACAGCAGACTGAGCCACCGGGGGTGGGGGGGGGGGGGGCTTAAGTGCATTTTACAGGTGCCAATTTTTTGCCCTAGATTCTGCTGTTGTTGAAGTATAAGAAATGTTCACCTCGCATGGAAGCCTTCTAACTAATGCAGTGTATTATGCGACAGTCTGCATGCCTGGTTTTAAACCCAATCACGGTTTACAGCTATTGTTTCCTCTTTAATTGCACGACGTTGGGTCAGGCCTCAGACTCAATGACGGCTCTGGCGTAAAGCTTTCATCGGTGGATTGGTGCCTGATGATTATCTGTAGCTGGACCCACCGTGGCTCAACTTGAGGTTTTCTTTAGCTCTGGCTATCTGTGAGTCATGAGTCCTTATCTTTGTTTCATCATGGTGTGTTAATTTGATTAGAGTGTTTCTCCATGATGATACATTGCATTAGTTAGAAGGCCTCCATGCGAGCTGAACATATCTTGTACTTCAACAACAGCAGAATCTAGGGCGAAGATTCGGTACCGGAAAATGCATTTAACCCCCCAGGTGGCATAGGCTGCTGTCCGTTCTAAGTCGGTAGTTCTGTTTTGTTGACTTTTTGTTTATTGTTACTCTTATAGTGGGAGTCTGTAATTGTTCCATGTTTTGTTGTACGTTACTTTATGTCCATTTTAGTATCGCAATCATCTTGATGGAGAAAAGAGAGCGGGTTGCTTTGCTTAATTTGTCTTTCTGGTGTCTCGTGATGGTTGAGTGGCTCTTCCTCGTGGTGCCATGTGGTTGTCTGCGGTTTGTGATTGTAGTATTTCCTGATCATACTCACTTACTATTTTCAATGGTTTATGATCTGTTCTAATCACACACTTAGCGTTATATGTAAGACGTTACTTTCCCGTGTAGTAACCTAGGTCAGATGTGGTACTGGATTGTATCGATTCCTGATATTTGCAACCTTTCTTACTTTTACATCGAATATCAACATGTAATCCAATAGCTTCCTACTTACACTGTTCTGTGACCTACTTAACTTATGAGATATACACTATATAGGCTTTACATTTTTAAAATTATTTTGTGTATAAGGGAAGCACCTATACACATATGGCTAGCAACTGTGTAGAAACCATAGGGCATATTTACGAGTATACAGGTACACTGACGAAGGAACATTTGATAAAATGTCCATTAAAAAATCAAAAGCTTTATTGTGGTTGTCTGCCCAATTAAAATGTGCACGCTTTCTTGTCAAAATTGATTGATTCAGCAATTTATTAAATTACGGTAATAAGATACATACAATAAATTAGTTCACCTCTCTTACACAAGTGACACAGGTAACAATCTGATAACTTTCTTTTTCGTCAGCTTTATTTTATCCACTAATAGCTAAAACCCAAGCAATTGATTTCGCATTGAGAACAATATTTCCTAAGTTTTGCTCTCAAATTATGCCGTTCTTACATATCAAATGTAATTTTAAAATGTTGCAAACGGTCTTCAAAAATTGCACAAAAGTCATACTGTCATCTTAGTAAGCAGTTGTCAATCGATCATATCCCTGTAAAACAACACACATAAGTTCTTGAAACACAACAGGGGCATTAGACAGACATGAAATTGCACTAAAATACCTACCTTTCACCTTCAAACTATTTTGTGTTTTTCTCTGTACATTTCATTCCTGGCAATATTCAAAGGAAGGGTTAACTTTACACATCGTATTTAACCTGGTAATGTCTACACACAATATTTTGCAAAAATCTCTCTTATTTTCATGACTATTCTGAATATTTACTTGAAAATATAGCTTCTCAATTCATGATCAAAACTGTTGATGTACATGTAAATCTTTAAAATCAAGCTTATCCAAAAATGTATTGTCTTAACGGTCACAACTGGCACCATAACCATAACTTTGCATGCCTAAATAAGATTTCCAAAATAACTTCATTATTTATTTTGTTACTGTATTTACCTGAAACTTAGTGGGATAAATGTACTTGGTATGCCAGACATCAGTCTAATATAATAAACCATCTACATTTTTAAGTAAGAGTTACTGCCCCTGTTTATTATTTTACCATTGTTTTGTATGGGAAAACTGCAGTAACAGGAGTAACAGGAGCTTGGATTCAAGCTGTTAAGAACCATTACTATGTCAAACTGTAGGTCAAGAGTTGTTCCACAATTTTTTCAGGCATGAGTTATTGCTCCTCAATGTTCCTCAATGCTAATATTTACATAGAAAATGGCTCGAAAATCAAATTTTCTCCTATAACTTGATTACTAGGGATCAAATTTCAATAAAAGCATGCATATGCAAGATATTTGATTTGATAGATATCTACATCTATTAACTTGAATAATATAAAAAAATGCATCAACCATGATTAACTGCCCTTGATTTTGCATTTTAGGTGAAACAATAACTAAAATAGGCCTTACGAATGCGTCAATGGCACCATAAATATTGGAACAAATATTAAATAACCCTACTATCAATATAGTTTGATGACTTCTGCAATTGTCTTTATGTATCAACAGCAAAATTATATGTTTGCAACTATTCGAGCCATTGTTTCATTGCTTCAGAGTAGATAATCATTGAACAAAGTAGGTTGGGTAACAATATTTCTTAAGATAACTTTCTTTTTTTAGTCAGTCTTCTTAAACCTAGTTTCTACACATACAGATAGCATCAAAGCATTATTAAGAAAGTGTTTGATCTGTTGAAAGTAAGTATATTCTTTGTTATGGAGTTATAGAGGATCTTACATGAGTGCTCATGTTTTATTGAATTTATTAAACAAGTTGGGAAAAAGAGATAAAATGCGAGGCTTGCCGAGCATTTTATCTCTTTTTCGCAACGAGTTTAATTCATTCAATAATATAAGAGCACAAATGTTAGATTATATTTATCATATGATAAAATCTCATCTATGCCGTAAAAAACGTTATAATATTGGCATTATGTACGCAACGTTGTTATGGACGTCATAACGTTTCCCGAACATCGATAAACCACTAGTGGTTTACAGATTTTATTGCATGGCGTTATTTCATTCCCAAACGCGACGTCATATGATAAATATTTTTCTAGACGGTGAAAATTGCTAGAATTTAACACTGATTAAGCATACGTAATGATGTTTAAGGTATACACGTTTCACAACAATCTATTTTTTTTTAAAATTGCCTAAAATATTTGAATATTTAGTTGTCAAGCGTAAAATTTGCATTAACTTTGACTTTTTGTCGGTAAATATACGATGTCTAGATTCACATCAAATAACTATCCACGTATTTCAAGTTAACAAAAGCTGTTCTAAAGCAATAATTCACAATATGCCATGATCATCAGCTACAATATCATAGACCTGTTTATCTCTTACTTCGGCCCTGGACATATTTGGAGAGAAATGGCGTATTATGCATGTGTTTGAAGAACCATAGCTAAAAAACTAAACAGCGACATTGCTTTGTTTATTGTTTTATAAAATTAGTAATAAAGTGAAACAGCTAGTCACAAAATATGAATTTATTTTCGGAAAAAAATGCCCAGTAGTGACCTTAAATACATTTTACATTGTTTTATATACCTGTGATCTTTGCTAACAAAGCATGCCCATAAATCTTAATATTTTTTGTGTTATTATTAACTAACAAAGATGACAAGGTCCTTTTGTTCATTAAAGTTGCTACCATATTTATAACTTGCAGACCTGGTAGATTTAAATAAAATTGCCTGGTCAATTTGTTCAGGACCTTTCGATGAATAGTGGTACTCCCTAACCTTGTGACGTTTGAGGTTTAATTTGACAGGTATTTTGAACCTAACTGTAGATGCAATGTGAATATCTTCTTGATGATTCACATAATACTTTCCATATATTGGTATGCATTTTAGGTCATATAAAGTCTCACATTCCTTCAATTCATTCAGTCCAAAGTAAGAAAGAGTGCATAGATCAGGAATATATACAATAAAGCACCATACCTGACAAAGGATACCAATGGGAAAGTGACAACTTTAAAACTAAACTTCACAAACGAGTGCCAAGAGGTCAGCCCTTTCCTAGCAGGTGACCACAAGGCATCAATAAATAAATAATTTGATGATATTCAATTTATTTTAATTTACTAACCAATGCTTGTATTGTAGATTAAAAGAAGTGGCAAAAATTGTAGGAGGGGTTGACCAGACAATATGCATACTACTGAAGGACGGATGAATACTCGGATTGGCTAACATTATATGCCCGTCTGCTTTTTCTGACAATAAATCATTAGCACGCATGTAAAATCCTCTATGTAGCCGAACAACATAACATTAACAGCCATAAGACCAGAAGCTACATCGACGAAGTATGTGTTCGGTACGCTATCACAGATTATACTTAAGTGCACAGTCAACATCGAACACCTGTGCGCTAGTGCGAGTGTCTTAAATCAGGAAAGCACCCTAAACGGAAGAAACAAAATCATCAATCGTCGGTCTTAAGCACCAATGTAAAACAACACAGTCAAGTAAACAACCAACCCAACCACACCGGATTGGCGGCAATCGAAAACGTTCTTAACAATCGACGAACGCGAAATAACAATCGCTAGGGATAGTCTTTTCGGTTGTCTTTGTTGCCAGTCGGGCGACAAATTGCAATAAAAAACTCTATTACTAATGATTTTTGGTCTACGTTCGTCGATAGTGGTAACGGTTTGGATTGTCGGCTATACGGTGTGCGTACGAAAATATAAAGCACTCCTACAATGATACCACCGACAAGTCTAAAAGGAAGTACATACATACTCAAACCAACTATCACAACACACAAACAAGTAAATATGTTCAGGAAGCTACTCAACAATTAACGACCCCACGGACAGGGAAAATGCGAATCAAAAGCGAGGAAGGGTTTTAAGAGATACAGGGATAGTGGCCAAAACGTTAAAGGGATATGGTATATTTTTTGTAAATATTTAAAAGGATACGGGAAACTACGATTAATTTTAGGGATCTGGAGATACAATGCTTTCTGTTTTTTGCGGATATTTGCCATATTTCTTTTAGGGAGATGGGATACTACTGTATCAAACAATGAATCTCTACAATTACGTCCCTTTTCAAAATTGACGCTTCTGTGTTATCAGGCCTAGAGATCTGGTTCTTGAACCTGAACCTGCTGCATTTTAAGGATAAAATGCCTCCAAGGAGAGCAAATTCGTTCATTTAAGAGCAGTACCTAAAGGTATGGAAAATCACTTTTACCACATTATGCGAGCTCCCTTGAACGATACTATTTTTATTACACACTTGCCAATGCTGCGTAATGGACCGGTGTCGTTGATTCATTATATATTGTTGCTCTCGTTGCGAGGTTTCTGTGTTTGTTCTTTGTTTTACACTACCGCTCACGTATTTGTCCTTGTTGAATTCGCGTTGAAAACGCATTGAAAACGCACGTAATACTCATTAGTTTTCCAACACGAATTTCGAATGTTCAATCAAAAATCACTTTGAACTGCAGTACAACGCAGTTACCTGTTAACAAATCGATATGCAATGTAAATCAACACAGTTCAACGTACAATTCGCGTTAAAACGCATTGTTGAACAGCCAATAAAAAAGGTTTAAGTGTGTTGGCCAGCCCGTTACATGTAAAACCAATGCTTATTTTATAAACAAAACCAAGCACGCAACGCAAGCATTATCCCAACTATATGCTTTATCATTTCTTTTCCTTCTTTGCGATTCAATGACACTCCCTTATTTTTGCCCATTGTTGCGTGATATTTCATGTCAGCTGTCCTCACATCCAATGATATTTGTTTAACCATCGGTTACAATTCCAGTATGTGGACCAGTTCAACGTGTTGAGTCCCATTATAACAGATTGGTCCCTGGATCTATGTTATCAGGCCTAGGGATCTGGTTCTTGAACCTGAACCTGCTGCATTTTGATCATATAATTGCCTCGAAGCAACTATCTATCTATTTCTTTCTCTCTCTTTATATTGGCTCGATTAAATTTCGTTCTTGAGGTGGATAGGCTCCCAGTCTGAGCCTCATAGAGGCAATGTGTGCTGCCAGAGCGATTAAAGGCATCCACTTGGAGGTAGGTTCGGAAACTGTATAAATTGGCTGTATCTATGGCCAATGGTCCCTGGAGTTGAGTTCAGAAACCATAAAAACAGTATGCACCCCAGCAGACAGTCACCTGGATGAAGGTTTGGAACAAGTAAAATCAGGCTTCTCTTTTGCCAACATTCTCCTGGGTATAGGTTGGGAAATCGTATAAAAAGGCTTCACCAAGGCACACAGTTCCCTGGAGTTAGGTTCAGAAACCCTATAAACAGACTGCATCCCACTCTGACGGTCCCCTAGAAGTAGGTTCTTAACCTTATAAACAACATATACCCTAGGCCAACAGTCTGCTGCAGGTACATGTAGGTTCGGAAACCATAAAAACAGGCTGCCCCCAGTGTGGACAGTCCCCTGGATGTAGGTTCAGAACAAGTAAAATCAGGCTGCGGTCCCTGCTGACAGTCCACTGGAGCTAGGTTCAAAAACGTATAAAAAGGCTTCACCCAGGCAGACAGTTCCCTAGATGTAGGTTCAGAAACCTTATAAACAGACTGCCCCTCACTCTTACAGACACCTGGAAGCAGGTTCTAACCCTTATAAACAGCCTATACCCCTGGCCGACAGTCCCCTGGAGGTAAGTTTGGAAACCATAAAAACAGGATGCACCCTGTGTGGACAGATACCTGGATTAAGGGTCGTAACAAGTAAAATCAGGCTGCAATCTCTTCGAAGAGTCCCCTGGATGTATGTTCAGAAACCCTATACAAAAGCTGCACCCTGGCCTTCAGTTCCCTTATGGTAGGTTCAAAAACCTTAAATCAGACTGCACCCCACTCTCACAGTCATCTGGAAGTAGGCTTTCAACCTTATAAATATTCTATACCCTCGGCTGACAGCCCACTGGCGGTAGGTTTTAAAATCGTAAAAACAGGATGCAACCTGTGCAGACAGTCCCCTGCTTGATGTAGGTTCTGAACAAATAAATTCACGCTGCACTCCCTGCAGACAGTCCCTGGAGGTAGGTTCTGACACCTTATCAAAAGGCTGCATCTACGCAGACAGTTCCCTGGAGGTAGGTTCAGAAACCTTATTAACATAATGCAGCCCACTCTTACAGTCCCCTTGAAAAAAGGTTCTTAACATTACAAACGGTCTATATCCCCGGCGGACAGTCCCCTGGAGGTAGGTTAGGAAACCGTAAAAACAGGCTGCTCCCGGTGCTGACAGCCCCATGGATGTAGGTTCAGAACAAGTAAAATCAGGCTGCACTCCCTGCCAAAAGTCGCCTGAAGGAAACAGCATGTTTATGGAATTTTATAACAACACCAAAACAATTCACACTTTAAGCAAAACAAGGAAGATGAAAACATAACGCCTTACATAAAGGAATGTTTGGTCAATAGTGTTATGTATTTACTTTCTGGTGGTATTCAAAACTATAAAATAAGACCAAAAATAGTAACAGCGTATGATCAGGAAATACCAAAATCACAAACTGCAGCCAAACCCACAAGTAAACAGCTGGATGAAAAAACAACACAGGAAGAGCAATTTATATTTGACAGAACATAAATGCAAGGCGGTTTACATAATGATTAAATGGATGGCCAATAGTAAATTCTTGTGTAAATGCACCTTGCTTCCGAGTACAGCTTCGTATTCAAATATTATTGCCATATTCTGACTAGTTCCACTACATATAACAACAAAATGTATCTCTAAAAATGTTTTTGTCAAATTTTACATTGCGAAAGTTCGTGTGAATAAGTACCTCGACTTTTAGTTCTGTCCTAACAGTGAGATGGTGTGAACATTCCATGACTCAGCTACGTAGACTCAAGGTCAAGGTCAGACTTCAAGGTCATTTGATTTACCCTTCAACTTCAATCTCCTGAACCCTTTGAAAGATATTTTATTAAACTTCACTCATATGTTTAATTTAGTGAGACAATGTGCGTAACCCATAACTCAACTACGCAGACTCAAGGTCAAGGCCACACTTTAATGACATGAGATTTACCCTTTATTTTTCTTCCGCTCTATATCTCCTGAACGTATAAACATATAAATTCATCCAAATGTTCCTTTTAGTAAGACCGAGCTTATGATTTCATCACATTCACTCAGTTATTTTGTGATAGAGGGATTTAGATGTCCATATGACTGCGTTTTTTTCTTCAAAATATACGTCCTTTGTTGGCCACCATATCCACGGGTGGTAATGTCGTAAGGGGCAATCAAAAGGTATGCAACTGGACGCCTTACGGGAGCTTCTGGACATGAGTAACGGGATCAGAAAAAAACAAGTGATACAGGTAATGTCAGTGACTTCTACATTTATTTCAATGTTTGCAGTTTAATATTCCAACATCAGGCAAAGTGATTCCCAACAGTTTTCATTTTTGTATATTGGGAAGAGATCGTGGAAGTGGAAAACCAAGGAGTGTGTCTAAAATTCAATTTCCCCTGAATGAGGGGTTGATTATTTTTCTGTTTTGATCTTGACTAAGCATGGTTTAGGGGCTTTCGATAAGTTTAGTGAGACAAATTTACTTCACACGAATCTTCTTAAATGCTAAAATAGTGTTTTATCAAAGTAAGTAAGGGTACAAAGATCAGGAATCGATATAATTAAGTACCACACCTGACCCAGGATACCAATGGGAAAGTGACAAACTCACAGTTAGACATTACAATTGAGAGCCAAGAGGTCAGTCCTTTCCCAGAAAGTAACCCCAAGGCCAAACACACCCCATACTTGAATGACAAACAATGTAAATACTCTTAAGAAAGCAGATGCATTGGTCAGACTGCGCGTATATGCAGGCGTATTACAGCCAAAACGAGTTAAGTTCACCAATTGCAGCCAATTATTGTCCCACATTTTTTAGCTTAGGTTTTCATCTTTATGTTATTTTTTACTTTTTGGTATAGGTGAATTAGATAATGATGTCTAAAAAGTGCTCATCCAAAAATATCATGTCATTCAGTCTCACAAAGAGCACCACTGAATTTGAATGTGAACTACGTTACTGTGACGAAGTATACTAGTACATACAAAATTTCTTACAAGACTGAAATATTTAAGAGTTTTAATAGCGTGCACTTCTACTTGGATCTCTTTTTGATCAAATAAGCCTATTATGTAGAATTTATACCATGTATTTGTTACTCAGTATTGTCTAAGCAGGTTTAGTCTGTAATTGTTCTATGTTTTGTTGTTCGTTTTTTATGTCCATTCTAGTATTGCAATCATCTTGATGGGGAAGATAGAGCTGATTGCTTTGCTTAATTTGTCTTCCTGGTTTCTCGTGATGGTTGAGCGGCTCTTCCTCGCGGTGCCACGGGGTTGTCTGCAGTTTGTGATTGTAGTATTTCCTTATCATACTCATTTACTATTTTTGTTATGAATTGACAGTGGAATACAGCTTCAATTCCATGAGTTCAATTATTGTTTTAATGGTATCCATCAAATTTGAAGAGTTGACCAGAAAAAAATAAAGGCTTTGAATATTAAAAATTGTATTCTTGTTTTGGTATTGGAAATAATAAATTGTATTCTTGTATAAAGAACATAGTGCCAATAGGTCGGTAACGTGATTCACATACCTTACACTCTGGTCATATGTCCTGCGTAGAAACATATATATATATATATTTTTTTTTTCTGAAAAATATCAGGTTCTTGTGTGTTGCTTAACACTTTTGACATCATCCTTTGCACATTGAAAGTAAGCTGTTGCATCTAGTTTCATTAATCTTCTTGGAATAACATTTTAAGATATGATTATAGAATAATAATTTTAAACATTCCATATATTTGAAAACTTGTTGTGGCTCACTAAAAAGTAAGACAATGCAGAATAAATAAATATAACTGCAATAAATGCCGTTTCATTTACTTATATTACAAAAAAAAAAGTTTGCATCATTCACAAAGATACGCCCTTCTCAGAAAAATGGCTAAATGTTCATGGTAACATCATATAAACCATAGAAGTTAACAATATAGTAAGTCATGAGAGCATTTAAGGTCACTGTGAGCAATTGGAATGGATCAGGATGCAAAAGAGAGAGTGCCAATTTCAAAGTAAACACATAAATTCACCAATAAACCTCCAGTGGTAGCAGCAACGAGATAAAATGGTTTGAAAAAAGGAAAAAAAACAACAATTGAACAACAAGTCAGAAACTTATTATCACCGTCGATTTGCTGCCTTTGGTCCTTTGATTGGACTATTCTATGTTCTTTGTAGAAAGTGAATTACGTTACCTACTTGTGAATTACATTACCTATGATTAATCAAGTTCATTTCAAAAACCATACGAACAATCCCTTAGAGATTTACACTATTCAATTTTGTTTTTTAAACAGATTACTTTGCATATGGTGAGTTGAAATAATGAGTATCTTTGTAAGTTACATGAATAGGGGAGTTGATGTACCCAGAGCTTATAGGTAAATCCTTGTTAGAATAAAATGACAACTGTAATATGGTTTAAATTGATCCTTATTACCTGGGATAGATTTGCTTTGATTAAAAACAAACATGTTTTTCAGCTAGTATATGCATTTAGAGAGGTATTGGAATTTAAGTAAAATTGTAGTAATGTAATTCACAGTAACGTAATTCACAAATTTATGTTCCCACTTACTTTTTTCTATGCGAAGAACTTCTTGTAAAGTTCTTGCATGGTTTGTTATATAGTTAGGTTATACTTCTGACATTGGCTTCAATTGCAACATTTGTACATCTTCTTATACAAATAATACACATAGGGTACCGCAATTCCCCAAACTGCAGATTTTTTAGACAACCTCAGATATTTTTTCATCTGCGAAAAATAAACAAACGTTTTCCCAAATTCGTTTCTTTTGTCCTTGTCCATATTAATCCTCTTGACATAGAGATGTTTGATGTGGGCTTATGATGCATGGTGCGTGAATTGTGAGATGGATAAATTGGTAACGTAATTCACACTAAATTATGGGACATGTATCATCAATACAACAACATTTTTTTTCAGTTTTCAATCAAATGAGGGGCATCTAATGAAATGTATATATGTGTTTCAATAAAATAAAGCTGAAACTGCTTATAAAAACAACCATTTGAGCATAATACATTTTTAAAATTATATACTATGACGATGGGGCAGATTTAATGGGCAATTTTGGTGGCACGTAAGGAATGACTATAGCCCAATTACATTGCTTTTCTTTTACTTGATTGTCAAGACATAAACCTAAACTAAACTTATAAACCTTTAAGCGTTAGTAAATACACTGTTAACATGCTAAAATGGGGATGGGGTACAAAAAATGACCGAATTGATGAACTTAACTCGTTTTGGCTGATTGATGCCTTTACTTTTCCGCAAATACTTATTTCAAGAAAATCAAAAGTTACAAAATTGAGCCAAAGACTTGAGCAGCGATTATTTATCTAAAGATTGTTTTGATCCGAGCCTTTGGCCATCTTAATAAAGATAGCAAAGGGAGTCTGGGTTTCTGACTCATTATCTAGTGAAATGCACACCGACTTTTCTATTGAACAGGAGTTGCAGGTAACATTATAAAATTAATGAATAATGTTTAGCAGTGTATAAACAACCAACAAAACGACGTTTCATTCGGCAGCAGAGAGAAATCAGTATCGCCAGTCCGCATTTGATTTGACCTGTTCATGGGAATCAATGTATGGTTTTGGTATATTCATTCTGTTTACTATTGTTGAATAATTGTAATTTAGTGACCTGGGCCCGAAATTACAATGTCTCCTTGAAATCAAGGAAGACTTAAGTTAAGTATTGATTTTTCAGGATGCGAAGAATAACGTTTCAAACTGATTAAAATCAAAATAGTTTCAATTTTTGTAAAGATCACAGTGATATCTTTGACCACAAATACCATATCGATCCAGACAATTAATTAGCATTTAATATAGCACGTTGAAATACAAATGAGCGCCGATCTGACAAAAGGGTCCTTCGGGCATTATAGCAGTTTTTGTGTTATCAAAATTTCAAAAACGGCTAAATTTTCGAGATTTTGCATGTTCTTACAATAGAGTCAAATTGCTTCTAACATGTAATACAATCAAAGGCGCAAACAGTTCTGATAAAATAAAGTGATACGTATATTGTATGTTACCATGGCAACAGCTGTGCATATGGACTACACACTTCCTTTAAAACAGGGCACCTCATTTCAAATGTTTTTGTAAACACGGGATGTACGTATGTGGGCTATTTGTGCAGTCTATGCAATTGCATAGACATCAAATTTACAGAAACATGGAGCATTCTTGAAATATTGCTCCTAGCGTCTTTGTATTAGCGTCATATGTTAACAAAATCATGTTGCGTTAAGTGACGTCATGTTTAAAACGCATCATCTGTACCAGTTTAAGCGCTCATATCTTTGTTATTTGTAAAGATAATCTCTTCAAATTTTCTGCAATTGTTCACAACAGCTATATCTTTCTTTCTCCGTAAATATCTCACTTTTGAGTTTTATTGCCAGAAGGTCCCTTCTGTCAGATCTTGGCTCAAATACTTAACTTTAGTCTTTCTTAACTTTAAGTAGACATTGTAATTCAGGGCCCTGTTATGCAAATGACATGGAGCGTATGAGCACGGAGTTGTTTGTGTAACGAATATGGAGAGCCATAAACTCATGTAATAGCATACTCATCGCGTCTAACATGTATTATATTAGTGTCTTAGAACAACTCCATTGACTGATTGTTTTTCATGCTTTTTTGATGTCTACTGATTTTTTTAAAATCATCTTTTCAAAATTTTATTTCAGGGATGCTGATACCATCAAGGATTTCTAGCGATTAGGCGGGCTATTTCTCTAAATGAAACGTTCGTTTTATTCTGTTAAAATAACGACTGGAGACACTAGGAACATTCGACAAATACATATAAACGAGCTGTCTATGCACCCTTAATCCCCTAGTACGTATATCTAAAACGGGTTTTCCTAAATGAAATGCAATAACTACTTCATTTTGAATGATAATTTATTGTGATCATCAACTGTGTTTGTTATTCAGTAACATGAATGGCAAATAGACCGTTAAAGACATATGCGGCTATTTCCAATGCGCACCTTTTCCGCGTCTGGAAACGGGTAAAGTTGCTTGCGTCCTGTCTTTCGACCTTTAACGGATTCGGATCAACACAGCTTTCCAATATTCGTATGTCATATCAGTGTTCTGACATTTTCTTGACAAAATAAAGTAATTAAGGTCTTTCCGAAATATCTATTGACATCTTATCAGAACTGATTGGCTCAGTACTAAAGACAGGTAAATGTAGCTCAGTCGAAATCAAACGACGTACACAATTACATGTACCCTGGTTACGAATACAATAGAGGCCGAGTCTCTACTTTTTGTATGGTTATTTAGAGCGGCGCACGACCTGACCTTGTGGCCTAGTGGTTAGTGTGTCTGGCTACAATGCCAGAGGACCAGGATTGATTCCCGGGTGCGCACATATTTTCAGTGTGTTTTTTCTTTCTTTTTTAAGAGCTTAATGCTAAATTGCTTCATATGTTAGTAAAATGGCATCATCAAAACGACCGAAATGGTAATTCCTGAACTTTTATATTGAATTACGCATGAAACCTATGGGGGTGGGGTTAAATTTGGCTCTCTGGAAAGAGAATTAGCTCGATGACCCCAGATTTTTATTCTTTTTTCGGAAAGGTATTATAATAGTCCACGAATTAAAAAAAAATAAGATTTTCAACATCAGATTTTTTAATACATGATTTATTCTAAAAACAAATTCGAATTTTCGACGAATTGCCAAAACATATCATGCAGTATCTTGTCACAGCATGGGATAACAGATAAACTTGCACATTTTCTAAAAGGTTTGAGGTCATGGGCAATAATTTAAGTTAAAAGAAAGAAGCTGGCTGAAGAATAACACCGTTTTAGCTCGATATTTAGGACAAGAGTTAGTATTTCATATTTTTACAAAATTGGTCAAATGCTGAAAACTTCCACATGAGAGTCTGAAAAAGTAAGCAAGGTGACATTATCCTTTTTATTTCATAAATGGATAGCCCATGCATAAAACAAATTGTATGCAAAGTATTGAACATATTTCAACATGGGAAGTATTTAGTAGCATATGTCCTTAAAATAGGGTAAAACAAGTGTCCTTTCACGATAGAGTATATATATAAAGACAGTTGATGTACAATAAAAATGACCACCTTACAAAGTGGTCTATTTTTGTCAGGTGTTTGGTGTCTTCTTTCGCTTATAGTACCCCTTCCCCTCCTAGACCCAAGCTGCCCTTTTCATATGTTGTGTATTTGTATAGCGACATTTAATTGTCCAAAGGACATCTTGGGTCTAGGGGGGAGCATTTAAAAACAAACTGAAATACGCCAGTTTCATCTTTTCAATGACAAAAGTCACACTTTAAGGTATGTTTCGTACACATGCGCAGAAGGAATACCGCAAAGTTTTGAAAATGAATGGAATTTATGTCCTTACTATTTAAGCACTTTTACTTTTTGAAAACCTGCAATCAATTTATCAAAAATCTGGTCAAACGGCACCCAATATAAAGACTTAAAATTAGGGGTGAGAGTAGAAAATGCTCGTTTTCATGGCTTTGTAAAAGATGCATCGCTTTGAAACGCATTTTGATGCATACTATGCATATTCAACTACCGACACATACCACTTTTAAAAACATTAGGGCAATTTATAAATTTAGTTTTTGTTATCATTTCAACTACGGAAAATACACGCCCTATTATCGCTAGAGCTTCTTTGTCAAATGGTTTGGATCCAGAGCATTTTCGGGCCTGATCTGGGTCCAACCTGTTTGTAAAAATATTAGCAAACGACACTAGTAGGCAAAGGGTTAATGACATGCGTAAAGCACTATATTTATTCAATATCAAATGACATTGCTTGCTATTTTTGGACATCTGCATATTGAGTAATCTTGAATGACTGGACAAGTTCAAGACCTGGCTGCATCCTTAAATAAAATTATTGAGTTTCTGTCACAGTATCCTAAATACTGTAAATTCGGAAATTTTCGCGAGGGCTTATTTTCGAGGAAATTCGCGTAGGCGAAGTTTCGTGAAAATGAAATCCTCGCGAAATGGCGAAAGCAGTATGTCGTTTACTAA
Source organism: Loripinus fragilis (assembly GCA_964019695.1). Lineage (NCBI taxonomy): Eukaryota > Metazoa > Mollusca > Bivalvia > Lucinida > Lucinidae > Loripinus > Loripinus fragilis. Next base: position 17,100,905 of record OZ026524.1, read on the forward strand.
TAAAGGTAAAGCATGCCATAGTTGCAAATTGTTAAAGTCGCAAATATGTCGTTTAACGCTATCCGCGAAAATAAAGTTCCGCAAAAATTTCCAGATGTCATAGCTCAGCGTGACTTAGTTTATATTGTCATGGACACGTATTGTTTGCCACTAAGAAATCACAGTTTTTACAAAATATTTACTGATAAAATCAAAGCACTGATAGTACATGTACTGATGCGGACGGCTGTACTGAAGTATGTAAGTCTCCAAAATACGATGGCCCAAATGGCTCACTTTTTCATTTCAGTGACAATTCACAATTCTCAATTCTGAATTCCGAATTCTGAATTCTGAATTCTGAATTCCAAATTCTGAATTTTGAATTTTGAATAATCTTGATAGACGCTTTCATTTACTATATCATACACTTGTGTAAAACGCCAGACAGAGTGAGTTTACCCTACTTTCAAGAGGATTGTACTTAAGGGTTTATTCAGTAGAATAGGGGGTACTTTGTGAAGAAGAAGTTCCTGTGTGGAGTTCGGGGTACTCCCTTTTGCACATAGAATAACGCATAATCCATAGGGTACCTCCTGCGTAAGCGCTATAGCCTTACTGAAGTAGGCACCTTTCTTCTAGCGGGTACTCCCTACCCAACAGAGTACCCTATGGGGAATATGTGTTACCAGTAGAGTGGGTGTTCTCTGTAGATACTCCATAGGGGTTGAGGGGCTCTGTAAAGTAGAGGTTCTTCCTAGAGTAGGAGGCACGCATTGGTGTTTATTGGTTACTAGTGCACACAAGTCTAGAATGGTAGTCTGTGCAGTAAGGGTTATTATGTATATGAGAGTTACACTGTAAGATAGGGCCTATATACCTTTGGAGGTAACTTTTGAATGTCAATAATAATTCACAATTCTGAATTCTGAATTCCGAATTCCGAATTCCGAATTCTGAATTCCGAATTCTGAATTCTGAATTCCGAGTTCTGAATTCCGAATTCTGATTCTAAATTTTGAATAAACTTGATAGACGCTTTCATTTACTATATCATACACTTGTATAAAGCGCCAGACAGACTGAGTTCAAAATGGCCGTGCAGATTTGATCTTTGGAAAGGGGATAATAACATCTGTCCCCGCATCGTGTTATAAATAGACAGCCAAAAAAAACATGTCTATTAAGAGCGCTTAACAAGATACATCTTTTAAAAAAAGAATAGGTCATGAAGAGATCTTATAATGGGGATGGATGTTTAATGTAAATGGTCGCACATAATTTCCTATAATCATCGCCTCATGATATCAGACAGAGCATGGTTATAAATCCCTAAGGTATGAAACATGCTCCGTCAGTTGTCATCATCTCATGACAACGGTCAGAGTATGATGATACGCCCTCAAGTATGAGTCATGCTCTGTCAGTTGCTATTATCTCATGACAACGATCAGAGCATGTTAATGTATTTCTCATGTATAAAATATGCACTGTCAGTTGTCATTGTCTCATGACAACGGTCACAGCATGGTCATGTATTACTCTGGTATGAAACATGCTCCCACACTTGACATCGTCTCATGGCAACGGTCAGGGCATGGTTATATATCCCTCAGGTATGAAACATGCTCTGTCTGTTTTCATCGTCTAATGACAATGGACCGCGCATGGTTATTCATTCCTAAGGTATGAAACATGCTTTGTTGGCTGTCGTCTTATGACAACGGTCTGAGCATGGGTATATATCCCTCAGGTATGAAACATGCTCCGTCAGTTGTCATCGTCTCATGCCAATGGACAGAGCATGGTTATATATCCCTCAAGTATGAAACATGCTCCGTCAGTTGTCATCGTCTCATGACAACAGACGTAGCAAGGTTATTCATCCATTAGGTATGCAACATGCTCCGTCACTTGTCATCGTCCCATGACAACAGTCAGAGCATGTTGATACCCCTCAAGTATGAAACACCCTCCGTCAGTTGCCATCGTCTCATGACAACGGTCAGAGCATGGTAATGTATTACCCAGGTAAGAAACATGCTCCGTCAGTTGTCATCGTCCCAAGACACCGGTCAGAAGCTGGTGATATATCCCTGACGTAAGAAACATGCTGTGTTAGTTGTCATCATCTCGAGACAACGGACAGATGATGGTTATTAATCCCTAAGGTACCAAAGATGCTCAGTTTGTTGTCATCATCTCATGACAAAGGTCAGAGCATGTTGATACCCCCTTAAGGTATGAAACATGCTCCGTCAGTTGTCATCATCTCATGACTACAAACAGAGCATGGTTATCAATCCCTAGGGTATGAAACATGCTCCGCCCATTGTCATCATCTCATGCCAACGGACGGAGCTTGTTTAATAATCCCTAGGGTATGAAACATGCTCCATCAGTTGGCTCAGTGCTGACTGTCTCATGACAATGATTAGAACATATTTATATGTTAAAGCCCAAATATGTTTCTTTCTTTCTATTATAGGCATTTGGAGATGTTTGCAGGCTAGCCTTGTATGAAAAAAACTCGTCTCGCATAGTTAAAGAAACTAGTGCTTGTGTTTGTTATCTTCATAAAGGAAATAGCAAGTACGCTGATACATTTACAACTGCGCAGGCTGATCTGAGTCTAAGTGGACGATTTGGGGGTTTGGAGCAATTTTAAATTGTAGGAAATTATTTGCGACCATTTATATTAAACATCCATCCCCATTATAAGATCTCTTCATGACCTTTTATGTTTTTAAAAGATGTATCTTGTTAAGCGCTCTTAATAGACATGGGTTTTTTTGGCCAGCTATTTATAACACCATGCGGGGACAGATGTTATTATCCCCTTCCCAAAGATCAAATCTGCACGGCCATTTTGAACTCAGTCTGTCAGGCGCTTTACACAAGTGTATGATATAGTAAATGAAAGCATCTATCAAGTTTGTTAAAAATTCAGAATTCAGAATTCGGAATTCAGAATTCAGAATTCGGAATTCAGAATTCGGAATTCAGAATTCAGAATTGTGAATTGTCACTGAAATGAAAAAGTGAACCATTTGGGCTATCGTACCAAACGGCGATGTTGTTAGCTTGATACCTTTCATAAACCGGCGATTCAGTTAATTAGAACGGTATAACTTTGTCCACGAAAGCTGTGGCGCTATTTTTGTGTTTATTGAGCGGAATGTTTAGGTGAAGATGAAGATGTGTTTTTTTTGTTAGTTTATTTATAGTGTTTTGCAATTATTGAATATACAGATATGACATGCAAGAACTTTAAGTGTTCAGGCTCAGAAAGATTAGAGTCTTTAGGTGAAACACAGAAATAAGGTGAACGCCAATGGTCTGTGCTTTTCAGATGGAAGAAACAGAGACGAATATGCTTTTATATGAACTCGCTGAAACGATAATGGAAAATCTATATATTGAGAAGTATAAATTGTGCGATTAAATAAGCCAATTTTATTTTTATACTTAGCAGTTAAATCAATGCATATCAAAAATAAATAAAAGCGATATCACCTACAAATATAAATACTTTATTCAGTGATATATGCCTCCAGGCCAGAACACAAAACATTGTTTAGACAATAATATTTAGTGCTAACTCTATGTGTACTATGGTCTACAGCTGATATACCACTAAGATTTGAATATAGCTTTTCATTATTTCCCATCAAAACGCACGTTCTGTGTGCTCAAAAGAAACGGCTCCATGAGACGTCCATTTTAAGCAAACAAAACATATTCTCGCCACTTCACGAATTGTTATAAAGGTAACGAGTCCATTTTTGGTAAATATATTCAAATAGGTTTAGAGGATTTCACCAATTGTGATACTACTTCTTTTTTTCAACATATAAAAGATACAAATTAAGATTTTTCTAATAACATTACAATCCATCTCTCCTAAAATATTGTAGAATTCAAACAGTGATCTTTTGGTAGGTATTGTTGTCTAATATCGTCATACATGCTGCATTGGAAAAATGCATGGAACTCATCCTCAATATTATATAAGCCAGTGCATGAGATTTCCAACAATGTGGTATGTGCGACCAGCAAAGCCTCAGATCAGCCTGCGCATACGCGCAGTCTGACCAGAGCCTTTGCTAGTCGCTTGAATATTCTATTACTGTTAAGATACTGACTGAACAGAATTTGGAGTTTCTAATCTTAAAAGAGGGCTGCAGAAGCTCGTCCGAGTCTACATATGTCAAAATGCCACATTGTTGGAAATCTCATGTCATGGCTCATATATTATGTATTGTTATATCGAAGTCAGTAAGAGCATGATCTGTATTTTTTTGGTATCCCTGCATGTCGTCCCACTTCAATGTTGAATGCATGATTTGAACATCGAAACTAAGCAACTGCTTTTCGTATGTAAAAGGGCAGATTGCAACTGACGCAGCTCACAACATTAAGCATTGTTTTAAAATGTTTGTCATGCTCACATTTCGCAGATGTAGAGACTTGCTCATGCCAATCTTGAGCACTACAATCAATTACCCTCTGACGAAATTCTTGCACAAATATTGATATATTCCCAACCTCCTGAGATAACCAAACAGATCCAAAACCAAATCTGTATATGAGAGAACGTACATTACTAGCCCAATTGGTTCGTCCAAGCTCAGTATGGGATTTTAGCATTAAATAGCATTTTTAGGATATCTATTTCGTTTCATATATAACACATGGCACCAATATTTTATACATTTAAGGTAATAGATGGTAAATAGAAAATATCTATCACATTCTCCTAATGCCATACAGTGATTAGCATTTCTAGACAAACCTAGGAATGTTTTTTCTAAAGTTAGCCTGTACATTTTCTATCTGCTCAGAATAAGCATTGCCCCATATTTCCGCTCCATAACAGAGTACTGCTGTAACCATCGTGTCAAATATGATTTTCTACCTTGTGCCGCTAACGTTTCTTTTGTCTGCGTCCATTTCAATTTCAGTATGAAAAACTAACCCATTAATTTGTAAAAAGATATAACCTCAACTGGCTCATTTCGATATGTCCAGCGCTCATAAAATCGTAGGTAACCATCGTTTCAAAGCGCAATAATTTTCGTTTTGCCTAAATTAAGCTGCATTCCGGTTGACTGACAGAACTGATCAATTATATCTAATTGGCGTTGTACAGCGAGTGCTGTATCAGCACATCCCGCCACATCATCTGCAAAAAAAGACATAGCACATCTGGTAGCCTGTGTTATGAAATTACAATTTCTGCAGTTTTCCCTTAACAGTGTAACTTAATCATTAATGAACAAAGTGAATATTAGAGGAAGTGAGACGCAACCCTGCCTTGTTCCAATATGATCAATCACTAGTGAAATGATATAACATCGGCCTATATTCTCACTGAAACGTTTCTGGATTACCTCTGACTTTTGCATTAACACAATGCATTCACTTCAAAACTTCAAACGCAGATAACTTTCTTATTTGCGAACGAAAACATAAAGTGTGTGTGTGCATTTTCTTACGTGACGAATAGTTTGGTATCAAAACTATTTGGGTTCTCTAAAATATTTCGATTTTGCATTTTCAGCACCCCCTTTTTCAGTGGATGAAACATTGCATGTAGCCTATAAAAAGTAAAAAAAAAAGAAAAAGAAAATTTACTCTTTTGGTAAATACCAACATTTAATATATTTCATCTTGTGAGTTGAAAACATAAGAATTTTCACTCGATGTTAAGTATCCAGTGAAAGACCCCCACCCCTTCAACTCATAATAACATAGTAGCACATCATAAGAAACACGAATATATAATAGTTTATTGGTGGGTATCTGAATGGTTTCGGAGATATTAAGCATTTTAGGAATCGATTGGGCCCGGGCATGCTTCTGGGTCAGCCCCTGAGTCAGGGATTTCAAATTTCAAACTTTTTTGCAAGAGTCTTCTATGGTCCAAGCGTAAGGACAGGTACATGTTTTATCTAAGTTTACACAGTGCAATATTTGCGCCGGAACACCGCATCGGATGTACAAACAACAAACATGGCGTTAACGAAATTGATCTATCATGCAGGTATCCAGGAGTTTTCGTCAAGGTGGTGGGAGGCAACTAACAGCTCTGACAAACATGTTTTCAGAACATCTACCTGCCTTCGTTGGAGGTGCACCTAATGACTTAAGATCTGCGCATCACCATAATAACATCCAGACCTCCAGATACATGTAGGAGTGTTTAATAAAAATATAAACGTCTTACTTCTCAACCAAAACGTAAAAGCTGTAGGCATTTACCATAATATACATAAATTATTGGTTACCGGCCTACAGACAGTCAGTAAAGTCAATAAGGTAACCAGAACTCTCCACTCCAACTTCAATGCATTGGGGGCTTGTATTTTATTATTATTATTAGAGATGTCCGGAATAAGCGGCATAAGCATACAAATACGGATAGGTAAACGTTAAAGCGATATCACCATAGTGGAAGTAGCACGGAGCTAATTAGGACGTTGAGCAGTGCAGTAAGTTTCATAAAATCATATAAAACATATAATATAGTCGATATCAAAACTTTTTACACGGAATACAGGAGAACAAATCATCCATGTTGAGAGAGAGAGAGAGAGAGAGAGAGAGAGAGAGAGAGAGATTTAAACTGAGTATATATGACCACGTGTGGCTATGCACATAAAATTTTGTCAGGGTTTGTGCGCAACAACAAACAATAACATCACAAAACAAGGTCAAAACACTAAACCATTACCTTTTGTGAACAACAACAAACAAAAACATCACAAAACAAGGTCAAAACACTAGCCATCACACTTTGTGAGCAACAACAAACAATAACATCACAAAACAAGGTCAAAACACTAAACCATTACACTTTGTGAGCAACAACAAACAATAACATCACAAAACAATGTCAAAACACTAAACCATACACTGTGTGAACAACAACAAACAATAACATCACAAAACACAACCAAAACAAGGTCAAAACACTAAACCATCACACTTATTGAGCAACAACAAACGATAACATCATAAAATCAGGCCAAAACACTAAACCATCACACTTTGTGCGCAACAGCAAACAATAACACCACAACAAAAAGTTAAACACTAAACCATCACACTTTGTGAGCAACCACAAGCAATAACATATAAAAATCAGGTCAAAAACTTAACAATTGCAAATTTCGAGCAACAACAAACAATTACATCACAGATCAGTTCAAAAACTAAACAATCACACTTTTTGAGCAACAAAAAATAATAACATCACAAAATCATGTCAAAACACTAAACCATCACATCTTCTGAGCAACAATAAACAATAACATCTCAAAACCAGGTCAAAACACTAAACCATTACACTTTGTGAACAACAACAAACAAAAACATGACAAAACAAAGTCAAAACACTAAACAGTCACACTTTGTGAGCGTTAACAAACAATAGCATTTCCAAATCAGGTCAAAACAGTAAACCATCACACTTTGTGAGTAACAACAAACAACAGCATCAAAAAACAAGGTCAAACACTAAACCATCAGACTTTGTGAGCAACAACAAACTATAACATTACAAAATCAGGCCAAACACTACACAATCACAATTTTTGAACAAAAACAAACAATAACATCACAAAATCAGGCCAAAAACTAAACCTACACTTTTTGTGAGCAACAACAAACAATAACATCACAAAATCAGGTCAAAACACTAAACCATCACACTTTCTGAGCAACAACAAACAATATCATCACAAAACCAGGTCAAAACACAAAACCATCACACTTTGTGAGCAACAATAAGCAAAAACATCACAAAATCAGATCAAAACACTAAACTACCACACTTTGTGGGCAACAACAAAGAATAACATCACAAAACAGGGTCAAAACACTAAACCATTACAATTTGTGAGCAACAACAAACAATAACATCACAAAACAAGCCTGGTCAAAGCACTAAACCATCACTCTTTGTGAGCTACAACAGACAATAACATCACAAAACCTGGTCAAAACACAAACCTTCACGCTTTGTGAGCAACAACAAACAATAACATCACTCTTTGCTTGATTGATTTTATCAAACACAAAGTTTTTTCAATCAGCCGACCAACGTGCGATTATCCGCCGATCGTCGGCCGACTGTCCGCCGACTGATCAAACTATAATATGACTTTGGCTTCAGTATCCATGCGCGTTTTGCATAAAGTAGGCTACTTAGCGAAATTGACAGTTTGTATTTAGTCGCTTTGCGCCTAAAGAAGAAAACATTAAGAGAATCAGAAAGTTCAAAATAAGTTATAACTAAATGCAATAAAAATCTGGGATGTGGCTTATAAGCGACAAGAATCAGGCGACTGTCTGCCGACTATCCATCGATAATAAAGATTATCTGCCGTCACTCGTCCAACTGTCGCAGGATGATTGGCTGACAGTCGGCCAGGTTTGAGGGACTCATTTTAAAAATAGAAGTTGGCGGAGTGTCAGTCGACCGTCGACCGATGATCGGCCGATAGTCGACAGACGGTCGGTCGAATCCAAACCTTTTGCCATGTCCCAAAGACAGTCGGCTGATGGAAAAAGAACAAACTGGTCAGTTATATTTTTTGCCGCCGGTTGACCCTAAAAGCAGCTAAAATTGCATACAAAATCACTTAACTGTCAGTCTACTGTCAGCTAATTTTCATCACTGACAGTCTGCAGACTGCCGGTGGGATCAATGTAATCGCGGTTTAAGTAAGCAATTGAACAAATTTCATGGATTTTATTCTGAGTATATCTGACTATACTGTAATGCACATGAAGTTTTGTTATGATTTCGTGGGCAATATATGAGTTATTGCCCTTTGGCTTTGGGAATGTCGATGGTTTTTCCAGTCCTCAGCCATTGATTGACAAGCAGTAGTAGGATTTTCATGAAATTTAGAATGCGTACAATTAGCATTTTAACTGTATGGGATATCTCATATGTCTAGAAGACACGCTGTACGCGGGGCAAAGTGGCTCAGTTTCTTCAGTATAAGGCAGGGGATCGAAGATTTGCTAGCTCGAGACTCACCAGAGTCGCTGTTTTCTGTTTTACTCTATTCGCTTCTTAGTACTGTTCAAATATAAGAAGACAGAAAATCGTCCCCACATGACTGAAAAATCGTTAAATGGAACGTAAAGCGTATGCACAGACAAATTAAATACACGCTGCATTTGTTGAGTGTGCATCACTATTGTATATCAAAGCTTGAGACGCTATACAGTATTAGCTTTGGACAGGTCAAAATTCTGCTGCAACCCATCTTCACCTATCGCGTACATGTTTCAATACGGTGTTGCTATACCTTTCCGTTTACGTATACTTATTCGTATGCGGCGAACCCGGACAACTCTAGTATTATTATTATTAAAACCTGTGAACCGAAACCAGCATAAACGGAGATATGGTCAATTTAAAAGATCAGCCTCATTGAGACGTTTTTTGAGAACCAACCCTAAACCGCAACAAGCGAATCACATGTCTGTGTGTTTTTGCAGCATCATCGTGGATGTCTTTATTTTTAAACCAACAAAAACAACAGATATATAGCAAACCTAAATGTGAAAGAAGCCATCAAAATTCCTTCTCCAGTGAATAAAAGCGGAAATATATAGCAAGAAATGAAACAAGTGAATATCTTGGCTACTGCCCTCTCTTAAACTCGGTTAAAATAATTTTGAGGCACCGCCCAGTATGAATGATAATTTTATGTAATAGTTTTCCTTGTTATGTGTTTTCTTTATTCAGAATTTCCTATCATTTTAGGCAGGTAAAGACCCCGTAAGGTTTTGAGAAGGTGTCAATGATGTCAGATTTTCTGGTATCTTGGAAAAAAAAATGTCATGACCCACCTGTCACCCAGATATACGCAGAATTAGGAGATAATCAGGAATTGATTCTGAATCAATGAGATTCTATTCACTTCCATGTCTGTTAAGCAGCATTTGCCACTAAAATCTGTAGTATTTAAATATTCAAATATAATTGTAGTAAATATTGTATTTATTATTATTATTATTATTATTATTATTATCATCATCATTATTATTATTATTATTATTATTATTATTATTATTTGTTGCTTTTTTAATGATTCGGTAAGAACAATAACCACCGTCATTTACAGGTCTCACGTGTATATCAAATATGGACACTGTGAATGGTATCTAAGTACAACGTTGTTAAGTTTATTTCTATGATAAACGCTAGGGTCCGGGCGAGCTTACTCGCCTTAGTCGTTGATGCAGCGGCCAATGTACACAAAGGAAACACAGATTTCAATATCTCGTCCGCCGCCGCAGACTGCAAAGACTGTCGGGTATGATATTCACATTTCACATTTTTTTGCATGTAAAATACCAAGAATATTTTAAAATTACAGTCCTTCAACCCCGCTAGCTTACACATAATGAAATATAAACAGGAACCATCAATGAAAAAACATAGGCTATGGGGGAGAACTTTCATGGTTTTACCAGCTGGCTGTTCCCGCAGTTTAGGGATCATAGCAGGGAGCTGCAGACCAAAAGCAATAGTCCCGCCTGTTCCCCCCAGTCTGGGGAACAATGATAGTGCATTAACCTTCACTTGCACAACCATTACATAGCGCCCGGAGTCCTATGTGCGAGTATACTTTAAACACCTCATGCGCGGAGTTCTATGTGCGAGTATGCTTTACACACAATTGATAAGCAAAATTACACGTATATGCACAATCTATTCAGCTGCTTAGACACGCAAAAATTAAAGTGAAAAAAGACTCGGACCTACAGCTGTGTGCAGTCATCTTTCAAAATCATACTCCGTATAGTGGGGCGGATATGTAACAATTTTGAGAAGAATCGTGCATTTTATGATAAAAGCATGAAACTTGGTACATATCAAGTTGATAACAATACAAAATAAATAAGGGTCAGTGCCACGCCGAAAATGTATTCTAATGACCGCTTTTTTCAACTTATTCATTAAAATTTCATTATTTATTTGCAAACATTATGTTTGTTCAGTTAATTTTACTTAAAATAGCAGTCAGTTATACCAAAATACTTTAAAATCATATTTTAATTTCAAAGAAGTCAAGATTGAGGCTGCATTTTAAGATGGCCGCCACCATTGCATCTAAAAGGTGCAGTTGTATATTAGAACTTTAAAAAGTTATAAATTTTGTACAAATCGTTTCTAGCAAGTAGAAATAGTCCCGTTACACAGGTTACCTACTTATCAGCATGGCTTTATTGTTGCTATTTATTACAACATGGTATTAAAGATCAATGTACAAATCATAACATTATATCTGCTTTCATTTGGAATTAGAAAAAAATAGTTTGAATGTATGCAAACGAATTTCAAGATTAATTGTATTTAATGGCTCTGGATAAAAAGGAGAGGATTAAACATGTCATCCAAGATGGCTGTCAAAGTGGAAATGTTATATGGTCACACTATTGTTTTTTCAAAAACTGCAGTCTATTTTAAACTGAATCATTTTAAGCTCATTCATTTTCGCGTCAATATGCTGTCTTCATTTGTTTTCACTGATTTTGCAGTCCATCATACTAATTTGCCTTAAAAATTGTCGTTCTGGCTTAGAAAACACAATATTTAGGACATAGACTGATAGTCTCAATGTTGCTGTCACATTTTGCGTCCTCAACAGTGGTGTTATACCAACTTGACAAATTATGAATGTTCATGCAAAATTCTTATGCAATTAAGTAGAAATAGTTCACACAAACCAGGGACGAACTTATTAGTTGGCAATCCCAACCGAAAAAAGATGCATATTTTTGGTTTTGTTGGCATTTTTGAGTACATTTGTTAGACCACTTTTAACATAATATTTAGCATGTGTACAAAGCCATAGGGGTGGATGCCAAGTCTGAATTTGCATATGAAGGCCAGAAATTAGGTCAAAGGTCATTGAGTGCAAAAATGAGAAAATATGTACTACTGTAAAACAACTTTATCTTTTTGTATGTAAACATATTTCAATTCAAGACAAATTTGGTATGCTTATAGTTATATGTCTGAAAAACATTGAGAACATATTTTCTATAACCAAATGTTCATATGTCGACTTTAATACGGGGTCAAAGGTCACCAAGTGCAATAATCGGAGCATTTTTACAAACTGTGTTTCTTTTTTTTCTCTGTTCCAACAACAAGAAGTTTTTTAAACTCTAAAAAGGGAAGAAGTCATTCAGAAGGCTTAAATTAACATGATTATCATTTAAAAAAAAACTTTGGAAGCATCCTTTTATGGATTTTACAAAGACAAACATCGTAAATTTTGTGCAATTCTGACGGAAATTCTCCCTCAATTGGGCTAAACTGAGATATATGGGCTACTTTGAGAGTTTGCTGCACCACTCAGAAAGTAAAACTATTTTCAGTTTGGGACATGTCTTGGGGCCTTAGAAACCCATAATTTATTAACTTTTTTGTGGTCAATAAATCATCTGTAATCAACGTTGCCCTACTGACATTGAAAATAACAGTGCACACAATACAAGGCTAATATTGATTTATTTTAATAGTATTAGTGAAAAAGTTCAAGCATTAAATGTATAAACTAGACATAAAAATCAATTGCATACATCTGTGATATGTATTTCTGCTCATCAGCGATATTTGTGTTACATTTTATACTAAATTGCAGATAATGGCTTTACAAATTACATGTATTTGAATAAATCATGATACCTGACCTGAAATATACATTATGTTGATCTATATTCTATTTGAAAATGTTCATTTTCATATATTTAAGTTGTTTATAACTTTTAACTTGCCATGAAGTGAAATCAAGTATATATTTAAATATGCTAATTAGTATGTAATTTGTACTGGCTCCAGCATGTAACGCATAGCTGCTTACAGATTCATTTTTCTATTATTTACATGGCATTGGAATTGGCAAAATATCTTTCATAATGAAATCAAATTATAACTATATTAATGGATCTTAAATTGCTGCACATGTATTAATGAGGTAACGTAGGTAACAAAAGGTGCCTTACATGAATGGATAAAGGTAGTAAATTGGTGTTAGGCTTATATAAAATTTGGGTCTGCTCTCCACAATTCGCTTACATAAACTATACACATTTTATTCTATTTAAGACTTAATTCATAAGAGTGCTATGGGTTGGTCTGCAATATGTGAATGTGGCATTTCCTGGTCTTACTCAATTTCTTTTTTGTAATTTGCTTGGTTCTTTAACCTTTAACCTTCATATTGCAGTTTTCAGATTTCTACCAATGGTTAATAACGATAAACTTGCAATCTACATCATGATTTAAATTTTGACTTAATATCAATAATTTACTTAAAATAGCATAACTATATTTTATACATCTAGTGGCAAGGCAGGAATTAAGGCAGGGGTAGTGCTGAGTGTCTTCTATCGCAGATATAGGTTTTTGAAGATTGCAAATATAACATCGTAGTACAGAACCAGCATGGTTTATGTCCAAATATAGGATGTTACATAGATCTAGTATTAAAGATTTTCGTTGTATGCTGAATTCTTTTAATTTTCACTTTTCACTGTTGACAATTACACTATAAAATTAATTTATCATCTGTACCCATTAAATCTTCTATGTTTTGTTGAACTAGATTTCATATGATAATCTTATTATATTCTGCAGCAATTCTGAGAGGTTGGTTGAGGTAAGGTTACTTGAGCCATGTAGCAGTCTTGTAAACATCTGAACATATTTCATGGTAACATACACAACAAATCATTCGAACGTTTGTGATACTTTATTTTAAAGATCAGTTGACAGTTTTTTTTCTGAAGCATAAAACATAAACATGACTCCCAAAATTCACTAGTATGGTTTGTGTCTCAGAAACTCACAGATTAAACTGAATGTTGAAAAAGAAGTGTCACAGGCAGCTGATTTCTTTGCTTTTCTTATTCACAAGGTAGTTTGCTTTTAGTTTTGTTTATGCACCATTTGATATTGTTGAGCTATTTGTAGCCATAGTACATGTTTTATATATGTCCTATGAAACGTGAGTTATGGTCTGTTAGTTGGTTTTAAAAGATTTTGTACTATGTTTTTGTTTTATGCTTAAGAATAAAACTGTCAACTGATATTTAAAATAAAGTATCGCAAACGTTCGAATGATTTGTTGTTTATGTTACCATGAAATATGTTCAGAAGTTTTACAAAACTGCTACATGGCTCAAGTAACCTTACCTCAACCAACCTAAGTCTAAGATATTTAACAAGCAGAATAGTTACTATCAGAATTAGGCTAATTGTGATAGTCTTAAATATATATGCAAAACTATCGAAAATGTGAAACTTGCTCACGTGAATACTAACACTGTTTAAGGACAGTCTTGTACATTGAATATAGTGAAAGGAAAGAAGCTCAGTTTTAATTCAAGGGTAATGCCATATTAAAGCTACACATTTCGAGTATGTTATCAGTTACAAGTGCTATCCAAACTGATATATTGCACTTGTATCTACGAGCAGTAGATGTATACATTAATGTAAGTCACCTACCGTACATGCAATCAATCCCTGTCTTACCAAATTGTCATAGTTAACAGATAGATTCTACACTAGAACAGGCGAGTTAACTACCTTAGGATCTTATATACATGAAGCAAATTAGAGATATTAAACAAATTGATTATGTTAGTAAATGTACATATTAGATAACCATTTTAGGACACATAAATTACACTAAATACTAAGAAATGACCCCAAACTGATGGAAAACTATGAACAAAATCAAATCAACAGGTGCCCCAATATGGTGAATGCCTGTGTATTCCCAAGAAGTCACCAGACATCTGTTTAAGGGAAATTTAATTTGGAATAAAACTTGCATTAGCATTTTACAGTTAAAAAGAATAACATAAAGAAACACATGCCAATAACCTCATAGCATTTGATCTCTTATCATCATTGCAAAAAATATTAAGCAAAATATGTTTAATAATGATACTTAGAATTGAATTTATCGACATTGAAACAATTACAATGTATAAAAATGTTGCGCTGTGAAAGACATTGATATATATTTTATGGTATCTTAAATTTAGAGGTACCTTTAATATCATATATATACTGCTTCTATATATGGATGAAAACGTTTACACAAGCAGCCTGATTTCAAAGAAATGCTGCTTTTGAATCAACATCATTTCATTAATATGTGCAAATGAAAGGACACCCTACAATTAAATGTTAAAAGTTATATGGAGGATTACCCTTAATGTCAGGGCTATTTCCATGATATACCCCACAAAAAGTTAACAATGTTTTCACTTGATGGTCATTGTTAGAAATGTACCTGTATATTAGCTTGATGTTGTGTATGTTACCATCTGCTAACAGGCTGATGTGAAGACCAATGTGAGGATATATTCCTTCCAGTATATGGTATTTACCATATTCTATCATAGTTTCAACACGCCTGACGTTTTATGAAAGGAGGCGTGGTCTTTGTGTTTTCATGAAGCATTGTTTAGTATGTACAATTAGCAGGTAGTGGCCTTGTAAAAAGTGTTTTACAATTCCTCATAGATGGGAACAAACACAACAAATGTGTGAAATGAGATAAGAAATATATTTTAGTCCTATAAGCAGGAGATCATGGCCAAGTCCTTCATAAAAGCTGTAGCTAGGAACGTATACCTTTGAAAAATGACTCAATTTCAGATGGTAAATTGTAACCTAAGTAACAACTTAAACACAGCATATGTATAAAAGGATGGATAATTGCATAAAATGACGTATTCATACAAAGCATTAAATAAAAAAATATTTCTTTAAAATGAAATGGTTATTCCTAGTTGTATTACATTTTAATTGATTTATTACAGTAACGTACTTTACATGCCTATTATGAATATTTGACTGTGGGAAACTTGGTAAATCATTGCTTTCAAAACATGATAGACACACACCAAGCAGGATAGCAATAAAAAAATCTTCTATTAGGATAGAAGGGAACTTAAAATTTGAATTTTGCCCCTATATAAATAAAATATTGCTACAATTTTTACTGATTTTGCACTTAAATGACCTTTGATCCAAACACACATCATGCCTTGATGATACAGTTTGTTTATATAGTATGACTGTATTATCCAAAAGAGATTTTGCATTAATTTGAATCATAATTTTGGATAGCTAATTGATAAAAACGCTAAAAACTGACGTATATAAAAGAATTTGCACTCAGTTGACCTTTGACCTAATTCTGGGACTTTGGGGCATTTCCAGACTTGGCATCCACCCCAATCCTTCTTAAAACACATCAAGATACATTTTGAGCATGGATGCCAAAATGTACTCAAAAATGCCAACAGATTTTTTTTTCAAGCTCTGGATGGCCAACTATATCCTTTTTTTATTATTTTATCTTATTATTACATGGTATTCAAGATGGCTTTGATTGTAGTTTTAGAAAAGAAAGTAATGTACTTTTATTTTCAGTTAGAATTTTTTTTGAGGTTGTTTGAAGTTATGATAATGATTTTCATTTCTTTGACGTTTATACACTATGCCTATAAACTGTGTTCTATATAAAATGGGTATGACCAAAATAAGATTTTGTGTGTGTCTATAGCAAACTTAAAGTCCTTTCTAGAATTGTCATTGCATAAAATATGGTTTACATCAGATTTTAGAGGATTTTCCACTAAAATATGAAATCTGTAATAGAGATTTCAAAGTCTTTTTTTGACCTTTCTCCTTCTCATCAACTTACTATAGGTTTATAAAGGCTATACATCTCCTAAACATGTATACGATTTTCAAAAAATTGTATTTAGACCACAATCCTCCGTTTAAACACAACATCAACATTTCGACTTGATCTTGACAAATAATGCATTTGCTGCAGTCAGCCTTATTATGTTGTGTCGATGATGTAGCTGGCACTATCACATTCTACTTGAAAGTAATCAACGTTTATATTTTTTTCTAAAGTCAAGCCAATATATAATGTTGCAGACATCTTAGTTTCTAGCCAAAGCTTCCCTCACTAATTGCACGCTAGTGAGTCGGGTATTTGACTCCATGATAGCCCAGTCAAGACATATATTCAGTCTAATTACGAGTGGAAACCAAAGTTCTTTTGTCTATTTAGGTATGAAGGGGTTTAAATGATGGTGTTGTTTCACTCTAATTTTTTAGTGATGTTCTTTTACAGCCAAGAGATCTTTGGCTAGGTGCCCTAGACCGCATGTTCTGTCGAATCCTTGCCCTTGCTGCATCAAATTGTGTTTTTGTTTATTTATTGTTCACCATGGTTATTCATTCACTCTAGAAACTGTTCCAAGGCAGTAGTGCTGTTGTGGTTCACATTGAATATTATTGGTGTAAATGTTATTTATATATACTTCTATGTACAGTGTATATAAACGTATATACAAATATCAAATTCATATAAGAATGACTTTTGTTAGTGACTACCTTCTGGGGAGACCTATACATGACTACTAAATACTGTCTATCTGTGTATTTTGTTTTCCCATTTTGGTTTTGCAGGGAAAATGTTAGCTCTGATTGTACTAATTCCTGATCATTGCTTTGATTTTACCTAGCATAATGCCAAAATGGGAATAACATGACCAGAATGACGCAGGCCAACAGTCGCTAGGCTATGAAGTGTAAAAGGAAGCGTGGAAAGAGCTTTTGGTGAATTTACTCAAATTCAAACTCTTTGGAATGCAGAATGCATTCCAGAGGAAAGCCCAGTTGAAGGTCTAGCTAGGTGATCAGTACAAGATTTATCACAAAGCAATAAGCAGGATGTGTTCTGACAAAGCAGACAGATCATCAGCAGTTGTCATCGAGATTCTCTATTCTACATGCATTTGGGAAACTGGCACAGTAAAGATGTTTGACCTCATCGGCAACATAATCTCGAGAGATAGGACAACTAACTGGTAGGAGAGCAAAACTGACAGTATGTACAAAGGGGGTGCTCTGAACAGAGGCTTGAAGTTAATTAAGCAATTAATAAGGGTGTCTGGGTGTATATTTGAGAGACATATCGGGCAGAGAGTAGAGATTGACGAGATGTAGTGAAGATTTATATCAGGCCATGGTAACACAACAGTTGTTATCTTCATTTTAAGCCAGCTACAGAAGTTGCACTGGACTACCACCAAGCCATTTGACATCGCTTTCATTAACAAAGAGAAGGACAGCAGGTTAGTAGTCTGCATGCTTTTAAATCAACGAGTAGCTGCATTGCATTATCAAGGGCATGAAAAGCAGGGCAATAATTGGCAATTGTCGCAGTGATGAGCTTGGGTGTCATCAGGACTCTGTTCTGATTCCACTGCTCTTAATTGTTATGTAAGAGGCTCTATTCACGGAATTCAGAAAAGATGCCAATAGTTGCTATTGTACAAAGATAGTCTGGTGATCAAGGTTTAGTCCATGGAACTGCTGGTAAAGTTGAATGCATGGCAGTATTGGAAGGATAGGAGTCTACATGTGAACATAAGATATGAAGTCATATAAAGTGGTCGCTTGAGCTCAGGTGTACCAAATGCCTGTGACACAACACTTCTTAATGATGGAAGAAAAGTGACGGAGATGACAGCACCTAATAAAAACTTGAGATAGGATTTCTGTTACCATATGGACATTCTCTACGCTAGAGACTTCCTCGAGCTTCCTGCAGTCATACACTGCGAATGTAGAAGCTCCAGAAACTGCTTAACCTTCTTATCAAATAACATATGTTGCCTTTGACTCGAGGCAGGTAGTACTTAACATGCA
This sequence comes from Loripinus fragilis, assembly GCA_964019695.1. Taxonomy (NCBI): domain Eukaryota; kingdom Metazoa; phylum Mollusca; class Bivalvia; order Lucinida; family Lucinidae; genus Loripinus; species Loripinus fragilis. The sequence goes on from OZ026524.1 coordinate 17,119,677, forward strand.
TTCATTGTTTTTTTGTGTATATATCTAGTACGTCCTTAAGTATGAACAATTTACTAGCAGTATACATCCTAAGTGATGTGAACAATGTCTTATAGCAGAAATGTGATGACTTTTTCGAAAAAGGCAATTTATCACCAATAAATAGGATTTTCCATCTTGGTGGCCATCTTGGATTGAGAAAATTTCAAAATTACATGTTATATATAAGAAACAAACATTCATTGCAATGAAAACAAATTTGACTCATAAAAATCTCAAAGATGTATTTATGTATGGAAAACACACAATAAAATCTTTCTTCTTTGGCAGCCATCTCGGATGCCATATTGTATCAAGACTCTCTTATAAATTGTTCACAAATAACAAGGTCACATTTTGAGCCTTTCTTTGCTTGAAAAAAATCTAATGCAATAATCTGAATTTAAGTTCATATATGATGTTTTCATAAAGAAACCTTAGTTTAATATATAAAAATGAAGGCCATCTTATAAAATAATATCTTGGATAATATGCCCATTTACATGTGATGTCAGATAATTACAAATGTTTTATTGTTAAAGTATACATTTCCCCTAGCTTCAAAGAAAAGTTTATTGCAAAATGATATCCAGCTTAACAGGCTTTACATTAAAAAAAACAGGTCGCCATTTTGAAATTCAAGATGGCGGTCGTCAAGGTGCATTCCTGGCCTGGCACAGACCCTAAAATTGTCTTTATTTTTAATCTGGCCATGTACCAACTTTCATGCTTTTATCATAAAATGTACGATGTTTTCACATATTCGCCCCACTAGTAGAACAAACATATCATAGGCGACAAAAGTCACCTCGGTCACATGCAGATATGGAATGCCAAAAGCAGAGTTTTTGCGCTGAGAAGGGTCAGCATGTGACTCGGATTTTGGCACTTACTGAATTAGCGAAGATGCACTGCGACAGGTTGATGTTTACAGCGGGCTTGAAGTCTATAATTTTGTATATAGTATGTATATGCTCAGTTGAGTCTGCACATATGCAGATAATTATTTAGGCCAAGTTTAAAATTGCAATCTCAAAAATATAATTAATTCACGTTAAAAAGCAGCTTATTTTCTGAACTTCAATGGCCTTGCATACACACTGTTCGACGATGCGTACAAAATGTTGTTGCATAATCGTTAAGTTATGTTACATACATATGCCTTTCAGACAAACTAACCCACATGACCGTGAAAATTACGATAACGCAGGAATATGGAAATGAAAATAGACACTTTCACTCAAACATGTTACTTTTGTTATTATTGGGGAATAACTAACTGCTGTAAGTAATAGTTTTTATAACTTTTGCAGGTTATGAACCTGACTGTGTATACGGCTTGTAACGCAAACAGATTTAAATTGATGTTGCTCAAATTAGGGACAACGACTGACTACGGGTTGTAGATGATATCAAAGGTGTCGGATTAAATCCAACACCTTTGATATCATCTTCAAACTTAATCCAAAACCTTCGATATCATCTACAAACCGTAGTAAACTGTATAACTTTGGTTCAAAAATGACATGCATTGTGGTAGTTAATGTAAGTGAGTTTATTTGCGATGGGCACTTCATCGATTGACCCAATTTTAGTTATGTTTGGAGCAGCAATACACCGGGTACATGTAGGCAGCAATCGAAAACGTTAATACTATCAACGAACGTAGATCAAAACTCGTTTGAAACAGAATTTTCAACTGGCGACAAATGGCAATCGAAAACACTGTTTCTAGCGAGTTCGTCAATTGTTTAGAGTGTTTTCAAATGCCGCCTATCCGTTATGAGAAACAGGAATGTCACAAAGATTCGAAAAAAAGACTTAAGAATATTTATGAAGGAAAATAGTTTAATCTTAGTACCATTTCACTAAAAGCTGTAAAAACATTAAACACATAAATATGGCATCTAAATACATATGTACGAGCTCCTTAACGGGAGGTCATTTATTGTCTGAACTATTATGACGGCAAAAAAAATCATTTAGAGAAGATTTGGACAACGAACGACAGAAACAGCATGCGCAACTGCTCGTATTTGATCGCTTCACACGTAGTCCGCAAATACGGCACAAATAACTTAATGTGGGTAATGCATTTGCCGTTTGGTTGAAAGAAATACGAATGCTATTAGGCATTTTGTATCCTGACGGTTGTGTTTACAGTTTATTTTGCCATTTTCGTGCGTTCCGTTCTGATGACATTATTATCCGTCCTAAATATTTGTCAGTGCGGATAGTTGTTACCATAGAAGTGAAATACACCGTGAAAGCCGCTATTGTCAGTCTTCTTGGAAGCGCGAGCTTAAATAAATCGGAAAATCATAGCAGAATCATTACTCAAAGGGGCTAATGAAATATCTAGAGAAATGCTTCTTAGATGTAGTTGAATAATAGAGAATTTATATTGAGCCAACCGTATTCTGTACAGATTTATAACTACACATATAAAGCCTGATGAGATATGGTATTTAGTCATATAGATGCTGTTCTTTTAATTATCAATATTGACAGTTGACTTTTGACAAAATCTATCATTCCTCTCAAATATTTTTCTTCTTCTGCTATCTGAGCAAACCTAACTTAAAATTCTGGACTGGAATACGGCAGAAGATTAGATATGGAATGGTATTGATTCATAGGAGTAATAACTACATCAATATTTGATATAAGTCTAATTTATTACCTACATATGGTTCAATGAGGGCGTTATCAGTTGTTAGTATATAGGGGGACCCTCCCCCTTCCTGCCCCCTCTGTATCCGCGCATGGAAGTTAACACTGTTATTTTGTAACTGCATACAAATAGCAAAAGGCAAAAAGGATGGCCCCTGACATGGAAAGGTAGCAGAGATTTGGATTGAGATGGTATGACTAAGTATGTTTTCCAGGTGGCGAGGACCTATAACGTAGTTCTGGCTTTGGGGATGAAAATGCGATTTCCAAGCACGTGCTGTCCCGTGACGTAGATTGTTGCGTGTGAAAAAACATAGATACAATAACATAAATGAAAACACATAGGAAAAAGAAGAGAAGTGATGAGTACAGAAAAGATGTGTACACGATAGAGCTATATAGAGTTTAGCAAATTTCCCTGACCTTTCTTTGAGAGAGAGAGATAGGGGGAGGGGGCGTATAAGAATTCATCATGAGTGTGAGGGTAGGATGAACAAATCCATTTCGAGGATCACCGATTGGCATCACGAGACTTGCCTAGTGATGACAGTGATCGCGAGGGACAAATTTTTCTATCCCACCCTCACACGAATAATGGATTATTTTTCTTGCTCACCACTAAATTCGAAAAAGCAAAAATGCTTTCAGAAAATCTCGAATACGCCGAGATGACGTCTTTTTAACATTACCAGTCGGGACGCGTAGTGAAGCCGTATGGATAATCTGAAAAAAACGTTCATATTTTTCGGTTTTCTCGGCGAAGCGAAGAATGACACCTCAAATGTAACGGCTTCTTGCACGAATGTCCCAAATCTGATTCTGTCTTTTACACCTTTGTTTTGTCTATATTAGAGTGGCCGTTCAAGAAAGATTTTATTGTATCTTGAAACTAACTTGGAAAGAGAGCTGGTTACTTTATTGCTTGAGTGGGTCTGTATTTGTCTGTATTCTAGTGTATCCTTCTCCAGGTGCCACGGGCTGGTCTGTGATCTGTGATTGTGGCATTTTCCTGATCATACTCATATTCTTTATAAACAGTTAAACCTGTGTAAAACGGCCACTCAAAAATAGATAAAACAAAGATCTTAATGACACATTGGTTGCTTAATGAAGGTCTAAAGTATTGCAGAATGTTCCCTTTGGAGCATTCTGTAATTATTTTGACCCGCATAAAGCGATAATTCGTCTGAAAACCAATTTTCTGTCTTTTTGAGAGTGGACGATTTACACAGGTTTTACTGTATTAAAAGTGTGTGTTTGCATGTGTAGCTTACGAATTGATAATTTCAGTTATTAAGGTTTCCATTCGCAATCCTTGCTTTTCCTTAGTTCAGTGCTCCCAAAGACTAGTGTCCAATTATATCATAAATAAACACATTTTGGTCCAAAACATTATTTATAATCCATACTTTCTTTACATAATGAGTATGTTAGAGCTTGATATTGCCAATTAAGCCTCAGAGTCTGTAGTAAATTGAACATTGGCAAAATAATGAGGAAATGTTTTCGCTAACGATTTTGCAAAGACCTATTATAGTGCGAATATGAGTTCGTAGTACTCAGCGTATAACAGTAGATTTTTGGTAAAAATGGCTAGTAAAAGGTAATTTTTTATACATTTGCATGTCGCCAAGACTGAATCAAAGGCAGTTACGCGTTAGGCTACCCAAAAGTATGACGTCACAAATATGAAAATCGCAGAAATTTATTTTGAAAACTTCGTTTCAACCTAAATTTCTCAGAGATTGTATATCATCATACAACATCAATGCATTTGAGAAGTGAATTATGTCGGGCTGAATTAACAGCATTTAAACTTTGAAACCTTTATTTACGTAGGAGTTTTAGGTCATGACTACATGTAGTATGGGTATATTTGTTTCCTATTAATTTCACGAAAGGAGGCTGTATCAAAAGCATGATTTTCCTTCTTAGTGAAGGAAACCAGATAAAATTTGCACATATTATAGACGACTACATGGGCAAGCAACATGCAGAATAAAAATAATAAATACGACACGATTATTGCATAATATGGCAATGTATAATACTAATGTCCCACGAAACAGGCTGAGCTAAGTTACATTGACATAGAAACATAGAAACACATTCTATAATAATATTTATGGTGATCACAAAGTCAGTAATAATGCTTTATAATATCAATACTAATATTATGAAAACGCAAAAACCCCATATTCATAATTGATTGTTGTAACTTATAATTGGAAGGTCATAAACTCATCTGTTTCAAAATGATGTGAGTGTATTAGTCTTAAGAAAATTCTTATCAGGACGATTTTGGGGCTATAACCATAAATTTAGGCATTCACTTTCATCTGTACGTTCCTTCAATGCGTATTTGAGTCTACCTAAGCGGGGCGATTATGTTTTATCATACTCTTTCGTAGAATAAATACCTGGAGATAGTTTCATGACGGAGGGAGATGACATTGTTCCTGTAAAAATGATAGATTGATCGATTGACTGATTGATCGATTAATTGATTGATTGATTGATTGATTGATTGATTGATTGATTAATTGTGTACTTCATTCGGTTTGTCGATACTGCATTTTAAGACCTTGTAGCTTGTGATATAATGAAAGAACGAACTCTTTATCTGCTATAGCGGAGTTCGTTGATATTGCACTTAATGCCATATCTTTTCTTGTTTCGAATTAGTGCGTATTTCAAAAAAAAATTTACGCTAAAATTTAGGGCCATATAAATAGAAAGAAGTGTGAAACGTAGCGTGTAGAGCATCCAAGTTCGAAGGTCGGGACTTAATGCAGGATCCCTCTACAGCTGAATGATCTACATAAAGTATCAATGTGATGTATGTTTTTTTTTTCTCTTTACGATGTTCGTGTATCTAATATGATATACAATGTATATTGCCATTGTAGAAATATTGAACAGCATATGCTCTTAAATTTATACAATCTCACAATCTATCTTCCGATGGCAAATAGCATGCGTAATAGAGATAACTCAAGGTAATGAAAAAATCTATAGTCATACATGTAATTACTTCGTATTGGATCAAATTGCTAAATTGGCTATAATATTCCACTTACTAAAGCGCACGAGATACGCCCATATAAAGTTCTTGAATCTGTTTTATTATGATACGTGTAAACAACAACAACAGAACAATCAACTGACTGTAAAGTGCTCGACCCGCGGTGAACTTATGTTAATCAGTATCCGATGCCAGAAGAAATATATTGAGAGCAAATTGAACGGATAGATTGACCCACACAGTGATTGCAGTGCACATCTGTGGGTCGTGCAACATGTTGATACCCAGTTTTTTTTAAAAAAAAAAATGTTGTTGTTGATGATTTAGATTTATACATTTTTCATTTTAAAGTAGATATTATTTTGATTTTTGGCAGATTCCTACGTTTTGAATTCTCCAAGCAGCCATGTCACGGTTTCGCATATCAGTGACTTAACAGCTTTTAGAAAAAAAGTATGTAATTTGATCCAAATGTACCATGTGGTTCAAGAGTTATGAGCATATCTACAAATTGACTACGACCAGCTGGATTAATGCTAAGCAAGGCCACGTCCATCAAAAAGTCTGCTATGCATACTAGTGGCTATACGATGGTTGACATGTTGCAGTCTTGTGGTCACCTGCTGGGAAAGGGTTGACCTCCTGGCTGTCTTGTATGTGATATTTTCTTGTGATTTTTTGTCACTTTTCCATACGGTGTGCTGGGTCAGGTGTGAAATTTGTGTCAAGGATGGATAAGCCCTATGCACTCGCAAACCATAACGGACGATGACTGATCACAAACAATTGGGGAATTAAGTACAAATGGATGTTTAACTAAAACTAATAATATAATCAAAAAATAAAAAAAAAAACATTGAAAGAAAAAATAGTTCAAAGTAATGTCAGTTGCATCTTCTGTCTTCTTGCTGGTCTGGCTTAATAGGTTGTAAGGGCTCCCAAAGAAAAAAATCAAAGAATGTTAGTTGACAGGTTTCTCTACTAAAACATTTTTTTTCACATTTTGCATTAACACTTTACTTTATCTTGCTGAAGTATGCTTCCTAGTTTTAATCTAGTTATAATTTAATATGGCAGCATTGAACATAGTTTTCTTTAATAAAAAATAGGAAGTTTCTCCTTTAATTATTAGAGCGACTTGTGACTAACGTTGATCCATATTAATACATAGGACAGGCGTAGAACCTCACGTTTCATCTCAGCTTACACATTTAACATTTAAAACCTTCAGGTGTATCTTCAGGCGTAACGTCAGACATATTTTCAGGCGGACCTGAAATTAAGTATCATGCTCTGAGTACCTCGATACTAAACATCACAGGCTATAATTCTATTCCGTTTCCTGATATATATCACATTCTGAATGCGCATGCTCCATGTCCTTTGATAGAAGTCAGTAGGAATCGACTATAATAAAACTAAATCAGACCCAAAACAAATAGGGATGCTATAATGGCAAATGCGAGTACATAACAACAACATAGCCAGCTCACAGTCAATACATGACTCCTAAAACATCAATTATGATGTACCACATCAAAGGACCTCAAACTACTCAGCGATGCCCAAAACCTTGAAGTACAAAATCACTTTTAGCACTCAATGCTATAACCCAAAAGCTGCCAAAATACCACCATGGTTACACTAGATTTCTCCGCAAACTCTAAGTAACCACCAGGTGCTGCAGAATACCATTACTACGCATTCAACATGACTCCTTGCTGTTGAAGCAATTACGCAATTACTATAATCAAGAGTACTGAATTGAATATTGTATAATAAACCTCACAGTATATGCATGCATGCATTAGTGGATAGTATCAGTAACATATGAGCCAGTGCATGAGATATCCAACAATGTGGTATGTGCGACCAGCAAGGCCTCAGACCAGCCTGCGCATGCGCACAGTCTAATCAGAGCCTTTGCAAGTCGCTTGAGTATTTTATGACGGTTAAGCTACTGACTGAACACCATTTGGAGTTTCTAAGCTTAAGAATAGGCTGAAGAGGCTCGTCCGAGTCTACACTTGTCAAAATGTCAAATTGTTGGAAATCTCATGCCACGGCTTAAATTGTTGTGATGATGTTGTGATGCAATACGTTATCACAAGTATGACATAATTACTATAGATTCATATGTGTAAACAGAACTAGTAAGTGTGGTGTCTTACTAAGTTGAACAGTATACATCTCTTCATATATGCTCAGACCAGACGGTTATAATGCACATTCCCTTATAATAAACGTACATGCAAGCACACGTGATTGTGTACCCCTTGCACTTTCAACTGTATTCACAAGTGATAGATAATTAACTTGGTGTGCGTACTAAATATGAACAGTATACATTAGCTCCTTAAAAGTTCTCTATTTCCCTCAATTAAATACATGTGTACCTAATGTAATGAAGTAAATAACAATTATACATTTATTCATAATAGCTAACTTAATAAATGCATTAATATGAGTAGTGTGCATGTGCCTAACTTTCCATGAATAGTATACATATGTACTTATCTAGAACTGCATGTATCTTACTTGAATAGCTTCATGTACAACTAACTTCAATTGATGTGTAAATTCCATAAACCTCACTGCAAATATACGTCATATTTGTGTGCACTTATTACAATGCGCGAATGTTAGTCAATACCTATAAAGATGAGCAAATGTTATCTCCCAATACATCAGCACAGTACCGACAATATCTACTATGCTACTGCTCTACACTAACATCAATGCCTACCAGACAAGCGGGTAGTCAACCGACGCACAAACAGATAACACTGAAATATGAACGTTTTTTATCAACAGACGATCGAAACAGACGATAATCAGGTAATACAGCTGAAAATAACTAGTAGGCCCTCACGATGGCCCACATCAACAAATACAATGCTTCATTCAATACTAACGCTTGGCAGCAGACGACAATCAGGTAATACAGCAGAAAATAACTAGTAGGCTCTGACGATGGCCCTAATCAACAAACACAATGCTTCATTCAATACTCACGCTTGGCAGCAGCAGACGGCCATCACATACATCACATCAAAGTATGCAGCAGATGCCCTAAGTAGACGACATATGAATAACGTCGCGAAAACCATTTTTCAATCAATGTTATCGCAAAGCATCAACAAGTCACTGAATAATGCCACCATTTCACCAAGGATTGTTTTTTTCCGATCGGCCCGATTTGGACCAGATTGTCCCCGATCAATCATTCTTTTAATCTGCCCGATGGTCGTCCTGAATCGCCTCCTATCGCCCAGCTTTTTTGACCCGATTGAGTCCCGACTATATTAACGAATCAATTCGACTTTTTTGCCAGCTAGGGAAAGCCTTGTCATGTACCAATAATCCGTGCGGGGGCTTGTTTTTGCTCTTAAATTCGTTCTACCAGAGCCCATTAAAATGATATTACATTAGGAAATATGCTGAGTAGGAGGCCAAGAGAAAACATTCCAAAAAGAAGTAAACTTGCGAGTTTTAAAGGGGCTTTCAATTGTGTTTTCGTTTCAGTACCCTTTTTAGAAAAGTGTCCATTTTAAAAAAAAATATATTGGTTTATATTCTCTGGTATTGGTATTAATTTTTAAATCTATTATAATTCATAGTGCTTTTGAGTAAATATAGAACCATATATTGCTGTTGTATTTAGTAACTATCGATTCTTTGAGACACCCTTCGCACGATCCTCGGCAGAGAGCTGCATAGGGTATACGAAAGCTCCTGAGGGTAGAAGAGGGCTCCAGAGGGTAAACGAAAGCTCCAGAGGGCAGGCGAGACAAGGCGACCTTTAGAAGACCCTCGACCAAGACGACCAGAGGCCGACGGGTTTTGATCGGCTACTGTTTTTGAACATGTTTAAAAACAGTAGCCGATCACTTCTTCGGTACCCGACTCTCGTAGGACTGAGGCGATAGCGCCAGACCTTTCCAGAGCTTTCCAGGTGATTGCCCGTGATTGCCCGCGAGTTCCCGATTGTTTCGCAGATGTGCGGCCGATCAACCAAAAATATTGATCGGGTACTATCGGGACCAAATTAATCCTTGGTGAAATGGGGGTATAAAGTAGCTAATTGACATTTAATTTAAATCAGGCTTGGCCAAACAAATGTTTTAAAAGTAAAGTAAAAGTATATTTACAATGACAAAATCCCCTAGAGAGAACGGCTATTACGAAAACGAGCAACCGACTTGCCTACCACACCCTGTGATAATAATATTGACGGCAATCTGTCAAACTTGCGCATTGCAATTTATAACGACACTGTTCCCACTCTGCACATGTGTTCACGAACCTTACGTGCAAAGACAGGAACCCCCTGCTAGTATAAAGATGGACTTTATTACATACTACAATATTCTTTGCGGGCACAGCCCTATTGGAAATAAAACTCCCAAATATCAAGAGTAAAATATAACTACCTAAATAAAAGGAGCAGAAATCGAAGTACAAACGCACCTAATTAAGCAAAGCCCCATGCTTTCCATGGACAGATTTATATAATGTAAAGTGCCGGGTCAATGGGAAGATGGAAAAAGGGACATGACAATTTGATTGTATAGATTCCTGATCTACCTATTTTTTGCCTTGTGCATACGTATGCAGCATTTGGTCGACATATACCCTACAGTTCAAGAGTTATGAGCATTTTTACGAACTGGTAAAGGGCGGACAGACCGACTCATGTGTTGTTTATAGTGCACACCTGCAGTTCGTACACTTTTCCGAAACCCATGTATCATCATGCAAACCAAATATATTATAAGTGCTGAAACTCTAGGTATTTATAGGCTTGGTATAAAACGCATTCATTAAACATATTTTGCATATTTTTCATTTTAAATCGATTTTGAGTCTTTCGCCAGATTTCTAAGTTTTAAATTCTCCCAGCAGCCAAATATTCTAACGCTGCGATTGTTCTTAGATTTTCTTCTTTACATACATTCCCCACCTTAGGATGAATTCAAAACCAAAAAAAATGGATGTGTCAACATGCAAATATCTCAATGACCAAACAAAAATCATCCCTACCTTCTTCATTTTCTCGGAAAATCTGTCGAAAACGTAGTAAGTCAAGTTTTGGTGCAGATTTTTTTTCAAAAAGTCATTCCTGCAAGCTAGAGAACATTTTCTACAGTTAAGCAAAGTAAGATGTTCCATCTTGATTATTTTTAATTAAATAAATGTTGACATTTACATCAGATTTTGTAAAAACATGCTATCTGTGAAGGCTGGAACAAAGCCCAAATTACATGTAATAGTAGCTCTACTTTTCTGAGACTCTTCAAACAAGCTTTTACTAGCCTCACACTAGATTAATTTTGTATATTATTTAGTTGTTTATGATATTGTCAAGGGTGTTTTACAACTCGCAAAAAAGTTTCTGACATTTAGAAAAGTTTGAACAGTAGGTGCTTGCCACAAAAGCCTCAACAAACAGGCTGAATTTGATCAGATACTTTTAAAGAAATAGCCTGATCAGGGTCTTCTCTCTCTGTTGTCCTGAAAAGCATTTTGCAAGTGCCCTGAATACCAAAAGTTTATTTGAGAACTGTAAAAAGTGTGCTTAATTTTATAAAGTTTTTATCAGTCAGTACAATACAGTTCATATTGTAACCAGTATCCACTGACTGTATCATGAATAAACCTACTGCCAAATGCAATACATTGTTAACCAAGTGTAAACACTAAGCAGGCTATAATGTGTATAGTGTATCAGGATCTGATGTATACCTGGCAATTACCATTCACCTTTTCTGCTAGTAACTGTAAAACACCTTTACGACCATTGCGTGAGAATGCATGTTCAATATGCCTTAGTCAAAGTACTGAATTCCAAAGTTTCTGGCTTATACGAATTGATACAACTATTTGCTGAACTAATTTTTCACAACTTTCTTTGTTTAGGGCCCTCTTGCTATCAAACTCAAGTTGGCTAAAGCTGACTCTTTTGATACACTATGTTTACAGGTTATATGATCAGAATCAACTTTAGCAGCTCATAATTATTGCAAACTCTTCACACCACAAAAAGCATTATGGGTCTCATATTGTTTATTCAGAAAATGAGACATAATAAATTCTTGCTAATGGCAATCTAGATGAAGATATATGGACCTCGACAAAACCTGTCTCCAGGTTTCCGAAAAAACGAGACTCAAACCAGTTAGGCCTTGAGCTGGCTATAGACCCCTCCCCCCCCCCCCCCAGGGGGAATTTTGTTCACTATGATTTTCTGAAACTACATTATATAAGGCACAAAATAAAAGGTGTTAGCCCTCTGAGAGTGGCAGCGTTAACGTGTAACATCACCTTATATATGTTACCCCCCGAAATAGCATTAAACGTACCTGATAATGTCTCAACCATGACATGGTCGTATATATTTGCATACTAACACAGGTTTATGGACTTCTTATAATACAGTTATATATTTTAGTATTAATTTTATAAATTTCTTGAGTTATTACCGTGCATGCGTTACTTATGGTTCCCTGTTTTATTTCCGAGTATCAGTATGGTATTTATTGACTATACGTGTATTACATCTGTCATATAATATAGTAAATCTATAAGGCTGCTACTTAAATGATTTAAAGTTCTTTATTATAGTCATCTACCGTTCAGCCAAAAATATATCAGGAATTTCAAGCACCCCAAATATATTTGAAGTTTTAGCACCCCCCAAAAATACCCCCATTCTGTACCTTGACCTTAAGAAAAGACCCTAAAATGCATAGAAATGGCCCCTAAATATAGTCCAATTTTGTGATGACCCCAAAAAATTATCCACAAAATCTTCATAGCCCAAAAAATGTTCATTTTTCCGAAAATTCCAAAAAATATACAATTTCAAAATTCTGATCCCAAGAAAATGACCCGAGCCTACGTATGTATAAAAATATCAGAGTACCCCCTGGACTCACACCCAACCCCCACTCCAAGGCTCGAGCGTGATTTTAAGTGCAGAATATACTTAACTGCTTTAAGCAGCGCAGTGGCTCAGTGGAAGCTTGCTTGACTCGAGACCGAGGGGCCACGGGTTCGAGCCGCGGGTTGATGTGACGTAAAAATTAAATCAAAAAAAGAAAAAAAAAGAAACGTAAAGAATGAAATCAAAAAAAAAAAAAATAATAATAATTAACTACAAAGAGACCTGACACATACTGTTTGCCATTTTTGGTAGTAAGTTAATACGATGCCCACTAGGCTTTTCTGTGCGAAAAGTTGAACTTAGGTATACTAAGATGTACTGAACTTATTTAAATAGGTGAACGAATTTCATGCGTCAGCGATAAAAAACGTCACGTAACCCATAATTTCAAATTGTAAGAACGATAAGAACCCCGCAAAATTCACCAGAAACCGCCAAAGTGTGCTTCTTTTTTATTTCATTGACGTGTTGTGGGGATTCAAATAGTGCACAGTACGTGCATTTTTCAACCGAAAAGCCTTTTCCATATTTTGACGTCAGTTTTACGTTATAAGCGTATTACGAGCGTTCACAAAGCGCTGTCGCTTTATAAACTCTATTCACTTGTATTATGCTTTGAATGCATTTTAACAATATTCCAGTCATTTAGATCTCCGTAGCTACCCCCACGTCCAATTATCAACGTCAAGCATTACAATTACATGCTGATAGTGTGTATACTGCAAAGCCGGAACTTCATACTTGATAAAAGTAATGTGTAGCGCAATTGGTACTATAACACAGTAGACATGCGACATGCGTTGACAAAGAAATGACGGTTATTATCCATATGGTACGTTGTTTTCTTGTTGACGTTAAATTGGGTTTATTCCGCTATCATCCTTTAATTCGACGCAAAACATAATTTATCATTCTTGAACAACATTTTCTAAAATAAAATTTGCAACTGTCTTCATTTACCGATGAAGATATTTGCTTTATGTTTGACGTGTTGGCATACCTGACTGTATTTTCTATCTCTCTTAATGCAATATGGTCGTGCTGAATCATATCCATTTCTTTGTCTTATTCACGTGCCTTCAGAAAATAAACGTAATACTATGATACTGAAATGCAAACTGTATTAAAATGTTAAAATATCATTTTCAGTTATATTTTACTTACCCGAACCTTAGTCGGAAGCTCAACTGGTCCATGCGCGGGTCCAGAAAGTTTTGCCAGAGAAGGTCCAACTCGGACAAGTTTTTTTTTATTTGAGAGGGGAGAGAGGAACCAAATAGCACTAAAAGCGGGCCATCAACGGCCGCGCCAGCGAAATGGCGTTTCGCTGGCGGGACGATTATGGCCCAATATTGAATGCTGGCTTGTCAGCTTTGTAATTGTTCAGGGGATCCGGACAAGCATCGCTAAGAAACTCATTTTTTTTAGATTTTTCAGGGGGGAGGGGGGTCTGGACCCCTGTCCCCCTCTGGATCCGCATATGTCCACTAATCAGCTCAGTTACAACATTGGAATTGTGCATGGAGTGAGCTTGACCACTATACTTTCCATGTAGCATATAACAAAGGTGCTAATCAGATTGTGTGCATGCGCGGATCCAGAGGGGGACAGGGAATTCGGACCACCCCCTTGAAAAATCACAAAATATAGGGTTTCTTAGCAATCGGTGGGACGATGATAGCCCACTTTTAGTGGAATTAGGATTCTCTCTCCCCTCATAAAGGACCGAAAGTTGTACCCCCCCCCCTCCCGACAAAAATTCCTGGATCCGCGCACGGTGCGGATGCGCATACTGGTATGCGCCTTTGTTCTCCGCATACAACAAAGTCAGGTTTTTCTCGTCAAGGTCCATATTATTTCACCACTAATAGTGCAGATCAATTTATGATAATGGTCTAACTTACATACTGTAGGAGGTTTGCTTCATTATCTTATAAAGATTCTGGCTTGATTTAGACTGATGTTGCTGGAGAAAATGCAAGTGACATTCAAACAAATGAGCCGCGACATGTGATTTCCAACAATATGGCTTTTGACATGAATAGACTCAGACGAGCCTGTCCAGCCTCCTTTTAAGCTTAGAAACTCCAAACGTTGTTCGATCAGTAGCTTAACAGTCATTGAATATTCAAGCGACTAGCCAAGACTCTGATCAGACTGCGCGTATGTGCAGGCTGGTCTGAGCCTTTGCTGGTCGCACATACCACATTGTTGGAAATCTCATGTCGCGGCTCAAATTTATTATTCTTCTTGTTGTCTGGTTGTTAACTAAACTATTTGCCTGCTAACGTCTGCTGGTAATCTTTACCTGGCCCGCCAGCATGTTGGGCTTGATCTCTATCAAAGTTGTTGGTCATGTTGACGGTATTCCTGAAAGAAATTCTTGAACGCGGACAGTTTGTATATGAAACGCTAGTAGACAACAGAAACACATATTCAACATAGCTCATCATGCAAATGTTTAAAGGACACAGCAATATCGTTTAGCTTTTCTAAATGAAAGGATTTAAATTTAAATTTTCAAGAGACAAATTATTCAACCACTCGAATTTCTTTTCCTGTCACCTGCCTGCTTTGCTTACGTATTTGTCGTCTGCGGTTTTTAATTATTGTTTTCGAAATAGTACTTGGCAGTCCTGGTCTGGTTCAAACTGTTTGCGAACTCCATGAGCGGACAAAAAGAACACTTAAAATGTTCTCTCATATTCATTACTGCTAAGGCATTATTTTCCTGCAACCCACATATATGAGCTTACACGAGAGTTAAAGTATTATCGATGCAATTCGATACTTGAACGCGCGTTCTATCGCTTTTCCTCAAGAAGCATAATACATTCAATAACACAGGAGCTCGAATGTCAGATTCTAATTTCTTTCAAAGCGTGTTTAACGTACAACGCTATGGCTTTGGTTTTATACATGATGTTGTTATCATGGTTGTGACCGTCATAACATAACATTACACACTGTGTAGCCCACAAGTGGGCCATCATGGGGTCTGAGGCTTGACCCACCGCCGTGCAATTAAAGAGGAAGTCATAGCTATAAACCGTGATTCTGTTTACAACCAGACATGCAGATTGTCACATGATATACATGTTGTATCCCAATCTATTATGACGTTAATTAACTTTACTTCAAACTGATCATTAAAACTAGGCTATCCAGCAATTATTTTTAATTTATAAACTAAATCACCATAAAATAAAGGTTCTGATATTTCTTGTTGCAGACGAGTTTTTAAACCAACATTTTATTTAACAATCAACTATGAGTGTATGTGATAAAATTTAGAAAAAAAAATCCGAAGTTTATGGTATCGATAAGTTTGTTTTAATTCTTTAGATACCACAAATATGTTTCCACTGTTGATGTCAGCAACATTAGAACATACTTTCGAAAAATGAGTAAGTTGCGAAACGTATATAATTCCTCCATCATGAAATTGGAAATTAACTATTTCAAAAATTAAAATTGTCCTGTTTATCATAAATTTTAGAGGATACCTTGTCATTTGTTATGGACAAGTCCAAGTATAAAAACTGGGCTTCAGTATCTAAGGAATAAGCCTTATGTGACTGAAGTTCAGTGGGATATATCTGACTTACTTTTTGCCCAAAATAAGGATTACATGTATCAATATTAAGCAAGTCATCTCGATATCTTGAGGTAGATATAAATGCTTCAATAATATCAGCTTGATTATTGTCAGAAGGAGACAACATGAAGTCTCTTTAAAACAAATCTGTAACAAGTGGAGCACAATTAGTACCCACTAGAATACCTACAATTTGTCTATAGAATTTTGAGTCAAATCATATAAATATATTGTCCAAAAGATAATGGAGAGCATCACAGACTTTCTGACATGACCACAAATTAACTGTTTTAGGTTGTTCAGAAGTGAAAAATGTGCGCTTCCCATTACAAGCCAACTAAAGTATGCCATCTCTGTCAAAACTTTGTTCAATTAATTGAGTTAGTTTTTGTTTGATTATATTAACAGGTAATGTAGTATTGAAATTGGAGCAATCATATATATACACCCTCTATGCAGGAAAACCTTTAGATTTTAATTTATTAAGAATCTCACCTGAGTTTTTAATAGACCAAAGTAGAGGTTTTTTTCATGTATAACATTCCTGTCATAAATTGTTTCACAATATTTTATAAAATGGCTTTTAATCGCAGTAAGGCAAAAAGTAAAAAATATAGGCAATTCAGTAGTAGTACGTGAGCTAGAATTAGCAATAAAACGTGACTAATAGGGTATTTTATTCGTTTGGTATCCAGTATAACGTAGGAAGCTCGCTATGATCCTCATCAGGGAATACACCAAACTTAGCAGCCATATGGCATCGATGCCTATCATAGATATACCTCACGTCAAGCAAATTATTCTCATAGGTCTTAGCAGTGCTAAGATCTTGCTTTAGGGTGTTAATGAAGTACACTTTCATACGACCACAACGTTGTAAGCAGCCTTATTTGCAGGCGCCAAAACAAACATTCTATGAAATGCTGGGGCCATTTTCTTCAAATTTGTGAAAGTAAATTTAGGTTTAGGCACAAGCAGACCTAAATTATGGCAATAAAATGAAATTCTGCTATCAATCATTTAAAACTATTATATTTCTAAGTATTTAAAGCATTATATTCAACATGCTCTCGCTTGCAGCCTCGATTGCAAAAGTTTTGTACGGAACCAGCAATTATTTCAAGACATTTCTTGAAGTCTGATGGTGATGGAAACAGGTTTTAAGGTGCTGTGCATATAATATGATACCAATAGCCTAATTTAAAATTAAAATTTGTGTTCACAATTTGCAAATTGATTGAGGCCGTTATTGCAAGCCAAACATTCCTCAAGCACAAATCCAATATGATGTTAAAAAACATAGAAAACGAGGAACAGTTAATGCTTTTAAATATTACACCAATATAAATTTCTTGTGGACTATTCACATTTATTGCCAAGATTCGACTCCTTATTCTAAAGCGCCACTAAAATATTTCAATCACTTACTGAACTAATTCAATCATTTAATGAACCTAGACAATGAAGGGCGGACAAATTCATAATTATGTGCATTAGTGTCATCGGCTTCCAGTAACAGAAAATCGAATAATATATTTCATTTGATCTTTAACATTTGATGCGTTATATACTGAGCAAAAAAAAAAGAAACGTCACATACATTGTCCCCAAAATTGTAACTCATAAACCATACCTTAGAACAATAATATGCATTTTTAGTGCTTGGCGGACATGATAGACATGCAGCCATTAACACACAGGAATTTTCTTGCTCGATCATTGATGGCAGAAATATACAAAACAGTGGCTCAAAATGTATCAAACAGCGAAAACCATGCAATAAGCATGCGCAACGACATTCATTTTTTTATTTTTTCAAACTCTAGGAATATTCATCAACCAAATATGGTAGGAATAGTAGGTCATTAAATTCACAGTTTAAAGAAATTAAAGGTCAAACATTTTATCGTTTTGAAATTGTCTCCCCTGCAATAAAACCTATAGCATTTATTTCCAACTTTTAAAATTATCTGCACATTTCGGTGTTATTTTCAAACCCAAGGTTAGGATATTTTTCGTCTAACTTTAGAGGATGCTTCTCTGTCAATTGGTTTAACCAAAGTGATCCATGGCCTATAGTACATCATTTTACTCTCTCTATTAGGGGATCTTCAATGCATTCCGAGAAAGCATGCCTTAAATGGACTAAAGTGCAATGTTCCAAGCCAAGACGTTCGAAGACGTTTGCATTTGAAGCGATCATTTTAACGATTATTTTAGTGACAGTGTCTGAGAATGACTAGAGAGTATTGTTAGGGTATTGCAGCAAAGTTCAAGCAAATGAAGGGCAATCTTGAAATTGCGTTTTAAAAAATTGACTCCTCCTTAGATTAAACTTGTATATATGCTTTACAGATGAATCTTTTGTGGTAATATTCATTTTCGATGCTTACAATGCATGTCTTTATTAAGCCGCGAAAAAATGCATTTTTATCAGTGTATAGAGAAAACATGTATCATAATTACATGGGACGTTTCTTTCTTTGCTTAGTTTATGTATGTATATAAGCCTGGCTACAAGTGCAGTGCCCTTCTTTTGAACCAGACGACTATTCCATCTATTTGAAAGGACCGCGACAGTCAACTGTGCCTTTAAAAACGGTAATGGAACAGTTGATCAGGTAATTTTCTCTGCATCCCTAGTCTATAAGCTAAATATAAGATTAAAATTTATTTAGTTAGCTAGAATTGTTTTCAAGGTACATGCATTCTGTTAACAAAATTTACATCTCAGTTTTGAAGGTGCACTAAAACATGTATGTTGTGGCTCATTAACAACCATTTTCCATTGGAATCTAAAGGCTTTAACTTGCACGGTTCGAAACGTTAGAAGCAAAACTGTCATGGGTTGATTTGTGGGTCTGTCATTTTCTGGATATAATCACGTGTTAACTTTTTTGTTTATATTTACTTATTTGTTTACTTTTTGTGGATATTAAATTGAAGTTGTGACTTTAGGCATCATTCATATTCCAAGGATTGTTTTCTTTGCAGTTGATGCTTAAATGCGTTTAATGCTGAAGTATTGCTTCTCGCAAAATAGCAAATAAATCTGTCAGTGAGATGTGGGTAAAGAAGTAATGAGGCATTGCAGATACAGTGAAACATGTGTTTAACGGCTACTCCAAAAAAATGGTTTACACGACTAATTATCGGTTAATGCAGGTCAAAAGTATTGCAGAATGCTCGAAAGGAAGCATTTTCTGCAATACTTTCGACCTTCAATAAGCTACCGTTTGTCATTAAGGTATTTGCTTTGCCTTTTTTTGAGTGGCCGTTTTACACAGGCTATACTGTATCATAAATGAAAACAGCTGAGAAATGTTGATATGTTAGGGCCTCAATGCCGTGTCTTTGGTCAAGCCCACCGGTGTTGAACTTTTGAATTTCTTTTGCTCCGGTATTCATGGTTGTACTGTCTGTTTAAGCCTTAACTTTGTTTTACCTCAGTTTTATATATTTGTATTTTAGTGTTACGTCCATTGCTTTAAACGACGTCAGCGTAAGAGAGGGTAACATATTAAAACCGTTTGCACGAGAAATCGGTACTAGTCAAAAGTTTGCATCGTTATTGCAGATAAAGGGGAAATGAGTAAAAAAACTATGGATATGTGATTCATGCATCTTAAATGTTTGCTTTAGAAAATACAGCACGCCTTTTTTTCCTTTGTTTAAATTAGTGTTTACAATTTGGATGAAAATATATGCAGTACATACAAGTGTGCTTTTTAAAAAGTCTGTAACTTATTAAATTTGGAACGATAAAATAATGGTTCCTGTACCACTATAACGACCACGCGTTGATCCTTCGTTTGACGTATAGCATAAAATCCTAACGCTTTTGTGAATGGAATTATGAATGGGTTTTTATTACATATTGAACCCCTCTCGTACTGGTTACCTAAACTCCATTAAACCCTATAAAGCAAGATTTATCGCTAATTCTAATTCTTGTACGAAAAAAGATATTTCTAAATTGTTAATCTCATGTCTTACAGCTGTTACAGCATATTATTAAGAAAAGATATAAGAAAGATTGGATAGATATCTTTTTGGTCTATTAAAAATTCAGGTGAAGTTATGGATACACTTAAAGCTAGAGATTTCAATTCGTCCAACCAATTTATCTACATATGATTTTTCTGCTCATCACACTACCTTACCACATATCTTAATTAAAGATAAACTTATTGATCTTATTGAAAGAACCTTTAATAGAGGATGCTTATCTTACCTTGCATGTAACGACAGGAACGCATTTTACTTCTAAAAACCCTAAAAATATATTGCATGGTCTTGCCAAAATGTATGTGAAGCGCTGACCTTTTTAATGGACAAGGTTTGTATCTGATTTGCCACCAATTTGTATAACTTGACTTTTTTGTTACTGTAAATTATCATCCGGTGTGCGCATGTCAAGTGCAAGACTAACATTCTTTTGCTGTGATTATAAATAATCTGAAAACGATGTTTCCACAGTTTCGATCTTTGTAAATTCATTATTGAGGGAAGGTTTTATGACTTTTTGTATAGTTTTGGAACCTGTTTTGACTATTTCATTCAAAAGAGTCGTAAAAATTGTTTTCCTTTCAAACCAAATTTACTGCTCAGGTAGTCATTGTTTATGCAGGTGGCGGCCATATTTCTTTTCCATTTCTCAAGGATGTAGGCGGCTTGAACATGCTTTTTGTTTTTGTCGGCATGAATGTGACAGGTATTTCATTAAAAACACTTGCATTCTTGTGTATTCTTATACACGCTATGACTGACTTGCTTTCCAGCGACTCTGATCCAGCTCCATGCGGTTCGTGTGGACTGGAAGTAGAGGAACTTGGAATACTCTGTGACAAATGTTTACAGTGGTTCCCCCCTGTATGTCAAAATATGCAGGATGACACATACCACTTTCATACAGAAAACCTGAATTTCTCGCGGATTTGCACAGCATGTGGGTCACCAAATCACTATGTTTCAGTAACTCAAACACCTCTTTCATCCCTTGAGTCTGTAAATAGTTTTAGCATTCTGTCCTAGGACCCAGATCTTGAGCCAAATGACTCAGGATCTGAGACTGAGAGAGGCAATCCATCTGGGTCTACTCACATTGCTAAAATGCAAGCTCCTGGACTTAAGCATGCCTTGTTCAAAGTACTGAACATCAACTTTCGGTCACTTAACAACCCCCAAACAAGGGATGAGTTTCATACTCTACTAGACCAGACAAACCCTGCCATAGTAATTGAGTCAGAGACCTGGCTCAACTCAGATATCAATAATGCCGAAATATTCCCAGATGACATGGGCTTTGAAATGTTTAGACGAGATAGATCATTCAGAGGCGGAGGGGTTCTCATCTTGGTAAGTAAAAGATATATTGTCCATAGAGAAGACCAATTTGAGACGGAATGTGAAATACTTTGGGTCAAGATTGAAATAAAAGGGCCAAAGCCATTGCATATTGCAGCATTTTATCGACCACATAAGTCTGATGGCGCTAGTCTGGATCAGCTTCAGATATCTAGGGAAAGGGTAGGCCAAGTAAAGGCACCTGGGAGAGTTCAATCTACCAAAATTTTCATGTGAAGATAATGTACCCACACTAAAACAGGACTGTAAGTATCTCAGCCTATACAGTGACTCCGGGGTTTACCTGTTGGATTTCTTTTGCTCCGGTATTCAGTTTAATTTACTGTTGAGTCCTTATCCTTGCTTTATCTCCTTGTTATATCTTGATTTATATGTTTTAGGAGATGATGCATTGATAAGTTAGGGGTCTTTCATGCAAACCAAATATTTATGTGTCTTGATCCACATCTGAATTAAGGGTGAGGTTGGCGCCGTTAAACCGGTTTAAGCCCTCCAGTAAAATATTTTACTGACCGTTCCAAGGCGGTACTTCTTTTGTGGATCTTTTATGTTTTTGTTCTGTCTTGTGTTTGCTATGTTTTGTGCGTGTCTGTTTATATGTGCTTTGTGGTCACCTGCTGGGAAAGGGCTGACCTCTTGGCTCTCGTTTGTGGTGTCTTCTGTGAGTTTGTCACTTTCCCATTGGTATCCTGGGCCAGGTGTGGTACTTGATTGTATCGATTCCTGATCTTTGCAACCTTATTACTTTGCAAACATGTTGGCGGATCATAACCTGACACAAATGGTAACAGAACCCACCAAGTATGAGAATGTGCTTGATCTCTTTCTGACAACAATTCAACTTTAGTCAACAAGGTTGAAATTATACCTGGTTTCTCTGATCATGACATTGTTTACACTGAAGTGAGTATTAAACCTCAAATATTGCCTCAAAAGCCAAAGGTCGTGTCAGTGTATAAAAAGCTGACTGTGATGCATTATCATGCCACATGAGCACATTTCAGGAAACATTCATGGAAGATCATGAGTCAAAGTCAGTCAATAAATTATGGTTGGACTTTAAGACTGCACTTTAGGAAGGTATTGACAAATTTGTCCCTAAGAAAACTATCAGCAGTAAGCCATCTCTTCCATGAATGACTCAGAAAATACAGCGTAACATCAGAAAACGAGACAGCCTCTTTCAAAAGTACAAGAAAAACAGAACCCCAAAAGACAGGTAGGTTTTTATCCATATGAGGCACCAGGTAAGGCATAAGCTTAATCTTGGCCACAACCAGTAATTAGAAGATATACTTGGAATCAGCAAGACTTCAGCAAGACTGAAGATGATGCTGAACCTGGTAAGTCTTCCCTCTCAGATAAAAAGCTCTATGCCATGTTAAACAGGTCCAAAAATGACTCTAGAGGTGTATCCTTTCTATGCAGGGATGGTAAGCTATATACTGAGAACAAGGACAAGGCCGATATCCTCAACTGCCAGTTCAGTCAGTTTTCACTACCAAAACCCCATTGGCACTCAGCAGCCTTGCTCAGATAGCAGTTCAGGACCTGGTGGACACAGGTAAGCTTGACACTAGATCTGTCCCAGCTAAAAATATAAATAACCAACCTGTTATGCCAGATATCAAGGTGTCTGAGAATTGAAAATTGAAGCTGTTGAAAGATCTGAACCCCCATAAAGCAGCACGACCAGATGAGCTGAAACCCCTTGTACTTAGGGAGCTCTGAGAGGTAATAGCCCCCATGTTGGTGGTCATATTTCAAAGGTCTATTGAGACTGGCCGGGTCCCCAAAGACTGGAATGACACAAATGTGTGCCCTTTTTTCATGAAAGGTGATAAAAGCATAGTCTCAAATTACAGACCAATATCGCTTACATGCATACTGTGTAAAGTAAGTAAGGGTGCAAAGATCAAAGATGCATACTGTGTAAAGTAAGAAAGGGTGCAAAGATCTAAATCTAAGAGCACACATTTGCGTCAAACCTTGTGACCCATCTGGATTCTCATCAGTTGCTTTATGATCTCCAACATGGTTTTAGATCGAAGAGATCTTGTGAGACACAACTGGTGATGTAGATGGAGGACTTGTCCAGGAATGCCATTAAGGAACAACAGACTGAACTCATTCTGTTAGATTTCAGTAAAGCTTTTGACAAAGTCAGTCACGAAAAGTTGATCCTTAAGCTTCATCAGTGTGGTGTTCGTGGGCAGGTTCTCCATTGGATCAAGGCGTTTCTGACAAACAGATCACAGACTGTCGTCTTAGAAAACGAGAAATCTTCCCAGGTAACAGTTACTTCAGGAGTACAACAAGGTTCTGTGTTAGGCCCAATCTTTTTTTTTTTTGGTCTTCATAAATGACCTCCCAGAACACATCAAATCAAAGGTAAGGTTATTTAATGATGACACAGCAGTTTATCTGGCCGTATCAAACCTAGAGCTTGCTCAAATACTCCAAGAAGATCTGGACAGGTTGGCAAAATGGTCTTTGGAATGGGACATGGAATTTAATCCCAGTAAATGCACTATTATCCATGTAACACGCTCCAAACCCATAGTCCCCTCTCAGTACACTCTATATGGACATGTATAAGATTCAGCTAGTAGGTCAAAGTATCTGGGAGTGACTCTTAACCACCACCTCACCTGGAATGATCACATCAAGAACACGGTAACTTCAGCAAACAAGACCTTAGGTTTCCTGAGAAGAAACATCCGCACAAAAGACTCAAGTATCAGGGAAGTAGCTTACAAAACACTAGTGCGTCCGATCCTTTAGTACTCATCCCCTGTTTGAAGCCCCACACCAAATCAAACATACATAAAATAGAAATGGTACAGAGGAGAGCTGCGCGCTGGACTCTGTGTCGTTTCTCTTCTTATGATAGTGTTTCAGACATGCTGGGTGATCTTTGGTGGAGGTTTCTTGAGGAGAGCGTACAGACTCCAAATTATGTCTGTTATATAAGATTGTGCATGGTCTTGTTGCAGTACCATAACCACCATATGTTGTGCATACTCAGGAGATTACAAGACATTCAGCATCACATCCATTAGCATTTAGACGAATCCACACAGTTGCTAACTACTATAAGTATTCCTTCTTTTCCCTCGCCATTGTCCAGTGGAATAGGCTGCCTCCAAGAATAGCATTATTGCCAGATATTGACTCGTTCAGACTGGCAGTCAGCAGTCTGACCCACTCAAAGCCTTAGACCGGAAGCATTGTTTTTAACTTTTATCATTGCACTTTGTCTTCATCAGACGTTTTAACATTTTAACCTATCATCTTTTATTCCACTCTCACCTGTTTTTATCCATCTGTTTTATTTTAACTTTCACTGCACTGACGCCCGGTCTGAAGCACACCGGACACCTGCACATAATCCCCGCGAGGGGGTGTTGCAGTATTAGTAGATAGATAAAGGCGGCACCTCATGATTGCGTAATTTAGACTGATCAACCTTAGACATGGGTAAAAGTTGAATTATTCAAAAGTAACTATATCATCTTGCGCCATTACCTCAGTATAGACGCAAAACTTAAACGCCAGCAAAATAACTGCATCTGACAATGTATATTTAACATAAGCATAGAGGCAAACATTGTGGACCCAGATCAGACTGCTCCTACAGGAGCAGTCTGATCTAGGTCCACACCATTTGTTTGTGAGGCTTCAAACATTTTAGTGTACGACAAGAACATACACTTTGTGGTAATGCATTTTAAGGGTTAATAAATGTGATTTCAGTGTGTATACGGTTAGGATTTTCATGAAATGCATGCACGTTTGCGCGGCACAAAGAGCTGATGAACTCTTTACCAAATTGTAAAAAAAACCCTGAGTTCCCTTGTTTAGCAGATAAAAAAAGCCGAACCACGCACGGATATGAATATTAAAGTTGCAGCCTATACAGTAAGCGAAAAGTCAGGCAATACAGACAAGTATTTGGGACTCCTATTGGAGCTAATTGTGCTCCCTGGTACCCTTCAGAGCCAGTGCTCGCCCTGCCATTAGCCATTGCAGCCATTTGCTACTAAAAGTGTAGAGTGGCTACAAATATAAGTCACTGGCTAAAAGTACAGTCTAAGTTGTTCAAAAATTACATACTTGCGAAAAAGCATCTTTTTGATCAGCTTTTGGATTTTCAAACATCGCTTTTATTATTCCTTTTACATTTTATTATTGTGCCATATTTTACTATTTGGATGCTGGATTTGTTCAATACCATCTGGGTGTCAAACAATTTGTATCCAGATCAGGTCCGACATTTTGTCGGGCCTGATCTGGGTCCAAACTGTTTTCAAAGGTTATCAGCAGACAACAAAAGTCGACTTTAGCTGGCAAAGAGTTAAATACAAAACAACTTGTTGATACCACTTTCTGGCTAAAACCTTGGCTAAAGATGATTTCATTTGGCTCCAACTTTTTTCCATTTGGCTTTAGTGTTGGCTGCAACAAATTCTAAACCATAGTAAGTCATGAGAGCTCCAACTCAAAGAAGCTGATACCTTTCCCATTCTATATAGATTGGATATAACTTAAATGTATTGCTACAGACTGAATGCTTGGTGGTCAACCCAATCACGGTTGACAACTTTGCTTTCCTCTTAAATTTGCACGCTGGTGGGTGGGTCTCAAGACTCTATGACGGTTCCGACTTAATGACATCCATTGATGAGATGGTAGAGGCCTGATGCTTTGCCTGTTGTCAGGCCCACCGAGGTTTGTCTGTCGGATTTTTCTATGTTTCATGATCCACATCCGAACTAAGTGTGAGGTTGGCGCCGTGAAACCGGTTTAAGCCCTCCAGTAAAATATTTTTACAGACCGTTCAAAGGCGGCACTTATTAGGTGGATCATTTGTGTTATTCATATATTATGTTTGTCATGATTTCGCGTCTGTTCATTGCTGCCTTGTGGTCACCTGCTTGGAAAGGGCTGACCTCTTGGCTCTTGTTTGTAATGTTAATTGTGTTTTGTCACTTCCCCATGTGGTATCCTTGGTCAGGTGTGGTACTTAATTGTATCGATTCCTGATCTTTGCCGCCTTCTTTACTTTTAGCAATCAATCATTGCTTGTTGAAGTCACCAACAGTAGAACATGCTCTTGGAAAGTGAATAAGTTGCGATCATATATAACACAATTTGAAGGAGAGCGAGGAAAAACTCCATCAAGAAATGGAAAATTAACATTGTTAAACAAAAAGAATCATCCCGTTTATCAATGGTTTCAGATGAAACTGTGCCATTCGTTACGGACAAATCTAAGTCCAAAAGGTGGACTTTGAAAGAGTACTTGCCCCTAAGAGAATGTGAATGAAAATAAAGTGAGCCAATGAAATTAATAAATTATATCAGTGGATAAGA
Source organism: Loripinus fragilis (assembly GCA_964019695.1). Lineage (NCBI taxonomy): Eukaryota > Metazoa > Mollusca > Bivalvia > Lucinida > Lucinidae > Loripinus > Loripinus fragilis. The sequence continues at coordinate 17,146,680 of OZ026524.1, forward strand.
TCAGGTAATCACGTCAGCTTAACCCAGGTCATCAAGTAAGTGATATCATAGCAGAAACAGACCCTATGCTAGTGATTTCACCCCATAATAGGAAAACGATTCTACCTTAATATCGAGGTATAGGATCTTATAACAGCCATATCAACATTAGCACAATATATATCTGATTCATTGATGTAGGTGGTATAAAGCACGTTGATTATCTCCACGTACAGTCGGACAACCCATGGTAACAATATTACCTAACCTCTGTGAGGCCCGCTTAAATGCCAATAGCATCAGTGCCCATTTGACACGTTTTTCTTGCGTTTTATCTCAGCTATAACTGCCTGTGAAAGTTGACACACTATAATATAATGAGTCTTCTGAGTATTCATTTCTATATGAATGTTTAACTATCATACGTGCGGCCATCCACTCGATCATTTAGGAAATCTTGAGATGTAAACAAGAAGCAAAAATATGGTTTACGTAAAAACACGCATCATAGCAAATAAGCTTGTTAATACTTAACAAAATTTAGGAACTTTTTTACGAGTGACTTTCGATAAAGCTAAAAATAAATCTGCTTAAAAGATTAAAAAAGCGGGTCCCATGTCCAACAAGATTGCGACTTTTCTAAAACAAAACCACAATGGTCCAAATTGCCTACAACCGCTGGTTTCCGTTTTATAAGTAGAGTAACTCATCTATGCAACAGTAGAGTTTAATTTACCGTTAAGGCGTGATATCTCCTTAAAAGTCATTTGTGAAAAGTCAAATTTTCAAACTGTGATTTTTACAATGATGTTGATGACTAAACATACTTAATGATGTCAAAAACCAAGGACACAGGGGAGATAAATACGGCTTAACATAACTACTCTAAAAATTGTATCTTGATACTATATACACGTATCAGTTGAACGGCTAAAAGTAAGTTGGATCAAGGTTGGAAACATATAAACACATACAATACATAAAATACAAAACGTGCGGAGATCCAGAAAGTTTTTTTCAGAGGGGGTCCATTTTAAACACTTTGTAACCATATGCGCTCCAGTTTTTGAAAACCCTCCTCTTTGTTGCAAAAACAAGGACTTCCATTCCTGCTACTTTTTACACCCCTTTTATTGTGAAAAAACGAGGATGCCAGGGAGTCGATTACCCCCTATTACAGCTCAAACATTGACATACTGCTGTTAAACTATCCCCCTTTCTCGCAAAAAACGAGGGCATGCTTTAGTCTTATTACCCCCTGTTATCGAAAAAAGGACATATTTGTGCATCATACCCCCCCCCCCGTTTTCGCAAAATCAAGGACATTTTTCTGCCTTACTACCCCTGTTAATGCTAAAACAAGGACATATTTTGCCATACTATGCCCCTGTTATCGAAAAAACAATTACATATTTTGGCCTTACTATCCCCCTGTTATCGCAAAAACAAGGACATATGTTTCCCCAACAATCAACGTCCAAATTGGAAGCCCCAACGAAAAGAGAACTTATCCCTTCGCTCATTTGTCAATTTAGTCCAATAAAAACCGTTTTATAAAATTCTACTGACTGAATTCGCCAAAATGGTTGCAGAATGGTATCTAGAATAGTATATTTAGACCGAATGTTTCGAAAACGCGTAAATCATTCGTATCAGGTACCCCTAAATGCGGATAGACAATTAAATTAAAGAAAAAAAAACAAGAAAAAAAACCCCAAAAAAAACACTTGTTAAAGAAAACGCGGAGGCAGACTTTAAATTACCCTTTTATTGACTGAATACAAAATGCACAGTTTCCATAGTTTGTTCATTTCATTCGGCTATACATATTCTTGTCGTTAATTTCCTAACGTTGACGCTTTGTTGCTGCGGGCTTCGAGCCAATGTATGACGACTGCATAATCAAATTCGTGCATGTGTGGATCAATAGGTACATGTATTTAAATTAGCAACTCTGTCGTTTTCAAGGAAAATCTAATTATCACGCAAAGTGTGCATTGTGTTGATTTACTCTTTGCATGCTGGGTACTTTTGCATGCCTTTTGTCGTCTGCTGATTTTGTCTTCAAATGGTTTTCCCAATAACTTCATACAGGAAAATAATCCGAGTAAAATTCAATCAGAGTGTCAAACTGATTAGATCTAAATCATGACCTGATCTGGGTTCAAGCTGTTTGCAATAACTTTCACCAGGCTACACTTGTAAACAAAGAGTTAAATATCATTGGGGAGTAATTCCCGGATTTTAAAGGAAACTTCATCTTTGTTTAGTCATATCAAATTATGATGCATTATTGCTGATATCTAGGCATTGACTCGAGAAATCCTATCCCAGGATAATCTCCACATAGCCTGCCTAGCTATTATATGACTTTATTTATATAAAGGCGGCACCTCATGACTGCGTAACTAGGACTGGTCTACCTTAGATTTAGGTAAGAGCTGAAAATTAGGCGTGGTTTTATTCAAAAGTAACTGTATCATACTGCGCCATTACCTCAGTATAGGCGCAAAACACATTATTTAGTCCTTAAAACGCCAGCAAAATAACTGCCTATGAAAATGTATTCTAACATAAACATAGAGGGAAACATTGTGGACAATGATCAGACTGCTCCTACAGGAGCAGTCTGATCTGGGTCCACACTGTTTGTCTGTGAGGCTTCAAATATTTTAGTGGACGACAAAAACATACATTTTGTGATTATGCGCTGTAAGGGTTAAGAAATGTGAGTTCAGTGTGTATTAGGTTAGGGTTTTCATGAAATGCACGCACGTTTGCTCGGCCCAAACAACTTATTAATTCTTAATATAACCTGATTCCCCTTCATTAGATGAAATAGCCGAACCACGCCCAGATATGAATATTAAAGTTGCCGCCTTTACAGCAAGCGAAAAGTCAAGTAATACAGAGATTCTTTTAATAAGCTGACCTATATTGTTTTTTTCAACTGAAATAAAAGGTGCTGGCAAAATACCATCCAAAGGAAAAATCAGGTTTTCTCATGACTGGCCCCAGTTATAACTAAGATTGCAAATGGAAGTGCACAAGCAGGTCAAATAATGCAGGATTATTCTAGAACTGAGGCCAGTGGTCAAGGTAACAGTGACCCCAAAACGGTACACGACACTCCGCAACCTCAAGGTGCGTCTACACACCGAATTTTATTCATTCCTCGAATAATATAGGAGATACGCTTCGGACACGATGTTAACACTCAGACACGTAGGATACCTAGGACGGACAGTTTGATTACAAAATCTCGTCCTTTGAGTGCGTTAAACTGTTTCCATATCCGTCATAGGGCAGTGCCACAAATAATGTTAATTCATTATGATGTAGATAAAAACCACATAAGGAAGAGGTGCGTTTTGTACGTTTTGTCAATTTAGGGCGTTTTGACTAGGCACGGTATAATCTATTGCACGATCTTAGGAAAGTAGGAAACAAGAGATAGTTAACCAAACACGGTAGACGACCATTCGGGAAAGTCCGGAGCAATTCGGGAGTCGAATCAAGCGTCGGGTGTACGAAAGGCGCATTACATACGGAAAAGATCCATTTTTTAAGCCGACAAAGGCGTAATGACAATTAGTTTTTAGCATGTGAGTTCAGCTCTAGTAAAATCCGTTTGTCTGATTACCCGAAAAGTTAAATCAGCAGAATAAATAATGTTTATGTATTTTTCAATAAAATATCGCTATAGCGATATATTATTGAAAAAGAAACATGTGACGTCAGCGTCACGGTATATTACGCCAGTGTCATCATCATCCGCGCTATCAAAGTAGATCCTCGATGCACATCCGTTGTCTGATTCTATCGAATTTCTCGAAATTGACTGAGGCAATTACGATGCGGTCGACTTCCTGTAGCTGACAAAAGGACACTAAACACAATTAATCTCATCATGGGGGTAATACCAATTTCGCTATTTTTGCTGGCGACCGGGACGCTACTGCGTAAAGCTGCTATCGACCGAGGAGTACGGCTTGCGACCGGTCGGCACGGCTGTCGACAGATAAACAAACCATCAAATTCGACGGTAAGTGTGCTTATTTAGTGTGTGTTCCTACATTTTGGTGTTTAAACCGTTTCTTGGATAGCTTGCTATTGTTTTAAATGATTTGCAGGCCTGGCTATTAGCCTGTTTTAACGCTGGGCGTACTTTAACAGATATTCACCAAAAACTAAATAAAATCAGTAGTCCCAAGAAAATTTGCAAATCGAGGCGATATGATGCAGATATATCATAAACTTACATGATTACCTTTAATCTGTGAATGTGCATGTTGTTATATGTTATATGCCTCTGTGGTATTTTTATATTTTATGTGATACTGCTGTCGACCAACAGTTAATTTGCTGGGTACGGTTGTCGCCGTTTACTAGATACGGATGTCGACGATTCAACGAGAATGTAAACAGATTTCGTTGCTGGAAAATTAACAGTTTAACACTGAAAAATCTAACTTTCTACGTCATTTAGTTTGTGGTCATATTTTAGGACCCAGTCAACAGTTTTTTAATCTTATTGGACCATTTCCAGACTTCCTGGGTTGACTAGCACTAAACAGCGGTTAAAGTGTCTGGCTCAAGGAAATAGCTCACTGTCTCTGACGACTCTTGAACTATCTACCATTCGATCCCCAGTTCAAAGCTGTACCAATCTGAGCCGCCACTGTGATTGGTAAGAGCCGTTTGGATTAACATATTGGACTACAACTTGTAAGGAACTATTAATATGCATAATCAGTCATGTGTTTTCTAGTTTTGCAATTATATTGACGAGGAAGAGAGAGATGGTTGCTTTGGTTTGATTGTCTTCCCTATGTCATGTGACTGTGTTCTGCGGCTCTTCCTCGTGTAGCTGTGGGTTAGTCTGCATTGTGTGCTTGTGGTATTTCCTGACCATGCTCACTTACTTCTGCATGTTAAAAGTAAAGCGGAAAACGGCAGTTTTTGCATATAAGTACAGCAAATGTTTAGACGTGTGTGCATTTGCACATTCTCATCCGAAATTGCTGGGAGCGCAATGGCTCAGTGGTAATGTGCATGTCTAGAGACTGAAGGGCTGCGGGTTCGAGCCTCACTGGCGTTGTGTCCTTGAGCAAGTCACATTAATCCTTTATTAGTAGTGGTTCAACCAAAGAAGACCCGTCCGGACATAACTGAAAAAGTGTTGAATCAAATCAAACAAATAAACAGAAACTTCTGCCAATGTGACCAGTGTTCAGACATTTTGTTAAGACTGCGTAGCATAAAATTAATTTTCTTATTTCTCAATCGAAATATTTGTTGTGGGTACTCAAAAGAACCGTCTCAATGAGACAGTTATTTAGAGCACCAACGTATGTTTAAACAGGTAGATAATATTTTACTCTCCAAAAATTGTTTATCTAAACCTGCCTGTTCGGGCTGAACATGCGACAATAAAGACGCTGAATGACCCTTTTCTTGGTTTGTGCCTGATGTATGCTGCAAAGCCTCTATAAACCGTAATATTCTCGCGGTTATCCCATTTCCTGTTGACTTTCTGAGTATATACCGGTGATCACCCAGCAGGCACATAACCTTGACTCAACATTGATTCAATGTATGGGGTTGAATCAATGTTGATTCTATGTTGAGTCAGCGATGTGTGCCTGCTAGGCACATCAGCAAGTGCGGATCCTGGATTTCTTGATAGGGGTTCAAATTTTCATAGAGGGGGGCACAGGAACTAGTCACAAGCTTTTAGAAAAAAATGAAGCCGTGTATCTCTATAAAAGTATATATAGGTCTATTTTTTTTAATTCTAAGGGTTTGTGACTAGTTCCTGTGGAGGGGGGGATTTGTTAACTTTACCTGATAGTTTTTTCTGAAAATTCTTCATGAAAATGAAATCATTTTAGTTCAAAGCGAACCCCCTGAATCCCCCTGGACCCGCCATTGATCAGACGAGTCTATGTTATGGTAAAGCACGCAGAGGGGGAGGGGCTAGGGCGTAGGGGGGTCTGATATATTTTTGTGGGAGGATAAGGGGGCAAATTTTGTGTTTAGGGTGATGGGGGTGATTACCTCTGATTGGAAGCATTTTTCAAATACTGATCCTTTGTGTATTGCGCCTGCGCAGGTATGTGTGTGTGTGTGTGGGAGGGGGGGGGCGGGGGAGTAAAAATTGGGCTTCTCTATTTTCTGGTCATTTTAGGATTTTTGGTGGTATCACTACAATTTGAGCCAGCAGATGCAATGGTCTTGGTAGAGCATCCTGTCCCACGTTGCCCGAGTTGTACGCCCGTGCTTTTTGTTGTACACGTCAATTCGCCCCCCCTCAACCCCCCCCCCCCCCCCCCCCCGATAAGTACTTTATGACAATACCTTGTGAAGCTAACATTTTCTTGTGCCATGGAAATATTCTTAATTCGCTATTGGAATATTTTCATCACAGTGACATCAAAACAGAGTTTCTTCACTAAAACAGCTTCGAACACCATTGAAGTAGATCTATTTTGATAAGTTTTATATGTTTCTATTACATTTTTAGCTCTTCCTCAATGTAATTTTGCACCCTTGACTTGTTTCATGTTGGCCAGTATTCCTACATTTGGTTGACCACCATAGTAGCCAAGTAAGTCACCGAAAATCCAGGGATGTAGTCCGGCAGAATTTGGGCGAATTTTAGGAGGACCTGGAACTTGATTTTAATTTTTTTTTCTTTGTTGATTCTGGTAGTACATACATCGTCCTTGAAAAATCCGAGTGATGCCACTCTGGCATCATTGAGCATTTCGATATATCCAAGATGGCGTCCAAGATGGAAGCCAATTATAGGTGAAAATATTGTGTGATACGGAAAAAAATGTCTCAAACCCATTTTCTTTCTTAAAACTTTCTGCTATGAAGTTGGAATCTAATTGTAGACACTTAGCTTATAACCAAATAAAAAGTAGGAAAATAATAGGGACAAGATGGCCGCCAAGATGGCAGTTTATAACAAAAACATAAGACAATTGTCTCTAAGACTGGTTAGCTTCAAGAATTTGCATGCAAAATTTTATTTAACTGATTTTGAACTAAAACATTATCCTTGTAACATCCCAGTGATGTTATTAATACAACATTCAGAATGTGTTATATTCAAGATGGCGTCCATGATGGTACCCGACAAGTTTTACAACCCTGTGGGAGCGACATCCTACCTGTAGGCATGTCTGATGGATTTGTAACAGACCAGATACCTGGCTTGATAGACCAGCACTTTACAAACATAAGTACAATGTAGATGAATTTCATGAACCCAGTATGCATGTCTGATAATAGTTGCATTGTACAAGCAGGCATATCTGAGAGTGGAACCTGATCATCAGATATGTCTGATATAATGGCACCTCTGTACAGGTAGCACCAGACTTGTAACCACCCTTCTTCCATCTACACTCAACTAGTAAAATGTTGATTGAAGTGTCAATTGACCAGAATACATGGCCTATAGTGAGGTACCACGCCAACAGGAATGGTCTATAGTGAGGAACCACACCAACAGGCATGGTTAAGAATGATGCACCACACCAGAAGGCATGACCTATAGTGAGGCAACACACCAATAGGCATGGTTGATAATGAGGCACCACGCCAGAAGGCATAACCTATAGGGTCATGGCTGATAGTGAGACACCACGCCAGAAGGCATGGCCTATACTGAGGCACCACACCAGCACAGCAGGGCTTATATTGAGGCACCACATCAGAAGGTATGGCCTATAGTGAGGCATCACTCTAGCAGGCATGGCTGATAGTGAGACGCCATACCAACTGGTATGGCAGATAGAGAAGCACAACAACAGCTAACATGCAGGATTGAGTTTCAAAGATCCAGCAAGCATCCATCTTGCAGCATCACTCAACCAGTAGGCACATTCGAACAGCAGTGGTGTTTGTGTCAGTAAATACATTTGGTCCGCATATATGTTGCAGCTGCAACAGCGTAGCAACTCTCTGGAGTGGCACTCGACCAGGCAACAGTCTTGCCTAATAAAGTTTTAACTATTAGTTGGCATGTATGATGAACTGGCATCAGTCTAGTAAGTTTTCTCTTCTGATATCAATGGACCTGCATGTATGTCTGATTGAATGGTACTAAGGCATATCTGTTTAGGTTTTACCAAACAGCAGCCAAATATTGCTACCAGGTCATTACATCAGACATCCTTACCATCACACGTGTTTAAGTATGTGGAAATGAACAAGCACACTTGCCTGTTAATGAGACACAGGGACAGCAGTTATCTGTGTAGGTTGCATCGCACTACCAATAATGTATGTTGTAATTGCACCTGACTAACAGGAATGCTGGGCACTGTTGCACTGGAGTAGCAGGCATGTCCGTTCAAGTTGCACCCGGCCGGTGTGCATGTCTGTTCTACTTGCACTGGACCATCAGCCCAGTCATCATTGCCACAGGGTCAGCAGACATATTTAACATTACGCATGTTTGATTATGTGGCACAGGACCAACACACATGTCTGAAACCAAGCGTTTATTTCTGTAACAGCTTCAGGAGACTAGCAGGCCTGCTGCAGCGCTCAGGTCTCTTTAAACTCTGCTATTAAACAGCAGGCATGTTGGTTACAATGACACTCTACCAGCATGCATCTCACCAGCATATATGTTTGAATCGGATGCAACTGACTTGCAAGCACATCTGTAGTTGTGGGGGCTGAATCAGCAGGTATATCTGTAACACTTGCCTCAGACCTGCAGTTATATCCCTATGCTCATACCCAACCACAACGTTTTTAGTTATATCTTCCGTTCAGTATACCCTGGCATTATCTCTTCATCTTTTGGACAGAGTGTTTTCCCAAGGTAGGAACTATGATAATATGTATTATCAGATCTAGCCAAAGCTGGCCTGGAAAGTGGTGCATGGATTGATGAATACAAATACCAAAACAAAGACAAAAAATAACATTACGAAAAGTATGAGTCTGTTATTTTTTTCTGTGCAGTGTAACATAGCAAAAACTATATGATTCACCACTCTGTTATTGCTTCTATCTTGGACGTCATCTTGAATATTTCAAAACGCAGTAAACAACAACAATATGCCAGTAAAATTCTCCAAATACAACCACTGTTGAAAACTATTAGAAAATAGTTATTAACTGCAATCAGGTTGAATTTTGCCTTAAAATGGCAACCATCTTGGACACCATCTTAAATATTTGAACCCTCTGAACCAAACCAATTTACTCTTTTACTCATTTGAATCATTAGGCCTCTCAACAACCATAAAAAATCAAAATTAAATCCTTTTTATCAAGTTTATTTGTCAGATAGGTCTTTAGAGCATTACTGACGGCCATCTTGAGCGCCATCTTGGACGCCATCTTTAATATTTCAACTCTGGGAACCAAACCAATTTAAAATTTTTATCGTTTGCATTGTTTAATAACCTCTAACATCCATAAAAAATCAAAATTAAAATGATTTTTATTGAGTATTTTGGTCAAATAGGTCTTCGGAGCCTAACTGGCGGCCATTTTTGACGCCATCTTTAATATTTCAACCTTTTGAATCGAAACAATGTTCTATTTAAATTATTTGAATCATTTAGCCTCTAAACATCCATAAAAAGTCAAAATTAAAATGCTCTTTATCGAGTATATTGGTCATATACGTCTTAGGAGCCTAACTGACGGCCATCTTGGATGCTATCTTTAATATTTCAAAACGCTCAATGATGCCAGAGTGGCATCAGTTGGATTCATCAAATACAATGTCTGAACAACAAGAATCAACAAAGAAAAAAACTTTAAAATCAAGTTCCAGGTCATTCTGGTTTTCTACCGGACTAATGTGCACAACTAGTGCTTAAACTTGAAGAGACACAGAACAGAACAGAACCCAAATATAATTAGACGTAAACTATACAGTTTCAAGCCTAGCCTATTATTTTAGCAATAAACACAATTTACAGGAAGATGTCAATTCAGTCAAGCTTTATAATAAGAAGGATAACAAACATGTACATGAACAATGGTCTTGGAATGAGAATATTTAAACGCAAATCAATCTAATCAGTCCTAATTTACAAGGATATAGTTGTCTACGCCCAGTGGCTGGGATACTATCGAAGTTTGGCTCGTTTGCATGTAACTGGAAGTGTGACGCGTGTGGTATTGCCACATTTATGACTGCTTATAGGAACGCCTCTAGTCAAAACACTATGAATATAAATGTGAATAAAGGCTAATCTTGATTTTTTACATCTACTTTTCTTTTGAAATCAGCCTAGACCTCTGATTTACTTTTCTGGCCCGAGTTGGTTTAAAAAACAATAAAAAACAAAACAAAACAAAAAAAACAAGCGCAGGTGTTGTCACCACCTACCAATACACCATTTTGGCAATTTTTGTTACCATTGCAACCACACCACAATCAATTTTATGTGACGTCAAAAATGACGTGCATAACCAGCACCTGTTCACATACCACGTTTCATCAAGTTAGCTTTTATCTGGGATAAGTTTGTTTTCGCAACAATTTGACTATTTCTGTTACCATAGTAAACGCAATGTTCTTGCAATGGCGAAAAAATAACGTTCATAATTAGCATATTGCCACTTAATCACATACCAAGTTTCATGAAGCAAGTTTGAATAGTATTTTTAGTTATATCAGGTTCTAGATAACAGCGGTCAGACAGATGAACGAACGGACAGTGAGCGGGTATACCTATAGTCCCTACCAGAGTAAACAGTGAAAGAGTCTTACAATTGAGACCACCGGGGTAGCTAGGAGAGCAGCTTAGCTGGTTAAATCACTTAAACATGCCCCTGCCTGTCTGTCTGTGTTTCTGTCTATCACAAACCATTTTGCCGGACTCGTTCCAATGTCAAAACGTTCCGAATGGTCGAATACAAAGAAAGAAAGTGGTTGGGATTTTGGACCATCGGTGTAGTTCAGGTTCTAAGAGGTCCTGACTATCCTGTCTGCATTGATGAATGTATGTATGTCTGTCATAAACCAATGTTGCCCTTGCTCAAGACAATAACAATTTGTATAAGCTTTGCGTAGGCCATTTTTTTTGTAAAAGCTGATACTTGAAGGTGGGTATATCAAAAGTTCCGTTATACTGCTTAAAATGTCATGCGCGAATCCAGAAACGTTTGTCTGGAGAGCGGGCTATTATCGGCCCTACAGCGGTTTTGCCATTGAAATGGCGTTTCGCTGGCCGGCCGATTGTGGCCCAACATTAAATGCTGACTTCGTAGCTTTGCGAGTTTTAGTGGGCTCCGAACCAGTATTGCTAAGGAACCCTATAGTATTGTGATTTCCCATTGGTCCGCACCCCTCCCCCTCTGGAAGCGCGCATGAATGTACAGCAGCCCCAAGAATTTCACTCTTATAGACGACATCCCTAGCATGTGACATAGTAGCACAAACAAATCACATGTGTCCAATATATACGGATCAAGAGGAGGGGAATGGAGTTCTGGACACCCTACATACACAGACAAACACACACACACACATGCGCGCACGCGTCTTGGCAGATCACAGGGATGTAGGTTTGCTTAGGAATACAGGTATTGACCCCTCCCCCCCCCCACAAATTCAAAAAGCTGCCCAACCAGCATCCTTCCGTCCGCCAGCGAAACACCTGGTCCCCTCCCCTTGAAGCATTAATCTGGATCCGTGTATGCAATTATTTTAACCTTACAGTTTGTAAATGGATGCTCGCTTTTTTTTAAAACAAGCGTGTTGTCAAGAGATAATTTGTTGAGAAATGTGCTCACTCCACAAAGGCTTGAAGTTCTGTGCTCATCCCGCCCCCTCAAAAATGCTTTACGCCAACGTTAATTTTTCGAAATGGCTCACCTAGCCTTAATATTTTTTCTTTCGTTTTTGGATTTAAACTTGAAGTGCCATGTTTTTCCAACATCATTCTTCAATAGTTTCTACACTTTTTTGCAATCCTATTCCTTTAACATACATTTTGCAGTTTTATCAAGTATTAATTGTTTAGGATGACAAAAAATAACGTTCCAAACTGAGTAAAAACAAAATAGTTTCATTTTTTCTGTAGCTCATAAAGATATCTTTGACCACAAGTAATGCACCGATCCTGTCAATTTATTTAGCATTTAATATATAGCATGTTGAAATATCAATACTTAACTTAAGTCTTCCTTAACAATAAGGAGGCATTATAATTTTGGGCCAGGTTTTAAGTTTATAGAGGGTAACCAAAATATTTTTTCTAATTTCTCAACCAAAACATAATTGAGCCGCGGCATGGGATTTCCAACAATGTGGTTTGTGCGACCAGCAAAGGCTCAGCCCCGCCTGTGCATACGCGCAGACTGATCAGAGCCTTTGCTAGTCGCTTGAGTATTCTATTACTGTTAAGCTACAGACCGAACAGCATTTGGAATTTCTAAGCTTAAAATGAGGCTGCACAGGATTGCCTGAGTCTACACTTGTCAAAATGCCACATTGTTGGACATCACATGTCACGGCTCATATGCTGTTGGTACTCAAAATAACCGTCTCATTGAGACGCTTCTTTTGGGCACCAAAACGTATGTTAAAACTGATGGATTAGAAAATGTTACAATTTCACGCTCAAAGTCTATCTTTACCTATGAGTTTGCTTCACTGACCTGCTGTGTGGATTGGATTTGGGAGAGATGGAATGTAGTTATTATTTGTGAATGTTGCGCCTTTTAGATACCAATCCGCATAAAACCTACAATTTTGTTCATTGCTGCTATTGGAAACTGCCTGAAAAAAAAACAAATTTCAGTTATAGCCATAGAATAAATCGTGTATTTTAAGCCCAGTGCATGATAGATATTTTTCAAATCTCGTCGACAGCCGTATCATTCAGAATATGAAATCCTTGACAGCCGTATCACTGGTAGTTGACAGCCGTATCATGGCATTTTTCTAGGGTCCATACATGTAAAATCTCCCATAGTGCAAAATATATGCCATTCTCACTTGATTGAAGAAGCTCAAGACAAATAACATATATAGGGCGTTTTGTGTTTTTGCATCATTCTTAATACGTTAGATTAATGATAATCTATGAAAACTGGATTTTTCGAGAGAACCTGAAATTTATAGTGTTTTTCTAAGTCACAAACTCTAAATAACCAATTAGACAAATAGCACATGTCCTCTTGAAAAAACTCTATAGCGTGTGTAAACGATAAAACATACGCTATGACCCCTCCAGAAGCGTTCAACTCGTGACCCCCCTATACCGACAGCCGTACCGACCGGTCGCAAGCCGTACTCCTCGGTCGATAGCAGCTTTACGCAGTACCGTCCCGGTCGCTAGCAAAAATAGCGAAATTGGTATTACCCCCGTGGTCATCTGTGCTATATAGAGGATCTTACATGCTCAGGTTTAATGATTTTATAAAACGAGTTGGAGAAAAGAGATAAAATGCGAAGCTTGCCGAGCATCTATTTTTTTTGTATCTGTTTTTCGCATTTAGTTTAATACATTCAATAATACAGGAGCACGAATGTTATGTTCTATTTATCATAATTTATGACATCAAGAATACTATGAAAGTAAGTAAGGGTGCAAAGATCAGGAATCGATACAATCAAGTACCACACCTAACCCAGGATACCAACGGGAAAGTGACAAACTCACAGTAGACACAACAAATGAGAGCCAAGAGGTCAGCCCTTTCCCAGCAGGTGACCACAAAGCACATATATAAACAGACGCGCACATAGACATAGCAAACACAAGACAGAACAAAAACATAAAAGATCCACAAAAGAAATACCGCCTTGGAACGGTCAGTAAAATAGTTTACTGGAGGGCTTAAACCGTTTTAACGACGCCAACCTCACCCTTAATTGAGATGTGGATCAAGACACATAGATATTTGGTACGCATGAAAGACCCCTAACTTTTCAATGCATCATATCCTAAACATATAAATCAAGATATAACAAGGAGATAAAGCAAGGATAAGGACTCAACAGTAAATTAAACTGAATACCGGAGCAAAAGAAATCCAACAGGTAAACCCGGTGGGCCCGACAAACAGCCAAAGTATCAGGGCCCTACCATCTCATCAATAGATAAGTCTTTAAGTCGGGACCATCATAGAGTCTTAAGTCCGACCCACCGGCGTGCAATTAAAGAGGAAAGCAAAGTTGACAACCGTGATCGGTTTGACTATCAAGCATGCAGTCTGTTGCAATACATTAATGTTATAGCCAATCTTTTTATAATGGAAAATTATTTTAAACAGCTGCGCTGAAAAATTATTAGAGCCAACAATCTTCTTCAATTGATACACCAAGTCACCATAGAAATCAGGTTCCGAAAGTCCTTGGCGCAAGAGAGATTTAAGTCCAGCTTGGAATTTAGAAATCAAATCATAGTATCGTCTATAAAATTTTGAAAATGTTTTGCGAAGTTTATGATACCAATAGCCTTGTTTAAGAAGTTTCTGAGTTAACAATTTATTGCGAGTGTTGAAGTCAGCAACATAGCTAAATGCTCTAGCAAAACGAATGAGTTGAGAGATATAGACTCCATAGGATGTAGAACGAGGAACATCACCATCTAAAAATGGAAATTGAAAATTTCAAAATCAAAGTCGTCACGTTTATCATAAATTTTGGTAGAAACAATATCATTAGAAATTGACAAATGCAAGTCTAAAAATGCGGCTTCGGTATCAGAGCATTGGCCTTATTCCGTTGGAGCTCTGAAGGGTATATTTGACTAACCATATTGTCAAAATAAACATTATTGATATTTAAAATATCGTCCAAATATCTGGAAGTAGTGTTAAACGCACCAATAACATCAGCCTGCTTATCATCAGAAAGAGACATCATTAAGTCCCTCTCATAACAAAACAGGAAGTCTCGTTTCTGCCGTTAAAACGTTATAAGTTTGTAATTATATACGCAACGTTGTTATGGATGTCATACCTTTTCCCGTAAATCTGTAAACCACCAGTGGTTTATCGATTTTATTGCATGGCGGTATTTCACTCCCAGACGCGACGTCATATGATAAATTGTTCTTATGTGATGGTATAGCCATACAAGTTCTGGTGCCAAAAGGGAAAGTATCACCATGCGACATAACCGTGATGCTGTAATGATCAGGCTCAAAATGTAATACCAGAATCGACGCCCAGTGACAGGATTTAATTTATATGTGTGTCTATTGAATAACTTTGCATCAGCAGATATATATGGTATAAAAGTAATTTCTAAAATTCAGAGAAGGTAACCGTCTTGCCAAACTCACCATTCTCTCAAGTTTCAGCCTCCTGCTATTTTCCATTTTTCCAAAGCTAAAAAAATCTTATCTGGTCGGCAATATACCTCCAGACAATCCATTGGCTCGGCGGTCAGCCAGTGTTTCATATAGGTACACCCTAATCAGCCTACCCTGACACATCCCGGAAGTTGATTCACAGACTGAAGCAATGTATTTCCAACCACGGAGAAAAAAAATGAAGGGATGTAACGTTAATTTGATCATTTGAGCCGTTCTATATCGAACAACCCATGGCAAGTATTTATAAACAATAACATTTTGCACAGAGATCGGAGCCACCGCAATTCATATTTCATTTATTTAACTTAAGCTAGGTACAATGATTCCAGGCTCAAATTGTGTAAGGCCCACATTCCCATACGTTATTGTTATTTCGGTTCTGGAGAAAACCGTTTTGGGGTTTTTAACAAACATTGGCTTTAAATGTCTTGTAACCTTGGCCGTATAGTCAAATTTAGCCTGTTGCATCCAAAGGATGCTTCATGTGTAATTTGGTGCTAATTGGCCTTGTGGTTTCTACATTATAAGTA